>CM053327.1:13226129-14498630 GCA_028583605.1 Dastarcus helophoroides
TTGTAGAACAAGTACAAGTTAGAGGAGTGGTGAACTTACCCCAACCTAAAAGGCAGAGAGAAAACAGAGTGGGCAAAGCGAATTTCATCTTAAAACTGTCTTATTTCTTCTACTCTGATAATATATAGTAAGTGACCGGCGAAGAAAAAGCCAATAAACTGAATAAAAAAATATAGTAAGTATGATGTAATTTTAATTCTTGGAAAAATCATATTCGATAGTGGAAATTTTGCTTAATTTAGGGTATTTACATTTGATTTCTCAATTAAATAAACGAGTTTGAATTTAGATAGGATATCTCCACAAGTACTTTATTTTTTAAATTACCACATTCTAAGATGCTTAATGAAGATTTTCTGTAACTAGTTGCCTGAAATTTTCACTAGTTAGACTATATGTAATTCTCCGAGCTACAGTTGTGCATCAAAGGGAAAGGGAGACTTTGGGGCTAAAGCTCCCTTTTGAGCCTATGTAACATCACATATTCCAAAGTAAAAAGGAAGTATAAACAAAATATAAAAAATTAAACCTTCGATACATGACCGTAAAGAGCACAGGAACAAATACTTTGATTGGCAAATGAGAAAAATTATATTTCACTTTTAACAACAAAAAATAAAAATTATATACAGGTTGAACAAAATTTGATTTCCACTATAGGGATCTTGTAAACTATTATAGATACAAGAAAGCTTAAATGGGCAAAGTAGTGCAGAATTTAATTCCTAATATTATTTCGCTGAGAAAACAATTGAATTTCAAATAAACAAGTTACATCTGATTTTTTAAAATGGCGATTTTCAGTTTTTTCTAAATAAAATCAAGACGAATTGGAATTCAATTGTATTCCTAGCATAATATTATTAGGCATTAAATTTTGTACTACTTTTTCTCAAAACTAAGATTTTTCAAATTTCAAGTTTTTGGGAAATTCTGACTTCAAAATTTTGACAAATTTAAAAAATGTCATCTCTTTTCCAGAACTTTAACTTTTGTTTTAAGTTTTGACCATTTTAAAAACTTAAAGTAAATTCAGAATGATTAATTTTGAAAATTTCGACTTTTTTTTAAAGAATTCAATTTTTACTGAAAATATAGATATAAACAAAAACTACATCTATTCTGAAAATTTAAACTTTTTTAAAAATTTCAAGATTTTAAAGTATTCACTTCTTTGAAAATTTTCACTTTTATTGAAATTCTTTTACTTTCAAAGTTCAACTTTTTCTCAAAATTAAAACTTCATTTTAAAAATTTAGACTTTTTTCAAATTTTCGACTTGCTTTTAAAAATGTTTATCTTTTTTTTTCAAAATTTTCTTCCATACTCAGAACTTTTAGAGTTTCTTTAAAATTTTGTCTTGAAATTTTTACTTCTTTAAAAATCTTGATCTTTAAATTTCGATCTTTTAATAAAATTCAATTATTTTTGTAAACTTGAATTTTTAAAAATTCGACTTGTGAAAACATTATCTTATACTTGAAATTTTTGTTTTTTTTTATTTACCTTTTTTTATGATTTTACATTTTTCTTACACTTTGGCTTTCAAAAAGTGACATTTGTTAAAAACTTCGATTTTCCATTTACATTGAAAATTTTGACTTCGACCTTTTTGAATATTTCTGCTGATTCTAAATACATTTTTCAAGTTTTAAATCTTTACTTATTTTTAAATTTTGAGTTACGTAATTTGCTAAACAATTTTTCAAATTTTTAAAACATTCTATTCTTTTAGCTTGTATTTATTAAAAATGGGATGTTTTTTAAAAATTTTGATTTTTTAAAAATTTTGGATTTTCGAAAATTTATTACACAAAATTTTGACTTTTTCTAAAAAGTTCTTGAAAATTTTGAGCCCTTTTTCAAAAATTCATTTATTTTGAAATACACTAAGACGCCGTTAAAGGCAAATTGGGTTTAACGCGCTTTTTTAAAACAAAGATTTTTTTCTAGAATTTACGGAATTTCCTCTTTGAATATTGTTTGATTGACTTTTACATGCAGTTTGTTATTTCAATTCTAATTTTCTTATATTTTGTTATAGCTATGATTTAAGTGGAACGCAATCTCTAGGCTAAACGGGGTCTTACTGTACTTTTTTTCGAAAATGTGGATCCTTGCTTAAAATTTTGACCATTTCTCGAAATGCAAACTTATTTTTGAAAATTTCAATCCAAACTTTCGAACTTTATGGAAAAAATGAGGCTCCCAACAAGATACCTGTAACAAGTTTCAAAAGAAATTACTTTTGAATCTTTAATTCTACGGAATATTTTGAAAAAAAATCTGTGCATGTGTCATAAAGTGCTTCATACTGTATATAAGACGATCACTAATCATTAGATAGAAGTGTCTTGAGTTTTGTGAGTCTGTGAGGGAAATGGCTAACGTTCTTGGAAATGTTTTAAAACACTTGCTGTTCACCAATACATTACTGTTTTTTCATCATAGGCGTAACAACGCTAATATAGTTAGAATTTTCAAAATGAGAACGTAATATTGAATTTTTAAAAGAAAATCTAAATTAAAAAATTTGAAAAGGTGACAAATTCAAAAAAATCGACATTTAAAAAATAAATTATGAAAATGAAACCTTAGGAATTAATCCAAAAATCCAAAATTTTCAGAAAAAAGAAATTTCCCAAAAAAATACAAATTTTAAAATATTGTTCTTTTTAAAAAATCAAAATTTTCTAGAGAGTCAAAATCTTAAGTTGATCAGTAGAAATTTCAGAAAAATGTATATTTTGAAAATTTTCCAGTTTGAAAAACAACTTTGTATTTTCGTAGTCGTTTTTAAAAAATTCCAAAATATTAAAAATAGCCAATTTTTTTTAGAAAATTAGGACTTTTAAAAAAGGTGAACTTTTGAATTAGTTGAAACACAAATTTTCTCACCTGAAATCAAGAAAGATTAAAAAACACAACGAAGGTTGCTCTAATGCGTTTTAACAGCCAAGCTATCATCTTTACCTTTGTTGTGTTTTAAAAATCTTTGTTGATTTCAGGGGACAAGATTTGTATTTCAATTTTTAAAGATATCCAAGGACCAGTCCGTTCCACCGAAATTTTAAATAAGTTGATGGCAAAATTTAAAAAAAATGGTCGATATTTAAAAAATGTCAATAAAAATGTATTTGAAATTTTGAATCTATGCCAAAGCCTTTGTTGTTATAAAAACTGTAAAAAGGTTTTGGAAAACAAATAAAGATTGATTGAATAAATGAAAATTTTAATTTTGGATAGTTAGAAGGGTCGAACTTTTGAATCGCAAATTTTCTGAGAAAGATAATACATTTTAAAATATGTAGAAATTTCTAAAAAATCAAGATATATTCAATAAAGACGAAAATTTTAAAATAATGTCCACAATTTCTAAAAAAAAAATCGAAATAAGATACTCGACATTTTAAAAACACAACATTTTCAAACATTTCGAAATTTTTGAATAAATTACCTAAATTTAAAGCAAAAAAATTACAAACTTTCGAAAAGCTAAACCCTCAAAAGTCAAAATTGTAAAAAAAATGTCGAAATATTGAGGAAAAGTTGAAAGTGTTAAGAAAGCTCTATTTTGAAAATAAGTCAAAGTTTTGAAAAACATTATATTTTGAAACAAATTAACATTATCTAAAACAATTAAAATTTTTAGGAAAATTTGATATTTGGACAAAGTTTTCAGAGTAAAATTTTTAAAAAAATCTGAAATATTCTAAATACAATTACAAGTTATGGGAAGTCAAACGTTTTTAAAAAATCGGAAGTTTAAAAATTGTCGGAATGTAAATATAAGAAAGCAGAATTTTTAAAACAAATCGAAATTTTGTTAATAATTTAATTATTCAGAAACAATTTTCAAGAAAAAGGGAAAATTGAAATTTCGAACAGATCTAAATTTTCAGTAAATTTAAAATAAAACGCAAATTTTTGAAAAGACTAGATTATGAGAAAAGGCCTATGTTTACAAAAATAGAAATATTCAAAATAAAAAGAAATTCTAAAAAGAAATATCTTTTAATGTCAAAATTTTAGAAGGGGTCGAAATTTAAAACGACGGATATTAAAATAATAATGAAACCTTGGAAAAATCTTGCAAGTTTAAAAGTGCAATGCGGAATTAAAAAAGTTTGATCAAACCGTTAGCGAAAGACTATAGTGGAGATCAAATTTGTTTTCTACATTATTTCCCTCAGATGAATATTTTCGGGTGTAGCACAGATTTAATAATTACACGAGACACACTATAACTATGGTAAAGTAGCCGTAGCCGACGGTATGCAATATAACGGACCCAGCTGAGACGCCGAGACCAAGCATTTTAGAGCGGTCTTAAAAACCGCGTCATTGCGATTATGTCAATGCTTTTTACTTGAAACATTTTGTGATATTCTCTGTATCGTCTTTGCGAAGTTTCGTTAATTCCATTCCTGCCGATTGGCATTTTCTTGGCCAGTTGCTTCTTACAGACGTCTAAATTTTCAGTTACCTCTTTTTTTGTTAAGGAATGGCAATCTTTTCTAGATTGCCTCAAACAGCGTTTCCGTTAGATCTTAGTTTGTCAATTGCTGTTTGTGACTTAACACTGACTAAAAAACTGAGAGAGCCATATTAAACTACACTCAAAAACCACTTGTCTGATGAAGATATGTTGATGATGTATTTGCCATCTGGTTTTATCCAATAGATTGCCTAAATTCTTTTTTAAATTATATAAATCAACAAGAACAGACAATAAGATTTACATTAGAAATTGAATCAGATAATAAACTTCCCCTCCTTGATGTATTAATTGAGAAAGGCTAGGATGGGGTATATATACATCTGTTAGGGATACGGCGTTTCTAATGATGTAGTAGTCAAATGAAAAACAAAAAAATGTGTGATCAAGGAGACAAAAAAAAATAATGAAATAAATATTTACTTTGACAGCTGCTTCTAACGAATTATTTCGAACCGTGGTGAGCTAGATAATGGTTAATTATTTCCTGGATACGACGTAGTTTAAGTGGCGATGGTTACAGGAGGTTGGAGGCACGCTAGAGGTGAATAAGAACGGTTTTACTTAAAGCAAGGAATCCTTTGGGGGTGCGAATTTTTATAGTGTTTAAACTTTCGACTTATATTTTATAAACATTGTGGTTTTGGACCAAGTTGGTAACCAATCTTGCGTAAAAAATGAAAACCAAAAAGAAGCACAGGAAGGTCCTGCGTGCTGCTTTTACCAAAGGCGCAAATAAACTGGATCAGTTGCTAATAACGGCAGGGCCTGGTGCCAATAGTCAACGAGACTTTCAAGTTCGTTTTGGAGTATTAGTAAATAGACATACTAAGGTAAAGAAGTTGGATGGCGAGCTTTATGAAACCCTTCTCGGACCGACTTTAATAAAGATGATTTATGACTCGAGATGGAGACATGCGACAGTTACGATAAAAGATTTGCAGATTTGAGAGTTCGCTGCGATGGTTTGATCGTAAACCCAATGCCAGTGGTAGATAACCTAAATGTGGAGTCAGTAAAACTGTTGGTGTAACAGGTGGGCGTAAATTTAAATTACCCATAGTAGAGTTCAAAAAATTTGGTGGTCATATCCGAGACTGGTTACAATTCTAGGCACAGTTCAGGAAAATACATAATGATCCCGATCTAGATCAGGCAGATAAAATTCAGTACCTCATTCAGGTCACTGTGGTAAATAGTCGTGCCAGACGGTTGGTAGAAAGCTACCCGTCAATTAATGAAAATTCCGATAAAATTGTATTGAAATCTAGATTTGGTCAGGATGATTTACAGATTAAAGTTCATGTGAGGAAACTACTTAGGCTTATAATTAGTAATGCTACTTCAAAAAATAAGACGGACCTTTCGGCTTAATATGACAAATTAGAAACTCAGTTACGGGCTCTTGAAACTCTGGGTGTAACTTCTGAAAAATTTTCTGCTATGCTATTTCCGTTAGTAGAGTCTTGTTAACCAGAAGATTTGCTAAGGGTTTGGCAGCGTACGGGTCGTAAAGAAGGGTCTAACTCAACTTCAGAAAAGCTTGACCAGATCTCGCTTGAGAGTCACTTAAAACATTTGATGTGTTTTATTAAAATCAAGGTGAATGATGAACAGCGCATCAGCCTAGCTTCGGAGAGTTTTGGGTTGTGCATTGATGATTGCAATGCAGGTAAGGATCAGGTGTCAAGAAGAATGCACAAAAATGTACAACACTTATCAACGGCTGTCGACTTAGTAAATTGAGCTGTCGTTAGCTGTGTTTTTTTGTGAAGGCGGACACAACAATACTGAGCGTTTTAAAGTATCAAAATGAGTTTTAAGGAAAAAAGAGATATTTTGTTAAGGAATAATGCTTGCTTGCGCTGTTTAAAAAGAGGACATCAGTCTAGCAAGTGTCAGGAACATCTACGGTGCGTTGTTTGCTTTCGCATCAACAAAATATCAACGAACTGTCTCTACGCGAAAAGGGTTCTGAGGATAAAAAAGGGATTGTGGAACAGGCACTTACTAATACCACTGATGGTCACCTGTTCTTATAAACATTACGAGTAAAACTAAATAGTGATCGTGGCTCGCGCAATATCAGAGTTTTATTAGATATTGGTTCGCAACGATCTTATGTTTTAAAGTCAACCTCTCAAAAATTAGGTTTTGTTGCAAAACGTAAAGAAAGAATTTGGCATTGTCTGTTTGGTAGTATAAAACAGGAGCAGGAACATGACTGTTATGATGTCGTTTTGAGTCGTGGCAACTACTTCTGTTTCATTAAAGTTCTCGACCAGCCACTAATATGCGCAGGCGTTTCTCCATTATTTTATGGGCCTTGGATGGATGAACTGGTAAAATATAATATTCAATTAGAAGATACCGGTAGCGAGGATACCACTGAATTTCTGATTGGTGCGGGTGTCTCTGGCAAACTCTATACCGGAAAAAGACATGTTTTGCAATGTGGCCTCGTAGCCGTCAAAACATATTTAGGATCGACAATATCAGGACGCGTAGGTTCTGCCAGTCTTAAAAGCAATGCAGCTTTGTCTGTACTATTACTCTTTGTTAAAAATTCCTGCATAACTGACCTTTGGAATCTAAATGTTTTGGGTATAACTGATCCCACTGTGAAAAAGTCACCTAATGAAATGGCATTGGCTGCCAAAGAGTTTTTTCTAGAGACGGTGAGATTTCAGGACGATGGGCGATTTCCCTGGTTAGAAGGTTATTCTCCGTTACCCAATAATTATCACATTGCCAAACGAAGAATGGAATCTACTGCAAAGGAATTAAAAGACAACGGAGTTTTTGAATCATATAGCCTTGTTTTTGAAGAATGGTTTAACGAGCACATTATAGAAGAAGTTGAAGAGGACCAAAAGAAAAGCAACTGTCATTATCTTCTTCACAGGTCAGTTATAAAGGAGAATAGTCTAACAACAAAAATAAAACCCGTTTGACGCTTCAGCGAGAAAAAAAATCAAACGTCCTTAAACCAATGCTTAGAAAAGAGAATGAATCTCATAAAGCTAATTTCTTTGATTTCGCTAAGGTTCAGAGAGAACAAATTGGGTTTTGTCTCTGATATACGTAAAGCTTTTTTACAAATTAACCTACATAAAGGCGACAGAGACTATCTCAGATTTGTTTGGTATGGTATAGATGGAGCGTTGAAGGTGTATCGTCACTGCAGAGTGGTGTTTTGTCTAACTTGTAGTCCGTTTCTGTTAGTTGCAAAGATCACAAAACATTGGACCAAGGAATCGGACAAATCGATAAAAGGTAGTGTATCTTATTCGAGAAACACCATCTTAAAACTGGCCAAAAGCTTCTTTGTTGATAATTGTCACAACTTTTCCTAATATAGAGGCTTTAGAGCGATTTATACACGAATCTACCAAGATCATGGTGGTAGTCTGTTTTGACCTAAGAGGGTGGCAGTTTAGTCAACATACTAATAGTGATACTTCTTTGGGACCTGTAGTTGGTTTATCTTGGGAATCCCACAAATGATACGTTGGCTATTAATAAAGATAATTTAAGAGACACATTGGACATTCAGAGATTAATTTTGTTCGTAACTCAACAAGTGTTTGATCCAATTGGCTTTACTTCTCCGGCTGCTTTAGAACCCAAATTACTTATGCAGGGAACATGGCAACAACGGTTAGGCTGGGGTGTTCCAGTGGATATGGAAACAGAAAAAAAATCTTTCGTCGATGGATGAATGAGCTTCCGTTGTTGTCATTTACTAGAAATACCTCGATGGACCTCCACAGTTATAAAATAATGAAGAAAACGTTAGTTTACATACATTCTGCGATGTTAGTAAAAGGGCTTATTTGGCCGTAGTATTTTTTGAATTGAAAAACGGAATATCGTTATCATTCATTTGCTTGCAGCCAAATCAAGCTTCCTTAAATAATACAACTGCACCTCGCTTGGAATTACTCGCTGCGACAATTGTAGTAAGATTCTGATAAATGGTACAAGAAAATCTGGAAGCCAAGGTACAGTACTATTTTTGGAACAATTTATCCACTGTATTTTCCTGGATACAACGGATGGGGGAGTAAACTCCATTTGTAAGAAATCAAATAGCAGAAATTAAAAGCATGACCTCAATTGATTGCTGACGGTATGTGCCAGGGTTGTCGAACCCTGCAGATCTACCATCTCGAGAATGTTCGCCTAAGTATCTATTGGAATCAAAATGGTCGGAAGGGCCTGAGTGGCTCCATCAGCCGCCAATTCTATGGTTACAGAAAGGTTTTAACTGCGATAAAGAAGAAATCAGTCAAGAGAAAAGAAAGAAGATAAGTCTTCTTAATAGAAGATCAGATGAGTGGCATCTGCACTATTTTTCCAAGTATACCGAGACGGTCCGTATGATAACTTGGTTGTTTCGGTTTATACATAATATCAGGTACTCAGGTCAACGGCACCAAGGTCTACTGACTGTTGAGGAAATTGATCGGGCTGAGCTTTTTATACTCAAGACCATCCAGCAAGAAACATTTACGGACGAAAACGATACTCGGCTACGTACACTTATACCGTTGGTGATAAATTTGGTGTCATTTGTTTAAAATCTCGTGTTACTAACAGCAAAGGTGATGTTTTCCATTAGTATTGCCTGCGCGTCATACCGTAATTACTCGTTTAATTTTCGAGACACATACACAAGCATGTCACGCAGGAACCGAAGGACTGTTAAGTATTTTCTGCGAAAAATATTGGATTCTTGGTGGGAGACGTGTCATTAGATCGGCGACATCTAAGTGTGTTATTTGTAAAAGACATTGCATCAAACCGTTTGCAGTAGAATACCTCCTTTACCTTTTGACAGAGTACGCGATGCCTTTCCTTTAGAAGTTACTGGAGTGAACTTTGCTGGACCATTGCATTTAAAGTCTAGAGAAAAGGTATGGATATGCCTCTTACCTCTCACCTAAGCTGTCTATCGAGCAGTACATTTAGAACTTTCTACTTCATTGTCTACCGCTGCTTTCCTGCAGACGCTAAGAAAGTTCATGGTGCGACGAGGACGACCCAAAACCATATACAGTGATAGAGGTACTAATTTTGTTGGAGCAGAGTGTGCTTTATTAAAGTTGAACTGATCTAAAATCGTTGAAGAGACGTCTGTCAAACGAATTTTGTGGCGAGTTAATCCTCTCACAGCACCATAGTGGAAAGGATTTTGGGAATTGTTGACTCTCATATGCGACTGTGAGGCTATAATAAATGCTGGACCTCTTTCGTATCTGTCTGTTGACCCTAAGGATCTAGTTCTGCTGACTCCGACGATGTTTTTGCGTGACCAAGTAGAACCTGATTGCGATGCGATTGATCGAGTTAACCTATGCAAAAGAATTCAGTATTTTCAAAAGCTTCGAGTAAATCTACGCTACAGGTTTTGCAGGGAGGGCTCGGTGTTTCTAATGATGTAGTAATCAAATGAAAAACAAAAAGATGTGCAGTCAAAGAGACAAAAAAAATAATAAAAAAAGATTCACTTTGACAGCTGCTTCTTACGAATTATTTCGAACCTTCGTGAGCTAGATAATGGTTAATTATTTCCTGGACACGACAATATCTGTCTACATATAGCCGACTAATTCAAATAGATACCTAAATTTTACATCGAATCATAGTAAAAATACAAAAGAAGGTGTAATAATCTCGTTGATAGACAGGGCTCAAACTATTAGCTCTACTTCTGTAATATATGATGAAGAAAAATCTAACATAATAAAGATACTATAAAAAATGGGTACGAAAAAGAATTTGTGAAAAAGTAATAAACAAGAGAGAAACAAGATCTCAATATATTAATCATGGCATAAACGACAATGAATCATCTGCTCAACAACCGAAAACCCTGATTCTTCCATATATGTCGGGCCTATGAGATCAAATCAAACGAATAGGCAAACGTTTTAATATACGAACAGAATTCAAAACACAAAATACACTCCAAGTATTACTATTTAATACAAAACCTGGTAACGAATCACAACGTACTAAAGATTGCATTTACAAGATACCCTGTGAATGTAACAAGATGTACATTGAAGAAACTTCACGACCTTGTCCGAATTAATGAACACAAAAATTATCCAATTAGAAATAAAAAATATGTGAACACCTTTTGATTGTGATCACAGAATTCAATGGGCCAAATCTACCATCATTTGCAAGGAAACACATCCTAAACAAAGAAAATTTAAAGAATCGGTTTTAATTTTATTAAACGGGGATAATTGTGTAGCGAATTGTTCAGTTGAAATAAACGGTATGTGGTTGCCATTGTTGGAAAAGGAGAAAGAAATGGGTGATCTCCAAATCATCTAGGAAATAACACATTTCACTGTCAGAATTATTTCTGTCAGTAAACAAATTTTGTAGAGCGAAAAATTTAAAATCATTTTTATTTCTGACGATGGGCAGAAAGGTGAACTGCCCGAAATGTTAAATTTAATTAACATTTATTTTTATCGTTAATTTTTACAATAATAAGTATTTTTTAGTGAGTGTTAAGTCACAAACAGCAATTGCCAATCTAAGATCTAACGCAATCGCTGTTTGGGACAATCTAGGAAAGATTGCCTGAACAAAAAAAGAGGTAACTGAAAATTTGGACGTCTGCACGAAGCAACTGGCAAAGAAAATTCCAATCAGCAGGAATGAACATTTTGTGATATTGAAATTAGGATAATCATAAGTTCTATAAATGTTGCTATTGACTGTATAAAAGGGTGTCTACTTAAGATAGAAATTTATTTATTTTTCAATAATCACACAAGAAAAAGTTTATAAGATGTTAATCATACTTAAATAAAAATTAGTTGAATTTAAGTTATTTTTTAAAATGTTTAAATATAATAATTACATATTTAACAGTGTTCATGATATCCTAGTATACGAAAACTTTTTTGAGAAGCCAGCAGAAGGCTGTGTATCGCCGTTTCTCTACTCCTCGGCTAGAGCGTCACGTGAAAAAGTAGCAAAAATATCGCTAGTCATTCACTTCTTTACAAAATAAATTCCAGGAAATGTCCTTTCATTGAAAAGATATCAAACATAAAAATAAAGCATACTTGTAGATTACTTCATATCAACAATCAAACCTATTTATTTAATTAAATAATTACACTTAAGTATCCCGAACTACGCAAAATTTTCGAGTTTAAACGTGATCGAACCAGCGTTTTTCATGAATTAATTATTATACATCGCTTAGAGTGGATATAATAAGACAGTATCAAAATGATGTTTTCGTTGTGCACTTTGGTTCAGCTCTGCTTTTTGGGTTGGGGTGAGCTGGGTACCTATTTTCTACGAGATTTACATATACTACCTTTAAATTTTCAGTTTCTTGCGTGACACTTTCTCATTACAAATTGAATGACATCAAAATCGTTGGTGGCCAAGATGCGGACATAAAAGACTATCCATACCAAGTATCTTTAAGAATAAGCGACGTTCATTCTTGCGGAGGCGCCGTCATCAGCCCAAAATTCGTTATCACTGCCGCCCACTGCCTTCCCAAGTAAGATAACTAAGTACTGAGCTCTATAGAGTTTTGTACCAACAATGAAAACTTCTTAATAATTACTAAATTTAATCAAAATGACCAATTTGATATAATTGTAGGCGAGTCTAACTAATTTAAGTTTCACAGGCCATTCATAAATTTTATTTCGGCTTTTGGTGGTTCCGGTGACAGAACAAAAGATGGGCAAACTTCCGAACTTAAAGCCATCCACATCCATCCCCAATATAACAGTACCACCTACGATTACGACTTGGCCATTGTTGAGCTGACTACACCGTTTAAATTCGGGCCTACTTTGCAAGCGATTCCGCTGACTGATGAAGGCAGCGTTTTACCCGATGACACCATCTGCACTATCACTGGTTGGGGTAGACTCAACGAGACGAATGCCTCCTTGCCTCACACCTTACAGAAAGTCGACGTGCCCATCTTTAATAAGAAACTTTGCATTGCCCTTCTATCTAGTGATGACCCTTTTCGAGTTACAGACAGGATGATTTGCGCTGGTTACCTCGAGGGAGGCAAGGACGCTTGTCAGGGAGATTCTGGCGGCCCGTTGGCATCTAATAAAAAACTGGTCGGTGTAGTTTCCGTGGGAAGACAGTGTGGGGAAAAATATAGTCCCGGTGTATTCACCAGTATTGCTGTTCTTCGCAGCTTTATTAAAGAAAAAACAGGAATTTAAGCACCTTAATAAAGAATTTAAATTTTCCCAGCATTTTATTCCTAGGAAAAGCTAAGCCCGTGCCTACCCCAAGGCTTTGATAGTTTAAGATTTCTGAAAAAAATATTGAACTAGAATTTTGTGGAAACAGATTAGAGGCGCTATTGAAATAGGGAAAAAGTGCTATTTTATAAATTTTATTTGCTACAACGCTGCTTCCAACTATTTCAAGGAAAATATTATTTAGAATATTATGCGCAATTGATATTTTATTTGTTTATTATAAAAATAAAAAAAGCAGAAATATATTAAAAAAAAGTATGTAATGTGCGTAACAAATTAATCAGTTTGGCGATATCGTAAACGGGAATTCTAAAAAATAAAATACGACGCATCCACAAAATTTATATTCAGAAATCAAGCATTCGAAATTATTTAGTTTCGCAGTATATTACACAATTAAACATTTATCGGCAGTTGTTTTTCGCTTATGAAAAATGTTTCAACGAGGCAATTTCCTAACATATCACACCAAATATTTTACAGAAACTCTCAAGTACCTATATTTACCCAGATTAATACCGGACTATTTGAGGTTGTGGTGTCTATAAAAAAAAATAGGTAGTTTTGGGTACTGCTGACACAAGTGAAAACTTAAAACTGTGATATAAGAGTGTGTTTCTTTTTAATTTTCAAGTTGTAACACCAAAAATAAAAATTTTATTATTTGTAAATTAAAATTAGTATTTCTGGTTTTTATATCTTTTATATTTGGACAGGATCTAGTCTTCGATATTATCTATGTGAAGTTACTGCATATTAAAAAACCTGTCATAATTAAATTTTATTTTTGCATAGCAAATTTCAACATATTTCAGCAATTATGTTCTCAATGTTACTGATTTTTCGTAATTATGTAAACACTTTTATTTAAATTATCTCAATACTGCAAATAAGAAGTTACCATACTTTTCGTTGAATGAGTCGATATGCAAAATATGTAGAATTAATTTTAAATATTCAAATATATTAAACAAATTTACCTTTACGTATCTATCAACAAATGCTTCATAGGCAGCTTTTCGCGCCACTTGTATTTACAAAGAAATAGTTATCTTAGCAACATGAAAAGGATGCATTAAACTTCGGTCATAAAAAGAAATCTTCAAGGTGTTATTAATTATTGATTCCCCATGATATTTTAGGATATCCCTTTCTGGCTTCACTTAAACTGAGTGAATGTTCAAAACGTTTTTCGTCCATTTTTAAATACGTTTACAACGGTTCCACAATTGCCTTCTTGAAGTTCTTAATTCATCAGATTTCAACTGCCTTCTCTATAATTGAGATCTCGGTCACTAACGTCTATTTTTATATAAATAAACAGCTACTGCTATGTAATAAAAAGCTGCTTATCATTTCTTTGTAACTGTCGCCTGTACACGCATTTCGAGTTGACATCTGCCGGAATTTCGCCAGCGTTTTTTCTTTTCTAATATAGGCAATTTTCACTTATGGAGAGAATAGGAAAAACAATAATTAAATTAAAACACAATTTATAAAATTACAGTATACATATTTTAGCATATTCAATTTAACTTCAAAAAAGTATCATATTGTCGGGAAATTTTAGCTTTCAATTGGTGCAATGGTAGAGCAACTGCTTTGGGCATGGCGGGTCCGAGGTTCGAACCTCGCTACCGACCTCGCGATTTTTAATTCTATTGCCGGATCTATTCATAGATACATTTGTGTGCATAAAGAAGAAGTGATACAAGATTTTTACAGTGTAAATCTGCCTTATGTGTATTGAAATTTAAAAAAAAGTCCAAACCACTTATAGAGCAGAGGTGCTTAATCTTTTAGTAGATTGAAGCTAAACCACAAGTTAAAAATTGTTAGGACTTAAAAAGTGATGACTAAAAAAGAAGAACATCTTAATTTTTAATACAAAACTTAACATTTAATCGCATATGGCTCGCGAGCTACGTTTTGGGAAATACTAATATAGAGACTAGAGCGACATAGGGAATTTTTTCAAGTTTCATTATATTAAAAAAATAATTTAATACAGAACATCCTTACAACTCAATTATTAAACAAAATATTAACATGGGCTATAATAAATTTTTAGCAAATATGGGATTACATTTGAAAAGTCTAGCGAGCATATCAAAATAATGGCATTGATAATGTTGATTAGTTCTTTTTGCCGAAATAATTGGTCATAGCCCTAATTTGCAAAATTTTATTTGCTGTCTGGGTATTAAATTATACAACTTTCTGATGAAATCACGGCCGCTATTCATTTCGACCCAGGTTTCTTGATTCTCTTCGACAAAAGCTATGAGTTTTTGTCCAGAATATGTACTATTTATCTAATGAAAGATATTTTTTTTAAGTTTAATTCACTCGCAAAGGGTAACCCCATTATGCCTTCAAAGCACTGCGAGTAGAATGCAGAAACAAGGATAGATGGCGATGCAGCGCCTTCTTAAACTAGGATGGGTTGTAATGTTTGGGGAAAATTCCTTTCGGTAACACGTTCCATAGCTTGGAAGTTCTATATAAAAAAGCGTCTTAGTAGACAGAAGTCCTCATTGTGCCAAGATGGACCGCACAGGAATTTGCTGTCTCCGACTGTGTTGTATGCCTCAAGAATCTTGCCTTTTAATCTTATTGGTTCCGAACTATTATTATTATTTACAAATTTCTTTTTTTTTTGTGAAACCGACTAATCCTTGGTTATCTTTAAAAATTAAAATACAAAACTTGTCCCCTGAAACCAAGAAAGATAAAGAAAAACACAACAAAGTTCTCTCAGAGAGTATCTCTCTGAAGATGATAGTTTTACTGTCGAAACGCGTTAGAACAACCTTTGTTATGTTTTTTAATCCTTCTTGGTTTCAGGGAACAAGTTTTGTATTTCAATTTACTAAATTGTCAAAATCGTATTTTGAAATTGTGTGATATTTTGACAATTTTCAAAGACGGATTTACAGTAGGCAAGAATAGCTGTAGGACCCAATACAACTGTACATGTATTTACAAGACATTAGAACATGTCGATAGTTTAAATTAGCGTTATTAGTAACGCGAAACCATTCGTTTGTCCCATAGTCGCTTAGTCGCTCAACGCGTCTAAGCGAGATTTCACTTCAAAATTATAATTCCTCGGTAAACAACAAGTGGTTTAAAATATTTTGTCGAAGACATCTGCCTCTCTCATAGATTCACAAAGATGTTTGTAATGGTCATCGAAAAATATCTCTTGATTATAAATTACTTTAAAACATTTGTAACAATTTCTTTCCAAAATACTTCGCACTGTTTGCAATTTCCCATTAGCTTGATTGTTTGCTACCCTATCAGTCGCTCTAAATAAAAGCGATTGCAGTTAATGCGGAAATGATAACGATAAATATTTTTGCCTCAGCTATGACTTTCATTATTTAGAGATATTTTCCGATTCAAATAGCAACATAACAGTCTGTTTTTTTGCTTATCTCGATTCACGCTCATTTTTGATTTGCAGCAGCATTTGTTTCGCGACTCTTATTTACAAACCAGATTGAATTCACGGACTCAGCAATGCTTCCCAGAAGCCGTTTCTTTGGATTTTTAAAAGAGCGAAATTGGACTGTAAAATATGAAACTAAATAGTTATTTCTTGCAATATAATGTTCATTTAAAAAAACTAAAAAAGGTAGTTTTTAATTGTTTAATTTGCTTTGAAATTAAATAACTCTGAATGTTTGAGAGCTTGAGCATCGTTTTTAATTTTTTAGAATTTCGCTTTTGGTTATTATTAAGTTGTTTTGAAGAGTCTTATTTGTTTCGTATTTTGATTTTCTGTTGCAAGGTTAAAGTAATCGTTTCACATTTGTAAATTATTTGATACTATTTCTGGTAAAAATATAAACAATACCTATTTAGTCGGCCATACTTGTGAGAGTGAAGGATTTCTTTTAATTCATAATTAAAGAAAATATTTTTGTGTAGATATGCTTCCTAATCTCGTTCTAAATTACTTACCTCAGTTGGTTATCTTTGGCTGCGTTATTTCCATATCTCTTTGGTATCGCACTAAAACAGTACGATCATACGCAGTAGCTTGAGTATTTCATCATTTTGCAAGTAAAACACTCTAGACCAGTTTCAATTGGAACCAAATAATACGGAAAATAATACTTAAGAGTTCTTGATTATGGTTTGTAAAAAAATTTCGTCTCCACCTGATAAGCTCTTAACCTATAGTGGGGAAAGGATTTTAAATGGAAACGAAAGGCTTAAGTTTAATAAAACTCACTAAACCATGAAGCATCACATTACCGTTTTAGCCCTTTTGGCCAGCTTGGATTTGAGTAAGTAAAAAACAACGCCACTTCGAAGTCAATGAATTTTAATTTTCAGTTTGCGCTGCTGCAACTAATTTGGAAATCATCGGCGGCGAGGAAGCTAACATCGAAGATTTTCCCTACCAGGTATCATTTAGAATATACAACTGGCATTTTTGCGGGGCTTCCCTTATAGCCCCGTCCTTTGTCATAACTGCCGCTCACTGCACCATTAAGTAAGCTAGATTTGTCCTTACTTATTAGACTTTAGTGGAGCTAACAAGATATTTTTTATAGCAAAACTATCGAAAGCATGTCGGTTTTGGCTGGAGCTACTAATCGGTGGGGTCCGGGACAAACTGCGAATGTGAGCGAAGTCTACCAACATCCTGATTACAAGACGTTCAATCACGATAATGACTGTAGTATTCTTAGACTTGAGAAGCCGCTTTTGCTTACACCCACAGTGCAAGCTGTCCGTTTGCCAGCTCCTGGTGATGAACCTCCAGAAGCGACATTGTGCACAGTAACCGGTTGGGGAGCCCTAACGGAGAAATATAACCGTCTTCCTGATATTTTACATAAGGTTGATCTTCCGTTTGTGCACCGGGACGTTTGTCGTAAATACGTTAACGGCATAACGGATAATATGGTTTGTGCTGGTTACCCGAATGGGGGTAAGGATACGTGCCAAGGAGATTCAGGAGGACCTCTGGTTTGCGAGAAAAAACTGGTAGGTATCGTGTCATGGGGAGATGGTTGTGCTAGAAGGAGCAAACCTGGAGTGTATACAAAAGTGGCAAATCTACGTGATTTCATTAAAAGGATCGCTGATGTGTAGCCTGATATCACATGAGAGCTACTCCAGTCATGCGACTAAAGACTTCGAAGAGATTTATTTTGGTATTGAATAAAATATTACTGTAACAATTTTTTACCAATTTTATTTCCTCCTTTTCTTGATAATTAATTAGACAACATATCGAAATTTTGTAATTGAAAATTTACCGAATATTTAAAAGAATGCAGACGTTGATGATAGTTTATGAGATTTTGTACTTATTTACCAGTATGACGTGTCGTACATTTTGTAAATAAAACAACTGTTAATAAAAGAGAGTTAAGACATTGCTATCCTTTTTTTCGGAATTTCGTCTTCTTAGGAGAAGAATGTCAACTTTGAAATTGCAATTTAAAAATTAAAATTGAAATTTTGAGATAAAGGTTGACCATCCCAATATTTTAATTCAGGTAGAAAGTAGAAAACAAATATCAATAGAAATAAGAAAAGAGCAAATAAAATACCTAGTAAAACAAATTCAGAACCTTATTTTTTTAGAAATTAGGACTTCTTTCTTAATTGTTTTTCTGCCCCTTTAAAATAGAAAATTCTATTTTGTAAACGACTCGAAATGGCAAGAGGGGAATTAAAAGTTTTAAAATAAAAGAAACCAGTTTAAAGTCTACATTCTAAGTTTTAAAATTTCTACTTTACAGCCAAAATTTTGAAAACAAAGTCTAAAATTTTGCATTTCTAAAAAAAATTGGTTTAGGAAAAAGTCGCAATTTCGTGATGAAAATTGAAGCCATTTCAAAAAAACTTCCAATTTTATTCTTAAAACAACAAAGAAAGCATAGAATTTTCTACTTTTCTTTACACTTTTGAACTTTCTAATAATGCCAATTTTAAAGCTTGAATTATATTTTTTTTTTGCTTTCAAATTCAAAAATTTAAAATCTTCATCTCTAAAGAAATTAAAATACAGAACTTATCCCCTGAAACAAAGAAAGATTAAAAAACACAACAAAGTTGCTGTTCTGTATTCAATTTTTGAAGATAACCAAGGACCAGTCTGTTCCATCAAACGTAATCTCTGAAATTAAAATTAAAATATTCTAAACATTTCGTTTCGCAAATCTCAGAGTTTAGTGTAAATTTTAAATGTTTAATTGTTTTCTTAAAATTGCAACTTTAAAAGCATAAATTTTGGATTGAAATTGAAATTTCCGGAAAAAAGTCGAAGAAAAATTTTAGACACTTCATATAAGTCTAATATATCGATTTGGAGCTACAAGTTTTATTTTATAAGAAAAATGTTTGACGTTAAAATTCGAAATGTAAGGACAAAGTCAAAAAAATTGAAATATCTCCAAAAATGTTCCTCAAAATTTTGAGTTTAAAGTTGAAATTTGAAAATAATATATCGGAATTTTAAAAACAAACCTCAAAATATGTAAAAACAATTATTTTTTTTTAAATTATAGCTCGAAGTGAAAGTCAAAATTCTGAATTTAAAATCTAAATCTAAAGCCCAAAAAATTTTCGAATAAAAAATAACTGTTCGAATTTAAAGTGAAAATTTAAAATTGGAATTTGTCTTGAAATTTCAATTTATACTAAATATCTCGTTTTAATTCAAAATTTTGAGATTGTTTTAAGCAAGTTTTTTAAAAAAAAATACACTGATTTGTGTCTTAAATCATTTCAAGCTAATGCATTGTAGCCAGAGGCATGTGTCTATTCATTCAACAAAAATGTAGACTGTGAAATCAAAATACCAGTTTGTCCTCTAAATAAAAAAGGGGCCCGACATTTACTTTTTTTTCTTCAAAAAATGGCAGGTTTTTTTGTAGCCTGTCTCTTAAAACAAGAATCTGCTTCTCATTTTAAGACTTCAAGAAATTAAAGACTTATTTTTTAAATCTTCTAAATATTTCTGGGTATCTGGCTCAGTTTTTTGTCTTTCTTATGACTTTTTCTTTTTTATGTTTCCTAATATTCTTCATTTATTTCTGTTGGATTAGCTTTATTTGAACTTAATAGTTTTATCTAGCATTTTTTCATGTTCCTTTATAGTTATTATTAGTCGGCCCTACTATGTTGCAGTTGTATGTTTTCTTTTTTGTCAATTTCAGTTTATTTCTTTTGATTTATTCTATCTTTTTTTTTTTTGGTTATTTGTTTTTCGGTACTCAATTTAAGGTAAGCTTTATCCATGCATTTATTTGCTTTTTTGCACTTCTTAATTCTTTTGTAAACTTTTATATTTTTCTGCAATTTTCCCTGCCGTATCCCACTTTTGTAGTATCTTTCTATTTTTTCTAATTTTACCGTTTTCCGAAATTCATTTGCTGTTACTCTTTTGTTTCTAAACTCTTTAAAGCGTAGGGGTAAATGGAATAGACTTCTATAACATCATTTTATATATTTTTATAAACTATGACTATTTTTTAAATTTACATTGCCTCATGTTTACTCATGAAACTCATTGTAGGTCTGAATATATTTAAACCTACAGCTCAGTAATTTCCTTGATGTAGTTTCGAAATGAAGGCACGTTGGTGTAGACCCCCGGTTTATCTGACTGTGCGCAATTTACTCCCCACGAGACTATGCCGTAGAGAATATTATTAACCACCAATGGTGCTCCTGAGTCGCCTTGACAATCACCATCACCACCCCAGCGATGACCAGCGCAAAACATAGTTTCGTTAACTTCTCCTTCACTTTCGTAGTCGCTGCTGCATTCCGTCCTATTTACCACTGGTAACCTTACCACCTGAAGAGTGATAGCGTGAGACATATTTCCAATGACTTCGCCCCATCCTGTGACATTGCATAATGTATTATCCGATAAAGTGCTTCCTAAAGAGGGTAATCCGACAGGTTGAACGGCAGGACTAAATATGAGTTCGTTCAACAATTCCAGAATGGTGATGTCATTTTCCATTGTAACTATATTAAAGTTGGGGTGCTGCTTTAGGCTTTTGAGAGCGACTAATGGTAAATCACCTTTAGCGATATAGGATGATCCAACGCGCACTTGCAGGTGATGGGTGTCTTTAAACCTGAAAACACATGTTATTAACGATGGGGCCAAACTGTGTCATATGATTCTGTTCGGTTTAGTTTGATAGAATTTAAAAAATCATAGAAAAATGCTAAGACTTGCCTTTGATAATTCATCTCTGACAAATTCAAACTTATTGAAAACTGGTCAGACAGAAATAAATTTTGTTTAACAGCAACTGAGTAAGTGTTAAGATATTTAAAAATAATTCAAGTGCCTAAAAATTTAACTACGTGAAAAATTCATTAGTAGTATCTGAACATATACTTGTTAACTGAACCTTCGGTTCTTCTGAAGCTTTAATGACCTAGTTGGTTCAGTAATAAATCAAATGATATCCAGGAGTTGAGAGTTCGAATCCCTTCAGATCCGTAATTTGAAGCTTTTTATGTAATCAGAGAGCATAGTAACTCAGTATGTCAACCATACAAGAGACGAAACTTTTGTGCAGACTCTGAAACGTAAAACCAAGATTTAAGACGGGAGAGCACATATTGAATCTTGGTTTTTTATTTCAGCTTCTGCTAGGGAAGCACAACTTACCTTGCAAAATAAAAAAAACCTGTGTCGTAACGTGGCTATTGGCTTATTGAAAGGAAGCTGGTGGGGCATAAAAACATTTATTTTTCTTTTCGTACCTTTTTTCTCAAAGTTCTTCCATCTTTCTAGTTTTTTTAAAAAATGTTCCAAATTTCCTAGTTTTAACTAACAATTTTTACCACTTACTTAAAATTAATACTTTTTTTTAAATATCGACCATAATTTGAAAATTTTAATAACTTCCGAAAATCTCGAATTGAAAATTCAAAGTTAGAACTTTTTTCGGTTTTCATGTAAAAACGCGATTCTTTTGAGATGTGCACATTTTTTTTCCAAATTTTGGGCTTTTCGTTAACATATAAAATGTTTATATTTTCTAAAATCTCGAGCTTCAAATTAAAATGTTAACTATTTTCTCAAAAGTTTAACTTATCTATCGGGAAAAGTTTGCAACTTTAAAGCGAAGTTAAAAACAACAGAATGTTTCAGTTTTAGATTAAAATTTTAAAATTAAGATCGAAATCTTAAAACGCATAGTTAAGTTTTACAGATTTTCCCTAAAATTTACCAGCTTTTTTTGTGTTTAAAGGTCAAGTTTTAGTATTTTAGGAACATTTTATATAAAATACTTTACGACTGGGTCCCCTTAGAATCACCAAGGAAATAACCCAATAAACTGTCAGAATTTTGTCCAACAGTATACACAAAATTGCAGAGGTTTGATTTTCTGACTGCCGAAACATTAAAACTTTAAAACAATTTTGTTGTTATATAGTTTTAACGTCGTTTGAATTTTAAGACAGCTTTAAGTGTTTTTTCAGTATTGAGTCACAAACAGCGATTGACATACAAATATCCTACGCAATCGCTCCTTGAGACAATCTATAAAAGATTGCCAATCGTTAACAGAAGGTTACTGACTTCTGTTGACGCATCAAGACAATTCCAGAAAGCTAATCAACACTTCAATTCTAACAATATGTATTAATTAAAATTACCTACCAGTAGGTGCAGTGAGCGGCAGTTATGACGAAGAAATGACTAATTATGCACCCACTACACCAATGGAAAGGAGCCCGATGCACATATTGCAATGAAACATGATACGGATAATCGGTGATGTTCACATAGGTACCACCAGAGATCCACCTGCTCGGTATTGGCTTCAGTGACAGAACTGAAAACCAAAGTCAGTCAAGTCAGTCAAGAAGGCTAATATTAGCACCTTGGGCGATCAGAGTGAATACTATTTGAAAAGTTAGGTGCATCGTATTGACTGCAGAGGTAAATTGTAAATTTGATGTCATATATACATTTTTCTACCCAGTAATAAATACATATAACAGAAATTTTATCTGCTATTGTTTTGTCCATATCTACATTCGTAAAGAAAAAAGTACTTTTTCTACCATTGTTTTGAGTAGATTAAACAACTGGAATTTGTTTACAATTATTCCAATGATAATTTAGTGGATTGGCCCGCAAGATCGCCAGAGTAACCACATTAGATTATTTTCTCCGATTTTTATTTAAAAACTAAAGCTTGTTTTATTAGACCTGAAAATTAAAATATTGTCGCATTAAAGGAAAAGATCTGCCAAGAAATCAGCTATATTATCGTACGAATGATAGGCAGTATTCAACAAACCCTAGTGTCCCACTTCAACAAGGCCCGCTCCAAAATTGGCACCCTATTTAAACACAATTTAGTAAATCTCTTTGTGATTTATCAATTAATTTTAAAAAACTTTTTTTGCTGCATTCAGTATAAAAAGATCTATTAATCGAGGCTCGCAAGGGGTACTTTTGCTATTTGAATTTTTAAAGATGGGGTTGCTAGCCTTAGGGAGGAAAGGCTGAAGGGATTGAAAATTACATACTAAAATAACAATTTAAAAATAAAAGTAAGGTGTCTGAGCATTTTTCTGAAATATGATTCTTCGCGGTTTTATATAATTTATCTGTTACTTTTGGGAAGCACTCTATGAATGACCAAACTGGTTATCTTAAATGACACTTGCAGATGATATTTTTTTAGCTCTTTTAATATGTTTCCTCAATAATCTGGAAGGATCTAGTTAGTAAATTAGTATATCAAGATGAAAATGAGTAAAGGAGCTGCTGCACTGACTAGGCATTAAACAGAGAAGTGTCATCCTGAATTCTTTGAAAAAAAAACTCTTTCAAAACTTAATCTTTTATTTAGCGTTAGACTCTAGCAATTTTCTGGATAAAATGCCTTATGTTTGCTACTTTGGTGTAGACGCCCGGCTTATTTTTTTGAGCACATCCTTTACCGGCAGACACGATTCCAACCTGTATCCCATTGCAAACTAGAGGACCACCAGAATCGCCGAGACAAGCATCCTTGCCCCCTTCACGATAGCCAGCGCAGATCCTATTATCCGATATCTTCGTCTTGAAGTAGGTGCGACATTCGCTTCTATCGATTATGGGAACGTAAACCTTCTGGAGTATTTCCGGGAACCCCACAATGTCCTCCGCCACATACCCCCAACCGGTCACTGAGCACATCGTACCGTCAATCGGCTCTACGCCCACTGGAGGCAAATCCACAGTATCTACGGTAGACGACAACGAAAAGGACCTATCTAGTTCAAGAATTGCGCAATCGAGATCCTTGCTTGAATTGTATTGAGGATGTAGGTGCACTTTTGCAACTTTAGCGATTTGACCGTTACCTCGCCTGTTGGTAGATCCAGCCAAAACTGACATACTCCCGATCCAATCCCTGGAGAATTTAGATGTAAAGAGCTTGCATCGACGTAGCGTATGTTACTCACTCAACAATGCAATGTGCAGCTGTTAGAACGAAAGAGGGTGCTATTAATGAGCCACCGCAGTAGTGCGAGCTTGAATATCTAAAGGAAACTTGATATGGGAAATCTTTGATGTCGCCGTCTTCTCCACCAACTATCTCGAGGTTTTGAGTCAAGCTGGTTGGAGTACAAAATGCTAAAATATAAAATATAATATTTATGCTTGAGGTGGCAAAAAGATAAAAATAGAGTTATAACGGGATATTTAGGGCTTGGTGACATTTTATAATTTCTGGTAAGTATCCTTTAATGAAGAATTATCTGTTAATCAAAGTTGTTAAATATTTGAACTACTTATTTGCAGTTATACAAGGTGGTTCTAAATGTAGTACCATAAATTTGGATTCATATTTTAGAGCCTAAATAAAAAAAAATTGTTCAAAATGGTCACCGGTGACAAGTGAAACATGAAAATGTCAATGCTATATATTTTTATTTCATTTCAATGCCAAGTATCTGTTATATCCACGTTTTTAATGCATCATGATATAAAAATACATTTTAATCGAAAACCGCTGATAATAGCGAATTTCAAGAGGAGAACCTTTTTTATGTAAAAATTTGTAGTAAATAAGCGCCACTCTCTTGATATACCCGCCTCTGATTAAATTGTGTAAATTAATTCTTATATTTTTGAAAAGGACATGAAAAGTTGTGCCTAATTTCATCCAATTATTTGTACATGCTTTAGAGCAATTAATTAAAAACTGTAATCAGGAACCTTCCACATCCTCTAACTCGGAAACGAAGCATTTTACGGCATACGTTTATATAGATTTTTCGTCTAATTTTGGGCTCTAAAATGCAAATCTAAATTGATGGTTCTTTATTTGAAATCACTTTGTATAAAGAGTATATTTGAATTATCAAATTTTATTTCATTCGAAGTAATGGCTAACAATTTTAAATTTTCACTTACCCAGGCATATGCCGGTAAGGAGTAAGGTGATAAGAATATGTCGCTTCATTGCTTGACTGATTTTATTAAAAGTTGTTCGTGTTTGGTTTTTGGTTGGAATTTATAGCTCTTGCCCCACTATCAAAATTAAATTTATTTATCCGTTTTTCGAAAACGTAAATAATTTACAAGTCTACTCACATTTCTGATACTTCAATTTTAAATTGATCCTTTCTTCGTAGAATAATAATCGCAAAAAATGATTTAAGTAGGCATATTTAATTATTGTGATATTATATGTTTTGATCTATCTAAAACGTTTTGTTGATAACTTGATTATTTTTTCGTTTACATAATATCTTATTAAGAATGAAGCAATGTTTGAGTCGGTTTCAGCATAAGTTGACAGATGATTTTCCATTGGAAGTTTGAGGTAATTTGATTATTTAATCACAAAGATCCAGAGTAATTCAATAGTTTTCGAAGCTAAAGACTGCGACGACAATATTTAAACGTAATTCGCAAATTTATGCAACCACAGGATTAGTACTTCAGAAATAATTCTATTAAATCAAAAAGAATTCAAGTTGCAGACAGAATTTGACAGAACAGTTTTCCCAAAAGTTTTTATATTTCTTAAGGTAATTTTACATTATTTTATACGATTGGATACTTCATTTTTCTTAGTGGATAAATTCACTAATGAGAATGTTGTCGGCGAAAGCTTTTAGGATTTGCAAATAGAATGCGACCTAGATTGCAATAACGCAACCCCCTAAACCTGTGTAGGAAATGAAAGCAATTTTCGAATAAAGAAGTGGATAGCGTTTATTTTTTTTTTCAGTTTAATCCACTCGCAAAGTGTAAGCTCCTTATTCTCTCAAAGCACTATAAGTAGGATGCGGAAACAAGGATAAATGGCGATGAACCGCCTTCTTAAACAAGGATAGGTTGCAATTTTTGGAAAAAATTCTTTCGGTAATCAGTTTCATAGCTTGGAAGTTCTATAGAAAAATAATCCCCGTAGACAAAAGCCCTCACTGTGTCAAGCTGGACCCTTCAGCAATTTGCTCTCTCCGACTGTCTTGTTTACCTCAAGAAAACTGTCCTTTGAAATATCAATCCTATTAAGTCCTGCAAGCACCTTTTATGATAGTATTTGTAGAAAAGAGATAAGTCACCAACCAGCTCTAGTGTTTCGAGAGAATCGGTGAAACTCTCGTCATCAATTAGGCGAATCGCTCTTCTTTGAATTGAATTCAAAAGAGCTTAAGTGTGCTTTGGGACTAAACTCCAAACATGGGAGCAGTATTCTAGTGTTGGCTTAAATTATGCTTTGTATAGTGTGAGTAGCTGCTTAGATGTGAAGTTTTTTTTAAATCTAAAAAGAAAGCCTAGCTTCTAAGAGGCGAATTTGGCAATGGTGCTTACATGGTCGTTCCAAAAGAAGTTAGTGCTTGCATCCAATCCTAGAATAGACAGATTAGATCTCATCAGGAGGATTTTACCATCCATTAGTATGTTTGTTGCATTATCCCTTGATGTTTTCTTAAAGAAAACCACGGCCTGAGTTTTTGAAGCGTTGAAGTTGACCAGATTTTTCTTATCCCATTTCGAGATCCCGATTAGTCATCTGTATCTGAGTCTCCTTAGTCGATCTGAAACAGCGACGGATAATGACTTATTGAAGTAAAAAGATGACACCAGGTTACTATTATCTAAGTAGCTGTATATAGGATTGAAAGTTGAAACTTAAAGATTGTTAATGTGTACAAAAACAGAGTAGGAGACAGAACAGAGCCCTGAGGCCTCCCTACATTAATCGCTAATGTCTCTGTCTGACCTGAATAGGTAATATGTCAGCGAGAAAATTGGTTATCAAAAGGCAGGGTCTAGAAGGAAGACCATAAGATGCTGACTTGGTGAGAAGAGATCGGTACTAGACTCTGTCAAAGGCCTTTGAGATGGCCAATGGCACAATCCAAGCCTCACCATGTTTTTTCATAGCTGAACTACTGATATAAGTAACATAAGCCAGTAGATCGCCAATCGAGCGTTTTTGTCTAAAACCGTATTGCCTGTCCAAGATGATTCTATTCTTCTTTAGATGTTTGAGAATCTCGAGGTTGATATCCTTTTTCATCACTTTAGAAATAACGAGTAACAAAGATATAGGGCGATCGTTGTTAGCCAGATTTCTTTTTGTCTTTTTAAAAACAGGCTACAACTTAGCAGATTTCCAGATGTTAGGGAATGCACCTTTGTTGTAAGAGAGTGTAAACAATTTGTTGAGGACAATAGCGGGGATACCATCAAGGCCAGAAGCTTTCGGGGTCTCGAGTTCATGAAGAATCTTTCTGATTATGCGTTGTCTAAAAACAATTTCAGGCATCGAAGTGCCAACCTTAGGAAGAATAGGAGGTTCTGCGTTTCGAGAATCAAGTTAGGAGTTTTCAGCAAACATTTAGGCTAGCATGTGGGTCTTTTCCTTGGAAGTAGTCACAATATTGTTATTGTCATCGAATGAAGGTGGAAAATTTGAAGGTGTAAAATTCTTTCTCCTCGACTTTGCAAATCCCCTAAAGAACCTGGAGCTGCGCGAACAGTTAATAAGCCTCTGGCGCATTTTACGATTGAAATCACTTTTTGCCTCATCAATAACCCGTTTACAAAAATTTCGTGCATCTACAAATGTGGTCCAAGTCTCGATTAAGGCATTATTTTGCCAACGACGATATGCGTGATTTTTGCAAGAGACAGTTTGAGCACATTTTTTGCTAAACCAAGGAGGCAGACCTCTTTTGGGAGTAAGGAATTGAGCAAGCCATACAAATCAGGATAGGTTCAGTGATGGATTCGGCGACTGAGGAAGGGTTGTCTGAGTTAAAGAAGACCTCCTGCGATAAGAAAGATGCAAAGAAGTCTCTTAACGCTTCCCAGTTTGCAGAGTTAAAGTGCCAAATGCATGTCTGTGTCTGAGAAAGAGATGGTTCATAAGACAAGCGAGAGGCTGCTACAAGCTTGTGATTCGAATTTCCAAGCGGTGATGTCACAGAAATTATAAACGAATTTGGAGAATTTGTAAGGAAAAGCTCGAGCAGATTAGGTTGATGGGTATCTACATAAGGAATTCTTGTGGGTTTCTCAACTAATTGCGATAATCCACAAGTGATGGCAAAAGCCATCAGTCAGCAGTCGTCAGTTCGGAAACAAAACCTTAATTAAGAGATATTGTGTACGTTGAAGTCACCGAGAGTCACAACCTCAGCGTTTGAATAATTCGTTTGTAGGTGATCGAAGATTACGGAGAGATAAGAGAAGAGCTGTCAGTATGAGGGATCGTTTGGAGACAAATAAAATAAACAAATAAATATTACTTCTTACTTTGGCATGTTTGCTTGTGACTGCTATTGGGAATAGAATCAGAGCACGGTAACTCAGTATGTCCACCATACCAGAGGCGAAACTCTTCTGAATTGAAAATTGGCCTTTTCATTCTTTCGTTTTTTGCATATTTCCTTATATTCTTCTTTTTATTTTTTTTTCTTTGTTCCTGAAGAAGCCCTGTATAGGTTCCTTTTGTCGTTTGATAAGCAACTTGCTAAGCAATTTTTAGATTATTTTAAAAAGAATACACATAATAGCATAACTTAGTATTATTCAATATAAAAAACTAGCATTTAAGACACATGTACTGGTTTATACCTAATTGAACTCTCTAGAGTTGACTTACTGATTTTTGGCAAAAATAATCACTCGGGCAAAGTCCAGAGAGGACAGACCAGCATGTTTGAACATTTATTAAATTCACAATCCGCGTCTGGTCTTTGGTCGCCAAAATCAGAATCTAAGAAATATTTAAACCTAATAATTGTTTATTTAAATAGATTCTGGGCTGCGTTAGAGGGATCATTGCTACTAAATGTCATTGGTCTACTGTTGGTAATTTAGATATCCATGATTTACTAAACACGTTTAAAGAGCTGCATTATTGCAGTTTAAGTCGCATTCTATTTCCATGACGCTTTCTGGAGCTATTCCACAGTTTCTTTTAATTCCAATAGAGCACTTGTCAGATCCAAGTTGGATATACCAAAGTAACGAAAACTAACAAGATTGATGCCTGGCAGAGTAACGACGTGACAGCAGACCAGCCTAAAATGATGTTTGGTTATCTCAGAATAGGATCCGGGTAAACTTCTACATCCAATCCATTCAACTTAGGCTTTCCAGCTTGGCGCTATTTTTATGGACCCAAGAAGAAGAAGAAGAAGAACAATAACTGAGTAAATTTCTCATGCAAAGTCATTGTTCAATAATTTAATTCTTCCTCAATTAAGAAGTTTCATATCAGTCTTAAAATAATAAGTAAATCATTACAATGTAATTTTCCCTGTTAACTGATTAATAACCCGATACTGTAATTATTTTTAAAGAGAAACGCAGCTCTCGAAAATATACTTGACATAGTTTCACTTTGAGCACAAATCATTTAAATTGATAAACATTAACGATAAATACGTTTTCAAGGTATTTTTATATTTACTTCTTTAGGGCCACATATGTAACAGTTGGATTTATATTTATCTGATTTGGGTTGGATATATCAAATTACTAAGATAACGTATGTAATAAAAGTTTTCGGAAAAAATTCTGTGCCTAATAAAAAAAAACAATAATAAAGTGAAAGATGTTTTTTCTTATTACACAGTGTGTCCAAAAAGTATGGAATATTGACTCTAACCTTTGAAATATACGTTTTAGAGAAAAACGACGTTAATAAATCTTAAATGGTAATTGACGACGGGTACTAAGGCGACATCAACTTCTTTTTGTAACTTTTTATGTCATCGAGACATGTTCATTTTTTTTATAGCAACCTACGTATACACTGTGGTGATCAAATTGGAACAAAATGCATAATTCCGTTATGTACTGTTTTCAAGAAAAACGCTCGGACAGGTCGATTTGATTGTTTTAAAAGCCAGCTTATGACGTAAGAATGTTATTTATGACGTCACCTATCTTTGCACAATTACGTCATCATCGTTTTTCTTAAACAGACTAAAAAAAAAACAAATGTTGTACCATGCACCAGTTTTACCCTTATTTGCTTAAATAATGTGAGCTGTGCAGAGAACATGAAGCATAGATGCATAAAAATTAGGTATAGATGATAAGCAGCATCTAAACCAATATGTTTTCTATCTAAGAGTTCATATTTTTGAAAATATGTAATTTATATTATTAAAATTGACACAATGGATTTAATTGATGCATTTTAAAAACATTATTTTTGTTTACGTTTAAAAAATATGAGAAAAAACGTATTATACTAAAATAAATCTAGAGAATTTAATTTTTTTTAATTTAAAATTAAATATCCCCCGAACTATAATAATTAGATAAACAGATGTTTACATCAAAGCAAAGCTTAGAGGTTATTTAACAAAAATAAGAAATAATATGCAGGGTGTGCCATTTGAATTTTTTGAGAAAAATATCATTTTGCGTTTGCTAATCACCTGTATCACATAAATAAATGATTTTTTAGGAATTACTTACAAATACGTGCTTAATTAAATTCCGTATTTGAGTTTTTGAAATATACAGGGTGATCAAAAAATAAATTCTCCTTTAGGAAACTTTGAATGACCAAATCTTGCTTATTTTAAATAGAACATTCCTTATTTTCTTTAAAGGTTATTTCATACTCCCTATGCCAAAAATTAAGGGTTATCAAGCTATTCTCACTTTTCTTGATCAGACCGTAAAATTTAACAACTTCCAAGATAATTTCAACAAAGGATGCTTTGCAGCGAATATTTTGTACAAAATCGGCCATTTAGTCACCAGCAAGAACTCTTGACTTATTATCCCTCGATTTCTTTCTAGTGCAGTTTATCAATGATAACGTTTACAAACTATAAAAAACCTCAAAAGATATTGAAAATGGGTGAAAATTAAAATCAGAAACGATCTAAGTAACTTAGGCAATCTTCACAAATTTATTTAGATTATTTCTCAATAGAATTCAAAAATGCATAGAAGAAAAGGAAAGATATTTTAAACATCTCTTATAATACTGCTTTAAATTTACTTTTTTTCCGATGCACCTAACATTTGTAACATTTTACCTAAAAATTTATATCGAAAATTACAAATACTTATCACAAGAAGCTGGAGTGTTTGTTTATTAGGTATTTAAAAATAATAATAGATACACGCACACATACATGTGAAAGAATTATTATATTATTTTGCAAAATAATAAGTGTTCTTTATAATTTTCTTATTTTAATTTTTTGTTTAAAGTCAATTAAAATAAATTTTGTAAACAAAAAGCTGTTAAAAATAATTAACCAAGGATTTTTATTCAATATTTGATAATAAAGACAAGCAACAATTTAACAGGATCTCTGGGCAAAGCTTGCTTGTCGAAATATTAGTTGCAGCTGATGAATTTGATCGTCTGATCAAGAAAAGTAACAATCTCTCGATAAACAGTAATTTTTCGCACAGAGAGTATTTACTAAAAGTTGTACTAGATAATGAAGAGGCCGATTCAGCCACTAAAGAAAATAATGGGTATCCGATTTAAAATAGGCGAGTTTTGATCATTCAAAATTCTCTAAAAGCGAATTCATTTTTTGGTCACCCTGTTTAATATTTTATAAACCTAAATGCGAAATTTAATTAATGACTTATTTTTAAGTAACTTCTTAAAAAAATATTTATTTATGTTGTCCTTTCTAGCAATAATAGATCGTTTTACACCACGCAGAAAATTGCTGTTTTTGCAGAAACAATCAAAATATGCAATAATAAATATGGATTGCCATTTAAAAAAAAGAAGTTGGCATCTGCGCAGCGAAATTTAAACACACTGTATACTCCACTATATTTAATATTGTAGAGCTTTGATAAAAAGTAGGAATTGTCTCTTAAAAGTTTTCCGTCACTTCAGTCGCTACTAAGATATCTTACTATTCCGCACTAGGTGGACACCCTGTATAGTCGGTAAAAAATCGTTTAGCGCGTCAGGAAGGCAAAGCCCAAAAATAAACAGCCCATTACGAAAAAAGGTTTATAAGCCCTGGTGATAATATAATTATTAAAAAACAAAAGCTGTATTCAAAAATGATTAAAAATATATAGGCTGCTATTTTAAAAAAAGAAACAGGTTTCCATAGCTACATGAATTGAAAACAAAAAAACCTGAGGTTGCCACAGCATCCGTATTATTAACCACTCAATTTTAAATAAGGTCATTTTCCTCCATAACATATGTTTTCAAAGTTACAAACAATGGTCCATATTTTTTTGATATACCGTATAATTAACAAAAAACAAAATTCTAATTATATACTTAAGCTTCCATTGTCTTCGATGGTATGCAATTTTCATTAAACTTGTTGCATCAAGTGCTAGACAGTCAGATTATCTGTTTCCCGAATTGTTTCAGAGGGTTGGCATGGTTATCGTTCTCCATTTTTAGTCTCTCCGTATTTATTATAGACCTTTTTATTCAATACTGCCCAAAGATCTTTAATTGGGCGTTCCTAAAGAAATGTTGGGAGCCACTAAGTAACCTTTGGGTATTTTAGCATAATGAATCAGGATAGATCAGAACAAAATACATTTTCATTATTAAACTAGTGTAGTAAATAGAAAATGATATTTCGAATTTGAAGTTGTAAAGAAGGCAAAATAATCCACTCATCAGATACATTTTTCTAGGTAAATTAAAAATGCGATATCCACGTATATATTCTACTTAAAACATTTATACACAATTATAGTTCTACGAAGAAGGCATCAATTCAAGATCAAAATATCAAAAAAGTAATTGAGCTTGCCTTCGCAATAAACGGAATATTAAACTTAGTTTGTAGTGGGGCAAAAGATATAAATTTCAGCAATTCTTAACAACTGTTAGGAAAATTTGCCAGACTATGAAGCGATATATTTGTACTTTCTTACTTATTAACGGCTTAGGCTTGGGTAAGTGAAAATTTAAAACTTTTAGTTATTAAAAAAATAATATTATTCGATAATTATAGTATACACTATTTTTGTAATTCATTGTCAGAAGCAGTCATATATTTAATACTCTTGATCAGCAGATAACTTTTCAATTATTGAAATCAGTCAAATATTATGAAATACGCAGCAAGTCCTCATCTTGTGCTTATATCTTATTTCCAAATTTTTTATTGTCCCATATATAAATATTTTATCACCGTTCCCATTATAGCTCTTTGCTTACCATCCAGAGTGAACCAAAACCTCGAGATTGTCGGTGGAAAAGACGCTGATATTAAAGAGTTTCCCTACCAAGTTTCCGTTAGAATACCTAAAGCACACTGGTGTGGTGGCTCCCTAATAGCGCCCTCCTATGTCCTAACAGCTGCCCATTGCGTTGTTGAGTAAGTGCGAAACGTCACAACAGCACAAGTTTCTCACAACTGAATTTTCCAGCAAAAGCGCCAGCCGTCTGTCAGTTTTGGCCGGATCTACCAACAGACGAGGCAACGGCCAAATCGCCAATGTTGCGGAAGTGCACCTACACCCTAAATACAACTCAAGCAAGGACTTTGATTGCGCCATTCTGCAGTTGAATAAATCATTGTCGTTGTCGTCTACTGTGGGTACTGTGGATTTGTCGCCCGCGGGCGAAGAGCCGGTTGACGGTACATTGTGCTCAGTAACCGGCTGGGGGTCCTTGACGGAAAAGCCTTTGAAAATCCCGGAAATACTTCAGAAGGTTTACGTTCCAATAATTGATAGACGCGAATGTCGCACCTACTATAAAAAGATAACGGATAATGTGGTCTGCGCTGGCTATCGTGAAGGAGGCAAGGATGCTTGTACGGGTGATTCTGGTGGTCCTCTCGTTTGCAATGGAAAGCAGGTCGGAATCGTAGCTTCAGGCAAAGGCTGCGCTCGAATAAATAAGCCGGGCATCTACACCAAAGTTGCAAATGTGCGGGATTTTATTCAGAAAGTTGTTGGAATCTAAGCCCAAATAAAAGCTTACTCTTTAATTGAGTTTCTCTAGACTAGTATAATGCTTCTCTGTTGAATGTTAGACTGATCATAGAAGTATACCCCTCCGTTCACTTTCATTCCGATTCATTTAATTGCTAACCCGATTCTTGAGCGATATTGAGGCTTTAGAGACAATAAGAAGCGAAAAGTTTAATTAATTACCTTAGGGTAATTTGGAATTCACAAATAAGTTTCTTGGAATATGAATCGCTTCCGCCTGTTTAAGGCAGAGACTTCTGTTAGTAAAAGAGCCATAAATATTTGTTTTTCTTTTTTTTTTTGAAACTTCTAAATGTTTCTGGGTAACGGATCTCAAATGTAATTAGTCCAGCTTTTTTATTTTAGAGGTTTCCCATGGCTCTTTATTTATTTTATTTTCTATTGTTCCTTATTTATTTTTAGTCGTTTTAGTTTCGTTATATTTTATCTAGTGTCGTTTGATCTCTTTCCGCGGCCATTTATTTTTTTTAGTTTCATATTTTTGTCTTCTTTTCCATATGCTTCTGCCTATTTTATTAGTCGTCTACGCGGCTTTGTGGTCATTTCTTTCATTAATTTTTTGAACTTGCACTCAAAAAACGCCGAAATTTTGGAATTACACCCAAAACCTCTAAATTAACGTTGAAAATAGCAACGAAAATACAAACGCCTGCAAAATATTCGAATTTTGTCTACACAATAAACATGTTAGCAAAAAAGTGAACAAAAGGTTAAAGCCTAAACCTGAAATTCTAAGAAAACCAATTCTGGGAAAAAGTATAAATTTTAAATTTGTGGTCAATATGTTGAAAAAAAATAAAATGTTATAATAGAAGGTATATTACGAAAAATTTTGAAAGAAATTCAAAATTTTAAGAAAGGCTTGAAATTTCTAAAAATGGGGATACATAATAGCAAGTTATAAGAAAATAACAAATTATAAGCTAGAATCTTAAACTACGACTTTACAAAGAGAAAAACAGTCGAAATGAAAAGTTAAAATCCAAATCTTCAAAAAAAAAAAAATTTTAAAGAAAAACTCTTAGTTTTATGAATTTTTTGAAAAAAAAAACAAAATTGTTGGTGAAATCGAAATATTAGGAATCGATTTTATAGGCTGCAGTTTAATTTTTTTTTAATACATTTTACAAGGCTATACTGCGTATCACCAGGTACATATAGTATAATTTTTTTTAATATAAATTCATGACCTTTTTCATTGTCATTGTCAAAGCTACTTACTTTCTCTGCCTAGGATGGAAAACATCGTTCTGGGACTGTTTTCTAATGTTTGGTCAGCAACGGAATAAAACACCCCAATAACTTATTATTGTATCTTAAATTGTACCGAAAAAGTAGGCATTCTTGACCGATTTGAGAAAAAAAAATATCTCATCATTTGCAACATGACAGTGATTGTATAATTAAAAATGTTTTGTTCCAATACGATATGGACAATCCGCTCTAGTTCTACAGTGACTTTTTCCTACTACTATTCCTTGAAACGTGAAACAAGATTTCAAATAATTAATAATCTTTTCCATGGCATTTACAAACATTTTCTAATACATACAGGGTGTCTCCGTTTTGAGTGCCTTAAATGAAACAAATGATAGAACAAGTAATTTTAAGGAAAAAGTTTTCTATGAAAATGTGTGCGGAAACTCTTAATAAAAAAGATACAAGGTGGATAAAAAAAGGTTTTTATATTTTCACTTTCAAGTCTTAGGAGATATTTAAACTAAATTTTGTACACATGATGTGTGGATAAAAGGTCATAAAATAAAATAAAATTAACTAGTGGCGGAGTTACAGGTAATCTGTGATCTTGTTTAAAAAAAAGGTAGTTTGCCACTAACCAAAAGTGTTTAATTGTGAAGAAAATTTTTCTCTTATGTTTAACGTAGGAACTGTTCAAATATAATGTATGCTGGTCTTTAAACAATCTCTAACACAAAGGAAGGCAACTTTAAAATGCTACATCGCTGGATAAAATAAAATGGAATAACAGTTTTGGATAAAGTTTACTCTTCACATGCTTTTATATTTGTTACTATTGTGACAGAATTGAAATTTTTGGAACTTTCCTTAATGAAAGTGCAAGTGACCAATGATATGACGTAGCCAATGGCACATACGGAAAAATATGAAAAAATAACTTGTATTCAGAATTAAATACCTTACTTAAAAATGGTATTTTATTTCATTTCCTTGAGTTTATATCGCGTTTTTCCTGCAATAATATCACACATTACCCGTTACTCCGCCACACGGTTGAGATAAAAATTTAATTTTATTTTATTTTGTTATCCTTTATTCATACACTCTGTGTACAAAATTTGGTTTAAATATTTCAGCAAACTTGCAAGTGAAGAAGTGAAAACTTTTTTTTGATTCAAATCTTAACACCTTGTATCTTTTTTTAAAGAATTTCCGGAGCATGTTCATAGAAAACTTCTTGCTTAAAATTATCTGCTTCATTTGAGGCAGTTAAAACTCGAACAACCTGTATATTTTTTATATCAGGCGTCATGTGCCAGTGAGACGTCATAAATTTATCGTAACAAAATTCATATTTATACTTTTAAATTTCTGATGTTTTACTTGCTGCTTCTGAAATGTCAGGTGGGGTGAAATTTACAATTTCTGCTCTAGAATGATATTAAATACTTTCCTCAATAAATCAGTAACAATGCTAAGAGGGGGCCAGGGTAAGCACGTGCCCCACTTTTTGACGGAGCGCCCTCACAAGTACCCAACCAAATTTTTTAATAGATTCTTAATAGATATGTGCATTATTACGTATAAATTTAAAGAAGTCAAATATATTATAAAATTTTTCGGTGTAAAACACATTCTTAATATTCACTTTTTAAGAGGTTCTTTATAAATGCTAATATTTTATCGAAAGTTTGATTTTACCTTGAAATTTCCTGGTAAAACTCAATTTCATTTTTAAACATTTTATTTTTATTCCTAATTTAAATCCATATTTTAAATTCAGAGTTTAATTTTGAATTGTTTAAATTATAAAATTTAAAAATTCATTTTGTAAATTCTAGGAATAAAACCAAAAGTTCGTGTAAAACAAGTCAAAATTTCTAAAGAAATATTTGAAAAGAAATTATAAGTGTTGTACTGTAAATAAATATTAAGCTTAAAAGTTTTTTACCTCTATTTCAAATTTTAACGTTAAACAAAATTTCAAGGAGAATTTTTCTAAAATCTCGAAAATTCATACAGTTTAATATTAAATTCAAATTTTGAATTTCAAATTCGGCAATAATTGCAAAGAAAAGGTTTCAAATTTAAATTAGCAATTTCGAGACAATTTTTTTCCAGATCCCATAATTTATTTTCACTTTTTTTTTTTATTTTAAATGTATTTTTAAATTTTCGATTTTGGAGTCACAATTTGGTAAAAACAATTCAACATTATATGTTTAAAATAGATATCATGAAAAAGAAATCCGATACCTGTTTCTAAAAAAAGTAAATATTGAATTTTTACTTTTTCTGATTTATAAAAATAAAGGTTTTAATTAAAAAACTAGGTCAATATTAAACTTGTCTCAACTTTTCGGTCAAAATTTTGGCTCTAAAATCAAAATATCCAAACAGTTTGAATTCATTTTAAAACTTTGACATTCTTCTCGAAGTTTAGATTTTATTAATTCTAAAATTTAGATATTTCTACTTCATTATTGGCTTCAAACTTAAATTTCTCAACATTTAACCATTGCTACTTTAAATTTAGTATTGCTAAAAAAAATTTAAAAACTTTCTAAAACATTTTTAAATATTTTCAAAATTTTAATTTTTTTTCCAAGCTAAATAAAAAGTTGAGATTATAATTTTTAAATGTTCATCCTGTTTTTAAGGTGGAAAGTTTCAAAAGTGAAAATTTTCAAAACATCGAAATTTTTAAAAAGGTGGAAATTTTCCAAAAAAGAGCTTTAAAAAAACAAAATGTTGGAAATTTGAAGCGTTCTAAAAAAATACAGATTTTTCTAATAAAGTGGAATTTAGGAAAAATGATATATTTTGAAAAAGTCAAAATTTTGAAAAAAAAAGAAGTTTAAAAATGGAGGAAGATTTCAAACAAAATTTCAAAAGGTCGAAATTTTTAAGTAGTTTAAATTAAAAAAAAGTTGCAAACTTTAAACCAGTTAAAATTTCAAGAAAAAGTGGAAATTCTAAAAAAAATCGAAATCGGCTGGTCAAAAATTTGAACTTCAAATGAGGAAATTTTTCCTTTCGAGATCATTGATGGTGGAATTTAGTTTGATGATGAAAAAAAAAAGCTCGTCAGCTTCTAAATAAATAGTAAAATAGTCTTGCGCTAACGTGAACAATAATTTCAAGACTTATTCACTTTCCTGATACTACGTAAAATAAAAGTGTAAGGAGATGATGTAAGTAGAATTTTCAAGTGATATTGCATTTCTAATTTATCTAAAACTAAAACGATATGATAAATGGAACATTATGCCTTTTCTGTAACTTATTACAAAAGGTTAGTAACAAGATTAGAGTGTAGAATGTTTTAATAGAACGGAAGATAATTTGATAAATGCTTTTTGATCCCAAATTTGGAGTAGTTCGATTCATCATGAAGCTCAAAATTAACACATTAGAAACTAATGCTAATGACTAATAGACTTAACACTGTGTTTAAAAACAATTCTATTTAGATCCATGCTACTTTAACTTTTATACTCAGGAATTATTTAAATTAATTACAAGTTCAGTGCGATTTGTCTTGAAAGTTTTTGTAAAAGTTTCCACATTTCCTAAGTTAATTTAATATCAGCATCTCATAAAGAATTCGATACTGCTTCTTAGTAAATGAATTCACTTCAATGAGAAGGTTCTTACTTAAGGCTTTTAGGTTTGTCTAGATATAAGGGGTGTCCGCAAATTTCATCGACAACGTTTGACAGTAGATTCAGATCGAAATTTAATGAAAAGTCTTTAGTTAGTACATACCAAACTTATAAGAAGCATAACAAACGAAATAAACATATTATTTTATTTTTCCAACATTCAAACATTTGGACTTGTACTGTTCTTAATCTCACCGATTTAATTGTTTTGGCATACTTATTTTAAAGAATTAATTCCTTTACTTTAGGTGGCAACTGTAGAGGTTATATTGTTTAAAAAAATCATGTTCCCTAAAAACAATAAATTTTAAAAAGTGGAAAAACTATTTAATATTAAAATGAAAAAGAATATGCCTTTATTCATAGTAATTGACCATATTAATATTACTTAATAGCATGAAAACATTAAACATCATCTTCATCCATAAAACCCAAAGGTTTAAATTCATATCACTTACTTCATAAACCCGAACAAACGGACATCACATAGTCATTTCTCTCAGAAATGACCACCTGTAGGTAGTTTTTCAAGAGACCAGATTTATTTGAAATAAATTGACCTTTTATTTGGCGCTGCCCATTTAAAAAAATAGGATCATGGTAAAAGTTTTGATGGGTAAAAAGATGGATGGGCGGAGGAAAGTACCGGTTTTACTAACAATAAGATTCATGGAAATAATAAGCCTTAACCAGGGTAATTAATTTTTAAAATTTTTAACTGATCGGTAAATTAATTAAAATTATTTTTTTTCTTGGCAATTTTGACAGCCTATATCTCGAAAGCTAAAAACTTTATATCAATTTGCAATGAGTCGATGACTAACGGAGTTTATGGGATTACCTCAAATTGCACTAAATTGTTTGATTTCAACCGTAGTTACTGCGTTGCGTGCTGTTTAATACACCAGTGCTACCTCCAAAAATATTTAACTAAATGAAATAATGTAACAGTCAAGTTTTTTTATTTGAGAAAATTATTACTATATGGGTCAAAAAGCCTTAAAATGCAAGCACCTCTTATTCCATAAAATATTTTTTTTCAACAAATATTACGACATTGAAAAATTATATAGTTTTCCCATAAGGTGTGACCCAATATATACTAACCCTCCTCAATCTAAATTTTATCTTTAGATGCCTAGGAGATCAGAGGAGAAACGGTAATTTCTTATACATTTCTGTGAAACTGTTGGACAAAAAGCTGTACAAAAATTCAGGATCCTTAGCTGTAGCTCTATCAAATGATACCTAACACAATATATTACTTAACTTGATTTTTCGGTTACCAAATTAACCCCTCATTTTATTATAAAATATTTGTTTTCTAATTGTTGGCTAACGGTATTTACGAGGGTCATCGAGAACTAACGTTTCTGCAAAATTTTGAATTCCTATGTTAAGCAAGGGTTTCCTACAAAACGGCAACGTAAAAGAACGGCAGTTATTTGACCGCCGCTTTATATCATGCACCTGTCGAGGACAGAACGGTCGCCTTGACGGAGAACATTGATGTAAAGTAAGAAAAGCGTTGCAGTAGTCGGCCGAGACTAGGGCTGTAAAATTGTCACGATTTGAGCTGTATTGTTCTAGTTTTCCATAATTTTTTTAGTAGTCACAAACTATATTTATTTATTGTTTTCCTTTTAGTCGACAAAGAAATTTTGAAACACGTATCACTTCACTTTTAGTTGACAAAATTATTTTTAGAGAACGTATTTTTCTTTATTTTAGTAGACAAGGTTGTATTTTAAGGTTTTTTTTTTTGGTTATATTTAGAGGTTTTTTTGATCGGCAATAATCATTTTTGGTCATGATGTATTTTTAATTGGCAACGTAGCTGAAAACCAAAAATCTGTCTCATGAACGTATAAAGTATGTCGTTTTGAAAGACAAAATTTCTCTCTAAAATTGATAACCTCTAATGATTCACAACAGATTTGTTCTTATACTCTAATTGCTTGGTTACAACCATCAGAACCCCGCAGGCCAAGGGATTATTATTACCATAATTATTTCATAATATTGTTTACATTGACGAATCTGATGTATTGAAAAAAGTTTCAAATAAAAATTGTTTAGAATATAATTTTGCAATGGACATGAATAAAAGCTAAATATACCATATCGATATCTTTTCATTATAATGCAAAATTTCCCAAAAGAGGTACAAATTTCATAAACATCGTTTATTTCTTGGTAAAAATTCCACCCAGATTTTTTTCCTAGAACGAAGTTTTCGATTAACATGTCCTTGAACATTTTTAATCAAAGTAAAAACAAAAAAAATCACGCTACTGATTTTTTTTTCAAAATAGATAAGGTTTCCATTAATACTTTTTATTCGTTAATAACAAATTTTTTCTTAACTTTTTTTGTCCGATGAATGGTTTTTGATAAAAAAAAATAAAATGAATTTCTTTGCATTTCAATGGGCCCTTGATATCCTTTTCTACAAAGTAATAAGTCATTTTAAGAGAACTTTGGTCATTGTGGATTATTAGGGAAAATTTATGTTAGATAATTTAGGTATAATGTTTTTTTTTTAAATAAGTATTTTTAATAATTAATAAACCCATAGCATGAAATAAGTCAACATAATGGTTTTTTAAAGGTAAATGATTTTTTAATGCAAAAGCATTCGCCACCTAAAAAATTCAAGGGAGGATTTTTACCAAGAAGTAAAGGTTGTTTATGAAATTGGTACTTGTATTTAAAAAACGCAGTGACTTGCCATTTTTTTGTTAATATTACTCAGGGAAATGTTATTGCGGACGCCACTAATAGAAGTAGAACAAATATTTTACTTGCAGAAAATGCACTTTTATGCCCAGTTATTATCTACCAAAATTAAAAAAAATATTTTAAACGGTACTGAAGAAAAAACCGAATTTTTTCTTAATTTTTAGCATCCTGTATCTTAAAAATAAAGCGGACGTATGCAGATATAAACTTTTTTTTCTTAAAATCGTTCAAAAATTATGCTCCTTCAGTTTTGGCATTTTTTCGAAAACACCTTTATACTCTAATTGCATGTTTATTGCCATCAACATCCCCGCAGGCAAAAAGACTATTGCTATGCTAATTATTTCTAAATATTGTTTACATTACATTGAAATTCGTAGAGAAGACTGAGGTATTGACAAAATTTTCAACAAAAAATTCTTCAGAATGTAATGTTGCAATAAACACGAATAAAAACTCTAAAGATGTCAATTTATAAACTGACATATACCTAATTAAATATGTTCTTAGTCTTCTAGTTTTAAGATTATGTCTGCAAAATTTTAAAATTGTTTCGAAAAATATGGAAATTTTTCATTATATTGAAGAAAAAATGTCATTTGGTGTTTTCAAACTTTTTATTTAATAAAAATTCAGTAATGTAAAAGGGAGATATAATATTATATAAAACATCCTGCATATGCACATAATAATAAAAAAGTTAAATAAATCATAGCAGCTACATTCCAACGTAAAATGGCAACGTAACGTATTAAATCGTGCTTGCAGTGTCCTCATCGTACACAGCGTTCGCTTCGAAAGTCGGGTCGACGTACTTTTTTGCAGCGGTAGCCCCTAACGTTCTGTAGGAAAACACTGCCTATTAGAAGCACGTGCACGGTTTTTGGTGACGTCACTCGACGTAACATTACGGTCGCTCTTTTACGTTACCGTTCTGTAGGAAACCCTAGCTTTAGATAGTTTTCGAGGAAAACCTCTTTGGACAGACGCACGGATGACATGAGGGTGAGATTATAAGGATTCCATTTTTTTTTTGGATACTGAACCCTAAAAACGACTGTTGAGCAAACTTTGTGGTCATTTGTAGTTCAATTCTTCGTCAGTTACGGCGCCCCCTATAAGAATAAACAATTAATATTTTGTAATCATCACCAGAATCTTTATGATTTTCCTTACAAACTGATTAATACCGGATAACCTGAAGTCGAGATTATTTTTAAAGATAAAGGAAGACACTCGAAAACTTACTTGACCTACTTTCAATTTCAGAACAAATCATTTAAATGAATAAAGAGTAACACGGACAAAAATATTTTCAAAATTACCTTTTGTGTATGTAAAGTAACAAAATTTAATTTGCTTTTCACAATATTTAAGAGGAATACAATTTGTATAAATATTTTTAAATATACTTTAATGCTATGAGGAAAAGGTTATAAGTATGAAAATTTCGACTTTTATTGAAAATGTCGACTTTTATTTTGAAAAGTACATAATAAAAATATTTTGATTTTCTTTAATTTCGCATTTTCTTTGTTCAAAAACATTTTTAAAATATATGCTTTTTTTGAAAATGTCGACTTTTTAAAAAACTTAGTTTTTTTTCTGAAAATTCTGATTTCTTTACCTTATTTGCAATTTTTCACAAAATTTCGTTGTTTTTAATATTTCAATTTTCGTTTTGAAAATTTGGTCTTTTTTAAATATTGTGACTTTTTCTTTAAAATTTTATCATTTGTTTCTGGAAATAACTGCTGTTTGAAAACTTTAATCTACTTTAAAAACTATTTTAAGCAACACGAAGTTTATTTAAAAGAATTCGGTCCGTTTGAAAATTTTTACCTCTCAAAAAACTGTGGCTTGTAGAAAATGTCTTTGTTTTTGAATACTTCTATTTTGTTCTATAATTATTATTTTCGAGAGATAAAAGTTTTCGCCTTTTTCCTCAAAACCTCGACTACTCATATTTATATTTATTTTTAAAAATTTCAACTCTTTTAACTTTGGCGTTTTTTGGAAAAATGCATTATTGTTAAATTTATTATATTTAAAATTTTTCTCCTAATTTTGACTTTATTGACTCTTGGAAAATTTGATTTTTTCTAAGATTTTTATATTTTTCCAGAAGTTAGAATCGTGTAAATATGTACTCCAATTCTGTTTCAAAATGTTAAACTTTTCTAAAAATTATCTCTTTGGAGAATTCCGAATTTTTTAAAATTACAACTTTTCCGAAAACTTCGACTATTTAGAAATTTGGGTTTTTAGAGAATTTCGACTTTTTTAAAAATTAAAAAAATTAAAAAGCGCCTTTATAACGAAGGATGGGAGTATAAGGAAAAGTACGCATAATTTCGAGTTGTACATATGTTCTAAATGATATTTGATAGGAAAAATTTCTTATGGTAGTTTCCTCGCCGCTGACGACCTCTAGGTGAACGCACATTAAATATTGAATTTCTGTGAACTGAAAGCACTTCTTATACTTATGGAAGCCCAAATTGTTGATATTTTTATTCAAATTAGTGCTTTCGCGCTTCGATTGGAAATCCTGTTCCCTCTATGAATTGTAACGTTATCAGGCGCAGGCGAAACTTTTTTACAATCACCAGCACGCTTGAGATATAAAATATTTGTTTTCAACTGAAATTCGTGTCCATTGTTTTACTTGCGAAATGATGAAATATTGACCCTATTGTTTTGATGGAGTTTGATACCAAAAAGTTATGGAAATCAAGCAACGAACGATAACCCGCTGAGATTTTATAACTGTAAGTGGTTCAAAATAAAATTCGTGTTGAGTGTTTCACTGGAAAAATGATGAAATTCTGATCCTATTGTTAAATGGAATTTGATATCAAAGTGTTATTAAAATAAAGCAGTGAACGATAACCCTTTGAGATTTTATAAGGGTAGGAAGTTTAGAACAAAATTTGTTTTGAGTGTTTTACTTGTGAAATGATGAAATACGGATCCTATTGTTTTGATGGAGTTTGAAACCAAAAAGTTATGGAAACAAAGCAACGAATGATAACATTTTGAGATATTAAAAGAATATGTATTTTAAAATGAATTGACGAAGCGTTATGTACATGTTGCTTTTAATTTTTTTGGCTTAACTACACAGAAAAGGCAAAATAATTTTATTCAAAAACGTTTTGCTTCATACACAAATGTTTTTGTTTCAACAGGAATATGCTTTAATCACCTTCAGTAATAATCAAAATGTGATGTTCTCTTCAAGAATTTTAGTTTCTTTGTTAAAAAACCTTAACATTTTTTGGAAGTTGCACAGCACGACCGTTGGTGGTGGTTTGCTACATTATCAGGAAATGCCAAAAAACACCACACTGTGTGTATGACTATTATCATAGTACAGGTCGGAATTCTGAAACGATTTTTTCCTTTCTTGTTACTATCCATTCAAAATTTTCCAATGTAGAACCCTATTGATTTTGTAAACAAGTGTTCCAATATTTTAAATTTTATCAGAAAAAACTCAAAGTTAGAAATTTCAGGTTCTTATAACTATATGTCACGTCCGAGATTTTTGGGGAGGGTTTTAAATGCATTGAGATATAAAAATGCATTTTGCTCGAAAACCGTTGACAATATCAAATTTCAGTACGAGTACTTTTTTAGGTAAAAACGTTTGTAGTTTATATGTTTATATTTCTGTTACTAAATTGCGACAAAAGTGCAAAAATAAATAAGGCACGTTTTAAGCACTACCCGTCACTGGTTAAGTTTTGTTAATTAATTCTTGGATTTTTGGAAAGGGCACACAAAGGTATGGAGCTGTGCCAAATTTCATTCAATTATCTGTACACGTTTCGCAACTATTAATAAAAAATTATATTCAGGAAATAACGTTCCACATCCTGTAACTCGAACTTTTAGTCTTATTTTGGGGTCTAAAATACAATCCTGAATTTAGGATTTTACTCTTAGAATCACCTTGCATATTGCATTACCAAAAAGGGCAATTTGAACTATTTGAACTACTAGTCGATTGCTCTACCACTGCACCACTCCGGACATTTAATAACAATTCTGAAAACTTTTCCAACACTCGAATAATCCGACAACTGGCTAATCTGGCACCCGCTAATTCGGGTGAAAATATTTTAAAAAAAATTAAGGAGTGGCAAAATGAAAATATGAAAAAGGAAAAACATTATGAGAATACATTCTTTAAAATCGCCTAATTGGGAAGAAAGTATATTAACATAATTTTAAAGTGATATTATATTCTTAATCTTTTTCTTTCATCTTAAATTTAAAGCACTGACTAATAAAATATATATTAAGTACTCAACCATTTCTGGTTAGTGTCGAAATGTTCAGAACAGACTAATTTCGGTATAAAAGTAGAAATTTGAGAAAAACACTTATGAAAGTGCCATAAAAGATGTTTCCAATAAAATTCTTAGTTTTGAAAAAATAAAATGCATTAATAACGATTATTTTCTTGAAAATAAACTTATTTTCACTTATTTTTGTTAAACGACAAAAAATTGTTTTTTTTAAACAAAGTCAATATATCTTGGAATATAATTAAATTTGGGTAGAGATAAAGAAAATAAGATTCCTATAAAATTGAAAGTAGAATTTGAAAAAAAAAACATAAAATATGAAATATGTAGTTTTCAATTTAAAACAAAAATGAATTTGTCATCTTTCCAATGAGTACACAACACCCTGTGTAATTCAAATTATTTTTAAATTCTAGAACTGTTTGTACAGTTTAAAATCTTGCAGAGAATGAGAAAAATAGTTTTTCCTTAAATCGAGAGACCGGCTGTCATACTGCACACTAGTGGGTCATACTGCACACTTACTTGTTAGATTAGTCGAATGATAATTTTATATAATTAAATTTTGAACATTAACATATAAAGGCTTTTATTTGCAAATTTTTTGCAAAAAAGGGTTTTTGCGGAGCATTTAATTTTCTACCAGAATGTGTATTTTCCATAATTGTCACTCGTGTACGACTTCTACTATTTTAAAAAACGAAAAAAAATAGTGACCCGAAGTAACACATATTTTTCGTCTCTTTTGAGGACCTAATGAATTTTATTTCAAAGTGATCTAAATGACAGTTTATCGCGATGCTTTAAAGTAGGCGAAAATTGAATTCGAGCATAGTTATTTTCGAAGTATGAAGAGTTAAAACGCCTTTAAAATAAAACCCAACAAATAGATTTCTCGATAAAATTTTCCGCATGTAGGTTAATTTTTGCTACAAATCTATAGATGATATTAGAAAATGTGTATGGAAAACATTAACGTAGAATCAAAGAAGTTCTCGAAAAAAAAAAAAGAATTGCGAATTATCCTTTGTTTGGAAAAGTACTTTAAATTATGTTTTATATATGGTGTTATAATTTCCAAGTGTCTCCGTTGGTTGCAGGGAATGCAAAATTTGTGAATTTCTACCTTATATTTCCAAAATCATAAGAAAAGATCTCAAAAATTTCTAGAGCTTTGGCTTTTCATTTTTAAACTTTCGATTTCAATTATTTTTTTTAAAATTCAAGCTATTTATTCAAAATTTTGACTTTATATGCAAGATTTTATCCTTTTCTAATAATTTTTATATTTTTATGTAAAATTTTGTCTTTAACCTTAAAATTTCGACATTTGTTTCGCAATTTCTAGAACACTTTTAATATTTTAAAAGCCAAAATTTTATTTTGAAAATTCTTACCTATTATTTTTGCTTTTTTTAGAAACCCTTTGCGGAGCATTAAATTTTGACATTATTTAGCCATTTTTATTTTCGATCTTAATCTCAAAATATTGGACCATTTTCCAGAGATTTCGAACGTAAACTTGAAAATTGAAATATTTTTCTTTTGATTCTTTTACAGTTTTTCAGTTTATTCTTAAAATTTTTATCTTTTCTAAAATTGCACCTTGAATTAAGCAAGTTTCTCTTAAAAGATTATTTTTTAAATTAAAATATTTATGTAACCAAATGAACCTTAAAACAAAATAATATTAATGCTAATGCTAATACTATTTCGATTGCACTTAAAGTAAATATTTTGTTCCTAATCGAAAACAGTAAAATATTAAAATATTGTAACGCAATGTAAATAGATGAAATACGATTTAGAAGAGAATTGTAGTATTTAGTAAATAAAAAAGAGTTTCTAGATGGATCTGATAAGGGGAAAGCGGCCGCGATAACGAAACAAATGGCAGATAAGCGTTCCAGAAATTTCGGGAACGATAAGCCTTATCTGCCGAAAAGTTCTAGAAGCCGGGGGCCAAAACTATAAAAGGCGGTCAGCTTTCCCTCGAGTCAGTCAGTTAGAAGTCAGTGTATTTAGTGGGTTAGCAATTAGTAAATAATAAATGAGTTACAGTTGAAGTGTGCCGAGTTAACTTGGTAATAAAGTGGTGTAATTCACACGTGGTAATCTATTCGAACCGATAAATCCCGTAACAATATTATTGTTCTAGAAGCGAAAATTTGTCAGCTCAGCTGTAAAGTAATCTATGTTTATTTGAGGCCTAAAAGTTATTGGTGCATTTCTTTTACTATATTCATTTATTGAACACTTCAAGCTATCCAATACAGTGCGAGAACTGGATATGAGGTTAGATTTTATAGCAAAATAATGTAGCAATAACTCCTCAATAAGAGACCGCTGACTTAGAAAGTCCTCCACAAAATTTGAGGCCATTCCGCCCCTGGTAGTCGTTCCTAGGCAACAAGTTTTCACTTCAGAACAGCGAGTAATTTAACGTATGAGAACAAATCTGTCCAACCTGTAAAAGCAAAATAAAAATTCTTTAACCTTTAGTCTGAAAAATTGAAATACAAATCTTGCCCCTGAAACCAAGAAGCATAAAAAACACAACAAAGGTTGTTCTAACAGAGAGATCCAGTATCTCTCTGAAGATGATAGCTTGGCTATTGAAACGCGTTAGAGCAACCTTTGTTGTATTTTTTATTTGTATTTCAATTTTTGAAGACAACCAAGGACCAGTTCGTTGCACCAAAACTTTAGTCTAATATTCGTTAAATTAACTTCTTCAGAAAGATCTAATTTGGTAAGCTGATGACAGTCAATAACCGTTGAGGATTTATGACCTGGTATAAAGATGGACCAGCTTCGGTAATATTTCAAACCGAGTTAAACGGTTTGAAAATTCTCACAAATCGATTTCAAACAGAGTTACCCAAACCGAGTAAGGCACAATTTCAAATCGAGTTGACATAATTCAAATCAAGTTATCCCAGACCGAGTTAACTAGAACAAATCCGACCGTTTTATTTGTTAATCAATTGGTTTGCTGCTTATTAAGCAAAATTCAGGCCCGCTCTGCCTATTTAAACCGAATTAACTTGAGTTAAGTAGACTGGAATTAAATCGTTTTGATAAATCGAGTTACAAACGCAGTACGCAGTCTCTGGTATATTATTTGCTTCTGTTTTGTTTAAACCTGATGGCGAGAGCAGATATTGTCTCCAACGCGATATACTTACTATTGCATATTTAATTGAATTAATAGATGAAACCAATTTTTATCGGTAATATGTCACCAACACGACCTTTATTAAAGACACGACTCAGACCAAACCTAGTTGACTGAATCCAGTTTGCCTGAAAACTCTAGTTGAGTTTAACTCGATGTGAATCAGTTTAGTAAATCGAGTTGACCAACTCCACAAAATAAGTAACAACCAGAAGGTTAACTCTGGCCTTATCTCTTTGTGGTCGATGCCGACAACCTGGAACCTCTAATTGTTATAAACACCTTTTTTACAAAGGCGCACCGCAGATTTCAATTAACATTAATATTTGAGTAATTTTAGGAATTTCTTTCAAGAATTAAATCCTACACTAACATTGGCAGAATCGAAATATAATACTTCAATTCTAAAGAAAAGAGTCCAAGAGTTGGATATATAACTGGACTCGATTCCTTTAAAATATTGGACCTTGCCATCGCTACTGCACTGGCACTTTCAACAAAGATTTTCAACATAGACGGGCTAGAAGGTCACACGACTCAAACGTTCACGTGATGAGAGTTAGCCTTCTGGTTGTTATTTATTTTGTGACCAACTCTTTGAGACCTGATGAGGCAGACTGATTGATAACGAAAGTACAGCTACTAGCAATAATTATACTAATCCCAGCCGTTTCACTCTCATCTGAAAGAGAAGTTCCTCGCCTATTCTTGTAATCATCCCTTTCACAAACACGCTTATTTGAGATGAAAATTTTCTGCGAAAATGGTGCCATAATGTTTTGGCAAGAAATATCATTAAAATAATGACATGCTAGCGGACACCAATGAGCTCAAATTTTTGAGAAAAAGCGCACATAAATAAATTAGGTATCGTTTATTAAAATTTTTATATGAAATAATGAATTTCCTTCGTTATACGTAATATTTGTGTCAACTTCAGTCTAAAACTGTAAAGACGCCACAGAAATAATGACATGCTAGCGGACACCAATGAGCTAGAATTTTTGAGAAAAGCACACATAAATAAATTAGGTATCGTTTATTAAAATTTTGATATAAAATAATGAATTTCCTTCGTTAATACGTAATATTTGTGTCAACTTCAGTCTAAAACTGTAAAGACGCCACAGAAATAATAACATGCTAGCGGACACCAATGAGCTAAAATTTTTGAAAAAAGCACACATAAATAAATTTGGTATCGTTTATTAAAATTTTCATATAAAATAATGACTTTTCTTCGTTACACGTAATATTTGTGTCAACTTCAGTCTAAAACTGTAAAGACACCACAGAAATTGCGTAAAAATAAAACTGTAAAGATTTGCTTACAACTTGCAAAGGAGACCCGAAATATCAACTAAAAGTATATTATATTTTTGAGAGGTTGGCTATACTCAAGAAGTGACATCACATCTAAAGCCATCTTATTGTCGGTACCGTTTTGTGACATTCGTTCATCGACGGAAAATATTGCAATTATTAGTAAAATTCAGATAATTTCTTATTACTTACTCAATAATTTATCACATTTACATCGTCTGGTAAAGCATTTTTTATAGTGTCAATACCTTATTTGTTGATAATCCTTACAAGCCTTTATTTTTATCCTCAAAATTTCATTAACCTAAGTATAATCATTCGAAAAATATAAGGGGAGAGCAGAATTTTGACTAGCACAGTATGTATATTAACTACAGCCAGGTATTACTGAGGATATTTAAATGATTAACTCTGACTGTAACAAATTCATGGAACAGCCTACGTCACTGCTAGGTTTCCAGAAAAAAAAAATCAGTTTTTTTTTTCGTATTTTTATTAATAACACAAAATTATGGCCTTTATTAGGGGCACTAAAATAAGTGACTTTGGTATGGCACATTGTATTTGCTCAAATAAGTGAATTTTTTGAAGGTAGATATCGAAATTTGAGCACTCTGTATAGTACTAAAGAAACGCTCAGAAAGAAGAGAAAATATTTCTACGGTTATCTAAAATTTACTTAAATGGTGTAAAGGAAACCAATTGAGAACCAAGTTGAAGTTTAGGTTTAGGTTTTTATTATGTGTTTACACTCCAGCGATTGTCTGGATAAAATCGCGTAGATGTGAAATTTTGATATAAACTCCCGGTTTATTCTTTTTAGCACAACCATTTCCCCAAGATACGACTCCGACTTGTTTCCCTTCACAAACTAGAGGACCACCAGAATCGCCCGTGCAAGCGTCCTTTTTTCCTTCACGATAACCGGCGCAAATCTCATTATCCGTTATTCTCCTATTAGTGTAGAAGCTATAACATTCCTTCCAGTCAATTATCGGAACGTTAACTTTCCGAAGGATATCTGGATAACCCAGTTCTATATACCCCAACTGCCCCCAGCCTGTCACCGTACACATCGTACCGTTAAGAGGCTCTTCGCCTGCTGGCGCTAAAGCTACAGGTTTCACAGTAGATGAAAGCAAAAACGGTTTATCTAGCTCAAGAATGGCAACATCTAAGCCCCGACCTGATCTATATTCAGGGTGTATGTGAACATCTTTAACTCCAGCGACTTGTCCTTTGGCTGTTCTGTTGGTGGATCCTGCCAAGACTGACATGATATGGAAGGATTTTCTGAAAAGTTTTGCTATGAAAGGCTAAGACAACGTTATTTTGACAAAATTTAATTATAGTTCTATGTAGCTTTGCCTATTATATATAAACTAATAATTATATGTCTACAGACCAATGTTTCCCACAGTAGGGGTAGTGAGAGTATATTAGGGAGCTTGTGGGGAATTTCCAAATAAAATAAAAGAAAAATACTTTTTCTAAATTCAGTCGAGAATTTTCAGCATAATTGTAGGTTTTAAAATACGTTATTCTAGTCTTTTAGTCCGTTGCTAACGAATCATCACAAAACAGATCGAGAAAATGTTTCCGCCGAAAAGTCTGAGATTTTTTCGAATCGAATAACAAGAAACAAATAGTGATTGTCAAGAAAATGATTTCATAAAAAATTAAATGACAACTGAAATCCTATGAATTTATAAAAATTCCTTCATTTAACTAATATTTATTTTGATTTCAGAAAAAAATACATGTGTACTTTGTAATAAAAGCACATTCTTGGACTTCCATGTTTGTTAGGCTGGGCTAATGGCTCAGCCATAATTTACGTCGTCGTCCTGGAATATATTGCTTTTACTACTAGATACACCATACACTAATTTTAAACCATATTCCTTTGTTATGAAGCTATAAAAATTCCTCTAGAGATTTTAAAAGTACTAAAAAAACAAAATTTTTAAATTTTTTTTAATTTTTTTAATGTTGGCCCTTTTTTCAGAATTCCTAACTTAAAATTACAATTTGCTTCTAATGCATAGACCAATAAGTTTGAACACTTATCAGATTCTAAGTTTGGAAACTAATAAATGTTCAAACCTATTGGTATCTGCATTAGAATTTGTGTTATCTGGGGACTTTCCTAAAGAGCAACGTCTTTGCTAGGTGGCAGTGTTTCAACTGTTGGTAATTCAGCTATATGTGTTTCACTATACACGCTTGAAGGGCTTTATGAATTTGCAGTTCAGGTTGTATTCTACTTGCATATTGCAATTTGCTATCTAAAATTTGAACTGCTAACTCAATATTTATAGTTTTGCCAGAAATTATAAATTTTTCTCGAAGTTCGGTTTTGTAGTTTAATCATTTGTTCGAACTTTTCTCAAAACTTACAGTTGAAATTCGAATCTAAGTAATTGGAAATAAGATTAAACTCAACATTTTGAGAAAACTTGAAAATTCGATTGCGTAAAATTACAGGCGATATTTTAAAAATGTGTATTAAAGAATTCAACTTGTTTGTTTGTTCTTACTTTGTGTGGTAATTAGGCATTAAATATATAAATTTAAAATAAATCAATTTTAAACTTGTTACCTTCAAAATCAAAAGCTCAATTTCTAAATTGAAGCACTTGAATATTTTGCGCGGAAATTTTACAGCTCAATGGAAAGAAAACTTTTGAAAGAACAAGTTAAAAATTCTGAAAAAAAAATGGCTTTGGACGTTTTGAACGCTAATTTTCTGGAATAATATTAAAATTTTAGGATCGATTACAAAATTTGGAGAAAAAAAATCAATATTTTAATTTGAAAGTCAAACTATTAAGATAAAATAAAAAAGTTCACAGATTTAATTAAAACCTTTGCATAAAAAAAATGATTGAGTTTAACACAATGATTCGAGGAATTCTGGTTTTAGCTTAAGTCTTTACAAAAGAGCTCCAATTTTTAAATTATAGCATCAATATTTCATGAAAAAAAGTACAAAGTACAATAATTTAGAAACACTATAATTTTGACACAAAAAATCTAAAAAAAAACCCAATTTAGCGAATTAAGTCGACATATCGAGAGCAAAATTTAAAGTTTTGAGTAAAATAAAAACTTTAAAGACATAGTGTATAAACTGTAAGTTTAGATTAGAAATTTTAGGAAAGAAGCCACCATTTCATGTTTATTTTCGAAATTTCAGTCTTATATTCAAAAATATTGGCTTTAAAACAAAATATTCTGTGAACAAATTCGAAATATAATATTTCTGTCAAAATTTTTGTAAAGAAAAAACAAAATCTTTATTTTAGCGTCAGAATTTAAGGAAATATATAGCTTGAAATAATTTTGATTTCCCCTACAGGGATCTCGTAAACCATTAGATATACAAGGAAGCTTAAATGGGAAAAATAGTGCAGAATTTAATGCTTAATATTATTCCGCTGAGAAAACAATTGAATTCCAATTCGTCTTGATTTTATTTAGAAAACACTGAAAATCGTCATTTTTAAAAATCAGCTGTAACTTGTTTATTTAAAGTTCGATTAAAAAAATTCAAAAACTGTAATTAGTTGTTTTTTAAGCCTTTTTATTATTTTATTTATTATCATTATTTATTTATATTTTATATTTATTTTTATTTATGTCAACTTTGTTATTTCTTATGAACGCTATATTGGATGTTAGCATTTTCGAATTTGGCATATTTTTCTGATTAATTTAATGTATGTCCTGCTATACTTTAAATGTGTCAAAGTAGGTTAAATTAACTAATATTTTATTTTTAAGCAAAAAAATTATAGTAGGCGACGCAACTGTCATAATTTTTAACAATAAAAAGTACAGGTCCTAAAAAAGCAATAATTATTATTAAAAAACCGAAAATATTAAAACAAACTATATAGTATTGAAATATTCATTCAAATTACGTAATTCTCAAAGCAATGTAAGGGCTTTATTAAGGACGACTTTTCCATGACTCATTTCCAAGTGTGAGTTCCAGACTTTTCTAGAAGTTAAATATTTTAAGACGTACAATGTGCATAAATATGAGAATCATTTCTAATGTTAAATTGTTAGATATTTTACGTTACACGAATAAGTATCCAATGTTAAAAGAATTTTTGTAAAAATTGCCTACAAAATTTTTAAAACATCTACACGTTTTCATAGAATTACGCCATTTAAAGCGATGAATGCACGTTAAGATTATATGATTAACTGTTTAAATATTGCACAGTTTGTTACAATATTTTAGGTTTTTTAATAATTATTGTTACGTATTTAAGTACCGTATTTTTATTATTAACAGTTATGGCACTTGCATCGCCTAGTATAATTTTTTTGTTTAAAAATAAAAAATTGCTTCCATTAACCCACTTTGCCACATTTAAAGTATGGCATATTATATATCAACTTAATCAGAAAAATATACCAAATTCGAAAATGATAAAAATCAATATGGCGTCCATAAGAAATAACAAAGTTGACATAATTTTCTCAGAAATAGTTAAATTTAGAAAAAACTAACTCACATCAATGAAAAGGCCTCCAAAGAACAAATAGTTACAGTTTCTATTTTTTTTTAATCGGTCTTTAAATAAACACATTACAGCTAATTTTTAAAAATGGTGATTTTCAATTTTTTCCAAACAAAATCAAAACAAGTTGCAATTCAATTGATCTCTCAACGGAATATTATTAGGCCTTAAATTCTTTACTACTTTGCCTATTTAGGCTTTCTTGTATCTCTAATAGTTTACGAGATCAAATTTGGTTCAACTTGTATAGATATTTTAAATGTACCAAAAGGAAGAGAGAAAAAAAGCGAAATTTTAAGAGAAACTCGAATACCTTAAAAATTGGAATTTTAAAATAAAACTTCGAGAAATAGGTCGCAATCTTAGGAGTTCTAAAAAAAAGATTGAAGTTCAAATTTGCAGAAAAATAATAGAAATATTTCAGAAAAAACTTTCAAATTCTAGAAAAACGTAGATTTTTAAACTACTATCGAAATAATGAAAATATGTTTGAAGTTTTAGAAAAGCGTTTCCCAAATGTTGAGTCGCGACCCGGCAGCGGCCCAAGAAAATAAAATATCGAGTTACAGAAATGTCTTGATACTCGCAAATGGTCAATAAGAGCAAGTATTAAAGATGATCGGGCGAGGGCAAGAAACTTTGGGAAACGTTGGTCTACGGCATGAACAATCAATGATTGTTTTTGATAATGTTCTAGGCACCTAAATTGGCATTAAATTTTGTGTGATGTAGCCAAGTGTTACTATTTTAATTTCAGGTGCAGAATACAGTCAACTTCGGATATAACGAACCAGCAAAGAGATCTTTAAATAGTTTATTGTAGTAGGGGGTTTATTATAAACGGACAAGAAATGCATACTTTCTTATTGACCATCAATTTGTTCGTTATAAGCCGTCGCTTCTTATAATGCGAGTTTGTTATACCTAAAGTTGACTGTAATTATATCAAGAATTGATTTTTACTGTCAGTTTTCACCTACTTGTAGACACAATGAGCGGACGTTATGACGAACGAAGGTGCTATTAATGAACCACCACAGTCATGGCCCTCGAAGGTTCTAAAAGATACTTGATATGGAAAATCCTTGATGTCAGCATCTTCTCCACCGACAATTTCGAGCTTTTGACTCAAGCTGGTGGGCGAGGGAAGGGCTGAAATGGAAAGTGTAGTGAAATATTTATTGCAAAAAAAGCAAAAAAAAAATAAGTATGTTTTTGGCTTTTTGGCAGATAAAGGGCTGCCTTATCAAACTCAAAATCGTTTAGTAAAGTGGCGCTTTACCACATAGATACGTCTGTTTACACTGGAGCACATTACTGTTAATTGAATTCAATTGGACATAAAATATGCACATAACCGCTTCTAGAGCGGCATTTAAAATACCTTGGTCCCAATCTTATAATTTTTTTTTAGTAGCATTACTCAAGACTCATTTTTATTAATGTGTAATTTAGGCTAAATTGGGCCCACAAAAGTGATACTTGTCAGATATTGTTATGTAAACCGACAAAGCAGTGTCAGGCTACTAGGTTAGGAAAATAATAAACAGATGTATTTTTAAAATGTTTCTCTTTGTAATGCTTTCATGTCTCTAATTATTTATTTATACCTATCATAAAATGCGAAAAAATAGTATAAACAAACACGTGAGAAAAGCAGTTTTACTAAACTCTGACTAAACACTGGTTTAGCAAAACTTTTCTTTTCTACACCTGCTGTTCAATATACTTGCCAATCAAGAAAGTTTAACACATGAGTATTTATTTAAAATAGGTAACAAAAACAGTGTGCCAGAAATATTTATTATTAGGTCTATTTTATTTTACTTCAGCTTATGATTAACAGGTTTAACTACATACTTACCAAAGTCTATAGCACTTAGTAGCAAAAAAATACAAATGTCAAACTTCATAATTTAATTGATTTTTTACAACTTGCTAAAGAGTAGTGATTTATAACAATATATAGCTATTACCCCACCATCAAAATTAAGAATTTTTGAAATTGAAGTGCTTACGTTTCTAATATTTTCACTCTGAACTCCTTAAAGCAGCCTAATTGAGAAGAAATTATATAAACAAAATTTTGAAGTGATATTATATTTTTAATCTTTTTATTTCATCTTAAGTCTAAAGAACAGACTGATAAAACATATATTAAGTACTCGACCATTTCTGAGTAATGTCGAAATTTTTAGGAGCTAATTTCCAAAGAAAAGTAGAAATTTGAAATAAAATGAAATTCCTATATAAGATGTTTTACGGAAAATTCTTAGTCAGGCCTACAAGAAGTTACTTATTTATTTTTGTTAAATAAAAAAAATTCTTTTTTAAAAAATCAACATATCTTGGAAAATATTAAATTTGGATATAAAGAAGATTTTTGGTAAACATCAATGGTTCTTGCTTATCTTTAAAAATTGAAATACAAATCTTGTCCCCTGAAAGAAAGATTAAAGAACACAACAAAGGTTGCTCTAAGGCGTTTCGATACCCAAGCTATCATCTTCAGGGAGATATTGATCTCTCTGTAGATGATAATTTATTATCGAAACAGGTTGGAGCAACCTTTGTTGTGTTTTTTAATCTTTCTTTGTTTCAGGGGACAAGATTTGTATTTCAATTTTTTTTTTTGTAGAGAAAGCTATTCAAACTTATGCTAAAATTTTAAGTACAATTCGATATATACGCATAGTAGGTTGCAATTAAAAAATATGAATTTTCCATCTGTCCACGGAATGCAGAACACCCTGTGTAATTTAAATTACTTTCGAATGCCAGAAGAGCAGTTTGGAAGTTTGCAAAAAATGAGAAAGGTACTGTGATGAGCAACCGGTGTGACCATAAATCCAGGTCAAGTCGATTAAATGTGATGCGCGACCATAACCAGTGATTGTATATATTTTTTCAAAATTTTCGAATTTTGCTCATCTTTAAACATTTTCGAAAAATAATTTACTTTCGGTTTTCGGACCCAATCTGTCTACGTTGTGTTTAAAATTATTTTATTCCAATAAATTGTAACCCCAGCTCGTAGAGTCGACAGGGAACTGTTATCAAATTCAAACAACAATTGACCTCAACTTTTTATTAAAATTGGTCAAAAAATAAATCAACAAAATTTCAAGTTCGTGATTTTCAAGTGTTCTTAAACATAATACAACAAAATAAAAGTGAACCTGTTTGTTTCAACTTGTTTAAATTTGCTGGACACAGATCTGAGAGAAATATTTCTTTAGAAAATTAGGAGAATTCATTAAGCACAAATAATCTGACGTTCTTTGCTTAACTCTTTCGCTCATATATAGTAGGTCAGGTATTAATTTCCCAAAGTTTATCTCAACCCTAATAAGTGCAATGCTTTCCCCCAGCTGAGCCATTTAGTTTGTACTCAAAGGTTTTCAAACCAAATGCAGCTAACTTTGTACCTGATTATCGGTGGGTGTTCGCTGGTTAGTTTGTACGCAGAGGTTCCCAAACTATTTTCAGGTGTCTGTTTTTATTCCCCAATTCTTGTGTGTTTTGTCGCTTCTTAATTCAAGCATACTTCAGATAGCATACAGTTTTCTGTCAAAGCTTTGAGCTAACAATATCCAAAGGATAATGCTACGAGAAAATGGAGCTCAAGCTTGGAAATGAAGTTGTGATTTATCGTAATAAATCAAATTTATAAATGTTGATTCAATCTTACAGATCTCTCGTTCTCTCACTCTTTCTTTCTTTCCTTTGTTAACTTGTTCCTTTGTTTGTTTTTCTGTTTTTTTCTCATACCAAACTCAATCACTCGAACCTAAACCAGTGTCATAAAATAGACTGGGAATATTGTTCAGATTTCGTAGAAACTTTCTGAGCAGAATTTCCCTTCCAACACTACATCTACTTCTACGGCTACTGTTCTAAAGAAGGGGCGTTTCTGGCTTAGAAAGTGGCTAAGCTTGACTTAGCACAAAACATTAAAATTAAACTTAGAAACTGGCAAGAAGTTCTCATTTCTTTCATCAAGACATTTCCCTAACGAGAGCTGATGCTGATACTGCTCGTCCGCCTACGTTAGTAAATTTACGTTGACAGTAAATCAATGCATGCGAATATAGATTAATAATTTTGCAAAAGCCTCCCGATCGCGAAGCGGTGTTGTAATTCTCCGTGGCCTATATAGGGGGTCCTTTTTTTTGGACGTGTAACCGATGAGGGGACCCACGGATAAGGCAGACCGGGCGAGTACACCAGAACAAGAACCAGAAGAGGTTACTACTCCTTCTAGGATGTTAAGGCGTACGTTCCCGCGGAGCACACCCAGGGGTTCACATGTGTTGGGACTTTGTCTATGTCTGGAAAGTACTTCAGACAGCCTTCTTACAACACCGGTTCCGATTTTCCTTGTTTTTCACGTTTCGAGAACTTACAGTACATCATCAGCAAATCCTAATGTAGATGCCTGCTGTCAGTTACCGAGCCTGCGGTGATAGGTGTGATCGATTTTTTGAACCCATGGAAACTCAGCTTCCAACAGCAGAACATTGAAGAACGACCTTAAGAAAATAGAAGATATTCGAAGCAAATTTGCTTTATTTGTTTTCGTCTTTTTTTTCTATTCTCTTTGTGTTTGTTTTTTTTTCTCTTTTTTTTTTGTTTTACTGAGACTGGTAGTTGCACCAGTCAGCGGTAGGGTTCTTGGCCCTATAATAATTTTCTAGCAACGACTTTCTCATTCATTCGGTTTGTTGTGGAAGTTTTACATTCCTTTCTCTTTTTTTTTGTGTACGCCCCCCAACCCAATATTGATCAAAATTAGGAACAAGTATTTCTCAAATTTTAGGTAAAGTTAATTAAATCATATAAGAGCGAAAACCATCAAATAAGATCATCGGACAATTTAAACTTTACTTGCCTATTTATCCCGGAGCAAACATCACACAAATGGCACAAGAACTTCCCGTTGAACAGAAAAGTGTTTTTTTTTCATTTACTTTAATTAGCACAGTTTTATCTTTTTATTCCCCTACCCTTAACTTCTAGGGACCGAAAGACATCCTCTGCATCTCGCTAGAGGGCATGAGAATGCAGAATTTCTACTAATTTAAATATTTCTAATCCAAATTAACCCTTAAATAAATTTTGAAAAGGATTCTTAAAGTGCCTATCAAACTGCAAACCCCTTTTGAATAATGTCGTCCCTTTATCTTGCAAGTTTTACTTCGATAATTGAAATTTAAATAACTTACAATTGTACGTGTTTATAAGGGCGTTTTTTGAACGTCAACTTCCTCAGTATACCACCACATGGTCTTGCCGAGATATTTGCTACGGTCTCCGTTATTATTATTTATTACTCTACTTTTCAGCGGTTCTTCAAAACTAACATGTTATTTTACTCAGTTTAGGTATCTGTGCTTGAAACAAACCAGGCCTAACAAATAACCCTTATTTAATTTGTGAACGCTAAGAAATCTGTTTCTCACGCAAAACGTTATGTTACAAAGAATTTTTATAATACAGAATTTGTAGATTTAATATTTCCAAGAAAATATTGAATAAAATTCAATTAAATAAAACAAACGAGAAAATAGAACAGTTTAGTAGAACTCGACTCACCACAGTACCTTTTTCTTTAACCGAAATATCGGGTCTCTGCCTACTAGTGGGTTCATACTGCACATTTAGGAGAATGACAATTTTATATAATTAAATCTTGAAAGTTAATTGATATACGAATTCATTAAGGAATTTTTTGCATACCGGAGTTTTTTGTAAAGCATTTAATTTTCTACATGAATGTGTATTTTTCATAATTGTAAGACTCCATATACGACTTATAATATTTTACAGAACGAAAAAATAGTGACCCAAAACAACACATATTTGCAGCGATGCTTCAGAGTAGGCGAAATTTCAATTTGAGAATAGTTCTTATTATCGAGGTATGACTAGTTAGGGTCCGCCATTAGTGCGTGGAAGGAAGCTCCTAAGCCTGAGAAGATATCAAAATGAAATCTTATCCAGTGGTATACATCATCTATATGGAGCACATTTTAAACCTATTTTCATTTTATTGTACCAATCATATACAGAGTGTTGATATAAACTTACTTTTTTTTAAATAGAACACTTTGTATATTTTAACATATTTGGATAGCCCCATAAAAATGCAGTTAATTAATATAGAGTTTATGTGGGGTTTTAATGGGTCATTTTCCTAATAGAGGATCATAAATCAGGAGATAGGACTCCGATGCAGCCATTTGTAAACACTCAGTATGATGTAGTATTAACCAATTTGCGACTTACCATTGTCTTCTTCATAAACCATCAAAATGTTGTTTTATATTCTTTAGTTATACAGAGTGATGGTGGAGGTTTGCAAGTTCAAAAAACTACTAAAAATTGTTAAATAGAATGGCCTATTTTTATTACCTAATATGAAAAGAAAATAAAATTACCTTTTTAATAATATCAACTATGTGGAGTTTCTTTTGATAGGTTTTATGCAAATTAACTTTTAAATTATTTTTTTTTTAATTTTTAAATTTTTGGTAATCCCAACTAGGATTATTTGTAATTATTACTAATTAAATAAATAGTTGGTAATATTAGCTTTTAAACAAATTGTTAACATTCCCAAATAATAATCAAAACTGAGCAGATATTTAACCGGGAGCCCGAAAAATTGATAATTAAAAATATGTATTTTATAGGATTGTTTACATAAAAACTTTTGGAAGTCTGCAGAGATATTAAAATGAAATTTTTTTCAGTAACGTACATCTATAGGAAGCATATTTTAAAATCATTTTTATTTTTTTTGAGTGTTGACATATATTTAGTTTTTTTAAATAGAACATTTTGTATATTTTTGCACATTTAAATAGCCCCATACAAATGTTTCAAAATAATATCGGGTGTATGGGGGTTTTGATGGGTTATTTTCCTAGTAGAGGCTACTAAATCTGAAAACAAGACTCCGATGCAGCCATTTGTAAGCACTCTGTATGATGTAGTATTAACCAATTTGCGACATAAGCAATCATTGATAATCTTAAGTTTTCATAAACCATAAGAATGTTGTCGTATATTCTTTAGTTATACATAGTGATCCAGGTTTGCAAATCTAATAATTACTAAAAAAATTAAAATGAAAAATGCACTTGCATGAAAACTATCAAATGTAACCCCACATAATGTAGAATTGTTGAAAAGCTAATTTTATCTTATTTTCATATTAGGTAAGAAAAATTAAGCATTCTATTTAAAAATTTTTAGTAATTTTTGGATTTGCAAACCTCGCTCACTCTGTATAAATAAAAAATATAAGACAACATGTTTATGGTTTATGGAAACTAAAAGATTATCAATGATTGTTTTTGTTGCAAATTGGTCAGTACTACATTATTCTGAGTGTTTACAAATGACTCCATCAGAGTCCTGTTTCCGGACTTGTGATTCTCTATTAGAAAAATGACCCATTAAAACCCCCATAAACCTTACATTATTTTGCTGTATTTTTATAGGGCTGTCCAAATATGTAAAAATATACAGGGTGTTCTATTTAAAAAAGTAAGTTATATCAACACTGTATATGATTGGTACAATAAAATAAAAATAATTTCAAAATATGCTCCCTATAGATGTACACCACTGGACAAAATTTCGTTTTTATGTCTTTTCAGATTTAGGAGCTATTCTCCGTCCACGCCCTAATGGCAGACCCTGTATATCTCGGGCGCTATACAAGTTGAATCGATAAAATTTTCCACATGAAGGTTTATTTTTGCTACAAATCTATTGATTATAGTAGAAAATTTGTATGGACACCAGTGACGTATAATCAATAAAAAATGTAGAATTATCTTTTGTTTGGTAAATTATTTTAAATTTCAACACTAAAATGAAATTCTCCGTACTTTTCACGTAATAAAGATCCCCTTCGTAAATACTTCTATGATGTATCCTTTTTGAGAAAGGCGATTTTGTAACTTAATTATGTTGCACTTTGGATAAATTCTAAATCATGCATTTTAGGTCGAGGCCCCCTTGATTCTATGTCATTGGTGGTAATAGAAATTTTCTTATACCATCAATAAATTTGTTGTAAAAAATAAGTCCTGTGTGCAAAATTCTGTCCATGTAGATTGACTATGCTCCGAAATATCTAGAAAAAATCATTTGTTTGGTGGCGCCTTCGAAGTGCACTAGTTCCCTTCGAAAATATTTCTGGACCCTCTAATACATTTTTTTTTTTTTTCATTTTGGCCTAATAAGTCTCCTCAGGGCCGTGTCGTGCTATGATGCAAAGAGGCAACCGCATCAGGCGTCACCTTAAGGAGGCGGCATAAGCAGCTTAATCAACATATAATTTGAACCATTCAATAATTAAACATTTTTGCACATCACTTTTGTATATCGGTCTACGTCAAGCGTGGCCAAATTCGGCTCTGAGTGCTGCATGCGGTTCTTCATTGAGTTGACTGCCTGCGGCCCCCGTTGAAATTTTAAGGTTTTTTTTTATTAATTCAGAACTTTTTTTATAACTCTTGTTAAAAGTTTAAAAAGCTGAAAATTAAATAGAATTCAAAAGTGTATAAAAAATTTTCGAAATTACACAATTAAGATTACAATTTATGAAAGATTCCAGAATTCTTTACGGACAAAATTATGAATTTATACTCAGAATTTTGCTTTAATAAAATAAGTCAAAATTAAGATAAAATGGACATTAGCAGATACAAAATCGAAAATGTTCAATTAAAAAAAATATTGATCACCAATGACGTCTCATCCATCAAGTCTTAATTTCGCAAACAGAAGAAGGAAATAGAAGAAAAAAACAGCTCGCTTAGAAAAAAATTATGAAAAAAAAACAAGATTTGAATGAGTAACTACAAAACTTTCAGAAAAGAAACGAAATTTTGAGGATGAAATTCGATATTCAAGCAAAAAAGATTTTTTTCTCAAATTTTCATGTTTTTCAAAATTCTGAGTTTACATTTTAAAATCCTTTTAAGCATTTTCGAGACTAAACTAGAAATTTTAAAAAAGAATCGAAATTTGAAAAATATCTTTGAAAATTTTGAGATAAAAGAGGGACGAATGGGGATTAGATAAATTTCGTCAATATTTCAAAAAGTCAACAATACAATTTAAAATTAAGATTTCAGGAGAACCGTGAAAATTAAAATTTGAAAAATCAGAATCCAGGAGAAAAACATTAAAATTTGTCAGATTTAAAAAAAATGGAATTTCAAAAATCAAAGAGTATAAAAAAAAATAGTTAAAATGGCAAAATTTCGAAAAAAAAATTGAAATCTCGAAAAAAGCCGATATTTCGAAAACATCGAAAATTTCAATTAAGTGGAAATATACGAAAAGGATGGCATTTTTCAAAATAGGTAGAAGGTTTGAAAAAAGATTGGATCTATTTAAAAAAAAGTGAACATATTTTAAAAAGTTATGGTATTCTAAAAAGTCAAAATTTCAAATAAAAGTCAATATTTCCAAAAAAAAGAAAAATTTTACAAAAAAAGGTCCAATCTTTCAAATTAGGTTTAAATTGAAAAAATAAGATTGAAATCTTTTGAAAAGTCGCAATTTTTAAAAGTCAAAATTTTGAAGAAAGTTAAAATGTTCAAAAAAGCAAAATTTTCAAAAAAAAGAGTAGAATTCAAAAAAAGTCAAACTTTTCAAAACATCGAAAATTCAAAAATTGAAAATTTCAAAATCGACATTTTTAAAAAAGGCAGAATTTTTGAAATAAGTTAAAATTCATAAATAAAATAAAAATTTTGAGAAAAAGACGAAACATTGAAAAAAAAACAAAATTTTTAAAAAAACTCAATTATAAAGTGAACATTTACAAAAAATTGGAAATATAAAAAGCATTTACATTTTTTAAAATTTAAGTCGAAGTTACCAAAGATTTTGTTTTTCTTAAGTTGAAATTTTAAGAAAGTCGCAAGTTCATAACTTTCAGCAATAAAATTTCATAATATTAAAAAAAAAATTAAAAATTTTAAGGAAAGGTAGAATGAGAAAAAATTGAGATTTTCAATAAAAAAATAAAAAAATTTAAGAAGGTCAAAATGGTCGATAAAGAAATGATGCATTTTCAAAAATCAAGTCAACAATTTGGAATTGCATATAAATACATATATTTGGTTTTGGCCGAATTTCGGCCACAAGCGAAGCTAGTAATACATTAATAAAAAATCTTAACATTTCAGGAATAATTTTGAAAATAAAGTACACATTGCATAACAAAAGTCTGTTTATAAAATTTCGAGAAAAAAGTCTACGTAATATTAAAAATCAAAATGTTAGATAAACATGTAAAAACTAGAAGTGCGAACTTTTTATTTCTAAGAAAAATTGAAATTTTGATTAAATAAATTCCTAAATGTTTAGGAGTGATAAACAGAATTAAATTAAAAAGGTGTTGATGATTTTTCTTGTAAAAGTTTCTACTATACGCTTTCAAGTTTTTATTATTTTCTTAATTTTAAGAATAACATTTTTCTAGAAAAAATAAGGAAACCGAAATTTAAAAACTATTCTCGAAACTTTGAGAAAAAGTCGAAATTTTATATTCCAAGACTTCGATATTTTGGGATATTACAAAAATGGAATATTTTAATCAAAAATGTGAAATAACAAAGTTTTTATTTTCCGAGTTATAAGCTGTCAAAGTTGTTCAGGGAAAAATAATTTTAATTCTAACTCCATAACCTATCTACTGAAGCGTGTCAAAGTTTGAAATACACTCTTGGACTGTTAAGGCTTATCATTTCCCAAAATCTTGGTAAAAGCCATATATTGGGCGGTAATTTTCTCCGATCACCTCCCTCTTTTACTGATCAGAACTTTTACTATGGTCCTATTTTTGTGAAATGAGTGGGGCCAAAAAAATCCAATTGTACTTAAAACACATTTTGCCTGTTGGTAAAATCGCCTACAGATAAGCATTTCTGAGAAAAATGATCATTTGTGAGTCTTAATTTCTGTTTTGAAATATAACTGAATTAAAACATTTCATTAAGTAGACCATGAAAATGAACCGTATAACTCGAAAACCAAAAACTTTTTTAACTGTTTTTTTTCTAAATTGTATTTATTTTAGTCCTGAATCTAGTGTCGAGCGTTGTTGTCGAAATTTGCTTAAATCCTGTATGTGTTATACATATATTTTCATTATTAACATTAAAACACATTTCAGTAATATAACCAAACCTAATCTTTTTTGAAGTTCGGAGCATCTATGAAGATTTAAAATAATTTCAGCATCAAAAAAAATAACGATTAATCGATTATCAACAAAAAACTTGATTTTTTCATCCAAGATCAGCTATACCCCAATTGAACAACGTTTTTGATAAGAGACAATGAGAGGATAAGAACAGAAGATTTTACATAGAAAATGATGCACTCTGCGAATTTAAGAGTTTTGAATTAAAATTAAAGAATAATTAACGAAATTGTCAAAAACAGCTCAACTGGCAGATTCGATTCGTCGTATCTCCAAAATAAAACTATGTTCAACTTAACATTTTGCCTACTTTAAAGTATCATCATAAGCTATCATTTAAACTATTTCTAAGTCAAATTAATGAGGACCCCAAAAAGGGCCGAAATTTTGGCCAATCTTTTTTCGCATGTTATTTTGATAGGAAATTTCGGTCACAAAGCGGACTATCTTAGAAGTTGAGATAGGGAGCTCAAATTTTTAGGAAATTTTTTTATCAATTTGAAGGCGTTAAAGCCCGGGGTGAAAAAAACCTTAAAAAGAACCCTAATAAGGGCCACACTAATACACATATATTTATCGTTTTTTTTTTCGATTTATAAGTTTAAAGTTATACATAAACCAAATATAAAATTCGATAAAGCAACACATTGAATACGTCACTGTTATCATTAATATCTTGGAAAGAAAAGAATACAACGATACGATAAGAGCTTAGAATACGATATACTTTTCAGAGTAATAAGCAGATTTCACTAGTTAATTATCTAGTAAATAAGACGACCATTAGAGAAAATAGTATAGGTTACTTATACTTACCTATCATTGCATATTTAAATAAAATTGATGTGCCTACGCATGGTTGCAAAATAAGAAATATTAGGACTTCTTTTCAGCAATTAATCATTTTTTCAAATTTTTTAAAGTTGATATTGCGAAGAATGCAAGGTGTATTAAAACACCGTTCTACAAACTTATTATATAGAAGTTCAAAATTTGAGTTTTATGTTTTACTATTGAAACTTGAGAAACAAGTGGAAATTCTTACATAAAATTTCAATCTATAGAATGTATTGCGACAAAGTCGAGGTTCCAAAAAATAAAAAATTAATTAAATCCGGTAATTAAATACCGGTTAATAAAACTCGGTAATTTAAAAACATCCATAATTTCTTTATATTATCAAGAAGATAAAAATGAAAACTACTACCAAAAAAACGAAATTTTAAATAGAACATTTAAAATCAAAAAACATGTGGCTTGCTCTATTATTATCGGAAAATGCCAAAACCTGGAAATTTCGTCCATAAAATCAATTACACTTACCTAGGGAAATTTTGTATTAAATCAATTGATAATATAACGTTTTGCTTCCATTCTAAAATCGCAACTAACTCCAAAATTTTTTACTAAAAACGACTTGAGTATTGTCCGTTGGTCTGTGTAAATGTATATGTTACAAACAGAGAATCGGATTATATGTAACATAAAAAGCTTGAAATATGAATGCAAATATGCATGCAAAATGTTTAAATTATGCATGAAAAGTGTCAAAATATGCAACTTTTAATAATAATGCTGTTAATTTTAACAAATTTGCTTCTGATTTGAACAATTTTCCTTTTCTTTTAAACAAATTTACATCTAAGTGTTTTCAGTTTGAACAAATTTGCTCTTAATTTCAATAGTTTTGCTTGAAAGTAATTACAATAGGTTAGATTTTAATTTAAACATTGTTATTAATTTGCTACGAACTAATGTGAATAAATTTGCCTCTAATCTATACAAATTTGCTGTCGGTTTGAACAAATTCGCTTCCAATTTTGACAAATTTCTTGATATGCCTACCCAAAAATTAAACGTTTTTTCAAAATTTGGTTTTTTTTCTCAAAATCGATGTTGTCTTAATGAATTCTAAATTTTAATTTGTTCTGAGTGTGTCAATCTTGAAATTTCGACATTTTTCCAAAAATTTAAGTTGAGACTTGAAAGTATTTCAACAAACAGGATTGATTGACCTTTTTAAAAATTTAGGCCTTTTATCAAAATTTTAGTTCTTTTAATTTCGACTTTCTTGACTAATTATTTCAAAGTGCTTTAAAAATCTTGTCGACTTGTCGACTGTGACTTTTAAAATTTCAACTTTCTAAATTAGGCGTTTATAAACATTGATTTTTTTGAAAATTTCTACCTTTATTCCAAAATATAGATCTTTTTTTTGAAAGTTTTCATTTTTCTAATAACTTTGATTGTTTAAAAATATTTTTCTTAATTTAGAGATTTGTTAATTACAGTCAAACCTTCATATAACGAATTCCAAGATTCTACAAAAAAAATTCGCTATAGAGGTTTCCGTTATAGGGAAGTAGCATTAAAAATGCACGAATCACATGTAAAATTTCATATTACACATTTATTTAAAAACATATAAACAAGCATGTGTAGATAAATTAAATTTAATTTAAAAAAATGTGTTATTTCTGTTTGAAGAGGAAATTTAGAAAATGTTTGAAGTTCAAAAAATACTTCGCACTTATTTAACGCATTGAAAACAAATTCAAGTATGTTTTTAAACTGTAAAACCCCTTTATATTACCAGGTAAACCAAGTCATCAGCATGGGGTACCCCAAAAATTGAGAGGCAATTATAATCGAATCATATTTTCATTATATCATTAGCTTGAGGTATTAGGAACTTTCTCTGAACGGAATACCATTATTTAAACTAATTAAATCTTGAAAAATCTTCGTTCAAAAACTGGTTTTAAGGAGGTATGCTATTCGTTTAATGGAGGAATTATTACCTGTAAATGTGTCTTAAATGCTACGTTCTCTGAAAAATTTCGTTATATAAAGGAATTCGATATGGGGATGTTCGTTATAGGGAGGTTTGACTGTATTTCAATTCTTTTTAATATTATATTCTTGTCAATATAACATTTAGAACACTTTGAATCCTTCTAAATTGTTATTTTTTTTAAACTTCAATTTCTTTTTTCAAAATTATTATTTTAAGAAAGAATTTTAGGATTTCAAAAAAAAGGTTTTTGGATAAAAAGACCAAAAAGTAGAATTTTGAAAATAAAGTCGGATTTTAGGAAATATACCTATTTAGGAGAAAAGAACAAACAAAAATTTTTTAAAGAAAGAGCTGAATTTTGAAATAAAATGCAAATTTAAGAAAAAAAACAAATTTTGAAAAAATTATTGAAACTTCCAAAAGAGACATATTCGAGCAAAAGTACAAAACTTCGAGACCAGAAATTTGCCATAGAAAGTTAAATTTTGGAAAAGAAGTCAAATTTGATAACAGTTGTCTATAAAAATGATGAATTTCCAACAACAAAAATTGAAATTTCGAAAAAGGGATTAATTTCGAAGAAAAAGTTAAGGTTTATAGAACTATAATGGATATGATGTTAACACAAAAACTGAATTTTTCAAAAGATGATTTTTAAGACAAGTATCGAAATTTCGAGGAAATTCAAGTAAAACATCCAAATTTCCTAAACCAAATTTTGAAAAGAAAATAGAAATTAAAAAAAATCTAAATATTGAAAAAAAGACAAATCTTGAAAAAAATAGTTGTCTTTTTCGGAAATATTAAATACTGAATTTTAAAATAAAAATGAAAATTTGGAAAAATGGTTAAATTTTAAGTATACAGTAGAAATATCTGAAAGTTCTGATTCTAGCAGTTGGGAAATTTCAAAAAAGATCTAATGTTAAAAAAAATAACGTTTTCAGAGGGACGACAGGAACGAAATGTTAAAAGGAAGAAAAAAGACGAAATCTAGTAGAAATTCAAAATATCTTAGAGACTTAAATTTTAAAATGGGCAAATTTTAAGAATTACTTTAAATTTTTTAGTTAAATATTTATGTTCTCTTAACTGCCCAAGTCAGAGGGAAACAAATGTCCTACTATCACGGGAAAAAATGTCCAATATTGATATAAATGGTAACATTTCCAAAAACAAGAGAGAATTTTCAGAAAACTGGATTTCAAAAAATCTCGAAAACCTTGAAATTTCCAAAGAAAATATGCTAGACTTTTTGTCTTTTTACAAAACTTTAGTAATTCCAAAAAAATGTTCTTTTAAAGTTTTTACTTTTTTATCAATAGATCGACCAGAAAATGAGCAAAAAAAGTGAAATTTTGATTTAAAAAAAGTCGAAATATGCAGAAATTTGGATTTTCAAAAAGTGGAAATTGTCAAAAAAAGTAGAATTTTGAAAAGTGAAAATTTTAAAGAAAAAAAAACAAATTTTGAGATAAAAATTCAAAATTTTAAATAAGACAGATTTCCATAAGAAAGTAGTCAAATTTAAAATTTTAAAATAAAACAAAAAATGTGCAAAACGAGTTGAATTTTGAAGAAAAAATAGTACCCTACTAGCTGAATATAAATTTTCTATCGACTATTTTACCCAAGGACAGTAAGGTTCCACCTAGCGGTTCGTAAGATCTGAATCATTAAGTACCCATCGAAAACTATTGTAAAACTAGCGAAAATATACATCATTGTTAGATTTTGGGTGAAATATGTAGAAATCGGTGACGCTACATATGCGAACATGCAAATGAAGATAATCCGGTCTCTAGTTATAACGTTACAGGTCGTAGTTCTTAAACGATTTTAAAATTGATTTAGAATTTCTCAGACTAAAAACAAATAGTTTTTGGAAATGATTGATCTAACGGTTTTATTTTATTAAAGAATAATATAGTTTTTCAAGGAGTAATCAAACCTACCCTTATAGATTAAGTTCCTCTTAACAACAGTTATAACGGTAAGACGAAATTTGTTTTTGTTTTTGAGAAAAATCGACTTTACGAAATGTTTTTATTTTTATTTCATAGAAACCGATGTTTGTTCACTGTTCCAGTAATCAATTTCACTATCAAAGAAAGACACTATTATACTCCTGGGGGACTAAAAGGATAAGGTGGAATTAAAGATACGTGGCGATAGACTACCATTTTAAATGAATTTGTTAGCTTCTCTAAAATTAAATCTATTAACTTTAAATTTCTGAAAATTTTGAACAAGTAGTTTTCAAGTTTTAGATTCTTAGAAATAGCTATTCAGCTATAAAAAAAATAGAGAGGAAAACTAACTAAATATGATTTTTTTACATTTCATAATTCGGATGGTTAACTAATTATTATTATATTCAAAAATGCAAAATAAAAAATTCGAGAAATTAACCAAATTTATGTTGAATAAACCTCACTCCCCAATTTTTACATGAAACTCGAAGTTTCGAATAAAAAATATAATTTTAAAAAATTTATAAACTGCCAAATTTAAACTGATAAGATAAAAAAACCGAAAAAAAGCTACAAGTTCATAACAAAAATATTCAAAGTAATGATCCAAACAGAAATTTTGATAAAAAGACGCTAAATTTTCGGCAAAAATTTAAGGTTATATAAAATAATCTGAGATTTAATAAGAAATTTTGAGAAAAAGGTCAACGTTTTAACTTTAAATTCGAAATCTTGAAGAAGAGTCAAAACTTTCAGATCAGGTTTGAAATTTTGAGAAATAAAGACAATATTTTAAAAAAAGTTATAGTTTTAGATTTACACCCATAATTTTAATTTGTTTAAAAATAAAAAAAAAACGTCGAATTTTCTCGAGGTTTCCGCATTAAACTCAAATATTCGCATTTTTCTCTTAAACTTCATATACTTTAACCTCAAGATTTATTCCAATGTCTAGAAATAGTCTAAGTTCTGAGCTTAAAGTCGAAAATTACAGAAAAAAAATAACTTTTTAAACTTAGCCATAAATTTATGAAATTATTGACATTTCTACGTAAAATTTTAAATTTGATCCTGAAATCTATAAAAAATTTGAGATTAAATAAATCAAGAATATTTATTTCTAAAAATAAATTTCCATTTGTAAAACTAAATCTTCAGAAAAAAATTTAAATTTCGAGAAAAATCGTTTACAATAAATGTTGGTGAAAAGTTTTAAAGACTCGTTTTTTTTTGTTTAGAAAATTTTGTTGTTAGAAAATTCTAATTTAATTAAAACGGTTCAATTTTTTAGAAATGTCAAATTTGAAACATTTTCCACAAGCTACGAGTTTAATTTAATTAATTAATTTTAAACTTAAGAATTTAAGAATTATTTTAATATTTTTAGATATGTGGCCCAACTTTTGTTTTTTTTTCTAAAACTTTTTAATTTAAATTAAAAATATGTATTTGTTGCCAAAAATTTAAAAGCAAGGGCAATTTTTTTCACATTTTTGCTTTGATTATGAAATTGTTACTGCTTTCTTGTAATATGAAGTCAAAACTACAAAAAAATTGAAATTTCTAATTCAAAATAATAATTTCGAAGTTAATCACAAAATTTCGAGGTGAATCAGAACATATCGGAATTACTTACGAAATTTAAACTTTAAACTCAACTTACTGAATTTAATATCAACATTTTGACTTTAATCGCGACATTTTAAGTAGTTCGGAAAAAACTATTATTAATGAATTCAATTCGTTTATTGGAGGTTGTGACTGAATCGAAATTTGAATATTTTCTCAAATTCTTACCTTCTTCTTTTTGAAATGTTTTCTGAAGTTTTAATCTCAAATTCTAAAAATAACAATCTAATTGAACATTCAGAAAATGTTTAAACTTACGAAGAAGGAGAATTCAAATTTATATAAAAGATTCCATATCAAATTTTGATTTTTTTTAAATCTCGAGAATGTAAAATTTTTGTCTAAAGTTTTGGCATTTTTATTTGCTTTTTATAAAAATATACTTTAGCATCAAAATTTGGACCTTTTTCAATGGGAGTAAAAATTTTAAACTATAGTTGCGAAACTTAGAATTTGGAGAAACAATTTGGGACAGAGTAAGAAACTTCCCCATCTTAAATATGTTCTGTATCTGAAATTCTGAAATGCTAAATTAGACCCCAAAAAAGTCACCACTTACCACTGAAATAACAATTTAGTGTCTTACGAGCGCATATATAATTCTAAAAGTTTTCGTATCAATACCCATCATTAATTGTAAGGACGAATATCTATTTTTGTTAAATGGAAGCTTGATGTTCTGAAAACAAATACCAGATCACAATGATGGAGGAACATCTATCTACATTATCATTAATGTGTACATTGAGCGTGAGGTTGTTATTATTTTTGCAAAAATGCTTAAGCAGGTTATTAATTTCGATTACTCATTTAGCCCATTCCTCATCGCCCTTCTTATTTTGAGGAAAGGATCCCATAAATAAATTTAAGCCCGAGTTTTCAAAAAATTAATTCGACCCTGTCTACTAAAATACGTAAAGTTGAGTAGCTTAGAAGAAAAGTATCGTACTAAATACTACTATTAACTATATCAATAAACAGGGCATTATGCTGAAGCACAAAGAAGTTTTATTCAGTTCTTTAGTTTTTCATTTTACTTTTTCAAGCTTCATCACTTCTAAGGAATCATGTGAATAATTTAATAAATCAAAATTAATCTGAACAAACCAGGTGCTTAATCAACTACAGAAGCATTATTCCTGGCTAGCGAAGGATATTTGAATAAAAAAATCAATTAAAGGTTAAGTATTTATTTAGCATTAAACTCCTGCAATTTTTTTTATAAAATTGCGCACTTTTGCAAAGTAAACACCCGGTTTACTCTGTTTAGCACAACCACCGCCCCAAGCTACGATTACGATTTGTTTCTTACTGCCAACTAAAGGACCACCAGAATCACCCGTGCAAGTATGTTTGCCGCCTTTCAGATACCAAGCGCAAATTTCATTATCCGTCACCTTCTCGTAGTATTTACGACATTCCATCCTATCTATTATCGGCAGGTTAACCTTGCGAAGTATACGAGGAAAATATTTTTGGTGCTCCGATAAATACCCCCAACCAGTCACAACACACGTCGTACCCTGAAGTGGTTCGTCATCTGGGGCCGGTAAAGCCACAGTTTGTACGGTAGTCGAAAGCGAAAACGGCTTGTCCAGCTCAAGAATAGCGATATCTAAATCCTTACTTGAATTGTATTGAGGGTGTAGGTGAACTTCTGCAACTTTGGCGGTTTGGTCCTCATACAGCCTGTCGGTTCTTCCGGCCGCAACCGACATGATGTCAAGTGATATTCTAAAAATTTCAGTTATGAAAATGTTTCCTCTTCTATTTATTATTTATTCACGTACTACCCAACGACGCAATGGGCAGCCGTTAAGACGAACGAGGGGGCTAAGAGAGAACCGCCACACTCATGGCCCCCATACGTTCTAAAGGAAACTTGGTAGGGAAAATTTATATCTGCAACTTCTCCTCCGACAATCTCTAGGTTTTGACTTAAACTAGTGGGTGAGCAAAGTGCTTGAATGAAAATGAAATATTTATTCAGAGAGAGAAGAATAGTTTAGGAGGAAAATAATGTGTTAAATTCTAATTTTATTTTATTTCGGGGTAACTCAAAGATTTTTCAAAGTTTTACTTGCCGAAGCCTAAGGTGCTAAGCAGCAAGAAGATAAAAATCTGGCGCTCCATAGTGTTGCTAATTTTCGTTGACTCCGTAGAGATTGGTTTCCCTTTACAGTTTATAGCTTCTGCCCCACTACCAATATTAAATTTAGTATTTGGTCAAACAAAAGTCATCATTTTTAATATTTACTTACGTTTCGGATATTTCAAATTTGATTTGATATTCTACTTAAAATAGCGCAGATCTAAAGAAAAGATTTTAGCACAATTTTGATGATGAAATTGTTTTTAATATTATTATCTAGAGAGCAAGGATTTAACCGATTATAACTGGATTATTTCCTCTTTTCTGAAACCAATTCATAGTTCGGTATCAAAATTTAAAACGTAGAATGTCTGAGTCGGTCTGATCTTTGACGCAGCCGCTAATCACAGTAGTATGTGCACAATACATACATACATAATATATTGTTGTACTAAAGAATTATTATATATAATATATATAATTATTATATACTAAAGAATTACTTCGCAATACGTTGAATCACTTTAAAATACCTTGAATTACCTATCGATGCCTAAGATTAGCTAGGAAAAAAGACGCGGAAGAAATCCAGACTTATTTTTTATGTTATTTCAATGGCATATCATATATTGACCCATAGCCTAACTCGCTTATTTTTAAAGACACAAAAAAATGCTAAAGTTCAAGTTGGTGTGGATTTCAAAATATTTTTATTGTATGCTATGAGAAAAGAAATTGAATAACCCAATTTCGATATAGAACACCCTGCATTTATTAACATATTCTGATAGGCCTATTTTTTTGATTTAAACAATATCTATCAGTTATACATTTATGTCAACCGTTTTGTCAGAAACGAGATATTTGTAATGAGAAAATAATTTAGAAAATTGCACAAAATGACCTCCATTTCAGTTCAAGCATAATTCTAAATGATATTTTAGATTACTGACTGCATTAATAGCAATATAATCTATTTCATTATCTAAAATTTTTGAAAGCTGTAGTTCATTCTTTTTTTTATATAACTTAGTATGCATCATTGGAAACAGAAAAAATAGGGCTACTTAAATATGCCAAAATATACAGGGTGCTCTATTAAACAAAACTTATGTTTGTTAAATATATCGAAATTGTGTTATGCAATTGTTTCTTTAATAGCATTTAATAAAACTATTTTGTAATCTACACCAATTTGATTTCTTATATATTTTTTTGTATCTTTAAAAATAAGCCAGTAAGGCTATGGGTCAATATATGATGAATAACCCTGAAACGCTCGAAACCAATAGGGCTTATTATGTTGACGGTTAGGCCAGCTGTCTATAAGTTATAGTGACTCTCATTTCTCTTTCGTTTCTCATATTATTTTTCCTCACTGGGAAACGCTGTCACTATCAATGTTCTGCAAGGAAGTTTTTTTCGAAATTTAATTTTTTTTCTTAAAATTACAAGCTTAAACGCTTAATTTTTATTTATTTTCTAAAATTATAGTTTGAAACTACATTGTGACTCTCCCTAGTTTATTTTGACATTTATGATAATATGACTAATTCCTTTGAGGGTAAGATTTTTAATGCATACAAGATAGTCAGAGGCAGCAAATTCCTTTGCGGTCCAGCTTGACACGATGACGACTTTACCCAACAAAATTTTTTCCAAAAACTACAACCTATCCTTGTTTAGGAAGGCGGCTCATCGCAACCTACCCTTGTTTCCGCATCCTACTCGCAGTGCTCTGAAGGCATAATGAGGTTGCCCTTTGCGAGTGGATTGAACTTGAAATATGGTAACGAAGATAAAAATAGGACGACTCAGGAGTGCAGGATATGTCAATGGAGCTAATGACAATTACCTTCCAATGGTGTCAGAACTAGAAGCCGTTGCAGACCAAGATTGAGGTGGAAGGATGGTGTTGATGAGAACGCAGAAAAATCGGTGCAAGGAATTGGAAGCAAGAGTCGCTGAATTGGCAGGAATGGCAAAAGAAACTAGAGAAAGTCACATGAGGATGTAGCGCTTAGGATGACGATGATGATGATGATGACGAGAATCAATTTTACCCAGCTAGCTAACTGGCACGTAGTAACAATAAATTGTGACAATATGGATACGAAAAGATGATTGACTTATAGAAAGTTTGAATGCGAAATTTTCAAAAAAAGAAGTGTAAAATTTGAAAAAAAATGGCGATTTTTAAAAAAGGTAAAATTTGAATTCAATATGAATATTTAATACAAATGGAGTATTAAGAAGCGATTTGAAATTGCACGAAAAAAAATTTGCAAAAAATAAAAATTTTGGAAACTTGTAAATTGTTTTCAATCTCAAAATTTTTGAGAAAAGTATAAAATTTTTGTAAGAATTGAAATCAAAATGTACACCCAAAAAGCTAAAACTTTTCAATCGATATTTTGAAAAAAACAAATTGCAATTTTGAGAAAGTTGGATAAATATGGAATTTAAAAAAGGTAAAAATGTTAAAATGTCGAAATATTTTAATATTCTTTAAAAAAAGTAGAAAGAATTTTTAAAAAATGTCAACCTTACGAGATAGTTAAATTTTCCGGAAAAAAGATGAAATAGTTTTCTGTAGAGTTATTATTTTTATTATTTTGAGAAAAAGACAAAATATTTAAAAAAAGTCAAAGTTGAAAGAAACGTCGAAGGTATTCGCTTGGAATATTGTCACACCAGCCCCCTACATGACCCTGGGTGAATTGAGTAGCCCAGGGGAATGTTGCCAGTCCCAAGCCCGGAAAAAGGAGGAGGGTTCCCAGCCCAGGTTAGCATCCTACCTGGAGTAAAACAACTCATAGCTCATAGACCCGATAGTTTGCCTCGGATTAGAACGGATTTAACGATAACTACCCATGCTAAAAAAAGGATAACGACAAGTATTTTGATAGCTATTAAACATCCGTCTTCACACATTTTCAGGACCATCTATATGGGATTAGGAATCTGTATGGGATTATAAATCTGTATGAAGCTGGGATAAATTGTTTTATACTTGTTGGTCCGCTTTAAAAAACATGTTAAATTAAAAAGTTTTTTATTTCATTATTTTCTATTTTTTAGTCTCGTGTGTGTGAGTGAAATTTTGCAATCCGTTTTAAAATACATTAATTTTGCAAATTATCTGATTCCAATTCCTGTTAAAGCATATTTTGGGTTTTTGCTCTTTTTCTGGACGTTATTGAGTCGTTTGTGTTGGGCAGCTGCCTCCTTGACCATCGTCGAAATTGCCACTGCTACTCTATTGATTACACCGGCATCCAAAAATAAAAAAGTGGTGTGTACATTTAACCAGACCCTTCTTCTTCTTCTACTTCTTGTTCTTTATCTTCTTCTTCTTATTCTTCTTTTTCTTTTTCTTTTTCTTTTTTTTCTTTTTGGGTTAGGACGTATGTCCTGTTCTTTGTGTAGCTTCTGTTATTCCGTCTGTTATTCTTGTTCCTGTGATGCGGACGTCCAGCTCTCCTACCATCGCTTTGGGGGCCTTCCTGGTAGTCTGGAAGTGTGGAAGTGGGTTTTGGCGATCTTAGATAATCTGTCGTTTGTCATTCTATAGACGTGATCTCTGCACTCACTTCTTCTTTTTCGTACCCATCTCACCACATCCTGTGTTTGGTGTGCCTGTCTTATTTCGTCGTTAGGTTTTCTATCTTGTAGTGTATGACCCGTAATTGCTCGAAGAGTTTTCATTTCGGTTATTTTTAGAAGGCGTTTAGTAGCGGTAATGACATATGTCATTAGTGGTCTTACGCATGTTTTATAAATTTTAATTTTAGCGTTAATAAAAATGTATTTGTTTCTCCAAATAATATGTCGTAGAAATCCTGCTATTAAGGTTGCTTTTGTCATTTGATCTATTACTTTATCTTTTATATTCCTGTTGCTGGTAATGTTTACTCTCAAGTAGAAATTTAAACTGCTTTACTTGTTTTACATTTTGGTTATAGATAGCAAGTTTGCAGCGTCTAGGTTCCTTAGAGGTTGTGAAAGCTTCGGTCTTCAGCACGGATATGATTATGTTATATTTCTTTGGCACTTGTTCCATTTTATATAGCATTCTTTGCAGTTCATCTTCTTCCTTTGATATCATGACTACGTCGTCGGCATAGCAATCTACCTTAATAGCTTTCTTACCCATTCGGTGTCCTTTACCGATTGTTTGTATCTCGCTGATTATCTCATCCGTAATTAAATTAAATTGGGCTAAGGCTGTCTCCCTGTCTTATTCCATACGCGACTGGTATTTTCTGGGTCATTTCATTGCCTACCTTTATTGTCGTTATATTCTTCATGTTTAGCTCTTTGATGGTAGCTATTATGTTATTGTCTATTTCTCTTTGTTTTAGTAGCCCGAGTACATATGTGTCTCTTACTCTGACAAACGCTGTAAGACCCACAAAGCACATAAAAGCCGGTTTGTTGTGCTCAATACTTTACTCGGCTATTTACCGCAATATGCATCGATTGTGGATCTATTTTGTCTGAACCCTTGCTGTTCTTCACGAATTCCTGGTTTTGCTATTTCCGTTGCCAACATTTTGGTCAATAGTTTTAAAACGGGCCTTAATAGAATAACGCCACGGTCGTTTCTTAGGGCGGCTTTTTCTCCTTTTTTGAAAATCGGTATTTTCACGCTTTCTGTCCGGAATGTGGGTGCCTTTTTAGTGTTTACTATTTCATTGAAACGAGCTTTTAATTCGTTTATGAGTGGATCTTCCCCATATTTGATCAATTCGTTTGCTATTCCGTCTGGAATAGCCATTTGTTGGACTTTTTTTTGTAATTATAAAGCGTTGTGTCTTGCTCTGATTTTGTTCTTTGATTTTGTTCCTCTAAGTCTTCGCTTTGTTCTTTCTTGTTTTTTGTTCTTGTGCTACCGGTTTAATTTTGGTAATTTGTACATATCCGGTAATTGATCTGTTTCGACTCCTCAGCATATTCCAAATTCGTTTTTGTGTTCCATGAAGATCGTACTTCGTGTCAGTTAAGAATTTCTCCCAGTGTTCACGTTTTATGATTTTCATTGCATTGTTTACCCTGTTTTTGATCAGTTTGTATAGTATTCGTCGTACGTTATCACTTTGCATCTATACAGGAGATAAGATTGTCTTTTTGTTTTTGCTAGGTCCTTAACTTCCTCGCGGAATCAAGGTTTCTTTTGTTTCCCATCAGCCTTTACTTTTCTGTTGCCTACAGCCTCTTCAGCAGCTGTTTTAGGATCTCTTTGGATCCATCTAGGATTATATATTTCATTTCGCTGAATCCAAATAGTAAATTGCAAACAATTGCTAAAAATAGCCAAAAGTCAAGAAAAATTGCAGTTATACAAAGGAAAAAAAAATGTCGAACTAGATCAAGAATGTTTCTTACGTACTTCGATGCACTAAATTCAACTCCGAAGATGATTTGGCTCGTCAACCCTCCAAATTTTAAGTAAATTGCAAAAAATTACCAAAATCGTTAAAAATTTAAAAATTGCAGTTATTGAGTTGACTTAGCCCCTAAATTTGGAGTAAATTGCAAAAATCTCTAAAAAGTGGTCAATTTTTGCAATTATGCAAACGAAAAAATTCTCTTTAACTCGATCAAGTATTTTTTTATATAATTTGATGCACTTAATCCAATTCAAAATTCAGTTTGGGTAGTACACCTCCTTACTTTTATTAATTTGCATGCAAACGCTATAAATAGCAAAAAATCGTAAAAAAAAATAGTCATGATGCAGTAGATAATATGAAAAAATAGTATGATTTCTTTTAAATGACACTATGATTTCTATAAATTGTAATGAAAACTAAAAAAAGCAGGATGTTTATTGATTTTACACTGTTTTTCGCTTCTATCGAACTCTTTTCTCTTCGAATAATCTAGGCAGGGAGTTTCTCTTTCGTTTTTTATTTTCTGTCATTATTTCTCCTTTTAAAGCCTAGCAATAATCCTTCAAACAAATACTCGTGATTTTATCTCTTATGATTTCCCAAAAAATTCTGAGAAACATTTTGAAAACTTTTCCAAGCTGTTTTGTTCCTCATCGTAGTTCATTTTTTTGATAAAATTTTGGTCTTTGAATAAACTTCGAATTTGTCAACCATCGAAAACTCCTTCTCTCAACTTTGCATCGCTTATCACGAAAAATGTTTCTTCGAAATACCAAAAACAATCGCCATCTTTGTCTAGAGCTTTGACAACTACTACTAAAAGCTTAATATACAGAGTGTTTCATAATTGCATGCTGAACCGGCAGGGGGATATTCCTTGGGCAATTTTAAGACAAAATTTTCATATTAACATAGGTCCGGAAACGCTTCATTTTCGATATACAGGGCGGTAAAAATTGAAGAAAAAATCGGTTTTTCTTCAATATTTCTGAGACTGGTTTAGATATTTTTTTGATATTCAGTACACGATATCTGGGTATAAAAGCAAGTATTTTGACAAAAAAACATTTGTTCTGATTCCACCAGTGGCGTTCCCACAAATAGGTCGATACACATTTTTGGAAAAAAAAAAGTGACGCCAATGCTATTTTTTAAAATAAGAATTATTTTCCTAGCCTTTGTTGTGTTTCTATCAAAAATAAGCTCCTGACTTTTTGTCCTATGACGGACGGTTTCATCATGTGACCGTTTGAGTCCCCGCGACCTTCAATCCCGTGTATGTCGAAAATCTATGCCATAAGTGCCAGTGCACTATGCTATGAAGAAATGTTAGAAAAAAATTAAAATTATATACAGAACCAAACCTAGACGAAGCACAAAGTGGATTTCGAATAGGAAGAAGCATGATCATATATTCACAATAAAACAGATAATAGAAAAAACTCGACTTACTAAAACAAAAGCATACTTTGCATTTATCGACCTGGAAAAAGCTTTCCGTAAGGTTAATTGTAAGAAAATATGAAACATCTTACAAGAAATGGGCATAAATAGAAAATTAATACAAGCAATAAAAAGTTTATTCAAGAAGAACCTAAATCAAGTAATCAAAGACAATAAAACATCAGAAACATTTGAAACAAAAAATGGGTTGAGACAGGGAGGTGCTCTAAGCCCGCGCTGTTCAATATTTTCATGGACCACCGAATTAAAGAAAGTAAACAAGACACGCAAAAACTACACGTGGGAATGAGGAAACTACAACCAGTAAAAATTAGACAATGCGCATTTGCACACGACTAATAATGCCTAATACTGAAAAAGGATTACAGAACAACATAAATACATGGAACAGAATATAAGAAAAAAAACTGAATGAAAATAAACACCAAAAAAAGCAAAGTAATGTTGGTAACAATGAAATAAGAAAGGATTAACATAAAGATACAAGATAACGATATCGAACAGGTGTCACAGATAGCAGTGGAAGCCAAGAACGGTACATAATGGAGAGAACACAAAAAGCCATAAACACATACCATCTACTAAAAGACGAAGCAAGAAGAAAATTTCGAAAAAAACAAAAATAACAATATTCTATACAATCTTCAGACCTATACTCACGTACGGAAGCGAAACATGGATACTGGAGAGAAAAATGAAAAATAGAATACAAGGCATATAAATGAAATACCTAAGAACAGTCAAAGGAATCACAAGAAAAGATAAAATAAGGAACACGGACATAAGAGCAGAACTAGAAACAAGACCAATATTAGAATATGTTGAACAAAGGCAACTGGCATGGTGGGGACACATACAACGAATGGAGGATAGCAGATTAGTAAAAAGAGTATGGGAGACAAAGCCAGCCATCAAAAGGGATAAAGGCAGACCGAAATAAAACCTGGGACAACTAATAGGAAAAATACTCAGGAAAAACAAACAAACAACAACAGAGGCAAAACAATTAGCACAAGATAGAAAAGAGTGGAAAAAATTCCTAGCAAAGGTATAAAGGAAAATAAAATAGCTATTGTTATTAATTCCGACACCAAAAGATAGAAGGAAGATCGATTATATATATGTATATATATATATATATATATATATATATTGTATATATATATATATATATATATATATATATATATATATATATATATATATAATGATTCGTATGATTAAGGTTAAAAATTGATGACTACTCATACCTATTACTTCAAGTAGGAATAATTTATGCGCAATTGTGATTGTAGATTTTAATTGGTTATTTAAATAAATAATTGGTATTACCCATAGTATGGGATAATTTGTGAAAATGCCGCCCAATACGTTTTACTATTATTTTTTGGTATAAGATAACTGTTTTGTTCTAAAATTTTGATTATTAAATAGCTAAAGTTTTGTTATTTTACAAGACTTTTAGTATAAATTAAAATATAACAAGCGTTTTTTCCTTGAGTAAACGCCATTTCCCCTGCTTACCCTAAGCATTGGCGACTTTTCTTATTTTAGCTTGATTATATTTCTCCAGAATAAATTCTTAAATTATTGTCGGAATGGGAGAAACTATATATTTAGAACAAAAGTAATTTGAGAGTAGTTTCAAGTGCTCTCAAGTTTCAATGACACAACAATTTCCGAAGCCACATATGATTTGTAATTTATTTGATGGTGGGAAAATTAGTTTACATTGAAGCAAGTCCCCACCATTTTCAGCAAATCACTTTCAGAAATGAAGCTGCTTCGATGTATCGTTGCTCTATGGGCCACCATTGGTCTGGGTAGGTCAAAATAATTCGTTCTATTTCAGTGTTAAAATTGTTGATTGCTTAGCATTTTGCCTTTCGACCATCTCTACTAAAGATTTAGAAATCATCGGGGGAGAGGATGCCGACATTCGGGATTTCCCCTATCAGCTATCGCTTAGATACGAAGGAGATCACGTATGTGGGGCTTCACTGATAACAACTTCTGTGGCGTTAACTGCTGCCCATTGCACTGCAGGGTAAGTGAAAAGGAATCGGAAAAGGAATTAGCACTTAAGTTTCAATTTGATAGGAGAAAATCCGAAAGAATGTTGGTTTTGGCAGGGGCTACCAATCGCCGGGATCCTGTGGAAATCGCCAACGTGACCGAGGTTATCGATCATCCCAACTATACAATAATCAGTTACGATTACGACTTGAGTATTCTTAAGCTGGACAGGGCGTTTGAACTTTCAGCAACCGTGAAGACAATCGCTCTCACTGCACCTGGGGTTGAGCCCCCACACGGGACAATGTGTGTGGTAACTGGATGGGGTTCAACGACCCAAAAAAATCAAAGATTAACTGAAATACTACAAAAGGTTTATGTACCGATTGTAGATAGGAAATACTGTAAGTGGTACATCGATAAATTAACGGATAATATGGTGTGTGCTGGGTACAAAGCTGGAGGTAAGGATTCTTGTGGAGGCGATTCTGGTGGTCCTATTGTCTGTAACGAACGATTAGTCGGAGTAGTCTCTTGGGGGAAAGGCTGCGGTCAGGCGGATTCACCCGGACTTTACACAAATGTAGCTCGCTTACGCGATTTCATCAAAAAATTTGGTGGGGTGTAACTTACAAAGAAATACACATTCATGCCTTACTATTGTTTAATTTTTTATAACAAAAAACTGTGAAAGTGTAGAATAACTAATTGTCATAAGAGAAAAAAATAGTAAAATTTCGACTTTTCCTGGAAATATTTATGTTTTTACCAAAGAGTCAAGATTTAATCGAAATTCATCCATTGAATTGGTATATATTTTGAATTAAATAATTTGAGATTTTTGTTTCAAGTTTCAAGACTCAGGTGCTTCAAACTTTGTGCTAACTGCAATTTTTTTTTTAATTTTGTCTTTCCTTTGAAAATTAAAGTTTTAATGGAAATTCTAATTTTAAACTTGAAATTTAAAGTTAACGTTTCATTTTTAAATTTATCTTACAACATTTGATTTTATTTTTTTTTAAATTTGTGAATAACGCTGGTTAAAACTGAAATATAAATAAAAATATTGTTTATACATTTCGAGGTTTATTCTTAAAATGTCGTCTTTAAATTTAAAATAGAGGAATATTTTAGCCAAAATTTATATTTTTAAGTAAAATTTTTACCCTAAATTCCAAATTTCTGCAATTGTGTTTTCAAATTTAAAGTTTTTCTTCAATTTATTTCCTAGAATTTTTATTTTAAAGTAGTTCATGTAAAAATCATAGCAAAAGCAGCGCAAACGCCAGATTGACACTACTACTCGATTTTTATCATAATAATACAAATCACCAGGCTGCTGTGGCGGATGGTCTGGGGGGGTAGAGGAGCCTGCTCTGAAATTTTAGAAAAATTATTATCCTTGGATAACTTAATGTGATTTATTTTTAAATCTGTATGAATGTAGTTTTTTTTACTATTACATTTAACGTAGTCATGCATTTCAGTGTTACTAAATGATTTACCATTTTCAAGTAATACATATCAAATACTTACATGTTTCTAGTCACCACTTTTAAGCTAACAAATTTTACCTCGGATGTGATTTTCTCCACCTTCTAACATCTAGAAAAAGCTAATCGTCTCAAGCTGCTGGGGCCCGATTTAGACTTAATGAGGTCCTAAACTATTTGGAAAATGGGGTCAGTGTTGCGAAGTAAATATTAAATTTATTACTTTGCCAGGGGAACCTTTTTAATACCAACAGTTTTATCTTTATCGAAGACTAAAAAAAAGGTCCTAAAACCCATTTTTCCCTGCAACTTCTTCTGTTCAGCACTATTTTAAAATAGGATTTTTTGGAGGGCTTCCAAGAAGGTTGGCATTAATTTAAATATTTCTAGAATGATCTTGAACCCACCAGCAAATTATAATAAGTATTATTTTTAGTGGAGGCTAGCTGTGTCGCCATAGAATAAATCACTCTCTGCTGCTAGGCGAGAAAAAGTGACAAGGGATAGATGCCACCTGTTTACTCAAGTTTTTTGGTAGCAAGCAATTAACAGGTCAGAATCGTTAACAAAAGACAAGAAAGCAAAGGACGGTCAGTATGATTAAAATATCAGCTCCTTAAACGGACATCAACCCGGTGCTTCTTCTGCTAAATAATTAAATTAGATCAGCTTTTGATAATTCCATTCGTGCTGATGAAGTAATGTAATTAGTCATTAATAAGGTAAAGAAATAAAACCTTCTTTTGGATAGGAAAAATGGACAAACATCAGCTAATATTATGAAATTTATTATACAAAAAATCTAGATTGTCTTGAGCAAGATCATTTTTTCACAAAACTGCATGCTGGGATTAGGCTCGTCCTTAATATTTTTTCATAAATCTTTTAGAAAATCTAAAATGCTTTACATTTTGTGTCTTACACAAGAACTTCATTGGCAAACTACCTTCTTTTATTAGCAGGTTTTAAAACATCATGTGTATAACAATCACTGAACTATTGCAGATAAGTTTTGTATTTTCTTGAACTAAAACAGACGAAACTACTATTACCAGCAACTTTTGCTTGCCACAAATTTTTTCGCAGTTTTAAATAGAACTCAGAAATTTCTGATATCACTGGAAGATTTCAGTAACCGAAAACTCCTGAAATATTTCTATTTTTTTCCGATTTCTCAACTTTAAACAACAGTTCCTCGGATCTGTACTTAACAATCCAACAAAGCCAATTACGCAGAAATAAAATGATAAAGCATAATATGCCACATGCTCGCGTGAAGAAATCTCCTGAAAGTGTTATACAAATTGTACAATTCATTGGAGATTGTTTTTTTTTTAATTTTGCAAAATCATATTTCTTCTGAATAAATTCTTAGATAGTATTGTCGAAGTGATAGAAATTCAATATCTAAGACACAAACACAATTCGAGAGAGTTTCAAGTGCAGTCAAGTTTCAATCACGCAGACATTTCCACAGTTCCACACACACACCTTGATTATTTGTAATTCACTCGATGGTGGGAAAATTAGTTTAAATTGGGACAGATCGCTACAAACGTTAACAAATCGCTTTGAAAATTGAAGCTGCCTCGATGTATCATTGCTCTATGGGCCGCCGTTGGACTAGGCGTTGATTGAATATGTATTCAATCAACGGACTAGGTAAGTCGGAATAAGTCGTTCTACTTCAATGTCAAAATTGTTGATTGTTCAGCAATTTGCCTTCCGACCAACTCCATCAAAGATTTGGAAGTCATCGGGGGAGAGGACGACGACCGCTGTCTCTTAGATTTGATGGAGAAAATTTGTGTGGGGCTTCGCTGATAATTTCTGTGGCATTAACTGCTGCCCACTGCACTGCAGAGTAGGTGAAAATGAGTTAAGAAATAAATTATCAGCTCAATTTCAGTTTTGTGGGAGAGAAATTGAGAGAATGTCCGTTTTAGATCACCTAGGTCCTGGGGTAATCGCTTACGTGTTCGATGTCATCGAACATCCCAATTATAGACCTGATCGTTATTGCGATAACAACTGCAGTATTGTTCAGTTGGACAGGGTGTTTGAACTTTCAGCAACCGTGCAGTCGGTCGTTTTCCTTCCACCTAGGGACAGTGTGTGTGGTAACTGGATGGGGGTCACTGACGGAAAAATATCAAAGTATAATTGACACACTTCAACAGGTTTACGTACCGATTGTAGATAGAGAAGTTTGTAGGAAATAGATCTATAAAATATCGGATGATCTGTAGCGGACGATTAGTAGATTTCATCAAAAGATTTACTGGAGTGTAAATTACGAAGAAATAAACCTTCATGCCTTATTAGTGTTTTATTTTCATAACAAAAAACTGTGATAGTAAAGAAAAACTAATTTTATTAAAAGGAACATTTACCAAAGTTTTGACTTTTTCCGAAGCTTATCACTACAGTCGCATTAGTCGAAATTCATCCATTGAATTTTATAGAGAACGTTTTTGAAGTTTCAAGTCTCGTTACTTTTTGCTCCAAATTTTATGTTGACTCGAATTTCCTTATTTTAGGCACTTATTTTAAATATAAATTTTAAGCACTTGAAATTCAAAGTTTAAATTTAATTTCCAAATTACATTAACAATAAATAATAACTTAATAGAAGTATCAGTGTAAAGTTTTTAGTCAAAAAGTCAAACCAATTTTGAGTTAAAAAAAATTGGAAAACAAAAGCATGTCGACCTAAATTGTGAAAATCGAAAAACTGGAGTATCGACTCATCATCAAGTGTCTGTGTTTGAAGGGGTTAAGATTGTAAACAGATTTAGGGGGATACGCCTTATACCCTTGTCTATCAATGTCTTGCATATGCGATCGTGCAAAATTGGATTACAAGCTTCAAAATAGGTAAATTTTTGATTAAAGATCAAGAGCGGTCGGGAAGACCAGTTTCTGTGTCCATCCCCAAAAATATCAAATCAGTTCTTGGCACAATTTTATCAGACTACATGACTGAAGCGAATATCTGAGGCACTGAATATTTCGTATGAACAAGTATATCATACAGTTTACGTCCATTTGGATATGATTATCTGGATAAAGTTTGAACAATAACTATTCGATGTTCGATTTGCGAACAAAAAAAATGAAGGAAAGGCGCAAAAAGTTGTCCAAAGGTGGTTGTTTTTGCAGGACAGTCCCTCTGGGCACAACTCGTATATTGACATGCAAACAATTTGTGATTTGGGATTCGAATTAGTGAAACACTCCCCTTATTCAGTTTAGAAAGCTCGTCAATTTTCTTCCAACAAAGGGGTTATAGAAGATGTTGAGGCTTGGTCTGCAGGGCAAGATAAAATTTTTTTTTGAAAGGTCTAAAAACGTTGCAGGTTCGGTCTAATAAATGAATTAAATTAAGAGGAGAATATGTTGAATAATAAAATATTTTAACTTTCAAATTTTGTTTGCTACGAATTTTTCCATAGCACTTCGTACCAGTGGCGGCTGGTCTTAAAGAGCGCAAGAGCGCGTGCTCCTTGTGAAATGAGCGATCTATTCTTTTCTATTTAATGTGAAAGATTTGGATTTATCTCATTTTTAAGCACAAAGTAATGATATACTAATTAACCAATACTTGTGAATAAAGTACGCAGACCTTTTATTCCATTATATTATTTAAAGAAATTTAAATAAGTTGGTGCGCGCTGAATTATGCACCTAGCGTGGCTGTCGTGCGATGCCAATCAACGGCCTCCACGGGATACGGAGAAATAAATTACAGAACGTCACGTTAAAGCTAGCCCGGGGTAACCCGTACCCAGTGAACTCTATACTGAGTTGGGCAAAACTCCCGGAACGGCTCGATTACAGCTGAACGGGACCTCGTATCAACTTCAGGTTTCGACACTGTATTCAGGGAAATTTTTAGAACTTCTTGACATGTATTTCAGGACCGTGACGTCATTACAGTCGGAGGTGTGACATAAGTGTCAATTTTTTTAAATGAAACACCCGGTGTATTTTTTTTATATTTGTTTACTTTAAGGAGTCCCGAATTTAACGATGTAACGTTTGTATGGATTCTGTAATGTAATGTGGTCTCAATAAGAAAAATTACAATCGTAATTAACAGAGAATATTTATTTTATTAAATGTTCAAATTGGAATCCTTCCACTGCCTGACAATGTGCTAGCCTGTCCACAAATTCCCGCTGAACATTTTGGAGCGACTGAGATGTAATATTATCAGCAACCGCTAGAATTCTTTCTTGAAGCTCTTGTACCGTGGCAGGTTTTGTGCGATATACCACAGACTTCAAATGACCCCAGAAAAAGAAATCAAGAGGGGTTAGGTCAGGTGACCTAACTGGCCATACGATATGACCCCTTCTACCTATCCATCTCCGGGGAAAGACATTGTCCAAAAAAATCTCTTACAATTCTGGCATAGCGTGGCGGAGCTCCGTCTTGCTGGAAGTACACGTCATTTGCGATCACCTGAGGATTTTCGCGGTTGGGAAATATTTGAATTACAGCGGGTATAACTCTTTCGCGTAATAAAATTAAATAGGTATCACCAGTTAAATTATCATTTAGAAAAAACGGCCCTATTATACCCGCCCAGACATTTACTTTTTGTGGATGTTGTGGGTGCATTTCTTCCATCCAATGTGGATTCTCAGCAGACCAATATCGACAATTGTGACGATTGACAAATCCATTTAAACAAAATGTAGCCTCATCGGAAAACAAAATGTATTTACAAACTGTGGTGTCTTGTCTAAGAAATTCATAATTTGTTGGCAAAACTGCATTCGACGATTAGGGTCATCTTCCGCACGTTCCTGAACGAAGCTGACTTTGTAGGGATGTATTTTATTTCTCCTAAGTATTCTTCGAACGGATCTTTCACTGTTACCAGTTCCTAATGAAAGTTTCGGAATTGACGTTTTAGGCTCCTCCTGAATAGCTAACAGTACATCCAAAGCTCTGTCGTCGTTTGTCGCTGTTTTTGGACGGCCAGTTTTTGGCAAATTCTTGACATTTCCCGCATGTTCAAAACTGTGCAAAATTCGACATGCTGTCGACTTGGAAATCGGGTTTCGCTCAGGAAAGTTATCGTTGAAGAGGTCAGTTGCTTTCTGAAGGGATCGACGCCTCTCTCCGAATCCAATCATCATGAGTAAAGTTATCCGTTCAGTTTCGTTCAGTTGAGCAATTTTAAGACACGTTTTTAGAGTCACAAATTAGTATTACAAAAGTAATGTCACAGTGACCTTTATACCACGATTTACTTAGATAAACTAGTAAAATAATGAGATCAACTTAACTATGACCTGTGTTTTTATTAAACGACTACAAAACAACTTTTTTACGTGGGTCTTGGTTTTGTAAAAAAAATGGTAAACAAATAGTGTCTTTTTTGGATACAGCTAGTTCATATTCAGCACGATTTCTTCTTTCGACAAATATCTTTCATCGGGTAAACTTTTCCCATATCAGATGGATAGGTAAAAGGGGTCATATCCACTGTTCTCTGTTAATTACGATTGTAATTTCTAATTTTTCCATATTGAGACCACATTACATAACAGAATCCATACAAACGTTACATCGTTGAATTCGGGACCCCTTAAAGTATACAAATATAGAAAAATATACCGGGTGTTTTATTAAAAAAAAATTCACAGATTTCGCAATCCTTGCAACCAACGGAGACATTGGAAATGATAACACCAAATAGAAACATAATTAACACTTTATTTAACATACAAGGTTATACAGGGTATTTACAAATTTCAAAGACAACGTTGGCAGTTGATTCGGAATGATAAATAAATACGAATTACGAAAAAAAATTAATAAAAAATGTTTACTTTTCGAATTGCAGACTTTCAAAGTTGTTATAAAAAATAATTTAATTAATCATTTCATAACCTCTTTACCGATCGTGTTAAAATATGAAACCTTTATTTATTTAGATTATTAAGGCTAGAATCTTAGTGACGAAGACCCTTGTTTTATCCGACATCCCTTGTAATTCACCACGACAATTATCTATGTATCTTCGAAGTAGTAAATAATAATAATTATATAAAATATGTATTGATTTACAACAATACGTATTACGTTAATTCTGTAATAAACCTTGTGTTATTTATTATTATTATATTGTTGTTGCTTAATTCGTGAAGTTTAATATTGTATAATCTTAAGTATAGATTTTATCTCATCATTTTTATATGTAATTATTCAGATTACAAGATGCTCTTTTTCAAAAAGTTTCGGACTATAAGGGAGAAGTACTTTATAGTTCGCCAAAATTGATTTTCCGATAACACCTTCCAAACATTTTTAGACGGGTCTACTGCATTCCGAATATTGGGCTAGAAATCTGAACTGCCGATGCCGATCACTATTCGGCTATTTAAATTGATTGTTGTTAAATATTCGAAGGACCAGTACACTATGAGGCGCCGTTCACAACATAATTATTTTTCATGAATATTTAATAAATCAAACAATATATGTAAAATTTTAAATTATATATTGTTTCGTTCTTGAAATATACTTCATTTCTGTAAAAATGAATATTTATATTCTCCTGATAGAAATTTTACATAAATCTATTTAAATATTTTATATGAAAGTTTTATGTGGTTTTAAAAATATTTATATAAACTGTGAAACATGAAACGACCGTGAGAGGCGATAGTAGCCGCACGAATCGGGCATGGAGTATGGTATTATTTATATATCAATTTTATTTTTCGTTGTCGCCACCTGAATCTTGATTATATTTACATATTTATCAATAGCACTAAAATCTGACATAAAAAGTGACAGCATGCTGCTAATAATAATAATAATAATAATAATAATAACAAAATAATAATAAATAAATAAATAATAAAATAAAAAAAGTTTCAAACCTTAATTTAAGTTCCAGCGCTTCTAGCGCCCGCTACGGTGGTTTGATATATCACACTTTATATAAATATTTTTGAAATCACATAAAATCTTTATAAGAGATATTTAAGAATATTTATATAAAATTTTTAACAGAAGATTAAAATATCCATATTCATTGAAATTAAATATACTGCAAGAAAGAAATAATATATAATTTCAAATTTAATATAAATTGTTTGATTTATTAAATATTCATAAAAAATTATTATGTCCTGACCGGCACCTCATACTACACAGTGGTTAAAAAATATGTTTCCTGTTTATGGTCTATTGACTACTCTATATTGAAGTCAGTTAGCTACCGCTTACAAACAAGATATATGATCTACTTATCACAGGGCCAAGATTTAGAAGTAAGAGGTCGACAATCCCTTAGCAGGTAAAGAATTTATAAAGAAATCGGAACATTTCAGCCCCCTTGAAGTCTTGCAGCTTCAATAAAATCCTAATAATATGATAAATAGCAAACCAATTGCAAGAAATGATCAAAATTACAGATATAAAGCTTAAGAATAGACTTATAATTACGGGGATCTTACATTATTACTCAGTAGTACTGAAATTAGAATTGATCCAAACAAAATTTTAAATAATATACAGGCTCTTTTAGTTAACATTTCCACAGCCGATATCTCTGAAAATAAAAAGGACCTATATATTGTATTATAAGTTTAGCATTTTAATGATCAGATGAATTAACCCTAAGAGTGCGTTTAGATTAGAGATTTATTTCATAATAGAAATCTCAGGTATCTGAGACTAAATTCCCTTGCCCGTTTACACTAGGACACAAATATAGCTGAATAAAATTACTAACACTTTTAGCTGAGATCAAATCTGTTGATAAGTCGTTCATATAAAAATTGCGACTGATTATTTTACTTTCTAATGGGAATTGTTCTTCAGCTTCTTTTGCTATTTTAAGAAACGGGCTGCAAAAAAGGGTGCACAAGTGGTGCCGTAAGTTACCATTATTAAACAGAAAGTTTAAATAAGTCCTTCTTTGCTGATGCCATAAAACTCGTTGAAAATCGGTGTCATATGGATACCCTTTTTATCATTCTGTACATTTTGGTGATCTTACTTGACAGTACAATAGGATAAATTAGAAACGGAACGGAAATCTTCTTGTATTATTGATTGGGCGAATTGCATGTCATATTTTTGTTCCTTTGAATGGACTTTTAAATGACCAGCTGCATTCAAACCAATTTGTTTTCTTGAAAATGAAGTTAATTTTTTCAAATTTCAATGGAATTTCTAATTACTCCCAAAATAAACTTGTTTCAGTTAATGAATCTATTTAGATTATTTCGCATTGAAATCAGGATCATCGAAAAAAACATTAGAGGGCAGTTGAATGGCAAATTTATCAATCTTAAAAATTGAGGTTGGTTCTGTGATTTTGTTTATCTTATTCCAGATCACACGTGAATTCGTTTAGATGTGATTTGATCCATATGGTACATTACTTCAAACTCTTTTAAAGAAAATTACAATTTTTTAACTAATGCTGAAGTAATGATGTTTGCTCGACACCCTGGATTTAACAACGCTGGACATTGTTTAAAGTTACTGCACCTATTTCTAATTAAAACTAGAGCTGTACTGGTTGTACTGATTGCCATTTTCGCTTTGCATGATCATTTAATTTTTCGGCTATTATAGGAATAAATAAAATTATTTCCCTTTTTTTGCCGAAAGCTCTAAAACCTTTAATACAGTTAATTAGTTGTCTTAGACCGGGTTGTGTGGTTTTTGTGAATTAAAAAATGTTTAGGACAGTTGGACCTGTTTTTTTATTTTAAAGCGATCTTGCATAATTAATTAATAATAATAATTAGCTGATACTGACAATGATTCAATAACGTCACTTGAATCTCCCTCCACAGAATCGCAAAGATAATGAAATTTCTTAATATCAAAAATACGCTTGTCGTAATGAACTGAACACTTGAATCTAAAAACGAAAATGGGAAGCGGCTTTAAATTAGCAACATATATGGTATTTAATTATACTCGCGCCGTTTAATAATAATACATTTCAATTTATGTCAGTTACAGTTTTATCGGATGTTCAAATGTATCAAGTGTGCTCTACTTTTTTTTTAGAAGAGAACGTAGCGAACCCGGCACTCGATTACTTATTGATTATTTTGGTTGATCCCTCAAGGGTAATTTTGACGTCTTATTTATCCAGTGAGGTTAAAATTTTCTAATCTAAAGAAAATCCGTCAGAAATCTATTTTCTTTCACGTTTTTACGATGATTTGAATTACTAAGATACACAAATTTATAAAACAGACAGTATAGAGCAGTAACAATTTCCATTCTACATCCAAAAAATGAGAATTTTCCATCAGAAGGTTTGTTATGATAGCAATTTAAATGTATTAAAATCTTGCAGTTGTCAATCACTGATAATTTCTTTGGGATTTACGTTCCTAAAAAATTTTCATCGTCAACTTATTGACTTTTTCATTTGAACGAAACTCAAAATGTCGAAAACTTGTCAAAAATAGATTTGGAGTACTCTCTCCAAATTTTTACTCTTCTTTACAAAATTATGCGTTTATGCTTTCAAAATAATTATAAACACAAATTTTGGACTTTTCCGAAATTTAATAAATTTTTTCCACAATTTCGACTTTTTTAAATTTTTACATCAAACTTGCAATTTTTGTGTTTTTTCTTAAAACTTCGGATTTCAAACGAATTCAAAATTTGAACATCAGTCTTGCGAGTCTAACCCAAGTTGTTGCATTAAAAAAATAAATATAGCGTATTTTCTTGAAATTATGACTTTTTCACAAAATTCCTCAACCTTTCAAAATGTCATTTATTTTAATTGAACTGTCAATAAATATTTATGTTTTGTTTAAAATTTTTATGTTAAATAATAAATTCTAAATATTTCTAAAGATTTTGACTTATTTTCGAAATTTTGACCTCAGCCTAAAAAACTCTTTAAATTATAAATATATAAAATCGAAAACTCAGGATTTTTTATAGAAATTTTGAAACGTCAACTTTTTTTTCGAAATTTAAAACCCCCTTTTTTATTAAATCATGAGTGGTGGGTTTCCTCAAATTTTAAAATCCCAAAATTTAAACTTTACTTTCTACTCTTACAATAAAGGTTTCAACCAGTGTTAAAGCTTTAATTTTATATTTTTAAGGTTTTAAATTTAATCAAGACTCTTTTTTTTAAGAACACAAGTCATTTATTTAAAATCTTGACTTTGAATGAAATATTTTAATTTTTTTCAAATGATTTTGATTTAGTTGCAAAGTTTTATCTTTAACCTCAAAATGTTGACCTATGTTTTGAAATTTTAGAACATTATGAATTTTTTGAAATCCTGGAATATTTTCCTAAAATTGTCTATTTTTTTACTATTTTTCTCGCAACTTTTCTGAATTCAAAATTTTGGCCTTATTTAACTATTTTTTTTTATTTTCGACCTTAGTATTCGACCTGAGATTTCCAGTGAAAACTTGAATATTCAAATATTTTTCTTTCGACTTTTTTCTATTTTTAAGGTTATTTCTGCAATGTTTATCTTTTCTAAATTTACAGTTTCCATTAGCCAAGTTTCTTCTGAAAGATTATTTTTTAAATTGAAATATACTCGTATAACCAAATAGACTACGAAATAATTTAAATCAAAATAATATTAAGGCATCTATGCTCATGGCTCTTGAAAGAAATATTTTAATACAAAGCGAAAACAATGAAATATTAAAATATATTTAATCTACAAGCAAAAATTTGTCAACTTTATTGTAAAAGTAATTTACATTTATTTGAGCCCTAAAAATTATAAGTGCAGATATTTTACCACATTCGTTTACTGAGTACTTCAAGACAGTACGTGAATTGGATTTAGGGTAAGAGTTTACAGCATAATAATGGAATTATAACCCCTCACTAAAGGGCCTTTAAGTTTGCGCATCTTTACATGCTCACAATACCGCCTACAGTGTTCAGTTTTTGTTAGTGGTGTTTTCGTACTTAACTCACTAGATTCTCTATTTTCAATCTCTCGTAAACGTTTTTTACGCTCTCAATATGTCTTACACTTTTCGCTATTTTTCATACTCTTAATATCCATAGCTGATAGCCTTATCCAATGAAACGTCACTGGATTAAACGAATATGGTGCACTGCGGTGAACTGTAAACTTAACATTCTCTCATAGTTTTTATGCGCCTCTCGACGCCGAGAGCGCTCGACTGGCGATCCGAGTATGTCCGACCGACCGACACCTTGTTCTTCAAGCTTGAACGAAAACCCGAAACTTCACCCCATATCTCAACATAAACATTTCCAATGTTAAAATGTCATTTATGTCACACCTCCGACCGTAATAACGTCACGGTCGTGAAATACATGTTAAGAAGTTCTAAAAATTTCGCTGAATACAGTGTCGAAAACCTAAAGTTGATAGGTGTTAAGTGACTGAGGCAAATATTTTTTTATGCATCCCGCACTAGTGACGTAGCACACTATTTCTTATGGGCTTGAAGAACCAGAATTAATATAAATTGAGATTTATTAAACATAAATAATTTATCATAAAGAATAGTTTGATATGTATTAATCTGTTACTTACCCCACTCATAGAGAATTTCATAAACAGCATAAACAATAAAATGTAGGTTTATTTAAAAATGTCTCGGCCAATTCTCTAAAATTTGACTTAATTTCCACTTACAATTAATGTTTTGCGACTGATAATAGTACTGTCTTGTTTTAATGTCATGTATGATTCCCTAAAAGGTTTTACCCCTTTGCTTAATTAATTAGCTATGTAACTAATTAATTAAGATTAGTGCACTTGAAAATGCCAGTTCTGCTGGCGAAATACGTATCGCGTAATTATTTGATTAATTTCGGATGTGGTAGGGTAGAGGTAATTTATAAGTCACAGTATTTAGTTCAGTGTAAATAAAATATAATTTATTATGCACAGTTCAAAAGCAGTAAATGCGCTTTTTTTACTAGAAGGGATCTATTTTAATTCTTTTTTTAACGTGGTGATAGAATTATAATGATAAATTTACTAAATGATCATACATTTTATAACGATGTATGTAAATACATACTTTTTATGTCAGCTCGGAACATATAATAATTGCGCACGTTTTTCTGCAATATCGATTCAGGGTAGATGCAACTTTCTTTTTTAGGAGAACTATTAATCGTTTATTGGTACAAAAATACAAATATGTAGGATATCGAACAAATTACTGCATCTTAAGTGCATTTCTAGTAAACATAATAAGTGCTACACAGGTGCGTATCACCTATTTATGCCTGGATTTTATACAGCTCGACTGACAAACCCCTATAGTACACACAAGTTAACACAGAATACCAATACGTCTTCCATAAGCTATCTTTGTTGTTTGTCCCTGTCTCAGTTTGCTTGTGTAGCAGATACAGCACGAGTCCGTTCCAGTTCTTATAGAGTTCACTGCCCGTACCCCACTTATGCGTTATTGCCAAATGGTGAGTACGAGTCAGAGATTGGAGTGTGTATTTACCATATATGTAATACTTCTATGTGGCGTGTTTTGTCTCCTTGTTTGTGTCAAAAAGGCGCGATCGATATATATGTTTGTCTTTTTTAAGGACATAATATATTAACCAATCCCAAAGTATATTCCAAATATCCCTCTTCTCGGCAGTTGTCATTGTTGTCATTTATTTATTAGTGTTCCCGCCCATCTTGTCATCTGTTCCGCTATAAATGAATGAATGCTTGTCCTCGAAATAGTGCGATATATACTTTCATCTCACCTTTTTGACAAAGCATTTTGCAGTGCGGATTATACACAACACGCCATATAGAAGTATTACATATATGGTATTTACTGTTTATGATGCTAGATGCGCAGGTGCCGGCTGATTTGATTACAATTACTAATTCTGCCGCTTACAAGCCTAATAGTACCTCTATTCACAAAAAAATAGCAGCACCCATTCTAGGGTCCAATTATCAATTTGTTGATTTCGTTCTAATTATAGGAAAAATAGTCGCTGAATAAACACCCACGACTAATGATGACTTTGACAGTACGCGTGAAAATTTGAAGTGCATGTTTTTCAGTTTCAGTATTTTCCTTTAGATTTTAGATTTAATTCTGTGTTTAAAATGAACAGTATACGTTTTTTATTAAAAAAAGATTTTAGTAAACTTAAACCTAAACTGGAAGAAAAAGTAAAAATAAAAGAACTAGGTAGGCCTTTCCCAATGTTAAAACTAGAATAGAAATGTGAACAAATCTGAAAAAAGGGCGTTTACAAGGCACTTTTCTACGAATACCTATAAGGAGAATAACTGGAAATGTGTTTGCGAGGTAACGAATTTGTTGTACTGTTTCCCATGTGTGTTATTTTACAATCCATCGGGATGTTCACCGTCAGATTTAAGTTGGACTAGAACCGGAATAAAAGATTTAACTCATCTTCCAGTCAGAATTAAAAAACAGGAGGGATCGCATAGTCATATTAATGCTTGCACAGCGTTCGCTTTACTTGGAAAAGTCAATATTATAGCTGAACTTAATTCTGCTCATAGGCACCATATAATGGAGCCTAATGAGAAAGTTAGAAAAAATCATCATATTTTGAAACGAATTATTTCCTGCATAAAATTTTGCAGCGCATTTGAATTAGCACTTAGAGATCATGATGAAAGTGAACAATCAAAAAATCGTGGAATATTAAGGGAACTTGTCGATTTTTCCGCTGAATTGGATGTAACCCTTCAAGAACATTTCAAAACTGCAACCGTTTTACAGGGAACATCAAAAACCATACAAAATGAAATATTAGATTCTATACTGGCGGTTTACAGAGATGAAATCAGGAAATAAATTAGAGATTCAGAATTTCTGTCTATTCAATGTGAGGAAACTACAGACGTAACTAGTAGTGTCAGTTGGTATTGATATTTAGATATGTACGTAATGGTACAATTTGTGGGAACTTTTGGGGATTTAAGAGACTTAAAGACAAATCCGTCAAAGGCATAACAGAATGTATCGAAGAAGAACTGGACCCTTTAATTTTGCTTACACCTCACCACCTAATTGCACAAACTTACGATGGTGCAAATATAATGAGTGGCTCTATAAACAGAGTGCAGACTCAAATTAAATTAAAATATCCTTATGCCCATTATGTTCACTGTTATGCTCAACAGTTTAATCTTATAATGCAGAAAGCAGCATCGCAACATTCCAAAATTCTTGTATTTTTTAATAACCTATCGGCTATTCCTGCTTTTTTTTCAGATTCATCTAATCGTTGTGATGTCTTAGAAGAAATTGTCAAACAGAGACTGCCCAAGGTGGCAGAAACTCGGTGGAATTATAATATTAGAAGAGTAAATACTGAGTATGAAAACCGGGAAGAGCTGATAGAAGTATTTGGCAAAATAGAATAACGATGTACAAATAATGCAACTTTAAATGAAGCTTCCGGCTTCAGACGAGCTTTAGAAGACACAGAATTTATGTTTTGATTTACGTTGTTTCACAAAATTTTTCCACACGTCGACGTACTTTATAATCAAATTCAGTCGAGAAATAAACAGTATATAGCTGCAAACAGACATAATTAATTTTGAAAACACCATTTCTTCCATTAGAAATGAAACAGAAGACATTGAGAAACGCGTCAATACAAACTTTCCAACCAGAAGAAGGAAAAGAAGTGACGATCATTTACAAAAACGTGTGTATGTCAAAGAAATCTGCGAAGACACAAATGAAGGAGAAATTTTCGTACAGTGGACACATTCTAGCTGCTGAACTATTTAACAATCAACTATTTAAAAGATTTGCAGCTACTTTTCCAGTTAGTATTTTCAAAGCTCTGACTTCTGCTTATCCACACGTATGTGCGCCTCGACTGAAACCAGAACTGACAGTTATTTATTCAAGACCGGATTTTGTTAATATTATTGGTGCCGTTAGTTTATTGTTATTTATGTCAGAAAATAATTTAACTGAAATATTTTCTGAAACTGTAAAATTATTAAATATAATTTTAACAACACCAATGACAACTGCAGAATCAGAACGCTGTTTTTCGACGCTTAAAAAAATTAAAAGTTTCTTATGCAATACTATGAACAATGATCGTTTAAATGCATTAGCGATGATGTCTATCAACAAAAATATGGTGCAGGAGATAGAAAATTTTGATGAAAAAGTAATAGACACTTTATTACTTTAAAAGATAGTAGAGCGAATTTTATTTAAAAAAAATAATTTTTTTGTGCTTTTTTATAGTTTAATTAGAACTTTGTTAATAAAATACATTTTATCTTCCAATGCAGTTTTCATTAAAAAATAATATAATTTTATTCCTATGAAAGCAAATAAAATAAAGTAACGTAAATCCGAAGCGAGGTGCAACCGTACAGAGTGCTTTAAAGGGGCTCAGAAATGTCGATAATGTTTTTTTTTTTTGTACCCAATGAATATAATTTAGATATTATAACCCGAAAATATTTTGGAGGTTATAAGATGGTAATTAAATTTAATTCGTAAAAATACTATTAAATATCACATCTCTTGTATCACTTTTGTTTCTCCTAAATTTAATACCTTGCTACAGCATCGGAGTCACCTAAACTCTTAAGTATTAATATTTTTTGCATCTACGCACCCCTTGTCAAAAAGTCACCAGCCGCCACTGGTTCGTACATATTATATTTGAAAATATACATATTATATTTAATGCGTATATTACAGATATGCAGTGACGGCTCGTGACTAAAATTAATAGGGGTGCTGCTCCAGAAAATGTTGAGCCTTTATTTTAAAATTATGCTAAAGAAAATTAATTTGAAGACTTGATAAGATCCTAAAATAACAAAATAAATATTTTGTACATATTAAATGTTCAAACTTTCATTTAAAAGTAAAATATATTCTTCTTGTTTTAATTTGTGCGAAAAGACTGATAATTTTCTTTTTGATCTCTGGATGAAAAAGAAATCTTTTTCAATCGAAAGCACTGCAAGGACATTTAGTTTTGATCTTTTTCAGTGTTGAAAAGCAACGTTCTGCCTCTGAAGTAGTCACAGGAATTGTCAAAAGGATTTTAATTAATTTTGTTATTTCACTAAAAACATCATCTAGATTATTTTCCAAGATAAATTTCAGCAGATCAATTAATTTACAATAATCATAAATATCAGACCTAGAATAAAATACTTTTAGTTTGGTTCAATCATGGGATATGCATCAGTGGTCAGTACTATCCCTTCTGTGGGATGTCCATTCTTAAGAGCAGAAAAGCGTGTCTTGTCGAACAATTTAGCAGCCACTAAATGATTAGTGGAAGAATATCTGTCCCATATATCAACAATTATACAGTCACACACTTTAGCTTCTGCCATGAGTGTTTTTGAAGGCTTCTCACAATATTTTGAATTTCTTATTCTAAAATAGCAGTTTTGAAATTGGATGTTTATCCGTTAACTTTAAACACACCAATTTCTTGAGATTGCATTTATTTTTTATCAAAGTAAAATAAACTGGGCATCGCAAGTGCAAGAAAATTCAATATTACAAAAAATACAGTCGAAAGCTCATAATAAAATAGAAATTTTAAAAAAATCTCCAAATTTATTTAACAGTTTTTATTGCAATTTTAGGATAAAATCGACATTTCATATTCAAGTATTCGACATAAGGTTGAAATTTGAGTATAAAGACAAAATTTAAGAATATTTTTTTTAAAACAAGATTTAATTTAATCTTTAATTTAAGAGATTATTGCATGACTTAAGACAGGAAATTATCATTTCATTATTTATCATTATCTATTAATACGATTTTAAATATTTTGCAAAAACAAAATGTCTCCAAAGGTTTTTATTTTTTCTGAAATAATTACATAAAGCTTTTTTCTTAAGTAGATTTATTATATTAATACTAATCCCAACTGACAAACAATATTTAATTGAATATTTAATTATTTGGAACATAAAGCATGTTTCGTTGCACATAATGTTGCTTTTCTACAACACGCATTAAATGAAAAGAACACGATTTTGTGATATAATGGCGCTAAAATATGCGTTCGATTCGCATTACTTCGATTTCGCTCGCGGCATTACTTCGTCGGCAATGATGGTAACCGCAAGTTTTAGCGTTGTGCCAGGAGAGATTGTAATGGTAGAGTCTAGCCGCTAATCCAATACGCCACAGTCAGTACTGCAGGAAGAGCAATGCTTTCTCGCCTTTGCAGTAGCATATGAAGCTTTCTATGCGCACAAACGTACAACATTCAAATACCTCGTCGTTGAAACCGGTGTGAAATAAGCAACAAAATTTCCAGCAACAAATTTTAATAGTGCTTGTATTCGATAAAGCACTGGTCTGAGGCACACAGTAAGAATTTAGTTATTAGAGCTTCGCCAATAATGTGCCATGAAATTATTTCTTTATAAATCCTTTTATCATGGTAAACAAAGCTAATTGACACAATAATTCTCCCTTCACCCCATCGATAGGGGAGCAAAATGGGCTTCGTAATAACGTCACAAAAAATTTACTGTAGAAATCGATTCATTTTTGAATAAGAACCAAACTGACACTCAGCATTTTTCAGCCGGCCCCGTCGGAGGGGTAGTGGTGGAGGGGAAATGATATATTAAAAGTGTCGTAAAAAAATTGTCACAAAAAATTTTCTTTACAGATCGTTTTAAGTTAAGGTGGGGTAAGTGTGACCGTAATTTTCAATAGTTGAAATTTAAATGTGCCTATCTGCCAAACTTGAAAGAATTACCATACTATATTTTTTGTGTGCTTTCTTTGACTGTTTATCTTTACACATCGCCGAAAGAATATAATAAAAAATAAATTGCATCAGAAATATATGTCAATTAATATAAACACTTTTCCTATGTTTTGGGGCAAGTGTGAATTGCAGCAAATATATAACTACTGACTAATGTAAAATTATTGTTGGGGAAGTGTGATTAAATAAAAAAATAGCTTTCAACAGAGATATATTTTTTTTTATATAAATCTTTATTCAAAACAAGCTATAAACTTTTAAAAATTAAACTTTTGTTTGGGATAAATGAGAAAACGCAAGAAATCTTTTAAAAAATACATAACTAAGTAAATAAGAACAAAAAAAACTTAATTATAAATTGAATTTTGAAAAATCAAATTGGAATGTCATATAACCCCATCTGCTTATAGATGGAGATGGAAGAACGGTTGTAATTTCATCTTCAGTAAGCGTGTCAGTGTCTTCTATCTGTGGCCAGGTGAATTGTTTGTCTCGGTATTTAGCAAATTTTACGCACCACTGGTTTTCTGGTGTATTATTAGTAATTAATCTTACGAAATGTTTATTCTGTTTTTTTGACCTATATTCCACCAAAACCCATTTACCTTCAGCTAATTGTTGATCTGTATGCTCTGCATGCTTTCCACAGTCTTCATTTTCTTTGTTTTCGTCCTCTGAGTTATTTTCGTCCTCCATCTCAAATATCTCAGGATCTAAATCATCATCTGAATTAGTGTAAACTATTACATCAGATAATTCTTCTGAGCTCTCGCTACTTGTACTGACACGCTTTCTTTCCTTTGTTTCCACTCTTTTAGTTTTATTGGGTGGAGCTTGTTTAGTCTTTTTTGCTTTGTTTTTTAATTTCATCCTCTCAGTTTCCTCAGCAACGAGTCTGCGGAGAACCTCAGATTCGGTTATGACCTCGGCACCTTGCGCAACTGTTCTTCTTTTCATCGTCTTGGGTATAGTTGTCTGTTGTACTGTCTTCAATAACAACTGCTCAAATGATATATTTGAAGAATGTGTTTGGACAATATCGGCACGTTCATTGCTAGCTGACGTTCCTGGAATCCCTTCAATACTAGGTGCATTGACAGTAGACCCTTCAGGTTCTTCATTAACACTGTGAGTATTGGACTTATCATTGGAAGTGTGAGGCACTGTTTCAATTAAAACATGTTTCTTTTTTTTATTTTTATATCTCGTAAAAGACTATGGGTCAAATTTTTCTATAGGAATGACATTTCTATCAAATGGAGCAATTCCTGCTTTTTTAAAGCCATTTTTTATAACATCAGGACTTAAATTTTTCCACATTGAGCCTAATAGCTCTGAAAACTTTTTTTTCGGAATTTTATGTCCCATATTTTGTCTTTGCCACACGACTAGTTCTTTGTCCCAACGATCTTTAAGTGATTTAAAAACTGCCAAATCGAGTGGTTGCAAAAGATGTGATGTGTGAGGAGGTAATTTTAGTATTTTAATATTATTGTCCCGGGCTACCTTCACCAATTTCACATTACCATGTGTACTGTGGCCATCATATATTAGTAAGACTGGTATTTTCGTACCTAATGCTGGGATTAAAGTCGTTTGAACATAATTATAAAATATGTCCGTCTCCATCCATCCCTTAGCACTTGCAGCGTAAGACATACCTTCAAAACTATTCTTTTCATCAGCTATCCAGCTGTCCAAAATATTTTTGCCTTTGAAGACAATTAGTGACGGAGCTTTGTGACCTGAAGCTGAAGCAGCAGAAAGAATTGTTGTATTTTCTCTACCAGGTCCGCTAGTTGTTCTAGAACTAGGTTTACCTCTGGCTCCAACAACTTTGGTTTTGGATGGATCGTGCGAAAAAGATGATTCATCGAGATTACAAATCAACTCGGCTCTCTGGCTGAGATTATTTTCCTGTATTAGCTTCTCAAGAATATCAAAGTACTCGTAAATAACGAACGGATCCGTCATTTGTTTCCTAGCGTATTCCACCCTCTGCGGTTTTTTTATACTTAAGCCATGTCTGATTTTGAACTTCAAAAACCAATCCTCACCTGGAGTATTGTTTTTAAACGGCGTTTTGATGTTATTAGTAGTGATGTACTCACATACAATGTGAAGGACTTCTTTTCTTGTAATTCGGAAGCCCCATTTTTCCACCGTTTTGAGCGCATTAGCTAATTTTGTTTCATCTTCCAATGAAATTGCAGGTGCTCTTCCTTGACTGCTACTTTTCTTTCCTCGAATTCCCTTCAGATGATAAAAAAGGGTAGTTTTGGGAATGCCGTACCTTTTATGAGCACAATAAATAGTGGAGGTACCATTTTTAATTTCTTCTACCGCATTTGTTAGAAGCTCCGGTGTATACTGGTGTGCTCTTTTCGTTTTTCGTACATAATTACATACCATTTTGCTATAAAAAAGGTTATTATTTAAAGCAAATAGTAACTTTTTGCATTACTGCATGGTAAACATAAAATTTTAAAACCATCTTAATACAAACAGGTTCACACTTACCCCACCAAAAAGTTCACATTTGCCCCAGATATGCTTTTTGAAGAGGTAAGTGTGATCTACAACCATAAAGTGTTTCACAATGGAATTACAACAACAGTGACTATAAAATAGTTTAATACACTGAATTAGCTATAGAACTATATATAAAAGTGAATTTCTACCTTCAGTTTCAACCCCAAAATCACAAACCACAAATAACCTTACACAGTCGCTTCATGTGATTGTTGTTAGGTATACAACTGACAGATTTAACCGTGGCAATATTTCTGGAGAACTATTTGTGCGCGCTATGTTTAGTTGGTGAGTATGCGCTACTCTCCGTAAAATGGCAGCACACTGCTACGAAACTATGATAATTATAATACGTACGTTCACACTTCCCCCAAATTCACACATACCCCACCTTACCTTATTATTAAAAAAGAACAAGACTGACTGACACTCAACATTTGTCAGCCTATCCCGAAGGGGGTGAAAATCCCAATAATATATTACAAGAGCTGTAAAAAAAAATTGTCACAAAAAATTTTTTGTACACATAGTTTTATTATTTAAAAAGAATCAAACTGACACACAACATTTGCCAGCCTACCCCGTCGGAGGGGGTGAAAATCCCAATAATATATTACAAGAGCTGTAAAAAAATTTTGTCACAAAAAAATTTTTGTACACATAGTTTTATTATTTAAAAAGAATCAAACTGACACTCAACATTTGCCAGCCTACCCCGTCGGAGGGGGTGAAAATCCCAATAATATATTACAAGAGCTGTAAAAAAAATTTGTCACAAAAAATTTTCTTTAAACATAGTTTTATTATTTAAAAAGAATCAAACGTACACTCAACATTTGTCAGCCTACCCCGTCGGAGGGGGTGAAAATCCAAATAATATATTACAAGAGCTGTAAAAAATATTTGTCACAAAAAATTTTCTTTACACATAGTTTTAATATTTAAAAAGAATCAAACTGACAATCAACATTTGTCAGCCTACCTCGTTGGAGAGGGTGAAAATCCCAATGATCACAATGATTACAAGTGTCGTAAAAAAAATTGTCACAAAAAATTTTCTTTACACATCGTTTTATTATTAAAAAAGAATTAAACTGACACTCAACATTTGTCAGCCTACCCCGTCGGAGGGGCTGAAAATCCCAATGATATATTACAAGTGCCGTAAATAAAATTTTTTGTGACAAATTTCGCTGATCACGTAATCACTCACTTAGCAATGTTGCAATGAAAAGGGGTACTGGCCAGAACAAAAAAAACGCAAATTAATGAACAAAAAATCTTTATGTAGTTGTTGCGCCGACATTTGCATTTTCATACATTTGATACTAATATGAAAATAATTGCATGTACTTTACATTTGTGGTTTTATCAATCAAAAGATATGATAAAAAGTAAAACTAACATGAGAAAAAATAAATTTGAAGAAGTAAATAAATTAATATGAAAATAATTCCATCTCTTTCGCATTTTTGGTTTTGTTAATCATAAGGTCTGATAAAAAACAAATTTCGAAAAAATAAATGAACGCAAAGCCTTACAACAAAAGACTATTCCTAAAATATTAATAATGAACTGCAGACAAATATTTAATTTGCTTGGAAATTAATTCCACTGTTTGAGTAACTTGATGATGAAACGTCTATTCATGTTAAAATTTCTTGATTTTTGTTTTTTATATTTTAAATTCTTTTTATTTTTAAGTATTTCTTCCTCATTGTTCCCTTTCCATGTTATGCACTGCTGACGAGCTCTAATGAGAGCGAAACATCGATGTCCAGTGCTACAATCTTTTTTATGTATTTTTTTATATTTTCCTAATTTATCAAAAAAAATAAATTTTTATTTTTTCCATATCTAATTTTTGGTCTTCTATTTTTGATTATTCCTATTCTATGTAAAATAAACTAACCTCTTAATTTGTGAACTGTCATGAAGTGACGTTTTCAATAAATTTATATATCACGTAGTCGCATTTCAAAAACTGTTTAGAAAATTATCAACAAACCGTAAAAAATTTAAATATTTCCAAACTGGGCCGAGGAAATGTTAAATAAATTGAAAAAAACAAAGTTTTCAAATTTAAAATTTTGTAAAAAAGTCGAAATCTCGAATTTATAAAATCATTTTCTCGGAAGTTTTAAGTTTAAATTTGAAATGGGGAAATACATTTGAAACCTAAAGAAAAAGCAAATTTAAAAAAAAATTGAAATTGATCGAGAAATATTTACGTATTGAAGTACGGGGAAATTTCGAAATTAATTCGAAAAGTCTAAACAAAAAGTCCAAAAAAAAAATTTTGTGACTACGATTAAAATTGTTATTAAATAAAATGGAAAAATACGATTTTAATGTAATATTAAAAATTTCCTAAAAAAGCTGACAGTTCGAATTTATAAGGATTTTTTTAAAATTTTGAATTTGAAGTAAAGATTGAAGTGGTAGCATTAATTGGAAAAATTGGAACGAGAGACATTAAAAACAAAAATATTAATATTGCATAGAAAAATGGTTTAAACTTGAAAAATAAAAAAGCTACTCGTGGGTGAGCAAAGTGCTTGAATGAAAAACACTAGTGAAATATTTATTCATGGAAAAGTAAAATAGTTTAGAAGGAAAAAAGTGTGTTGGATTGTAATTTTATTTTATTTCAGGGTAAACCAAAGAGTGTTCAATGTACCGAAACCTAAGCAGCAAGAAGATAAAATTCTGGCGATCCAAAGTCTTGCTGATTTTCGTTGACTCTGTAACGATTGATTTTCCTTTACAGTTGATAGCTTCTGCCCCACTACCAATATTAAATTTGGTATTTGGTCCAACGAAAGTCACCATTCTTAATGTTTACTAACGGTTCAAATATTTCAAATTTGATTTGATATTCTCTTAAAATGGCGCAGATCTAAAGAAAAGATCTAAACACAATTTTTAAGTGATGACATTGCTTTTAATATTGTTATCTAGAAAGCAAGGATTTAACCGATTGTAACTGGATTATTTTCTCAACCGAATTCATAGTTCGATATCAAAATTTAAAACGTAGAATGTCATTGAGTCGATCTAAACTTTGACGCAGCCGCTAGTCACAATAATATGTGTATGATGTATTATACATACATAATATATTGTTGTAAATATACTAAAGAAATACTTTGCAATACGGTGGATTACCATAAAATACCTTGAATTACCTATCAGTACCAAGGATTAGCTAGAAACAGAGATATCTGAAGTTGATAGCTTGGCTATGGAAGCGCGTTAGAGCAACCTTTGTTGTGGTTTTTAATCTTTCTTGGTTTCAGGGGATAAGATTTGTTTTTCAATTTTTAAAGATAACCAAGGGCCACTTCGTTCCACAAAAAAAAAATAACACAAATCGTTTTTATTTTAAGTAGAACAACCTGCACCTATGTACCGGGTGGCCAACTAAAAGAGGACGCCGACTATATCTCAGCAACGAACCATCCCACAGTTTTGAGAAAAAAATTTCAATAATAAAAGTGGCCCTGATAAATCGCTGGAAAATATTTTTGAGGTTCTAAAATGACCGCTAGGTGGCGTAATACGTGCCACGAAATAGAAAATTAAGATTTTCTCGAAATTTTGTTTAATTAAGGTATATCGAAAATTCATGCATTGTAATCCTAGAGTAGTTTCAATATGTTTTTGTTTTAGTCTCTTTCTTCTACTTCTAAAAATAAAGTAGTTGGGAGACATCGAAAAAAAAATTTTTTTTTAATGCCATTTACTTCAGCTAGCCTTGATGAAATTTAACAAATTTAGTCTCAATAGAAAGAGTGTTATTCAGTCTATCGACGGTACTTTCATATGTTTTTATTTTAAAATTATTGTCCCTGCTACAGCGCGTTATATAAATTGGTAACAAATTTCGCCGCTTTTCTAAAAAAAATTAAATAGCATAATATGTCAATTTTGATATCTCAAAATAGAAAATTGAAGGCACTAGATACCAGTGAAAACCGCAACTCTATATCTTTTGACTAACCGGAGATATTGGCAAATAAAATTTCAGTAGCGTAAAAGCTTGACGTTGTTTACTATTTAGAATAAGAAATCAGAGGAGGTTTAGAATTTGTCTTACATAATATAAAAATAAGTAATTAACATACCTACAATGATCTAATAGTAATAACAGTGAAAAATGTAAAAAAAATTGACCGAAGAAACAATTTAATATCCAAAAAAGTAAAAAAAAGACACGACATTACATTAAAACTGTTAAAATAATATCGTCTACTGACTGGAGCCCTAGATGTTTAAACTGACTGGAGCCTATCATTTTCATGCAGTGAATCCTCTGACGAATGAACAACACTGCAATTTTAACTTTTACCATTGACCATTCTACCCCTCTAAATATTCTTCGATCATGTTGTTTCTTTTGTAGGCTTGTTGGCAAAAACAAAGTCTTCTATTTGCCTGACAAATAAAAATCAAGGAAAGTCAGATCTGGGGACCTGCATGGCCAAAAAATCTGAATTCCATTTCCTATCTACCTGCCACGTGGGCCTGGTTTTGAACGGTGGTTCAGCATATCCCCAAGTCATTAGCTATTGTTCTAGCGCTTAAATGAGGATTAAATTTTACATATTCTAAAACATTTATAATATTTTGCTCGATGCGACCTCTATGTTATCTTCTGAACATAGCCACATGCACATTTCCCGTGGTGTGTATGCGATGTATCAGTCGAAGGAAAACTCTTTCTCTTTGATTTCCTTTTTCGGGATTCTGCACGCGTAAATTTAGCAACATGACTTGCATTTTCATGCATTCGAAATAAATGGTTAGTTAGCATGTCAAATGCTTATTCATTTGTTTAAATCTTTTTAATTTTAAAAATTGAAATACAAATCTTGTCCCCCGAAAGCAATTTTTGATTTTATAAAGAAATATAAAAGCGAAAATAACAATTCAGTTAGAAGAACATGTAGTAAACACATTTGTACCGTTAAAGATTTGCACTTTTTTATTTCAATTCGCAGTTAACTTTTTTCAAGGCCCACAGTTTTGTAGACAAACTATGTGATTATTCATAACTTAAACTTTGTTTGTCAATATCTTCGGTTAGACAAAAGATATCGAGTTGCGATTTCTACTGGTATTTAGGGGTTTTAATTCTCTATTTTAAGATATCCAAATTGACATATCATTCTATTTAATTTTTTTTAGAAACACGGCGAAATTTGTTACCATTTTATATAATGCACTGTAGTAGCGGCAATAATTTTAAAATAAAAACACGTGAAAGTGCCGTCGATAGACTAAATTGCACTCTTTCTATAAATACTAAATTTGTTAAATTTTCTTAAGGTTAACTAAAGTAAATGGTATTTAAAAAAATTTTTTTTCGACGTCTCCCCACCACTTTATTTTTAAGGACAGAACAAAAAGTGTGAAGCAAAACAAATCAAAATTATTTTACGATTACAATGCATGTATTTTCAATATACCTTAATTAAGCAAAATTTCGAGAAAATCCTAATTTTCTATTCAGCCTTACTTATTGCGCCACCTAGCGGTCATTTTAAAACTTCAAATATATTTTCCAGCGATTTTTCAGGGCCACTTTTTTTATTGAATTTTTCCCCAAAGCTCTAAAGTGATTCGTTGCTGAGATATAGCCGGCGTTCTCTCTTAGTTGGCCACCCGGTACATGTTCTGATAGCCCTATCTTTTATTGATTTAAATGATATATATCGGTTATACATTTATTTCAACCGTTTTGGCAGAAACGAGATACTTGTAACGAGAAAATAATTTAGAAATTTGCTCAAAATGACTTTCATTTCAGTTCAGACATACTTCTATGATATTTTAAAATACTGACTGCGTTAATAACCATATAATCTTCGTAATTATTTAAAATGTTTGAAAGCTGTAGTTCATTCTTTTTACATACAGCTTAAAGAAATTGTTAATTTGTTAAAAATACGTCATTTCTGCCAAAATATTTAAAATAAATATACAAGAATGCATCATTGGAAACATAAAAGGGAGAGCTAGTTAAATATTTCAAATTATACCGGGTGTTCTATTTAAAAGAGGTTATATTTGTTAAATATATCAAAACTGTGTTATGCAATTGTTTTTTTAATGGCATTTAATAAAAATATTTTGGGATCTACACTAATTTGTTCTCTTATATTTTTTTGAATCTTTAAAAATAAGCGAATAAGACTATGGGTCGGTATGTTATCAGTACCGCTGAAAAGATCGAAACAGATGGCCCTTGTTATGTTAACGGTTAGGCGAGCTCTCTATAAGTTATAGTGACTCTCATTTCTCTTTCGTTTCTCATATTATTTTTACTCACTGGGAAACGCTGTCACTATCAATGTTCCGCAAGGAAATTTCTTTCGAAATTTTAATTTTTTCTCCAAATTAGAAGCTTAAACGCTTAATTTCTATTTATTTTCTAAAATTTAAGTTTGAAACTCTACATTGTGACTCTTTCTAGTTTATTTTGAGATTTATGCTAATATGATTCATCCCTCCAAGGGTAAGATTTTTAATGCATACAAGACAGTCAGAGACAGCAGATTTCTCTGCGGTAGAGATTGACACGATAAGAACTTCTGTCTATGGAGACTCTATTTTCTATAGAACTTCCAAGCTGTGGAATTTGTTACCCAACGGAATTTTCCCCAAAAATTACAACCTATACTTATTTAGGAAGGCGGTTTATCGCAATATACCCTTGTTTCCGCATCCTACTAGCAGTGCTCTGAATGCATAATGGGGTTGCCCTTTGCGAGTGGATTGAACTTGAGATTCCGTCCGTTTATTCGGTGGTACATGAAGTTTTGTAGATATTTTTTACGATTTGATGCGCCCTTAATAGTTCGTGTTGATGACGATAATGGCTCCATCGCTGCAACCTTGAGCTCTATGAGCAATACAAACCGATGGAAAAGGGTGGGAATGTGGTCACAAACATAAAAATAGGACGATTCAAGTGGACAAGACATGTCAAGGAGCTGATGACAATTACCCCTCCAAAGGTGTTGGAACCAGCTGGAGCTAGAAGCCGTGGCATTGCTAAAAATCTAAAAATTGCATTTTTTGAGTTAATTTAGCCCCTAAATGTGGAGTAGATTGCAAAAATTCGCCTGTTCTTCGCTTCTATCGAGCTCTTTTTTCATCGAATGATCTATGCAGTGGGTTTCTCTTTCGTTTTTTATTTTTTCTCATTATTTCTCCTTTTAAAGTCAAGCAAAAATCTGCCACGTGCCTGTCAAGATGAGAGTGAAGGAAATGCAATTTACGGTTCATCAAACAACCCAAATTTTTAACATTTTCAATAATGCTTCAACCAAATACTCGTAATTTTCTCTCTTATGATTTCCCAAAAATTTCTGACAAACATTTTCAAAACTTTTCCAAGCTGTTTTGTTCCTCATCGTCGTTCATTTTTTTGATAAAATTTTGATCTTTGAATAAACTTCGAATTTATCGACCACCGAAAATTCCTTCTTTCAACTTTGCATCGCTTATCACGAAAAATGTTTCTCCTAAATACCGAAAACAATCGCCATCTTTGTCTAGAGATTTGACATACTACTTTATCAGAACAAGCTTAATACATACAGATACTTGGAAGGATCGATCAATGGTGTTCGTATGACATTTTTAGTATCTAAATCAATGTTTGTTCTCGTTAGCCATTTTTTTCACATAGTGTTGTTTTCTATCCCCACAATCCCATAAACGTAAGAAGGAAGAATATTTTGTGAACCATTATTGTTGTCCTAGAAGTAGTGTTGCAATTTTTAAATCACCTCAAACTTGTCTTTGGTGTTTCGAATACTTTATTTTATCCAGAACCATCTCCAGAACTTCTCTTTCAATTTGGTCTAATGCCCTATTGGATTAGGAGCAAGTGTTTCCGTTGTTGAGTAGAAGAGCCTTGATACTTCTCTTTGATAAAACAATGAAAATTCTCAGCTCATCGTCTTTATATGTGTTCGGTTTTAATTCATTTTCCAAGTCCTCTACTTCCAAACAGTATACCAATGAAATTCCCTCATCGTTTATGAAAAATTGTCAACACTTTTTTTTCCTATCACCATATTAGTAGGCTGATGTTCCTTTAGCCAACAAATTTTTCTTCTTTAATGCTGGCGAACCTTAAATTGCACTTTCTTTACTCTCATATTGACTTCTTTCCTTAGAAGCTTGGAGACTACAGTGGAGAACAAAAAGAACGATTTCATTAAAGCATGAGCGAGATGGAGAAACAGTATCAAGAAAGGTGCAACGTCAACCTGATAGTAGAATTTTGCGGGACTTTAAAAAGAGAAGTAACGAAAGAAAATAGAAAACGAAAAAGAAACTCATTGCATAGATCATTTGAAGGAAAAAGAGTTTGATACCAGCGAAGGATAGTGAAAAATCAATTAAGATTATTTTTTTTTCATCGCATTCTATAGAATTTATAGTATAATTTGAAAATGAATATTACGTTCATTACTGTAAATAGAAACGATACTATTTTTTCATATTATCTATCCCTTCATGATTATTTTTTAGGATTTTTTGCTATTTTTAGTGTTTTTCTGCAAATTACTAATCCAATTATCAGACAAATTGTCCCGTGTGGGGGCCCAATCCCGCAGAGAGAGCGACTGTCTTTACGACTGCTGAAAGTTCAGACGCCCCGTCCAGCTTAAGAATACTCAAGTCGTAATTGTAACTATATGTTGAACAGTTAGGATGATCGATAACATCGGTCACGTAGGCGATTTCGCCAGGACCTCGGCGATTGGTAGCCCTTGCCAAAACCGACATTCTCTCGACTTTTCTCCGACCAAATAAAAACTTAGCTAATAATTTCTTTTTCGATTCATTTTCACTTACCCCGCAGTGTAATGGGCAGCAGTTAACGCCACAGAAGTTGCCATCAGTGAAGCCCCATATACATGTTCTCCATCATATCTAAAAGATAGCTGATAGGGAAAATCCCGAAGGTTGGCGCCTTTGCCCCGATGATTTCCAAATATTTAGTAGAGTTGGTCGAAAGGCAAGATGCTAAGCAATCAACAATTTTAACACTTAGATAGAATGAATTATTTTACCTAGACCAAAGGTGGCCCATAGAGCAACGTTACATCCTAGAAGCTTCTTCAAGCACTTTGATACAAAATAAGTAACAACCAAAAGTCTTTTTTTCCATCACGTGACCGTTTGAGCCCCGCGACCTTCAAGCTCGTGTATGTCGAAAATCTATGCTATAAGTCCCATTACAGTAGAGATAGCAAGGTCTCAACCATATGCTCCAGTTACTGGATAGGATCCTTTTCTTGTGAGTATAACTATGATTTGTACGATTAAGATTAAAAATTGATGACTACTCATACCTATTGCTTTTAGTGGAAATAATTTATGCCTAATTGTGATTGTAGATATTGGTTATTTAGAATCGGTTTCTTTAATATTTTAGTTATCTCTCTGTAACACTTAAACAATCCGCTTTGAACGTCATTACCCCTTAACATGAGTGGTATTACCCATAGTATGGGAGAATTTGTGAAAATGCCGCCCAAATTAGTTTCACTATTATTTTTTGGTACAAGGCAACTACGTTTTGTTCTTAAATGTTGATTATTAAATAGTTAAAGTTTTGTTATTTTGTAAGTGTTTTAGGATAAATTAAAATATAACAAGCGTTTTTTCCTTGAGTGAACGGCATTTTCCCTGCTTCCCCTAAGCATTAGCGACTCTTTTCTCATTTTAGCTTGATCATATTTCTCCAGAATAAATTCTTAAAGTATTGTCGGAATGGGAGAAACTATATATTTAGAACAAAAATAATTTGAGAGTAGCTTCAAGTGCTCTCAAGTTTCAATGACACAACAATTTCCGAAGCCACATATGATTTGTAATTTACTTGATGGTGGGAAAATTAGTTTAAATTGAATCAAATCGCCACCAATTTCAGCAAATCACTTTCAGAGATGAAGCTGCTCCGATGTATCGTTGCTCTATGGGCCACCATTGGTCTAGGTAGGTCAAAATAATTCGTTCTATTTCAGTGTTAAAATTGTTGATTGCTTAGCATTTTGCCTTCCGACCATCTCTACTAAAGATTTAGAAATCATTGGGGGAGAAGATGCCGACATTCGGGATTTCCCCTATCAGCTATCGCTTAGATACGATGGAGATCACCTATGTGGGGCTTCACTGATGACAACTTCTGTGGCGTTAACTGCTGCCCATTGCACTCGGAAGTAAGTGAAAAGGAATCGAAAATGAAATTATCAACTAAGTTTCAATTTGATAGGAGAATAGCCGAAAGAATGTCGGTTTTGGCAGGAGCTACCAATCGCCGAGGTCCTGGGGAAATCGCCTACGTGACCGAGTTTATCAATCATCCCAACTATACAACAGGCAGTTACAATTTCGACTTGAGTATTCTCAAGCTGGACAGGGCGTTTGAACTTTCAGCAACCGTGAAGACAATTGCTCTCCCTGCACCTGGGGTTGAGCCCCCACACGGGACAATGTGTGTGGTAACTGGATGGGGTTCAACGACGCAAGTAAATCAAACAACACCTGATACACTACAAAAGGTTTTTATACCGATTGTAGATAGGAAATACTGTAAGTGGTACATCGAGGAAGTAACGGATAATATGGTGTGTGCTGGGTACAAGGCTGGAGGCAAGAATGCATGTTATGGCGATTCTGGTGGTCCTATGGTCTGTAACGAACGATTAGTCGGAGTAGTCTCTTCGGGGAAAGGCTGCGGTCAGCCGGATTTACCCACACTTTACACAAATGTAGCGCGCCTGCGCGATTTCATTAGAAAATTTGGTGGGGTGTAACTTACAAAGAAATACACATTCATGCCTTATTATTGTTTAATTTTTTGTAACAAAAAACTGTAAAAGTGAAGAATAACTAATTGTCATAGAAGAAAAATTTACTAAAATTTCGACTTTTTTTGAAAATGTTGATGTTTTTACCAAAGAATCGAGATTTTATCGAAATTCATCTATGGAATTTGGTATATATTTTGAATTAAAGAATTTGAGATTTTTGTTTCAAGTTTCAAGATTTATGTTACATTTTACTTCAAACTTTGTGCTAACTGGATTTTTTTTTTAATTTTGACTTTCCCTTAAAAATTAAAGTTTTAATGGGAATTCTAATTTTAAACTTGAAACTTAAAGTTTACGTTTCATTTTAAAATTTATCATACAACATTTGATTTTAATTTTTTTAATTTGTGAATTACGCTGATTAAAACTGAAATAAAAATAAAAATATTGTTTACACATTTCGAAATGTATTCTCTAAATTTCGTCTTTAAATTTAAACTTGAGAAATATTTTAGCAAACATTTATATTTTTAAGTAAAATTTTTACCCTAAATTGCAAATTTCTACAATTCTCTTTTTAAATTTTAAGTTTTTCTTCAATTTATTTCCTAGCATTTTGATTTTAAGGTAGTTCATATAGTAATAGTAGAAAAAGCAGTGCAAACACCACACTGACACTACTACTCGATTTTTATCAAAATAATACATATCACCAGGCCGCTGTGGCGGATGGTCTGGGGAGGCAGATGAGCCTGCTCAGAAATTTTGGAAAAATTATTTTCCTTGGATAACTTAATTGATTTATTTTTAAATTTATATAAAAGTAGTTTTTTTTACTATTACATTTCACGTCACCACTTTTAAGCTAACAAATTTTACCTCGGATATGATTTTCTCCACCTTCTAAAATCTAGAAGAAGCTAATCGTCTCAAGCTGCTGGGGCCCGATTTAGACTTAATGAGGTCCTAAACCATTTGGGAAATGGACTCAGGGTTGCCAAGTAAAAAAAATTATTACTTTGTCAGGGGAACCTTTCTTATACCAAAAATTTTATATTTGTCGAAGACTAAAAAAAAGGTCCTCAAACCCATTTTTGCGTACAACTTCTTCGGTGCAACACTGTATGTCAAAGTATTGTGTTTACTCAAGTTTATTGGGAACATGTAGTTAACAGGTCAGAAATGTTAACAAAGAACCAGCAAGCAAAAGACGGTCAGTATGATTAAAATATCAGCTCCTTAAACGAACATCAACCCGGTGCTTCTTCTGCTAAACAATTAAATTAGATCAGCTTTTAATAATTCGATTCGTACTGACGAAGTAACGTAATTAACCATTAATAAGGTAAAGAGATAAAACCTTCCTTTGGATAGGAAAAATGGACAAACATCAGCTAATATTGTGAAATTTATTATACATTCTCTTCTGGCAAATCATTGTCATTTTTAAATACTTCTACCGTTATTGATTAAATTAATATTTCCTCATAAATGTTTTTTAAAATCAAAAATGATTTCCCTTTTTTTCTTGCATAAAAACTTCATTGGCAAATTAACTCTTCTTTTATTCGCAGGTTTTAAAACATCATATGTATAACAATCACTGAACTATTGCACATAAGTTTTATATTTTCTGGAACTAAAACAGACGAAACTACAATTATTAGCAGCTTTTGCTTGCTTTTTGGAAATATTAAATAGAATTCATAAATTTCTGATGCCACGGGATGATTTCAGTAGCTAAAAACTCCTGAAATACTTCAATTTCCTTTCCGATTTCTCAACTTTAAACAATAGTTCCTCGGATCTGTACTTAACAATCCAACAAAGGGAAATTACGCAGAAATAAAATGATAAAGCAAAATATGCCACATGCTTGCGTAAAGAAAGCTCTTGAAAGTGTTATACAAATTGTGCAATCCATTGGAGATTGTTTTTTTTTTTAATTTTGCATAATCATATTTCTCCTGAATTAATCCTTAGATAGTATTGTCGAAGTGATAGAAACTCAATATCTAAAACACAAACAAAATTCGACAGAGTTTCAAGTGCACTCAAGTTTCAATCACGCAGAAATTTCCACACACACCTTGATTATTTGTAATTTACTCGATGGTGGAAAAATAAGTTTAAATTGGGACAGATCGCCAAAAATGTTAACAAATCGCTTTGAAAATTGAAGCGGCCTCGATGTATCGTTTCTCTATGGGCCGCCGTTGGTCTAGGTAAGTCGGAATAACTCGTTCTACTTCAGTGTCAAAATTGTTGCTTGTTTAGCAATTTGCCTTCCGACCAACTCCATCAAAGATTTGGAAATCACCGGGGGAGAGGACGCCGACATTCGGGAATTCCTCTATCAGCTGTCTCTTAAATTTGATGGGGAACATTTATGTGGGGCTTCACTGATAACAATTTCTGAGGCTTAACTTGCTCACTGCACTGCAGAGTAAATGAACATGAGTCAAGAAAGAAATTATCAGTTCAATTTTAGTTTTTAGGAAAGAAATTGAAAGAATGTCGGTTTTGGATCACCGAGGTCCTGGAGAAATCTCTTACATGTTCGATGTCATCGAACATCCCAATTATAGACGTGATCGTTATTACGATAACGACAGCAGTATTGTTACGTTGGACAGCAACCGTGCAGACGGTAGTTTTCCCTCCACCTGGGGTCGAGCCACCATACGGAACAATGTGTGTGGTAACTGAATGGAGTTCACTGACCGAAAATAATCAAAGTATAATTGACACATTTCAAAAGGTTTGCGTAACGATTGTAGATAGAGAAGAGAATATGATGTGTGCTGGGTACAAGGCTGGAGGTAAGGGTGCTTTTGGAGGCGGTTCTTTGGTCTGTAGCCGACGATTAGTCGGAATAGTCTCTTGGGGGAGTGGGTGTACTAAAAAGGATTCGCCCGGAGTTTATGGGAATGTAGCTCGCTTTCGCAATTTGATCAAAAGATTTGCTGGGGTGTAAATTACAAAGAAATAAACCTTCATGCCTTGTTACTGTTTTATTTTCATAACAAAAAACTGTGATAGTAAAGAAGAACTAATTTTATTAAAAGGAACATTTACCAAAGTTTTGACTTTTCCTGAAGCTTATCACCGCAGTCGCATTAGTTGAAATTCATCCATTGAATTTTTTAGAGAAATTTTTTGAAGTTTCAAGTTTCGTTACTTTTTGCTCCAAATTTTATGTTAACTCTAATTTCCTTATTTTAGGCACTTATTTTAAATATAAACTTTAAGCCCTTGAAATTCAAAGTTAACATTTAATTTCCAAATTACATTAACAATGAATAATAACTTATTAGAAGTATCAGTGTAAAGTGTTAGGTCAAAAATTCAAACCAGTTTTGAGTAAAAGAAAATTGAAAAATAAAAGCATGTCGACCTAAATTGTGAAAATCGAAAAACTGGAGTATCGATGCATCAGCAAGTATCTGTATTTGAAGGGATTAAGAGGGTAAACAGATTTAGGGGGATACGCTTAATACCCTTGACTATCAATGTCTAATATGCGATCGTGAGGAACTGGATTACAAGCTTCAAAATAGGTAAATTTTTGATTAAACATCAAAAGCGGTAGGAAAGACCAGTTTCTGTGTCCAACCCTAAAAATATCAAAGTAGTTCCTGGCACAATTTTATCAGACTACATGGCTAAAGCAAATATCTGAGGCACTGAATATTTCATATGAACAAGTATATCATACAGTTTACGTCCATTTGGATATGATTATCTGGATAAAGGTTGAACAATAACTGGAGGTTACTATTCGATGTTATTGACAACTTTGGGGAAAAAAATGAAGGTCAGGCGCAAAAAGTTGTCCAAGGGTGGTTTGTTTTAGCAGGACGGTGCCTCTGGATACAAATCGCATATTGACATGCAAACAATTTGTGATTTGGGGTTCGAATTAGTGAAACACTCCCCTTATTCAGCAGATCTGGCCTTGTCCAACTGTCGTCCCTTTCCTAAACTTAAAAAAAAGGTTTAGAAAGCTTGTCAATGTTCTTCCAACAAAGGGGTTATAGAAGATGTTGAGGCTTGGTTTGCAGAGCACGATAAATTTTTTTTTTTGAAAGGTCTAGAAACGTTGTAGATTCAGTCTAATAAATGAATTAAATTAGAGGAGGATGTTTTATATTTAAATTTAGCGCCAAGCACCAAGAAGAAGATGGCGCGTAGAACGGCATAGCGTCACAAGCATAAATAGATTATTGTATAAAGAACTAGTAAATAATAAAGTTGCTTATAGTAAAAGGTGTTTCCATCAAGAATAAACAAATAAAACATGGCGTCAGGTGTAATAGAAACTCTAGTTCAACAGTGCAACGAATAAAAAAGATTAAGTCGAGTCGTATATACAAGCCATGGAATTCAAACCACCAGAAACACTAAACTACAATGATCCGTCCCAATGGAAAAAATGGAGACAGAAATTTGAGATTTATTTGACGACTTCGGGAAAAGCAAAGGAAAAAGAAGAAATAAAAATCGCAATTTTCCTGAACATCATAGGTGACACTGGAATAGACATTTATAATACACTACATGAAGAAAGTAAGAATACTTTAGAATCAATATTAAAAGTATTTGATCAATATTATATACCCAAAGCTAACGTAACAATGGAAACCTTTAAATTTAATAACATAGTTCAACTCCAGGACCAGAATATTGAAACATTTTTAACAGAACTCAAAAGACAAGCAGCCCTTTGTGAATTTAACTGTACTGAACCGAATTGCACAGGTTCCTAAATGGAAAGAATGATTCGAGACAGGTTAATCTTAGGGTTAGCTGACAAAACCATGCAACAAAAGTTAATACGAGAAACTAACCTCACTTTAACAAAAATAATTGATTACTGTAAATCAATTGAAATCAGTAAATCTCACATAAAACTACTAGAATCAAATGAAACAGAGGTAAATTCATTTTATTCAAAGAAGATATGTCAAAAATGTGGTTATAATCATGATTACAAAAAATGCCCTGCATACAACAAGACATGTGCAAAATGTGGAATTAAAAATCACTTTGCACGTACGTGCAAAAGCAAAGAAGCTAAGGAAACCGAAAACGATGAAGAAGGAACAGTTAGAGTTAACAAAAAAGAAATCTGGAGAAGAGGAAAGAAAATCAACGAAGAAGCGAAAACAGAAAATGAATAAAGACATAAAAAGGAAAAGGAACGAGAAGTAAAAGAAGTAAAAATTATAAGCAAGTCTACATCTTCTAACGATCCTGCCAATAGTACTGATACTGAAATTTTCATCAACTCTCTAAGCCTTCAACCGAAGAATAATAAAAGCTGGTACCAAGATATTACAGTTCAAGGACACGAAATCAACTTCAAACTAGACAGCGGAGCCGAATCGAGTATTCTACCATTGTCGCACTTTGATAAGTATTCTTATAAAATATTTTCAACTTATATTACAATTGTATGTTATGGAAATTTTAAGACAACAGCAATAGGTGAAGTAAATTTGATGTGTAAACACAAAGATGTACAATGTAATGTTAAATTTATAGTTGTAGATTTTATCTCTGAACCGATATTAGGCTTAAATGATTGTTTAAAATTAAATTTAATAACGCGGATCAATGACATTTCCGTAAAAAATTGTATAGCACGTCCTGATGACAAAAAAGACATATTACATTTATATAAAAACGTTTTTGAAGGATTAGGTGAACTTCCAGGTGAAATCGATATTAAATTAAAAAATAATGCTATCCCAGTGGTACAATGTGAAAGAAAAGTACCTTTATCACTTCGTAATCGTCTAAAAACTGCTTTGAATAACTTAGAAAATCGTAACATTATCAGTAAAGTGGATTATCCCACAGAATGGGTTAATAGTTTAATGATTGTTGAAAAACCCAATGGTGACTTAAGGTTATGCATTGATCCCAAACCTTCAAATAAATATATTTGTAGAGAACATTTTCCAATACCTAAATGTGATGATATATTTTCTAAACTAAGTGGTAATAAGATTTTCACAATAATTGACATGAAAGAAGGATTTTGGCAACTCAAATTAAATAAAAAAAGCTCAGACTATTGTACATTTAATACTCCATTTGGCCAGTATAAATTTTTAAGAGTTCCATTTGGAATATCCTCAGCCCCAGAAATCTTTCAAAAGAAATGTTTAGAAATTTTCAGTGATATAAATGGTGTACATATATACTTTCACGATATAATAATAGCTGCAAAAAATGAAACTGAACATGACGTAATCTAAAATAAAGTTTTTGAAAGAGCTTTAGAATTTAATGTAAAATTTAATTTTGACAAATTTCAATATAAACAAAATAAAGTTTTATTTATGGGACAAGAAATATCTGAAGCAGGTATTCAACCACACAATAAAAATATTAACAGTATATTAAATTTAAAAACTCCAACTAATAAAAAGGATTTACTAAAAATATTAGGTATGTTTAAATTTTTTTCTAAATTTATCCCAAAATTATCTGAATTAACAACTAATATGCGAAATTTAACAAGAAACGATATACCCTTTTTATGGCAAGATAAACATGAAACAGAACTTAAAATTCTAAAAAATTTAATAATAACTAAACCAATTTTAGCAATATTTAATGAAAATGAACAAATAACAATTCAATGTGATGCTTCAAGCAAATCTTTAGGTTGCGTTTTGCTACAAGGAAGTCCAGGGCAATCCCCAGTATCATATGCTTCTAGATCTCTTAGTAAAACTGAACAGAACTACGCACAAATAGAGAAAGAGCTTTTAGCCATTGTATATGCATGTGAAAAATTTCATTATTTTATTTACGGCAAAGATGTTATAATCCATACCGATCACAAACCGTTAGTTTCTATTATGAATAAAAATTTGGATAAAGTAAGCGCTCGCCTGCAAAGAATGTTACTAAAATTATTAAAATATAGAATCACAATCCAATATTTACCTGGTGACAAAATGTACGTCGCAGACGTTTTGTCAAGATTTATAGAAAATGAACAAACTCTGGATGATGATGAAATGGCATATGTAATCCATGCTATTTCTAATAACATACCAATGTCTGATGAGAAAAAGAAAATCTTTCAAAATGCCATAAACAACGATCCTGTTTTATCTCAAATAAAACAATTTTGTATGAATTCATGGCCAAAAGACAATAAAATGTTAAACAGAGATGTAAAATTTTATTATAACTTGAGAGAAAAAATTTATTTGTCTAATGACTTATTATTTTTAGAAAACAAAATAATTGTACCAACATGTTTAAGGAGTGAAATGTTAAATTTAATACACCAAGCTCATTTTGGTACAGAAATATCTAAATTAAGACCAAGACAAGTTATGTATTGGCCTAAAATAACAGTGGACATAGAAAAATTAATAGGAAATTGTGAAACATGCCAATTAAATAGATCAAATAACCAAAAGGAAAGTCTACTCCCACATCCAATTCCTTCGCGACCATGGCAAAACATAAGTTCAGACTTCTTCGAATTTAATAAAGAAAATTATTTGCTTTTTGTTGATTCATTTTCTAATTGGATTGAAGTTTTTAAAACAAAAAATAAGGACATAGACACGGTCATACAACACTGTAAGGATGTATTTTCTAGATTTGGCATTCCTGTCAATTTTTACTCAGGCAATGTACCATATAATAGTCAAAAATTTAGAAATTTTGCCCATGATTTAAATTTCAAATTAAATTTATCTAGTCCCCATCACCATCAATGTAATGGATTAGCCGAAAGAAGTGTCGCAATTATTAAACAGATATTAAAAAAATGTAAAAACAATTCCGATTTTCCCTTGTATTTGCTTGAATACCATAACACTCCATTACCAAAAATTGGTTACAGTCCAGCTCAACTTCTATTAAATCGAATTTTAAAATCAAAAGTACCTACCTCTGAGAATAATCTAAATACTACGATTATCGACCCAGAATTATTAAGAAAAAAATTTTAGGACAAAGTTGATATACAAAAAGCATATTATGACAGAACTGCGAAAGATCTTCCCCAATTGGATGTAAATGACAAAATGCTATTTCAGTTGGATGACTCTTGGAAAAAGGGGATAATTGTAGAAAAGATTAATGAAAGATCATATATAATAAAAGATGAACATAATAAGAAATTTAGGCGTAACAGAAAGTTCATCAATAAAACTCATTTGGATATAAATCTAAATGATGACGATTTTTACAATTTAAACAATTTCTTTGAAAATGATAATATATTTGAAACTGATCCCGATAATGACACAATCCCAAATAACGACTCCAATACCCGCAATAATGAAACTATCAATGTTGATTCACGTATATCTTCTAAAGGACGTACAATCACACAACCGTCTTTTTTGAAAGATTATGAACTAGATTAAGCAATTAGCCTTAAGAGTTTTGTTTGTAACTTCATTATTTTTTAGTTTAGTTTATTGTATAGTTTAGTTTTAGTTCTTTATTTAAAAAAAGGGGCGTGTTGTATATTTAAATTTAGCGCCAAGCACCAAGAAGAAGATGGCGCGTAGAACGGCATAGCGTCACAAGCATAAATAGATTATTGTATAAAGAACTAGTAAATAATAAAGTTGCTTATAGTAAAAGCTGTTTCAATCAAGAATAAACAAATGAAACAGAGGATATGTTGAATAATGAAATATTTTAAATTTCAAATATTGTTTGCTACGAATTTTTCCATAGCCCTTCGTACATATTATATTTAAACATATACATATTATATTTAATGCGTATATTACAGCTATATATTTGAACAACAATCGGCAGAAGCTTGCAATGCTTTAATAATGAATTAGTTGCTCCTCTGCACCATCAAACATCATTTCAATCACAAGTTTCATTTCTCTTTCTAACGATTGTCATCTACCTCTCATCTCAGTTATGTCACAATTAGTCTTGTACTACCGTCATCTACTGATGAGAATGAAGAACAACCGGCAGTCGGCAGTATCCTGCAATGTTATTGAGGTGTTAGTAGACGGCCAGTTAGATGTCCTAACTGTGCATGCCCCAACTAATATCCTTTTTCAATCTCGACAAATTTCTTTTCAGCTTTGCTCCCTAGGGAATACATTCTGATTATGTACCTATTATTAATCGAAACTGCGAGCACATCACATATTAAATGGTCAGACTTGGAATGACAACCACATTTTAGATTCTCTTCTTAAAAATCATGTCATTGAAGACCTGTTTTCATCAATCGCATACCTTGACCACAAAAAAAATAACAACCAGAAGGATAACTCTCCTCAACCGACCGTTCGGGTCCCGTGGTCTTCGAACTTGTCTATGTTGAAAATTTAGTATGAAACTACTCAGTGCGGTAGATATGGAAAGGTTCGAGATTTGGAAGGAATCGAATCCATTTCTATAGCTCCTTTTCTTTAAGATTCAAGTTATCATATTTCATTTCTACTAATTTTATTGTAGAATTCAATTCTTTAGAGTAACTCAAACAATTACGCAAATAATATCATAACGTAAAAATTGAAATATGCGGTGCGCCTATGTAAAAAAGCAGTTTATAATAATCTGAGGTCACGGGCTGTCGGCATCAACCACAAAGAGATAAGGCGATAGTTAACCTTCTGGTTGTTTTTTATTTTGTGCCTTGACCATTACGCATCTATCATCTCCTGATCTTGCTTCTTCAACCAGAAGAAGAAGTACAAGACTAATTTGACAGTCAATAAATCACATCTCTCTTTGGTTTCTAGTTTTTAACTATCTAGATGCAAATGTCTGCCAATTCCGGGTACCTTTTTTTCTCAAGAGTGGATCAATTTTGGGTTAAGTTGCCAGGATGCACCGTTTTGGCGCTAGCTCGCCATCTGCAGAAATCAAGAAGAATCAGCCGCCAGTATCCTGCAGAGTTGCCGACGCTTTAACTGCGATCTAGTCAGCTGCTTCTCCCTGGTAGCAAACGCGCCAACCAATTTCCCCTCTCATGAGCGTCGTCGGCCCCTAACGCTTCTCTCTCTCCCATCGCAAATCCCTCACGACGAACAGCTGTTAACTTTAAAAGCGAATGCCGGCGTATCCAAAATGTCCGACACTCCACGAGAGCCCAGCGGACGACAAGATCTTCGACTACTAACTTGATGATCACCTGTACCGTTGAAGATGCTACGATGACAACAAACGTGCAGGTAGGAGTTAACCTGTAAAGGTGTAACCAATGGGATGAATCTGTGGCGGCCAATGGCGCACAGGCTGTAATGTTTATTGCCTCGGGATAGAGAGGTAAATCCCGACGAGTCTGACGCCAGCTGAAGGGTGCGTATGTTCAACTCTGAGGCATTTCTAACCTCGCGCGATTGTTTTCTGATCTTTGTTGTCGCCTGCAAAGTGTGTCATTGTCTGTTTTGTGTTTCTCTTGCGTGTACGCTGCTTGTTTCGCGGTCGTGCGACCGTTCGTGCTTGATGGGAGACGACAGAGCGACTTTTTTCTCGTTGAAATGGCATCGGCGACTTCCGGGGATCACAAAGGACGCAGAAAGCAAGCGAAGCCCCAAAGAAAAGGTAAAAATAACTTTCGATGTACAAAGAAAATTAATTTGGGTACTAGGAAAATTTACTTTGTTATTGAGAAAGATGCCAGAAAACATTTGAATAAGGTAAACCATGTGATTACGAGAACTTCTTGCATACCCCACGCATGGAGAGAATGGGGGTGTGTTTACATGAATTTTACTTATTTAGCATGAACCAATGCATGTTGAAGAAGCTTGCGAAAATGCTTCGAAAAGTAACATAAATTTAAAAAGTCTGTCAAATTTTGAAAAAACAAAGAACTATGTTCACGATGTAATTTTGTGAAAAACTGAGTTTAGATTAATTAAATGTTCACCATTAATACCACCATCCCCATTGTCACTCTTTAAATATAATTGTTTTGATCTTGCAATAAGAAAAAAGTTTTAATACTTCCTCTGATGATTTACTTTAAAATAAGGATAAATTTGAACCAATTTAAAATTAAATGAAACCTTATTAAACGTGTTAACATTATTATAAATTTAATAATTTAATGGTGAAGTAAGCAACCTTTTTTATTATTAAAATAACACGCCAGAAATCGGATTAAATTACATCTATTAGTTGCATATTCCTACAAATTTTAATTTTTTGGTGCATAGAATATAATACAAAAATAAAATACAGGATGTTCAAAATGATTATTATATTATTAAAGATAAGGTTTAGTTAAATTAACAAAATTGCTTAATTTTTCACACTGTTTCTTTTGGGAATACAGAAAAAATTAAAATCGCTCTTTTGAGATTTATCACAAAGTTAGAATTTCTTAAATGGGACATCCTGTATATTTTATGTTTTTATAATAATGCAATTTAGAATGAAAATAGTTTCTATAAATTTTTGCTCAAGTGAATAATAACGCTGCTATGAGCACGTAAACATGTATCATAAGAATTCGAAAATTGATGGAAAATTAGCTTAGCAGGCTATGAAAACAAGTGGCAGTTCTGATATATGCCGAATATAAACTGAAGTAGATATACCACTAGAGTTCTGGGTCGAAAATGACGTATTAGCGTTGTTAATCCATCATGCTAGACAAGTATAATTGTATAACTAAAACCAACGGTTAGACGAATAGTTGTGTGGGAGGAACAATTACGTAAACCAAGTAGTGTTCTGGAAGAAAGCCAGTCCACTCCTAGGTACAGATAAATTTTTGTGTTAAGGGCAATAGGGATTATTGGACATTGTGTCCTTCTTCAGAATGCTGTTTACGTAATTGTTTCTTCAGCACAACTACTTGTCTGGCAGTTGGTTATCAGATTTTTAGTTGCACAACTACTTGTTTATTAGTTTTAATTCTAAAACTACTCGTCTGATAGTTTGTTTTAATGTGCATTTATACTTGTCTATCAGAACAGATTAACAAAAATATTAGATCATTTGCGGTCCCGAACTCTCCTGATGTATCTACTTCAATTTTTATTACGCGTATATCAGCTTATAATAAACTGTTGACATTTGTTTCTACAGCGTACTAAGCTAAGCTCCCATTAATTTTCAATGTCTTAAGCTCTGGTATTATCCATCCTAATTAGAATTTAATTATTTTCATAAAAAACATAAAATATACAGTGTTTCATTTAAAAAATTATAACTTTATCAGAAAACTGAACAACGCGATGTTCAATTTTTTGTTTGTTTACCATAATAATCAGTGTCAAAACTTTGTTAATTTTACCGAAGTTGTATCTTTGATAAAAAGTTAGTAATAGCACGAAGTTCATTCACCCATGTGGAGGGTGTTTCATTTAAACTGAGAACGTTGAGATTTAAGTCTGATGTAACGAAAGTGCCATTATATTGAAAATATTTTAGTATAGTTACCCCCGGAGATATTGGTATCAAATTTTAAAATTTTTTATTTTTTGGAAATTCGATCGGTATGCTTTATGGTGGGGCTCTCTGTATAGTTATTCAAAACTACACTATAAGAGCATATTTACTATTAAACAGGCTAGATTCAAAATTCAAAATTATTATGCCGCTGTAGTATATAGGGTGCCTCAGCCATAACGGCGTTAATTTTAAGCATGTATTCGGAAGACTTGGTAAAGACAAAATCGGATTTTCTTTCATTCAGCCTTTTAAAAGACCCATAAGCATCCTCTAACATGTCACTGCTGATCGTTACAAATGGTTTACAACTTCATAAGTCGCTGATCACGTTGTCACCCACTTAGCAATGTTGCAATGAAAAGATGTACTGGCAGAACGAAAGATCGCAAATTAATGAACAAAAAATCTGTACGTAGTTATTGCGCCGACATTTGCCTTTTCATACATTTGAAACTAATATGAAAATAATTCCATATACTTCACATTTTTCGTTTTATTAATCAAAATGTATGATAAAAAGTAAAACTGACATGCGAAAAAATAAATTTGAAGAACTAAATAAATTAATATGAAAATAATTCCATCTATTTCACATTTTCGGTTTGGTTAATCATAAGTCTTATAAAAAACAAAACTGAATGTCGAAAAAATAAATGAACGTAAAACCTTACAACAAAAGACGATTCCTAAAAAATTAATAATGAACTGCAGACAAATATTCAATTTACTTGGAAATTAATTCCACTGTTTGACTAATCAACACTAGTTTTGCCAAGGACCGCAATGCATTCGCAAAATTAATAGGATTATTTAATTTCCGTAACATATTAAACATTTGTCGGTGTTTATGAAAAATGTGCCAACGAAGAATTTCCTAGCACAGCACAGGAGCAGTGTACTGCAGGAATACTCAAATGTCTATTTTTTCCAACTAAATTGAATCTACTGGTCCTGAGGGAAAAAATCGAGATTTAGAGAAAAACAATTAAAAATGAGAGAAGATGAATTTGATTTCGAGTTTTTTAAAATTGAAAATAAAATTTAGAATATAGACCGCTATGTTGAGAAAAAAATCGAAACTCGAGAAAAAATCTAAATTTTTTGCAAAAAAATTCGAAAATAAAGTTATCAAATTAAAAATTTTGTAAAAAAGTCGAAATGTCGAATTTATAAAATCATTTACTCGGAAGTTTTGAGCTCAAATTGAAATGATGGACTAAATTTGAAACCTAGACAACGAGCAAATTAAAAGAAAATTAAATTGATCGAGAAATATTTACGTATTGAAGAATGTGGAAATTTCGAAATTAATTCGAAAAGTCTAAACAAAGTCCCAAAAAAGAAATTTTATGATTAGGATTAAAATTGCTATTAAATAAAATGGAAAAAATACGATTTTAATCTAATATTAAAATTTCCTAAAAAAATGACATTTCGAATTTATAACGATTTTCTTAAAATTTTGGGTTTGAAGTAAAAAGTGAAGTGGTCGCATTAATTGCAAAAATTGCGATTTCAAACTCTGGAACGAGCGAAATTAAAAACAAAAATATGAATATTGTATAGAAAAATGGTTTAAACTTGAAATATAAAAAAGTTAGTCAAAATCAATTTAAAAAATCGAAAAAAATGTCTTCAAGAACTCTTAAGCTTGAACTGAAAATATTGTTTAAAAATAGGAAATTTACAACGCAAACTTACAATATTACGAAAAAAGTTGAAATTTTAAATCGGAAGTGAATATTTCAATAGCCAGGTTAAAAGATATCGAAAAACATGACATTTTAAATATAACCCTAAATAATCAAGAATTTCTGAAAAATCCACTTGGAACTCGAAGCTTCAGAAAGAGGTGGAACTTTCCTAAAAAATTTGAATTTCTAAAAAAAAACAGAAATGTTGGGTTTAAACTTAAATGTGAAGACCCACAAGTTTACGAAAACATTAGTATTTCGTAAACTTCGTAAAATACATGAAATTTTTAAATACATGAACATATTTCAAAGGTCAAAATTTCAAAGTGGTAGAATTTTCGTAAAAAATCTAAATTATTGAAAAAGTAGAAATGTAGAAATTAAAAAATTAGGTTAATGGGGACTGCCGACTGAAGTGAAAACTTAAAACTTGGAAATAACAGCGTTTTTTTTCACACAAATTGTAGATTCAAAATTCAAAAGTTTATAATTTGTAAATTAAAACTATTAACTGCTCTGGCTTTTACATGTATTGGCACTCCGAGTTAACAGTTATATACATTTTTATACGGTGTATTTATTTTTCAAAATATATGATGAACTGTGTAAGCCCAATACAAAATATAACTATATCCTTATTTTTAAAAAATTAGCAGTTATGGGGAATGCCGATAGAAGTGAAAACTTAAAATTATGATATTACCGTGTTTTTTAACTTTCAAATTGTAATGTCAAAAATAAATGTCATAATTTGTAAATTAAAATTATTTCTAGCTTTTATATCTTTTATATTTGTACAAGATCTAGTCTTTGATCTTCTCTATTTTGCGTTACTGCATATTAAAAAATCTGTCACACTATCTAAATTTTATCTTTGCATAGCAACACTTTAATTTGAATTATCTCAATACTGCCAATAATGAGTTACTAGACTCTTCATTGGATGATTTGATAAGAAAAAAATGTAGAATTAATTTTAAAAATTTAAATATATTACAACAATTTTACCTTTATATATCTACCAACAAGTGCTTCATAGTCAGCTTTCCACGCCACTTGTATTTATAAAAAAATAGTTCACTCAGCAATATGAAAAGGATACATTAAACTTCGATCATAAAAAAAATTATCAAGTTATTAATTATTGATATCCCTTGAAACTCCGTGTAATTTTAGAATATCTCCTTCTGGCTTCAACTAAACTGAGCAAACGTTTAAAGCATTTTTCATTCATTCTTAAAAGCGTTTACAACGGTTCCATAATTGCCGTATTGAAGTTTTTAATTAATCACATTTCAACCACCTTCTCTATAATCACTAAGAATATTTATATAAATAAACCACTACTGTTATACAGGGTTAGTACTATTTCACGTCTCAGCATTGGGATCATGTAAACTACTGCAAATACAGAATCGGTTAAATTACAAAAAAAAATATGCCCAATTTTAATGGTAATATTCTTACGAAGGGAGATTCAAAATGTCTCACTTGATTCCTGAAATATTTAAAAAAACCTGAAAATCAAGTCTTGCCAGAGAAAACCGAATTCGTGGAATTCTGCGAGAAAGTGTGGAGTCATAAAGGCAATCATAACCCTGAAGCTACATGGCTGAAGATGGAAAGGCAAACATGTCGTGCAACACCACAAATGGAAGTTATAAAAGTTCCTAACGATGGCGTGCAGCAAGTATTAATTAAAGTAAGTTCACAACTGGAAAACAGATAACTTGCATAACTATTGGTGGAAAAATACAAAAATACACGCTATTCTGGCCAAATAACTAGAGAGATTTCTGAAAGGTGAAGAAAGTAATTCAAAATTTTTCACAGACCGACAACTTGCTTACCTGCCATCTAAAATTTAATAACAACAATAATAACACAAAAGATATGTCACCTCGACAGACATAAAATTTTAACAGAAGAGCAAGAATGTCGCAGCAAAACCCTGGGATGTAAAGAACAATTATTAATCGACAACATCGTCACCTATAACGCCAGATATAGCATGAGAAATAGCGGTGGCCTGGATCGACTATCAAAAGGCATTTGATAGTGTCCCACATTCATGGGACACTATTATTTTGATTTTGAAGACCTGTACGAAGGAGTGGAAAACCAAATTGTATATTAACCTTAATGGAAGGTCTGTAGGAACCACAGAGATTCAGATCAAAAGTGGCATCTTTGAAGGAAACCCTGTAAGTCCTTTGTGGTTTAATCTGAGTTTAAATCCACTGACAAGAATGCTGCAAAAAGCAGAACTGGGATACGCTCTAAAAGATGATAATGGGTAATACAACATCAGCGATTTATTCTACGTCGATGACCTGAAGTTGTGTTCGGGATCGGAAAGCAAACTTAACCGATTACTGCAAATAACATCTTAATTTAGCGAAGACATTAAAATGAAATTGGCTACAGATAAATATGCTAAATTACAAGCGAGAAGAGGCAAACCGGGGGCAGATGACAACCTGTTAGAAGAGTACAATATATCTCAAAAACACTAGCTACAAATATCTAGGCTATCAACAGAGAATTATTATAAATCAGAAAGATACGAAGAGAAAGTTAGAGAATGATATGAGAATTCGGATGAAGAAAATATTAAGGAGGGAAGTAAATGGCAAGAAATTAAAGCCATCGATTCCTGGGTTATACCTTCGCTGAGCTATTCATTCGGAGTGGTCAAATGGTCGATTACTGAGCTGAAGGCGTTAAACACAATTCTTTTTTTAATCCACTCGTAAAGGGTAACCCCATTATGTCTTCAAAACACTGCGAGTAGGATGTGGAAACAAGCATAGATGGCGACGAACCGCCTTCTTAAAAATGGATAGGTTGTAATTTTTGGGGAAAATTTCCTTCGGTAACGAGCTCCATAACTTGGAAGTTCTATAGAAAAAAAAATTCCGTAGACAGACGTCCTCAATGTGTCAAGCTGGGCCGCACACAAATTTGCTGTCTCCATCTGTCTTGTATACCTCAAGAATCATGCCCTTAAGGAGATCAATCCTATTAGTTCTTGCGAGCATCTTCCATGAAAGTACTTGTAGAAAAGAGATAAGTCACCAACCATCCGCCTGTGCTCTACTATTTCGAAAGAATCGTTATCAATTAAAAGAATCGTTCTTCTTTGAATCGAATCCAAAACAGCCAAAGTGTGCTTTGGTGGGAGTAAAACTAACTGAACATCGAAAACATCATCCAAAGGCGTGTTCAGAAAGACTTTATTTACCATGTAACCTGGGAGGAAGAAGTTTACTGAATATGAGACTTTTACAAGACAAACTAGTAAATGGCTTTCAAAAGTATTTTATAAGGCGGGTTGACCATTCCCTGTTGCAAAATACCTACGTCACTAGATAGCTGCGCCACTCAAAATTTGTAGGGAGATTTAATAACAATACCAACATTGAATGAGAATAAAGAAACCTGGATATTCAAACCGTTGGGTGGAAAATATCCTCAAAAACTCTCAAACGCAAAGAGCTTTCGACAGCATGGCTTAAAAAAGATATTTTATTCTCGGAAACCGAAGAATTTGCTATAGGAATACAAGGTTATTACTGATCCTAACTATTGAAAATATATTGATAAGCAACCCATCGTGGAGGAGAAATACACAATGTACGGAAGCTACTCAGAAACCTTCGAACATCGCATAGTAGGATGCACTACCGTTGCTTCCACGGCTGTATACAAATATACAACCTCACAACAGCCATTTTACATCAAGAGCTTGCAGTGGTCACGTGCTTAATTAGAGATAAAGAAGTTTACTATAAATACGCACCACGTCCAGTAGTGGAAAATGGAAGATACCTTCTGTATTGGGATAACCCTATTATTACTGACAAACCAGTAGCTGCAAGATATAGCGTCAAGATATTGTCCTTTTAGATAAAAATGAGAAATCAGCATACTTCATAGATAGAGATCATCCCAACGACCACAACCTAGAACAGAAGGAAAAGCAAAAGTAAACAAGTATTTGGAACTATATGAAGAGTACCGAAAAACACATAACCCGAAAACAGTAGTAGTGGTTCCAATCGTCGTATCAGCTACTGGCCTCTTTAGCAAAAACTTCGTGAAGCATCTGGAAAAACTCGAGTTATTAGACGCGAGCATTGCAACCGCAATCCAAAATTTGTTTTACCTAAAATGTGCAAGATCATCAGAAAAGTTTTAAATATAAATTAACATTACTTACCTGTCCACTTTCGGTGAATGGTCTAAGGACCCCACACTCAGTTAAACCCCCAAAGGAGAAAAAATTAAATAAAAATAATAAAAGCCGAAAAAGTGTAAACTCAGAATTTTACTAAAAACTAGACATTTCGAAAAATACGCGAACATTTTTGAAAAAAAATAGAAATTTTAAAAACTTAGAATGCCTGAATGGCTGACCTGACATGACACCTATAAATTCTTTCGATAATATTTTATAAGTGTAATATAAATGAAATTAAATGTCCACTAGTAAGTAATTGAGGTATACTTAAGTGTTTCGTTTTTATTATAATTCGTCAGGAATTGTGTAATAAGTTACAAAATATATCAATGCAGGGGGACAAATCATCATCAGGATCGGCTAACATGTATCATTAAAGGGTTATCTTAAAATTTCAGACAACGCGAAGGTCAGTTCCTTCAGAGCATGTGGCTGCCATCGAGTGTGTCCCATTAAAACGTTAATAACATAAACAGTCTCCCTACGAAGTAATCATCTGAAACGCGACAAAGTGGCGTCAGCAATAAACTTTATAAGATCTCTTCGACAATTTATCACAGCCACCTAACGGAATAAAGTACACCTTACTGTCTCGATCTCTATCAAAACGGCATTTAAGCGTAAACTCGAGTACTCCACGTGACTTTAATTAGAGTAATGTTTCTAGCTGCAAGTAGATTTATACGGACGTGGAATTATTAGTCCAGACTGCCAATTGGTGTTTGTAGGCCATTTAGTTTGTCTTTAACATCATTACGTAGATCGCTTTAAGCAACGACAAAACGTAAAGGTGAGATACTCTAAGCTCGTTAAGAGGGAAAATTACGACGCTGTTTACCTGTTTAATTCAATCCAGTTTGATAGACCGATACTAACAAACTTTTCAACTAGCAAAAGTTTCCTTAGAGACTTCCTTTTGGGTCTGCTAGTACATCAAAATGTGGGTGATCTAGCATTCTATTTTTACGCGTGTTACACTTTTTTACGACTGGTAAAAACTTCAACGTTAAAAACTCAAAATCTTCATTTTTAATTCAAAAAGGGAAAAAAATAACAAAAATATAAATTCAATCTGACTAGTTTGGGAAAGTTAAAAATTCATCAATCGCCTGAAATTTAGTTTTTTAGAATGTCAAATTTCATTTATAATATTTTTGACAAAACACTTCAAAATTTGAGATTTTGAAATTTATAAAATGAATTCGAGATTTATTTAAAATTTTGATAGGGAGTGTTACAATTTTGGAAAAAAATGTAATATTCAGGTCCAAACTGAATAGTTTCAATAAAAAATAAATAATTAAAATTTAGAGAAAACGCTCGGAATGGTTTGTCCGTTTGTCAGCTTGTCACGGCCCAATTACTGAAGGGATTCTGAGAACAATTGGTGTAGACTTGCCCGACAAATTAAAATCATTAGCAGAATACGTTTTAGCCCAGAAAACTGTTCCAGATACTCCAAACAAATGTAACATCCAGAAAGAGTAAATAAGTCTTCTCCATATTCTACGTAAATAAATGCAAAATCCCACAGCGTCATCTACACCATTGTGCTTAACTTTGTTACCCAATCTGTAGTAATATTATAGACAGAATTTCTGATTGACTGAACAACTTAATCCTCAAGGCACAGCCGTAACTACAGAAGTCAAAAACATGAAATTTTTAACAGAAGATTTCCTTCATGGTTTAGATTAGCAATAAGAAAGGATTTTTTGGAAATTCGTCCTCCAAGGAGCTAAAATGGAATTTTGTTGTCAGTTTGCTACAGCATTTTAATACCTAAATTTTCTTGTGAATAATCTACGAAGAAAATTATTAGACCCATGTGTTTGACCGATTTTAACAATTCACCCCCTAACGGCGTAAACGGGGGTGAAATCGAATTTCGAGTTTAGCATGGAACGAAGTTAACAATGCTTTTTATGAACTGAAGCTTTGTGTAAATAATCTATAAAAGAAATAATGAAACCCTTGTTAAGTTGATTTTAATAATCAAATTGTAAGGGGGTAAAAAAAGGGTACCAAAAGTTGGTAAGGAAAAAATTAGAAAAAATCATTCTATAACCCATAATTTTGTGTAAAGTTTTAAACCTTCCAAATATCTTACTTACAACTTACCTTAATAGAATACTTACATTTTCAAAAATACAAATTGTGCTACAAACTATTAGCAATGCAAAACGAAAACAAAATGTGGTGTCGAATATTTTTAGCCTTCAGTTAGACATGCTTTAAGCATTCGCTCAAAGATGTCATTCAGTAAACTAGCATGATGTGATGGGGACCCAGATTTAATCCACGGCCCATATTCAGACCTTTTCCTCTATACAGGGTGGACCATAAGTAATGGTACACAGAGCGAATAAAAATAATGTGATTTAGCTACATTTACCTTATACCAAAAGTTGATATTAACAGAGATTCAGGGTGTCAAAGTTGAACAAAAAATTTCGATTTTTTCGTATAACTATGGAATGAATTGTAATATAGGCACGAAATTTGGCACAGGGGGGTTCCTTAAGTTGACAAACTCTAATTTGCTAACACATTACCAACAGCTTATAGGGGGCGCTACCTGCGCTGTCCTGCATAATTTTAAATCATCCTAACTTTTTTGTGCACCCACGTATATTAATTTTAAGTAAGTTATTTTACTTCCGCATATTTTTTACGTAAAAAAGGTGTACTTTCTGAAAGTTGATACGAGCAACCGTTTCCAAGATATTGGGCTTTAAAGCTTGACGTGCCTTGGTTTTAAATTATTAAAATATTAAATTTTCGAAGTAGGCTTCAAAAAAAAAAGTAATATAAGACAACTTAGAAAGTTATTTATGTCAAATAATACTTTGCTGATAATATTATTATCTAAATTTTGAAAATCTCAATAAAGAAAATCCAAAAAATTAAGACGTAATTTATCTTCTAACATAGAGATGTGAGATATGTTGTCTCAGTTCGCACAAGAAAATTTTAATAGTCTACGTGGTCATGGCAGATATTTGGAGATAAATTTCAATACAAGACAGCCAAATTCTTAATTGTTTACAATGTCTTTACATAAAAAAAGTCATTTCCCACATACTTATTTTTGAAAGTAAATTTTGTTTTGGTATTTTATTTAAATTTGCTTTAGAAATTTAAAAAATATGTGTAATAATAATGTCAGTAGAGTAATATTTGATATAAACTATTTTAGAGTCAGTTTTATTACTTTTGTTTTGAAACCTACTGCGAAAAATTCACATTTCCATAACTTAAAATTAACCTACTGCAAATTTTGAAGGCAAATATCTTGAAAACGGTTGCTTGTATCAAAATTTAGAAAGTATACCTTTTTTTACGTAAAAAATATAGGTAAATAAAAATATCTATTTAAAATAGTGTACATAAAGGCACAAAAAAGTTATAATGCTTTAGAATAATACGAGGTAGGGCAGGTGGCGCCCCCTATGAGTTACTGGCAATCTGTTAGCAAATTAGAATTTCTTGACCAAAGAAATCCCCCTATGCCAAATTTCTTGTCTGTAGTGAAATGTATTCATCAGTTATGCGAAAAAATCACAATTTTTTTTTCAACTTTGACACCCTGTATCTCTGTTAAAATCAACTTTTGGTATAAGGTAAATGTAGCTAAATCACGTTATTTGTATACAAAAAATCTACTCTTGCTCTATGTATTATTACTTATGGTCCATCCTGTATATTCTTTAAATCTACTTCTTAAAAGGATTCCGAAACTACAAGAATATATATGGTCTTCTATTTAAAAAATAAAGTGATGGTCTCCCTACGTTGTATATTGAGTGATTACATTCGAAGTTTCCAATTCCAAGAAATAGACAAAGTTTTGTGGGTAAAAAATTCCAAAAAAAAGGCCAACACTAACTTAAGGCTAAACTTAAAATTTGATGACTTTAACAAATTAAACTCTTTCTCAAAGTTTACCTCGAATTTAAAATTACAATTTATTGTTATGAAAAAACAACGAATTTTGGAGTTGAAAATTTGAAATTTAAATTCCATTACTTTGAAAAGAAAGAAGACATTTAAAATTAAGAGAAGATGCAAAAAATGTCGAAAATTTATAAAAAAAACTAAAAACAAAAACTGCAAATTTTCGATTTTAAAAAATATTTCAAATTAAACTTTAAAAGTCGAAACTTTGGCATTTTTCTTTTAACCGTTTGTGGGGGTCAATATAGGCTCTGACACCTATATTCCAAATCCTTTGTAAATTTCACAAGTTTGTTCGATTCTCAGTCAGTATTATATATCCCGGCCTTTGCATCCAGGCTCAACATCTGACCTACACTCATTCCTTCTAGATCTTCTGGTCTTAATGTTTCTTTGCCGGTCAGTATCTGACAAGATTTGGACAAGCACACTCAATAAGTAAACTTCTTTCCTGTTCAGCCCCCACAAAATTTGGACAAGCACACTCAATAAGTAAACTTGTTTCCTTTTCAGCCCAACAGTCGGTATCGTTCGCTTGCTGCTAGTTGAATTTAACTAGATGTCCTTAAAGTTCCCGTGGCCAGTGAGCAGACCTAGTGGTTTTCGTAGTCTGCTTTTATTCATTGCAATAAGTGCTTCGGACCTTGATTGCAAGGGTTTATTCATCAGCAGCCTTGCTTGCCTGCAGGTGGTTATGTTCTTCCACCGGTTCAAATGAGCCCGTTCGAGGTTTGTTAATATGATGTTTTTGCCTGCAGCATAAGGCATGCCTACAATCTGTTCGGTGGAAACTTCCACAGAGCCCCCTTATGCCGGCTCGTCGGCGACCTCATTGCCATGTATGTTGCAATGCCCGGGCACCCAAACAAGTGTAACTTTGTTCGTTTCTCCCAGTCTATTAAGGGTTTGCACAACGGTCGAACTGGTCCATACTTCAGTCATAAAGCCAGAAGCATATTCTCCCAATGGAATACTTTTCCTGTAATTATTGCTTGGTCTATCGATCCCAGCTCCATATCTTCCTACGAGGCCGGATCCGTCTGTAAACCAGACTTCATTTCTTTGGCCTACCACGGTTTCTGGTCTTTCCCAATATTTTCTGTTCGGGATCAGAATTTTTTAGTTCTGTCCCAACCAGAGTGTCTTGGAAGTGCGGTCTTGTCTTAAGGTAAAAGGTGTTGTTGAGTTCTCCAACTGTAGTATGACCTACTCTTGTCTCCATCTAGTCCCGTAAACACTTAGTTAATTTCTCCTATCTCTTAATGAATTGATCTAGAGAAGGCATATTATCCATACCTCTAGAGCTTCCGTTAGAGCGGTGCACATAGCTCTTGTAGCAGTTCTTAGGTAGGTGCCCTGTAGGTTTTTTAACAGTTTTTTTGCCTGTGCTGTTTTTATCCTACACCACCATATTACAGCAGCATAGGTTAAACGAGTTAACAATATCATTTTGTAGACCCATAGCGCTACGCTGGTTTTAAGCCCCAGGTTTTGCCCATGGCTTTTTTACAAGGCCACATAGTGGCGTGTAGTTTATTCCTTTGGGTTTCCAGGTGTAAATTCTATTTCAATTTAGTATCTAGGTACAATCCAAGATACTTTACCGAAGTGGAGTACGTTATTGCCTGCCCCCATAGATACAGTGGTTCTATGGTAGTTGGTTTATATATCCTAGTGAATATTAGGGTTACAGACTTTAACGGGTTTACCTGTCAGTCCGGTTTCTCCTACACCAGAATTCAACAATTCTCAGTTAATGGGGTAATTCTCTGAGTGTGTTTAAGAATTTACCTCCGATTACTATAGCCACGTCATCGGCGTAGCTGAGACTCGGAAGCCTGCTTCTTCAAGACTGACCAAAAGATCGTCTACCACTGGGTTCCACTGGAAAGGGCCAATAACCCTACCCTATTAGGGCGACCCTGAATGGTTTTGTGTCCGTCTTATCAGGTCCTCCGAGAGTTCATATCTCTCTTAATGGCTTCATACGTGGTGCTGACGAAAACCCCTGCGATGTTCAAAAAGATTCCTATTGCATAGTTTTTTACCAATAACTGCTGTTACGCACCGCTTACCAGGTGGTGTAAGGCCGTTTCCGTGGATTTGCCTACCCGGTAGGCATATTAGGAGGTCGCCAATGGGCGTAGCTGCAGTTGTACGATTTTTATGTATCGGTCCATTAGCGTTTCTAGTACCTTTAATATAAAAGACATTAGGCTAATTGGACGGAAGTCTGTGGCCTGATTATGACCGTTTTTTGCCAGCTTTAGAATAAAGACTACTACAATAAAAAAAGTCGCAATTGACAAATAGAACTTAAAATTAAAAAAAAATCGGAAATTTAAAGTGTAAATGAAACTTTGTAAAACGTCACAAAATTAAATATAAAATAAAACAAAATAGCCTTTCGAAAATTTAATTTTTGTTTCAAAATTTTGACTTAAATCTGCAGAATTTATGAGTCCAATTGAAACTCAAAATTTTGAAAAATAGTGGATAATTTGCGGGATATTTTTTAAATTTTAGTCATTTACAATTATTACCTACTACAAAAAGTGTTTCGTTAAGATTCTCTGATTTACAAGACGTTCCATTCCAAGTAATAAGAAGAAAATGCTTCAAATAAGATCTCTTCACCTCTATGATAAAAACGGTATGCCGCTGGAAAAAAGCCCGATTTGTGACTGATTATGGTTTTATTTATTTAAAAAAAAAAATGGTTGGGAAAATTTAAAATATAAGAGAAGTTCGAAAAATTAGAAAAATTTTAATTGAAGCTGGATAAATTTGGAAAAAAAAATGGTATTTTAAGAAAAAAATTTTAAGTTTTCCAGGAATTTCTTCTTTTTTTTCTCGAATTTAAAATGTACGACTTCAAATTTTCATTTTTTTTACCTCAGTATTTGACATAAAAGCCCAAATTTTCGACTTAAAATTCAAACTTTCTACTTTCTGAAATACTTGAAAAAAATGTCCCTCACTATTTTAATTGTAATTCAAACTTTCAAAATTAAAGTAGAATTTAAAAAAATATATCGTATTTGTGAGTTGCCAGTAAAAATAACGAATCTAAAATTAGATAAATTAAAGTTGAAAATTTTGGCAAAAAAACTGGAGATTACGAGAAAAGGTCTGCATTTCGAATTAATAGCCATAATTTAAAAAATATGTCAAAATATTGAAGACAAATAGTCAAAATATTGAACTGAAAGTTGACGTTTCCTCATTAAAACAGAGTTTAAAAAACCATATATTAGAGACAATGATAGTTTCGGAAAAATTCTAAATTAGTCTTAAATTTCAAGAAAAATTTAATTCTGATAACCTAACTTGAATTTAATTAATTTCGAATTCAATAATATTTTTATATTTTAAGGTTGGTGTTAAAAAACAAAAAGGCAATTTTTTCTTTATGTGTATTTAAACATCAAAATTATTCTAGAAGGGGCAATATCGTCTGGCTCTTAGGAGCTCCTCTCAAAGTTCTTATTTAAACTTTCAATCTTTATATCCCTTTTTCATTATTTCGATTTAACGGTTTCTACAAATTGTGACTTCCTACCGAAATTTAAATTTAAATCTCTAACACACACACACACACACACACACACACACACACACACACACACACACACACACACACACACACACACACACACACACACACACACACACACACACACACACACACACACACACACACACACACACACACACACACACACACACACACACACACACACACACACACACACACACACACACACACACACACACACACACACACACACACACACACACACACACACACACACACACACACACACACACACACACACACACACACACACACACACACACACACACACACACACACACACACACACACACACACACACACACACACACACACACACACACACACACACACACACACACACACACACACACACACACACACACACACACACACACACACACACACACACACACACACACACACACACACACACACACACACACACACACACACACACACACACACACACACACACACACACACACACACACACACACACACACACACACACACACACACACACACACACACACACACACACACACACACACACACACACACACACACACACACACACACACACACACACACACACACACACACACACACACACACACACACACACACACACACACACACACACACACACACACACACACACACACACACACACACACACACACACACACACACACACACACACACACACACACACACACACACACACACACACACACACACACACACACACACACACACACACACACACACACACACACACACACACACACACACACACACACACACACACACACACACACACACACACACACACACACACACACACACACACACACACACACACACCACACGCGCGAAATTTAATATGTCTCTTTTTATCTGACAAGAGATGCTGTGGTGGTACCTAAACTCATTGGGGACAACACCACTGCTTAGAACTGACTGATACATAAGCGTGTAATTGTGTGTCAAGCAAAGAAATTTTGATGCACCAAATAAGGGTTTTTTAACCTTAACACCTTTAAATATCCATGATGACTAAGAAAACAAATAGTTAATCGCTCCAAGGCTAACTTTGTCGAGCGAAAAAAAAAGGTCATGTGTCCAACACAAACTCCTCTTGACTATAAAAAAGATCATTCAGCACATACATTTTCTCTTGTCTTGTTGCCATCAAAAGCAGCCACGGAACACTGACACTCTTGCTGCGGACTTTCAAGGGGTACATGGACCCCAGATTAAGAAACCTTACACTAAATTCAGTTAGTAAATTTAGGGAAAAAACAGGAGACGACTGATTCCCCGCAGATCGACCTAAAGGAATCAGATTAATTCCGATTGAAATAATTTTCTCTTCAATTAAAAATTCCGCCGCCGTAGTTTGGAGTTGGGCGGCAAAAAGGTTGCGGATATAAATCAAATTGGGGAGTGTTCCAGTTCGGTGTCAAGCGGATGGACTTTTTATCGTCGGAATTAGTAATATCGTACATTTGTAACACCTGCAATTTGCCAGGGTCGAAAAGCAATTAGCGTTTTTGCGTATCTCACGTTCGGTGTGTGTTTAATTACGTGTAGTGTGCCCGCGCCTGGGACGGAACTCATCGCTGATTTATTATGAACGGGTCAGCTGTTGACCGGCGTCGCCTCCAAAAAACTAGGAAATTAGAGTTTGGTGCTAACATTTATGCATATTGAGATGCAAAATTAAATCCAGTTACCTGAAACGGGAAAATATTACTTAAACTTTAATCCCTGTGCTGGGTGTCTCCTTGTGATTTCTCCTGTTGTTTACACCCTTGCAAATTAACATTAATTTATAATATAACTACTTCTGCTGAACATTAGCCAGGTGAGCCTAATTTAGTTCATTAGTTATTAAAAATGATATTATAAATAAAATAAAGCTAAATGATAAATTTTCCACAAGGTGTGTAAGTCACATAGGAATAAATGGAGCAATCAAACCAGTAGTGAAAGCCCCAATAGCAACAATACCTATTGAGGTTCACGAAGCGCACTAATCTAAATTTGTAATTTAAGTAATATCGAATTGAACATCTCCCTGAGTTTTACATTCGTCCGCAATCAGTCATTGAACAAGGGCAATGAGACCGTCTAACCGGCTTTATCAAATTGCAAAGGGTCTTTTATAAAATCCGATCAGTTGCGGGGAGTCGATCGTTCCGACCAGGTCTTCCAGTTCCAGGTTAGGGCGGCGGTACACCACCCTTGAACCCAGCGACAACAGGGGAAAGCTCTGAGGCAGCCACCTTTATTAAATTGTCGGCTTGAAAGACAGTCGAAGTTTGTTGAAGCTTGCCATATATTTTTATTTTAAATTTAAGATTCAGGCTTATTTGTTGATTTAATATAATACATATGAATTAAGCTAAATGGACAGAACTTGAGATGTCCGTCGGAGAGCTACAATTATAGTGCAAGCACCAGCGATGCTAATTGTTATTATTGGAAGCGATCTCCATGAAAGGTTATAATTACTTCGGTGATTTTAAAGTTTGTCATAAACGGAACTGGATCGCAAAGGATTTCTTTCGAGGCTACCTGAAAAAAAAAATTAGTCATTAATAGTTTGCAGACTGAGTGGCATGTTGTGTTTCGATAAGTGGGAATACGATCCGGAAAAAAATGGAAATGTAATTTGTTTAAGTTTAAGGGACCATCTTGACCTTTTAGACCTCGATGGGACAGGTAATCCTCTGTAGCGATGGGGGGCCGTCCAACTAATTATATCCAAATTGCAGGATATACTAGAATAGAGTAGAATAGCAAGGAAATATCAAGGCATGATTTTATTGAGTGCGTCCCGTACAAATTTAATAGTTTATATAATGCCAGCATATTTTATGATTTTTAATTTTATATTTATGACGATTTTTATTTTAAAAATGTGCGAATTGTTTCTCTGTTTATCAATTATCAAAATATACATTATACATTCTTTTTGAATATTGCATGATATTTGATGTGCTTGATACCATTTTAATTCTCCGTTACAGAAGTTTTTTTTTAAATAACTTGCACCGAGCTCAATGCCCAAATTTCTATATAAACAAAATAAATTCTAAAGAGGGGACCACCTGCTTGAAAGAGCCAAAGATTTGAAATATAGAATTAAAATTGCCAAAAGAATGAATGACAGTTTAAGAACACACTTTCTCCTAGATATGTAACTAAACGCTCATTAAGGAATATTTTGCGGTCGGTACCTAGTTAATGTAGGAGATTAGAGAAGGATGGTCATTTTCAGAGGCTCGTCTCCAATCGAGATAAAGGATTAAGTTTAAACTGACCATGGTCCTCAATCGATGTGCACCGGTCTTCGACTGTAATGCGTTCAAAAATATATGTTATTAGGTATTACAAAATAATAAACTTGACCACCATATTAATTTGCTTATATTTCAGGGAAATTCTACTTCATTTTGCAGACTCATGTTGCAATTAGTCAAAATTTCGATGTCGATATGAATGTGAAAATTTCTAAGACTGTGAAATTTTTAAATCAAAATGTAAAAAAATTAATTACATAATAAAATTCGAGACAAAATTTAAAATTTTTTAATTTCAAAGAATTCATATTTCAATCTTTGGCGAAAGCCTTTGAATTTAACAAATATACATTCGGGCCATAATTCGAAAATTCGATTTTAAATTTGAAATTTTAGAAAGATATATTTTCAGGTGTATTAAGTTAAAAAGTTTCAAAAAAAATTAAATTTCGAGAAAAAAGTTGTAAATAATTACTTCTCCACTTCAAAAAGTTTCAGTTACACATCAAACATGGGAGCCCAAATTTCTAGAAAAACCTTAAAATCTAATAAAAACATTGGGTTGTAACAAAATTAAAAAGAAGAGCTAAAATTTCATGTTTAAATTTAAACTTCCATGAAAAAAGACGAAACTGGCTGAATTATTGAAAAACCAAGTCAAAATTTACAAAAGTTAAGACTTATTTCATTTAAAACTTTAGAAAATAAAGCTAAAAAGTTCAAGCTTCATTCCATTTTGGCAACCTATATGAAGTATGTACTATACATTTCAAAATTTGAATGTTTAATTCTGGAAAAATATTCAACTTCTCCCAGAAATTTTAATTCTTGAATCCGAAATTTCATTCAAAGCTTAAAATACGGTTAAAATTTTTAACCACAAATTCTAAAAAAATGCCAATATTTCAAAGTTAAACTCGAAATTTTGAAAATGGGTTCGTTGATAAATGAAGCTCTTTTACAAATTTGGAATTATTTTTACTCAAAATTTTGACCTTATACAAAAAATTACCACATTTTCATTTTTAAAAATTTCCAGAAAAATTTGACGTTTTTCAATAAGTCTGAATATATCGAGAAATTTAAGTCTGGGATTAAAGTCAAAATTTAAAAATATTTTAGCTAATGAATTCAGTTTTTATTTTAAAATTCTTAACTATCTGGACATTTGAGCTTTCTAAAAATTTTGGCTTTTCTCTTGAAATTTGGAATTTCTAAAAATCGTGGCTTTTCTGTTGAAATTTGGGCTTTCTCGAGTTTTTTTATTAAAACTCTAAATTAAAAATATAATAAATTTCAAGTCTAATATCGAAATTTTGAAATTAAAATTTAAATTTCAAGCTTGAAACAATCCTCCTTCCCCACAAAAAAAATAATTTCAACTTTTTAAACTAAAATCTTTAACCTAAAATTGAGATTTCCTTATCGGCGACAAAATGTTTAAGTAAAAATTTTGCGGCTTTGGCCGAAAATATTGTGAACAAGATAACTATATTAAAAGTTTAAGTTTTAGTACAAAAGTTGGAGCAAAGAAACCAAATTTTCCACAGCAAAGTTTTGAGAAAAAAGACTGACATTTTTAAATTAAAATAACATTTTGTAAAAAACTGATTAAAAAAATAAAATTTTGGCACAAAAATGTCTAAAAATTTTAGCATTTTCAGTATTAAAGTAGAAATTTTCAGAAAGAAAGAAAAAATTTTTAAAATAATCAGGGCCGTGCCGTGCTATGAAGCAAATAGGGAACCACATCAGGCGGCACCTTAAAGGGGTGGCATAAGCAGCTAAATCAAAATATAATTTGAGCCATTGAATAATTAAAAATTGTTGCAAATCGTTTTTCTATATCGGTCTTTGTCAAAGGTGGGCAAATGCGGTTTTTCCAATTTTAATGTTTTTGCTTTTTAATTCAGAATATTTAATTCTTGTTAAAAGTTCAAACTAAAAATAAATAAAATTCCAAAGTGTATAAAGAATTTTTCGAAATTACAAAATTAAAATCATCTTTTTCGAAAAAGTGCAGAAATTCATATGGACAAAATATCGAACTTAAACTAGCGATTTTGCTGAAATAATTTAAAATTTAGATAAAATGGAAATTAGTAGATATAAAACTGTCAAATATCCAAAAAAACTTTTTGAAATTTAAAAAAACAATCTGTCTCATCAATCAAGTCCCAATTTCGCAAACAGAAGAAGAACGTTTGAGGAGAATTAGGAAAAATATAAATAATACTTGCGTGCTAACTAAACAAAGGTTTAGCAAAAAGCTGAATTTTGAGATAAAATTGATATTTATGAAAAGGAAAAAAACAAAAGGAAAGTTTGATTTTTCAAAAATGTCGAGTTTTTTCTCGAAATTTTGGTTTTTTCTCAAAATTTATTTTACAATTCTTATTATTTTCGAGATTAAACTAGAAATTTTAAAAAGGAATCGAAATTAAAAAATGTCATTAAAAATTTTGAGATAAAAAATGGACAAATCGGGATCAGATAAACGAGAAAACAGTTTTATTTCAAAAAATCAAAAATTCAGGTTTACAGTAAAAATTTCAGGAGAAACGTGAAAATTAAATTTTGGCTCCATAAGACAAAATTTTGAAAGGTTAAAAAAACGGAAAATTCAAAAACTTCAAGAAAGTCAAAATTTTGAAAAAAAGTAGGTTTAAAAAAGTGGATTTTTAAAAAATTTAAAAATTATGAAACCAAGGAAATTTAGAAAGGGGTCAAACTTAAAAAAAAATCAAAATATTAAATTTTTTTAGAAATTTAGAGCAAAAGTCCAAATTTAGAAAATAAGACATAACTTTCAAAAAAGAGTCTTAATTTTGAGAAGCAGTCAAAAATTTGAAAAATGGTTGCAATTTTTGATAAAAGTGAAAATTATGAAAAAGAAAAAAATGTTGAAATCGACATTTTAAAAAAATAAAAAATTGCAAAAAAGTTGGAAATTTTTGTCAAAAATCAAAAAAGTCAGGAGGCGGAAAAAAGGAGGTATTTTTTTTAATAAAGAATGTCGAAATTACTAGTTAAAGGTGAAATATTTTCGAAAAAATATTCAAAGCTCAAATTAAATGAAAAATTAAAAAAATCTTTAGGTTTTAATATAAAAATAGTTTTCAAGGTTTGCTGCCCCTTTTTCTAGTGCCCATCTGAATTGTAGATGGCGCGCAATATTATATCAGTATAAACATTGTGGACTGGTTTCTCTTTTATATGTTCTGTGTTTATATAATCTCAAATAAAATTGTTAGCAAAGATGAGTTCTTAGAAGTGAACTGTTGAGTTTTACTATAATAAAAACACCGTAAAAGGTACCTCTAGAAATATTCTACGCTTTAATAAAAGTTTATTTAAAATGAATTTAGCAGGTTACTATATTAGCCCGCACAAAAATCAGTCGACAGGCAGACAGACACTTATTGTTAGACGCTTCAATTTTATTAATATAAGATAATATTAAAGTCAAAAAATTAAGAAGGTAATTTCGAAACAGATCAGCTTTCTAAAAAATTCGAAAGTTTAAGTGGACAAAAATAAGAATTGTAAGTCAAAAATTGGGGGAAAAAATCGAACTAAATAAAAACCTGAAATTTATATTAAAAATAAAAATAAAGAGTATATAACCATAATAATAAGATAATGGTAAAGATTTTAAGTTTAAACTCAAAATGTTCAGTTAACAGTGTTACAGTTATAAAATTTTGGATACAAATCGAAATGTGAGCATTCTTCTTATCTAAATTTCAATTTTTTTGCATCCAATATGCCAAATTTAAACTTTTCTGCTTTAGACTTTCCTAAAGAATTTATCTACATTCTGCTTTTCTAAATTAAATATGATTTTCACTCTGTCTGATTTAATATATTTCCTTGGAATCTACTGGAATTGATTTTCTCTGCAACCTAGCTCCCAAAATTTGATTTTCTCACAATTCTACTTATCAAAATTTTCTATGTCCTTACATTTCACATATTTTAATTTCTCTACGTTCTATCTTTCTCCATGTAAAATTACCAGTATCAAATAGAACTAAATTTTGATCATCCATGGCTATTCACCAACTTTTTGTGAATTAAGATACTTCTATAAGCAATTGGAGCCAGATAAAATTTGCTGAAGCTACTAGTCAGCTTTGAAATGTGTAATTTACTATAAACTCCCACACTATCCACCTATAACCTTCTGAGTCAGTTATTATGATTAACAATAACTGATTACACCTTTGCTAACCTGCATAAAAGGTGTGCAAAGTTACGCTGAAATGACAGAATTATTTCCATGCAGTGCGATGTAATGAATATGGCATTTTATCTTAAGTCGTTGTTGTGACTAAATTATTGACTCAGGTGAGGTGATACGTGAATTTCATTCATAAGAATAAGGTGATAAAAGACTTCCTTAACTAGCCGAGTTATTAAATGGTTTTGCTAGATTTATACAGGCTGATTCGTTTTAAAAATGTATTAATGATACTTGGTTAAGATTCAAGAGGTGGCTGCAGAAGAAAATAGTGAGCCCTATACAGCTTTCTACCCCCTTATGGGCTAAATTTCAAAATATCATCTCTTATTACTCACCTAATACTTCATACACCAAACGTGTTAGCAAAATTTCATGCTTCTAGACCAGTTCAGGCGGTGCCTTCTGTCAGTCGATTTTTCGAGTTTTATTAAATAAATAAATCTTTATGGAGCAGCACTACAAATCAAAAAAAACTTCATGTTTTATGCGATGCATTCAATATAGGACAAAATTCCGAATGCTCGCCTCAAATCCTTGTGAATTCCGTTCTCTAATCTGGGATCTATAAACAGCTTAATAAGAGAACTCGAAGGATCGTGATAGCTCCAGTTCACTAAGAGATAATTGAATATCTGAGAGCCGCTCTATTCGACCCTAAAGCTTAATACCTGGACTGAAGGAAATAAATCACATAATATCAGGAAAGACAATGGAATAATTATTCCAGGACCCTCACCTGCGGAGCATGCTAGCCATTACCATGGCAACGGCTGATGCCAATTTGCATACTAAAATCTTTGTCGTCGTTAATTGGACTTCGACGCAAACTGCTTACTGTCAGGTAGGTGCATTATCTAACGTTGCTATTGGATTGTGAACTTCCTTCGCATTCCCATTTAAATGAGGATCGATTTCGTTTAACGACTTTGGGTCAATCAAGATGAAGACTCTCGAACAAAAAACAATGAAGGGGGGTGGTCATATTTCGGCACTAATTTTTTATTGAAGGAAGTAGAAAACTAGATCTGGTGAGAAAACTTTCTCTGACGTGTACTGTTTAATTTTTATCATCGTATAATTTCTTTTACTTTCAGGTATTTTAATTTTTGTTGGTAATTTGCTGAGAGATAAATATATGTATAATGAAATAATGATAAAATATATTTTGTAAAAGCTTAACTTTACATAACAAACTTTTAGTACAATCATTTGTTTTATTTGTTAAGAGTATGAGAACATTTTCTCAAAATTTCTCACTTAAACGTTTTTAATGTTTTCTTAAAAGTTCAATTTCAGAATCTGAACTTCGATTTTAAACTGTGAAACTTTGTTAAAAGTTCGGCTTATTTCTTTCAAATTTAAGTTCAAAATTTCCAAGTTTTCTGCGGAATTTCTAAAATTGAAATTTCGAAAGAAAAGTCGAAATTTAAAATCGAAATTTAAAATCGAAATTCGGAGACTTTTTTATTTCAAGCTCTTTTCTAGAATATTAAATTTTTTTTCTTTAAATTTAAGAAAAACGTGAAAAATTTGAAATATTCATAAAACATCCCAGTTTTATAAGTTAAAATTTCTTAGAAATTTTAAATTATCTGTTTTATTAGTTAACATTCTAAATTTAAAGAAAAAATCTAAATTGAGTTTTAAGTTGACAAAAGTAAAAATTTGAACAAAAACTCGAAATTTTTTAGTCCAACTTTTTTTTAGAAAAAATAACCTAACCTCAAAATGCTCAAAGTTTAAATAGAAAAGAATACTTCTGAGAATTCTTAAAGTCGAAATTGTGAGAACAAAGACATTTTCCGATTAAAATTGAAATTGGAACAACAAAGTATCATTTCAATATTACGAGTTTGTAGGTCAATTTTTTTGGAAAAACAGTAAAAAATTTTAATGTCGAATTTTGTACCAAAAAATTTTAAACTCTAAATTTCTAGAGATATTGAAATTTTGATAGAAATAAATTGTAAGAAAAGAAACACATTTTAAAAGAAGCACAAATGCGAGAGTTAATAAATTTTGACAATTAATAGAAACTATTTTTCTTAAAGCTTCGAAGTCTTCATTTCATCGCTTTCTTAAAAAGAATCCAAATTTTTTTCATAAATGTTAAGGACAAATCGAAATTTTGATATAAAAGATAAAATAACCAAAATTTCTGAAAATTATTAATTTCTAGGTTTAATTTGAACTTCGGAGAAAAATGTCGAAAGAGAAAATCAATACTAAAAACTTTTAAATATTTGCCTTTCAGAATCGTTCTTTTTTAATAGCTATTTTTTCCTAGAAATTGAAGAGTTAATAAAATTCGAATTTTAAAATGGAATTTTCGAATTTGAAGTCGATAAATTGATTCTACATCTAAAACTTTAAACTTTTTAGGATTCAAATTGAAATTTCGTAAAAGACGAAATTTCAAGGTTAAGATTAGGAAAGGGCAATATTTCCAGATGAAAATCAAAATTCAGCAAAAAAATCTCACGAGAAATGATATTTTTGAGAAATTAATGGGACTAGAAATTTTCAGGACTTTCTTTCAGTTGATATATTTTTCTCAAAATTTGAAGTTTAAATTGCAATTTTTTTCCTAAAACTTTAAATTTTACAAAGTGGGGTTTCAACCTTTTTTTCTTTGAACTTCATTACTGAAATTTTAAATATAGTCCAAATTTCGAGATTAAGGTAGAAATTAAGGGAAAAAATTAAATTATTATCACAATTTCGTAAAAAAAAGTTACAATTTTTAATGTAACTCGAACTTGAAGATGAAAACCATAGCATCTAGATCAAAAACGAAAAAAAAAAGCGGAATTGATTCAAGATTTTAAAAAATTTTGGCTTTTTTTTTGGGGAATTTTTATTTTTTTCTCGAAATTTGAAATTTCAAATTAAAAGTGGAATGCTCGACCTTACACCAAACATTTCACTTGGTTCCTAAACTTTTCTTGTTTTAGTGATCAAATATAAGATTTTCTGATTAAAACCATAAAGTTAAAAATCTCTGGATAATTTTGAAATTTTCAAAAAATGTTGAATGACTTTGAGGGGGAGAGGGCGTTACTTTAAAGTTGCATACGGATGCCCACGAACAAATAAAATTTTAAAGATAGAAATAACTAGATGAAAATGAAAGAATCATCATTTAAATAGTTTCCTACTTAACTAAGATCCTGAGTAGTTGCGCAGTAATTTATAAAAAATAAAGCCAAATTTTGCCTTGCCATCTTGATTACAATTCGACCTTAAAGTTTTAGCTGCCCCTAATAGAAGCACAACGCACTAAATTAAATCGCCAATGGGGCACTTCAGCCTTATTAACAAAGAGCTGAGTAATATAGAGTGTTTGAAACTTTTTACGAGTATGAGGCCGTTTACCTAAAGATGGTAACCACCCGAAAATTATGTAGGGGCCTGTTTTCGTATAAACGTAAATAAGGAAAACATCCAATGCATTATTCATAAGGTTGCGGGGACAGGTTACCTGGGAAATATAACAAGGTCTGGGACTTGACTTATTACCGCCGGGGACGAAATGAAAAGTGAGGCTTCAGGTGGGACAAAGGGGGGATTGCCGTAATGATATGCAAATGGAGTAGGTGTAAATTCGGGGACAGCGCTCAAAGACAAATCCACGGCCTCCCGACTAGATTACGAGTGGGCTGCAAATTAGACATAAATGAAGGTCCCGAAATCGTTTCAGTTTCATAGAGATATGACGATGAGCGGAAAAATGACACAATGCTCTTGGCCCAACCCTTAAACTTTTCTGAAATATTGTTCGTACACTCAAATTGACTTGGCTTTAAATGGGCACGTCACTGAGTCGTTTTCAAAAGGACCAAACATCGTTATTTAATGATGATGACTTCCAAAATTTTACTTTCTCCGCGTTCTGTTTTGTCAAATTACTTTGTTGCTATATGGATATCTCAGTCATAATATCATTAATACTAACTACGAATTAGTATAGGAAGGAAGTTAAAAAAATATTTAACCTTTTAACATGGCACTACTGAGCGCAATAAATGGTTTTTGATTTCGGAGGGCACTGACGCTTATCACTTAGCAGTTGTAATGATAAGGTGACTGACCGAGGCGAAATTATTTAGTTATTTAGTAGCACCGTTTTCCATCCATACACTTGAGACTAATATGAAAATTATTACATCTATTTTATATTTTTAGTTTCAATCAATCTGATAAAAAGTATAAGCAAAAAAGGTATAAATGCACTTAAAATCTTATAATAAAATAACCGGTCTGACACAAACTAAATTATAAATTCTAAAGAAGAGATATCAATGCGATGCATACCCAAAATTAAGGTTGAATTCTCAAACGATTAATTAATTTCGGAGCGGCAGTAAGGCTGTTATTTATGTCAAATGTGCCAAGATGAAATTTCCTTTCCGAATGTAGGGTTCTTACAGGACTACTCAAGTGCCTACTTTTCCGAACTCTTTGAGGGTCTATGAAGTAAAAAAAAAGAAGATAAGTGGTCGGTAAACGCACACGATATGATGGTAAACGCCACACGATTTAAAAAATTTCCGCCGGCATCACAAGTTTTCCTCATGGATTTACAAAACTCAAAACGTCCCGTCATGATCGTCGGAAAATACGTCTTGTTAATATTAGCCACCTTATAACAATTGCACTCACTTCTTCACGGTTTCTCTTTTCTTTTTACTTATCCGACTTATGCAATTCGTTATCATTATCGGTAGATTTTCGTGCGAAAAACCGAATCATCTGTCGACTTTTTCAGATTTCTTGGAGCCAAAAATATTATTTAATGATTCAGTTGCAACTACCTGATCTAAGCAATACTGTTTTATTTCTCTTAACTGCCGATGGCGGAGCGGTTGCATTCTTCTTCTTAACGACGTCGAACTCGCTTCGAGTCAGTGACAGCCCGAAACCGTGTTTAAATTGTGACAAATATATAGTTCTTTTAGCTTAAATAACCATTAAAAAAATGATCACGTACTCGTATCATACGTATTTTTCTTTAACTTTCCTTAAAATCAATGAAATTATGACATGCACATTGAATATAACAGATATTATTTATTTTCTAGCAGTGACATCGAAATATTAAGAGTAGTATGTCAACTATATTCGTTTAACTTAGCTTTAAGCTATCGCCTGCTCCCTTCAAAATTTATCATACTATGCGAATAAACATTTTTTTTTCTCTTTCGAACTCGGTTAAATTGGGGAAAACTCCGAGGCGAATTAGCGTGCGATAGGTGCGAATGTGGGTGAAGTTAACTGCCGTGAACTTTGAGCACTTTAGGGCTTCGGTAATGAGTCGGTATTTGCCCTGCGAGTACGTTGTAGGTGAGGAGTCCCAGGTCATCGAGGGGTCAGCTATTAGTAGCTATAGCAACTACTCTTCAATTAAGGCTTTCCGGCTTGTCCAGCGTTCTCACATCTCAGCGGTTTTAAAACGGACAGTGCCCTTGCGCTGTCCGCGATCCCAGGGACTTTCGATGACTTAATTTTTTTTAAGTAAAAACTTCTTTAGGTGCGTTAAGCAGCTAAAGATAGGGGATAAACGCCTGTATTTGCCATATAGATATATAATACACATATATCGTTGTTAAGTTACCAAAAGCCGCCATTTGAACAACTAGTCGATTGCTCTACGATTGCGCCACTCTGGACTTTTATTGACATTCATTGGCGTAGACAGAATTTCCATCAAGGGGGGGGCAACAATCATTCTGAAAATTTTATGGGCAAAAATAGAAAACCTTCCGACTGTGTGATGTATATTTTCATTTAAAAGTTACACGACCTGGAAAGATATAATTTTTAGAATAAAGTAGAAATTTCGAAAGAGAGCCTAACCTTAAGGAAACCCGTTTGGAGAACTTCAAAAAATGCAGAAATTTCGAAAAGTGGAAAATTCAAAAAAGGACGAAATTTCCAAAAGCCGATTTTTGTGAAAAAAGTGGCAATCCCCAGAACAAGTTGAATTTGGATAAAAAATTCTTTCAAAACTATATCCCTCAGAATTTTTCTTTCTATTAAATTTTCGATTTAAATTTAGAAAAATAAACGAATTTTGTGTAAAAGTCAAAATCTTCAGAAAAAATTCAATTTTAAATGTAAATGTCCAGAAACAGAAAGTATCGAATTTGGAGATAAAAGTCAAAATTTGGAGAATAAGATAAATTTCGAACAACAAGATAAAACTACCGATAATCGAATTTAAAGAAGAAATTCGGAAAAAAACAGATGATTAGCAAAGCGGACTTCGGAAAAAAAATTAGGAATTTTGAAAAATACGTTGCAATTTCGAGAAAAAGATCGCATTTTCTAGAAGATATTGAAAAAGTCCAATTTTAAGAGGAAAATTGGAATTTTGAGAATACACTATTAATTTCGAAAAGGGCGTATTTTGAAAAAAAACTGAAAAAGTCGAAATTTGCATTAAATTATATTAAAAATAAAAACCTTATTCTCTCTCAACAGCTCGAAAAATGTTCAAATTTGGAAAAAAGTCAAAATTTTCAAAGTTCTAATTTTCTGAATAGACGATATTTTCAGAAAAAGTATAATTTTGAGAACGAACAATCGCAATCTTCAAAAACTTTGTTCTCAAAATTTAAAATTCAATAAAAACGTTAAATTTATAAAAAATCTTTAATTTTTATTAACATTCCGATCTAACTTAGGGAGAAAAGTGAACATTTTAAGAACCGTAAAAGATCACATTTGAAGTTTAAAGTCGAAATTTGTTGAAAAAGACAAATATATTCAAAAAATGGCAGGATTTTGAATCAAATAAACGATTTTTGAAACAATAGTTCAAAAAGTAGAATTTTGAATATAAAATCGAAACTTCAACAAAATAATTTTCAGGAAAAGACAAATTTTAGGAAAACGACTATTTCAAGAGAGAGTAAAAGTCAATATTTTAAGAAAAAAACTAATTTACCAGGAAATTTCCATGAAAAAGAAAATAATTCTAGAAATATTATATATCTGATATTGAGATAAAAATCAAAATTTCATGAAAAAGGCAAAATTAAAAAACCAGTTAAAATTAAAAAAAAAAACCGTTTCTAAAAGATCAAAATTTTCAGAAAAAGCTACATGTTCAGAAAAATATAATACGGAAAAATGGAAAAATTTCGAGAAAACTTCGAAATGGACAGTCAAATTTAAAAAAATAGTCGAAATTTGGAAAAAAAAAATCGAAAATCTGAGAAAAAAAAAAGAAACTACGAGAAAATAGTCAAAATATTACAAAAAAAGATCCAGCTTTTGACAAAAAGTTTAAAAAGCGAGAAAAAAAGATTAGCATCTTAGTGAAAATTCGAAGTTTCCCAGAGTGAGATTTTATCAAAATTTAGGAAGAAAATGAATTTTAAATTTAAAAAATCGAAATTTTAAGAAAAAATTGAAATTTCTTGAGTTTTATTTATTTTCTCTTGATAGCTCGCATCAGAGGAAGACAGGCGCTCTACTTTGCCTCAGCGTGTCGTGAAAAAATGTCCAATATTGTGATATACGTCAAAATTTTGACTTCTTGAAATGTGGACTAAAAAAAAGGTTGAGCTTTGTCAAGAACATTTTTTCGTAATTTTTGTCCTTTTACAAAAATTTTAATTTCCAAAAAATATACTTTTTTATCAAAAAATCGACCGAATTTCGGAAAAAAGGTAAAAGCTGCACAATTAAAAAAAGTCGAAATTGTCAGAAAAAGTCGAATATCGAGAAATGGCGAAATTTCAAAAAAAAAAAAACAACGAACAGACATGTTTTATTAAAGAAGTCGAGTTTTATGAATAAATGCGACATTTAAAAAAAAACAAATTCTGTAGAAAAATGCGTGATTGGAAAAAATTTGAAATTTTGAAAAGATGTTTCAAGGAAAGGATGAATTTTAAAGAAGAAAAGAAAATTTTTGGAAAATTTTCCCCAGTTGAATATATGTTTGGTTTGCTGCAAGAATCAGAGCGAAGGGGGCAAGTGCGCCACCTTGCCCTATTCTAACTATGTCTATGGTGATATTTCTTAAAATCTTTCCGAAATTTGGATAATCCAATATCAGGCTGATCCAGCATCCGGATAACCCGACACCGGATAACCCGACATGGGATAATCCGGTTTCGGATAATCCAGTACCGGATAATCCGACAGCTGCATAATCTGACAACCGCATAATCCGACATCGGATAATCTGACACCGGATAATCTGACAACGAATAATCCGACAACCGGATAATCCGGCATCCGCATAATCCGAAAAATTAGTACATTAAAAACATATTTTTTGAAATATCTTGAAATTTGTTATATCATAGTTTTAATTTTTGCTTCTATCGGCAGTCCCCATAGGTAACTGCCCAATTTTTTTTTTCTAAGATAAGTTATGGGGCTATAAAGCTTTATATAGAGCCGATACTTTGTCTCTTTTGGAGCGTTCTGGTAAAGTAAAATTATTGAATAATATCCAATGAAAAAACTTTGTTCGAATAACAGTAGTTTTTGGAGAGCTGCCCTTTCCATATAAAAATAATTTGTTCTGTTTTGCTTTTGGTGTCGTCATTGATTTGGTGAGTTGACTATCTTAGTAATATGTGAGCTGTGTTAATTTCCAATGGCCCTTTGGTCACTTGAATCTTCGGCCAAATCTGCATTCACCTCCAAAGATGTCAGATAATTAATATAAAATATAAATAAGTCGAAGAGGATGGTCTTCTTTCGAAAAAAATCTCCAAATCTTTGTAGAAGTAGTAATAATTTGACAAATGTTGACATTGATGTCTATGTGATCATCTAAATATCGATGACAAACAATAATGGAATTCAAAAAATTCATGTTCTTTAACATTGATGTTATTGAATGGATTTATGAAATGACAATGGTATCAATTTCTTTTCAAAATATTCTGCAGTTTGCGATTGGCGATTTCAGATTAATGTCTTCCAACTTTCTTAAGAAAGAGCAAATCACTCATCTGGTATTCCCAACAAATTCCTACATTTTGTTCCGTATTCACATTTTTTACTTAAAACATGTTTTATTTCTGCGATTCTAATGCGGATGTCCTAAAATGCACCCACTCCGAGCTACAGCTATCGTAAATTGCGCAAGAAAACTCGATTATGTCAATTATGACTACAATTATTCATGAAATCATCTGAGAATTTGTAAGCCTCTATTTTTTGAGCCCCCTATTTATTTGTTGATTCAAATACATTGTAAAAAACTTTAGAGGGATGAAGGGGGGTTACATCTTTCATTGCCAAAATTTTGCATTTCCATTGAGAAACGCCGAATCCAAATAAAACTGCCTAGTTGGCCGTGAAAAATCTAAAATTTTGATCTTTTGCATTTTTTTGATACAACTAACCGTTTTTTTTTATGTTCAGTCCACTCGCAAAGGATAATCCTATTATGCCTTCAAAGCACCGCAAGTAGGATACGGAAACAAGAATATATGGCGATGAACCGCCTTCTTTAACAAGAATGGCTACTAATTTTTGGGAAAAATTTCGTTCGGTAACGAGTTCCATAGCTTGGAAGTGTATAGAGAAAAGAGCCCCCGTAGACCGAAGTCATCACTGTGTCAAGCTGTCTCCGACTGTCTTGTGTGCCTCAAGAATCTTGCGCTTGAGGGGATTAATCCTATTATTTCTTGTGAGCATTTTCCATGAAAGTACTTGTACAAAACACATAAATCACCAACCATCTGCCTGTCTGCCTGTGCTCTAATGTTTTGAGAGAATCGGTCAAACTCTCGTCACCAATGAGCCCAATCGCTCTTCTTTGAATTGAATCCAAAAGAGCTAAAGTGTGCTTTGAGACTGACGTCCAAACATGAGAACAGTATTCTAGTGTTGGCCTACTTAAGCTTTATATAATGTGAGTAGCTGATGGGATGTGAAGTACTTTTTAGCTCTAATAAGAAATCCAAGCTTCTGAGAGGCATGTTTGGCAATGACGCGCACTTGATCGTCCGAAGAGAAGTTAGTGCTCGCATTCACTCCTAGGACAGACAGATTACATCCCATCGAGAGGATTTTACCGCGGCCTGAGTTTTTGAGGCGTTGAAGTCGACCAGATTTTTCTTACCCCATTCCAGAATGATTTCGAGATCCCGATTAGTTATCTGTATCTGCTGTTCCTTTAGTAGCGACGAATAATGATTTGTCGGACAAAAAAAGATGCCACCAGGCTACTATCATCTGCGTAGCTGTATATCGGATTAGAAGTTGAAGCTAGGAGATCCTTTATGTGTAACAGAAACAAAGTAGGAAACAGATCAGACCCCTGAGGCACTCCTGCATTAATCGCAAATGTCTCTGATGAGATGCCATTGGCGACGACCTGAAGAGATCAGCGAAAAAATTGGATATCAAATGACCTAGTACAGGAGGAAGACCATAGAATGTTAATTTGGCGAGAAGAGATCGATGCCAGACTCTATCGAAGGCTTGATATCCAATGCCATAATGCAGAAAATCGTGTTCAGTGAAGGGAGAGTACACTATCAAAATAACCATAATCTAAGTCCTACTAAGCTTATTGGGAAATTCAGATTTTTTTAGTAAATTGCATTGATTATTTTATATCAAATATTGGAAATGCTCTCTGCTTCCTCCGCGATACAACACTCCATTCTTTTGCACGTTTACTGCCGGGGAAGAAAAAATCCCATTTTGAGCCAAAAAATACGCTCTTATAATTTGTAATCGAATATTGAATCACCCTGTATAAATTGGCACTTCTGATTCTTTCTTTTCCCTTTATCATTGTCCTTACGTCTAAGTTTATTTCATGTTCTTATTGTCAGCCAGAAGCCTCATACATATTCTTCAATAGTATCTGTCTCCAGATTTTTAAGATTTGGTGCCGCAGTTTTAGAAAACGAAGAGGACTTGGCATTGGTTTTGATTAACTTCGAGGTTAGCAATCCATCCATTTGATTATCCATATGTTTGTCTACGTTTCGGTTGACACATCGATTCAAATCTGCTTATCTATTCACCTGTCCATTTATGCAAACTTGCATCTAAAGTCTAAAGTCATCCAGTAACCTCGACATTTTAGTTCCTCACAAAGCAATTACGCTGCTGTCGTCTGTAAATCCCGATTTTCATTTACTGCAGAATAATGACGCATTCACTACTCTTGTAAAATCTCTCCCGGCCAATTTTCACCTCACACTTCGATTGTATTGTTCGCAAAGTTCCCCACGGCACTGCATTGTAATTTTCAAGGAGTATGGAAACGTTTAATTTAGCGATCGATGAGAAATGGCTTCCGAACCACCTGACAAGACAAGTAGGAGTTTGAATTATCTGCGAATTGGAACGTCTTAAACGTAATGAACACGTCAGGAAAGCAATCAACGCATCTCACCGTTTCGAGGTGATGTAGAGGCAAGGGAGATCCCCAAGACGTACACGAAATCGAGCAGGATGAAACGAGGTGGCGGCGGCCGAGGATTCCTTGTCCACTGTCATTCAGCGTGATAAATGCCCCCATGTAAATCTAGATGTTAACTCAGGGGGATAATTGACAGGTAGATTGGTGACCTGTCGTTCTTACAATGATCAAGACTTGGTGAGTTCAAATAAAAGGTGGAAGGAAGTTGGAGCGAGATCAAATATTTCAGGGATGACTTCAGTTGAGGTCGCAATTTCAGACATCGTTGGTATTGTGTAATCTCATTATCAATGACGTAGTGTCGTTCGCGATGCATAGAGGGTAATGCGGCAACATCTTGGCGATCGCTTGCACAACGACATATCAGCTCATTGCACCTTGTGCAGAATGGACCTTCTGCCGCTTCTGATGTTACTTCATGACTCAATAGCTCCTTTACAATGTAAATTACCTCGCATTCTACTTCCTTTCGCCGTTACCCTTACCGCATTCGTATGACAAACGGAGTTGAAATGATATTTACTTAAATCACGGCTTCCGTAGCTCCATTTCAAATAGTGCACTATTTTGATCTTTCTACTAACATTTTGAACGTTTTTAATGGGAACATGGAGCAATTCTAACAGAAATAGATACGACGTCATCAGTTTTCTTTTATAAGGGTTATTACTGTACACAAAAATCATATAATATATACTTGGATTTTGCTAGATTTAATTAAGTTTCTCATGAGGACGAAATGTTAGATTTTTTGGGAAATTTTAGTCGCGCTCAATTTAGCTCAATCTCAGTAGTAATACCGATGAGATTCTAAATTTATGCCAGCGTAGCAACCTCCGTCTAATTACGTAGAATTGCAGATTTGTAATTACTGTCGCCCTGGGCCATATTCAGTTTCTGTTTGCGGCAAACATACACCTATATATGTCGCTGTGTGATCACAAGGTGAAAGCTAAATGGCCTATAAACGCTCGAGCAAACAAAACAGAGTCGGTGTCCGTTGATGGCCATCAAGGCCATATCAATCAAGTCAAGTGGATAAGCTTGTTTAATGTAAGCACACACGAATAGCCGTCTCTTTTTCACCGGTGAGTTAATCGCAGTTCAACTGAAAACAGTAACATCATTGTGCAATATAATTTAATTATGTTTTATTTTTATTTTGACGGTAACGAACTTTATTTATCCACTTCACACTTTACATTTTTATAACTCCATTTTTCTTGAAGGCTTTTTAAAATAACTATAAGAGAACAGTTATTATTTTCATCGCATCATTGAAATCTTGATATAAAACGTAAAATAAAAACAAAGAAAACAGCTAGATACTAATTAATAATGATGGCCACATAAACATATCGACGTTTTGAAGATAGTCGCATAAATATTGTAACGAACTGATAGTCTTAAATTTTAAATTATAGAAGTGCGGGGTGTATGAACCTCTTTAGCAGATTTTATCAGACCCTTGTTAAGGCAGTTTAATGACTCATAGGCAGGCGTTCATATCCAAACTTCAAGACGCTTCGAGAGATAAAAGATTAGTAAAGAATTGTTGGATATATCGGGTGTAAGAGACTCATTCTACACCCCCTTTTTCTTAATTCAGTGGCGGCTGGTGCTAAAAAAAATTGGGGGTTGCAAAGAGACACTTACCAAAATGTGCCGAGATTGGAAATTTTAAATTAATCTGGAATTAAAAGATATTTAGGATTTTAAATGATATATGTTATACATGTATAGTATATTATTAAAATTTCCCTTTTATAATATGCACAAAAATCAGGCATTCACTTATTGGAAGCGGAAGTCCATACGATGATCTTTGGCCGATGCAAATTTATTAATAATTTTTGATTGCGGTCGGGTATTCCTTGGATTAAGTCCTTTTCTTTGGAAAGCATCGTTAATGCGGACAATTTTTCCTGGCATAATGTATTTCTTAAAAGTTTTTAATTATTTTCAGGGTGGAGAAGCACCCTCTGCTTCAGGAGAAGCCATTGGGATAGTTATAAAGATTTTTGAAAGCATTTAGAGTTCCACTAAAAATTTACTAAGCTCACTGTTTTCTGAAATAATGTTATAGAGTACAAGTAAACCATTTCAATCCAAAAATGGATAAATCTTAGTGGTTTTTTAAAACACTTTTCGGGAAAAGTGGTTCTATACTGATTAAATTTTTCAGAAAAAAATAAGGTTGCTGCAATTAACTAAACATCGTCTGCAGAATATTTAAGTCTGGAATAGATCATCCAAGTTGCTTAATTTCCAGTTTTTCCGACACAGATCGGTTACAGAATGGTTGTGCAATTAAACTTTGCACTGAATTCATTTTTATTTGTGTTTCACGGCTCACAACATTGGCCGACAACAAATTAAAATAGCGAGTTGATATTTGGTTTGCACCCACAAGTGCAACCTAATGCTTGCTTATGGGCAACTATTTAAACGAACAAAATATGAGTTAAGGCGCAGGTGCATATGTGGAAAGCAAAGTTTGCAGTCTAGCCTGCAAACTCCTCTGCAAACCATGGACCCAACAACCTCGCCAAATTCTAACGAACCAGGGGAATCTGTTATAGTTATGTTTGGTAACGATAAATCTGTTATATTAATAAATAAAATAGACAACAATTACTTTATTTTTTATCCCGGCACATTTTTTTTGGAGGTTGCGCAAACTTGCAAACCTTAGCACTAGCCGCCATTGTCTTAATTTATAAAGATAAATCTTCAAATTTGCTACAGCCAGTATATTCATGAAACGTCAACTTTTGACACAGAAATGGCATTCCTACTGTCAGCTTAACTAAAATTAATACAAACTTTTGATTTTTAAGTAAAACAGCTTGTATACTACCCTATTTCTCAAATCTGCACAATTTTCTGAGTATAATAGATCAAAATAAGCGATTTTTGAAGTTATGATAATTTTTTTTGTTCCATTTTATTTTGCAATCAACGGGGTCATGACTAATCCTAATTAATTTTAAGGGACCACAGTAACGTTATAAACATAACTTCATTTTCTTAGATAGCTCATACTGTGGTACTGTGGTACCACAAAAAAGTACAATTAATGGGGAATCTACTCATTATATTTATTTTTGCTATGAGATCAATATAACCAAAACTACACCATTACAGCCACAATTTCGAGAAAAACTTAAAAAATTATAAAAAGAGACTAAATATATTAAAAAAAGACTTAAATTTAACATTATTTTACTTCTTTTCGAACTTTTAAACTTGAAAATTCAAAAAAAAATTGTTCTTATATGAATGTCGAAATTTCGAGAAAGATATTTTACTTAAATTTCACTTTTTTCCATGTTTGACTTTGTCTCAAAAGTTTGGGCTTAAATGCTACGAATATTGTCCATTTTTCCTATATAATTTCGGCTTGCATCTAAAACTGAAATTTAGACTCTTTAGCTTTGTGCTAGAAAATTTAAATATCAAAATTTGGCCTTTCTAACATTGAAATGTTAAACGAAATTTCTGTAAAGATTCCAATGAACTGTTAAGAAATGCCACGAGCAATTTCCCTTTTTTTAAAAAAAATATCGAGTTTAAACATTTTGAGAAAAAAAGTCAAATTGTTGAAAAACTTGATATTAAAAGATGAGAAGAATATCTGTACTAAAATAGTTGAATGTGCTGCAGTTGAAAATATTTACAACAATAGACCGGTTTCGGTCTTTCTTGATATTATGAAGATGGCATGATAGTTGCAAAACTTTCCAATTTATAGGCAGATTTCTCGAGATTTAAATTCCATTTTTAATCTGTATGGACTTATCTTACGACGAACATTTTGTTATATGCTAACTGAATTATTACTGAGACCGAGAAATACAAAAAAATTATGTACGATGTTACTAAAGACATAAAGGTCACTAGTAATGAACAACTTTCTTATATTAGTGCACATCACAATTAGAAATTACTTGATTGGTTTTAAATCTCCAGAGTATTTATGTGGCTGAAAATATTTACAACGACCCTACCATACTGATGAGGCCAAGGAAGGTCGAAGCCCGTCTATGGTTGTTGGTTGTAAATAATTTCAACTATAGTATATTCGACTGTTTCATTACAGAACATTTAATTGACATTATTTTATAAGTTTAAGATATCCAAACGCATGGTACGTCGTGGAAGTTTTATTTAATGGATATTTTACGCAATACATAATAGAAGACAGCTACCTCAATACTAGTGACCTTTGCGACTTTAATTACATCATATATAACATGGTTGTAAACTTTATCGTGTCTTTGGAACCAAATTTTATGTTAAACTTTCATTTATAGGTTAGACTTCTCTTCGATATCTAGAATCAATTAACTCGAAATCAGTTGCTTAAGTAACTGATATTCAATCTTTGCTTTTGAGAGGCTTTTAATATGCGAAATAGAACTGCTACTCTGGTTTCGTGTATCAGCTCAAAGAGGGTGAATCTAGCTTCATACTTTTTCAACAAATAAATAATCTTTATACAATATTACCTATTAGGTAATGATTGGGCTTTTCGGACTGGGTGGGATATTACGGAGAGCACGTGCCACCAGATGGTCTTAATGAAAATCCGAGGACAGATCAATGGGACGGGCTGATGTGTCGCATCGGCTTGCGGTCACTAAACGAAATAGGTACGCAGGTGTCGCAACGTCCCCGACTTATTGCATTTTTGCTGACCATATCGATTCGCTCTATGATTCCAACAGTAACACACCCCCAAAAGCGTCGACATTTCATCTCGAAAGTTAAATTGAGGAAGTTTCGGGGCCTCCTTAAAAAAGCAGATTAAAAACTTAATAAAGTTTTAGCGTGCACTAAAATTAAGAAATTCGATTAGAAAAGACCCTCACCTGTGTTCGTTCGCGGCCGTTAAATGAGCTTTCTAATCTTTTAAAATGGAAGCCGAGACGCTTTAATCTAATAACGGTCATTAAAATTGCCGGCTTTAGATAAATTCAATGGTTATTGTTAGGACGAACATAATTACTTAGAGCGAAATTGATAATAAGGGAGAGTCTCGGCGAAGTGACGACAAAGCGTAATAGCGATAATAAAGACCGAAGGAAAAAGTTGGGGTATGAGTTGTAATTAAGTTACGACATGGAGGTGCGAAGCGGTGGACACAGGAAGCCCTTTGAGGTCGAAGTTATCGCGAATTACGCCGATGGGAGTCTCCAGGTTTACCCCGGCTGATCTACAAATCAAAATGTCCTCAGAAAATAGGAGAGGGCCCTTCGAATGTATTTAGGCTCGTTTTCTTTGCAGAAGCTCTCCGATACCCACTAGTTCCACCAAAGACGGACACTCACTAGCCGGTTTGAACCAGGATAATTCAGACTTTAATCGGTTATTTGTATATTGGCTTTTAATAAAAGAATTATCAGAAATGAATTTTCTGCGGATTTCTGTGAGTGTTCAGTTGCAAGTAACTGAAGCTCAATTGAAATTTTTATCTATGTCTCTATTGCATTTAATACAACAATTTATTTAGCATCTACCTATTAATTCGTAATTTTTGTAAACAGTCAACTATACCAACAAATATACGTAATATAAGCGAAATATGTAGCAGCAACACTGTTCTGTATAGCACCTGTAGTGTACTGGTAGCAATGCAGCTTTGCGGCTTGGAGATTCAACGCTCGAATCTCCGCGGCGGCGAGATATTTCGAAATTGAAACCCTAAAAGTGTAAAAGTGATGATTAAGTCAATCTATCATAAAAACTCTAGACTTACAAAGCCTTCTAGTCCTCTTTTACGATGTAGACATCTACTAGGGCACTTTTTAAAGGAGCAAAAAATTAAGAAGTATCATTTATTTATAATGCACAAAAATCATATGCATATATATAAAACTTCTCAACTTCCAGGTCAGCACAGATTCAAAAATTGAGGCCCCTATGGATTACAAAAAGAAAGACGAAAAGAAAAATATACAGTTCTCGAGCGCAATTATGCGAGCACCGCAGACGTATAAGAAACAGATATTTGAAATACACATTTGGAGCCTGTAAATAGCTAAAACACGACCGTCATCGGTGACGTAGCTATCAAAAAGTAAGGCAATGTAATACACTGCATTGGGTATTATGTTAGGATGTCGGAAAATAGGACTAAATTTTTACAAGAAAATCAACACTTTAATATTTACTGTTGAAAATTAACACAACCTTTAAGCTTTAAGGTATCGCAATCCAGTTCGATCGTCTACCAAGAATGCTCATGGATGATGTATATCCCTCGTTTCATATACGGCTCATGCAAAGTGTATACAAACGATCCATCTTGTCGCCTTGGCTCTTCTTTTATTGCTTTCGATTTCTTGGAGTTGTTACAATTATGTATTGATTTTTTTTTCCTCTCAAACGAAACGAGTATTTTGATCACAACTTTATTTGAATATATAAATGCATTTTACCAATTTATTGGAGCCTAACCTCATAACTAGTATAAAAACAAATCTGTCAAACTCAAAAAAAAAATCTACAATGAGACATGTGATGTGGCGTCAGGTCTTTGAGCGTGATTCTGGCGGCCGCTTCCGAATGAATCTGAAGACATAAATCTTGCAGTCGAACAATCAATAAAGTAATTGCGAGCGAAATGGCTCCGTTCCAACTATTTTACGTACTCGCCTTCAATTTTAGTTCACTTTCGTTGGCACATCGAGCGGTAAAAATTCGATCATACATCAGGTAAACCGAGATATATTGTGGGATTGAAAAGCCGACGCAACGTAAATAACTTCAATCGCTATAAAGTTGTTTAAAAGATCAACAGTCTTTGATCACTCTTTGGTATCTAGACACGGCCAAATTAATTAGCGTTGTGTAATTGGTTATTTGCCACAATTCTAGGCACTGTGTGAGTGGCGTGACTCATTTACGAAAGACAACGTCGCTCTATCAACTCTTCAATATTTCTCTCGGCGGATTACCGGCATAACCACGAATTATGGGGGATAAGTACGACTTGCGCAACGTAAATAAAATTGTAGTTCTGTTTATAAGCCAGCGAGTGGGTAATCAAAACAATCGAGATTGATGGCCGACGTTCCAGATGAAGCTAAAACGCTCAATTGGCTGCGTGGTGGCGAAATCTCGAAGATCATAAATTCACCAATGTTTAGCGTTTTACAATGTAACTTTATGTCTGAAATGAGCCGAAATAGACCACACCTGCGGCGACATTTCCAATTTATAAGATCCGCCAGACTGCAAATGAACCCATAGAATATCCAAAATATGACGATGTATGGGGGAAGTTGAAACATCTCGCTTAGCGCCTGCGTGCTCACGAAAAAGTAATCTAATCTGAACACCATTTCTGGAATCATGAGATTAGTCATGTAACAAACTCATGAAAAAGCCAACAAGTCGGCTACAAGAAAGTGGACCATTATCTTAGACCTATATTGCATCTTAGAGGTAAATTAGACCTACATTAGTTGAAAATTCTTGACTATTTATTTTCAGAACGTAGGAGAATCATTTGTACTTGCAATGAGAATTTACAATGTAGTGCCTCTTTCGATGTTTTTTAAAATAATTATGGTAGAACTAAGAGAATCAGGTAAAAATGAATATTATTGGATTGCGTTTTTAAATGCAGATGAGGTGTAATTCTTTGGAGAAATTCTGCTCGAATTCAAAAGTGTAGAAGTTCTATAAAAGTGTTTCCATAGATAGAAGTCCTCACCCTGTCAAGCTGGACTACACAGAAATTTACTATATTTGTTGTCTTGTATGTTTTGGGTATGTTTCATTTGGGAAGGATCAGAGTCATCAGTTTTTCCGAAAATTTTCTAAGGTTGTTGTGGAAAAGATATCTGTCATCAACCAGCCCCTGGTTAAGGTTTTCTTTCCGAACTGACGACGCGGGAAGGGTAGTAGAGGCTTTCGCCATCACTTGTGGACTTGCGCAATTGGTTGAGTAACCCACAAGAATTCCTGATGTAGATACCCGTCAACCTAATCTATTCGACTTTTTCCTAACAAATTCTCCAAATTCGTATAAAATCATTATGACATTGGAAGTTCCGACCACAAGCTTGTAGCAGCCCCTCGCTCGCTTCATATACCACTTCCTTCTCAGACACAGCCCCGTAGCGTCTGGCACTTTATCTCTGCAAACTGGGAAGAATTAAGAGACTTTTTTTGAATCTTTCCCATGGCAAGAAGTCTTCTTTAACTCAGACAAGCCTTCCTCAGTCGCCGAATCCATCACTGACACTATCCTGATTGGTATGGAATGTTCAATTTCCCATTCCCAAAAGAAGTCTGCCCCCACTAAACCTTCATTAAGCAAAAAATGTGCTTACGCTATCTTCTGCAAAAATCGTGCGTATCATCGTTGGAGAAATAATCCCTCAGTCGAGACTCAGACCACCTTTGCACATGCACGATTTTTGTAAACAGGCTGTTGACGAGGCAAAAAGTGATTTCGGTCATAAAATGCATCAGAGGCTTATCAACTGTCCGAAGAATTCTAAGTCTTTTTGGGGATTTGCAAAGCCGATTGAAAAGAATTTTACATCTTCAAATTTTCCACCTTTACTCGATGACAACAACAATTTGGCGACTACTTCCAAGGAAAAGGCTGCTCTGCTAGCCTTAATATTAGCTGAAAATTTCAACCTTGCCCTCTAGAGTTGTCTCCTGTCCTAAGCAAATTGTTCATACTCTCCTACAACAAAGGTGTATTCCCTAATATCTCGAAATCTGCTAGGGTGCAGCCTGTCCCTAAAAAGGGAAAAAGGAATCTGGCTAAGAACTATCGCCCTTTATCTTTGTTGCCCGTTATATCTAAAGTGATGAAAAAGATTATTAACATCGAGATTCTCAAATATCTGGAAGACAATAGAATCATCTCGGACAGGCGATACGGTTTTAAACAACAACGCTCAACTGACGATCTACTGGTATATGTTACTTACGACTGTAACTCAAATATGGAAAAACATGGTGAGGCTAAGATTGTGGCATTGGATATCCTAAAGACCTTCGACAGAGTCCGGCATCGATCTCTTCTCGCCAAATTAACATCCTATGGTGTTCCTCCTTGACTGTCATTTGATATCCAGTTTTCTCGCTGACAAATCTCTTCAGGTCGTCGTCGATGGCATCTCATTCGAGACATTTGCAATTAATGCAAAGGGGCCTCCTGCCTCCTACTCTCTTTCTGTTACACATAAACGATCTTTTAGCTTCAAATTCCAATCCAATATGCAGCTACGCAGATGATAGTAACCTGGTGTCATTTTTTTCTCCGACAAACCATTATTCGTCGCTGCTAAAGGAACAGCAGATACAGATAATTAATCGGGATCTCGAAATCAATCTGGAATGGGGTAAATAACATCTGCTCGACTTCAACGCTTCAAAAACCCAGGCTGCGGTTTTCTCTAGGAAAACATCAAGGGATAATGCAACAAACATACTACTGGACGGTAAAATCCTTCCAATGGATCTAATTTGTCTATCCTAGGAGTGAATACGAGCGCTAACTTCTCTTGGGATGATCATGTGCGCGCCATTGCAAAAGCTGCCTCTCAGAAGCTAGGATTTCTTTTTAGAGCTAAAAAGTACTTCACATCCTATCAGCTACTCACACTATACAAGGCTCAAGTTACGCGAACACTAGAATACTAATACTGTTGGAGCACAGCCTCAAAGCACACTTTAGCTCTTTTGGATTCAATCCAAAGAAGAGCGTTTCGCCTAATTGATGGAGAGAGTTTGACCGATTTTCTTGAAACACTAGAGCATAGGCTGATGATTGGTGATTTATCCCTTTTCTAGAAGTACTTTCATCGGAGATGTTTACAGGGACTAGTAGGACTGATCCCCAAGGGCAAGATTTTTGGGGCATAAAAGACAGTCGGATACATCAAATTCCTGTGCGGTCCAGCTGGACAGAGAGGAATTCTGTCTACGGAGACTCTTTCTTCTACAGAACCTCCAAGCTATGGAACTCTTTAACGACCGGAATTTTCCCCAAGAATTACAACCTATCCTTGTATAAGAAGGTGGTTCATCGCCATCTATCCTTGTTTCCGCATCATTTTCGAGGTGCTTTGAAGATTATCCTTTGCGCGTGGATTGAAACATAAAAAAAAGTCGCACATGCTCCAATATTTGGAGAAACCCAAACAGTAACTGATAGGGTGTGAAGTATTTCTTAGCTCGAATATGGCTTTATATGGTCATTTTAAGGAAACGCGGTTCTTGTATTTATTCCTCAATCAGACAGACTATTTCCCATAAAGAGGACCCTTTTGGTTGGGATTGGCTGTACCATTTTTTGAGATTTTCTTTAAAAAAGCGACTAGATCTTTTAGTCTCCATTTCAGACTGACCTAGTCATCTAACTCTGCTGCTGCCTCAACTCATGTCTATGAACTCATTCCTACATGAACATTAGCAAGTAGAATAAGAAAAACATATTTTCTGTGCCCCGAAAACTATTTCTTGGCGTGTTAAAACTTTCTGTTGAATTTTCACGAAGTAAATGCCACCTTTCGTAATCGTAATAACTTCGAATTAGTCACTTAATGTGAGTTCGCTGTAACTAGAAGTCGGTCGTAATTAAATGCCAACAAAGAAGCGAGCAGAGGTGTTTCTAGAATTGCAGCGACGAAGGTGACAGAAACAGTCGCACCCTTACACACACAACGTTAATTTAATAGATTAATTTAGTAAGTGGTGCGTCGAGGTAACAAGTGAGCTAATTTTCCGCGGCATTGTGTAGACCGCAGGCGGGTCTGGTGTGTGTGGTGTTCCGCAGGGTTGCACCTCTTGAAATTCACGACCGTAATACGTTTGCTTAAACAATTTTAGAACAGTGCCTATACTATGCTTTTAAACGAGATTTTTCCCCTTTTTATTTTTTTCATGTGACGATATAACAATCGAAATTCATAGTGTTTTACAGAAATCAACTTGTTTAGTTTCGGAATTTAACACATTCATTCGGTTTGTTAAGACGTACTTTTGCGTAACAACGTGAATGTCCCTCATTCATTGCATTAAACATTATATACATAATCTTTATGTCCTATTTTAATAATAACTTACCCTTGTTAGTCAAACGGCATCTCATCGTCATCTGTCTTTATTTTTACCTTCTACTGGTAGTGATTTAAGAACACAATGATTTCTAAGTCGATTAAAATGATGGCATTTTAAAAATAAATAATATAAATTCTGAAAAATGGACTTAATATGTAATAGGAATATTTATTTAAAAAATGACAAAGTTAAATAGCATAGGAAATGAAGATAATAAATACAAATTTAAAAAAAAATGAATATCTAACAAGGGAGCTGACAACAATTTTTAATCTATTATGACTTTCAAACATTGCTTACACTCCTTTAAGAAATATTCATTTTCATTGTATACACATAGACCTAACTCCACATGATAATATTTTGTTTTCTGTAAACCGTAATTTTATCATTTAGAAAAAATCATTCATTTTACATTAAAAGAAAAATACTTACTTTTCTGACCAAAGAAAACAATTTCAATTGTCGCGTAATTACGAGCGATTTCTCGTAAGAAGAACGGTCCGTTTCGAAGGAGTGTTCCGAGGGCGAAAATTCGCGTTTATCTGAAAAACAATCGGTCTAGATTACGTGGCGTTATCCACCTTGTCTACCTCTGTATTAAGTTAATTCGCGGCTGTTATTCCGCCGTTGTTTAAATTTCAGAAACACGTGCTCCGCCGGTATAACATTAAGTTAATTAGCGCCCGTAATTACGACGAGATGCCTGGCTCGCAAATATTCGGGAGGGTGAAGAAATTCCCCGCAGCTTTCAGACGATTAAATGGAGTTCACGGGAAAATTGGGTGTTGATAGAACAGTAAACAATTTTTCTGAGTTCTTCCGGAGTGCAAAAGATTATTTTCGCTTTTTTACATGATTATTTTACAGACAAAATGATATCAGTCTGTTTATCCTTTTAAATGTGTACCTTTCCCTTTTTTTTGTATTTCTCCGCAAGTGGAAGTCGTCAGAGCACATAGATAGATAAACAGACATACATAGACTGTTTGCTTTTCTCCTTTGGTATTATTTTATTTGTCTGACAGGCTTATCCGTACATATGTATATGTGTCAAGAAGTCTCTCCTGCATACCCAACCACTAGCATCTTTGTGAACTGCTTGTTATTTATCTATCTATAAGTCAGTCTATCTGTCCATCTGTTAGTCTGTTTATTTAACTTTCTGTTTGTTTCGGGTGATAACGTCATGACTGATGTCAAGACTAGCCAATGAGACCTGCTTAGCGCTTCGATACAAGGAAGATCATCAACCGTGGAAGATAAAAATCTCTACTTCGCTCCGGTACCAGATACTTCTTCTTAAAGAAACCGAAATAAAACCCAAGCTTATTTCTTCCGCTGAAGCAAAGAGTACTTTCTCTTCAGCATTGCGCAATTTTAATTTTCTTCCGTTAAACAAAAGGCAAAGTTAGTACTTTTTCTTTTAACAACTGAACTATCATCAAGGTGTTTTTCCAATTAAAACGGGCGGGGAGTACTTACTTCGAATCAGTCTTTCGTATTTGATCCACTTCTTGTGGTGCAAGGACAAAATTTCATTATTTCTTCTTCAGCAACATCAAACTTTATGTTCTCAACTGAAGAGGGAGTAATTTTCACAAATCGAATTTAGTAAAGATAAAGTCCTTGCTTTTGCATTTAATTCAAGCCTAATTGCGAAATTTTAATCTTATCTTCTGTTGATAAATAATCCCAATTCTTTTTCTTTTCGCCACTGAGATTACATCAAACTCTTGATTGAATAACAAATTTTACTGCCTGCTATAATAACCAATAACAACATTAGAAGTAAAATCAAAAATTTATTTTGTCTGCTAAAGTGAGAGTACTTTTCTTGACACGAATTTATTATTATTATTTCTTATGGGGTCGGTTATTTTTAGGATTCGAGTAATTGATACGACGATTCCATCAATATTAATTTTATTAAAAGTAAAACTTAAGAACTATAACAAATTAAAATGTGATGTTAAACAAGTTTTAAGTGATTAATGTAATAATCATATGACATGCATATTTAACGAAATACCCCGGTTGGCAGTCGCTGGTTTAACCGTTCTGTTGAGCCTTGCAATAATTTTCATAAACCTGATTAATGAGAATTTGTTAAATTTTAAACAATTACATGAAGAAATCAAAACAATTGAGGAATTTGGAAAACAATTAAGTGTGTCAGGTTGAATGACACCTTACAAAAAAAGATACAAATGTTTTAAAATTTGTTTAATAGAAGATTAAACAGTTATCCCTGCAGCACTGAAGCTTTCGCTTATTATGCCCCCCACTATTATTGCATAATAGGCCCGTTCTTATGAGGAATTCCAGAACCTCCTTTATGGGTGTTTCCATTGTTGCCTTTGGTTCAGTCAGAGTATTCCCAAAACTGGAATGTCTATCCTTTGCCAGAGCAGGACTACTTAAGTTGATTTTTGCATAACTGTAATAGTTCTCTGGCTCTCTTTTCTGATGGTTCGTCAATAAACATCCCCGATTGCCCTAGCCCATTGACATCCCTCCAGTGAATACTGTGTTCTTTCCTTAGTAGTTCCTTTATTACCTCTTTTGCTGCTTTGTAAGCAAGCGGACAAGTAGGTTCCGGTCCAACTAGAGGAAACTGGGCTCCCCTTTTGATTAGAAGATCTGCTCTTTCATTTCCTTCAATTCCCCGATGGGCCTCAACCCATTGAGGTATAACTGTATTGTGCTGTGCCAAGTTGCTTAGCTTATCAACACAATCTTTGACCGTTCTGGAGTTTATTTCATAAGCTCTCAGCGCATTTAGTGTTGCTTGGCTGTCGCTAAAGATCATGATTCTCTTGTTTTTATAAGACCTCATGATCATTGCTTCAGCACAGGCTGTAATTGCAGTAACTTGTGCCTGAAATACGGTTGCCAAAGATCCGAGTTTTATGCAAAATTCATTCCCTGATTCTTTGCTGGTTATTCCGGCACCAGTGCTTATCTTTGTTTTGGATCCTTATGTGAACCAGACTAATCCACTCTCACTTTTTGGTTCTACTAACTGCACTCCCCTTTTCAGTAATTCTACCACGTAGAGTTCGTGAAAGTTGGGGACAATCTTTGTTCTATCCGATGGCATACTTAGCGTATGAATCCCACAGATCCGCTTGAATATTTCTGTATGGCATGTTGATCTAGGTGATTCCATTTCATACCCGTTTGTTTTAGCATGTAGGCTGCTGACAGGGCCTCCGCCTCCACCACCAGATGAAGTGAGGGCAGACCTAGCAGTACTTCCATGGCTGCAGGGGGCGTTGTTTGCATCGCCTCTGTTATTTCTAAGCAAGTTAACATTTGAACCTTGCTTTGTCTGTTAACACTTTCTTTTTTCTGGCTTTTGCCACCAGATTAAAGAACCTTTTACTATGAGTAGTACAACCTTAGAATATATTCAATGGAACATCGCTGGTATGAGTCCCATTGTTTTCCTATCATGCCTCTACAGGTCCATAGGGCCTTAGTAGCTTTGGCAGTAACGTTTCCCGCATGAGCACCTAAGCTAAGTTTGGTATCTAAGGTAAGTCCCAAATATGTGACTTCCCTACTCGCGGAATTACTTATCCTCCTGAACTAGGCCTCGTTAAATCATTAAGATTTCTTTTTTTTGTGAATGCAACTATCTTGGTTTTCGCAGGGTTCACTGTTAGTCCCTCTGCTAAAGACCACCTTTCTGTAATATTCAGTGCCCATTGCATTAATGCTGATGCGGGCCCTAGAAATTTACCTCTAATTAATAGAGTTAGGTCATCTGCGTATCCTTGCGTGTGAAATCCTACTAGTTCTAGTACCCTTAGCAGATCATCCACCACAAGTCTCTACAGGAGTGGTGACAATACCTCACCCTGCCTACGTTGCCTAGTGACCTTGTTATTCTCCTGTATTGGAGCATAAAGTATATCCAGCAAGTTACCGCTTTTCTACGGCTGTTTTGATAGATGCGTATGACCTATTGTCAAATTCACCTTCAATGTCTAAGAAAGCTCCCAAGGCAATTTCCTTGCTTATGAGAGCTTCCTCGATCCTGCGTCTGAGTTTATGCAGGCTCAAATCGCGGGATTTACCTGCTTGGCATATTGATGTCGATGCAAGGGGAACCTACTCATCGCATTGTCTCTAATATACCTATCGACAAGCTTTTTCATCGTCTTGAGCCTGAATGATGTTAAGCTGATTGGGCTGAAAGACTTTGCCTGGGAGTACGCATTTCGCCCTGGTTTGGGTATAAAATCCACTCTCGTCCTTCTTCAGTCCTGAGGTACATATCCTGTGGTCACGCAGGCCCTGAATATTGTGCATAAGGGTGATGATGAGAGTGCTTCAACTCCTTATTTCAACATCATTAGTAATACTCCGTCTGGGCCAGGTGGTTTATGCGGTTTGAAACTGTTTTTTGCCCCTATAATTCTGGTTATGTCAAATAGTTTGTTAGCTATTCCCCAGCTTTGACTTGATCCCCGATTTTGCGGTACATCGGTGCCTTGGCTGTCTCGCTGTGCAGGAAGGGGTGCGCATCCTGAAAAGTGCACCTGAAGTAAAACTTTCAAGGTTCCCTCCTTGGAATGCGTGTATTCTCCCTGTGGCGTTTGCAAAGATCCCAGTATACACATTTTCGGTTTTTTTTTTGAAATATCTTCTGGAGTCTAGCTCATTCGGGGGATTTTTCGATCCCTTCACATTACTTTCTTAAGGAAATCTCTTTTGCCTTTTTAATGGCACAAGAGATGAACCTAGAAAAAGAGGAAAATTTTTTAACCAGTTTTTAAGATAATGTTGAAGAAATAGAATTATCTCCCGCCACATTTAATTTACGTCTAGTTGAATTTTGCTGACGGACCAAATTTTCATGCTCTGCTTCAATAGGGGACGTAAAATGTATAATTTGTTTTTTTTTTAAACAAGTAGGCATTTTTCAGGAACTGGACACGAAAAACATGTCATTAGCAATTTTCTCTCGTCAACCCTTTTTTTTTTCAGAATTTCTGCTCTTTCCCTTACTATTTTGAGGAGATTCAAGTCTTGTAGAAGCAGATATTTAAAGCTTTTTCACTGGAAATTTCGTTAAAAAATCTTAATGCTAACTAACAGTACATTTTTTTTCTAAAAATGCGGGAAGTATGTGACTGAAAGTAGGCTCATGTTTCCTGTTTAAGACAATACCAGAGCTTCATAACATAATAATATTGGGAAAGTTACTCACGTTGCAACATAGTGAAGACTGAGGTAACCAAATTATCGATGGCTGTCTGCGAACGTCCAACTAACTCGCCGGTAATTATCTTTCAAATTCGCTGTGGGACTTTGGGATTAACTGGCCCAAGCTATCTCTCACCTACCCTCACCGTAGGGACCGCAACCTGTGCTGATCGTTGCAGACACTCCGCGTTTTATTAAAACAATTTTCATCGAATTGGTTTTGCGTGGCCTGTTCCTTGATTATTTTCCTCTTCGCTTTCGGACTCTTCCGTTTAACACCTGTGATTCATTTTTATTCCCATTAGAAAACCAGCTGTGTGAAATTGCAAGACGTCTGAAATTTTTAGATTATTAAAGGTTGCCTCAAAGGGGTCTTTGTATACTCGGGTCATTTCTACTAACGGCGTTTAATTAGTGACCAAAGTGGCGTCTTTCACGTCGAACCGCAACGATTTCTTAATAATTCAAACAGTTTGGCATTCGGGCGTGACCGGCTCTAACGGCCTGTAGTGCGACAAACTTGGAGAAGTTACGTGTTCAAAGGTTTAGCCACCGGCCAAAGTGGACAACGGTGCAATTAAGACCAACTGGGGACCGTTTATGCATTTTAATCAAACAACTGCTTTTAGTTTGGTTTACTAATTCATCAAAGAAGGAAACGATCGGCGACAAACAAGATTTGCACCGTCCCTTACACTGAATATGATTTGAAATTATGCAGTATACAAGAAGCCAATCAGTCTAAATCCATCAATCGTCGCATCTATGAAAGATCTACTCGTGATGCTGAAATCTGAAACATACCACAATGTATTACCTGGGAGCATCTAATTCACAAATAATGATTTTAAAAAGGCTCTGATCTCATTGAATGTGAATCTGTTGGACGATAAACTAAACTTGTACCGTCATGTCAGTCCTACCATTTGTTTTTCCGTCCGTCTGTCTGTTATTCTATCTTTGTTCGACGCTCAATCTGTGTGTTCGTTAGTACCTCCATGTTTTAGTTCCGTGCATGCATCCATAGGTGAGTTCGTCTTTTTCATTAAGGACCCCCGTATCACTATCTAATCATTTCTTCGTCCGTTCCCATGGGATGGAGGTACGGAGCTCTATCCCTCCGTCAACGAACTTTCCTTCCGTTCTGTATGTCCTTTCTGCCATTCATTCTTACATTCACCCATTTATGGACTCATCGATCCATTCACTCATTCATTATATCGATTCATTTAATTAACCAACCATCCACTCACCAGGGACCAGCTAATAAATAGCAATCTTAATTCTTTCAATTGTCGCATCTATAAAGGATTTACTCGGGACCCTCGATGAAGGATTATCAGGTGGGGCCTAAATTTCACGAAATGATTTTAAAACGATTTCCATCCCATTGCATGCGGACGTATTGAATGAGACTAATACTGAAATAAAAAATTCTCTACAGTGGTAATAAAAGTTTTAAGAGAGCGTTCGAGACAATCAAACTATGAAAAATAAACTATTAGATGCTGAAAAGGGCTGGGGGCAGATTGATTCTTTCAAAACAACAATAAATTTGAATTCCGAACGTCGTTTAAAATATCTGGAAATATTGAGATAACTTCGTCGGCGTTCGCCCTCTTCTTCACGTCAAATCAAATCGAAATATATCCGCAATCTGCATAAATAACGCGTCGATTGTTTTATCGACTGATTTGAAGGTTGAATTGTTAACGGGTTCAACAACGTATAACCTTATGTACGTTTACTTTTGGGAATGGGTCATGCAAATATTCCACGATGGGAGAATATCTGATAGATGTTCCTCTAGTTGTAAAAAATTAACACTTAGTTATTTTTTACAAAATAGGTGCCATTTTTTTTTCAAAATCCTGCTTTTTTTGCAAAATTTGTCTTTTTATTTTAAAATTTCGAATTTATTATTAAAATTTGACTTTTTTTGCAAAATCTGACCTCTTTAAAATTTTAGATTTTTACCTTAATTTTTTCCTTTTTCTTTTCTTCAAATATTCCATTGTTCAAAATTCGACTTTTTCTGATAATTTGTACTTTTTTAAAATCCGAATTTTAGCATATTTCGAATTGTTTATTAAAATTGTTTTTTACTCAAAATTTGGTGGAGCTTTTGATAACAAAGTAAAACAATTTTTTAAATTTTTGATCTTTTGTAAAAGGAAAAGGTTGTAGCAAGTTTTTCTTAGAAATATCAAGGGTTTCGAAATTTGTTTAAATCCAATTTTTTGAGAATTCCAACTTGTTTTTTAAAATGTTAACATTTATCTCAATATTGGACATTTTCTAACGTCATGGTGGGGAACGTGTCGTACTCTGAGTTAAGCAATCAAGAAAAAATAAATATTTAACTGAAAAATGTAACGTTTTTCTGAAAATTTGCTCATTTTTTTTTGGCAAAATTTAAGTCTGTTTTTTGAATTTCTACTAGATTTCGTCTCTTTCCTCGAAATTTCTCTTTTAAAATTTGGCATTGGCTTTCTCAATTGCAAGGCTTTTTCCCTAAATTTCCTCTTTTTTGAAAGAGTTATTTTTTAAACATTAGATCCATTTTGAAATATTCTATCTGCTAAAATCAGAACTTTCATAAATTTTTATATTTGCTTAAAATTTGACTTTTTCTCGAAATTTTCATGTTTATCTCAAAATTCAGTATTTAACATTCCCGGAAAAAACGACATTTTCTTTAAAATTTGTATTTATTTTTCTCCAAATTTCGATTTTTTTCTCGAAATTTCTAATTCCTTTTTTTTTCCAAAATTCATCTTTTTCACTATTCACAAGTTGGACTATTTTTTTAAATTTTACTTTTTGTGGGAAATATCCGTCTTTTTCGGGTTTTTGGACTATTATTTTAAAATTTGTTTGTTTTTCATATTTGCTTATTATTCCAAAATTGAAACCTTTTTGAAAGTTGACTTTTATTGGAAAATTTTTCTTAATATTCGACTTGAAATTTTGATCGTTCTTCTCAAGATTTCGCCTTTATTTCAAATTCAGGTGAGTTCCTAAAGTTTCTGGAAATTTAGACTTTTTCATCGAAATTCATCTTTTTCTCAAGGTTTTTTCTCTTCTCCGAAAATAAGTGTTTTTCTTAAATTCGGTTTGATAGTCAAAATTTTACTTTTTGGACATTCCAAAATCCTTCATCTGTTTTTTTAAATCTCGTCATTTTTTCTTAAAATAATGTCAAAATTTTCAAAGAAATATTTTTTTGAAAAAAACAACTGAAAAATGGTTAAAATTACAAAATTTGAAAAAAAAACTTAATTTTTCAAAAAGGGTAAATTTTCAAAAAAATTGAAATTTTGGGAGCTCGAAAATCGCGAAAATACTTGAACTTTTGATAAAAGGAAGGAAAATTTTAAAAAAGTCGAAATTTTAAAAAGGTCGAAATTTTAGAAAATTTCAAACCTACGAAGAACCTCAATATTTTTTAAAAAGCTGAAATTTTAGAAAACATTTAATTTTTGGAAAGTCAGAATACTTAAGACCAAAAGTTGAAGACTTCAAAAAAGGAGAAATATTCAAGAAAACTAAAAAAATTTTTAAAAAAAGTCGAATTTTGGATAAAAAGCTCAATTTTAAGTTGAAAATTTTCTAAACATAAAAGATTTAGTCGAAACTTCAAGAATAGAACAAATTTTGAGAAACAGGGTGAAGTTTTCGGACAGTCAAAATTTCGATAAAAAGGCCGAAATTTCTATGAAATATTCAAAAGCTTGAGTACAGTCCAATTTTGAGAGGAAAAAGTAACATTTTTTAGTTTATATTTAAAATTCTCTTAATTAAGGAAAAAGAATTATAATTAACAACAAAAAAATGGTCTTGTAACAAAGTCGGAATTTTAAGAAAATCAAATTCAATATGAAAACATGACATTTTAGAAAAAATTGAAAAATGAAAAATATCAAAATTTAGAGAAAAAGGTGATTTCCAAGGTAAAAATCAAATATCCAAACAAATTTTGAACAAAATTAAAAAGTTCGATTAAAATATCGACATTTTAAGAAAAAGATCGAAATTTTGAGAAAAAAACCAAATTTTACTGAAATTCCAATCTCATGTTTTAACGGTTACCTGAGTGAAGGGCAAGCTGCCCTCTGTCCCACTTAACATCAGAAAACATCCGCTATTGAGATAATAGTCGAAATTTTGAGAAACAAGTTGGAAGTTAAGTTTCCTCAAATTCTTCTCTTTTTATAAAAATTCAACATTTTCAAAATATTTTTTTCAAAATTTCCAGATATTATTCTAAATATTTTTAATTTTGTATCAAAAGATCTATTAAATTTCTAACAAAAATGCCATGTTTGATAAACGAAACTTTCAGAAAGTCGAATTTTGAAAAATGACGAAGTTTTGAAGAAAGAAAAACGACGAATTTTGAGATAAAAATTCAGAATTTTTAGAAAGTCAGATTTGGAGAAAATAGCTCGAATGTTCGAATAAATTCGAAATTTTAAAAGAAAAAAAGAAATTTTATGAAAAAAGACGGATTTTGAGAAAAAAGTCGGAATTTCGAGATAACATCGGCATTTCAAGGAAAGACCTAGTTTTCAGGAACAAAGGAAAATTTTTGAAAAAGAGTCCCACAATTGAGAATATAAATTTAAATTTGGTTGTATGGACCACGGGAAAGCAAGCGCCCTAGTACCCCATTCTAGCTAATAGGAAAAGAAAGAAAATTAAAATAGAATAAAAGAAAAAAGAAAGGGAAATAAAAAATACTACTGCGTTTTATTATATGAAATGAATAATTACCGCATTAATTGTTTGGTAGGCTACCAATGAACCCCCGAACTCATGATATTGATACCTTAAAGATCCAAGAACCCCAGTTTAAGAAACCCTGCCTTAGCAGTTTCATTGTTATTTCATTAATAATTTCCCGTTTTATTATCAAATACATTCGCAATATATTGGCATAATTTCTTGTGAATGCGAATGCTTATATTAAAAAACATGGGAATATTCGCGAATGCGAATATTGATTACATCACTACTGCGCACCCTTTGTTAATATAATTTTGAAATGCATTTATCCATAATTCACCAATTGTTCACTTAGAACCAAAACATTACCCATTTCCTTAAATTTACTCGTCAAGAGAAATTCCAAAACTCTAAGAAAATATAGGTATGCCCTATTTAAAAAAAAAATAGAAGAGGTTGATCTGGGTGCGCGAGGATGACAGCTAAACTCAGTACATATCTGACGAAATATGTCCTCCTCTATATATTTATTGACCTGTTTTTGTGTTTTTCTTAAAATTGACGATCTAAAAAGTTATTTAGGGTGGATAGTTTTCATTGAAACGTACTGCATATAAGTTTTTTTTTTTGGAAGCGAATCCAAATGCTAGTCAGTTAAGTAGTTTCAAAATGTATCGTCAAGTGTAGTGTGTAGTATACCGTTTCTCATGTCCAACGAATATTTTATATTCATTCAATTCTATGAAATAAGCCGTTCCTTGTAGTCGACTTTTTGGTGGCTCGCCCCAAGTCCGTCATTGTATCTATCGGCCGGTCCGGTGGCCTTTCGAAGGTGACACACCTCTGCCAAACTCTTACTTCGGAAGCCGTTGCTATGACGATCGTCGAGTAGGCGCCATAATAAACACTCATTGTTGTGATGCGGCATGGTACGGTAAGTGGCTGCAGGATGCTGTCGTGGTCGGTTGCAGGAACGAGGGTAGTCACCTTCACTACGATCCCCAAATTGGATTTCATTATCTCTATAGGTAGGGCGAGCATTCTGAGAGAGAGAGAGAGGAGAAGGGTTCATTGCTGGATTGTCCCTTCTTGCCTTCCGTCCGCGTCGAGCGTCGGGACAGATTCCCCGAAAGTATAAGATGAAAGCAGAAAGCTGGACCTATTATGATTTATTGATTTGCCTTTTGTATTCCGCACGCTCCTAATTAAATTTATCCAATCCGCAGAACTGACATAAAAATATATATATGTTTATCAACATGTTCTTTGTTTGCTGTATATTTGAACAACATCTATACGTAATTAAGAAGAACTAGCGAAATCTATTTCCCGATTGCTGATCTAATAGCTTTTATTTTATGCACAAAGGTAGAAGATGTATGAAAGCTGTGAACGCAAAAGCATTCTATTGTCAGATTAACAAAACTTAGGGTGTGCTTAGATTAGACACTTTATTCCGTACAATTTCTCTCTGACCTGATCCTGAGAGAAGCTATCAAGACTTATGTACACAACTGAAAAGAGATAGATTCTCGCAGGATAGTTGACACTTACGTCAGACAAAAAATATATTTTATCCCAGAGAGAAATGTACGGAATAAAGTGTATAGTGTAAACGCACCCTTAGTCATCAACAAACAAAACTTAGTTATCAATAAAAATGATGCATAGTTCGAATTTGTAAAATATTCAATTAGCCGATACTTTGGACTAAGCGCTTCAAAAACATCGAAAAACGCCTTTCGGGTTCGCATACATATTGAAGTTCAAGATCACATTGCACTGAATTTAATTTATTTCTCGCTATTCCACATTGATGCATTTTCCCAGTACATATTCAACAATCCCAAAACAAATCATAAGGAAGTTAAAGAGTCAAACTAGGTGATTCTCTGTGTCATACCGAAAGGCTCATTCGTAGCATCCGACCTTTGATAACCCAACTAAACAATTTAATTTGTTTCCAGACGGCATTCGAGTAAGTTTCTCTCTTTCAAACAACACAACTCAAATAAACTTTTATAAGACGTATCGAGTTCTTTGTAGAGGTAGCCAGGCAGACTTGATCTAAGAAGACTAAACGTGATGAACTGGGGAGATGAAGGAGTGAACACGGCGTTGATAGATTCTCGTCCCGGCAGGTTAAATCGAGGAGGCAAGGGAGAAATAACTATTACAGGTGCTGATGGGAATAAGATGTTTGTTGGGAATTCGATCACGTGCTCACACCTTGCAGGAAACAACTCAAAGGAGGTGATTAAATAAAGAACGGTCTTCATTTAGATCGAAAGGGGAAATTAAAGAGAAAACAAAGCCAAGTCTATAAAATTGAAGTTGCTTTGAACTTTCAACTTCCACTTCTTAAAATACATCAAGAGGTAACCTTAAAGAAGCCTAATAGAAAATATTTTTGGAGAAACTGTTTAGAAAGTAGAAAGCAGCTTTGCCCCCGGGGAAACTAAATCTGAAAAAATAACCGAAAAAGTAGTTTTGTATTTAAGGATAATTACAGTGTCTCACGTGTAACAAAAAAGTAAACAAACAAATGTTATTAAATAAGTTCTTTAATTCATTTCGCTGAAGTCTTGCTACACTGCAAATAGGATAGTGATCGATTTTCATCTATATGTTAACATCTATATTGAAATATAAGTGAAATAACTCAGAAGCGCAGTTATCTACAAAAAATCGAACCTCCGTGTTGACTAGAAAGAGGGGCAACAATTCGGAATGATTTTTTTAAGGTGCATCATCTGCGGTTTGGATAATGTGCTAAAAAAACTAAAATGTTTAGTAAATTTGAATATTCAATTTAACACAGAGAATTTCTCAAACGGATTAGACTTAAACATGAAATATTGCTTAAAATATCAAATTTTCGACTAAGAATTCTAAAATTCCATTTAAATGTTTTGGAATGTAAAATTTTTCTAGAAATTGCTACTTTTCTCTGGACATTTTCTTCTCGGAAGTATAGTTTGTATCGAAATGAGAAAAAATTCACAACCTAAACTAACCAATTCAAGAAAAACGTAAAAAATTTGGAAAAAAATTTGAAAATTTTGTCAACATCAATCTTACCTATTCAAATATCTAAAGATAAGGACAAAATGCATTTGGAATGAGCCAAAATAGGCAATATCTGCAGTTTTTGAACAGTTACATATTGGCACAGTTTTTGAAAGCATCGTGCTCTTGTGCTAACGGCGCGATGGTCAAATGTTCGATTATTTCGTGCTCCAAGCCTTTTTATTATATTCTCATATTGTATTCATTATCTTTATTTCATGTTTGATTCATTCTGATATTTAGATTACAAATCTGCCTATATTTATTCACTTTTTTTAATTTATATTATACAAGGTGATTATAATATGTAGTATAACATTGCGTCCAGTTTTTTTTTTTTTTTTCAGTTTACATAATCCAGTTAGTCAATTCGCAAAATTGCTACCGTTAAAATTCAGAAACCACGGGTGTCAAGCCAGTAAATAACCGGAGAGAAAAGGAGAATTTGTCATCATATTTCACGTGTCATGAGCCTTTTTACCGGGTCAGTTGCGGTGGTGGTGCCTACGGGAGTCTCTGCAGCATCTTGCCAACTGCCCGTGATTGACGACCTCTAGGTTTGCTCTCATTCGAACCATACACCCCCTTGTTTACTTTCTATATTTCCATCGGCCTACTCGAATCTACATCCCCTCAGATCGAGCTATACTAGTGCACCTCTATTTGCGGACGCAAACAACACCTGAGACGTTTTCAGTGCGTTGAAGAGAAAAAGCTCCCAGTTATGCAGTATTTATGGGCGCGCTATGGTAAAGCGAAATTAACAGAAAATTTACATTAGAAATGCATTACAACCTGCCTTCACCACGGCAGCATTACTACATTAATTTATTTTCTGATTAATTGCGACGATAAAACAGGTGCACACGTTCCAGATTAAAACGTATTTTCAGTCATATCTTTCGCAGACCGGCGCCATTAGAGTACGTTTAATTTTAAATTTACTTCTAATTGTACTGATTACTTTTCTCGCTCTACAACTTGGAACTGAACACTGCTTTTACTAACGCTCAACATGGCTGGCAAACCGTAACGTTTTATTTTTGTTTGATTTGGAATCATATCCTGAGGATTTCCTAATTAACCTACTAAGAAAGCCTAGAAAATACATGGATTGAAGAAAAAAATATTAACGTCTTTCACAAAATTTCGATTAGAACCCTGATATTTTTATTTTTGATTGTTGCAGCTTTGCGTTTTTCTCGAAACGAATTCAAACTCGAACTTTATTTTCTGTAAACTTTCAGTTCTTAATTTGTTTTTTTTTTTTTTCGATATTTCGAATATGATATCCAAACGCTTTTTATTTTTAAAATAATTTTTAAAATAACTCGAAGATTTCCTTTTATAAATCTTGAAGGTTCTTTATAATATTTTGACTGTTTTTTAGCAAAATTTCAAGGTTAAATTTTTTTTTAACTCAAAATTCTAAGCTACACTTTTAATTTTTATTTTTGTTCCTGTAATTTTCGATTTTACGAGTCTCCGATAATTTAATTTTTAATAGAAAGGTTCGACTCTAAACTTTTCTAAATTTGTTAATTTTGAGAAAAGTTTTCTTTTCTTATAAAATGTGATTTGCTTTAAATTTCGGCATTAATCTTGAAAAGTGTATTTTCAAGAACTCTTAAGATTAAACCAATTTAACTAGTTTTCTCAAAATTTTGGAAATAATGTTTTGTTTAAATTATGGATTTGTTGTGGAAATTTTGACTTTATTTACAAACCACGTTTTTTCAAAAGAGTTATTTGCACATAAATCTGGAACAGGTAGTTGTAATACGGAAACATTCTCTTCGTTAATTGCAAGATTTTTTTTAGTTTGTTTTTATTCTAGATAAGAAATTTTCACATTAGTCTCGAGATGTAGAATTTTGTTCTGGAATCTTCTAAAATTCCGTTTCTGTGATTTGGAAGATTTTCCTGAAATTTTGACCTTACTCTCAAAATTTATCCTTTTTTTGAAGTCTGCAATAAAAATTCGCTTGTTTTCTGTCAAAATCTCGAGTTTAAACTCTAACATTATTTTCACTAAATTTACCAGTTCTTGGATTTTTGCGTCAAATGTTAACCGTCAGTCTGAAAAATATGCGACTATTTTCTTAAACTTTACAGCCTTAACATTTATGACATTTCGCGTTTCTTCCCAACATCTTCAATTATTTCTTTGTTATTTTTTTCATAACATTTTCGTTTCATACTCCAAATTTTTATATTTTTCGAAAACTTTTTTTTAGAAATTTCTTAACAAGTTTTCCTTAAACTTTGAGGTTTTTTAATATTGACTTGAATTTTAAAGTTTTGACTGTTTCGATCTTTAGAATTTATACTAGAAATTGTTTGTGTTTTGGAGTTTCTCTCGAAAAATAGGCTCTTTTGCAAAAATTTTGACATTTTTTTTTAATATGGGCTTGCCTTCGATAGTTCGATTTTTTAAATTCCGATTCTGCAAGCAATTTTAATTTTTTGGCACTTAACCTGAAATTTTGTGTTGGGTAATAGGTAATTCCATTTTTTATTTAAAATTTAGAATATTTTATCTTTAACTATAGAATTACCTATCAATAGGCTAATTAGTGATATATTTTTCATCCTTAATTATGACCTCCCAACGTCCAGTAAGTTCCTTGATGCCTCGTTTATAGAAATCCTTCGGTTTTGAGTCGAGAAACCTATGGAACCAAGCTTTTATTTTATTTAACGTGAAAATCGTATATGAGTCATTCTTTCATTCATCACATCATTACTATTGTGACACAAATTTCCTTATCTCGATTAAAAATAAGATGAAACAAGAAGCCGAAAATTATCAATTTTATCAACTTGACTATTTCATTTCAACTTCATCAAATTAAATTTACGAACTAAAATCATGATTTGACAGAGCAATAAGCCCTTTTCCTATTGACATATATCATTTTGATAGTTTTGATGACATTACTTAGTATCCAGTCCAACTGTATTTATAAATTTAACCGTTTTCTTGACATTTCAAATTTTTGTGGTTGGATTTTTTCCAATGTTTTGACATTTTTTGTCGAAATTTCTTGGAATAACTGAAAAATGTGTTTATTATAAATTCAGATTTTTTTTTGATATTTCAGCTGCTTTTCTAAAATTTCTAATTTACTTATTCAATGTTTAATTGTTTTCTAAAAATGCGAATCTGCAGGAATATGTGATTCTAGTAACGACAAAAAATAAATCATTCACCTTAAAACACCAAAATTTAATTTAGACTGGAAATTATTTTATAGGTAAATGTTATGCTTTTCAGAATGTGGAATGGTATTCCAAGTTTACACTTTCAGTTTCCATTTTTGTTCTAGTTTTGTTTTGTCTTGAAATTTCAAATTGTTGACCATCTTTTCCATAAACAAAAGATCAAAGGGCAATATATTCCATTCATCTTCTTGGCAACAGAATTTACATTTTATGAACTTTGTTGTGTAAGTTGTGCTCCCAGGTTACATGGAAAGTTGTTAGATTTCTAAGACATTCTATTATTGCTAAACAATTGTTAATAGTAGAAGATCTTAAGCAATCGGTTTTTAAATTAGTGTTAATTCGTTTATTGTTATCTCCCTAGAAAATTAATTGCTTGGTTATCCAAGTATGTGTTTGACCTATTCAAAATGCGTCGCTTGAAAATTTTGACTTTACCTGCCAAGGTGGTGGCTTCGGCTTCGGCGACAAGGCATACGCGCCTGAAGTTGCGGTCACGCCGACTGCTAATGACAGTAGCAGTACAACTATTAATCATGTCGAATGTTGCAGCAGCATGGCCGCTACGTACACGGAACATCCATCGCAGATAAACACATTACGTATGGATCCGGTATTGCGATAAACAATTCCACAGAGGTGGCCTTATCGGCCCCACCTACCGTGCCCTGTTATTTATACCATTAAACGGGCCGACCTGACGCTGCACTTGACTGTTTCCACACGTGGAATTGATAAGTTTGGTTTATTCGCGGAAACGTCGGATCGCAGATAGGTAACCCAAAAGCCAGAAAGTGCTAGAGGATGGAGATCGGGATGCAGCTTGCCCTGACATGAGTGTTAGATTAATGTCCACGTTGTAAGTTTGATTAGCTAAAGCCGCGGTTACACCCATTATATCTAAAAGCTTAATTTGGTCTTCAGCAGGAAATGTCAATCGATGTAGTTAGTGATCTTTACCATATTTACCCTACTAAATTAAGAGCAGACAATTTACAATTTTTTTTTAATACGAAAGTTCAGATTCAAAATTAAAATCCTTAATTTCAAATTTTTGCTAAAAATTTAAAAATTTTTAAAAATTAATTGTTGGTAAATCCAAAAGTGCACACCACACCACTTGAATTGGTTTTATAGTTTACAGTTAAGTTTTCACAGAAAAGAAAAGAGTTTATCAAGCTCAACACATAAAAATATACTTTTGTCCCCAAAAATATTCCTAACCTAAACTAAACAATTTTATATTTTTTAACCAATTAACCAATTTATGCAATTTTGCAATGTCCATGAAACCAATTACAATGGTTGTAAATAAAAATGTTTTGTTTGGTAACAAGAAACTTATTTATTGAACTTACTGTAAAAATTTAAAGACAAAATTGTCATGTAAAAGTCAGTACCTAATGTGTGCAGCTTCCATTTCCATAACAATTATACTATATCAAATTTTATTTCGGTATCTATACTCGTAGTTGTGTAGTTTCTAGGTAATTTTCAGAAATTTTGGCAATGGTTGGGCAATGACAGTTCTAAAATAAAGTAAATTGCACGTGTCAGCTTGGACACTGATTTTTTTTTTTGGTGGAACGGACTGGTCCTTGGTTATCTTAAAAAACTGAAATACAAATATTGTCCCCTGAAACCAAGAAAGATTAAAAAACACAACAGAGGTTGCTCTAACACGTTTCGATAGCCAAGATTCATTTTCAGAGAGACTACTAACACATAATCATAAAATTAACCCTTATATACTGAGAATATTCACTTTGTGCATGATCGACCGCATCCGAACACGCATGCGCAATCTAATCATACACGTCGTAGTGTCACAATTCCTTATCTATCAACCTTAACTATTTTTAACAGAGATGAGCGCCCTAAAGGCCCAGGCAACCATTCATACAGCCTCATGAATGGCTGAACTTTCACAAGCATTTAACATAGAATTCTTATTTACTACTCTTAACAGTTTAATATCATTATCTATCCTATGATCTAATTCAAAAGCACCTCAAATGAGCCAAATACTCCTTCAGTCGGATTTTAAGAGATCGTCTAGTCGGCCCCATATACTTTTGGCGACAATCTTTACATGAAATTTGGTAATACTGAACTTGTCCGTTTGCTCCACTTTATCCTCCCTAAAGCGAATTTAATTTGCCGTTAGAACTGTAAACCTGGAAGCCCTGTTTTCGTAAAATTCCACTTAAATCATGCGTAAGCGAGGGTTCCAATGGAAGTGAGACGAACTTTAAATTTTTGTTTTCGTCAGCTCGGAAAGTCGTGGTATTTATCAATTGACCTCTGAATTTTTTCTTATTAATAATTTTATAAATAATACTTGGATCGAAGCCATTAACCTCAGCTATATGTTTAATTGTCTTCAACTCTTTTCCGAATCTTTCTCTATTAAGAGGAAAACTCGGTGGTTAAGAAAATTGAAGCTTGCCATTCTGTGTTGTATACAATGGTTAGAATCGGAAGTTATATAGCGGAAAGTACTGGTTTCTTTCCTATATACATCAAATTCTAATCTATTTTAATTCCTAATAACTAAAGTGTCTAGAAATGATAATGTTTCTCCTTTTTCTAACTCTACGGTGAACTTAATAGTAGGAAAACCTGCATTTCATACATGAATGAAATTATCTAAATTTTGATTTTTTGTGTCGAAAATAGCAAAAAGGTCATTTACATATCTGACTCATACCCTATGAAACAAACTACATTCATTTTTAAGACGATTTTCAGGAACACTCATGAAGAGCTCAGCCATGAAAGGTGACAAAGGATTTCCCATGGCTGCGCCCTCAAGTTGTTCATAAAACTCGTTATTAATTTGGAAACAATTTTGTTCCATACATATTCTCGTTAGTGAAATATATTTGTTAGTGATTTTGTGAGACCAATTGTGTCAGCTATTGGAGCACTGATCTATAACTTATCAAAATGGCTAGTAAAGAATTCAGCAAATTAAAATGCCAACAACTCTCTTTGTCAGTCAGGAAATCCCAAGAGTGGGTGAAATGCTGGTTTCTTTTGATGTTTCTTCCCTTTTCCCAAGTGTACTCATACCTCAAACTTTATTATACTGGCATTCTTCTTAAATGTCCGTACCACTTTAACCTCCTCCCTTCTAATGTATCCAGAATTTTCACTGATGTAACCCCCATTTCTTATCCTTTCTTATCCAGCACAGCTGCGTCTCCAAAAGTCCATCTCCATGGCCTCTAACTTTCCTTATGTAAAGTAAAATACAAATCAAGTGGAGACATAAGCAACTTAAAAAACCATATTGAAAGAAAACATCCAACACATATATAGGGTGGGTGCACCAGTAACAAACCATTTAAGAGACATTTTGAAATAAAATTTAATAATGTAACTCAATTATTACATGAATCATTATAAAAAAAGTACATCGTATTCCTTACCTACTATATCATCATATAATTTATTCCAATTTTTTAAATAACCATTAGGTTTATTTTTATTCAAAAGTGAATGTGGCAAGTCTCGATGTGCCTAAGGTGGACCAGATTGTACCAGTAATAGACCAGGTAATTGTGCCAATAGTAGACCAGTAAATAAAGTGAATGTTTTTAATGAAGAATAACTTTATTATCAATAATATTGAACTTAATTAATTTTATTCTAAGTAATCATCACAACAGTCCCAGAAAAATATTCCCTTTCATACTTAACAATTACGTAATCGCCTTTCTTTGGTTTTTGGGTGATCTTCAAAGATTTATGAATACAAAAAAAGTACATTCTCATCATCAGAATCTGAATAAATTGTTAATCGTTTTATTATTGTTAATTTCTTTTTTTTTTTTTGTTGGAGAGGTTGCTTTTTTTCGTCTGAATCTGTTTCCTGTTTCCTATTTTTCTTTGATTTTTTTCTATATTCGTTGTCTTCAAAGCTTTTCTTTCTTCTTTTTATTTCTTGATCTTTTTTTCTCTTTCCAATATTTTATCCATTCACTGTTGCTTACTGCATCAGGCCGGCAAATCCTACGCTTTTTCTGGTTGTCTTTAATTGGAGATAATTGAGACGGCCATACAATTACTGCTGCAAATGCTGAACTTATTGCTTGATAGTTTTTTCTTCTTTTTTGCCATCGCTATTATCCTAGATTTAAGCAATACTTCTTCTTGTACGGTCAATATGGTTGAAGGTCCCATTTTTCTCTGCAAAGGTATTTCAGTTTCTTTTTTTATAATTGTTGTGTGAGGAATATTTTGTGGGGAGAATTTTCGGCATGTTTCTTTCTCTTTGGCACCTTGCTTTTATGACATCTTCCTTTTTATATCTGAAAAACGTTTTTTTCGGTGGCACAGTGTCTGTGAAAAAAGTATAAGTGGTAAATTATTGGAACAAATTCATAGTATAAATATCATCACTATTATACCATTGGTCAACGACTAGAATATCGTGAATTTTTGAAGAGTTAGTTATAATACTTTACTAGGGCATTATAAGTGAATATAAATGTAATAGAAAAACTAAAAAAAATATTACACAGCTTAATCACCAGTTGTTAACTAAATGGAATACTACTGGAAATCAATAGAATATGTGCTCCATTAGTTTTCCAAAGACAATTATCGTTTCAAATTAGTATTTTCTGAGAAAATAATACGTAATATTATTGACATATGTATTATAATATGCATTTAACACGAAGATAGCCTACAAAAATTGATGTAAACAAAGATTTAAAAGGATTAAAATAACTTACCGTCGGGCACGCGCTTAGTAGAATGGTCAGCCAGAACAAAGTGAACGAATCACGTTTTGGAATAGCTAGTTTTAACCTGTGTAGATAGCGCTTGAATCACTTTTAGTTATAATTACATGGCTGGTCGTACCCTGAAGCTACCTATCGCAGAAAAATTGGCGAAAAATTTAAAAGAAAGTTAATATTTATATCTGAAGTTTAAAATGGTGTACTACTGGTTCCTGGTGTGGGACTGGTGCACTCACTCTAATATAAAATAAAACTATCGGAATGACTATCGATACTACTGTCGATAATATCGATATTTTCTTAAGGGGCAAATCGATAATGTCGATAGTACAAACTATCCATGTTTAATAAAGCTACCCCTTTCCTTTTCAAAATGGTTAAGTATCTAAAATTGAAAATTTAAAGTCCAAAATTTTACATCAACTCCAAAATATCTTTACTCAATCATTAAAATTTAGATTCCTTTAAAATTTTAATTTTAAAATCCCAATTTAAATATATTAATCCAAGCTAAACATTCAAAATTTCTGCATCAAAGTATAATTTACTATAAATGTAAATTTTCTTGCTACAATTTGCTTCAATTGCTTCTCGAAATTTTAATTTCAAAGTTCAAATTTTAAAGCATTATCTTAAATATTGAGCAGCTTTCTTCTTGAATCTTCAGTTTTATTGTTGGAAGTTCTGATTTCATTTAGAAAATTTAAAGTCTGAAGTTAAAAAAAAGCCTCAAACTTTTTATTGAAATTTTTGTTTCAAAGGACCGATTTCTTTCCAAAATATCAATTTGTTGAGAAGAATAATTTCTTAAGAGTTTAATGTTAATGCTGAAAGCTTGCATTCTATTTTTAAACAGAATAAAACTCCACAGTTTCAAGTTAAGAGTCCAAAATTTTAATTTGAAAGTCCAATATTTCAAACAGAAAGTTCAAAATTTCAAACTGAGTATCCAACATTTCATATCGAATCTACAAGCTCGAAATTTTATCTCTTCTGCTATAAATTCTGATTTTCTTGCTATAAAGTTTCATCGCAGCTGAACATGAAATTTCGAATTTAAACTTCAAAAATTCAATTTTGTTCTGGAAATTTTAATCTCCAAGTCCAAACTTATAGTTATTAACTCAAGCTCTTGACTTCCTTGAGGGAAATTTAAATTCTGACGCTAAAAGTTTCGATTTCATTTTTAAAATTTCGGGTTAAAAATCCAAAATTTTGAGTTGGAAGATCACGTCAGAGTCTCATAATTTCAATCCTAAAATCGTAGGTCTATTATTATGCAGGGAGGACCATAAGTAATGGTACAAAGAGCAATGGTGGATTTTTCAAATAAAAATAATGTGATTTAGCTGCATTTACAAAGTTGATATTAACAGAGATATAGGGTGTCAAAGTTGAAAAAAAAATCGATTTTTTCGTATACCTATGGAATGAATTGTAATATAGCCACAAAATTTGGCACAAGGGGGTTTCTTAAGTCGACAAACTTTAATTTGCTAACATATTACCAATAGCAGATAGGGGGCGCTACCTGCGCTATCCTGCATAATTCTAAATCATCATAAATTGAAACACAGAATTGTCCCCTGAAACCAAGAAAGATTAAAAGACACAACAAAGGTTGCTCTTGTGTTTTTTAATTATTCTTGGTTTCAGGGGACAAGTTCTGTGTTTCAATTTTTGAAGATAACCAAGGACCAGTCCGTTCCATCAAACTAAATCATCATGACTTTTTTGTGCACCCACGTATATTAATTTTAAATGGATTATTTGATTTTTTTACGTAAAAATGGTGTACTTTCTAAAAGTTGATACGACCAACCCTTTCCGAGATATTTGCCTTTAAAGCTTGACATGCCTTGGTTTTAAATTACTAAGATATTAAATTTTCGAAGTAGGCTTGAAAAAAAAGTAATCATAAGACAGCTTTGAAAGTATATTATGTCAAATATTACTTTGCTGATAATATTATTACCTAAATTTTGAAAATCTCAATAAAGAATATCCAAAAAATTAAGACGTAATTTATTTACTAACATGAGATGTGAGATATGATGTCCGAGTCCGCACAAGAAAATTTTAATGATCTGGATGCTCAAAGTGGATATTTGGAGATGAATTTTAATAAAATACAGCCAGATTTTTAATTGTTTACAATCCTTTTACATAAAAAATGTCATTTCCCACATACTTATTTTTGAAAATAAATTTTGTTTTGGTATTTTATTTAAATTTGCTTTAGAAATATAAAAACTATGTGTAATAATAATGTCAGTGGAGTAATATTTGATATAAACTATTTTAGAGTCACTGCGAAAAAATCACATTTACATAACTTAAAATAAACGTACTGCAAATTTTGAAGGCAAATATCTTGAAAACGGTTGTTTGTATCAACATTTAGAAAGTTTACCTTTTTTACTTAAAAATATAGGTAAATAAAAATATCTATTTAAAATAAGTGTGCACAAAGGCACAAAAAAATTATGATGCTTTAGAATAATGCAAGGTAGCGCAGGTGACCCCCCCCCCCCCTATGAGTTACTGGCAATCTGTTAGCAAATTAGAATTCCTTGACCAAAGAAACCCCCCTATGCCAAATTTCTTGTCTATAGAGAAATGTGTTCATCAGTTATGCGAAAAAATCACAATTTTTTTTTCAACTTTGACACCCTGTATCTCTGTTAATATCAACTTTTGGTATAAGGTAGATGTGGCTAAATCGCGTTAATTTTATACGAAAAATCTACTCTTGCTTTATGTACCATTACTTATGGTCCAGCATGTAGATTCCGAACTTTTTGCTATAAATAATTTTAAGCATGAAGTTTCGAATTTTTTTTTAGGTTTTGACGCTGAAATTTTCTATTTCATTTCCGTAATTTGAGGTTAAAAGTTGAAAGATTGAAGTTTTTAAACTTCAAAGATTCAAATTTGTCTTCATGTTCCTAAAAACATTTTTCTCGTTTCATAAACTTCAGTTTATACGCTGAAAATGTCTACTTCGGTAAATTTTCATGCTGAAAATTTTAGTTTTATTTCCAAATTTTTTTGTTTAAAGTCTAAAATTTTGTGTTCTATGTAAAAAATTTCAAGCTTAAAGTAAAATACTATTTTTTTAAGTTTTAAGTCTAAAGTCAAAAACTACATTTATTTTTAAAAATTTTTTGAATTCGTTTAATGAATTTCGAAATTGTTTAAATAAATGAAATATTGACAAATTTTCAAATTAAAAAAAAGCTAAGTAACTCTCAGTTCGTATCAAATAGTTAAAAAATAAATCATATATGAAGTCCATAACATCAAATCTGAAGTCAATTATTTTAAGCTCAAAGTCAAAACTCATTTAATAGAAATTTGAACTTTTTACTACAAATTTTAGGAAGATGGAATTTCGATTTTTATTTTAATAGACAACACATTTAGGAGATTTCATCCGCAAAATGCCAACTTGGACCTGTAAATTTGAATGGTTGGATTTCATTTCCAAAATTTTAAATATAAAGTCCAAAATATCTTGTTCAGATTCCAACATCTTATATACAATGATAGGTCTTCTTCTGAATCTATGAATATTTTTGCTGTAAATTTCGATCTTAAAGATTTAATTTATTCCCAAACTTCCCAAAGCTCTCAAATTCAAGTTGGAGTCCAAACTTGAGTTTATTACCTCGAAAGTTTTATCTCACCTCTTGAATTTTTCGTCTTATTGCTGCAAGGTCATAATTTTCTAAATTCCACATTTACACATTAAAATTTTGAGTATAAAATCTAAAATTTTACGTTCAAATTTTAACTTCAAGCTTAAAGTCCGAAATATTTTGCTATAAATTTCCATCGAATATTTTTCAAAATTTCAACTTCTTCTTTTTAGAGATTTTGCGATCTGTTAATTCTGGTTGTGCCTCTGTTGTAATTCCTGGGATGTTGACTGCCAACTATCCTTCCATCTTTTAGGTGGTCTTCCGGTGGGATGGGTGCCTGTTGGTTTTCCTTCCAGTGCGGTGCGTGGTAATCGATCTTCTTTCATTCTCTTTACGTGAGCGTACCATTATCTCTTTTTTTGTCTACCCCATCGCACGATATCTTGTATACCGTACTGCTCTCTAATCTGTGTGTATCTACTCTGTCTCTTCCGGTCTTTCTCGCTATAGTTCTTAAAGTTTTCATCTCCGCTACTCTCAGCATACTCTTGGTCTTGTTGGTTTCTTCTCGTGCCTCTATTCCGTTTATCATAATTGGTCTTGTACATGTTTTGTATATTTTGATCTTGCTGTCTGGGCACATATATTGATTATTCCAAATGGTCTCTCGTTGGTAGCCCGATCTTGCGGCTGCTTTGTTGATTTGGCTTCTTAAGTCGTTTACAGGGTCAAGTTCACTCGAGAGATTAACACCTAGGTACTTAAATTGGGTAACTTGCTCTATGGGATGATTTAAAAATGACGAGTTTACATCTGATGGGGTTCTTTGCCATGGTCATACTTTGAGTTTTATCAGTTGATATTTCCACATTAAGCTATTTGCTTATTTGTTAGAATTTAAAAAACGGTCGCTGTATTTTGTCCTTCGTTTCTGCGACACTTGCTGCGTCATCTGTACAGCATATCATGCTAATTCTATTTTTATTCATCCAGGATGCATTTCGACTTCTAAGTCCAAATTTAAATTTACTAACTCCAGATTTTAACCTCCTTTCGTAAAAGTTTTAGTCTAACGCTGAAAGATTTAATTTCGTTTTCAAAATATCAGTTTTAAAGTGCAAAATTTTATGACTAAAGTTCAAAATTTTACGTTCAAATTCCAAATTTGGGAGTTCTCAGTCCAAAATTTTAGTTTCAAACAATTTTACTTTATAAATTTCGATTCCAAAGTCCAAATTCAAAGTCCAGATGTTCCGATTCAAATTCCAAATCCTCACTACAAATGTCTAATCTCTTGATACAAATTTTTAATTTTGAAGGTGAAAGTCGTATTTTAACTTTAAAGATAAAATGTCTTTTCGAAGTTTCAACTTTCAAGTTTAAACTTAAACTCATTGGCTGACAAGTTTGATCTCTTTCTTTTAAATCAAAAATTTGAAATTAAAATTTTAAATTTACATATTTGAAGTCAATTTGGTATTTTGATACTTTAGCTGTAAATTTTTAATTCTAGAAATGAAATATTAAATTTTAACCTCAAAGTTTAAAAATTGCCACTTTAAAGTTCAATCTTTATTTTGTCTCTTGTTTTCTCTCTTCTTTCTGAAAGTTCTGATTTGATTTCCTAAATTCGTAGCTCCTACTATTTTACTGGAGATTTTGATGATCCACGTGAATTAAGAAGCCTATAGAATCTATTTCTTTGATATTTCATGAAATCTAATAAATTATGGGACGTTTACTGGCCAAATCAGGCGTAAGAATTGATCGCTTGGATTTGATCCGAGGGCGCCACTACAGGATAGATCGATGCCAGCGGGAAACAGGCGAATTCCGATGTAACCTGCAATTATTCCAGACGCACGGGCGTAAATACTGAAAACAACCGTGAAACGAAGATAAATTGCCTTTTGAAAAGATGAGTTTTTAGAGTTCATCGACGTCAAGTCGGTATGAATTTGTGAATACATCAAAGTCTAAAAAGCTCAGACCCACTTTTCATTATCTCTCGCTAAAACACGGGCGCCCCGAACCAGAAGAGGTGCAAGTCTGAACATTTTTCAAGGAATTCTTTCCCCCTGGCAATAACGAGCTGTTAGCAGTCGAGACTGGTGGATAGGATAAGCGATTACTTACAAACGAAAGGTGGTTTTTAAGACAATCGTTGTTTACCCCGAGGCCGGATAAATATTTTGCGCGACGTCTGCTGGAAATAGAATTTCAATGAGCTTTCGCAGTCACAAATCATGACGCACGGGGATGCCTTTTGCGCATACATATGCTACAAATCATTTCACCTGTCGCTGCCAACGTATGCCGGGATGGAAGCTAACTTACCGTGTTGGAACTTATTTTCAGCTACGCCCGACGCTGGGACACTGAAAGATGAATGTTGAATGGTTATGAACGATTTAAGAACTTTCACTTGATGCGTCAAATTCGAGTCAACTTAGATTTATTGAAATAGTTGAGATAAATCACCGGTGACTGGGTTGCTCCTATTTAACAACCGGAAGAATTTTATTAAAATAATTCTTTAATATTATAATCTACTTCAGAATAACATTTTTTCTATAACATCTAATGTTGGATATTATCTTCGAAAGCGTTGATCAATCCTTAAATAAAATCTGAGTATTTGGCTGCAGTCTTGAATAAATGCCTCTAACTGCAGTTTCTATCTAGATGGTGTCTAGCTACGTGTGATTTCAGTAGCATACAGCAGCGTTTGCGACTCAGATGGTCAATTCTTTACCTAATTGGTCTTTAGCTGGAATCTTTATCTACTAAACTATATCTAGCTGCAGCGTTCGATGAAATGACACCTACTGGCAGTCTTTATTCGAACGAATTTTAGGTACAGTGTTCATCCAAATGGTGTCTAGCTGCGCTCTTTACCTAAAGGATGTCTAGATCCAGTCTGCCGTTAAATAATGTCTAGCCACCACCTTCATAAACGTTGAGTCTAGGTGCAGACCCGACCTAAATCTTGTTTGGTGCGAATCAATCTGCAAATTGGCCTTATTGGTGCTTAGCTGGAAATTTCACCTGAATGATATTTACATTTTAAATTGTGTTCGCTAAAGTCGCCACGTGAATAAGGTCTAGATGTCCAGGATGTATGATGTATCCAAGATTATAAAGGTACTAGGAAATAACTTTTGTTCTTGTATTATGGGTTGCAAGGCCGAAACCGGTATATGGTTCTTGGCCGTAAATAATTTCAGCTATAGTACCTTTAACTGTTTTATTAGAGAACATTTAATCGACGTCTAGATATATATCGCGGTAAACACCACCATTCCAACCAAAATTGAGGCGTTTTGTACAAAAGTGGCCCAAGTGAATATACCTAGACATTTTTTTAACTTTAATCCACTCGCAAAAGGCAACCCCATTCAAAGCACTGCGAGTAGGATGCGAAAACAAGAAGAGATGGCGATGAACCGCCTTCTTAAACAAGGATGGGTTGTAATTTTTGGGGAAAAGTCCGTTCGGTAACGAGGTCCATAGCTTGGAAATCCTATAGAAAAAATAGTCTCCATATACAGAAGTCCTCACCATGTCAATCTGGACCGCACAGGAATTGGCTGTCTCCGATTGTCTTGTATACCTAAAAAATCTTGCCCATGGGGGGATCAATCCTATTGGTTCCTGCGAGCACCTCCCCTGAAAGTACTTGTAGAAAAGAGGTTAGTCACTAACTATCCACCTGTGCTCTAGTGTTTCGAGGGAATCGGTAAAACTCTCGTCATCAATTAGGCGAATCGTTCTTCTTTGAACTGAATCCAATAGAGCTAAAGTGTGCTTTGGGACTGAACTCCAATCATGACAAACGTATCACTCTCTGGACTTCTGAGTCTCTTATTCCTTCTATGAAAATTCTAGCTGTGTAAAGTTCCAGAAATTCAGTTGGTGCTGTTGGATAGGCGGCATACGCCAGGCTTTTTACGTCAGCCTCGAATTCTTGCAGCGTTTCATCACTTTTCTACTTCCTTACTAGTAGTTGTGACTGGGCGACTTGCGGCAAATGATGATCCCCAAATCTCAGCTCTAAAGCTCTAACTAAATCTTTATTGTTAATTAGCTCATGGTCAGATAGAGCTTGGAGTAATTCCAGAGTATCTCCGCACAGGGATACCACCAATGAGGTCATCTTTTCGTCTTCTGTCTATCGATTGGCTCTAGCAGCAGCTTCGAACTGTATTCTGTAGGATTGGAAAGATGTTTGTCCATCACTGGTCGGAGGTTTCAGTTTTTGGGAAGAAGTAGCAGGTACACTTTCGAATTCATGTTGTGTAGGTTGTCCACTTAGCAACTTCTTCATAGCCTTTTCGATGTTGCTGATCTTTTTTTGTGTTACTTTGTTCAAATCAAGAAGCTTGTTATTGAATTCTTCTTTTACTTCTTCAATTTCCTCCCTGACTTCGCCAATCTCTGCTTGCCTTTCTCCTCCTGTAATTTCTTCTTTCACTTCTACTTTCATTTCTTCTCTCATTCCTGTAATTTGTTCTTTCATTTCTTTCATTTTTGAAACGTCTACTATCATTTTTTCAGTTATATTTGCTAACAGACTATGTAATTCTTGTTTGTCTGCATTCCTTTTCTTTTCTTTTTCTTCTTTTTCTTGTCGTCTTCGTTCTTTCTCCTATTTCTTTTCTTGTCGTCTTCGTTCTTCCTCCTGTTGTTTTTTTATCGTCTTCGTTCTTCCTCCTGTTTTTTTCTTGTAGTCTTCGTTCTTTCTCCTGTTCTTTTTCGTGTTCTTTTTCTTATTGTCTTCGTTATTTCTCCTGTTTTTTCTTTTTTGTCTTTAAACATTGCTAATAACGCTTGCAATTTTTGTTCCATTTTGGTAGATTTTCATCTCGTTTCCATAAAGTGTTCTAAATGTTCGAGATTTTTCTTGACGCGCCCCGTATAACCACTTAAAAGTTTTTATAGCGTCCGAGATTAAGTCAACTGCGGGACACCTGGCTAACTTACTAATTAACTACACTAACTGACTGACTGACTCGAGGGAAAGGCGACCGCCTTATATAGTTTTGGCTTCCAGGTTCCAGAAAAATCTCGCTGATAAGTATTATCGTTTGCCGAAATTTCTGGAACGCTTATCTGCCGTCTGCTTCATTATCGCGGCCGCTTTTCATCTATCAGATCTTTCTAGAAACTTTTCTTACGTACTAAATTCTACAATTTACATTTCGTTACAATATCGAAATTTCCAGAAAACAAAATTCTTTCAGAGTTTTAACTTTTTTGAAAATTTTGACGTTTTAAATTTCAATTTATTATTGAAATTTTCATCTGCTTTGAGAATTTAGACATTTCCAAATTTTACGTTTTTCAAAATATTGATTTTTTATTAAAATTTAAACCTTTTTTCCTCAAAATTTTAACTTTCTTGAAAATCTTAACCTTTTCCAAAATTTAGATTTTTTATGAAATTTCATCTTCATTTTTTTAATCCTACTTTTAATTAGTAGTTTAGTAGCTGCGACATTTAAAACTGATTCTTTTTTTTCAACATTTTTGATTTTTTCTCGAAATTCCAATTTATTTTATTGAAAATTTCAATCTTCTTGGAAAGAAACTTTTAGAAACATTTAAAAAAAAGGTATACTCATGAAAATTGTGATTTTATGAAAATTTTGCAAATTTTTATTCAAAAATTTCGTCTTTCCCAAAAATTAATAATTTAGAATATTTCTCAACAATTTAGGGTGTTTCCTGAAATTTTCAGTTATATTGAAAATTTTGACTTTTTTAAAAATTTGGTTTTTTTACAATTTAGATCTTTTTCCTAAAATGTTGACTATTTTCTAAAAAAAAGTCAATTTTTTGGAGATTTCACCTTTTTGTGGATTTTGACTTTCTCAAAATATTGACTTGAAAATTTCCACCTTTTTGAAAATTTGGACTTTTTTTGAAAGGTTCGACTTTTCGAAATTTCAGCTTTTTCTCAAAATTTCCACTTCATATTTTTTTACAGTTATCTATTTTTTTTGAATGACACCTTTTTGAAAATTTCGACTTTTCAGTATGGTGGCTTGAAAGTTTCGACGTTTTTGTGAATTTATTTAAAATTTTCAATTTTCTTAAAAATTTTCATTATCGAAATATCTACTTTTACTAGAAATTTCGGCTTTTTAAAATTTGGACCTTTTTGAAAATCTCGATCTTTGCGAAAAATAAATTTAGATTTTCTTTAAATGTTGCAGTTTTAAAAAATCCCGGAAAAAAATATATTCTTGGTCAAGTTCTATTTTGTGATTAAAATGATTTTTGTAATTTTTTTAATACAAATTTTTAATTTAATCTTCACGTTTTTATTCTCTTTCAACTAAGAATTTTAATTCGAAATTTTGAAAAAAGATCCAAATTTAAAGAGAAAAACTCAAAAAATAAAATCGGGCAAAACCCAAACTGAACAATAAAGAAATAATATTCAAAGTTTAACTTGAAATTGAAAATTGATATTCGAGTCGTTTTTCTTTCTAAAAGTTTTTTAATCATAAAATTGGTCATTACGGCAGCAAAATTTTGAAAAAAAATATGTTATTTTATACAGCAAAACTAATCTTACCGTTTTTGAATTTTCTCGAAAAAAACTTTTTTAGAAGGTAAACACCACTTAAACAAATACGTATATGATAGGATGGATTTTCATGATTTTTGTTTTATTTTTTTTCTAAGCGAAGTATCTCGATGAGAAACTAAAAAAATAATTTTTGAAGATTTTTTCGGTGACCCCTTAGGAGGGTGAGCTGCCTACTTAAAAACCCGGAAAATTCGAGATTATTACGATCCCTCTACTATCTATATACACCGAAAGAAAATTTTACCAAATTTTTGTAACCCCACCCCCTGATGGGGGTAAATTACCCCTTATTAATTTTGAATTAACAAGAAAATAGTAATTACAACAGCTAAATTTTAAAAAATAAATGTTATTTTATACATAAAAATTAATTTTACCTGCATTTGGGTTTTGGTGAAGAAAAATATTTTGGGGGTAAACACCCTTTAACGTATGTATATATAATAGGGGATATATTTGTAGAATTTTCGGTCCGTTACTTTGGAAACAAAGTATTTTAAAGAAGGTAGAAAAATATTTTTTCCACCGTTCGCCCTGCCATATCAGTAGATTGGGTCAGTTAGCCATCTACCTGAAAAACTGGAAATTCGAGATCACTGCTGTCTCTACATACCACAAAACAGAGTTTAGAAAGGTTTTAAATTTTTGCATTTCCCATTCCCCCTATGGGGTAAATCATCTTCCCTTCTGACGATTTTAAGTAACAAAAAGTAGTCATATCAACAAAATTTTAGAAAAAATGTTATTTTACACATTACAGCGCATTTTACGTGTTTTTGGGTTTTGCCGAAAAAAGGCTTGGGGGTTAACATTCTTTAGAACAAATCATGAATATGACAGGTAAAAAACTGCTTACTTCTTATTCTCCTTAAACCAGTGACTGTTGCCGTAAATGGAACCATGTGTGTACGTGCAGGAAGGGGTGATCACCCCCATCCAAATCTTTTCCAAGTAAAGCATGTTCCAGTTATTCAGGTATATGACTCATCGTTCTGGCAGAAATAGGACGCAAGGTGTGGCTGTAAAAATTCGAAAAAATGATTTTTATAGTTTCTTGTTGAAATATCTCGTTCCAGGAAAAAAACCGAAAATCTTTACTGCCATAATAATATACACTTATATGTTTTGGTAAATTTCCATATTCTCGTGTAGGTACATATATCTAATATATAAAACTTCTAAATTTCTATAAAGTTCAGACCGCAGTTTTTATATAGATATTTTATATACGTATTTGGTCTAAAGGGTGTTTACCCCGAAACATTTTTCTTCGGCAAACCCCAAAAAATTCAGTAAAATAAGTTTTGGTACATAAAATATAGTGTTTTTTTCAAAATTTTGGTGTTATAATGACAATTTTTTTAATACCTGAAATCCTCAGAAAGGGGTAGTTTACCTCCTTACGAAGGTGCAAAAGTTTAGAATTTTTTTCGGTGTATAAAGAGAGATCGAAATGATCTGGAATTTTTCGGGGAGAAAAGAGGTGGTTTTCTAATTGCTCGTTGAAAGACTTCGTTTCAACGAATTAAAATTCATAGAAATACATCCTATTATATACGGATTTGATCTAAAGAGCGTTTACCCCCAAAACATTTTCCTTCATCAAAACCCAAAAACAGGTAAAATTAATTTTGATGTATAAAATAACATTTGTTTTTTAAAATTTGACCATTATAATGACCATTTTCTTGCTAATTAAAAATTTCTTAAGGGGGTAATTTACCGCCATCGAGGGGCTGGGATTACAAAAATTTGATAAACTTTTCTTTTGCTGTATATACTAGAAGGACCATAATAATCTCGAATTTTCCGTTTTTTTAAGTAGGTAGCTCACCCTCCTATAAGGGAAGGGTGGAGGGTGGGGATAGTTTCTCGTCGAAATACTTCGCTTCAGAAAAAAAAAATAAAACAAAAATCATAAAAATACACCCTATCTTATATGTATTCGTGTAAGTGATATTTACCCCCAAACAATTTTTTTTGACAAAATCCAAAAACAGGTTAAATTAGTTTTGGTATATAAAACATATATAAAACAAATATTTTTTTTTCAAAATTTTGCTACCATTTTTATAAATAAAAAACTTTTAAATGGGGTAGTTTGCTCCCATGATGGGGGTGGGACAATTTGATAAAACATTTTTTGTTTTATTTGTCGTCGAAACAAAATTTTTGAAAAAAGAAATGACTAGAATATCATTTTTGGTATGTGCGAAACAGCAAAATCTGCATTTTTAGCCCAACTTTGAGGGGGTAAAACTACCCTTAAAACCTTCTATCAACCGATAAAAAAAATACGTGTCTCTTAAATTTCGCTCATCTAAAACATATCCAAATATTAGCAAAATCAGCGCTGGACACTTCGCGACCTTTCCTTCTTAGAAAGAAATCATTAGAAAAGTATTTGGCCGATTTTAAGAATTCAACAATTCACTCTCTAGGAGGGTAAAAGGGGATGAAATCGCCTTTCGAGATTTATATTAAACAAAGTTAATTATGCGTTTTGCGTTCTAAAACTTTGTGTAAATAATCTATGAAAGAAATAATTAAACCAAAACAATAATTAGCAAAGAGATAAGGTAGGTATCAAATATCGGTATGAAATTTTTTTAAAAAAGTATCAAGAGGAAGACTCAATCAAGGAAGAATCTTCAGACCAGAAAGGACCTTTTGCGAAGGGTTTAGTTAGATATAATTTGTAAAGCTAAATATTACACCCTGAATAAAATGGAGTAACAGATGGTATATCACATTACACCAAATATTAAAGTAGAGTTCTCATTGCGTGTTCAAATGATGATTTGTCTAAATCGAATGCATCGGCAGTATTATTTGATGGAACCGCGAGAGAGAGAGAAATCGAGATTCACGAAGAGTTTGGGAGAAATTTATGGACAATTATATAAAACATTGGATGGTTGGTTAGAGACGAAGTAACGCTCTGTAGTGGCAGTAAAAGCGACCCCTGAAGGTCCGGACCACTAAAACCTTTTTATCTGACTATTTCAGTGCTCAGGTGAGCGTAGAAATGGGCAGGAAAACATCGCCGAGAGGATCACAATGAATATATATAGTCTTCGTCCGCATTTTCACTATGAATCCCCGAAGTCTTAAAGACAAATAGAGCTGAGCAAAAAAAAAAAACGCTTACTTTAGTATCGGGTAGAAAAGCGACTGTAAAAGTTCCAGGTTTAAAACGATTTTTACATTTTAATGGTAATAAATCTCCTGTCGATATTCATTTAGTTATAGTATTTTAAGAAAATAAAATAAAGGAAACTTTATAGAAATGAAAAGTTCTGATATCTATTCGGATTGGTGAAGTTCAACTCGCAGCTTTTAAAATTGCTTTCGAATCACGTCCAACATATGTAAACTAAAGTCGTATGCCCCACGTTGAAAATAAAATATTTAGTTGGCAGGATATCCAATATTCTTCCGCGCATATCGGAAAGGTAGGCAATAACGGAATCGTGCTGCCTACAGGATGATAAACAAGTTGAACGGGGAAACTTCGATAAACAACCCAATGCATATAGTCTGCCAGAGCTCATTTTTACTTATTTCCGGAAAATATAAAACTAAAATCACCACGAAGCAACTTAAACGTGCCTCTCGCTTATTTATTCGCCCGATTTGCCTCTCGCAAATTTACTTTATTGAAATGTAGTCCTGAAAATTAAAATTAATTAATTAATTAATTTAAGATTTTTAGCAGCAGATGGTTTTCTGAATATCTTTTTTGAAGCTGCTAAGTTTGCCCAATAGGGAATTTGTGTCATTGGGAAACGGTTTGAAATATCTACATGACAGAGTTTATAACAAACTAAATTCTAAATGAATGGAATTGCTTTGGATCACATTATTGCTATTAATGTAACGGGATTATTATGCGATTTATAATAATAGAGGACGTTGCCAGGCGACGAGGCGTTAGCCGAGTCTTCTGGCCACGTCCGAGATTATTTAAATCGCTAATAATCGAGTTGCATTCAAAGCTTTATCGTATCATTGACAACGATGACATAGAAAACTCAACAAACTTTTAAAATGAAATTTGTATTTAAGGTATCATGATAGGTAACTAACGTATTATAATTATAACTAATGAATTATGTGCTATTAAGTTATTATGAATCTGCTAATTATTATGAGGTTAATAATTATCAATAAAGATTTAATTTTAAGGACATTTAATTTTCAATGATACGTTAAAAACGATTAAAACACTTTTGAAAATGCTTATTTATGTCCACATTGAGGTGGAATTCATTAATACGTCTGACGGATAAGAATTGCATAACTTTAAGAATCAGGTAATTTCCAACTAAGTATATACTGAACTAATGTATATGTGGACTGGTCGATGATTAATTAAACACTCGTCTTCCACAATCACTAAAATAAGAGATCGTGGCTACAGCAGGCGCCTATTTCAAAAAAGGGGTTTAGTTTCCAAACCCGGCTGATCCTAAGAAGTACTCCAATACAATCTAGTGCGAATACCGTTCGACCCTAGCATTTTAGTAGATGCGTTTGTTAATTATTTTTTCGCAGTTGCGCGAAAACTGAGGCTATTAGTTAATAGTGGCGAGAACTAAATCCAAATTGAAATAGTTTCTAAAACCCAATGATAAAATTGTTTGAAAACTCAGGAATACTTTTGTGTCGTGTAAATTTGGCCCGTTTTAAAAATGGTTCAAATAACGTTCTTGAGCCACTGAGGGCACCTTCACCCAAATTATTTTTAAAAATGCTGATGTTCATATATATTTATTATGGATTGTGCTTTTTAAAGTAATTTTCAAATATTTTTCAGCCTGTTATGTAAATTCCTAACTTTAACTAAATTTTAATATTTTCACAGAACTTTTAAATTAAAAGATAATTCAGTGATAAATTTGAACTGAAAGTTGAAAGTGTTTTTTGAATTAATCTTAAATAAAAATAACTTCATATTTTAAATCTATCGAGAATCGTAATTAGGCTGATTCTAGGTCTAAACAAAACTCAGATAATCCACCCCGAGAGCATAATTCCGCTTCGTGCAATAACTTAGGCATTCTAGACACAAAGACGGGCCCACAAATCTTGGTCATTATTTCAGGTTAAACAGCACTTTACAATGCACAACAGTATCTCGGAATCTCGCAAATACACCTCTACGTCTGTTGGCAGGCTTCCCTCACGACGTATTGTTCTAAATAGAGACTTATCCGAAGACTTTAAAGTGGATTGCATCTTATAAACGTTATAAATTTTCAAGACCCCATCTCTGTCGGGTGGAATTCGAGCGGAGTCAGCTTCCGTTTTGACAAACCTTGCACATCTCCTCGGTGTATTTGAACTACTTTGGCCAATTTACCGCAAAACTTATTTATCTTTGTTTCAACGTCCCTCATGCGAGCCACTTGAGGGTTTGTCTGGCGGGACTTACACGCAGAAACGACTGCATGAAAGTAACCTAGCGAATTGAAGTATATTTTGTGACAGATTTTACTCTTAGGTGGGTAACGAGTAAGGAATTTTAATTTGGCTCCAAATTTATTTCGCTAAAGCACTTTTGTTGCCATCGTTGCATTATAATTTTTTTGCTGGATTTCTGGCGTTTCAAGCAGCTGAGTCACCACGTTTATTTTTATACCCTCTTCACTATTAAGCGCAGTGGTGAAATACACCAAACAACACCCGCAAAATTTCGTTGACTGCCCCCCTAAAATTGCATATGTATAGAGCTGCAATAACATCACTCTTCTTCTTGTTGTTCTTTTTCTTCTTCTCCTCCTCCTCCTTCTTCGTCTTCTTCTTCTTCTTCTTCTTCTTGTTCTTCTTCTGGCACTATAGTCCAAATTAAGCCTTGGCCTCCTTCAACTTTTGCCCCCATGTATCTCGCTCTTCCACTGTTTTCTTCCACACCTGCGTCATCTTGAAATTCAAAATTCCGTCCTAAGTTTCGGAGCTGTTGTTTAGGCTCCCGGACTGGGTTTATTTTATGGGAATGGATAGTCAGCCCCTTGCCCAAGTCTCCTCCTTTATCCGGGTTTGGGACTAGCAGTGGCGGCTACTGGGCTATTTAGTTCATTCAGCACCTACCCCAAGCAGAGTTAAGGTCTTTCGTACGTATGATATTAAGCGAGGGTTTTGTGAGGGTGACTTAGTGCTAAAAGCTGGAAGTGTTTACAACGGCTATACCATAATGAGGGGGTCAAGGAAGGCCGAAAACGGTATTTGATTGTGGTTGTGGATATTTTCAATGCTACAGAAAATTTAATTGAAAGTATGATATTGAGATTTCGTTCGATGACCCTTATTTACTCGTGAATTGTGGAGTTTCCTATGCGGCTGCTTGTTCACGCCCTTGAAGACTGAAGTAATTTTAACTGTCAATAATTGTTTTATATATTAAATGGTAAAAATTTTGCCTTTAAAGCATTGCGACTAGGATTCGAAAATAAAGATAGATAACGATGAAACGCCTTTTTAAATAAAGATAGATTGTAATTGTAATTCGGAAGTTTAGCCAACGATCCTTAACTTTTGTGTTGCTTATCGTAGATAGTATATTCAATAAACATAAAATCATCCAGTTCTTAGTTGATTTTAATTGAAATTTTTTATTATGACTGATTCAAATTGATGCCATCACATTACTTTACAAGTTACTTCGGTAAATGATTATTAGGATAACTTTACAATGACAAAAGTTGATTATGCAAAAGTTAATTATGGGCCTTTAGCGTGTCTGCTATATTTTACTTACCTGATGTTGGACATATCAAATTTCTGGCCCCCGAATTAACGTTGACCACACTAACTGCACTTATATTGTGAAAAATTGTATGTCTCTTAGGTGGTCTTTATTGAAGAAATTCCCCAATATAACTTTTTTTTCTTTTGAATCTTACCTGATTTAATTTTAAAACAAATCAGGCTTAACAAATAACCGTTATCTAATATTAAGAAACTCTGCAACACAAAATAAATTGGGTGAAATATAGTAACCAAAATTTTAATATTATTAGCATTTATTACACTACCATTTAAGATTCCCGATAATTTTAATAATTAAAGAATTTTTTTTCTTTAATTGGATCTGATTAGTTCTCTCTCAAATATGTTCTTCACAGATCGCAAATAAACCAAAACTGAACCGATCTGCCGCAAATTTAGTCCGATAATGTTAGTCCATAATGCAGGTTGTCGTCGGAGGAGCAGAACTAAAATATTGATGAAGTAGTTGAATCTCACGTGCCCGAAAACCAGATGAAAAATACCAGTTGTTTGTGATGCTGAGAGTTTAAAACTTGGAGGGATGTACGACTGCAACCTTTCTGTTGCATAAAGGCGTCCATGTGTGTTAGACTGTCAGAGGTTTTGCGCCCATTGTCTGAAATCCCGGTCGATTCACCGTGCCTCCCTGGATCGTACGTGTTATTTATAAGGGTGGACTATTATTTTACGGCACGTGTTTGAATATCAAAAAGTTAATCTCTTTGCGATTTGATGCGTGAAACGGTCTGTTTTAGGCGTTTATTTTTAATTCGGTCCTATCCCCTAGTGATTTATTTCCGATTTCGTCCCCCTTAAAGGTGCGGTGAGGCCAAATGATTCCTATATTAGGGTGCCAATTGTACTTTGTAACCGTACGTGTTGTAGGAGTCTGCAACCCACATCCTTGATGGAAAATTCGTCGTTTCAGAAACACCCTCTTAAATCCATTAAGAAGTAACCCCGAAAAAGCGAAACTCGTATTATTTAACGTGATTTTCTTTTTTGAAAAACAACGGGAATTTTTAGAATAATTAAGCGATAAAATTTCGGTGTAGGAGCAGACAATGCGTAAAATCGACCGCAAGCATGTAAATATTTGATGTATTTTCCCGCATTTGTCGGGGGAAACATTGGCGAAGTCGTTAATATCGAGTGATAGGTGTTTGATCGGACGGGAATCCTCGCATTGCAGTTAACGCGGAGGCAAATGCTCCCGTGGGTTGAGCGTGAGAACCGCTAACGCTCTCCCAGGAGATCAGCTGTCTGATCTACTGCACACACCGCCCCTATTCCCAACTTTTCACATGCCAGATTTCAAACAAGCGTTCGGCAAATCGAAGGGTAAAATTTAAATTGCTGAAAACTATAAAATTTTTAAATTTTATGACATTACTGGCAGGTGATTCTGAACTCCTTTTTTTTTCTCAAATGCAGTCTCATTGATTTTTTAGAAAAGAAATCCTACTATTAAGAAAATATTTTTGATTTACCTTAAGTTAATATTAGTTGCATGAGTTATCGAAAGTTGAAGAATTATAAAGAAGACTAAGGAGAGCTTATTGCATTTTTGAATGAGAATTATTGATTGTGAAGTTTCAGGAATATACTAGATTGATATACAAATCTTGTCCCCTAAAACCTTGAAACCCTGAAAGATTTATATTTCAATTTTTGAAGATATCGAAGGACCAGTCGTTTCCACCAAAAAAAAGTACACTTGGTGATACGCTAACATTTAAAGTTCGTGCTGTTGGATCTGTACCATAATTTATGTTCACTGTTTTATAAATGATGTGAGAACTTTCACGCATAATTCATTTAGACCGGCGCATTCGCCAAAATACAATTATTATGTGATTATTTTCATTTAAAGCAGTAAGACAGGGTTTGATTCTATCCACTATAATGTTTATAAGAAGCAGCTTTTTTGTAGTAAAGAGTTACAATGCTACCAGAATTCCTACTAAGCTATTTTAGGAAAATAAATTAGATGACATTTAATGATTCTCTTACCCAGAAAACAAATGGTAGTGCGCAAAAATTCCTCTCTAGCCTAAAGCAATATTGAAAGAATGTTATTCGGGTAATTCTTTCGTATTCACCACAATTAATGAAAAATGCCCCCAGGTGCCTCTTAAATAAAAGCAAAAGCTCGAAAAGTTTCTTCCAAATAACTGAATCTGCCTCTCCAAACGTATATTGCTTGTTCCTCTTCCTGTCAAATCTTTATTACTTTTACAAGGGAAAAGGAAAAGAATGCTAAAAAGAATATAAATTAGGTTGGTGCACCTGCCTTGCGTATCTCCCTCAATGTCTAGAATGTTTCCAATCCAATTCCGTCCGGAATATTGCGACGATACATAGGATTGCTTTCCTCGCCGCAACATAAAGCAACCTATGCGCCATATTATGAATGTTGAATGCAACATCTGTATTCCTGTCGAGAGGAGAAAGGGCCCGCGCTTAGGTGTTAAAGTCCTTCTTACTTCATAAATATCCGCACAGATACAATGGGAATTTTTATTGGAATTAATAATTTATCTAAAGGCGGAATTGCATGATCTATAACGTCTTAACTTTTGAATTATTTACAGATAGACCTCATCAATAATGCATATACTGGCGGACTACCCCGCAAAATTTGAGTTTCGATTAACCGACCGCCTAAATAGAAATGTAAATCTTTTTTAGAGTTTTACAAGACATATTAGCACACTGAAACCATTTTTTCCATGATAACATTTTTTTTAAGCAATAACAAAGCCGGTAGTTTCAGTTTAATAAATAAAAATTGAAATTCGTTTTGAAATTTATCTTCGAATATTATTGGAATCGCTGACTGCAAAAAAAGTGTAAGAGACAGGTTTTGTTGAGCGTTCAATTCTCTCTAAAAAGTATGTCATGGATTTGTCTATATGACATGCCAATGCCAAGATAAAAAATTCCAAAAATAAAATTTATTTTTTACCATGTTATTTAAATGGGAAATAGATTTTACACCTTTCTGCAAGTTTTCAGCCTGTTTCCAAGTTAAAAAAAAATTCGCCTTAAAATGGAACACCCTAATGTATATGTATTTGTGTATGTGATGATTAAATATGTTAAATCATATAGGCTCAAGGGGGGGGGGGAAGACTTAAGCCTTTAAAGCCCTCCTTCGGTGCACCCCTGATAGAAACAGAATGTAAACAGAACAACCGGAAGACAGAAATAGATCAAAACAAAAGGAAAGGAAGGCAAAGTAATATGCAAAGAATGCAGGAAGGAAATAAAACAAAAAGGAAAATCATAACTGAAAATAACATTTCTTAGGAACGTTTGAAGCTAAAATTTCTTGACAATTTTTTGAAATTAGCCTTTAAATTTTATGAACAATTTTCAGAAGTTAACTAGTATTAATGCATGAATTTTTTCTAAAGGATAAAAAACTGAGATAAAATTGGTATCTCTCTGATGACTGAAGACAAATTTTTGCTATGAAATCTTTGGCAATTGAATTTTCTCAAAATTAAATTTATTGCAAAGTACGGACAGTTCTTGGGATATTCTCAAATGTATGTTTTGAGATTGAAAAAAGAAAGAGAAAAAGAAAAGGCAGAAAGGAAAAAGAGAGACGGAACTGAAAGAACATAAAACAAAAAGAAACAGGAGAAAACAACCAAGTAAGACTCATCTCATTTTTTCTTTTTTAATAAAAGCGAAATTTTTTGGGATTTCATTAACGACTGATAGTTAAATATCCTGGAACGCTAGAAATGAAAATTTCTTATGAATATTTTGACAATTAAAGGTATTTTGCTGGACAATCATCAAAGGTAAACTAACTTCAGTACTTGCATGTTCCTTGGGATATTCGTTAATATTATCATAAAAAAGGAAGAAATGTTTATAAAAATTCTTCATAACACTAAAATAACTTGTCTCATATAACCTCTGTTGATTAAAGTTGAAATTCCTTGGAAACCCGTTGACAATAATTAAGTTTACTAGTGCGTAGGTTATTACCAATAATTACATTTTCTCCAAAATGTGAAAATTGTTTGGGATTTCAAAGATATTTTTAGGAAAGGAAGCCAGAAAAGAAAGCAAAAGAAAAAGAAGGAATAACAAAAATGAGAGATTAAAAGAAACAAAGAACGAAAGAAAGATACAAAATCACATGCGAATCCTTCTATCGTAAATTATTTTTCTTAAATATTCTTCACTGATGGGGAGCAAATATTTTACGATATTCTACTCGAATGAAACCCATTATCTTTCTAATTGTAGGTAAAAGTTTTTAGTTTTAATTTTTGTATGATTTATGGACGTCACAGTCTAACAAACTGTGATATCGCCCTTCTATTAACTCACCGGAAAGGGATCAAAAGCGACGTCAGTTGAAGAACATCATGTCGCAGCAGAATTACCCTCAACCGAGGGATAACTTTTCGTACTTTACGTAGTAGTTCAGGTGAAGTATAATAGAGGTGAATGGGTTTCAATTAAGCTTTCTCCTTTCGCCACATCCGCTAAGCTCCGCCAGGAAGGCAGGTTCAAAGGCAAAATGACTAACTTACCATAATAATCCATTATCTGCTTACCTATTATAACCCCCACATTAAATATGTATTCTGCCGCCAACTTGGAGCATTACATGTCGAAATATCTTCGACGAGAATTTCATTAGCTGTTACGTGCTCCAAAATTAATCGTGAGACGTCGCGCTTGAAAAATATGGCAACCCTAGCGGGTTTACTTACCTTAGTTTATTTTCAACTTTGGTTTGTACGACGAATAATGTTGCTGACGCAACTTAAATTAAGGGTAGACGTAAATTGACGTTCTGATATTATTTTGTTTCATTTATCATCATTATTCCTATTAGAGTTAAGAAGCCATTAAACTTCCAAAATTTCACATAACTTCCCAAGTGGTATTTGTTTATAATCTAGGAAAATTTATCCAATCTTTCCTACTTACGATTTCAATGCTTAAATATAATTTTTTACCGTGAGTAATTTCCAAGCAAAGGGGGGATTTTTCGATTGAACCCTTACGTATGTGTAGGGTTATTGAAAAAGCAAGATCGAGCATCGACTCTGAATTGAGCTGATTTATTTTCAGGACGCAGTTGTTTATGAAATACACAACAGATGCTGATTTTGTAATAACTACCTTAGAGAAAGCGGCGCACATGTGCCGCAATACAAACAACTTTTTCATTACTTTAGTACCTGCCTACCCTCGTGCAGTTGTTGTAAGGGTTCGGAGGCCCTGCTCGATTGACTAGATCGGGAAGGGTCGCTGCAAACGTGCGAAAATCCCAACAAAACGATCAGGATTATTTATACAGGGCGAAATACAATATGAAATAAATTATTCGCAGAATCTGCAGCTTCTTAATATAACAAAAAAATAAGTTTACAGTAGGCATAAACGATATTATTATAGGTTGAAGTATACCATATAAAACAAACAAAACATTGATCTTTGACGTTAATGAAAAAAAAGGACTCTTGGTTGACACATGCATTTCAGATTGGTTGCGACAGTGACCAAAGAATTGTTTATTAAATCAAATATTATAAGTTCAAATTAGAAACTGGTGGAATACGTTTACGAAATTCGGGGAATTTTATGAAATAACCGAACAAGTCCGATTTTAAGCTTAAAATTTTAGAAAAATGTGTGAAGAAAAATTTGCAGTTATAAGAAAATGACCGTAAGACCGTAAATCAAACAAAGTTTCCAGAGAAACTTACAATAAAAGAATTACCTATTTTAATTGATAATTTCGAAGAAAATTAAATCTTGAATTATAAAAAACAAATGTCGAACAGAAAATTGAAATATTCATTTTAGAGTAGAGATTTCAAAAGCAAGGCAAATTCAAATTTTCGCTGAAAATGTTAAGCAGAAAGTGAAAATTTCACAAAAAAATCAAAATTTAAATAATAAAAAATAAATACTAAAAACACAGTTAAAGTTCAACTTTAAACTATCCCTTCGAAAAAAAGACAGGAAAAAATTGGCATTCATCGAAACTGCTGATGGAAGTGAAAACTCGAAAGTAGGAAATAGGAGTGTCTTTTTTATTTTGAAATTAATTGCTGTGTATCAAACTTAAAATTTAATAGTTTGTAAATTACAATTATATTAACATTAGCCTGGTTTTCACATCAGTTGAAATTCTTATATCGCAATTTTGGCGTCTAAGGTCAAAGCTTCAAAAAAGGCAAAACGTTAGTTTTGACTTTCAAAGCTTTTTAATTTAACACCGAAATTCATGAGAAAAGTCAAAGCTTTTGTCACGAAAGTCGAAATTTCGATAAAAAAATTTTACTGGATATTACATTTTTAAGATTTCCAGAATCTGAGTTCTCGAAAGAGCGATATTCCGAGAAAAATTTATACATTTACAACCTTGTCTCTACCTAGGCAAACTCGAAATTTCCGGCTTAAACTTACATTTTTCTCCCCGGAAAAATTTTTCTGAACTTTTCCAGCTAAAAATATGGTTGTTAAGTTGAAAAAAATTTACAGAAAGAGGTATAAACGTCCGAAACAAAACAAAACTCGGAACTCTCAGGAAAAATATTTCTGGAAATGTGGCGTCGAAATTTTGTATTTGAAGACTAACAAGTTTTTGCTGTTTACTTTTTTTGGATATCGTGACTTGTCCGAAAGTCTTATTTAAGCTTGAAATTTTAACGTATTATATTCTAAATTTTAGCCTGCAAACTGCAAATTTGGGCGTTTTTAGAAATTTCACTACAATATAAATATAATAGTGTTTATTTTTCAATATTCCTACTGTTAAGATTAAAATGATTTATGTATCAATTTGCTCATATATTAAAAACTACTTTCAGTAAAAAGAAATTACCGTTTCAAATGTAATTATCTATTGTTATCATTTTAAATTTATGGCAAATAAGTTAGCAAAAGTCAGATTTCTATTGTTCGTCTGGCGCATCCACCATTTCGTCGAAATCGGCGTCGCAATCCAGTCGCCGGTGACACAGTTAGTATGAGTCAAGTCGAATTGGAATCCGTTGGTATTGATTTAAAAGTGGTGTGGGCCCTTTTGCCATTCGTCTCCGTCCCCTCGTTTCCAGTGACGTGTCTCCCCGAGGAACTCCTGATTGCACCTGTCCATATATCTCCCCATTATTGCATAGCGTCGGTCGGCCGCCGAACGCGTTCGGACCTTTTTTCCGCTGAAACGACAGAAGCTGTCTTCCGAGGGAAAAATCGACGGCCGAATTTCAGATAATGTCACATCGCCGTCAGATTTATACAACCCTTTTGCGGACAGAGGACAGACTTTGAAAATACCAGACTTCTAAGTGCATTTTAATGGGGTTCGATTGAAATGCGAAATGCGGTGTCATTTGCTTTGACCAAACAATTAGATTGGGAACTTTTAGATGAAAACTTCTTGGAAATTTGATTACTCGTTATACGTGACAATGAAATTTTCAATATTTTTCGCTATTTTGTTAACTGCCTTCTTATCATTTCTTTCAGGAGATCTCCTTGAAATAGGTCTATCTAAATTTTTTGAGAAGATGAAAGCTTTTCATATTTGACACATTTGTCCAAGAAAAACTCAACATAATTCTTAGGTGTTTCTGAAAATTTATTCGAGCTCTTGTATTAATATTTGCCTGGGAGTAACTTTCCTAAAAAGATCGAAAAGCAGAAGCCTCCCAAAAATGACAATTTCCCCAATTATTATCCTCATATTTATGAGCTTTGCCCAAGAAAGACTATAATAAATTGGTTTCGATTTTTTAAAATTTAACCAAGATTCCTGAAAAAGAGCGTTTCGAACTCGGTTTCTGCTGAGTTATTTTCGGCTTTCTTCCAAATTGTTGGAGCACTTTTGAGAAATTCTGTCTAGTATTGAATTCCAATAAAAGGCTCCAACAAGATCTAACTGACGGCCCCATCAGAATAACCAAAGAAGCATTTCAGCGATTGTCCATGAACTTCTTAACGGCATTTATTAGGAAATTTGTCTAGTTTTCTTTCATGTGACTCCTAGGCAAACCATTTTCTTTTTTGTCTTTCTTTGCATGTTTTTCTTTTTTCCTTCCTTAGTTTCTTCCTTCTTTCCTTGCTTTCTTTCTTCCTTTCTTGGTTTTTTCCTTTCTCGCCTCTTCCTTGCTTTATTCCTTCCTTTCTAATCGCTTCCTTTCTTTCTAGCTTCCTTCGTTCTTTCTTCCTGGAAGAGAGCTCTTTCGAGTTTCATCTGGGTTATTTTTAAAGATGTTGCTCTAAATTATTTGAAATATGTTTAATAAACCATGTTGTCGCTGCGTTGGGCATTTCTCTAATTTTATACAACTCTCGAAATTCAAAAATAATCTTCAACAAAATATTCAGTTTGGGATAACTTCGGCGTTTTGGGAAAACTTTCATGAAATTGCCAATACATTTTTCGGTATTCCTTTTTTATTTCTTGATCCTTCTGTTTTATTTACGTCCTCGAAATTATGAAAGGATCGTCAGCCACATTTGGCGTGGGATCATCTAATGAAGTAATGGGAAGAGTTTAAAAGATTTCCTGTAAAGTTTTCGGTATATTTTGCGATTTCTTTGAATGAAGTTTTTGTTTTTTACTTATGGTACCATGGACGTGTTTCCGACAATATCTGAAATGTTTTTACTTAAAAAGAACTCTTTCAATTTTTTTAGAAGTTAAGTCGTAAAAAATCACATTTAATAAAAATTAAGGTTTTCCTAGCAAATCAATAACAAAAAAGTGGGTCATCTCAAATGTATATAAGTTACACAAGATCGGATTTCCATGGAATTGTAATAATTCATTTTTCTAAAATAATCTTGATATTTTTTGAGGTTTTCCTTCTCACTTGTTTAACAATGTCCTTGCCCATTACAGGCCCCAGCAACGGATCTACCAATTTTCATGGAGTCGAGCATCCCCAAATCGATTACCTTTGAAAATAAGTTGTAATATTGCAACAATAGAAAACACATACCCTTAGATCATTTTTAGCTTCCATGGCTTCAATCTATTTTTAAGCTTAACATTGTGGATCCATAACAAGAGGCCAACGATTTCCTCCTGTAACTATGATACCATTCTCGGTACTAAAGTCATCAGCCGGGAGACCTTGGGATTTCCATTCTCTTATGGTGTTTGCGTCACTTCTGAAAGCTGGATTAAGAGGGATGTGCAATTCAAAAATGGTTTTTGAATTGTATTTGTACTATGGGTATTAAACGCATACATGACTCTTTGGATGTAAAATTAATTCGTTTCTATAGTCAGAAATGAAAGGTCCAAGGTAAGATATAAACATGGTGGCTAGAAGGTAATTGCCAGGAAGTAGCCCAAATTGTTTATCGTATTCGACCACACTTTCTCTCCATCTAATTTGTTCGCTATTTCTAATCGAAACCTTAATATCGCAGGATGTAAATGTAGTGATTTCAGATATAGTGACAGTCTCTTCAGCTATTGCACTTCTGTTTAATTCTTCCTTAAAGCCCAACTTCTCTTCAAATTCTTTTTGAAGTTTAGCTAACATTTTACTTAATTCGGTGAGCTTGGCTTGAGCTGCTGCTAGAATTTTCCCATTAATCAACTGTAATTTTCATATTGATTGTTTGTGATTATTTAGAATATTTGCATGTAATTCTCTAAACATATTTAATACAGTTTGCCCCGTCAACTGCTAGACATTTTTGGAGGGATTTTTATGATTTATATATACATATGTTTAAAATATATTCGTGGGACTGTGTAAATATATTACTATTTATTTTGATATAATTGTTACAACACTTACAGAAGGTTTTAGAATAAATTTCTTATGATTTTTCTTTTTTCTTTCCTTAGAAAAGATCTTTGAAATGTTCTAAAGCTACTGCTACCATTCCCTAAGAAAATTTTTTCAATTAGTCCAAAGTTTTCAAATGGATTCTTCCATGGTTTTTTATATTTTCTTAGAATTTTGTTTCTTAGTAATATTGTCAGGATTCGACCTACCGAAAGCTAGAAATTTTTAAATGAATTATTTGTGCCCTTTTACGCAAATATCCTTGAGAGCTTTCAAAGGTTTTCTGACAACTTTTTGAAAAAGTTTCTTTAATCAATTGTTTGAGATTATCAAATAAACTACTTGCGATTTGCTTAGGAGTAATTCTTGGGACTTTCTGATATCTTGGCCAAAAATTTTAATAATGGACAATTGAACAAGAAGTTTTGAAGAAGTAATTTTTACAAAACATTCCGTATTGCTGTATTAAGAGCGAGGCATGGGAACCGGTCTAGTTCATAAAAAGTGGAAAGTTCCCGTCTTCTTTCACAATTGCAAGCAGTGTTGCGAACCGTTGTTTTTATTTATCGGATTTTCGTTTCGGTTTAATAAAAAAAAAATTATGTCGGTTTTAGTTCCGAGGAAAATGGCCTTTTTTTTGTTTTGTTTTCGATTTAGTTCCGAATGAATTTAAATTCTTTAAACACGTTTTTACAATTTAACACAGTTCTGTTTTGCATAAGACGACAATGCCAACGCCGTTCACATTGGTTTGTCGTGTCATTTGGGATAAACATCATCAAAGTTTGCAGAAAAAATGTTGAGTTGAAATTGAAATTTTGAGAAAAAAGTCCAAATTACAAGAATTTTCAAAATTCGGGCTGTTAAAGTTAAAATTTGGAATTAAAATCGAAGTTTAGGAAAAATGGCAAAACTTAGATCATTTTCTAGCAACAAAAAAACGACAATGATAAATTAAAATACCAGAAAAGTGTTGAAGAGCAATATGAAGTTTACAAAAATCTCGAGTTATTATTTTGAGAAAAAAGTCAAAATTTTGAGCTCAATAACAAAGCATTAAAAACTCTTGTTGTTTTTAAAACAAACTAGCTTTCATTTATCAAAAATTATGGAAAAGAACAAAAATGAAATTATTGACCTTGAATAAAATTATAAAAAGTGAGTCTTAAATTCGGAAAATCTCATTTCGAAACAAGAAGAAAGGAAGACAGGCAACTAGAATTATCTCAAAAAAGTCGAAATTTTGATTTTGCAATTGCAAAAAAAAAGAAATTGTAAAAATTGAAAGCGTAAAGCCGGAATTTAGAGAAAAGGCCCCAAATTTTGAAAATAATATAGGTAGTTGGTTCAAAATAATAGTGTTCCCGATTTAAAATTGAAAGTCTAGGAGAGATTTCAAAAATAAATATGTAAACCTGAAGTTGTGAAAACATTTTGAAAAAAAAGAAAGCCTCGAAGTTTTTAAGATTAAGTTGAAAGACCTTTTCAGAAGGTTTTTTTTCACTAAGCGAAAAATGTCTTACCTTATTTTTGTACATATAAAAAATGATTTTTATTGAGAACTAAATCACATATCCGCCATTGATTGAGAAGGTAAGAAAATATTTGACTGTTGAGATTATTATTCAAAAGTAAATGGATCAGTTGTTTTACAATAATTTGGACTCGTTGTTGGCCATCAACTGCATATAAAATAAAGTCAGTTAGGACATAGTTTCATCGGAATTGCGCGATATCCCCCAAGAACCGAAAAAGTAATGCTGCAGACCATACTTTTCTTCTGAACAAGATTGCTGACCAAATAACTTTATTATGAGGTAGGCCGAAATGTTTATTTAAAATCTACACAGAATATTTACTAATAAAACAACACTTGACCCAGTTTCAAACGATGGTGGATGCGCCGGCACAAAATATATTTTCTTTAGAGTCATTTTGAGCTCCCAGATTCTTATTTTTGGGCCAACTTAGTTATCAAGAGGAATCAGTTGGCATCAATCAAATTTTTGTTATTTCGGTTTACATATTCCAAACATGTACGTTCGTATAAAAAATCAACGGGGGCCACCGAAGTTTTGTAAGAAGCAACGTGTTGAAGTTTCGCCCACTTCAGGTGCAACAAATAACACGAAACTCTTGCCAAGTTCCTGTCGAATAGTCCCGTCGTTGTAATCGATATTCCAAAGCAAATACGACCGAATTCTGGGACATAGTAGAGCTGAGTTAAACGCTAGAATGGTCGACTAATAGAAATTTCGCTCCGTGGCGTTTTAGATAAAAGCAATTCTCTATGTGAATTACCTGAAAATTAACCGTGAACGACTGCCGGTCCGAAGCGTCGGCAACAGGAAACCTGCACCACAAGCACTCATTACCGCCCCTATGCGCGAGGGAGGACCGCTGACTCTGCCTTTTAACCAGCCACTGTGGAATTACTAAACATCGAAACATTTAACTCGATCCAGGTACATCTACCTTTGCCCTGTCTTAAAATAATTCTCCGCAAAACTTTCCAAAAGTCTGCCAACTTTCTCTAATTAAATTCCCTCTTAGCGGTTCACTTTTAAAAACTTTCAAAATTTTTTAAATCCCCCATCCGCTAATTCTTTTTTAACCTGAAGCAAGCGCCCTTATTAATGGATTTTGCGAGTAAAAGTAAGTGTCTAATATTTTACACTTGCTTGTTTCCGAGTCTCTTTCGTATCGCTTTCGAAAACTTTTATAGGACTAGTGTCAGATACATTTGTCAAGCATCGAAAGAAACAACTCCTGATGGGGATCAACTCGACGCTCAGAGGTAAGGGCAGAGGGCGAATTTATCGACCACTGGTCGAAGCGACTGTATAACTTGTTTTCATAGTTTTCTTGAACGACGTATTTCTGTTCCACGGCTTAAAACAACGAATATGAAACCTGAAAATATTCTTATAGCATAGCTAAAATTACCTTAATTTTTTTAAAGGGGAATTATAAGATACGTATACACAGGAAAATTTAAACGTTGTAGGTTAGGTAAACTTTTACAGGGGTATAAAGTGAACAGTTTTTATGAAGTAAGCCTTGAACCGTATTTCATTTAGGGTGCAAGCCATCATCAAACTTGACGTTTTGCATCACTTTGAAGGTGTTCTAATTTTGGTTGCTCCTGCTTCTCTGTTTTTATTTTAAATGTCACAATACGAGTAGAATTCAGCTTGAGTTTCTCCATTTCGTACAACTGACGTGAACCCGGAGATTTTCAGCATTCTCGATGGTTTCAGATTTAGATTATAATTTACGATCGGCGTCTACATTCAATCTAATTAGCAGTTAGCTAGGAAGAATCATTACATTTCAAACTAATAGGTCGAGTTAAATATATTATGGTCGGGGCCATTTATTAAGTCGTTTAAGAATTCCGTGATAGTTGATTTATCTGCCTTCTGGTGTCTCATTTCCTCCTTTTTCTCTTTCAGGTGAGTCGGGGGGAGTTTTGTTTGCAATAACGCTGCAGCGCTGACAGATAGATCGCCTCGTTCGGTGAGTACTTAATTAATATTACACTCTTGTTCAGCAAGCGTAATAAATAAGTCGAATTACCCGCCTGCTTTGAGGAAATTTCATACACCAACAGTCTGATTTATTTTAAGGACTTTTCGCAACATTCCAAAACTCTGTCGTTGCGCGCCCCCTTTTGGGAAATTTAAACCAAAGATATCGTTTTGCATGACCGAATTAAGTAAAATGAGCGGCGAAATAAGGAATATTTAATCGTATGATTGAGAAGACTTGTATGGTTAGTATCAATAATAGTAAAGGTGGTACACTTAAGTTATAAAAAGTTGTCATTTACTTCAAATTATTTAGATAAATTTAGATGTATATACGCTATATACCCTGCAGGAGCTAGCAGTAGTTTATTAATTACACACAATGCAGCAATTATGGCAGACCAGTCGCCAATATACAATACATTACATCCAACTGAGACGTTGCGAATGCACTTAACATACACCGGGGCCCTTTAATAAAGATGAATTAATATACACTTGTTGCTGTCATATTAAAGTTAACCAAAATGACAGAATCAGAATATTTGTCGGATCACAAAAAGTAATATTGAGGAAGGGAAGAAGTAGGACAGTCAGAAATATAAAATATTTACCCCTTTTTAGGCGACCTTGTCTTCAAGAGCGTGACGTTATTAACGAATTCCCTAAAATGTTATTCCCACTTTAGTAAGAAATAACAGCAACAAATTCCGAAGAGACATTATTAAAAAAGACTATAAGGGAGAAGAATTTCCCTAACGAAGCCATCGCCGGTAACTTCCAGGTTCATTATCGTAGCAAGGTTGAATTTATTGGTGAAATTACCGTTCGAGGAGTAATGACAAGGGCGGTAATTCACTCGTAATTGACGCTTGGCGTAGGTGTACGGTTCCAGTGGTTGAATTCTGTCCGGTAAAATATGCTCGTAGCACTTTATTACTCTCAATTTTCAAGTCCCGTCGCGATTTCTTTCAGGACGCTGTGGTAGGTAAGGGAACACCCGTGGCGTTACGCGAGACTCGCATCCAAGGTGTAAGTGCTCCGTCGCCGTGGGCCATTCGACACCGACAGCTTCCGCATTTCGCCCGACGACGTCTCCATTTTTTTCGCCATAAATGCGACGTTTTCAACAGGAGAACTGGCGGCTAATGAGTAACACGGTATTTAAACTGGCGTTAGATAAGTTCCTTGAATTGTCTTGAAGTGCAGAAAAGCCAAAATGACATATGCAATCCAGAGAAATACCCAAACAAATGTCGTGGATTGTTACGGCCTTATGAAAAATGTGATTGATTTTTTGGAAAAATTTGTAGAAGCATAGGCGGAGCTAGAATAGGGCAAGGGGTCGCGCTTCCCCCCTCTAGTACATGCAGCAAAACGAATATTTATGTATTCAACTAAGGGACAAAAAATGTTTAGTTCAACTTCAAAATTTTTTCTTTCCTTGAAATATTTTTTTTAATTTCTCAAATTTCGTACTTTTTTACAAAATTTGTCTTTTTTTTGAAATTTCGCATTTTTGCATAAAATTCCACTTCTTTTATCAAACATGACTTTATAAAAATTTCAAATTTTTATTCGTCGTTCGTAGTTTTTTTCTGATATTTCACCATCTCTGGAAATTCGACTTTTTTTGAAAATTTCGACATTTTTTAATTCTGAAAATTTCACCTTGTTTGTTAAAATTTGCCTTTTCCTCGAAATGTAGTCGACCTTCTGATGAAAAAAGTATATTTTTTAAATTTAAAATTTTTGTAAGAAAATTATGGAAAAATTTTCTTGAAGTTACAATTTGTTTGTCAAAATTTCGACGTTATCACAATAATGGACATTTTCTGACGCCACATGTGGCAAAATAGGATGCATCCCTTCCTCTGAGTCTAGGAGTCAAGAGAAAATAAATATTCACCCAGAAAATTTTCATTTTTTTCTTAAAATCCGCTTTTTTTCTTAATTTCTATAAAATCTGACCCTTTCTGGAAAATTTAAAATTTTCACTAAAAGATTGAACGCTTTTTCTCAAAATTTAGATCTTTTTTGCAGAATTTCTATAATTTTCTCCTAATTTCGTCTTTTTCTCAGTGTTTAGATTATTTTTTTAAAACAACTTTTTTCTTAAAATTTGGCTTTCTCTGGAACATTTTGAATTTTTTGTCCTTTTCGAAGCTTTCTCGAAATTTCGTTTATTTTTTCAAATTTCGATAATTTGCTGAATATTTAGCTATTTTTGAAAAGTCCGATTTTTTGGAAATTTCGACTGGTTTCTTTTTCATGAAATTCTGAGTTTTATCTCAGTATCCGATATTTAATATTTTCTTCGTAAATTCGTCTTTTTTCTCAAAATGTTTACTTTTTTTCTTAAAATAGTCTTTTTCCTAAAATTTTCCTTTTCCTAAGAATTGGAATTTTTCGAAACTTTGTTTTATTGTCAAAGTTCTACTTTTTGAACTTTTGTTTCAAAAATCGTTTTTTTATTTCGAAATTCCGCAATTCTTCTTTATATTTGTTATATTCAGCAAATTTCCACCGAATTTTAAATTTTGAGAATCATGTTTTTCGAAAATGCGCTTTTTTCTCAAAATTCCACTTTTCACAAAATTAGACCATTGAAAATTTTAATTTTTTTCAAATTTTGGACATCTTTCCAGCTTCTATGAAAGACTAGGTTTTCATTTTTAATATGAATTACTGAAAACTCCTACTGATCCAAATTTTCTAGAAATTCGTCTTGTTCGAAATTACTAGTTTATTTTCAAAATTTCAATTTTGATCTTAAAATTGAATTTTTTCTTGGAAAAGTGAAATATTTTCTAGAAAACGCAATCTTTTTTTTCAATATTTTTAGGAAATTTTGAGAAAAAGATTTCTTGCAAATTTCAAGAATATGTTAACGTTTAAATAAAATAAAAATTCTGAGTAAAATATTTTTAAAAGCTGCAATATTTTTTAAATCAAATATAACTTGTTATGGAAATTGCCACTTTTTTCACATGAATGGACCTTTGGAAATTTCTTCTTTTTTTTAAGTTTCCATTTTTTTGAAATTTTGACATTTCCTGAAGTTTTCTGAAAGATTTCTACCTAAAGTTTTGCCCTTTTTCGAAATTTTGACTTTAAAACTGAAAATTCGATCTCCCCAGTTCGTGCAGTTTTTAAGCGAAAATATATTGTAAGCAACCAGAGTTGGCCCGCATTGTTTATATTTCGTGGCGCCAATCACCAGGAACGAATTCCAATCTCAGCTTGTCCCGGCTGCGGGGAGACTCTCCCAGCGTCACTCGGGCCTGGCGGAAGTGGATTGTTAATTCGATATTCCTGTACAGTTAATCGATAAATCGTTACCTGTTTTAACATTCGTTTAATTAATATTTTGAAGTTTGTGTTACCTTTTATTATCGTTATAATTTGTGTTACCTTTTATTATCGTTATAATTTGTGTGTCGCTACCGTTATTGATGTTTAAATTATGGAGGAGGAACACGAATCTAACAGCAGCGGTGGGATTCCCCTCTGTTTTCCGAAATTTTTGCGAAAAGTGCAATGGAAAAGTTAGTTGTGGAAATGGTGAAATCTGTAGGCAGTACCAAAGTGATTCCTGTCAAATCACTCTCCCTCTATTTCGTTCGGAAATTAAAAAAAAAAATGGTTTAATCAGGTAGTAAAAAAGCGAGTTTTAATGATTAGATCGGCCAGAACTGGTAAGAGTTGATTGTTTTATTTTTTTTGTCACTGATGTCCATAATTGGATTGACAATGGATCTTCTACTTAAGAAACTGGGCAATACTTAGAAATGATTTCTTTAAAGCTTTGTTGTTTCCTTGATGAAGTTTTAGTTTGTATTTTTTTTTAATTTTACTCTGTTGGCTACCGCATAGGTAAGCAATTAATCAGCTCTGTTGAAAAGTTTACGTACTGGATGGAGTACGTAAAGTACGCATGATTTGACCGAATTAATTGTTTGCAAAATAAAGGAAAGTAAAGATGAAGAAAGTGTCGCTAAGCTCAATTGTAATTCTGTCACCGATTGCCTACTTAAATTTGATACATAAACAAACTATTCAGGGTGTTAGGTCAACGAACTATATGAGATTTGTCTCTTGGTCGATCTGACGACTGCAGGGAGTATCGCTATGTTGGGTGGCGTTGCCTCGCCCGTTACGAAATATCCACATAGCAGTAAAAAAAAGAAATTAATTTACTAAAACAGAGTAACATTTCGTTCAATCGGTACTAGTCAAATGCAATTTTTGTTTTTTAAAATATTTTGTGAAATAAAGCAGAACGTAACAATCCAGTAAAATTTACCACTGAATCCGATAAAAGAATCACGATTCCTTTCATTGAATCGGTAGTAGTCTTTTACGCCTTTCATGGATAAGGGACCGAATATGTCATTTAATGTCTGAAACACATTCGTTGGCTCGTTTTTAAAGTAAACAAACACAGCCGCACGGCTGGGTATAATCTTGGGTGTAATATTTCTTATTTCGAAACGCATTCTATACCGAAGAAAAGCCGAAGTTAAAAACATAGTACAACTTAATTTATTTGACCTCCAGTTTGGTTCCTGCTATAAATTTACTATGACGTAATCATTGATTATGCCCTAGATTAAAAACCTAAATCGCTAGATGCGATAATGGACGAGGGTAACAAATAGTTGTTTCTTTTATACCGACGCCTTGACAAAATTGCACACACATGCTAAAGTAGGTTTTCAGAGGGACATATGTTGTTTTGGTATCCCTAAATTTATGGCAATAGATAGTAGTGCAAACAAATGCAATTTTTCCTGTTTGAAAATTTTTGGATGTTTCCTGATATACAGGGGGCAAACAGTCAAATCTAACGTATAGCTTTATGAGCTTGATTTGAATTAAGGATTGGCCGAGGGTTATGTAAAAAGATCACTAAGTAATAAAAATTACTAGTCAAAAGTGATAAATAATAATATTTTACAAGAGTTAAAAAAAAAACTAATAAAATTGGTGATTTTGTAATTGCCCTATAGAAAAAAAGAAGCTCACATTAACAAAAAAAAAAAAGTAAGTTTTGCATATCTGACATTTTACGAATAAAAACGTTTAGACATTTGTATGCATAAAATAGTGAAGGCTGAAAGAAAAAAGGGGGCTGGAAAATGCAGTTATGAACTATGGTCATTGGCAATAGATATTGTGAGCATACTGGAGTTTTTGGAAAGAATGGCATGTTTCAGCTTTATTCTGTTTTTGTTCTGTTGATGGCAAAAAAAAAATGACAAAAAGGGGCAGGAAAATGTAGTTGCGAACTATGAATATGGTCATTGGCAATAGATATTGAGAGCATACTGGAGTTTTTGAAAATAATGGCATATTTTAGATTTATTTCTGTTTTTGTTCTATTGATGGCAAAAAAAAAAATGTATTAACCAACTGCCATAGGTTACCGTTATGTTTTAGACATTTCGAAGAAGGCTTTACTGTAGTACATTAACGACGATTTGGTTACCGTTATGTTTTATGCGTTTCGAAGATCGAAGATGGCTTTGCTGTAGTACATTAACGACCATTTGGTTACCGTTATGTTTTAGACATTTCGAAGAAGGCTTTACTGTAGTACATTAACGACGATTTGGTTACCGTTATGTTTTATGCATTTCGAAGATCGAAGATGGCTTTGCTGTAGTACATTAACGACCATTTGGTTACCGTTATGTTTTAGGCATTTCGAAGAAGGCTTTACTGTAGTACATTAACGACGATTTGGTTACCGTTATGTTTTATGCATTTCGAAGATCGAAGATGGCTTTGCTGTAGTACATTAACGACCATTTGGTTACCGTTATGTTTTAGGCATTTCGAAGAAGGCTTTACTGTAGTACATTAACGACGATTTGGTTACCGTTATGTTTTATGCATTTCGAAGATCGAAGATGGCTTTGCTGTAGTACATTAACGACCATTTGGTTACCGTTATGTTTTAGGCATTTCGAAGAAGGCTTTACTGTAGTACATTAACGACGATTTGGTTACCGTTATGTTTTATGCATTTCGAAGATCGAAGATGGCTTTGCTGTAGTACATTAACGACCATTTGGTTACCGTTATGTTTTAGGCATTTCGAAGAAGGCTTTACTGTAGTACATTAACGACGATTTGGTTACCGTTATGTTTTATGCATTTCGAAGATGGCTTTGCCATAGTACATTAACAACGATTTGGTTACCGTTATGTTTTGAACATTTCGAAGAAAGCTTTGCCATAGTACATTAACGACGATTTGGTTACCGTTATGTTTTATGCATTTCGAAGATGGCTTTACTGTAGTACATTAACGACGATTTGGTTACCGTTATGTTTTATGCATTTTAAAGATGGCTTTACCGTAGTACATTAACGATGATTTGGTTACCGTTATGTTTTATGCATTTCGAAGATGGCTTTGCCACAGTACATTAACAACGATTTGGTTACCGTTATGTTTTATGCATTTCGAAGATGGCTTTACCGTAGTACATTAACGATGATTTGGTTACCGTTATGTTTTATGCATTTCGAAGATGGCTTTACCGTAGTACATTAACAACGATTTGGTTACCGTTATGTTTTATGCATTTCGAAGATGGCTTTGCCATAGTACATTAACAACGATTTGGTTACCGTTATGTTTTATGCATTTCGAAGATGGCTTTACCGTAGTACATTAACAACGATTTGGTTACCGTTATGTTTTATGCATTTCGAAGATGGCTTTGTCATAGTACATTAACAACGATTTGGTTACCGTTATGTTTTACACATTTCGAAGATGGCTTTGCCATAGTACATTAACAACGATTTGGTTACCGTTATGTTTTATACATTTGGAAGATGGCTTTACCGTAGTACATTAACGACGATTTGGTTACCGTCATGTTTTTTTGCATTTCGAAGATGGCTTTGCCGTAGTACATTAACGACGATTTGGTTACCGTTATGTTTTACACATTTCGAAGCATGGATTTTTCCATGGTACATTATTAACGATTTGGTTCCCGTTATGTTTTACACATTTCGAAGCATGGATTTTTCCATGGTACATTATTAACGATTTGGTTCCCGTTATGTTTTACACATTTCGAAGCATGGATTTTTCCATGGTACATTATTAACGATTTGGTTCCCGTTATATTTTAAACATTTCGAAGCATGGGTTTTCCATGGTACATTATTAACGATTTGGTTCCCGTTATGTTTTTAAACATTTCGAAGCATGAGTTTTCCATGATCCGTTAACAATGATTGGTTTCTGGTGGATATGGGTCAGCATCTCCCATGGAAATAAACACCGATTGGTTTCTAACGTGCATGGGTCAGCATACTCCCATGGAAATTAACAACGATTGGTTTCTGATGTGCATGGGTCAAAATACTCCCGTGGAAATTAACATGTATGTATTTAAAACATTTCGGATCATGGAATCAACGTACTTTCATGGTAAACAAATTATTTTTCCTAAACAAAATGTTTGTTTTTCTTCGTTTAGTCGAAAAGGAAGAAATGTATTGACTTTGATTTGTTTTGGTAATGACAAGGTATGTTCCGAGAGCGAAACATCCGTCAGGTTGGCCGTGTAAGCAACCAGAGTTGGCCCGCATTGTTTATATTTCGTGGCGCCAATCACCAGGAACGAATTCCAATCTCAGCTTGTCCCGGCTGCGGGGAGACTCTCCCAGCGTCACTCGGGCCTGGCGGAAGTGGATTGTTAATTCGATATTCCTGTACAGTTAATCGATAAATCGTTACCTGTTTTAACATTCGTTTAATTAATATTTTGAAGTTTGTGTTACCTTTTATTATCGTTATAATTTGTGTTACCTTTTATTATCGTTATAATTTGTGTGTCGCTACCGTTATTGATGTTTAAATTATGGAGGAGGAACACGAATCTAACAATATATACATTATTATTCGGCCGGAAGGTTTTCTTTTTTTGCCCATGAACAGTGGCACTTCCAGGGAAGGTTCCACCCATACATCCAGGACTAGGATAAGTACTTTAAAAAATGATGAATCTTATTTTGTGTTAGTTTGGTTTCATTGGAATATGTTGAGTATAATTATAATAAGGTTGCTGATTATGAACTTTACAAGGGTGGATCGATTCCCAGTCTGTAACAAGACGAGGCTTTTGCTTATCCGCCAACGCTAGCCGGCTATAGTAGAGACAATTTTGAGTACTTTGTAATGGTACTTTTTATTTATGGTCAATATTTCTCTACTGGGGAAAATGCGCAACACTGGGGAGAAGTAGAATTGCAAACTGAAAAAAAGCAGAAGTACAAAAATGAAAAACTAGTTCGGGTAAATTCTTCAAACAAAAATGAAAATTTCCCACCACTTTTAAACAAATAATGACAACATGCCATTCTAAAGCCACACACTCGAAATGTTACGAATTCCTTTCGCAAGAAGTGGTAGCGAATGGAGAAGGACGCCCCGCGAAGTCCCTCATTAATTGCAAAGTTACAGCTCGAGTTCTATTAAAACGTCGACATTACGTATTATGAAAATGAACCGCACACTTCGACGGAAGTTCCAGCGATTGTTTGGGGCGCTACCTGAGTCGCGACTGTATTGCCTGCGACTTGGATTCTTGAGGTCATGCCTCCGGCCGAGCGGAATTGAAAACCATTAGCGTTGATGAAAGAAAAGTTTTGCGCCAAGTTTCGTGGAGTCTTTGTCCCCTTCAGCAATGTTCCTTTTACCTCCATTTGATTTGTATTTTGTCCGGGGCTCACCTTAATTTTTTCCCTCGAATAGAATCGTTTCATTTTCAACTTATTGTTTAGGTGCGAGCGTAATGAGTTTTAAATTGAAAAAGAGAAAGGGGAAGAAGTTGAATCGGGGTCCAGTGGAAGTGCGCCGTAATTATTTTTTTATGATTTTGTCAGACGGTTTTTCGTAAAACTTTCATAATTCTCAAAATCTATTAAGAATAAATACTTTATTTTGATTCGTTTATTGTTAATAAAATTTATGAATTCTGCACGTTGAACAAGTGAACGTACGGTAAAGGTTAAATATTAATTGTTCGAAATGTTCATTTATCCCCATCCTACAGAAAGTTCCAATAGTATAACAAATTTAGAATAAATACAACAAAATTAAGTATCAACATTCTTCCAAGTGGAATATTTTTATTTTGTTTTGTCCACTGTTAATAATATTATTTATGAATTATGAAAATTGGATAATTCCCCGTAGTCCACCCAGTAAGAATAAAAAAATATTTAAAATGTCCACATTGGGGGATCCTGCAAGATGCGCCAATAATTTGACAGGGCATAATTTTCACTTGTAGACTTACGGTAATTATAAACTCTCACGGTTCATAATCCACAGATAACGAAGTGGAGGAGAATAAAGTGTAAGGCAATAACAGCGAACAGGGTGGAGGTACAGCTTCTAACATGATTTACTAACTGATTCTTGGTGGTGTAGTAAAAGACAAAGCCACTTGTGAGCCCCGTGTTCTACTAGAATTCCCTCGGGACGAGATTTTCCCTTTTGACGCAAACTTTCCCGTCGCAGAGCCTGTGAAGATGCAAAATGAACTACCTGCTTACGGCGTGCAAACCTGAGAAGTCGTATAATACAATTGATATTTATTTATGCCACAATTTATTAAAACGATCGATTTACACGTAAGTAGAAAACGAAAATCAACATTTCATCAGTTTTGTCAGCTAGAAAAACCAGGGGTTTCCAGCGGAATCCACCAGGATTAATGTCTATAAAAGTTGGTTTTTCTGAAATAGGTCTAGAATGCCTATTTTCTCGGCGCAATTTCAGACCTCGAAATACTGTTGCGTGTTTTCGCTCCGAAAATTAAATCTTCGTGAATTGTAAACACTTTATTTCAAATTTATTTCAGAAGACTACAATTATGAATTACTTAACTGTCACACTATCTAACTATTTGACTAACTAACTAACTGACTAACTGAGGGATAGACGATAGCGTATTTATACTGCTCCGATTTTCTAGAACGGATCTCCGTACAGATGAAAGTATCGCTTGCGGAAACGTCTGGAGCGCTTATCTGCCGTATGATTCATTTTCACAGCCGTTTCCCATTATCAAATGATTCCAGAGAGTTCCTTACAGTACCCAATCACTAACATAAAATTTTGTTACAATACTTTATTCTAGTATTTTATTTAGTTCATTGCTCCAAAACGTTTTTTTATTTACAACCATAGATGTAATGTTGACATTTCAAACTTAAATAAAGTTTGAAAGTAACATATTTTTTACTGACAGGCGGAAAATGCTTACTTTCCACCCAAGTGAATGTCACTTTCTACCCAGGTAAATGTAAACATTTATTAAATAACCAAAATATTTGTTTAAAAAAAATCTTTTATTGCACGATTCCTTTTAGGTAACAAATCTTCTTCCAATTTTTTAACTGCTTCTTTTACTTCCAGAGGAGTACAAATAATTTCCCCAGAATCGCTCATTGTCATTGATGACAATGACAATTAATTTAAGTTTGTTTGTTTCAACTTTTTTAGTGCCATAATAGCCATTGCCAGAATGTCAATTTGAGGTTTTCTTTATGTAGGGATATTGTTTTGATAACTGTTCACGACATGACAATGAAAAATGTCATCAATTTATAAAAATTTCTTAATTTAAATAATACTGATTGTGATTGCAAAAAGAAAATAATAAGTGTAAATAGTAGTAAAAGCACATTCCCTGACTTCGTCGCCTCGTTAGCCTCGGCTAACGCCTCGAACACAATTTGCATTGTCGTCCGTGCATGTTTTATTTTTACTAAATACACAATATGCTATTTTTTAGCTTATTAATGGAGTGCCTGAAGCATCTAAAAAACCTCAAATTTTAGTTACAGTGAGTGAATTTATAAAAAAGTTTGCGTATAAAAAAATTGTGATCTTTATTTAAAAATAATAATAATAATATCCAAAGTGATTTAAATGAATCTCCTAATATTTATTGAGCACAATCCTTGAGCTATTTTAAGAAAAAAGTTTATATCAGCAAAAGCCTGGGACAGCTTTATTTTTAAGTTACAGGGTGTTAAAAATTGCGAAAATATTTAGTTTTTCCTTAAATACTATGGAGACATTCCAACTTTTTTTTCAAATTTTGGTATATAATAAATAGGCATAGAAACGCATTTTTTGCAGAAGAATTATTTGCTTTTTTCCTTCAGTAGCGTCCGTGCTAATATGTGATTGAACATTTTATAAACAACCTTCATTTCTTGGTAAAAAGTTTTCGTTGATTTTTTCGTCTGATGAACGATTTTCGATTAAGCTTTAAAAATGATGTTTATTTGTTTGGTACCAAGGGATTATTAATTATTAATAGAGACCGGATTTTAAGTAAAATCCTACGATCCCACCTTTTCACCTTTTTCGACATTTTTCATGTATTATTGTGTAAATTTCAATTTTGCTTGATTTTTACCTTTTGGTACATGATTTGGACCCATTTTTAGATAGATGCGTGCCTATTTATCCTTTTCAAAGGATTTTTCCAGTATATTTACACTTCTGAAGAATTTGAGCAGAAATATCTATACTCAATAAAATAAAGCAATAAAATAAAAATTTAAACCATCATAATAACAATAAGAAGCATCAAGCATATATTTCCGAGAAATGTAATGTAACGTAATGTAAATAGATGGAATAGAATTTAGAATAGAATTGTAGAATTTAGTACATAAGAAAAGTTTTTAGAATGATCTGATAAGGGGAAGGCGACCGCGATAACGAAGCAAACGGCAGATAAGCGTTCCCGAAATTTCGGCAAACGATAAGCCTTATCTGCCGGATTGTTCTAGAACCTGGATGCCAAAACTATATAAGGCGGTCAGCTTTCCCTCGAGTCAGTCAGTTAGAGTCAGTGTAATTAGTGAGTTAGTAGAAGTCAATAATAAGTGAGTTAATTGTTCAATTGTGGTGTTTCAAGTTTAGTTTAGTAATAAAGTGGGTATTATTTTCAATTCACATGTGAATCAATTCGAACCAATAAAGCCCGTAACAGTAATTTAACAACAAAATTTATCTTTGAACTGTCTTCTATAACCTGCACTTTTTTGCGAAAACTGCCTCTAGAAAATGTTCTATTTGAAGATATAATTTGAAGTCAGCTGGAGAAAAATCATTATTTTTTAATTCTTTTCAAATTGCGATTTAAATTCGTAATTTTAACTTTTATCTTAAATTTAAACTTTGCACCCTAACATTTGGAATTATTATTGCTATATAAATTCTCAATGTAGAAATGAATTTAATTCTTCGGAATTTCGAAAAAAAAGTTTTTGCTATAAAGTTGTTTATCGTTTTTTTTTTAGTTTGATCTTTAATGTCAAAATTTCGGCCTTTTTTTGGAAATTTTAGGATTGATTTAGATTTTTTGTTAGATGCAAAGTATGCCTGATATTTTTACTTTTCTTTTCAACAAATTTAGGGTTTGAAATGTTGGTTTTTGCTTAAAACCTACAAACATTTTCTTGAAACTGTTACTCTTGCTAGAAACCCCGAAATTTCGCGGAAATTTTTGTGAAATATGTCATATATAGAAATTGTCAACTTCAATTTGTTCAATTTGGAATTTTAATTCGAAATGTCCAGAAATGTCTACCTTTAGAGTGGACAAAGTTGTTTTAGAGATAGTTGAATTACGACCGAGTTTATACTTAAAAAAAAGCCGACTAAATGCAGTAATAAATATTTCTGAAAATGCTTTTCTAGAAATTTTGAACTTTCGAACAAAAAGTGGAATATGTTAATTCTTAACAGATTTACCTATTCGAACCAAAAATTTTCAGATTTTTAAATTCGAAATTTTAAAAAAGATTAACATTTAGAATTACTTTTTAAATCTCAAGAAAAAACCATGATTATGGGAAAACAAGGTTTGAAGACAAAATTTTCGAAAAAAAAGAAAACCTACAAAAATTGTTAGGCAAGTTTCAATTAGGAATTTAAAAAAAATCTATAATTTCCAAAAGATCAAATTTATTAACAAAAATTAATATTCAGCATTTTGTCTTAAAACAAAATAAAGAAAAAAACTGGTATATCCTAAAACCTTTAGTGTTTTCTCGAAATCGGCAGTAGATTTTTTAAATTAAATGTCGAAAGAGAAAGTCGAAATATTTTGAAGAAATCTGAATTTTGAATCAATGCTAATGTAAAAATTTTGAAAAATAAAAAACTTAACCTACCCAATTTTTTTGAACATTTCGACTTTAATCTTCACATTTTTAAACTCGAAAAGTCATAAATATTTAAAAATCATAGTTCTCTAAAAATATGAAGTTAAAATTGAAATGTCATGGTTAAAAGTAAAAAAAATCTCAATTAAAGTTGAAAATATTAGATCAGTAGGACAGAAATTTTAATATTTTTGGAAGTTTTCACTTGGAACTCGAAATTTTAAGAAAAAAAAGTAGAATTTTCGGAATCATAATCGATATATAAAAAAATCAACATTATATTAAAAAATTTCGACATTTGTTATTATGATGTTAAAATTTTATGAAAAAATTAAAAATTTCGAATTAAACTAATTGGTTAAAGTTATAAAAAAATCCTGTATTGCCCAGTTGCTCAAAATGGGTAGAATTCTAAATTTATAAAAGAATCGTCATTTTAGAGATTTTTTTAATGTTCAATCGACATTTTAGAAAAATTATAGAAAAAATTTCTAAAAAAAGTTATTAAAAAATGTCTTCTCAAAATTATTGCTTATAGGAGATTTTGATTTTTTAGTAAAGAGTCGAATATTCAAAATTTTATTCAAATACCAAATTTGAGCTCAAATATTTGATCTGCAAAATTGGACATCTTTTTAATAAAATTTAATACGTAAGATCGAAATTCCAAAAAGAGAAAAAATGTCAAGAAAATTTTAATTTATAAAAAAAAATTTAAATGAGGAATTTTTTTATCGAATTTTCTATTTTTAGTCTCAAAATTTCGATCTGTTCTAGAAAGTGTAAACTTTAAACGAAATCTTAAATTTAAAGGTCAAAATTTCGGAAAACATTCGAATAAGTTTCAAGAAAAATTTTAAAATTTGTTGTGAAAATTCGAGAATAAACTCGAAATTGGAGAATGAACTCGAAATTTTAAGAATGTCTTCATTTGGAAATATATACTTCTTCTGAATATCCTGAATATAACCTAAAATTTAATGTTTTTTCAAAATTTCGTGTAAGAGTTCAAAACGGTCAATAAATGTTTTTCTTGTGGATTATGAGTTTTGGCCTGTTAATGCCTTTTTTAGGCTATGTTGCCTTTTTAGTGCATTTTTAGCTGTTCGTTTTTGCCTAGTTTAACATTTTGTTTAGCCTTTTTACCTTATTTGATTGTGGCTAAAATCCGGTCTCTATTAAAAATAGCTATTTCGCAAAAACATATAAATCTAACTTACCTAACATAATTTTTCACAAAGAATCAACAATGACCAAAATTGCCTTTAAATAAGACATTATATTTGTAGAAAAGAATATAATATTTCCGCCGACGAGCTAATAATTAAGAAACAAAATTCATATAGGTCCGGAACCGCTTTATTTTTAAGATACAGGGTGTTGAAAATTAAGAAAAAAATTGGTTTTTCCTTAAATACATTGACACTGCATGAAATATTCTTTTTTAATTATAGCAGATATTAAAAAGACATGAAATCGCGTTTTCTGTAGAAAAAATATTTGTTCTACTTGCATCAGTGGCGTCCGCTCCAACATATCCTTGAGTATTCTTAACAAAAAAAAAAGTCACGCCACTGCTTTTTTCCAAAGCAAGTACCAATTTCATAAACTACTTTAATTTCTTATTAAAAATGCTCCCTTGACTTTTTTGGCTGACGAAAGGTTTTTCATTAAAAAAATATATTTAGCTTTAAAAACCATTAGTTTATTTATTTCATGCTATGGTTTTATTAATTATTAAAAACAGATACTTCCAAAAAAATATGTAAATCTAACTTATTTAACGTAAATTTTCATAAAGAAATCACAGTGACCCTAAAACAAGATGTGAAATTCGTAGTAAAAGTATCAAGCACCCATCGAAATGCAAAGAATTGCATTTTATTTTTTTAATTAAAAACCATTCGCCGGAAAAAAGCTAAGGAGGAATTTTTACTAAGGAATAAAATGTCTTAATGAAAACCACGTTCATTTTAAACAAAAAATCAGTGGTATGATTTTTCTTTTTATTTTCCTGATTAAAAATGCTCAAGGAAATGTTCAGGAAAACCTTAATTTTTTTTCGTATTAAGAATCATACGAAAAAAAAAAATTAAATGAGCATTTTTACTAAGAAATAAATAGCGTCCCATTTTTTTCCTTTAAGAATACTGTAGGGCACGTCATGCGCAGACGCCATTTACAGAAGTAGAACAAATATTTTTCCTGCACAAATGCGTTTTGATGCTTTGTTGGTATCTACCAAAATTGAAAAAAATATTTCAAGAGGTTTCATGGTTTTCAAAGAAAAACGGAATTTCTGTCTGATTTTCAAGACCCTTAAAAATAAAACGATTCCGGACCTATGTTTATATAAACTTATTTTCTTAGAATGATCCAAGGAATTGTGCTCCTTAAGCATTTGCATCTTATTCGAAAACATCCTGTAGATAGAACAGTTTAAGAAGTTGGGTAAGGTAGACCTAGTGGAGTAAGTTAGCTTAAATTGAACCCCTTACCTTTTTCTAAAAGTTTAAGAAAATAGAAAAAATAAAGTAGTTCAATTTAGGAGGCGGCTCAGCTTGAACTACTAAACCCTATATTGCATGCTGCACCTGCCCTATTTTTAGGTGGGGCGATGCAATAGAATTAATTTGTGTTTTAAATTATTAAATTTAATCGATATATTAATTTATTTTCAATATGTATATCTATTGAAATGAAAGGTAAACTATTTGGTTTATTTATCAGATATTATTTACCGAGCTTCTACGTCGCATTGCATTTCTATTATGCCACTGAAAAATTAATCAATGTTTACGATTAATAAATATTAATTTAATATAATTACTGCAAGCTTCAAACTCAACAAACATATAAATTTGGAAACATTGCGGTAAAACAGATGACAACTAATGTCACTTTGCTTCTACGTGAATTAAACTTACGTGACCAAAAAATTAAGTTTAAAAACATAATTGAGCTAATGCTAATTTTTTATGAGATCTTTCTGTGACTTGCCGAGGCTACTAAAATTATTGAAGCAGCAACCTCATGAATTTATTTCCTTAGAAGTATTGAAAGACCAGAATGAAATAGCTGCATCTTATCTTCGTAACTAATTACGAAATGAGAGGCATATTTTTTGTCTAGAAAATAAAGCCGCTGAAAACGACTTGGTTGTCTTCTTCTGCGCTGAAAGACAATAATTCGCAAAATCTCTTCGTAATCTTAAATGTTGATCGCAGAAGTTTATCTACCAGATAGGAATGATGCGCGAGGGTTTACGAGCGAATGGGATATGGCTCTAAGGCGGTAAGGTGGCCGTAACAGCCATCTTAATTTAGCTGGGAGACCTAGAGCGGGGTGTAATTATGTTATCTCGGCTTCGGGACGCCACGATCTCCGCTCACCTTGCGCTATACATCAAGGGGCCTTCTACCTGCGTGCCCTCGGCGATGAGGAAACTTTGCGGAGGAATTACCGAAGAGACGCCCGAGAAGCAGTCGAGCAGAAAGGTGATAAGGACTTCACCGCTAAGGTAAATGATGTAACCTGCCTACAGAAAGCCCCAGGAGCAGCCTTTATCTCCCCAGTGGATATGCTGATGATTAAAACTGGTATAGATTAACAATTTCATATTCGCCGCTTCATTTCCGAAAAATACCATCGCGAAATGAGTGAAAAATACGGCGAATTAAGCTTCTGATAAATTGAATTTGTCCAAAACTTATTTTAAAAGAAACCTTTTAAGTGGAACTTTATTTCCCTCACATGGAGACATGTTTCTATGAGGCCACAAAGGCTGGCAGACGATGTTCTCTCGAAAAAGTAAAAATGGGCAGCAATTTATAGATACGGTGGCTGTACATATACTCGAAACTACAAGTGGAATTCTATTGTACTTGCGATTTATAACCGGCCTGTAATTTATCCTCGCCATATAAAATTTCAAGTACCTGAAGTCCGAAGCACTTCAGTCTTTATATATCACCTCTAGATTCGTTTTACAAGCTATAAAACCATTATATTTAGCCCGAATCAATGCCGTGACGCAATATTTTTATGGAAAACATGTTGTATTGTTCCAAACAGTAGTAGCAGAAATCAAGAACCTGAAAGGTAATTAAAATACAAAATAAAAGCTTTCAGACCCCGGAAACAAATACTCCAATAGACAAAAATCATAATGAGATCAAAGAGATAGAAACTTTTGAAAGAAATGCAAGAGCTCGACCAGCTGAATTTTTCGGAGAAAGGTTCTGGAATAAATGCAACTATTTGGAGGAGTAGGTTCACACGATGCAATAAATTATTTGATTATTTTTCATGTCTTGTGGTATTACCCTTTTTTACATTTTTTATATTACCTAAATTATTTAAAAATATTTGTTCATGTCTAATTTTGGTCTTCTATATTTAACTTTTTTCCTATTCTGTGTAAAATAAACTAACTTATTTTTTGTCAACTGTCATGGGGGAGGTTTTAAATAAATTTAAATATCACGAAGTCAATATATCAAAAAAGGTCTCAGAATATTGTCAGTTTCCATTAATAAAAATTTAAATATTTCCAAAGTTATATTAGAAATATTAGATAAAATTAATAAACAAAATATTTGATAATGAGGATTTGACGAGATGAACGTTCTGCATATTTTTAAAAGAAATGAAAACAGTCAAAGATGGAAATAATTTTCGGAAATTACAAGAATATAACAAAGAACTCTTAGACGCATACAAACAATGAGCAAAAAATCATATAAAAACGAGGAAACAGAAACTTTTGGAAGAAGTGCAAAAACTTGGAGAGTTTCAATAGTTTTTGTAAGAAGTACAAATAGTTAAAGAAAGTAGATGATCTAAAAAGATTTGGAGATGATGCTATTGCGGTTGATAACTCATATTGTAATAGGAAAATATCACAAATAAACAAGTTACAGCTGATTATTAAAAATGGCGATTTTCAGTTTTTTCTACATAAAATAAAGACGAATTGGAAATCAATTATTCTCTCGGTGGAATAGTGTTACACTAAATTCTGCACTACTTTGTCCATTAAAGCTTCCTTGTATTTCGAATAGTTTCCGAGTTCAACCTGTATAAGAATAAGGACATTTTAGAACAAAGGTAAAAAAGCTCGAATAATTGAATTCTTCGGATATGCTTTTAATGCAAGCCCAAGTACCTAAAGGCAAAAAAGGATTTGGAGACAAAGCTTTTGGAAATTGATAGTCCATACTTTGACGGTAAAGCTTCCATATAAGTAAGAGAAAATTCGTTAAAAAAGATTTGACGAGATGAACGTCCTGAACAATTTCAAAGAAATCAGGTTGAAATAGAAAATGATTTCATGGCAATTAAGAAATCAAATGCAAACATTTTTTAACCTGGAAATCTTGTTCTTTATTGGGTAAAACATCATATGATAATGAAAGAACAGGAACTTCCCAAATAAGTGGAAAAATTTACGATGATGTATGCTTCGAAGAAGCTTGAGGAAAATCCAAATGCTTAAAGCAAAAATTAATTACATAGATGATTGAAAGAGAATTAAGAAACCAAATGGAAATTCTCAGCTCCTGAGAAATTTGTACTTCAATAAGAAAGGGGAAACAGAACTTTCGAAGGAAATGTAAAAATTGTACGAGTTGATTTCTTCTTAGCAGCTTATAGAAGAAGTGTAAATCAACTATAATCATTCTTGTAATATGGGTTGCATAGAAACATCCATTAAATACAAACATCCTCAGCATGGTATGCGAATGTTAAACTTAAATAATATCAGCTAAATGTCACGTATCAGTCGAACTGCTCCAAAAAATTAAAGGAACAGATTTTTTTAAATTCTTTGTGATTTATTTGTCAGTGAATCTTGGTGAAAAGAAAATATATTAACAGATGTGCACTATTAGGATAAAATAAAAAAGAATTGTTAAGCTTAAAGTTCCTGGTTTATAAATATTTTTATAGAAATTATTTATTAGTTACGGTTAAACTTAAAGTTCTTAGTTTATAAATATTTTTATAGAAATTGTTATTAGCTGCTGTCTACGATTATCAAACAATCACAAGAATCAGGGTAAGGAAAAAATTTTCCGATTTTTTAAAATTTTCTTTATGGGTTCAAGAGTTCGAGAAAATTGTTTTCAGTTAAATCAGTTTATTGAAATTGGCCAGTTCGTTTCTTTATTCAATTTCAATTCGCTTATTTCTATTCTATGTACTTCGATTGTTCGCTGAGAAATCCGATTTTGAATGAAAATAGATACTTTACTTGATCGTCGATATCTCAGCAACTTATGAACAAACAGTCAATTTAAGGGCAGCTTTCAAAACTGCAATAATGAACGAACAATCAATTTAAGGGCAGCTTTCAAAATTGCAATAAATTCCCTACAGAACACTTCCATTATTTTTGAAAAAAGAAGAATAATATTTGACCTTCAACTATTAATTTAAAAATATACAGGGTGAGTCAGGAAAGAATAGGCCAAAGCTTAGCTGGAGATACTACACATCAAAATATTACGATTGAGCTCAATATGCCTCATACTAATGTCGCTGGTTTAAGAGATACAGTGTGTTCAAAGTTTAAATTTTATTCTGAAATTTCTCAATGATGCTATGAATTTAATATTTGGGAATTTTATGTTTTTCGGTGAAAGAATTACGAATTTTAGGTTTATTTTGACTGTGGCCCTAGAGGACGCTAGTTTCATATTATTATTTACGTAACCACATACTTCAATAAATTAGAATTAATCGTTATTTTATATTCTTTACTTGTTTTAAGCGTAACTCAACATACACAAAAAATGTATTAATTTAGACAAATAATATGGCGAATCTAGCGCCCTCTAGGAAAAAGGTCAAACTAAGCTTAAAATGGTAAAATGGTGTAATCCTTACACCAAAAAACATGAAACTTTTAATTTTTAGATTTATAATATCAAAACTCTTTCAGTCATTGAGCAATTTCAGAAATAAATTAAAATTTTGAACGCCCTGTATTTTGTAAACTAGCCAGATTGGTATAAGGCATACTGAGCTCTATCGTAATATTTTTGTGTCTAGTATTTCCAGTTTAGAGTTGACCCATTCTTTCTGTCTCACCTTGTATATACAAATGGTTTTTTAAGCTAAATCTTCAGGATATTAAATTACAAATTTTAATGGGGAGCACAAGGTTGTCATGTTTTTGGTACTGGTACCTTAATCTACCATTACCGGCCCTATAACATTTTAAAATAATCCATCTAACCGTTTTCCAGTTCATCTCAAACAGGAGCGTTCTTTAGGGGTGGCGAGCAGGGCAACCGCCCGGGGCCTCGCGCACTCGCGCAATAGTGCGAATTCTAATGTTGATTTGAATTTCGCGCCTTAGGCCGCTCATTATAAATCTCGACTCGCTGCTCTGTTGCGTCGTAGTTATCGCGCTAATATCTGCCTCATTCGCTCCAATGAATGTTTCTTTCCTTCTCTTTCACATTGACGTAATTTCGTACCAGTGCAACAAATGTTGCCAACTGCAAGGGCTAACCAAAATTTGATAGTACTCCATTTTCTTCGTGTTTGCGATTCTGGGAATTCCCGTGTTTCATTTCACCTATCAACTGTCCTCGACTTACGCTTTTATATTTTATATCAGAGCAGCCGTCATCATTTCCAGGTCCCTGATTCTTTTAATGCACCTTAATTTATTATGATTAATAATTTGTTGTCTTTGTGTTTATTAATTATTCTTAATTTCCAATAAACAATTTCAAAAGTCAAAATTTATTTATTTGAAACTTTGTATTTCTCGTCGAGCATCATCATTAAAACTAATTCCACAAAGACAAGGGCCTCGCCAAGATTTACCCGCCCCGAGCCTCGCAATGGCTAAGGCCGCCCCTAATATCAAAAATGTCTCAGTAATGTTACCTAAAGTTTTGTAAATATTTTGTAAAAAAATGAAAAATTTGTTGGAAACAATTTTTTCTCCAATTTGCTACGTAACTTATGCAAAATAGTGAAAGATAAAAACATGCATGTCATTAAAGAGCTCAAAATAGCCACTTTGTCGTATAAAAATCGACAAATAAAAATGAAAATTAAGTGAAGAAAGTTGAAATTGCTAAGTGTTCTTAAATGCCGTGAATACTCGAGACACGTTTTTATTACCAATGTTTTGAGTTTTGTGAATCTATGAAGGAACCGTGCATGTTTACCGACAAATTATCTTTCTCTCTTCATAAAAATTACAACCTCTAAATAGTGCACAAAAATAGGCACTTAACTATGCCTGTAAGTGCACTGCACCTATTCTAAGTTTAGGTTATGTATGTCAATAAAGTCCATCATTGACACATTTTTCACAAACAGTAACTTGCCGGCAAATGTTTAATATTGTTTGAATTTAAGTAATTCAGCTATTTGAATACTGAACATTAATTTTGCGGATATATTGCATTATAATAATTATAATTTATTTTTTGGGATTAATGTTTTAGTTTGCATCAAATCGATTAAATATTCATATCAGATTTCACGTTTATTTATTCTTTAGAATTTCTGTTTTACTTTTTGTAAGACCGGTTGATTAGACAAATAAAAAAATGTAGAAGAGTTTCAATTATTTTCATATTAGTTGCAAGTGAATAGAAATGATTATGAGGCTCTCTCTCTGCCCAGTCGGCCTGATCAGTGCACATGCTGAGTGTGTAATAATGTGTTAAGCGTTAACCTATGAAGTCGTAAACCATTTGTTATGACTGGTTAATTTTCTGTCTTTCCCAAACCTTCCGAGTAGATTTTCGCAACAAAGAATTTTTGTTGTAACATTAAAATATCATACATGAACTTCCTATCGAGGAATATTTCTAAAAATCTTAAGCTTTTGTGTAAATAGTCGAGATTTGGATGCCTTCAAACCAATTTCTGTGTCGTTCTCGTAAAGCTTGAGGGGATTGATCTCGCTAGCCTCCGGTAATGTAATATTTGCGATATGGGCGTTATAAATAAAAGCTATCTCCTCGGTATCGCAGGTTATGTTTATAGGTGGTGCGGAGGAATCACCTCAACGTTACATCCTATAAATATAAATCATTTCGTTGATGTTTATGTTTTTGTTAGCTTTAAATGTCTTATATTTAACTTGAGCGCCGTTTAAATAAACCATATGACATACCTGACTGACATATATTTATTTTGGACCTCCGCTGCATTTTCACACTACAACACGAATTCGAATTGAACATTGTCTAAACAGAGGATCTCTTGGGAATTACTTAGAAAAAGTATCGGGTATTTATAGGCGCTTTTTTAAAAATGATTGACGACTTATTTCATTATTTCCCTGTCGTCAATTCTTCAAAGTATAACACACCATAGTTCTATGGTTGAAAGCTCATTACATCAACCAGCGGTTATTCCACCAGGGGAATTTTTATTTTGGTATTTAAATGGAATCTTATCGATCGAGATGCCACTTCTCAAGTTCAATAATCAACTCTTTTTTTGACTTTTCTTTCAATAATCAAGAAGTGAGGTTGGCCTCTAATTTGCCTATCATCCAACTTCAACACCTTTGGAAGAATTTCGTTGAATCTTTCATTTTTTTCAAACTCGATGTTCTCACTGATATGAATTTTGTATTTATACTACTCATTGACTCATCTACTCTTTTACTAAATTCAAATATGATTTCTGTATTCCGAATGTGTTAAATTTCGTGCATAAAGCCCAAAATCATCCACTTGAAATATTTATAGTTCTTGCTACTGCCTCCAGAGAAACATGAGTCGTTAAATTTCTTTTGAAAATGTTCGATTTGTATTTATATATCAACCCTGGCTCGTAAAAAAAAATGTATGAAGGGACAGTTTCTGTTCGGTATTTGAGTTCCCGAAAATCATCCACTTTCTTAGTTATTTGCAATTATTGTAGTAAACTTCTCTTCTCAACATCGTTCATTATACATACATATTTTAACCAATTGAGGTATAACTTTGACCGCTTCAAAAGTTTTCACTTATATGCCAAATGTTTTCATATTATAAACTTGTTTAATTATTTGCACTTTTTACAACTCAAAATTCTCCTATTCAAATATGTTCTAACATTTTTAGGATATTTTATGTACTTTTGCAATAGTTCTAAGTTCAGAAGCTCTTATATTGTCACTGAATTCCTTAGAATCAACTATTTGGACGTTTATCTTGGGACTTTTTTAACATATTTCTTATCTTTATGCGGACGTTTATCCAATGAATTATGAGTTAAAAACTTTGGAGGCTTCTTTAGAGATTTTATGTTTGCAAGATTTTGAACTTATTAAACCATGCGTACTACAGTCGACTCTCGCTAAGGTTGCGCCCGTTAAAGTTAGACGCGCGTTAAAGTTGTCAGGATAATATCGTTGAAGTTGCACGGATATTCCCCCACTCTAATTTTCAAAAAACGAATTGGACCAGTGATGTTAGAAGTACCAACTTGTTGGTATACGTACCACTTTTCACAGTATTGTACCATGTACCAACGCAAAATTGTCCTTATTTGGAAGTCTAACACTTTTTTGCATTTTTTTTCCTGGATCATATACTTTTTCTTCTTTTAAATATATCTAAATTAGTAATACCCGGTTTTACAGCTATATTTAATCTCAAACTATTGTCTACAGTTCTGATCAATAATTCAAATTTAAATCTTCCCCCAAAAAAATAAATTTCAATATTTTAATATTATTTGCTTGCATATGTAATATAGGTACTGTGTCCATAGTTTCTATGGAATTAATGTAGTTTAATGCCACATTGTATCCATAAAACACCATTTATAGAACCTTTGTCCTAATATACCAACTTTTTTTGAAAAATAACAGCTTTTAGGGTCACCTGTACCAGGTTTACGAAACCACTGTCTAACATCACTGAATCGGACTTCCGAGTTTTAGTGCCACTTTTGAGTAACAGATTCATATTACACGCAATAATAATGTAAATTCGAATTAATATTTATCGTATTCGTGACAGGACTTTTACTTATTTTATCACTTTTATATAATTATTAAAATGTAGAATAAAAATATTTTGGAGTTCATATAATCGTAAATGATAAGTTTCTTATTTATAAGTTAGGTTATGTACGGTGCGACGTGGTTTCATCTTAGTGCGCAATCAACTGCGCAAGGAGCCATAAAACCTATATATTTTTCGATAATGGTAAGAATAACGGCAAGTAACAACTTTAACTGTCGATCCTGTTCGGCGGGCGCAACTTTAGCGGGGGTCGACTGCAACAGAAGTACAAGCTTGTCAGACGTGAGTTTTCATTTAGACTCTTAACTTTCTCGAAATTATATTTGTTTTTCTTGATTTAGTTGTACCAAAGTCATGTAAAGAATTTTTTTTTTTTTGAATAGTTCACTTGTTTACTAAATTTTCTCGTACGTGTGCGGATGTTTATCAACTGAAATGTGACCACGAATTTAGACTCTAACGCTTTTGATTACTTACTTATTTATTATTATTTTCTTTTCAGCTCTGTTATTATGAATTTCTACTCACGGGATTACAAATTCCTTAGAGCTGAGTTTCTTTTCCTAACTTTCACGAAGTAACTCTCATTTCTTCTTGAATTAGTGGTACTAAACCTGCACATTCAGAATATTTATTTATTTGAATGTTTGCACTTTTTTACTTTAACAAATCATCCCATATTTATACCAAAGTTTATGACGAAATATGAGTTTCCCAATCCCAGGAATTTAATCTCTAAAATCTTTCAGATCACCCACTTACTTATTTGCATTTTTCATATTATAAATTTCTACCCACTGAAGTACAAGTTCCTTAGTACTTAGTCTTATTTTCATCTCCTAAATTCCTGGAAATTATCTTTATTTTTTCCTGATTCAGTTCTGGCAAAGGCACAGTTACGGTATTTAATTTTTGAACGTTTTTGTATTTATTTAGCATCTCGATTAAATTCCACAAGATTTTATTTTGAATTTCTTAATTTTTAGGACATTTTTCAGAAGTTTCTCGTCGCAATTAATTATTAACATTTTTGCATTTTTTCTGAAAAATTTTCTTAAAAAAAAAGTTTCTTAAACCTAAAAATTTTCCTTTCTTTATTGTTCAAACCATCTCTAAATTATCTACTTCTTTAAGAATGTCCATTTCTCTTATTTCATTTGTTTTTTTTTCTTAGTGCTTTGTTACTTTTATCACAAATGTACATCCTCAGTTACCGTTATTAAAAATTTCTTGTTGCCTATGAAAAACATTCATCTTGTTCGAGTGTAACTGTAGTTTCTCTAAATGGATAAGCAATGGCGGTTCTAACCCAAAATCCCATGTGTTTTCTTATGAAGGTTCGTACTGGCATTTTTTTCCTCATATTGGAGTATTCCAAAAACCAACTGCTAAATGACGGAATGAACCTCCACAAGAAAATGCGTGGGAATTTGGACCAGAACCGCCATTGTTTATTTACCTTTCGCGATCACTTACGTCTTCAAGATCTTTAGATTCCTAAGATAAATATTCCAAAGAAATGTTCCAAGAAGTATAATTCAGAACGTTCGATTGGCAAACCTTTAAATGTTTAATGAAAACTTTTATCTTTTCATTCTCAGTGAACATATGATACTCTCGGCTGTTTTTTTTTATCAAACATTGTAAAACTGCCTGCCTTATTGCTTCTTACCATTGCTTGATAAAGATACTTTTGGTGAAACGGACTGATCCTTGGTTATCTTCAAAAATTGAAATACAAATCTTGTCTCCTGAACCCAAGAAAGATTAAAAAACACAACAAAGCAACTAGAGTAACCTTTGTTGTGTTTTTTGATCTTTCTTGGTTTCAGAGGACAAGATTTCTATTTCAATTATTGATAAAGATACATCAAAATTACCAAGACATTGACAGAGAATTACTCTTTTAATTTAGACTTAAATAAAAGTTTAATTAAAGGGAACAGAAAATTATTAATAATTTGTTGACGACTGAATTAATTTTTTTGTCTTCTTTGTATAGAGTTTGATTTGTCCAATACACAAACGCTCTTCAGTTGATCGGTCCTGGTAGTACGTCGGATTGAGATACCTAAATGAATAAAGGAAAACACGAGGCGACGTCAAAGCGTCCGATATTAAAGGGGCTGGTTTTTATAAAACGGGAGGCCTTGTTGTGAGCCGAGGGCCCCTAATGTTATTTCGCTCACGGATCGTGCAAGGTGTGCTTCGGCCAATATAACATCATTGTCTATATTGCCGCTCCAAGATGGGCGCGGAATTTATTTAGCTATTCAGTGGCGTACACGTCTCATAACTCCACCGAATTTCGCCTCACATTTCGCCGGTGCGCCCCTGAGCGTTGCTCAACCTCAGGCAATCAAGGTATATGGTGGAATGCGTATGGCCTAACAATTTTTCCTCGAGTTATTCTTCTGTGAATGATTCTGATAAAATCAGGGTTGCATTATTGAACTTGTTTGTACTTTACTTCGTTTCATATACAGCGTATTCGGAATCTTATCCACCCTAACGGCTCTAATACTTTAATCATTTAATTTGGTTGAAATTCCAAATTGAGAATAAGTTTCTTGACAATAAAACGCATTAGTGGGTAGAAGAAACACGGGAGAAGCTTTGAAATGAAACAAACGTCTGAAGTCGAATTCGCAAGAGACGTTAAAAAACGAATTTCCTCGTGAATGACGAACGGGCGAGAGGCAGCAGTGTTCCACCTGCGAAAATTAAAACCAAATTGCTCATTCACACCATCTGCTCTTCCATTAGCAGCGTCACTCAGGCCGTCACCAACAGAAAGAACACCTCACCTTATTTCTTTCCGAGCAAAATTTAATTTCCTGAACGTCTCCTCTTATAAACGCAAAGCGAAAACATTAGCACCTTAACACAAGACCAGAGCGCGCTTTTTTAATGTGCGACGTCAAAAACAATGTCCCGTAATAAAACTCTGAATATAAGATTTACCTTCGACTCCTCGAGACGTTTTTATGCTATAATTTGTTTTTACCCCTCGAGGGTTTCTTTTGACTTTCCTTGGATAATCGTCTAACGCCCTTTTTATATCATTCATACACAACCGAAGTAATGGTTTAGTGAAATTAGACGACTTTATTCCCAGTCAGTTGAATTTTCGTATGTCTTCTGCAATGTTGGTTTGAAAAAAACTGCTAAAATTTTTTTTTAATTGCACGTAGACTAGCTTAGAAGTTAAAATAAACGCTTTTCAATATCGCACAATCATAATCACTGATAGCTCACTAACATTTCCTGGAAGCTATTTATTTCAACTCTAATATCCGTTTTCTAGTTATAGATGCTTTCAGGTGGTTGTACGTCTTTAGCAAATTTCTGTTTTTCTCACATATTTGATCAATCATAATAGGAGCCTTCTAATGCCAACATTTTTAAATTCGTTCTTGAAACAGTCAACTTTATTTTACTTAACAATTGTACTTCCTTTGAGCTTATTGAGAGAATTTCAAGTATTTGAACTTATTTCCAAAAAGGTTTATTTGTATTTAGATGGTCTTTTCCCCAGGAATCATAGAGCAAAAAACTCTGTTGTGTATTTCAATCCATCCAATTCGTCCACTTCCTTGAGTATTTGAATTTCTTCAACTGCTCCATGTAATTTATAGAATGTCTGCCCTTCTTTCAAAAGTTTTTGCTGCTCTTACACTCAAATGAATTTAACTAATAATTACAGCATGAAACGGTTTAGTTCCAAAAAATTATTTTGTCGATAAGACCGCTCAAATTATTTACTTTTTTTTTTACTTATTTGCAGTTCTTGAAAGCACCTCAAGAGTATTTTAAATCTCTGTAGTTCTTTTTGGTCTTGTAGAACGAAGTCCAAAAGTTACTGATGTGCAAATCTATTCAAATTGTTTATGTATTTGATTATTTACATTTCTCCGAAGCTGCCCCAGGAAAGGCATATTTTCGAGTATCTGCACTTCTAACGAAACTGTGTGCTTCTTTTACACCCAAATGAATTTGACCAATAATTAAGGTATTGACTTTCTAATTCCAAAATATTCGTTTCGTCAGTGAAGCCATTTAAATAATTTACTTGGAATATGTTCAATTCTTAGAAGTTTCTGCAGAAACCCACAAATCTTTGTATGTCCTTCTGATCCTGAAACTGAGCCGAAAAGTTTTTGTTTCGTATCTAAATCCATGCAAATCGTTTGCTTCCTCTATTATTTGCAGTTTTTAAAAACTGTGTTAGGAAGTTCATTATTTCAGACTATGCATTTCCTTGCAGCTCTTTCAATATTTTCTGCCGTAGGTGGGTAAGCTCATTGGTTTTTAGGAGTTTGCTCCAGAGAAGATGCAGAGAATATCTTGATGTCCCTATTTCACATCTGAATTGATGCAAGCCATCTAGATCCTTGATTATTTGCGTTTACTGGCAAACTATTCCAGCGCATTCATGTCTTCGAGTCTTTGGGCTGCTGAGGAAAGTTTTTGTTAGATGTTATAAAATTCTCTTTTTTCTCAATACCCGCGGAAATCACTTGCTTTAAATATTTGTATTCATTGTTAGCTGCTGCCTTTATCTTTGCACATCATTTTGACTAAATGAAATTAAAAAAATAAGGATTTATAGTTTTAGCACTTTTTTGGAAAGTAATATTCTACAGTTTTAGATCGTTTATCGACTTGGCCTTCAAAGGTACAATTTTTAACGTAAAGTGATCCAATCATATTTACTTTGATCATAATTTAGTCATATTTTAGCTATTTAACTAATGGCTCTCTGCAATCCAATGCGTTTAAATAAACAGACGGAAAGTGAAAATTGCGTGTAACAGACAGACGTCAGTACCTGAAAACGTTGTAAATTCCGATTCATTTCCATGGCGCACCAGGCTGTAAAGTTCGGTAATAAACCAGCGGGCCAGTAATAAAGCTGCACACATGTTTAAATTAATAGTGGTAAACAACTTAATAATAAAACATTGAAGAAATCATAAATATACATTTTATGTACCGTCCTTATGAATTAGAACAAAACACTTAATCATCCACGTGTGGCAACATAATCAACCAAATCCACAATATGGTCGACTTAAAAAACACTTAACCCAAATTTTAAGCTTATAATCGTAAATGGTTACCGTAAGTTACGATGAAATTAATACTTCTTATAGGTCGATGACTTGCCTCGTTTATTACGGGCCCTGAGATCATCGCAGAGTAATTCGAACTTCATTTCCTAACTCAGATTCTTAAATGCACAATTCGACGACTAATGAGAAAATTTGAACAAATTTTCTCCATTGATGTAACCATTAAGTCATTTCAGGAGTTACTTTGAGACGCTATCTTTTCATTTTGCCACTAACAGCAGCACTCTCAAACTGACCATAACCATAGACCATAGCTGGTAGGACAACTTAATGCCAATGGGTCGCATGTATGAAAGACTGGTCTGACCGACGGAAGCCGAGAAAAAAAATGTGCTATATTGAAAATTCGATGTGGAGATGTGTACGTTTTGAAATATTTTTCTTATGGTTTGTTTCGCATTTTGTTTATTCAAGTGAACCTCTTATGCTTTCGCGTCACAATCACACAATATCGCGTTACCAACAATCGCTACTGTTGATAGTATACATCTGTAGCTATGAGTAAGACGTGTAATAGAATTAAAAACTGCAAACTAGAAATTTCGATTAATCACAAAGTAGAGATGTTTTTATTTAGTAATGTAAAAAAATCTTCTTTAATGCCTTGTGATCAAAAACAAAATGGTGATTATTTATTTGGAGTGGTTTGCCTTCAAATCAGAGAAAACTTGGATTAGAAACCGTTAGTACTAAATAAAAAAACTTTTTGTCTATAAAATTTCATTTATATTTTAACAGTGCTTCTGAAAAGTAAAGAATAAATACTTTAAAACTATGAACAAACAAATTTGAGAAAAATTCCCAGATAATTTTATTTTTAAATTGTCATTTTGGCATGTTATTTTCAATCCCCTAACCCTAGCTAGCAACCGCAACTTTAAAAATGAAATAACCAAGCACTACTTGCGATAGCTCGATTCATAGATCTTTTAATAGTGAATTCACCAACATAAATTACTTGATAGGTAACGAAGATATTTGTCAAATTATGTTTAAATAAGTACCAATTTTCGAGCTGGCCCTGTTGAAGTGGACATAAAAAAGAGTGGTTGGAACAACTGCATTTTGTCTTTCTTATTATGTCCTTTAATATCGCAAAGGATTTTGATAAGCTGAAAAATTAACTAATTTGAAATCCAATTTTTAATAAATAACAAACCTAATGAAAAGATACTTATTATATCATATTTTTAAATTGTTGTTCGTTAATGACGAAACAATATCTCAAACCTAATCACTAGGGTTTGTTGAACACTCTGCCATTGGTGGGATAATACAGCTTAATTCGTGGCGGAGCATTTCGTTTAATTCCTCAATATTTTCAGGTCGATTAGAATAAGCTACAATTTTTAAATAAAGCCAGAGAAAATAGTCCTGATGAAGTTAATCTGGCGATCGTATAGGCCAATCCACCAAATTATCTTTGGAAACGTTTCAAATAAGTTCCAATTGTTTAAACTACTCTTGGCCGTGGTCGCGTTAACAACGCCTGCTCGAATATTGTCACTTTCAATTTAATAATATATTTTAGTTAATATCTCCATTATTTATCAACGAATTATAAAAAAAAACTTTTTTTTGTTACATTCATTATAAATGATCTATCATAAGGGGTACTTTGCTATTTCAATTTTTAAAGATGGGAATATTTAGGAAAATAATAAAAAAATTCACGGTTTATTTTGTAAATTTGAGAAAAAAGTTTTCAAAATTTTGTATATAAAAAATAATAATCAAAATAAAATCTCACCTTTAATTTTACTGTTGAAACTTTTACTTCTCTCACGAAATTTACACCCCGAACTCGAATATTTTACTCTGAACTTGAATGCTCGACATTTTATCAAAATCTTAACTTTTAGACGGGAAATTAGGAGATGTATACAAAATTTCTAGAAAAAGAAAAAAATAGGATTAAATTGACAACATAAATGAAGTCCATTTGACGAATAAATATGAAATTTTTAATCCTATTTTTTAACAACAAAAAATACATTGAAAATGTCAAGTTTTGAAAGAAAAATTAAAACTTTGAAAGAAATTTAACTTGCTATGTGAAAATTGTAAAATTCATCCATTAACTCTTTAAAATTCTTCAGATTTTGAGAAAAATTGAAATCACTGAATAACCTTAAAATTTCAAAAGAAATTAGATTATTTCTCCAGATGTCGATTTTGGTCTCGAAATTTAAATTTGCATTTGAATGTTTTGACTTTTTTTTCTAAAATTTGGACTCTAATCACAAAATTCTGGATTTTATTCCTAAATTTAAATTATTTCTTTTACTTACGGTTTTACACTAAAGATGTAAACTTTCTCTTTAAGAATGCCTAAACTGAAAAATTTTAATTAAAACATAACGTCATCATTGAATTGATCAGTTTTTTCTCTTTCCTATAGTTCAGCTTAGAATGGTCGTGGGGTGCCCAGCCATCTTAAATCATCGTAAAAGTGATGGCCGGCCATCGTTTGTTGGAAGGAGAACAAGAGGGTAAATCGTAGGTGGATAGTCGAGGCAGGTAAGCGAGATATGGCGCCCGGTCGCACGGGGCGACAGGTGCACAAAAGAGAGAGGGGGCGAAGGCATAAAATGGGGGAATTCGAAACTGAAAAGAACGTGAAGGTGTCACGCACCGGTGCACAAATCGATCCGTAAAACCGACAAAAGGTTAAATCGGACTTGTTTGCCCCCTACCTTGGAGAGTAGTTCGATGGAAAGCTCCAATTTTGATACGTGAAAGTTTTATAGTGTCGTTTATCATTTTATCACGGGGCTTTATTAAGAGCGAAGGATATAAATGACTTTGGGCGACTGCTTGGATGGATTAACGTTGTGAAAAAATCGGTATTGCTTTTCAATTGATTTGCATAAATGTCGGAACTACGCGACAAAAATGTTTAATTTCTCTGCATCTGCATATGCATTTGCAATAAGTAATTTTTCTGAATAAAATGCTCGGTAGTACTGAAGTAATCCAATATCAAGCACCTTCTCCCCTTGAACGATTTAATTCTGATTTTTCTAGGAGAGAGCATAAATAATGTTATAAGCTTTTATGAAGCCTTAAATCTTAACTCTACAAGTTATTTTAGTCATAATGGCATTAATTTTAAGGGAAGATAGAGAAAAAAGAGTATGATACGAACACGTGATTAAAAAAAAATTATTCAGGTATCTATAATTACGCTAAAAAAAAATTATGGTCATATAATTCAACCCCTTTTTGGACTATCACTGACTCCAAAGCTCTTAAATTAGAAGAACAAGGATTGACGGCTGCGTGGTTGGCAATCTACAGATACGGGGAAGCAAATAAACAGAATATTACTAGGTTATGTCTAAATGATGAAAATATGAAATATCCTTAAATGATACTGGCGACATCGAGCATCGTGAAAAATCGTTGGATCGTTTAATTTGCTTTTTTTATATGAAAATCACGCGATAACGAATTTCAAAAGAAAGTTAAGCAAAAAAAAAGTGAAATCGCGAAGTAGGTGCAAAAATAGCGAAAGTTAAAAACAAATGATTTGTTGTTTTCTCAAAACCATTTCGAGAAAAAGTTAATATTTGAAGATTAATGACGAAATGAAAAAAGAAATCAAACGTATTATAACAATGTTTATTGTCAATTTAAATCGAAATTAAAAACTTAAATTTTCAGATTTTCTGCATTCAAAATTTTGAAACATCGAGCCCCAATTTCGAGATTAAGCCTAAAAGTATGAAAAAGTCGATATTTCCAAAAAGGTCCAAATATCCAGTTTTAAGTCAAACAGAAAAGAAACTAAAGTGAAAGTGTGAACTTTGAAAAAAAAGTTAGTTTCAGAAGAGCTTACCATTACAAAATCATTACGAACAAAGTTAAATTTCTGAGTTTGAGCCAAAATTTGAATTCAAGATAAGTTTTCGAGGTTACATTAAAATATTTAAAAAAAAATCGGAAGTTTAAGGTTACAATTTTAACGCTAAGTCACAATTTGGCGAAAATTCGAAATTTTGAATTTAGAAACAAATTCGTAGAAAGAAGTAAACATGGAAAAAAAATTACAAACTTTTGAATTAACTCGAAATTTCGAAGAAAAATGTGCATTTCGATATTAAAACGTAATTTTCGAAATAGTCAAAACTGCAAAAGACAAAATGTCGAACTCAATAAAAAATGAGAAAAAAGGAAAATTTAGGAAATAGGAAAAAATAGAAAATTTAAAGTTTAAATTTGGGAAAAATGTATAAATGTCCAAAACTAACTACTAATTAACAAGAAATCATGTGTTTCAACCCCAAGGATTTTCGGAAAAAAATCCAAATTTCTAGAATAAATTCAAACCTAGAACTCTAAATTTATAATAAAAACTTTGTTTGAAATTGTGTGTAAAGGGGTCATGGACTGCCGGCATCAGGGTGCAAGAGGGTACACTTGCACCTCCCTGTCAGAGAAGAACATTTTTTTTTTATTAAGTTATTGTTTGAATAAAAACTGAAGAAAATTTTAAGATTAAAGTAAGAATCAAAAAAAAAATATACTAAATTTATGAAACAAAAACCCAAATTTTCAAGTTTGATTTTAAAATTTTGCGAAAAAATTTAAAACTTCAAATGTAAATATATTTACAAATGAGGCACAACTATTTAGAAGGGGACGAAATATGAGGTTCAAAATTTTAAGAAAAAAGTTAAGATTGGAATTTTCAAGAAATTAATTTTATTTTTATCTACTTGAACATTCGGGGTGGGGGGCTAAAGCCCTTTCATCTCCCCTGAATAGGTGCCTGCATTAAAAAAATGTTATTTATCTTTCATTGAAATTATTATTTTTACGGATTATGCAGAGTGGGTGAAAAACATTTGTTAACCTATGAAGCAATAAACTATTTGTTGCGAATCAGGAGCTCCTTGCTGTGGAGTTTATTGGTAAAGTTGCCTCTCTTTTAAAAAGTCATGTATCTTTTTTGGATTTTTTTCTTTACTAACCCCTTTGAATACGTGATTAAAATTAATGGCATAACAGCAACTTCTTTAGAAGTTCAAATTTGACAGGTTTAATATTTGGCTCTATAAAATAGCTAAGATATGGTGCAAAGGTGTCAGACCTTTTCTAGAGGGTCTCTACTACAATATACCAATCAGCGACATCTATACCCTGACTTATCAACTATTCGACCTTTGCCACAACTTGACAATTTTTCTGTCATGTACCTACCTCGTAACCTGCAAGTTATTGACTCGCCCCTGTAAAAAAGCGACAATATGAGATTACTTTGCCAAACTTTTCCTTACATCAGCACATAATTCCGGGTTGCAAAGGATTAGAAAAGGCCACCATTTGGCGTCCAATCTCCGGTGGTGAGCAAAATAATATCGAGATCCAACCTGTGACAGTGGCTCCGTTTCACAACTGCTGAGGTACCTTTTATTAGAGGGCGTTATGTGGCAGTTAGCCGAACAAAGAAAAAATCTCATTTCACACACAAGGAGCGCGGTCCGCCGCCGATGATGACGACTGCGAATAAAAGGAGAGTTTCACGTATATGACGGCGCAACAATGGATCGGTAATAACAGGAGTAACAATGGGCGGCAATATACCGTCCGTAAAGCCAATTGTGTGCTTCTTAAGTAGGCAGATAAAAGAAAAATTATATGAAATATTGTCAGCTTGCCCTTTCGCCGCATATAGCTGCAAAAAGCCTCAAACCTGAAACGAATCCGAGTTTCTTTGTTAAAAAAAACTGTTTGGAAACAAACCCGAAACGTTGTTGCTAATTACTTTTCTAAGTACCAATGCTATTTTGACATCATAGTGCTATTGCTTCTACAGCACGATCGACAAATATAGTCCCTACCTTTGCTGAAATAATTGTGGTGAAAAATCTGTCACTGTCAAACTAAATGTCTGAACAATTGGCAGATAAACAAATAAATGGCAAAGAGGTGACATTAACTTCAGAACAATGAGTAGATAAACTTGGGATTTTAACCAGAAGTAGTTAATTTTTTCATTACTAAATTCTTTGAAATGACGAAATTGTGAATTGGTAAATTAAATTTCCGAAATATTGACAGCGGAACAGATACAACGCACAGAGATATCATATTAGAAGAGTGAACAGATACACTAGGTTATCGAAAGTAACTGCTAATTGTTGTTACTTTTTTTCTTCGTGGTCTAGAATCTAGAACGTGTGACTGATGAACTGAAATTTATGAAAGATTCAACAAAGAACAGATAGGACCCAGGGATTTCCAACCAAAAGTAAGTATTGTTATTTTTCGCTACTTTTATTTTTAGTGGTGGTAAATAAGAAACCGATCAACTGTCGAAAGTTTCACAGAAGAACAAATAAGACAGTGCTAAAGAATAGGTAACTGATGAACCTGTTTAACAGGTAAAACATGAAGAGATAAAATGAGTTATCACTTTAAAAGGAGTGTGCAGATACACGAAAGTGTTCTCATTCAAAAATAAATGTAAACATTCAGAATCTAGAATTTGCTAGTTGCAATTCTCAAGGTAGGAAATACGTAACTAATGAATGAAATGTATATCGTAAAGATTACAGATGAACATAAAAAACACATGGATGCATAATATGCATTATCTTTAGAAACGTCAGTTAAATTGTTGGTTAGTAAAGGAGAAAAATTTGAGGAACTAAATTGACGAAAGAGTGACAAGCATAAAATAAAATAGGCCAATGTTAGCTGCTACTAATATTGGCTACTACTTTTCGTTACTTGCATTCTATATGGTAAAGGATGTCAGACTCATAAACAAAATTTTCTTTATATTATCAGCAGAGCAGATAAAACAGGAAGAGGTATAATTTGGTATTAATTTCCAGAGTGCGTAGATACACGGTACGATTCGCAGTAGAACTGTTTGCTACCTATAATCTTCGTGATAAGAAATGTGCAAAAATTTTGAAATTGAGATTGACAGATAACAGATAAAACACACAAAGGCATATTTGGCGTTACCTTTAAAAGAATGAGAAGATAAGCTGCGGGAATTTTTAAGCAAAAGTAAGCTCCATCTTCTGTTGCATTCTCCATGGTCAAGAACTGTGACGAATTCAAGAATAGACAGAATACACAGAGGCTTAATATGACAGTTACCTTTAGAAGTACTGAGTAGATATACCGGGGGATTCGGCACCGAAAGTAACAGCTACTTTCACTTAGGAGACATCTTTAAACCTGCTTACTTTTCAGTAAGTAGAACAACATTCGTCATGATTATTGAAGGATCGTCTCCGGCCTCCACACTCGTAAAAATTGGTCGCTGCAAGTAAACAATCATCCGCAAATTAAAGCGCGAAATGGAAAACCACCAGCGGACAATGGATAAAATTAAAAGGGACAATACCGGTCACGAACAAAATCGGTTCAAACATCAACATCGGCGAGCTGGACCGTCCCTCCCGGCAGTTGGAACAACCGGCCTAGGATAATGAATGTGTTCACTGGTTTTCCAATTACATAGTTTAATTCGAATGTAATTTATAATTCTGCATTGTCATGCATGTGATGTGCGCAGTTTGCTAAATGGATGAAATGTTTTGCGGCACGTAGGTAAATTGGAGGTACACGGACAAAAAGCTGTCTGACAGCCGGACCGTGAACTACGTGATACTGGCCGCATATCAAATTAGGCGGCTGCATGCGTTCTATTGCATCGATGTTTTGAATACTTTGGATGAACACTTAAAATCTAGAAATTATTACTTGGTTTAGTTCGCAGGAGTATATTTTATATCATTTGTTTTAATAACGCTTATTTTAGTTATTAAAATTTTCTGGGTTATTCTAAATCATACTGTTTTCTGGATTACGTCCTCAACACTCATTATTTAGTAAAATGATCCAACTTTGGTTTCCATTAATCTTTCTCTGTTTTGTGTTCAATGAACATTTCTTTTGTTACATTTCATTCATTTTAAATGTATTCGCGGTTTTCTTTTAAAATTGTCTTTTCTCAAAACTCTATTCGCAATTTTGTTCAAGTAGTTGCAGATATTTTGTATGTCAGCTATTTATATAGGTTCCAACAATGACATAATTCGATGAATCTGTTCGCAAACGTTGTATGGAAAAGGTTACTTTAACTACTCCTCGTAGTTTTTAAAAATCACAACGCAGGCAAACTTAAAAGGCTTCGATGTCCCCGAGCTTTAAAAATAGTCCCCCAATATTACGACTTCCACCTGTAATAACAAAATTTTCAGGTGAATAAATAATATTAACAACCGCCGTAAATACGTCGGACGAATGACAAAACAAATCCCCAGAATTTTTTGATGTTTTAAAATATTAGGTGGCTAATTATGTTGTTCGTAATTATAGCGCGTTATTAATTTCATCAGGTGCGATAAATTAAGATTGTGAAAAGCGTTCCGTTTCTACCTGCAACTAATTAATAAAGTGACGACAGTGAACGATCGCCGTTTAAATGAAGTGGGCGGAAATGTATGGGAATTTATTTTCAAAGGCAAGTTTCCTGTAAGCGACAGGTAAGCGCGGAATGTCGAGGCTGAAGCCAAGCCAATAAATTACGCGGCGGCCCCAAAACAAACATCGCCAAATTGCCAAGAAAATTACCTGCGTCTTAAGACCGCCTAAATTCATTACGAGGTTGGCTAATAAGCCGCATTTATCAGGCCGGCTAATGACGTGCCATTTGAGGGAAAGCCAACGGGACTACATAAAAAATTTCGGGTATTCCATGCCTAATTTACTTTGTTGAAGAAATTTAACCCGACTTAGTCTATGGATTATTTCGTACCCTACCACTTTTCAAATCCTTAGATAACTTTTCTGAATCTAAAGAACTTTACAGATCTAATACTTTCTAAGTCAAAAATCCAGATTTAACAAAGACGAACGATACTCGGGAATTTAGGATGCTTAAAGACTTACTAATGAATGCAAACCTTTTGAAGACCCGCAGAATATATCTTTCTTGAGTAGTTAACTGGTAATCTTCCAGCAGGGACAAGGAAGTCCTGCAGAAGCAGGCGCTTTAAAAACCTCTTACCCAAACAAGATAAACAGCTGCAGATGTTTTCTTGATGGCTAGAGAGCTTTCAAACATCGAAGCAGATTGAAGATAATAAAAGAAGCTTGAATGACATTTGCTTTAAGAGGGAAATGAAACATCGAAACAAAAAGAAGACGTTGGCTTGAATGTAGAATAGCGTCAAGTATCGAAATAAAGTGGAGAGATTCAAGTTAGCGTAGGCTTCGAGTCATCGCCACACGATGCGTCAAAGCGTTGGGTCAAACGGTCAAACCATAGGGTACAGTGTTGGATTCAAAATCAGCCACTATGATTTGGAGAAAGCTTCTGCTGTGTATTGATTGTTGCCTCAAACTCGTCGAACATTGGAAGCATCCTTCGATGCGCTTCAGAAATAACGACACTAGCTTGAATGTGTCAAATATAAAACGTTTGTCGTATGAAATTCCGTGCTACACAGGCACACGATGGTCTAGCTCCGACTTTACCTTGAAGGTAACGAGGCCTAAGATACCTAGGCCTAAGGTATCCATTCTTCAAAAATCCACACTTATTGAAAATGGATGATCATTAGTAATTCAAGATATTTTAAGATACGAAGCTTCTAAAGAAACTGATTAATAAACATGTCGTGAGAGAATTGTCAAACTCAGAAAACCAATTTTGACATGAAGGACATTTGATTTAAGGATCCAGAATGTCTGAAGACCCAAGAGCTTTAGAAAACAAAGGAATTCAAAGAAGAACGTACTTCAACAAACCAGTTAAATTATAGAGGCTGCAAAGACCCAAACCTCCTAACAACAAAAGATTTCTGGAATTAGCAGTGTCTAAAGACAGATAAACTTTATGCAAATAGTGTAAGGACTCGCTTGAAGAAGATCGAGTTTTAAAAATTCATTACGTTTTAAAAAGCCTTAGTGCAAAACACCCAAATAAGTTAGACGAAAGAACTTCAAATATTCCTTGTCCTTCAAGGAAAAGTGACAAACTACCAAAACATAAAACTTCCGAAAATTCATGACTTTTAACCATCCAAAATGCAAACATTCCTGAATAAGATACAAATCAAAAATAAGTTTGGCGAACTTCCCTTTGAAGATGATTAAAATATCGAAGAGCAGGATTTCAAAGATCAGCTAATACTGGAGTAGACCTAAGGCGTAATTCAAAAAAGATTTCATCCCTCTACTCAAAAAAGACGATGCTAGAGAATCAAATGCATTCAATTTAGACTACCAGAAAACAAGAGTCTTCAAGGAAGAAAAATAAGTTAGGGGATTGAAGATATTTTTTAAGTACAATCCACTGTTAAAAAATATCTTTATTAATCCTTTAAAGCACTGCGGGTAGGAGTTTATTCAAATTTGTTTTTTTTTATTTCAAATATCAAAATACGAAGTTGCTTGTAAATTTGAAATTCAATAATATAAATTAAGGGGATCATTGATTAAAATTAAAGTAATTGGAAAGTTCCAAATTTTATTTACAAACTTCTTATTTGAAAACTAATATGTCAAACTATCAAGCATTTTGAATTTGAATATTTCAAATTTCAAGTTTGAAATTTCATATGTGGCTGATTCTCCGAAAATTCGAAATTGTCTTTTTTGGTTTTTATAAGCCGGGATTGTTAGTTATAAAAAGTTATTTTTTTATGAATCTATTTCACTAGACCTACCAACAGTGGCGGCTGGCGTATAGGCACTGTGGAACTGCAGCACCCCCAATTTCGTTTATGACTTTTTTTCTCAAAATTTTCTAAACACTTTTCATTGCACAATTTTTTGTAGAAATTTTAAATTTTCTCTGATTTCTTTTTATAGAAATTTTAAGTTTCTTTCACGAAGTTACGACATTTAAAAACCTATTTTATTTTTAATTTTGATCAAAATCACATTTTTAGAAACTAATTTTTGTAAAAGTTTTGAGGAAGAAATCAATATTTCGAGCAGGAATTCAAGCAACTGTTAAGAAAAAACTCAAATTTCTTTGAAAATGTCAACATTTTGAGAAAATAATTACAATTTCAAGAAAAAATCTTAATCCAACTCATGTCGCATTTTACTTTTTCTCTAAAGAATAAGTTAATACGGTATCTTCGAATTTTTACCTCAAATCTCATTTTGTATAAACATTTTGAGTTTTTTTCAGATATTTCGATTTTTTTTAGGAAATTTTGATTTCTTTCTGCAAAGTTCCATTTGCCCATTTGTCCTAAATATTTTATAAAAAGAAATTTTCTAGAAATTTTTATTTTTTCCTGTTTTTAAAATTCTTAAAAGTTCTTGTAGAAATTACAACTTCTCCAGATTTTTCTTTATGTTCCTCTAATTTGCTTTAAAAATGTCAAGTTTTTTATGACTCGTTGACAATTTAAAGTTGAAATACAAAACTTGTCCCCTAAAACCAATTTCTTTTATGAAAAATATTCTAAATTTCTTTTATGACGAAGATTTTAATTTTTTTTATAGTTTTAAATTTTGAATGGGCTCATTTGAACTGATGTAGGAATATAACCACCTGCAGGCAAGCAAGACTGCTGATGGATAAACCTTTGCAATCAAGGGCTGAAGTACTTCAATGAATAAAAGCACACTAACAGTGTGCTCACTAGCCACGGGAATTGTAAATGATACCTGGTTAAACTGCACCTGAAAGCGATAATGACTATGTGGGAGTGAAAAGGAAACATGTTGACACATTGTGTGTGCTCGTCCAAACCTTGCTAGATACAGATATAATCTGACTGGCAAAGAAACAATAATTTTGGTGCAACGAACTGGTCCTTGGTTATCTTCAAAAATTAAAATACAAATCTTGTTCCCTGAAGATTAAAAAACACAACAAAGGTTGCTCTAACGCGTTTCGACAGCCAAATTGTCATCTTCAGTATCTTTCTGAAGATGACAGCTTAGCTGTCGAAACGCGTTAGAGCAACCTTTGTTATGTTTTTGAATCTTTTTTAATCTTTGTTGGTTCCAGGGGACAAGTTCTGTATTTCAGTTTTTAAAAATAACCAAGGACCAATCCTTTCCACCAAAAACTTTAGGTTCACTTTATTTTGTAGGTTTGACAAAAAATGATTGGAAAAATTCCTGAGAGCTTTATAAAAATTTCAACATTTTGGGAAAAACAAAAAATTTCGACTTTTTTGTAAAAATATTTCAAATTTTTTTCAAATGTTGATTTTTTCTCTAAGAAATTTTACTTTTTTTTCCTATGCAATTTGTGTTTTTCTGTAAACATTTTATATAAAGAATTTTTTTTGAAATTTCAACTTTTCCTGGAGGTTTGGTCTTTAAAACATTTTTTCTTGTAGACATTTTAATTGCTCTAGTTTGTTGTGGAAATTTAAACGTTTTTTTAACGAAATTTTAATTTTTTAAAGTTCATTTTATTCTGTAATTTTGATAAGAATCTGAAAATTATTAAGTACAAGTTTAGGGAAAATAAACTTCAAATTTGCATAAAAATAAGAAAACTTTGAGAAAAATATTGAAATTTCAAGAAAAAATGAACCTTGTAAATTACAACTTTATTTACAATTTGATATTTCTCTAAAAATTACTATTACTGTAGGACTAAAAAAATTCTGAATCGTAATTTCCAATTTTTGGAAAAATATCGACATTTAAAATAAATTGCAGTTCTTAATTAAATTTTTAAAGAAGGTGATTTTTTTGAATATTGGAGAAAACTCAGAATTATCGAAAAATTCGTAATTATCAAAAAAGTTGAAATTTTGAAAGGGTAAAATTTTGAAAAAAGTAAAAATTTTCAATAGTTCAAGTTTAAAAAGAATCTTTTCTTTTAAGTCGAAAGTCAAGTTTTCAAAAAGAATCGAAATTTTAAAACAAAAGTCGAAGTTTTGAAATGGAGTCGAAATTTTACGAAATATTGGTCGAAAATTTCAATAAAAGGTTTTAAGAAATGTCTGGCTTAAAAAAATCACAATTTTCAAATAAAGGATCGACAGTTTGCAAGAAATGTCAAAATTTTCGAAGAAGCTGAATATTTTGAATATTGGCGAAAACTCAAAATTACCGAAAAATTCCTAATTATCAAAAAAGTTGAAATTTTGAAAAGGCAAAATTTTGAAAAAAGTCGAAATTTTCAATAGTTCAAGTTTAAAAAGAATCTTTTCTTTTAAGTCGAAAGTCAAGTTTTCAAAAAGAATCGAAATTTTAAAACAAAAGTCGAAGTTTCGAAATGGAGTCGAAATTTTACGAAATATTGGTCGAAAATTTCAACAAAAGGTTTTAAGAAATGTCTGGCTTAAAAAAAATCACAATTTTCAAATAAAGGATCGACAGTTTGCAAGAAATGTCAAAATTTTCGAAGAAGCTGAATATTTTGAATATTGGTGAAAACTCAAACTTACCGAAAAATTCCTAATTATCAAAAAGGTTGAAATTTTGAAGAGGCAAAATTTTGAAAAAGCAAAATTTTGAAAAAAGTCGAAATTTTCAATAGTTCAAGTTTAAAAAGAATCTTTTCTTTTAAGTCGAAGATTTAATTGAAAAAATTTAAAAAATGTATAAATAAAATTTTAAAAAAAGTTCGAACGTTTCAAAAAAAAAGTCGAAAATTTAAAAAGTCAAAAATCCAGTTTTGAAAAAATTTACATTTTCAGAAAAAGTAAGAATTTTTAAATGGTAAAAATTAAAAAATAAATGTAATAATTAATTTTCAAAAAAAATTACAAAAAAAAACAGAACACCGAAAAGTCTAAATTATAACGAAAATACGGAAATTTTTAAAAAAGTATTCACAGTTTTTCAGAAAAGTCAATACATACCTAGAAATAAAATAAGATCAAGATTATAAGAAAAAATCTAAATTAGATTTTGCAATACAGTCGAAATTTGGAAAAAAATCCAACCTTTCAAAAAACGCGACAGTTTTCATTGCCAAGTTTTCAAAGAAATCTAAAATTTTCGAAAAGTAACGTTTTGAAAATGTCGAAATTTTAAAAATTTTAAAACGCTAAACATTGTCGCAGCACCCCCATTAGTTTTGACTACGAGCCGCCACTGCCTACCAAATTATGAAACAAATTTATTTCTTTTATTGATAAACAGAAAATAAAATCCAGATAAATACCCCGAAAATCCTTCCCTTGCTATGTACCACTTGCTTATTTTTAAAAAAATTATATACTTAATGCGAAGAATTTCTTAACTAAAAACTTCCACTTTTAGGTTTTCAAAAAATTTAACAAATGTGAAATTTAGAAATTTTCTAGCGCAATCAAATTTGAAAATACAAATTTCTAATTTGAAATTTGGAAACTCTTGAAAATCCCATTTACAGGGTGAGTCATTAGTACGGCAAAGCTCTGTAGTTCCTCCAACTTTTTTACTAACAAAAATATTTTAGGCACGAAGGTGTATTAGCGTGAGGCGCCTATTCTAAAATTATTTTTTGCTATACAGGATGAATATATACAGAGTGGTGCACCAAAGTTCCCTTTTTTAAATAAAACACCCTATATATTTTTACATATTTAAATCTCTTACAAAATGCTGATTAATATGGTATCAAACTATAGAGGTCTACGGTGAGCAGTTTTTGAGATATTTGGAAAAATCATGAAAATTAAGCCTACATTACAAGCTCGCTTGAAAAGCGGGGAATACTCAAATGATTTTATTTTTAGTGCGGATTATTTCAGAACATCATTTTCTTAGAAAATAACGTAATTTTATTTAAATAACATTTGGAGTTATGCAGGGTGATTAGCAGACGCAAAATGATATTTTTGTCAAAAAATCAAATGGCACACCCTGTATATTATTTTCCGTTTCTGTTAGTCAGTTAATCATCAGCTAAACTTTGCTTTGATATAAGTGACTTGGGCTAATTTTTATAATACGGTAGATATTAAATTTTAAATTAAAAATATTATAATTCTCTAGATCTATTTTAGTAAAATGCGTGGGCGTCGTGGTACTTTGTACTAAAAAGATTTTTGTTATCAAATTAATTGTAGGAGTTACTGGGCTATACCGAACCAATGACTCACCCTGTATTTACTACAAATATTTTGGAATTTCAAGCAATTACATAATATTTTAAAACGTCAAATGTTAAAATGTGTAATTTCAAATTTCAAACAACAAATTTCTAATTTGAAAATCTCACATTCTTAAACATTTAAAACTACTGAAATTTTGCAAAATATGAAAATATGAATATTTTTAAATATGGAATTTTAAATTTGAAGCTTTTATATTTCAATTTACATTCACATCCCCAACTGAAAGTGATTTGGAAATTTCAGATATGTTCATACTATTGCTTAAAAATTGCGTTTGTATTTTAAATATTCCAATATGCATGCTTTATATTTGAAATATAAACATTTCAGGTTTTTGAAAAAAAATGCATATTTCAAATGTGAAAAATTTCTAATTTAAACATTGGATATTGCTCAAAAATTACATGTATATGTATTTCAAATACAAAAATTTAAAATTGTTAACAAATTTTTTATTTCAAATTTGAAATTTTAAAAGTTTGTAAACTAATTTCAGAATTGGATATCACTTAAAAATTTCAGACATTAAAGCATTTGAAACTTAAAAGCTTCAGCTTTCAAGTTTTAAATTGAAAATTTGAAATTTAATATTAATGTTGAAAGTTAGAAATTTCAAATTTTAAAGTTTCAGGTATCAAGCACAAAAATATTTGAGTTTCAAATCTGAAAGTTTCACATTTATATTTCTACAAAAGTTTTTCGTTTTTTGAAGAAAACAATTATGAAACAATTTTCAATTTTCAAATAAAGAAAATTGTAAATTGAGATTTTAAAGATTTAAATTGGAAATTACGTATAACTTGAAAATTTTCCATTGAAATTCATATGAAGTTTCCTCCGAAAACCCAAAACCTTTATAGCAATAGAAATGTGAAACTTTCAGATTTGAAACTCAAATTTTTAAACTTGACATCTGAAACTTGCAACATCAATATTAAATTTCCTAATTTTAAATTTAAAACTACTGGTCTTTTCTCCTTTATTCTGCAAAGATGGCCGAATCATTTCAATTGCTTTTCATCTAATTTTTCTAAGACAAGTTTCACTCAGTAGCTCTTCTTTATTTTGTTTCGTATCCTATTCCTTCTCGTCCTTCGTAATACTTTTCGTGAATATAGCATATCCATTGCTTGAATTTTACTCTTCATCCTTGGTGGCAATATCCAATTTTCATTTCCATATATTGGTCTGAATATTGTTTTATACAGGATGAACCATAAGTAATGGTACATAGAGCAAGAGTAGATTTTTCGTATAAAAATAACGTGATTTAGCCACATTTACCTTATACCAAAAGTTGATATTAACTGAGGTACAGGGTGTCAAAGTTGAAAAAAAAAATTGTGATTTTTTCGCATAACTGACGAACACATTTCACTATAGACAAGAAATTTGGCATAGGGGGATTTCTTTGGTCAAGAAATTTTAATTTGCTCACAGATTGTCAATAACTCATAGGGGGTGCCACCTGCGCTACCTTGTATTATTATAAAGCATCATAACTTTTTTGTGCCTTCACGTACACTTTTTTAAATAGATATTTTTATTTACCTATATTTTTAAGTAAAAAAGGTATACTTTCTAAATGTTGATACAAGCAACCGTTTTCAAGATATTTGCCTTCAAAATTTGCGTACGTTTATTTTAAGTTATGTAAATGTGATTTTTTCTCAGTAGGTTTCAAAATAAAAATAATAAAACTGATTCTAAAATAGTTTATATTAAATATTACTCTACTGACATTATTATTACACCTATTTTTTTTAATTTCTAAAACAAATTTAAATAAAATACCAAAACAAAATTTATTTTTAAAAATAAGTATGTGGGAAATGACCTTTTTCATGTAAAGGGATTGTAAACAATTAAAAATCTGGCTGTCTTTTATTAAAATTCATCTCCAAATGTCTGCTTTGACCACCCAGACTATTAAACTTTTCTTGTGTGGACTCAGAGATCGTATTTCACATCTCTATGTTAGAAAATAAATTACGTCTTGATTTTTTGGATATTCTTTACTGAGATTTTCAAAATTTAGGTAATAATATTATCAGCAAAGTAATATTTGACATAAATTAGTTTAAAAGCTGTCTTATGATTACTTTTTTCAAGCCTACTTCGAAAATTTAATAAAATTTTAAACCAAGGCACGTCAAGCTTTAAAGGCAAGTATCTTGGAAACGGTTGCTCGTATCAAGTTTCAGAAAGTACACCTTTTTTAGGTAAAAATATCGGGAAATAAAATAACCCATTTGAAACTAATATAAGTGGGTGCACAAAAAAGTTATGATGATTTAGAATTTTGCAGGGTAGCGCAGGTAGCGCCCCCTATCAGCTATTGGTAATATGTTAGCAAATTAGAGTTTATCCATTTTTAGGAAACTCCCTTGTGCCAAATTTCGTGCCTATATTACAATTTATTCCATAGTTATACAAAAAAATCGAATTTTTTTTTTCAAATTTTACACCCTATATCTCTGTTAATATCAACTTTTGGTATAAGGTAAACGTAGTTAATTCACATTATTTTTATTCGAAAAATCCACCATTGCTCTGTGTACCATTACTTATGGTCCAACCTGTATACAGTCATTTTTGTTTTTCTTGATATTTCATTCTTTCCGATAAGTCTGCTTCAATGCATGGTACACTCTGGAGGCGCTATTTACTCTTTCGTTGATTTTATTTTCCATATCCCCTGTTTTATCTATAACCACTCCTAAGTATTTAAATAAACTGACTTGTTCTACTTCGGCTCCACTGATTTTCACATCGATTCTTTTGTCTTTCTTTCCAATTACCATTACTTTTGTTTTGCTTTTATTTATTTTCATGTTCCTTTTTTCCAATACTTCTTGCCGTATGTTCAAATTCTCTTGTAGCTTTTTCTTGTTCGTTGCGCTTATCATAAGATCATCCGCAAATAAACATTCGTTCACTTCTACTCTTTTAAGTTTTCTCTATCCAACTTGCATCGTGCTTTTTTTTATTTCATCCATTATTATAGTGAACAATGTCTTGCACTTAAAACTCTTCCTTGTCTCCATTATTCACTACAAATTCCTCTACCTGCATATTGGTCCTTATTTAATTTTTATTTTCTTTATATACACTTTGCACAGGCTCTTATTAAATTCTTACTTACTCTTCTCTTCTCCAGAATTTTGCATATAATTTGCCTTGGTACTCTATCAAAAAGCCTTTTCTAAATTCACAAAAGCCATGGCCTCTATTGCTAGCCGTTGCTCTTTCCATTAATTGCTTAATTGTGAAGGATGTGATCCTGGGTATTGCTGCCTTTTCTAAAACCACTTTTGTGATTCTTCCATCTGTTTTTCTATCTCCGTTTTTAACTCTTTTCTCTATCATTCGTTTGTAGATTTTTGTCTCCACACTCCAAAAGGGTAATTCTTCTACTAATTTGTACATAGGGTTTTGTACCATTTTCTTCAATAATGGTACAATAATGCCCATCCTCCAGTCCTCTGACACATTTCCTTCTATCCATGCTTTCCTGAATATTTCTGTTATCATTATTGTCCCTTGTTCCCCCATACTTTTTAACATTTCCGGTGTAATGTTGCCGTGCCCAGCTGATTTTCCTTTTTTTTTTGTATCTGGTATAACCCCTGCAACTTCTTCTACACCGAACTTTTCTTCATTTTTTTCTTCATGTACAACCGTTCTTCTTCTAACTCGTAATTGTCTTGTATACTGCATTCATCCGCGTTTAGTAAGTCCTAAAAATATTCTTTCCATGTTTTCATTATATCCTTATTTCCATAGATAATATTTTCATTTTTAATTTGTTTCACTGTTGTTCTTTTTACTTTTCTTACTGTTTAAATTACCTTGTAAAATAACTTCTGATTAGCTTTCCTATCATCTTCCATTTTCTGTCCAAATTCCTCCCATGATCTTTTCTTAGCTTCCTTTACTATTTCCTTCACCCTTGTTCTTTGTTGTTTGTATTCTCTGTCGGCCTTTTCTGTTTTCTTCCTTATATTCCTTCCACTTAACCTTCTTATTTTGAATATTTTCTTTTATTTCCGTATTCCACCAGCTTGTTTGCTTTTTTTCTTTATCTATGACTTGTTATTCCACATGATCAGTTTGCCGATTTTTGTGTTTTTTTTGTGTGTTTTTTGTTTTACTTCGCTTTTCACTCTTTCTTGATATCCTTTCTTATCTCGTCATTATTTAGTCTATAGTTTTTATTTTTTCTTTTTTGTTACTAAGTTGTTTTTTAGGGGTACTTTGTCGTTATATACTCACCTTTGCAACCAACAGATTATGATCGCTGCCTATCTCGGCCCCCCTTTGCACCCTTGCAATTTGAATTTCCTGTAAGTATTATTTTTTTACCAGAACATAGTCTATTACAGATTTTTCATTTCTTCTACTGACTTCCCTTATCTAAATATGTATGCTCTTATGCTCGTTAAAGGTATTCGTAATTATAAGCTCGTTTTGTAAACAAAAGTTTAATAGGTTCCCTTCATTATTATTTCTAACTGCTTCTCCAAAATTTTCCTACAAATATTCTGTTTCATTTTCTTGTAACTTATTCTACTGTTTAAATCTCCTACTATTATTCTGTTATTTACATCGTTTGTTGTTCTTGAAATTTCTTCCCAAAACTCATCTTTCTTTTCTGCTCTTTCATCTTAGTTCGGTCCATAAGCTACTATAACTGTTAGGTCGCTCTTCCTTCCTATCACTTTTTTTAGCATCAGTATTTTTCCAGAGATATGATGCCATTCTTTAAAATTTTGTCTCCATTTTTTATTTACTACGCCTCCCTTAGCTCTTATTTCCGGCTTTCCGCCACTATATATTAATAGATGTCCACCAAATTCTTCTTTTCCAATTCCTTTCTTTTTTGTTTCACTTTTTTGTGTCATTAAGTCTATGTCAGCTTGCTTGGATTCTTGCATTAATTCTGGTTTTTTCCTGCAAATGCTCTTATGTTCCACGTTCCTATTTTTAAAATATCTAGTTTTTGCTTTAATCCATCTCTTATACCTGGTTCTTGCCTTGTCGTCTTATTTAGTGCCATCCTGATATTTTCTCTTAAATTTTTCCGTTTCTTGAATTGCCCTTTCTTTTTTATTCTGGCGCTGGTTCAATTTTATTAATTTTATTTTTCCATAATAATCTTTTGCCATTTACCATCAATTTCTGATATCCTATTTATACCCGATTACCATTTTTTCTTTCTTCTTCAGCTATTTGTTTAGTATTTTTCTGTTGAAGATTACTTACTTAAAAAATTCAAATTTCAAGTTTTAAAAATAGTTTCAAATTTAAAAATTTCACACTTCAAGATGAAATAACAAATTTTAAGCAATGCCAAAATTTTTAAAATTGCCGGTCTCAAATTTTAGTTTACAAATTTCTAATCTGAAAATTTAAAAATTGCAATTTTTCGAACAATTTAAAAAATAAAAATCAGAAATTTGGATTCTTCCATATTTCAAATTTGAAAATTTCCCAATTTGAAATTTTAAAATTTGAAACCAATGGAATTTTATTTAATTTAGAGGTAAGCTAACTATTTTACCGGATCAGGAGTTTAGGTATGGCCCAAATATGTCGCAATTAAAAAAAAACACTTTGAAAATATTTCAGTCGCAATTTTTTCCTCTAAGTTTCTTATCGCATCTTTATGACTTTTTAAGCTTCTTTGATATTTAATGGGGGTGAAATTCGAGAAGCGCTACCTACAGAATTATTTCACATTTCCCCAGTAATTATGCTTCATCAAGACACACTATAAACATAGCCTTTGAATGTGCCAAATTGAAAATTATAGGTAGGCATTTCTGCTTTCTCAAGTTGCGTAATTACCTCTCGATGAGATAACTGGCGCTTTCAATTAGTCATTCTGTTTTAATTGTATTATCGAGGCTATCTCCTGCTAATTACTTGCTATTCAACTCCGCCGTCTTGCGAATATATCTCCTTGCGTATTGTGGAACTTCCATAAACAAGGATGCGAAGGTAAACCAATCTAAAGCTGGTCGAAGCTATTATTTCAAACATTGACTATTTCAACGGATCGCTAAAAAGCTTCTCCCTATGCTACTGTGACTTATTTAAGAAAACTCATCTAGGTACTACGAGCTTGTAAACCATCGTCCTACTAATCGAAATTTTAAAGGAACGGTTTTTCAGAGAGAAAACAATCTTTGTTGTGGTAGAAACCTACTAAATATTTTTGTTTCCGGCTAAACTTCAAAGCCAGACCAAACTGGGGAATTCTCGGGCAGGTAGAGCGTCTGATATAATTAAGATCGGGACGAGTTCCTGTGCAAACAACGCGAGAATAAGACGAGACCCCGGGCGACGATGAAAAGAATCTCTCGTTAATTTTATATAATGTTGTAATTTAACCCTCAAGTTTCCGTGTTTGTAGAAGTGAAGCACCTTAAATTCATTATGCAATCCGAGCCTTATAGGAAACAAGTGCTGCGGGGGAGTTTCTAAAACGTTTGATCCCCGAAGTCAATATTTGATCGTGCAACCTTCAGCCAGAGGAGGGCGAAAACGTTTTTCGAGAAGCAAAAACGATTTTAATCTTTTGTGACGTTGGTAATCAATTGTTTGGAGGTATGTCATGTTATAAAAATCAAAACTAATGAACATAAAAGACCCTTGACTTGTATTTGAAAAATAATAAACGATTTTTTGTTTGGAAATTTATTTACCAAGTTAGCCAAAAGGACAACTAACCTTTTTTGTTTTAAATCAAATAGATTAAATATAAGTTTTATTTAGAAAGGTACCGTCTCATTAGAGTGTTGTTTGCATAGGAGCCCTTCCCTCTCATCAGGCCCGCAACCAGGGGGGAGCTGGGGGGCTGCAGCCCCCGAAATTTCTCGGCTTCACACTAGATGGAATTAAACTTTCCAGACGTGCGACCTTTTTAAAAAACAATTTTAATGAATCCTTTTGTTTTTGTATTAACATGCAAGGACATTTTTTTCAAATTTGACTTCATTTCTTATTATTAGAGACCGGATTTTAAGCACAATCAAACAAGGTGAAAAGGTGAGCAAAATGTTAAATTAGGCAAAGAGGAAAAGCTATAGAAGGCACTAAAAAGGTAAAAAAAATACCCTAAAAAAAGTCATTAATAGGCCAAAACTCACAATTAACAAGAAAAACATTTTGAAGTCCCAGTCGAAATTTAAAAAAAAATAGATTTTAGGTTATACTCAGGATATTCATAATAAATCCTTGAAGTTTTCAAAGTTTTAAGTTTAAACAAGAGTCTGATATTTTACTTTAAAATTTCAAAGTTGAAAATTAAAATTTAAAATGTTCTAATCAAAAATTTTAATTTTTTTAAATGAAAATTAAGATCTGTGAATTTTATATTTGAAATTTTCAAATCTATTTAAAATTGTCTTTCAAATTTGTAAATTGAAATTTAAAATTTTTAATTCCGTACAATTAGGTATCTAAAAGTTATAAAATTTGAAGCAGCACTTCGATATTTTTAAATTTGAGATTTTTAAGTTTGAATTTTAAAGTTGCAACTTTTGCAGGTTTTAATCTTAAATTCGAAAGTTTCTTGATTAATATTTAGGTTTTCCAAATTTAAAATTTCAAGTTTAGAAATTAAAATTTTCAAATTTTTATCTGCTCTTTTCAATTGGGTTAATTGATTGAATATATCAATTTATCAGTTTTAAGCAATAATCTAATTATTGTGAAAGTTTAAGGTCATTTGATATTTCCAAATTTCAAAATTAAAACTGAAATTTTTAAGCCAGACATTTCAAACATTCAAATTTTGAATTTGAAATTTTTAAATCTAAATTTGTTTGAAAATTTTAAATTGAAATTTAACATATTTAATTCCAGCAATAATGAATAATGAAATTTTCAAACAAGTAGATATTTTCAAATTCGAGACCATTTAGTTTGAATTTTAAAATTTACAACTTTAAAGTTTTAAATCTTAAATTTTCGATTTTCATTATTGAAATTTCAAGTTCAAAATTTTTATATAAAATCTAAAATTTTGTAATTGCTCGAAAATTTCTTTCATTTTTGACCATTAATGTGACCATTATGAAAGTTACAAGTCATTTTATAATTTGGAATTTTGGTATTTAAAATTTTTAAGTGGGGAATTTAAGTTTTTTTGAAATAAAAAATAAAATCTTTAGGTCTGAAATTTTCAAATGTGAAATGACTCAAAAATATTAAAACTTAAAATTTCATACTTAGCAGTCGGATTATAGTTTTCCGTGACTCTTCATCTTTTTCAAGAGAAATCTTGTATTATCAAAGGAACAACTAAATACAACATAAAATCATTAAAAGTGAAGTTATCAACCTTGCTGTTGGTCGCAAGATGCGTTTGAAGCCTTAATTCTCGCAGCTTTTCAGTGTCCTTAGCAAGTTAATTGCTTTTTTTCGGTTTTGTTGTTACCTAGCTCACGTCATTTCACGTCAATGAGAATAAAGCTGCGCGAAAATTTATGCTAACAAGTCCTCAAATGTAATTAATTAGACATTCAAGTATCGAAGCCTTTTAGCATTTTTAGTAATAGCCTTGCACGAAACAAGTGATGAATACGTAATCTTGTCAGACTTGCCTCTTTGCGCGATAATAAAATTTCCACCGGTGAATGCTGGCTTCTGAAAACCGGCGAAAAATTCGACGTAAAAATAGCCCCCCGGCGGCGCGATGTTCGTTCGAAATTGTTGTAGTGAATATTTTGACATCGTTCTAACGTTTATTTTCTGGCTTTGCAGTAAAAAGTGAGTTAAAGTTATAAACATCCGACACCTTTTAGCATTCTTGCCAAATGGTATTTGACCGTAAAATTATGGAAACGCCTGTCGTAAAATTCATCAAAACATTAAATGGTTCTAAAACTTGAACGCCATAAATTGGGTATTTGCGTACCTCGCTTATCTTTGATCACTCACACGAAACTTAAGTGGGAAAAGAAATGTATGCGTATTTTAATTTTTTTTATTAGTATGTAGGTTCAATTTAATTTATAGTCAAGGCTGCAGAAGCCTCTTATGATTTTATTCGCTGAATATAGAAATAGTTAAGTAATGATTTTACTCCATAAGTTTTACAAATCATAAATACTGAAAATGTTATTTTGTAATTTTATTTAAGTCGGTGATTCAATTGTTAATTTAATATTTTATTTCCATTGAATACATTTATAGTTGCGCTTTTTCAATAAATTATTTGTAAAGACTATAAGTTGTTTTTTATAATAACGTTCAGCGATTCTCTTCATTCAAATGATCAATCATTATTTTGTACATTAGTAAAAAGATTCCTTTAGAGTTATTTTATCAGTTTACATATTAAATATAATTAATTCTAAATTAAATTATAGAATCTACCTCTGAGTTTTTTTCCTTCGGCTTAAAATTTTAAAGTGAAATTTACACTTAAAAATTCGAAATTTTGAATTTTTTCAGAAATTTTGAAATTTCTCGAAAAAGACGAAGTTTCGAAAAAAATTCTAAAAACAAGGGTAATCTTAAGAAAAGGTTTATAATTTCTCCGTTTTTGTTTTTTTTTTGTTTTCAAAATTTAAAATTTTTCTCGAAATTTCCAGTTTAGACTTACAATTTTATTTTCCCCTTCACGGTAGACTTTTAATCAAAAAACAGATTTTAATCTTTGGATTTTCTAGCAAAATTTCGAAATAAGTCGAAATTTCGATATTAAAGTTGCAACAAGAGAAGATTTAGAGTTTTTCTTTTTTATATTTTCATTCAACTCGAAATTTTGTTATTGTTTTTATTGGAATCAAATGTCCGTATTTAAAACTAAAAAATCGATTTTTTCCAAATTTTATTATTCATAAAATTGTGCATTCGAAATGTCGATAAAAAGATACAATTTAAAGTGAAAAAAGAAAATAAATTTTGAATTTAGAAATTAAATATTTAAAGAGTAATTAGAAATTATAACAAAAAGGTGAATTTCAAGAAAATACCTAAAATAAATGCTTCCTGAAATTTTTTAAGTTTGCTTTTTTTTCAAACAAAAATGTGACATTTCGAGGTTAAAATTTTTAATTTCTAAACTTCGAGTTTAATTCCAAAATGTCCACTTTCATTTTCAAACTTTTTTGTCATGAAAAATCTAAAAAAATTGAAATACAAAACTTGTCCCCTGTGCTTTTTAATCTTTGTTGGTTTCAGGGGACAAGTTTTGTATTTCAATTTTTGAAGATAACCAAGGACCAGCTCGGTTCCACCAAAATAAAAAATCTAAATTTCAAAATACAAGTAGATGAAATTTCGAAAAAGAATGAAATCAAGAAACCGGTTTGGGAAAATTTCAGATCTGACTATCCTCAAAATTTAATTTTTTCTAGCTTTTCTACCTTTTTCTTTTTATCCATGAGACTTGGAATGTCCACTCTAATCTCGGAAATTTGAGAAAACATGTTGAAATTCGAAAGCTTAATAAAAATACTAGTTTTTCTCGTTATTCCATATTTTTTCTTAGAATTCAGAGTTTGAATATGTAGATTCAAGTAGATCCGGATACTAATAATGTGCGGGGCCCAATTAGATTTTTTGCGGGACCCTTTATTTTTTTTAGTTTTTGTTTTATCTGAGCAGCTAGCAGAAATAAAATAATGTTTGTGATGTTATTGAGTTTATATGTAAAACAAAACAAATCGAACTCTTTCAATTTAACAAACTATGAAATCTCCTAAACTATTTCCAACTTTGTATAGTTGATTACAAAAAGTTTTATTTCTGTTACCTGTTCTAGCTAATCATAGGCGTAGCTAGAATCGAGGAGGGTGGGGGCTTGCCCCCTCTGGTTCATGCAGCCAACCGAAAATGTATGTATTCAACTGGAGGACCAAACATTTTTTTTCAGCTTCAATATTCATTCTTTCCTTGAAATATTTTATTCGAAATTACACCTTTTTTCTCAAAATTCCTATTTTTTTACAAAGTTTGTCTTTTTTTAATTTTGCATGTATTCATAAAATTCCACTTCTTGTGTAAAACGTGACTTTATCAAAATTTCAAATTTTTATTTAGAAGTTCGTCGTTTTTTCCGAAATTTCGACGTTTCTGGAAATGCGAACTTTTCTGAAAATTTCGACTTTTTCTAATTCTGCAAGTTTCAGCTTATTTGTTAAAATTTGCTTTTCCCTCGAAATTTGATCGACCTTCTGATAAAAAAAGTATATTTTTTGAAATTTTGAATTTTTGTAAGAAAGTTACGAACAACTTTTGGAAATTTCAATTTGTCAAAATTTCGACATATGTCACAATATTGGACATTTTCTGATGCCACATGAGACAAGATAGTGCGCCTGTCTTTCTCTGACTCAAGCAGTCAAGAGAAAATATTCAACCAGAAAATTTCCATTTTTTTTCTTAAAATTTTGATATTTATATTTCTAAAATTAGCTTTTTTTTCTTAATTTTGATAAAACCCGACTCTTTCTGGAAAATTGCAAATTTTCACCAATAGCTTTTTTTCAAAATTTAGATCTTTTTCGCATATTTTCGATAATTTTCTCGTAATTTCGTCTTTTCCTCGAAGTTTTGACTTTGACTTATTTTAAAAATTTCGTTATTTTTTTATGAAATTTCTCTGCAAAATTTTGAATTTTTGACCAATAAGAATTTTTCTCGAAATTTCGCTTTTTATCCAAATTCCGATACAATATTTAGCTTTTTCCGAAATTTTCGATCTATTAGAATTTTGTTTGATTTCTTAAAGTTATCCCTTTTCACAAAATTTTGATTTTTATCTCAATACCTAATTTCGTTTTTTCTCAGAGTTTAGATATTTTTTTGAGAATTTGGACTTTTCTTAAAATTTGACTTTCTCTGAAACATCTTGAATTTTTTGTCCTTTTCAAAGTTTTCTCGATATTTCTTTTTTTTAATTTCGATAATTTTCTGAACATTTAGCTATTTTTCAAAATTTGGAATCTGATTTTTTGAAAATTTCGACTGGTTTTCTTTTTATAAAATTTTGAATTTTATCTTGATATCCGATTCTATAATGCACAGACCAATAGGTTTGAACAGTTATTAGATTCGAAGTTTGGAAACCAAATACCGGTTTCGATCTTGTTAGATCTCGTCAGTTTGGTATATCCAACTCGAAAATATTGTATGATACACTTGTTAAAAGTGATTTTATTTTGTTCGTGGGGTTGCTCCACTCGCTACGCTCGTTCCGCAATACTCCCCACTCACAAAATAAAATGTCACTTTTAACACTTGTATCATAAATAACTATTCTTGTTAAATTCTTTTTTTTGCCTTCCACTTTTTCTCTTAAAATAACCTTTTTTTTCTTAAATTTTCCTTTTCCTCAGAATTCGACTTTTTCTAAATTTCGATTTTATTATTAAAATTCCACTCTTTTGAACTCCTGCTTCAAAAATCGTTTACTTATTTCAATATTCCGCAATTTTTCTTAACATTTCTCTTTTTAAACTTTCCACTTTTATTTCAAAATGTGATGTTTTATGGTTCAGAAAATGTTTTCTCTCTAAATTAGATCGAAATGTTAATAAAAATGTTGGAAACAATATTTTTGAGGATTTAGAGAAAAAGATTTCTTATAAATTCAACGTCTGTGAAAGATTAGGTTTTAATTTTTAATGTGATTTACTAAAGTGTACGACTTTACCAAATTTTTTCTCCGAAATTCATCTTTTTCAAAATTACTGCTTTATTTTCAAAATGCCAAATTTGATCTCAAAATTGGATTTTCCATTGAAAAGTTGAAAAAGTTTTTAGAAAACGCGATCTTTTTCTTTCAGTTTCTATAGAATGTACATATTTTTCAAAAATCGCTATGTTTTTTCGACGTTCGCTTTGTTAATTATCTGTTTTTTCTTAATTTATTTTTTAAATTTGATTTCTAGTGATTTCAAATTATTATTAAAAATTTATTTTTTCTGCAAATTTTTACTTTTATCTCAAAATTCGATATATTCCTTTCTAGACATTTCCAATTAAATTTGATTTTTTTTTAAATTTTGACTTTTTCACAAAATTCGTTTATTTTTTTAAAATTGGATCGAAATTTTAATAGAAATCTAAGTCTGAGAGCAACATTTTTAGGAAATTTTGAGAAAAGAATCTTTTGTAAATTTTAAGAATATGATAACCTTTAAATAGAATAAGAATTCTGAGAGAAATATTTTTGAAAGTTGCATTATTTTTTTGTTTAAATTTAACTTGTTATGGAAATTGTCACTTTTTTCACAAGAATCGACCCTCGGAAATTTCGTCTTTTTTGAAATTTCCACATTTGACATTTCTTCAAATTTTCTGAAAGATTTCCTCTTAAAGTTTGGCTCTTTTTCGAAATTTCTTTCTGTTTATCCATGAATTTTTCATAATGATTGTTGCTCCCCCTTGAAGGAAATCTTGCCTATGCCTATGTAGCTGCTTATTAACGGACTAATGCATCACCTAAATCTCTGGATATAGAAACCTAAACTTCGTTGTAGCTTAGATATGTAGTCAAAAGTTAATAGATTCAATTAACGACTCCACGGCGACATGGGCAATGCTTCAGATGAAAAGATTTTTTTTAGGAAAGTCAAACATCGAAGAAGTGAAATGTTAACTTTTTCTAGAAAAACAGTTATGAAATTTCTTGCGGATGAAGCTGTGGGTAGCAACTATTATTATAATAAACACAATAGTAAATCCCATCCATCAATGCGAACTTAAATATATTTTTAAATATTTGAATAATTTATAATTTATTGCCAAAGGCAATTTGCATTAAATTTCGAAAAATAACTTTTTGTTAATTTTGTTGGTGATGTGGGGCCCCTTCAAGTGCGGAGCCCGATTGAGCCCAATCGCTCTAATCGCATTAAATCCCGGCCTGGATTCAAGTGGGGTAATTGTATGCAATTTTAGAAGTTTGAAGTTTAAAGCCTCATGTATTCCTAATAAAAATTAAATTGGGGCATCTGTATGATTGATACAATTAGTTATTAAATTTGTGAATTTATATTGTTAATTATGCAAAATTTGCGGGATATTTTGCAAAAAAAAATCAGTTTACAATTACTCCCTCATTTTAATTACAGACGAAATTATTGGGGTAATTGAGAACAGCCGTTTTGGACTCGCTATAATTTATAATAGTTTTCAATGGGACACTTGCCTTTACTGTTTCATATGAACTTTATTTATATAATTTACTCTTTTTATGTTCTGTTTAGGTAGTTGAATCAGGATTTCATTTTTTTTTGGTTTCCATATTTTGGTGGAAGAATAGGGTCTAATTGATTATATGGAAAATGTATAGCATCTACAGGACAAACTTCAGGTTGATGCAAAACCTCAGATGACATTGGCAGGAGTAATTCCCTGATATCCAAACGTCGTTTAACAGTTCCGAAGATTTTGATTTTTGGAAATTATTATTTCCCCTTGCATTAATTGATGCTTACAATTATCCCCTTATTTTCTTTTCAATTTCCCCTATTCAGTAAATTTCCTGGGGCAATGGTAAATGCTTACTCACATCATCTGTAAGCATTTATAAAAATTATTAAATGGTCATACAATTTGTTGCCTAAATTAAGAGAATTTATCAATAATTTATCCTATACTTATGTTTTACAATTTTTATTCAAATAATACTGAAGCACTTCTGAACTGATTTCTAGAAATGTTTCCGCCTTTTCAGATAAAATACTTGTAACGAAGTGTTTGTGTAAAATTTGTATTAGTAATTGTGTAGTTTAAGGAACTGTCTGGAAATATTTGTTAATGGGAAGTGGCCGCGAAAATGAATCACACGTTCTAGATGTTTCCGCGAGCGTCAGCCCGATATGTACGGAGATCCGTTCTAGGAACCGGAACGATATAAATACGCGGTCGTCTTTTCCTCAGGTTAGTCAGTCAGTTAGCTAGTCAGGTAGTCAGACAGTCAGTTAGACTGATAGTTAAATGAATCATAATCGTAGTGTTTCGAAATAAGTTTCAAATAACTATTTACAATTCACGAAATTTTAATTATCGAGCCGATAACGCGCAACAATATCCTAACACTTTTATTCTGATGGTTAGTGTGCTAAAAGTTTTACTAACTAAACTGAATATTACAGTCTATGATTTCCATTAGTTTTAAGTTGCCAGAATTGGATGTTTTAAAAATAAATTCCATTTACCTCGGTTTTACAATTACCCCACTTGATCCTAATTTTTTTTTACAAATGTCGAAACTGTTCTCTGAAATTGTTATTTTTTGTTTTTGAAATTCCTAGTTTCAATTTGAAATTCTTATTTTTTCCCAACATTTCGGCATTTGTAAATTCGATTTTTTATTTTTTTTTATGTTAGTTGAATTTGAAGAGGAGCATTATTTCAAAGCGTGCACACTGGTGTCTGATAAACGCACGATGGACCTAGTGTCCAGAAAAGTAGATCATGTCCTTTTTCTTACCTGGTCCTCAAAAATATGTTGTGGGTGCCAGGTTTTTCTTATTCTCAAAAATATTTCAAGACTTTACTTTTTTTTAGACAATAGCGTTTTTTGTAGACAAAAGAATAAGTTTTTTAGCTACCCCACTGAAAGTGCAAATGTCAAATATTTACCCCAGCCCAGTGTGTTGGTACAGTGTAAAATACCTATATGTATCGGGTGGCCAACTAAGAAAAGACGCCGGGCTGTATCTCAGCAACGAATCACTTCACAGCTTTGGGGAAAAAATTTCAATGAAAAAAGTGGCCCTGAAAAATCACTGGAAAATATTTTTGAAGTTCTAAAATGACCGCTAGGTGGCGTAATAGGTAAGACTGAATAGAAAATTAGGATTTTCTCGAAATTTTGCTTAATTAAGGTATATTGAAAATACATGCATTGTAATCCTAGAATAATTTTGATTTGTTTTGCTATACATTTTTTGTTCTGTCTTTAAAAATAAGTGATAGGGAGACGTAAAAAAAATTTTTTTTAAATACCATTTACTTCAATTAACCTTCAGGAAATTTAACAAATTTAGTCTCTATGGGAAAAGTGCTATTTTGTCTATCGACGGCACTTTCGCGTGTTTTTATTTTAAAATTATTGGCGCTGCTACAGCGCGTTATATAAAATGGTAACAAATTTCGCCGTTTTTCTAAAAAAAATTAAATAGAATGATACGTCAATTTGGATATCTTAAAATAGAGAATTAAAAGCCCTAAATATCAGTTAAAACCGCAACTCGATGTCTTTTTGCCTAACCGAAGAGATTGACAAACAAAGTTTAGGTTATAAATAATCACATAGTTTGTCTACAAAACTTGTAAAGTGGCCCTTGAAAAAAGTTAACTGCGAAAGTGAAATAAAAAAGTGCAAATCTTTAAGATTGCAAATGTATTTACTTCCTGCTCTTCTAACTGAATTGTTATTTCCCCTTTTATATTTCTTTATAAAATAAAAAATTGTTTCAGGGAACAAGATTTGTATTTCAACTTTTAAAATTAAAAAGATTTAAATAAATGAAGAAGCATTTGACATGCTGACTAACCATTTATTTCGAATGCTTGAAAATGCAAGTGATGTTGCTAAATCTATGCGTGGAGTATCCCGAAAAAACGTAATTAAAGTAAAAGAGTTTTCCTTCGACTGATACATCGCATATGCACCACAGCTGTGTTCAGAAGATAACGTAGAGGTCGCATCGAGCAAAATATTATAAATGTTTTAGAATATGTGAAATTTAATCCTCATTTAAGTGCTAGAACAATAGCTAATGACTTGGGGATATGCTGAACCACCGTTCAAAACCAGGCCCACGTGGCAGGTAACTAGGAAGTGGAAGTCAGTTTTCTTAGCCATCCAGGTCCCCAGATCTGACTTGCCTAGATTTTTATTTGTCAGGCGAATAGAAGACCTTGTTTTTGCCAACAAGCCTATAAAAGAAACGACATAATCGAAAGAATAAGAATCACTATTTAGAGTAGTGGAATGGTCAATGGTAAAAGTTAAAATTTCAGTGTTCATTCGTCAGAGGATTCGCTACATGAAAATAATGAGCTGCAGTCAGTTTGAACATCTAGGGCTCCAGTCAATAGACGATATTAATTTAACAATTTTAATCTAATGCAGTGTCTTTTTTTTACTTTTTTGAATATTAAATTGTTTCTTCTGTTAATTTTTTTACTTTATTCACTGTTATTACTATTGGATCATTGTAGGTATGTTAATTACTTATTTTTATATTATGTAAGACAAATTCTAAACCTCCTCTGATTTCGTATTCTAAATGGTAAACATCATCAAGCTTTTACGTTACTGAAATTTTATTTGCCAATATTTCCGGTTAGATAAAAGATATCGAGTTGCGGTTTTCAGTGATATCTAGGGCTTTCAATTCTCTGTTTTAAGATATCAAAATTGACATGTCTTCCTGTTTAATTTTTTTTAGAAAAACGGCGAAATTTGTTACCATTTTGTATAACGCCCTATAGCAACGACAATAATTTTAAAATAAAAACATATGAAAGTGCTTCCGATAGACTAAATAACACTCCTTCTATAGAAAGTAAATTTGTTAAATTTTATTGAGGCTAACTGAAGTAAATGGTATTTAAAAAAAATGTTTTTCGATGTCTTCCCACCACTTTATTTTTAAAGATAGAAGAAAGAGTGTAGAACAAAAACATATTGAAACTACTCTAGGATTACAATGCACGCATTTCAATGTACCTTAATTAAGCAAAATTTCGAGAAAATCCTAATTTTCTATTTAGCTTCACGTATTAGGCCTCCTAGCGGTCATTTTAGAACCTCAAAAATATTTTCCAGCGATTTTTCAGGGCCACTTTTCTTATTGAAATTTTTTTCCCAAAACTGTGGGATGGTTCGTTGCTGAGATATAGCCGGCGTCCTTTCTTAGTTGGCCACCCGGTACACAGACCAACGGATGGAAATGAAGGTCGTTTCTTAAGGGAGAATTTTCTCGAGAAAAAGTATAACATACATATATTTGAAAAAGTTTGCATGACGATGTTATTCATAAAATTGAAGTTTATATCGTATTATTAGGGGAATTGTTGAGCAGTTTCACCAAACATTATTAAACAATCCTTTACAGAAATCCTTGTTCACTGAATAAATTTAATTTCATTGTATACGCATATAATTATATTCGACGTTATATATTAAATATAGTAATAATAATGCTTTTCTTTGTTCAAGTATACAACATTTGTTTGATTTCCTCCGAAGGAGAAAGGCCTAGAGATAACCTTTTCATTTATACCTTAAAGTCACATGTTGAGAACGTATCATTTACCTCTCGAATTTGTGCGTCATAGTTCTTAGGGTCAAAAGTTCATCTCTTATCTTCAGCTTACCGTTTGTTACAATAATAAAACATATTTCTTTCGTCTTTAGATAAGAAACTGTCTTTTAAATATTTCCTTCCATAAGATGCTTATAGTAAAGAAACCTTAATATGTAGGCAAATTAAATAGTTTTTTTTGGTGGACCGTTATTTATTGCTAAAAATAAGTAATAAGTCTGTATGTTCTATGGAAGTGAAATAAACTTTCTGGCTAAAAAAAACCACGAAACATTTGCACTTTTTTCCTTTTTCCAGAGATAGCGGCGCTTCCTGCAAAAAAATTAACCATTATAAGAATTATCAAGTACTAAACTTAATGGATACCTTTCACATTGAGACATTGGATATCTCACATACCTTGAACTTCCACCGGGGTCTCTGTCGTTTGCGTTTCACCTTCCTGGATGACAGATCTCTTCGGGTCGTCGTTGATAGCATCTCATCTGAGACATTTGCGATTAAAGCAGGGGTACATCGGGAGTCTCTTCTGTCGCCTACTTTGTTTTTGTTTCATATAAGCAATCTCTTAGCTTCAACTTCCAATCCGATATTATAGCTACACAGATGATTGTAGCCTGGTGCCATCTTCTTCTCCGATAAACCATTATCCGTCACCGCTTCAGACTAAAATAACAGCAGATACAGATGATTAACAGGGATATCAAGATAGATTTGAAATGGGGAAAGAAAACTCTGGTTTACTCAAATGCTTTAAAAACTCAGGCCGCTGTTTTCTCTAAGAAAATATCAAGATATAATGTAGCCAATAGGATCGTGGAGGTTAAAATCCTCCCTATGGTATTTAATTTGTCTATCCTAGGGATAAATGCGAGCACTAATTTCTCTTGGAATGACCATGTACGCATCACTAACAAGCTCTCCTCTCAGAAGCTGAACTTTCTTTTCAGAACTAAAATGTACTTCACACCTCATCAGATATTGACTTAGCTTAAGTTACGCCAAAACTGGAATACTGTTCTCATGTTTGGAGTTCAACCCCAAAACAAAAGCTCTTTTTAGAGCTAAAAAGTACTTTCACACCTCATCAGTTACACCCTACAAAGCTCAAGTTAGGCCAACACTACTCTTCTCATGTTTGGAGTTCAGCCCCAAAGTACATTTTAGCTCTTTTGGGTTCAATTCAAAGAAGACCGATTCTCCTAATTGATGACAAGAATTAGAGCGGAAGAAAGACTTGTCTTTTTTACAAGTACTTTCATGGAGGATGCTCGCAAAAACTGAAGGCAACATTCTTGAACCACATACGACAGTCGGAGATGGCAAATTCTTTTTCTGACAACCTGAAAATTTCAATTTAAAGTTTAAGCTCTAAAATTCCAAACAAGCCGAAATTTCGGGAAAATTAGTGGACACTTTCTACAAAAAATATTTTCTCCCTATTTCTCCTTTTTTTTTTAAGATTAAGTTGCTGCCTACCTAAAGAGAAAAAGAGATGATCAGTCTCACTTTTTTTTTTGTAAGAGAAGCTGTGCTTGTCTTAGTATGTATAGAGAACACGCCACTGTAAATATTTGCTCTTTGGCATTTTTTGTTGTATAATAAGGATATAATTTGAAATTCGGTAACATTTCAGAAAAATTTTCACATGTGTCACCTGTGGCACACGTGCCATCAACGCGCCATACGTACCCTAACATATTCTAAAAATTATACAATTAAAATTTGACAAAACTTTTTTCTGCCCACTGAATCAAAACGGCGAGTTGATATTTAAATATGCGCGTGCACGAAATACCAACGAGTCTATAAGGTAGTTTACGATAGGTGGAGAACACACAAAAATGTGCTCGAGCAGGTTTATTGCCGGCTGAAATGGAAGCGAAGGCAATTTTCAGATGAGTTATGGTGCATTATCTACCTATATAACAACGGAAACTAGCGTATTTTTGCAGGTGTGCCGTTGGGGCGCCGCCATCAGCGTAGGGGGCGAATCGACCATAAATATTGGCGGTTCGTTTCGTCACCTGTTTACTATGGTTTCCTTTCAACGTTTCAACTTTTCTTCTCCCGACCCGACAACACAACGCATAACCACGCCAAATATTTTTAAGTAGGGCGTCATTGGAAGACGAAACAAAAAATTTGAAGCCGAATCATTTGTTTCCAGCAAACTGTTTTGCTAATGGATACCGCATTACCTTGCTCGGAGTCGGGCATTGTTAAGGTGGACTGGAGATATCTCCCTGCCTAAACCCGTTATTCTTTTCTGGGATCGATTCCGACGGCAATAAAAGGGCCCGCGGATAAATGCATTTTTACGTTGAATACTCTTTAGCGTCCTTTTGTTAGGGGCGGCATCAAAGGGAGATATATTTTAACGTTCGCTTTTATAGAGGATTTTTAGATTTTAAAATGCTCCCACCTGAATTTTTGCGCCAAGTGCGACACTGGAAAAGACTTAAAAATTACCACCAGGTAGAAGAGTTGTTTTGTCAGTAACTTAATTTATCCTGTGTTAAACAAATTTGGAATCAGGCGCTTTGACCGACTTGTTTGAGGCATTATGTCATGCAACTTCACGAAGGTTTCGTGAGTCAAACTATATTTTATTGTGTTCTTATATTAAATTTGTTTCGGGATTCAAGTCGAAGCAAGAATTGTTTAGTTTTTTCTTCCAAAATGTTTACCTCACCTACTATTTGGACTTTTTCCAATAATGGTGACTTTTTTCTCCTAAAAATTAGACTTTCTTTTTTTAGAAAATAAATGTTTCTAGTGCGAACTTGGGATTTTGGGAAAGCAAAAATCTCGAAAAAGGGCTAAAAATACGCCAGGGGCAGAAATTAAGGCATATAAAAACAATCATAAATTTTTTGGTAGGTAATTTTTAAAAGCCTGTAATTCGAGATAAAATGGTCTTATAGCAAAATGAAAAACGCAGATTAAGGCTCCAAGTTTCTAAATTTTCCTAAAGTTTACAGAAATAACCTTTAGAGGTTTTAGAAACTGATTTAATTTTTCAATACTCTGAATTTTGTGACGAACTGTCTAAGTGAATTCAACACACCTGAAGATCAGGTGTGCGGTTTACTTGCAACAGTTCCTCATAAAGCCGATAGTAGTGATAAATTGAATCGTCCCTATCGATTGTCGACGAAACTGCAACCCCATACGTTTAAGTGCATTATCATAATTTCTCCATTTGAAACTCGATATCCCAGTGCTGAAAAAGGCCGAATGCATCGGCTCAAGCCACGCAAAGTCGTCTATATTCTGAAAGTATACAAGCAAACTAAACAAGAGCATCTTGATTACTTTGATCTGCAGGAACACACACGCTCTCGCACACAGATGCTGGCGTCCGGTAACAGGAGGTAGTCGCCCCTAGATGAGAGGTATTTCCAACCCTCGCGCCGGTGAGTCACTCTGCAATCAGGGGGGTGAATAACGGTGAAATCCCCACGTGCGTGCACCTAACGCCCTTGTGTTGCAGCCGACAAGTGCTTTTCGATTAAAGCAAAGAGGTTGAATTATTGAGATGCATTTCATCTTCTCCCGTGCGAAAAGGTTTTTAATATACTTGCGGCATGGCGATATATTGAACCCCCTGATTAATTCGATTCTATTTTAGAATTCGCACCTAATTTTTTCAGTGTTTTTTAACTTGGTCTTGTAAAAATATGCTCATTTGGTGGTATTGGTCGTTCCTTTATCAAGAGTTATCGAATCGAGCTGTTCGTTCGTGGATATTACTCAATCACACTTACACTTATTGCAGACTAACATGAATAAATAAATAAATCAATTTAAAAAAATCAAAAATTTTAAGTATTTTCCAAAATTGTTTTTAAAAACCAAAAGACATCTGCTATATTAAGGAAATTTCAAAAGTTACAAAGTAAGAATTGTAAATATTTTGTCATAATCATGGGTTTGTGCAAAAAAAAATAAAATAACAATAAAAACGTTTATTTCTTCTATTACTAACATTACAAGTCAATATAAGAACCCTAATATGTTAAATTGTCTGACTTAGAATTTTATCTAGAACTAGATGATACCCGCACCTTGGTCTGAGTTAAAGTAGACAAACGATTCCCGTATTACTTTTTTTGAAAAAGTCGATTTTTATTGCAAATGTTGAATTATTTGGAAATTTCGAAATTTCAAAATACCTTTATTTAGAATATTAATATTTTCTCGTTCGGCTCTTCCTTAAAATTGTAGCTTTTTTGCATGAACAAGCTGTTCAAATGAACTCGGCACTATTTTTAATTTTCTTATTACTTAAGATACAGCTTCGCTTAAATTAGCTAACTTATGTATTTATTAATGCCTAATATTATGATGATATAAAGATAAAACCATTGAACATCGCGTCTTTGAGTTTTGTCACAAAGTTACAATTCTTTAAATGGAACGATCTGTATATTTTATGTTTGTATCAAAGATAATGAAATTTAGAATAACAGTTATTAGTAATGTTTTGCCAAGGTAAATAATAACCAAGCTGTGAGGATCTAATTCGAAAATTGTTGAGAAATTAGCTTAGTAGGCTAAGAAAACAAATATCTGATATGCCCTGAATATAAACTGAAGTAGATATATCAGGAGAGTTCTTGCCCGGAAATGAAGTAATAACTCTGTTAATCTGTCATGCTACACAAATATAATTCTATAACTGAAACCAACTATCAGACAAGTAGTCTATTGAAGGAACAGCTTCTTAAACATAGTGGCGACCTTGGAGAAGGCCAGTCGATTCCTAGGTATAGATAAACTGTTGTCTCAGCGGACGATTTAGAGATTACTCGACATTGCGTCCTTCCCCAAGACGCACTTGGTTTATATCATTTTTCCTTCAGAATAACTGCCTGTTTGATAGTTGGTTGCCGGATCGTTTTAGTTGCATAAATACTTGTCTATCAGATGGTTTTAATTCAAAAAAGTACTTGTCTGACAGCTGGTTTTTGTGGTACAATTATACTTGTCTAACAGGACAATTTAACATAGATATTACGTCAGTTCTGGTCCAGAATTCTCCTGACATGTCTATTTGGGTATATATGCAACGTGTATCAAGAGTATATTAAACTGCTAACATTTGTTTCCATTGTCTACTAAACTAATTTCTCATTAACCTTCAATGTCTTATGATATTACTTTTAGGTCTTCATATTATTATTCATCTTAGCAAGAAATTTATATTAACTATTTTTATTTTAAATGCCATAATGCGTCATAAAAATCTAAGATATGCAGGGTGTTCTATTTAATAAATTGTTTTTTGGTATCACCATAATAATCAGCGATAAAAAATAAACACCTTTGGTAATTTAATCGAAGTTATATCTTTAATAATAAGATAGCAGTAGTACCTTCTTCATTTTCAACACTCGGTATTTTGACCTTTTTAGAAACTTTCTGATAATCACCGTCTTTATAAAACATTTTATTTTTCGGAAATTTCAACTTTTGTGAAATTTTTCCTTTCAATATTTATACTTTTTTGAATCTTTTGGCTTAATCTCCATATTTTAAATTTTCTCTAAAATTTTGGCTTTGTTCACTTTATTTTTGAAAGTGTTGACCTTTTTGAAAATTCCTATCTTATTATATTATTAAAATTTTTACTCAAAATGTAATTTTTTTTGCAAAACTCGTTTTTTTTTTGTTTTTTTTTAAGTATTTTAATTCATCATGAACATTTAAATTTTGGAAAGGTTCGAATTTTGAAGAGATTGACTCACTTCAAAATTTAGGCTTTTCCTGAAAAGTTTGACTTTCTGAAAATGAAAATTTTGTTTTATAATTTTACTTCGATCTTTGTTGAAATATCTTGATTTCTTGAACATTTCGACATTATATTAGGAAAATTTTGGATTTTCACTTACACTTTTTGCAAATTTTTGGTTACTTTGTAAATTTCAACCCTTTCAGAATTTCGCCTCTTTTTAAGATTTTGATTTATTTTTGAAGTTTATCAAAATTTTTACTTTCGATTTTGTTTTATAAATCTGATTATGTTGATATATTATTTTTAAGAAACCTCAACCTATTTCAAAATATCTACTTCTTTTGAAAATTTTCTACCTTTGTTTCAAAATATCTACTTCTTTTGAAAATTTTTACCTTTGTTGACTATTTCTCGATATTTTGACTCTTGTAGCCAAATTTCATCTTTTGCTGTCTAAAAATTTGGACTTGTTTTCGAAGTTTCCACATTTATTTCAAATTCAATCTTTGTTTCAAAAATTTTAACTTATGAAATTTCCCAACTGTTTTTAGAATTTTTACCTTTTTTGAACATTTTGACCTCTTGCCACCCATTTTTTCTAAAAGATATAACGTTTTCCAGAATTTAAACCTTTTTTAAAAATTTCTCTATCTGTTTCAAAATTTTAACTTTTTATAAAAACTTTGATTTCTTCTTAAAATTCTTTTTAAAATGTTGATCTTTTTTTAAAACTTTTAAAATAACTGTTATTTAAAAAAAATGGCCTGTTCCTAAGGATTTCAAATTTTCTTAAGAATCTGACTTGCAAATTGTAAATTTTTAAAATTTTGGACAAATTGTATAAGATGAATTCGAAACTTAACTAATTTTGATTTTAAAGTTGGCATTTTAAAAAGAAGATTTTCCCAAGTTTAAACTGAAAAGATAAAAAAAATTCCAAATTTGTAAGAATTTTCAAATTTAAAATCTAAATTGGAATTTTCAAAGTTACAGGCCACCCCTGGATATTTATATTAGGGGATATCTCGGTTAATTGATAAGATAGAGACATGAACTAAAAAATATTTAATGGCATCAATGAATCTAGTTTTATGAAGTCCTCAAAAATTTGGTTGTTGCTGCCACCCTGAAGAAACGATGCAAATTATAATCCTCACTTGTTTTCACTAACAATCAATCATTAGTTCATTCTGAATACAGCCATATGCAGTATTTTATGAATGAGGTGACGTGGTCTTGTTAAAAAATACTAATAGTTGTGTAATATGTAAGGTGTCCCAAGATGTTTTTAAAAAGCTATGTATCCGTTAGTTGAAAAGATAGAAAGATGAACTAAACAAATTTTTAAATGTTATCGATTAATCCATTACAATGCATCTTCAAAACTGCCGCAGTTGCTACCAACCAGAAGAAACCATTCCCCGCCCATTTTTTTTAAATTGCACACTCCACTTTTTTTCTCTGAAAATAAAGCTTCAGTTTATTCTTAATACAGAAGTAGGTAATATTTGACAATTTATATGACCTGGACCACCAAGTCATGCTTTGATGAATATAAAACCATTGGTTTTTTGCTACAAACTTATTTTATATAAGAATGAACTTCTACTATTGTAGTTAATATTATTTATTTCTTTGGCGGCCCCAGGTCATTTCAGTGACGAAAAACTACATATGGCTTTATTCAAAATGAACTGAAGATTCATTCTTAGTGAAAAAAAGAGGGAGGCGTAATTTGAAAAAAAGAGAGAGCATGGTTTCCTTAGGACGGCAGCAACTACCAAAATTTTGAGGGTGCATAATAACAGATTAATTGATGCCATTCACAGTTTTTATTAGCTCGGGTCCCTATCTTATCAACTAATCGAGATATCGCCTAATATGAACATCGTGGGACACATGCTATAGTGCAATTTCTACAAACGATTTTCGTTTGAATTTAAAAAGCAGAATTTGGTAATGTTGAGGAAATTTCGGGAATTCCTAATATGTAAAAAAATCTTCCTCAAATTTCAATGTAAACATCAAAGCCAAAATTTCATTTTGGATATTTACAAGTTTATTAAAAAAACTCGTGAAAAGATAAAACATGCGCTGGTCACCTGCAAAATTCTTGTGGAGACAAAAATTATCAACGACGACACTTCTCAACGCGTATGGAAAACTTTAAACACAATTGCGTATATTCATTGTTCACATTTTGCGTGGTTTTTAATGTCCATTTTGACTACCCTTTTAAAAAATAATTTCTTAGTGCTCACCCACGTATTGCGGCGAATACCTGTGTAAAATTTCATGGTCCTGAATCTACCAGTTTAGGCTGTGTTGTCTGCCAAGTGCTTAGAGATTTATTAAGTATGTAGATACCTAAGGGTGCGTTTAGATTAGACTCTTTATTCCGTACAGTTTCTCTCTGAATATAATAATATATCAAGTGTGAACCATCCTCAGAGAAGCTATCTGAGACTAATTACACAGCTGAGATCAATTACTTGACACAAAATGTCGAGACAAATTTCAGCCAGTGTCTGACATATATCTCAGAAGTTGTAGTCGTCCACTTTCTCTCGAGATATTTCATGGGATTAACTATTGTATATCAGTTATAATATTGAGATACTATTCCATATAAGTAATTTTCAAATTTAATTAGGCAAAACCGATTAATCATTTAAAGCAGCAAAGACATTTTATGTCGACACTTTATTTCAGCAAGAAGTGTCAGCAATTTCATTTAGTTACATTTGTGTCATAGTGTAAACGGGCAAGGAAATTTAGTCTCATACACCTGAGATTTCTATCATGAAATAAGTCTCTAATCTAAACGCCCCCTAAGAATATCAAATCGCGTCGCTAATCTGTCTGTGATTTGTCGTTCTTAACTACTACTAGGCTCTAAGTTTTTTTTAGTATCCATATTAGGCACATACATTAAGAGATATATAACAATCCTAAATTTTTGGGTGATTTTCAAAACATTGCAACTCAAAGAAAAATGAACAAAAGTAAAAATGGCAAACAGGCTTCTAATTTTCAGGTCTCGAGCTTCAAGAATAAGTCTGGACCACATCAAAGGCGAGCAAAAATTTGGAAAAACTTTTGACCGATAGTTTTCCTATAATTAGTCAAAAGCTTCTGATTCTAAAAATAATTGAACTTGAAATCTAAAAACTACAAACTTAAAGCTTTAATTTGCTTTGTATTTTTCTCAATGGTCAATTTTCTTCGAGTTACAATTATTTGAAAATCACCTAAAAATGCGAGATTTTTTATATCCCTTAATTTCTATGCCTAGAACATTATTTAGCATCATTAATTGTTTCATAGTAGTTTTTAGATTCATCCACGTTCGCCTCAATCGCCCGAAATTTTTTGACGAAAAAGAGCCGCTTTTAAATTTATAATTAGGTACACTTACCCCTGTCATGGCTTTTAAAAGGCCGAGTTTCGCAAACAATATTTATGGAAAAATGTAAAAGTCGTGCAAATATTTTTGTTTATTCATGAAATTACTTTCCTGTCGTGGATTCACTTCGACGTCGTATTAATTTTAGTCACGTTTCAAGCTCATCGTCTACCTTGATGTATTAGAAACGACAACCGAATTGACAAGTGTTTTACTAAAAGAAGATGAATTATGTCGGTGAAAATTAAAATTGTCGGCGCTTTAGCATTTTTTGGTTGTTTTCACGTCAAACGCTTTCGACTTTTTCTACGCGTAACATGCAAAACGCCCCGTTGAGAGAATGGGAGGGCTGCTTAAAGATCATGGTTACAACTCCCGTTTTAATCATTGAAACGACGACGAGGAAAAAATGGAAGTTTCGTCAATAATATAATTGTTATCGATTTTATATATAAAAAAAAAAGTAGAGAATTATATCCAAAGCTCCCATCATGCAGTGTGGCATATCGAAAATGTACCATAGGTCACAACTGCCAGTAAATGCTGTCGAAAAAATGCTGAAACATATCGCTTTTGTTTGTGGAGAGAACAATTTTTGACGCAAAAACAGCCAAATTTTCACCGGCCTATGCAGAGGTGGGCTATGATTTTTGTGTCAAAAGTTATTCCCCTCACAAGTAAACTCAACGTATTTCAGCACTGATCTTTTTCTGGCAGATCGAATCTAGCTATCAAGGAGTAAGTTCTCATCACCGACATTCTGGATTCTTATCAAGCCTTGTTAAAGATACCGTAAGTGAATTTGAATTCGCCATGTATTTTGTGTTTTTTATTTTAGTTTTCTCTAATCGATATATTGCAAATGATTGTACTTTTGACTTACATTCCAAAAGAAATTTAATGCAACCAAAATTAATTACTTAAATTTTAGGGGTCGATCTCTTTGTTAATTTAAATGGAATATTTAGTATTCTTCGGGTGAATTTGGGACCTCCTGTATAAAATTTTGAACTTGTGCTTAGTGCATCCTCTAGCAAAAAGTATGCCGAATGAAAATTTGGGGACGCTTCTGTCAAAATTATTTACTTTCATGAATAAAATTTTTCTTCTTGAAAATCTAGTATTTTTTTAAAATAATTGATTGTTTATCCCCAAAAGCGTAGAAACCATAGGTAATCTTGGCTTCAATTGACTTTATTTTTGGCACTGAATTTAAAAATGGCAGACAAGCCTAGTATTCGGTTTAAAAGAATACAACTTTGCCATGCTAACAATTTTCTGGAATACTCTGCGTATTTCAAAATATTTTTTTTTAATATTGGATCCATCGGTCCATGTTTAACCACAGTACGTATTTTTTCCTCTTCTTCTTCTTCAAGAAGAAGAAGCTTATTTTTTTAAATAAATTATTTCGAAGCTCCTAGAGGTTGCAGCGTTCAGCTTAACTCACCCTGTATGGATATAAAAAATATGGAAAACTTTGTTATTACTAGAGACCGGATTTTAGGCACAATCAGATAAGCTAAAAAGATGAGAAAAATGTGAAATTATGCAAAAACAAACAGCTAAAAAAGGCATTAAAAAAGCAAAATACTCTAAAATAGACATTAAAAGGTCAAAACCACAATTAGCAAGAAAACCCTTATTGACCATTTTGAATATTGCTTTTTCTCCAACTATAAATAAAATGTCTGTCAATATTTTTCATTGTAAAATTTGTGCTTCTTCATGGCAATAAATTCCCATGATTTAAAAAGTTTTTCTCTACATCGACAATGTCCAAATTACATCATTCTCGCTCAGTAACGAGCTGTTGCTTTCACTAGCAATACCAGCATTAGCGTGAATCTAGTCAAAGACTTAATTTCTTCAAAATATGGACATTTTTTTTAATATCACGTATTTTCAGGGGAAAAAAATAATGCAGCAAATTATTTTTATGATAAAAAGCATAAACAGCGTACTTCCTTCTAGTTGTCCCTCCTTCAGTATCTCCTTCGAGTATTTTTACAATAAAAGAATTACGGAAATTGGGACTACCTAGACTACCTAGAGTTCTAATAAAAATGTAACTTGTTACAAAAAAGTTTTTCAACATCTACAATTAAACGATTTTTCTCCAGTTGACTTCAAACTATGTGGTTAATTAGTCCACTTTTCTTGCTGGAGGCATTTTCATACAAGTGCACTTTGCACAAGGCAGTTCAAAGATAAATTTTGGAAAAGGAATATTCTTCGGGTAATTTTATCATTTTATCCCCAACATCTGTTTTTACTTAGAAATTAAGGTAAATATAAGCGACCTAGTTTAATTGTCCTGCCCCATAATAGCAGGCAAAACTTAAAAAGGACCGAGTGGGTCATAAGATAAGAGTAATTGTTTTTAAAACTTAATACTTGAAATATGTTATTGTTACTATAATAGTCAAAAACTGCTCTTTATGTCATTACCCTTATTTTATTTAATTATTTAAATTCTTCAGACGTGTAAATGTACTTGGAAAAACTCATAAAAAAGGATGAATAGGCACGAAATATTTTCAAAATAGGTCCGAATCATGTATAAAAAGGCAGAAAAACCAGCAAAATTGTAATTTAGACAATAACGCATGAAAAACGCCAAAAAAAGGTGAAAAGGTACGCTCATAGGATTTTACTTAAAAGTCCGGACTCTAGTGATTACAAAAAACCGTTTTATGGAAATTTAAAACTCAATTCAAAATTTGTTATTATTTTTTATTAATTTTAACCTCCATTTTCATTTCATTATCAGTCAGATCAAAGTAAAAGATAAAATTTAAAGAAAGTAAGTAAAGGAGTTACAAGGACATTTATTAAATGGTTATAAACGTGTAAACATTTTCAAGTATATGCTTTTACGTGTTAAATTATTTGCTAGGTGTTACTACATCACACAGACACAATTTTTTTTGTTTTTCAATTTCGGTTGGACTTTTCGCTGCTTTATGATTCCTGACATCGGAGTGAGAGCGAGAGCGAGCTGCATAACCACACGGATATCTGGTGCGTGAGGGTCAGTTTTCCTTTAACAGGACAAAGGGCTTTCGTGTAGTCGGTTCAACTTCCCTCCGACAGAGTGCTCTACGGTATACGAATTAAAAGGGCATAATTCGGACTTTGCTAAATTCGCTATCACATACTGCATTAATGGAAACCCAAAAAATCACAATATTAACATATACCGTAGCATAATAAGAAGAATGTTGAATTAGATTTCTCAATATCAACAATAAGAAACTAATTTAATTTGAAAAGTATTTTTAAAATTATGCCAAATTTGACTTGAAATTCGATGAAAATTTTGGATAACAGTTCAATAAATAATGAAAAAATAAAAAACCTAATAATTTTTTCAAGCTCAGTAACACTAAAAGAATCAGCTAAATGTGCGACAATTAATAGCGAACAATAAAATCGTTTGGTTTTACCAAATTGATAAGGACTAAAATAAACATTTGATGCGCCAATTTTAAACAATAAAATTAACAATATTTGTTAAACTTCTCTCTTTCTGACTAAGATTGTGAGATTTATATGAGCTTTAGAAAAATAAAATTGAGAACATAATTGTCGTAACCGCTGACTTGGTAGATCAAGAGAACCGAATCTGGTGTAGATCTAAATAAATGGTGGATGCGTAAGTTTGAGAATTGAAACCTTATTTAACTTTTTGTCGTAGGTAGGTAATATTTGGGTGCACAGAAACTTGATATGTTGATGCAAGAAGCAGTTCATCATAGAGTCGAAAATAAAACCATTTTTTTAATGTTCAAAAATAAAAATTATGTCAAAACGATTGAATATTTTCAGAATGAAATACCTTGCGTGATCTGAGAGGTTAGCATTAGGAATACATTTCGTAAATACGCAGTATTTGCTAGACTCAACGAGCTCAGCCATACAGAAATGATCTAAGTGGGCTATATTGAGTGTGTTTTCAGGCATGCACACTGAAAACTATAATTCCCGGCCAAGTGATCTTGAATAAGGGAAACGCTCGAGTCTGTGTGTGTATTGGTGGTCCTTCGAGATTTCCATCGTCCACAATGTGGCTTTGTTTAAAACTCACCTCGCTCGAAGCGCTATTGATTGTTTACATCGCTTACCTATATTGAAACAGTGAGTGATCCGAGGGAAGTTTTATGAATGTGCATGACGAGACCGGAATCATTGCTGCAGGCGAAGGGATTCGATGCAAATCTTACCCTGATAGTGGTCGGCAGCTTTACCGGTGTTTGTTGCCTTTGTCCCTTTTTCAAAGGTATTGTGTTTTTATTCTTTGTCTTCTATTCACGCTTCACCTCTACTTTTACGGTTATTGCAAAGTATTTGCGTATAAATCATGAGGAAAACCGCCCAAAGATATCGGACCAGGACCTCGTTCTCTTTTGTTACGGCCACAGTTTTTATTCCATCCAACTTTTACGACAAACAGAAAAAGTGTTTACCGTTTGCTCGACACTTTTTGCTTTGATTAAAAAAAGTCGACCCCCTGAATCGCCCACAAATTTCACATTTTCTATGTCTTAATGCTTCACATAGTCATAAGAAAAATCTAATTTGTGCTTAAACCACGTCATGAAAGTAAAAATTTCTAAACAAGAGAGGGAAAATACTAATAATGAGCGTTATAAACTCAGTTGATTACAACATCACATTTTTGTGCCAAAATCGATTCTAAATTGTGAAAATAAATTCAGAATTTAAATAAAAACTCAAACTTTTATTTTCAATTTTCAGTTCAATTTTTAGTTCAATGATTTTAATATTTTTTCATTTAAGCCATTGCTGTTAAGCAATCTAAAATGCCTCAACTATGACTTTTTTAGGCAAATGATACCCATTTTGTTTTTATTTCTATGTAATAAGGATGTTAATGTAATTTTTGGTCGTATATTATTAATCGTCGATAATTGAAGTACAAATCTTGTCTCCCTGAAACCAAGAAAGATTAAAAAAACCAACAAAGGTTGCTCTAAAGTGTTTCAATAGCCAAGCTCTCATCTTCCGAGAGATACTAACACCTATATTTTGTATTTTGTCTTCTAATCTCCATATGGGGTCAGGAATATTTTCCTCTTATCCCTTTACCGCGCTGTTCTGTTTAAGAACTTTTACACCTTACTTGTTTATTGTTGCTTTCTTTCCTCTTTAGAGATTTAGACCTTCCATGTCTGCCTCTCATGTGCTGCAGATTTTGCATATCTACCTTTTTTCTCTTTCTGGAAACATCCTCTTAATGCGCGTGTGGAGCGACTTGTTTTTCTTTCGCCTACTAGCCATTTGGCCGTGCCCTCGGGGAAAACCACACTAAAACCCGAGGTTAGTAGACTACCTTATCTTCTTAAAACCGTCCTAGGTCTTTTAAATCTTGTGTAATCTTGCGGCTCATAATCCACTACTTCCCTGAGTAGTCGGTTTGAGTGAATTTCGGCTCGATCGAACTCTCTTCTTGCGGTTTTCGTTACCGCTTCTTCTATCGTTTCAATTTGTAGATCTTCGTGAATTCTTCTGTTGGTTATAAAGCAGGAAGCGTTGGCTATCATCCTTAGCGTTGTATTCTGTAATGTTTGCAATATATTCATATTAGATTTTGCTGTACTTCCCCAGCACGCTGCACCATAAGTCATTATAGGTTGTATAGCTGCTCTCTAAATTAGTCGTTTATTTCTCAGACTGAGACGGTAGCGAATAAATTCTTGTCCTTGCCCTCATTGCTTTCTTCTTAGCGTATTCCAAATGCTTTCTGAACGTTAGTTTTTTATCCAAGATTATTCTTAGATATTTTGCCTCTTTAGTCCACTGAATGTCTTCATTGAAAATATTTAAATTTTTTTCTGACTGTGTCCTTTTCTTGTCATGTATGTGGCTGTACTTTTGTATCCATTGATTTTAATACGCCAGTTTTCAAACCATTCCTCCATTTCATGGAGTGCTTCTTGCAATCTTCTAACTATTATTTCTTGTCTTGTGTGCTTTGCTAGAATCGCTGTACAGCATACAGCGCTATCTTGACTCCGTTTGGCTTGGGAATGTCATGCATAAATATGTTAAATAGAGTGGGACCTATAACCGGGCCTTGTGGAACCCAGTGGCGTGCATACAATGAAGGCAAAAAAGCATTGCCTACCCTAGCAAAACCAGAAAAGAAAATATAAAAGCACTCCTACTCCTAAATAAAATTATTTTTTCAGCAGAGACAGTATTTCGCTTTATTAATACTTTGTTTTTCTTTTCGATCATTAAAAGAGGGTACAAACTTTTAAAATTAATTCAAGGTTATTGCAAAGTTAACACGAATACGGTAATATTCCAGTGAACAGTCACACTCCATCACAATATTCCCCTGTAGGCGCTCCATAAGCCAAAGGAATAGGCACATTACAACAATACCATAGCGCTTATATGGAGATGTAAAGGCAGTGCCTTTTATTTGCTAATGTGTATATTGCAGCGACATCTTTGTTACAGTGGACGTACATTACATTAGAACTTTCCATTTTGGTAAATCCCCTAGATATTGACTTGTAATGCAATTTGTTAGTCTTGTTGTCAACGTCTACGTTCCTTGTGTGTTTTGTAGTGTTTATTTAGTACAAACCGAATTCATTCGTTTTATTTTTATAACAAGTTTTATTCAAGACATTTAATATATACATAGTGTTGAACTGTTCTGTTACTGTTAGTTTATTGGACTGTCAGTGACGAAAATGCAGTGAAAATGCGATTATGGTAAAAACTGCTTATAGTGGCTAAAAAACTTTTATGGGTGTTCATAAATACGAAATTACCGCGACAGGACGTGTTATTTCTCTACTTAAACTTGTGTTTGAATATTTTGGTAAAACAAATATATGTATGATAATTACAAATAGATTATTATTTTCAAAAGAAAAAAATACGTTTAGTTCCACTTGCGAATAGGATTCCTGTAACGACTTTCTGCTCTGTAAGTACACGATAATTTTTGCTACATTACATTTACTCCAACGTTTACTTTTGTCTGTATCGGAATTATCGGATATCTATTTGCCTACCCTGTCTCAAATGACACTGCACGCCACTGGTGGAACCCCATCTCTTATTCTTATTTCTTCTGTTATTATTCCATCCAGTTTTACTACGAATTTCCTATTCTCCTAATAGGATTGTATTTTTCTTGTTAATTTGGGATTGATATTCGCTCTATGCATTTTATATAACAGTCCTTTGTGCCAGACTTGGTCAAAAGCCTTGACAACGTCTAAACAGACCAACCCCGTGGACTGTTTATCGTTAAATCCTTGAGCAACTTCTTCGACCAACCTGTTGTGTGGTGCTGTGTTCCGGTTTGAATCCAAATTTTTCTTCCGGTATTACCTTTAATCTTTCGAATTCTTCTTGCAATCTTGAGCAGATTATTTTTTCTGCCACTTTACCTATGGTTGGGAGAAGACTTATCGGTCTTTGATTTTGGGGATATGTGGGGTCTTTTCCCGGCTTTGGAATCATCACTACCTGTGCGAATTTCCATATGCTCGGAAAATGTTCCATTTTTATTATCGAATTGATAATTTTCTTGATATTTCCAATCTCCACTTCCGAGAGGTGTTTATGGCCAGATTTGAGATTTGATCTCTGGTGCTTTTTTATTCGCCATATTCTTTATTATCGACTTAATTTCTTTCACATTTGTTTCCCTTATTGGTTCTTCATCCTCATTTGCTTCTGCTTTTTGTCTCACTTATGCTATTTGTCCATCGTTGTAATTTCTGTAGCTAAGCTGGCATTTCTCCTCGAAGTGGTTAGCCAGAGCTTCCGCTTTTTCTTCCAGAATATACACAGTTCCACTTGGGTGTGGATACAAGGAGTTTGAGTTCTTTCCCTTTTTAGAATTTTGTGTAATTACCAGAGAGAATTATGTTGCACTGTTACTTCTTCAAGTTTTCTGTCCCATTCTGCATTTCTCTACTAACACCTAATACTAAAATCAACCTTATATACTAAAAGTATTCCCTTCGTGCATGATCGACGCATCCGAACGCGCATGCGCATCTAATCATACACGTCGCAGTGTCACAATTCTTTATCTATCAACCTTAAAAAATTTTAACAGAATTGACTGGCGTAAAGGCCCAGCCTAACCATTCATAAGGTTGTTTCCAGCCTTATGGCTGGCTAGGCTTTCACATACATTTAACATAAATTCTTATTTACTACTCTTAAGAGTTTAATATTATTATCTATCCCAGTGATCTAATTCAAATTCACGTCGAGCCACACTTGATTTATCAGTTCTTCCGTATCTCGAATGAGCCAAATGCTCCTTCAGTCGGATTTTAAGAGATCGTCTAGTCTGCCCGACATACTTTTGGCGACAACCTTTACAGGAAATTTAGTAAATACCTGAGTTGTTCGCTTGCTCTACTTTATCCTTCACACTACCCAAAAGTGAATTTAATTTCCCGTTAGAACTGTAAACAGCCCGGAAGCCCTGTTTTGGTAAAATAGTAATAGTTTTATATAATATTTGAATCGAACCCATTGACCTCAGTTATATGTTTAATTGTCTTCAACTCCTTTCCGAATCTTTCTCTATTAAGAGAAAAATTCAGAAGGTGGTGGGTAAGGAAACTGAAACTTGCGATTATGAGTTGGCTACAATGGTTGGAATCAGAACTTTTATAGTGTACCTTTAACGTTTTTATTCAGTGTACATGTTGTACACGGTCTTGGCCTTCGGCGACGGTATATACTTGTTTTTAGAGTTTGCATCTTAATAAGTAATTTTTCCCCTTTTCTCCAAATTTGGGCTTTCATTTAAAAATTTCCATTTTTTTTCTAATTCAATTTTAGGAACAACATCTCCAGAAAAAGAAAATATACATTTGAAGTTTATACTGGTATTTTAAGATAAAGTAACAATTTCAAGAAAACTTTCAAAAATTCTAAACCTTTTTAAGAAATGTCTTTGCTCGAATTTCTAATTTCTTCTTTTCCAAGGTTGAAGTGTGCGTTTGTTTATATTTTTCATTTAAATTTCCATTTGAATCTATGCCCCTTTCTTGTTTGCGTAATTTTCGATAAAGTCAAAATTTATGGTTAAAGATTGCATCTCGAGTTTTAAGTGGTTCCGAGAAATAAACAAGAATATTTTTGTGCTCAAATTTCGGGTTTTCGTTTTCGAAATTTTGGTTCTAGCCCGGAAATTTTAACTTTTTTTTCAGCTGAAAGAATTAGGGAAACGTGAGAAACTTCATGTAAACATTTAGATTTTCTAAAAAAGTTGTTGGAATCTTTGCTTTTTTCGTCAAAGTTTTCCATTTTTGTTTATTTCAATTCAACAGTAGAATTGTCGATGTTAGATTTAAACATTCTGTAATTTGTGCCTTAAATTTTGAGTATAGGTCAATAATCTCCTAAAGTTTCAAAAATGATTCGTAATTCGGGAAAAATTAGAAATTAAATCGAAATTTTAAATGAGAATTTCCGAAAAAGGTGTCGAATACATAATTCGACGAAATTTTTTCAAAGAAAAATTTGAATTTGGGAAAAAAGTCATGGCTTTGAACTTTTTTTGGAAATTTCTTTAGAGTTCGACGTTCTTTTTTGAGTTTAAAGAATAACTTTTAAGAAAAAAGTCAGTTTTTTTGAACACATTCAAAATTATTTTAAAAAAAATAAGAAATTTCTCTTTTCTCTTCTTTTTATTTGTTTCTTAAGTAAAATGTTGACATTAAAATAAAAAAATTTAAAACTATTTAAAATTTCGTTTAATCGAGTGTAAAATTCCAAAGAGAGATATTTTATAACTAAATCTGAAAAATAGTATAGTTTTCGATTCTGTCGGAATTTCAATTTTAATAGGAAAATTTTGATTGTTTTTTTTTCTTTAAAGTGAAAATTCTGAGCAAAATGTAAAAATGTTGTAAAACGTTTCAAATTTTTATGAACATTTTAATAATTCTTGAGTTCTTTCTCAAATTGAACTTTACAAATTATTTTCCACTGGTTTTATAAAATTTCGCTTCGACAATCCAATTTTAGACTTTTATGCGTGAAAGTTTAGTTATAAGCTAAAAATATTAAGAAAAATTCAATTTCTGTAGGCAAAACCAAGTGTTGACATCAAGATTCTCGGGAAGAATTCGAGACCAACAAAACAAAATTTTAACTAGGAAATAAGGAAAAAATCGATCTATTTAATTTATATTTATTCTAGATTTTGAAAGGGGGGCCAAATTTTTAAGATTAGAGAAAATTTACAGAAAAAAGTCAAAATTAAGAGAAAAAAAATTAAATATTTGAATTTAAAGTAAAAAAGACAAGGTTTTTTATGTGTTTTATGGCAATCAAATATATTGCGTTTTTTTTTTCAAAAATTTTTATTTTATTCCAATGTTTCCTTTCTTCTAAAATTTTGCCCTCCAACTAATTTGCATTCACTGACTTTTATTGAAATGTCAATTTTAATCTACAAACAACTTCAATCAAATGAGTAATTTTCCTATCAAGATTTCGTTTTCTAAGCCATCAGTTCCTCTATGAGCCGTACGGTATTAATTGCTTTGGCAACCATGAAAAGTGGAAATACCTGTGCGATGGCGTCGTTAGAAAAATTGACTTTCCACGGCAGCGTCTGGCGATCGAATGGACTCGCACTAAGAGCTCCTTGTTTTCGGCCACATCTCATTTTGATAAACCGCGTGTACCATTAATCACGGAGTTTTATCTGGACGTGACATGAAAGGACTTTAAACGTCACGTCTACCGGACAGGAAACGCACACACCTTCGGTCGCTAGAGTCCCATCGCAATCTGACGACGAATGCGTACGAGTAATCGTGATCGTTTAGGTGGAGGCGGTGGATCCCGTAAAGGCACGTATGCAAAGCGGAAGAAAACTCTTAAAGTTATCACCACCCCCTGAAGAAGGGATACTTAACCAATTGTTTCCTTAGAAGTTTAAGTCAATTTTCAATTTTTTTGTTTAGATTGTATTTCATCAGTATTCACTTTAAAGCGATCGCTACGATTTGAATTTTGTTTTATCTTGAATGAGGGATTTGAGCATAATATAATCCTATCGAACTAGGCCATTGCGAACTATCGTCGTAGACCGGTTACGCGTAAATATTAACGAATGGATTATAGCGAATTTGGTGGATGCACCAGTCGTTACTATAACAAGAAAATTCGGGGTCTATACAATTTAGAAGAGGGCAGAAAATTGTGTCCAGCTTCGTAAATATTAACGAATGGATCATAGCGAATTTGGTGGATGCGCCAGTCGTTATTATAACGAGAAAATTCGGGATCTATACGAATCAGAAGAGGGCGGAAAATTGTGTCCAGTGTTGTTACATTTGAATGGGCCCAATTACTAGAAACATTGAAAGTGTTAACAACTTTCGTTTATCGTATTGCGTCACGAACGCCATCAATTCAAATTTGATTATGTTTGGAAGTATTATGTATTCTTAGTGTATTCAGATATACCTTTGGTGAAATTTTAGCGTTATACACATTTTAGGGCGTCATTAGCATAGCATAATGGATTACGTTTTCCTGTCACGCAAAAAGTTGTTGCTTAAAAATGATTAAAATATTTATAAGAAAGTTTCGCGAAAGCCCTGATAATTATAAAAGTTTCGGTCGCCTCATTCGCGAGGTACTTTAAACATTATTCGAGTAAATGTATCATCCTGTTATTCGTGTACCAGCTACTTTGTAATTATTTAATTTGCATGGTAAGTGATAGGTAGGCGACCGAGGTCGCTCGGTAAACTTTTACTTTAGACGAAACAGGTTCATCTAATACACCTACCAGCTTATTCTTTCTCATTATTCTTGTGCACCCTCAAAGCTTCACTCCCTCAAATTAAGTTAGGATCCCTTATTACGTTAAGCAACTTTAAAAATTTTAGAATCCAATCTTTCTTTTCTTATTTTGTGATTAGCGTTTCAGCCTCTCTAACTTTATTATTTTTTCATCCCCTCATTAATAATTCGACCACTAGAGTTTTGAAATGTGGCAAAAGACATTTTAAAGAATTTCCAAAAGAACTCTTCTGGCTGAATTCCATCTCTGCCTTTTTTAGGCTAATGGTTAAACAACGTTCTCACTTTTGTTATCATTTCGCATATTGTGGTTGCATGACTTCTTCTGCTTTTTTTTTTATTTTGAAACAATTTTTTACCCCAGATTTTAATTTTTAGGTAATTTTTTTTGGCTAAATGTCGACTTCTTCGGAAAAAAATGTATTTCTCTTTTTACAGAAATATTCGATTTTTTAATGCAAATTTTCTTTTCAAAATTTCGATCTTTTCTAAAAAGAAAAAGAAACAAATTTTTTTGAAATGTTTACGTCTTCTCTAGGATTTTTCCTCTAAAATATATACTTCCTTTCTTGTAAAATGCTTTTATAGACATGTGGACCTTTTTTATTAAAGTTTCACTTCTTTTGCCATTTCAACTTGTAATTGTGAAGTTTATACCAAGGCTTCGAAACGTTACCATTTTCGATTCGATTTTCGCAAGAAAAATTTTAAAGATGGTCTTCGATAACGATTTTTCGGTTATATTTGGTGTTCAGTTTAATTCAGGGTGACTTAATTTTCAATTTTATAGAAGTATTTGTTTGTATTAAAATTTCGAAGAAAGCAAAAATTACAAGTCTAATCCTAAAATTTACAGAGAAAATATTGAAGTTTCAACTCGTAATCTCGAAAGGAAAATTCGAAAAGTCAAAATAAAACTTAAGTTTAGTTTGAAGCCTTTAAAACTTCTTACAGAAAAGTTTCAAAATCAGGAGAATGCGGACCTATTGCAATTTATGTCAAAATTTAAAAAATAAATGTTAAAATATTACATAAGTTGACATTTCAAGTTTAAAATTAAAATTTTAAGAGTTCAGTGTTTTAAACTTAGATTCAAGTTTGAAAAATTGAAATAAACGAAATGAAGGATCGAGTTACGATAAAAGTTTTAACAAAAAAGAAAGAATTGACAAAAAAAGTAAACATTTCGAAACAACTTATAAATTTCGAGTTAAAATTAAAAATTTCAATTTCGGTTGAAATTTCAAGAATAAATCAATATTTTTTTTTAGAAAATGTGAAAATTTTAATTGTAATAATAGCAAAAAAGTTGAAAGTGTAAACTCGAAATTTTAGGAAAAAAGTTTAAATTCGAAAAAATACTTGAATTTTTTTAAGTTCTTGATGTTTTGAATTTAAACCTAAACTAAGTGTCAAAATTCAGAAAATAAATATTAATTTTTTTACAAAAAAATCAAGGTTTTAAATTTTAGTCGAAGACAAAATAAAAATAATTGCAAGTTTAAAATTGAAATTTAAATAAAAAAATCGTGTAAAACCAAAAATGCACACCACGAAAATTGGTTTTACATAAACTTTTAGAAAAAAGCAGAATGTTTGTCTTCAATCTCAACATGTAGTCTACTTTTCTTTCAAAACTATTCCTCAAACATACCTTATGCCACATACGTTCCATAAAAAATATTGAGCATCATATTAAGTTTCTGTTAATGACCAATTAGAGTGATTGCAAATAAAAATGTTTTGTTCGGTAGTAAGTATCTTTAAGTTACTTTATTTTAAGGCTTTAAAGTCAAACCAATGTGCCACTTGTACAGCTTCTATTTCCATACTTTTGGTGGAACAGACTGATCCTTGATTATCTTCAAAAATTGAAATACAAATCTTATCCCCTGAAACCAAGAAAGATTAAAAACACAACAAAGGCTGCTTTAACGCGCTTCGATAGCCAAGCTACCATCTTCAGAGAAATACTGAGTACAGAGTACAGAATATCTCTCTGAAGATGATAGCTTGGCTATCGAAACGCGTTGGAGCAACCTTTGTTATGTTTTTTTAATCTTTCTTTGTTTCAGGAGATTTGTATTTCAATTTTCCATTTCCATGATAATTACTGGAGGTATATTTCCCTTCGGTATTTTCTGTTAAGGTCATAACGTTTAATTTCTAAAATTTCAGATATCATTTTACGTTACTGAATGTGATTATTATTCCAAAAGAGATAAATTTGACGTTCCAACTTTGACACGCTTGTCATATTTTTTCCATCATTGATACCTACAGAATACTTCAACAAAGAGCAAAAAACTATTCGTATGGAATGAAAAGGAAAATGTTTGGTTAAATTAATTTTTCTCCAAACCAAAAGTGAATTACGTCTTACCATTTTACACCGTAGTTAAGAGGAACTTGACAATACACCTATCCCCCGATTTACACGGTACTTGTTTTACACGTTTTCGCTTTTACACGGTTTTCCAAATAATAAGTTTTTTTTTGTTTTTATCGCACTCTACTAAATGCTACTGTGATTGAACACGTGCGCTGTGTACACATCTCACGGGGAATCCCAAGCTTATGTGCTTGCTGCACACGCACACTGTGTCTGTATTTCTTCGCATAAAATTAAAGTTTTATCTACGGAAAATTGTATTTGAGTGAAAGTTTCACAGTTTCAGAAAGATTTAATTTTCCATATTCGTAAATTACAAGTAAGTGCATAATTTAGATTATTATAAATTAACGGCTGTGATTAAAGTAAAATTTAGAGGGAAAAAATGCGGGAAATTTTGGAGGGAAATGATGGCAATTTACCAAATAGGTTTAATTAAAATAAAAAAATCAAAACATTTTAATTTAAATAAAAATTAATTATTAAACTTTTGTTAAACAGTCTAGTTATGGTAAATTAAAACAACTGGTTCTTTTATTAAAGGTATAATTTTGTTCTTATTTGGCGCTTAGTACTTGTAAATTAATGAAAAAAACAATTATTATAATATATAATTTGTTGATTTTCTTTAGATAACCAATAAACATTAGGTAGAATTCTCTTACGCTTTGATAAAGTTTTATTCAAAATATAATATAGAAATAAATATTTAATAAAAAATAAAAGTTCTTGATTTTCCCTCCAAAATTTCCCGCATTTTTTCCCTCTGAATTTTACTTTAATCACAGCAAAATTAACATAAATTAAAAAAAATTATAGGCTTATAATGAAGAAAGAAATTAAAAGAAAAGTTATTTCTTTAGAAACTAAAATCGAAATTTTGGATCGCTTACGAAAGGGAGATAAAGTAGTAGATGTTGCAAAATCATATAGCATGAACCAAGCTACAATAAGAACTATTAGAACAAATGAAAACACAATTAGAAAGAGTGTTGCAGCTGTGAATACCACGAGTATGGGCACAACATCATACACCAGAAATATCGCAATGGAAAAAATGGAGAAAGCGTTAATGCTTTGGATAGAAGATCAAACCCAAAAAAGAGTACCCATTGATACAAGCGCAATAACAAATAAAGCATTACGAATTTACGAAAAAATTGTAGAGCAATTACCATCTTCTTCTTCAACTGAAAAGAAGCCAAATTTTTTGGCAAGTCATGGCTAGTTTGAAAGATTTAAAATAAGACATTCTTTACACAGCTTAAAATTAAAAGGTGAACTGGCTTCTGGCGACGTAGATGCAGCCCAAGAATATCCAGCAAATTTTGCAGAAATTATTAACGACAATTCATACACCCCTGATCAGGTTTTCAATGCTGAGGGTTATTCTGGAAAAAAATGCCTGAAAGGACTTATGTCTCAAAATTTTATAAATGGGCTAGTGGTCATAAAGCATCAAAAGATCGCATAACAATTCTTTTCTGTAGCAATGGTTCAGGAGATTATATTATAAAACCATTAGTGATTAACAAATCGAAAATGCCCCGTGCCTTTAAAGGGGTAAACATCAATAATCTTCCCGTTTATTGGAGGGCTAATAAGAAAGTGTGGGTTACTGCTGCAATGTTTACTGAATGGTTTCATGAATGTTTTATCCCAGATGCCAAAAAATATTTAAGTTCATAGGGATTGCCTTTTAAAGTGCTTTTGTTAATTGACAATGCGCCGGGTCACCCACAAGATCTAGAATATGAGAACGTTGAAGTAAAATTTTTACCAAAAAATACAACTTCATTATTACAACCATTGGACCAAGGCATAATTTCTACTCTTAAAGCTTTGTACATAAAATGAGCCTTTACATATATTTTGGAACAAATGGAGAACAATGAATCTTTAACAGTTATTAGTGCTTGGAAAAATTTTACAATATTAGACTGTGTGAAGCATATCGCCTTATCATACACTGCGATTAAGCAAACAACGCTCAATAGCTGTTGGAAAAAATTCTGGCCAAATGTAGTCAAAAATGAACATTCCATTTCAACGTTAAATGATGAATATTCGCAGATAGTACAGATGGCGCATTCATTGGGCGGAGAAGGTTTTGATGATTTTACTGATGATGATATCGCAGAGTTAATGGCTGATCAAGAACTAAGTGAGGATGATTTAGTTAACTTAGTTTGCGAAAGTGAGTCTGACAAATCTGATGAAGAGGAATTAGTACCAGTAACATTCACTGCTAAAGTCATCCGCGAAGGACTCGCATTGGGAAGAAAGCTGGGTAATCATTTTATACAAAATGACACAAACGTTGAAAGGGCTTTACGATTCCAACGTGACATAAATCGCTGCTTGGCTCAATATGAAGAAGTTTACAAAGATCTTACAAAAAATTCGAAGCAATTGTTAATAACCGATTTTATTACCATCTCTCATAATGTAAATATTTCTGCTTCAAACATCGAATCGGCACAAATAACTTCGAGTGATGAAAGTGAATTCGAACCTTCGATTCCGAAAAAAAGAATGAGAGTAATTTCTGACAGTGATGATTTTTTGTTCTTTTGTTTAATGTATTTTAATTAAATAAAAAAACAGTGTTTCCGTAATATATTACATATATTAACCTGTCAATGCATTTTATTTTTATTTCTGTGTACATCTAAAAATATTGAAAAAAATCACAACTATTAAATAGCAAAATTATGCATTTTCTGCAAGCTTTTCGATTTACACAGTTTTGACTTGAAAATTTTTAATTTTCGATTTCCACATTTTTCTCAGGAACGTATCTACCGTGTAAATCGGGGGATAGGTGTATGTATAAAAATTAAAAAGATATGAGATTCCTAAATTGGATTTCTCTTTAAAAAAATACGTTTTACTTTTAATAAAATTTAGACTATTTGACCAGTCATTTTCAGAATTAATATGTTTCTATTCGCAGAAATTACGAATCGTTAGAAACAAGAATTGCAAAAAACGTTACATAGCGTGATTTAGGTGATAATATATGTACGTGCACATTGACTGACCGAAGTTTTTTAATGAGGAATTTTTTAGTTAAGTGCTATTTAAAGTGTAGCAAATGATATCATCGTCTGGAGAAAACTCTCTATTCAAAAAGTTACATTAGAACACATTTGATGCAAAATTTACCCGAGATATAAGCATTGTTATGACAAAAAAGTCGAGTTTTCTTGGAATTTTCCGATGATGGATCAAACAATGTGTAATCAAAAGTAAACAAACTACAGCAAAAGAAAAAGAAACATTTTAAGTTTTAGTTCGAGCCGAAATTTTACGAAAAAATAAATAAATTAATTAATTAATAATAATAATAACAATTTACTTAACACTAATTTTATTTCTGTTGTAAAATAACACCTAATTATTTTTTATTTATTTTTTTCCATTTGAAATTTCTTTATTTTATTTGTACAGGGTCTTCTTGAGTCTTTGCTACTATTCATTATTTCTTCAGATTTTTGGAACTCAAGTGGGGAGTAATATATATAGTGTATACGTGAGCGTTTGAATTTGCACGGAACCCAAATAAATGATATTTATTTTTCAGTTTGATTCCGGTTTTCGTTCCTATAAAAATTACAGTTTTTGGGGATTTTCGGTTTTCAGTTCCGTTCCTGTTCGAATAATTTGAAACCCTAATTAGTACTTAATTTTTTGGTAAGGATCAAACTTTAAATTACGTACTCTTTTACAAAATTCCATTTTCAAGAGAGAAATATAGACAAATTTCAGCGCAAGCTGACTTTTTTTGTCTATTTTTTGAAAAAAAATTACTTTAGCCCTAAGTAGTATTTATTTTGCATCAAAAATCAGTCAACATAATTTTCAAGTAAAATTGGAAATTATATAGAAAACAGTTAAAAGTTAAAGTTTTGCCTAGAAATCTCGACTTCTGTTCCGCAATTGTATCTTTTAATATTTAACTTCAAAATTAAATTAAAAATTTCCCATTTCTTTGTAAGATAATAATTTATTGCAGGAAATTCCTTTCCACTGCTCTGAAAACTTTTGAGTTTTCGCCGAAAGATTGAACTTTTTTCTAATAATTTTGACTTCATTTTTAAAGAATCTATTAAAACTTTATAATATTTTCTAAAATTACAATTTTTCTTTGAAATATATTTTTTTAGGAACCGCTGTCTCAAATCGAAATTTGAACAGTTTTATGCAATTCCATCCTAAAATTAATGTCACATCTTAGCATTATTTTTCATTCGTTTTCGTTCTCTCTTTATAAATTGACGATCATATTACCTTCAAGGACATATTTGGTTTTAAAAAGTAAAACATGTCCCATAGAGTACTTAATTTGTCAACAATCAACCAATCCATCAAGAAGTCTTCCAGTAAAAAGTATTGTCTCCATTTGTATGTTCATTAAGTAGATATAAAAAATACTGCACAATGAAATATAACGAGCTCTAACGAACTCTTCAGGGAAGAGAGGAAAAGGTGAAACGGAGGGTGTCCCTCTATCGCAATAATGCCCGGTTGATTGCCCCAGGCGCAGATCGGAACGTGCATCGTGGGAAAGAAAGTCCACCTGGCACAGCATCCTGGGGTGGCACGTGGATCCACGTGACCTATTCAACGGTAAGTATCGCCTTTGATTGACCGATGAATGCCCCGAAGTAAAACTCACAATGTCTGGTGATTATCCCCAGTCGTGTGTCTACCGCTGTTTATCTAACCGCTTTTCGAACGTGTCCGCTTCATTTGGGACACATAATCGAAACGGTTTATGAAAGGATCAGCATTGTAATAGCAACGAGATAAAATTTGAATCGAAATTAAGCCGCCCCGAAGGCTGGGGCAATTTATTATTTAACGAGATTATTAATAAAATTACGCGATTGAATCGCTGTTTTTGCGTGCGCTGATTCTACCTGGTTTCATTAACTAATGTCGTGAATGTACCCAAAGAACAACAAACTTCGCGGTTCGTCCAATTAAAACATCGTGCACAATATTAACTGATTGACCCGGGTACAATCCCCAATTTGACCTAATACTAATTGAACGGTCCCCATACAATGGACGAATGATTTTGTTCGTTCGAAAGTACGAAACGCGTGTTTATTTTGTCTAGACCGCTGAAAGATCACCTTAAGTGGTTCGGTAGCTAACATTATTTGTTTCGATGGCAAAGAAATGGCCTCGTAACACTCTATTTTCGGATGTACATTTATAAGGGAATGAGTGATTGTTTACGAAAGGAACATCAACCGCCTTTCATGAGAAAAGATGTGCACTTAACCTGCAATCTCCAGCGTCCTATGAAAAATGGAGCACTTGCCCGCTGACGCCACAAATCAAAACAAAAAATTTCTTTCGTTCCCCGTCCGCCGCAAATCTTCGATCTTTCATTCGATATTAATTGCGAACTATTGTTTTTTATTCAACATAATATAAAAACATACGAAAATTTTAAAGATATGTCCTAGATTCAACTGATTCCCATAATTAAAAAAAAATTATTGCGTAATTTTTAAATTTAAAATATAAACATTTTATCAAAATGTAAGTATTTTTTAAAAGGCACAATTAATTGTTTTCCCAATTTAATCTTGGTTGAGAAGTTTTTTATACATTTTTTAGTTTTTCTAAAATTTTAATGTTTTTCTCAAAAGTTCGGGTTTGGTCTTAAAATTTTTAAACTTGGAATTTTAATATTTTAAAGTAAAAACTTATTTAATCGAGTTGAGCAGCAACTTATTTTCAATATTACCATCACGTTAATTTGCGTTACGAATATGCTCAAGATTAACAGTATTATGTATAACATTAGGGCATGTTGGTAAAGCAGTTTAGCATAATGGTGGCGCAAAACCATAAGCTTACCCCCTATCAAAAACCGCCCAACGTGCCTAAAGAAATGTTTACTTGTGGTAATCCCCACCTATCAGACCTATTAGCAAAATTGGCAATCCTAGCCAACTAAGCTATAGTGTCTATTAATAAGTTTAACTATCGTTCGAGTGCGATATCGACAACCCGCTTGATTTGTACAGAGTATTTTTCCCACGACTAGAATCCACAAAAATAATATTTTAAATATAAATAAAAAGTTGAGCAGTTATAGGGACTGTCGAAAGGAGTGAAAACTTTAAAACTATGATATTACAAAGTATCTTTTAATTTTCCAATTGTAATATCAAAAATAAACATTTCCTAATTTGTAAAGTAAAATTATTATTTCTGGTTTTTATATATTTTATATTTATATACTATCTAGTCTCTGATCTTGTCTATTTGGAGTTATTGCATATTAAAAAACCTGTCATAATATCTAAATTTTATATTGGCATAACAAATTCAAGATATTTCTAAAAAATATGTTTTCAATGTGCTGATTTTTCGTGACTATGTAAACGCTTTAATTTGAATTATCTCAATACTGCAAATAATGGGTTACTGCAGTCTTTGTTAAATGAGTCGATATGTAGAATTAATTTTAAAAATACTAATATATTAAAATAATTTTACGTTCCACTTGTATTTTTAGCGAAATAGTTCACCTAGCAACATGAAAAGTATACATTAAACTTCGGTCATAAAAAAATAGAAAATCCTCAAGGTGTTACTAATTATTGATGCCCCTTGAAACTCCATGTAATCTTAGGATATCTCCTATTTTTTTAGGGTTTTAAAACAAAATATATTTGCACTCCCATTACACCTAAACGTCATCTACTTCTATCTTGTGCATCTTCGTCTTCTAACTGTCTGCTTTCCATGACTTTTCTCATGGCTTCATGGCTCTCTTCTATTCTCATTTCTTCATTTCATGATCGTCTCGGACGTCCCCTTCTCCTGTTTCCTGTAGGTTTCCATTTAAGTATTCGATGTGGCCACCTTTGTTCATCCATCCGAAGCATTTTAGCCTTCTTTCTTCCACTCTGACCACTATGGTTTCCCTTGCGTTCATTATATTTCGTATGTCCTTGTTCCTTTTTGTTTATAATCGTGATATCCTGGCGCTTCTTCTTAGATAATCTATCTCAACGGTGTTGAGCCTTCTCTTCCACTCCGCATTTGCTTAGATATGCTTTTATCCCACCATACTGGATTGAGTGCTCCTAAAATCTTTCTACTCTCTTCTAATCGGTTTTTAATGTCTGCATGTCCTATCCCTTCTTTAGTGATGGTAACTCCTAAGTATCTTGTTTTTTCTACTTGTTTAATGGTTGAGTTGTCATTAACCATGATTTGAAATTTAGTGACCGAATTTAATACTAGGTATTCAGTTTTATCATTATTAATATTGAATCCCCATTCTCTGTAGGGGTTGTATAATCTTCTGAGCATGAACTCCATGTCATAAGCCTCTTGGGTTATTAAAATTTGATCATCAGCAAAATTAATGTTGAAGAGAAACTCATCTCCCACTTGAATACCCATTGGTTTACATCTGCGTTTCCACTCTTTTAGTGCTATTTCTAAATATATGTTAAACAATAAAGGAGAAAGAGCATCATTGGCGTAATCCTTTAATTGGTTCACATATTTCTTATTGTCTTTATAGAATTCCTCAATTATTCTGATTATTAGCGGGTCCGCACCCGCCGATTCTAGTGCGTCAAGCATTTTAGCCTTCTCTTCCACTCTGACCACTATGGTTTCCCTTGCGTTCATTATATTTCGTATGTCCTTGTTCCTTTTTCTTTATAATCGTGATATCCTGGCGCTTCTTCTTAGGTAATCTATCTCAACGGTGTTGAGATATTTGAGCATTTCGGTCATGATTCCTCCCGGTCCTGGAGCTCTGTTGTTCTTCATATCTTTTATGGCTTGAGTAACTTCTTGTCTTGTAATCTTTAGATTTTCATCTGTGTTTCTGCCTCTTCTTGTTGTACATCAGCTCTAAGTCCTTTATACTCTTGTCGGGTTTCTAACAGTCCATTCAAAAAGTCCATAGGATGACACATATATGGCATTGCTAGAATTTTTTTCGTATGATTTTTATTTAGTACTAACCTTCAAACGATACATGTATAAATTTGACCACAATCTGACTATTGATTCATGAGTTATAGCATTTTATGTGAAGCAACTTTTGTTATTGAAAAATAACATGGAAAAAAGTGAATTTCGAGTTTTGATAAAGCATTGCTTTTTGATGAAAAAAAAATATTGTGGAAACCAAACAATGGCTTGATAAACATCGAGACAAATGGTAAACAAGTGGATTGCTGAATTTGAACGTGGTCGTACCTGCACAAATGATGCAGAGCGCAGTGGACGCCTAAATGAGACTGTTATTCCAGAAAACATCAAAAAAATCCACAAATTGGTTATGAACGATCGCAAATTGAAGGTGCACGAGCTAGCTGACATTGAAACGATATCAGATGGTAGTGTTTTTACCATTTTACCCGAACATTTGGGTATGCGAAAGCTCTGTGCAAAGTGGGTGCCGCGTGAGCTCACAGTCGACCAAAATCAACAACGAATCGATGCTTCAGAGAAGTGTTTGGCGCTGTTAAACCGCAATAAAATGGAATTCTATCGTCGATATGTGACAATGGATGAGACATGGCTTCACTATTGCACTACAGAATCCAAAAGGCAGTCAGCTGAGTGGACAGCAGTCGACGAACCAAATCCAAAGCGAGCAAAGACGCAACACTCGGCCGGTAAGGTGATGGCTTCTGTATTTTGGGATGCAAACGGAGTAATATTCATCGACTATCTCCAAAAAGGAACCACCATCAACGGCGACTACTACTGTGCACTTTTGGATCGATTGAAGGCTGAAATCGCAAAGAAACTGCCACATTTGCAAAAGAAAAATGTTGTTTTACCAAGACAATGCACCGTGTGACAAATCGATGAAAACGATGGCAAAATTGAATGAAGTGGGCTTCGAATTGCTTACCCACCCAACGTATTCTCCAGATTTACTCCCCAGCGACTTTTTCCTGTTTTCAGATCTCAAGAGAATGCTTGTTGGAAACAAATTTGAGTCCAGTGATGAAGTAATCGCTGAAACTGAGGTCTATTCTGACGGGAAAGAGAAATCGTACTATAAAAGTGGTATCGAAAAGTTGGAAAATCGCTATACTCGTTATATCGCCCTCGAAGGCAACTATGTTGAATAATAAAATCGAGTTTTGTCAAAATTTTGTTTTTTTCTTACTTATCCTACGGACTTATTGAATGACCTGATACTAATAATGATTCATAGTATGTTGTCCAGTTCCTCATATTTATTGGGTTTCTATTTTTTCATTTCCGTTAGTCTTCATTGATTTGAGACATTTTCATGCTTCCGTTGATTGGGATCCTCCTATTTTGCTTTCTATTTCAGCACATTTACATTCCCACCAGAAATTCTTGTCTGTTTTTATACGTGTTCTCAACGTCCTTTGAATTTCTTTGTACTTGTCTCTATTCCTCTAAATTCGTTGGCTTAGCCAATTTTTGCATGCTTTATTCTTTTCTTGTAATAACATCTCTAATTCTTCTAACATCCATTTATTTTTACTTCTCTTTTTATTTATTTTTTTCTCCTTCAATTCAAGAGCTTCCTTTGCTGTTTGATGTAATGCTTTTATAATTCTTTCATGTTCGGCTTCTATATTATTTTGTGTATTAGTTTTCTTTAGTTTTTCTTCCAGTCTTTTTCTGTACAGGTTCCTAATGCTTTCCTCGTTTAACAGATGTATGTTGTATTCCGGGTACAGCTCGTTATTGTATATTATGCCTGTGTTATCTTCTTCTTTCTTTTCTTTATTTATGAATGGATAATTGATTATTGACCGTACCAGAAGATGGTCTTATCCACAATTAGCACCTTGCTTAACAGCTACATTTATTATTATGTCTGTACTCGTTTGTCTTGTTATCGTAAAGTTTATTGAATATTTTTGATTTAGAAAAGGCCTTTCCTAGATGTATTGGTGTATCTTCTTGTGTTAGAAAAAGGTGTTGTTTATTTTTAGGTCATATTGTTTACAGAGTTCAATAACTCCATCCCCGTTATTATTTATTTGGGGATCTCCATATTTTCCCACAACTTATTCATTGTCTCTAGTACCCACTTTTCCATTAAAGTCTCCTGCTAAGATGAGAGTTGTTCACTAAAAGACCAGTAGAATTCGTCCTTTTCTTGGTGGGAATAGTCTTCTGTTGGAGCATATATTGCTATTATACATATGTCCATATCGTTTCGTGGTAATTTTAACAATTCTTTCACTAACATAGTTGACCTCGCTTATGTTCTGTGCGATTTTCTTTCTAATCATAATAGAAACTCTTGCTTTACTTCTTTCGTGTTTATTTACTCCGGATCATATGTGTACATATCCCTTTAACTTCTCTGTTCCTTGTCCTTTCCTTTTAGTTTCTGATAGGCATATCACGTCAAAGTTGAATCTTGTAATTTCTCTTATTAGTTCTTCTTTTTTCGTTGAGATACCTTGCATGTTCCAGTTACCAATAATCAAATTGTCGTTCTGTGTTGTATCCGTCTATGTTGCGAGGCTTAGCGTTTGGTTTTTTAGCATTTCTTTTTTTTTTCCAAGTGCCAAAGAACTGGTCTGACGCCTCAATCCCGAAACCGGAGGGCCAAGATTATCTGTTGGGGTTTACTCCCTTAGACAATATTCTTCGATTTTGAGGCGTCAAAGGTTACCCTCTTCCGTGTGCTACATAACGTACACCCATTGTATGCCATGCATAGTCCAGGGGGCACGAGACATTAATTCAGTGAGCATTAAAACAGTGAGCATTTCCCAGATGTTTACTACTGTACAAGCATTGGCAGCCTGTATAGCTTCTGAAACTCTTTACCAACCTTTGACCCCTGGATGTCTTCTTCTGGTTTCAATTAAACTGAGTAAATGTTCAAAACATGTTTCATGCATTCTTCTAAACATTCACAACGGCTCCACAATTGTCTCCCTGAAGTTTCTAATTCATTAAATTTCAACCTCTTTCTCTATAATCGAGGTCTCACTTACTAACGTTTATTTCTGTAAGAATAAACAGCTACCGCTATATAGTATAAAGCTTCTCAGCGTTTCTTTGTAATTGTTACCTGTACGAGATTCCAATCTCAAATAACCTCCAAAATTGATAGATCAAAAGTGTAAACAAAAAACATTAATAAGTTCGTAGTAGGCATAGAGTATTAAGTCACTAGCAGGGAGCTGCGTAGAGACTTTAATTATAGGTTTGCGTTTAGCGCAAAGCGTGTCTTTGCCGTTGTCTCGCTTATCTCGTACGGCGCATTTCGAATTGACGCCTACCGGCCTGTCAGAATGTTGCCAACTTATTTCTTTTCTAATGTAGGCAATTTTCGCTTACGGAGAGCATGGAAGTAATAATAAACAAATTAAAACACAATTTAAGGAAATTTCGCATATTCAATTTAACTGCAGTGATAGGGTTAGATCATCAGACAAGTTTAGTTTCAAATTCAACAATTTGCCTGTGATGCAGTGGTAGAACAATTGCTTTTGGCGTGGTGGGTCCAAGGTTCGAACCTCGCTGTCGATCTTGTGTTTTTTTAATTCTATTGCAGGATCTATTCATAGATACATGTATCTACGAGACATTAGAGCATGTCGGTAGTTCAAATTAGCGTATTGGTAATGCGAAACCATTCGTTTGTCTCCTATCTTTAGTGGCTCAATGCGCATAAGAAGTTTTCACTTCAAAAAATAAATAATTAAAAACAGCATTTTAAAACACATTGTCCAAATGTGTCATGTATCAATGACTTCGTCGTAAATTTATTGTGACAAAAGTCACATTTTTATCTTTTATGTTGGAATTAAAAATAAAATTTTGAATGTCTGTGTTAGATTCGTTTCCAGATTACTACAAGCATCGAAACCAGTATTGGGCTATTCGAAAACAAGTTGTGAGACTTATTCGATTCTACCAAGATCTCGAATACATCCGATTCTCAACTGAAGTATTCTAACACTCCCAGATTCCGTGAGTTGAAGTGAGAATATGAATAGAATCGGTTCTCGCCTCGCGCAAGCAACATCTCATCATCGCATGATTGATTCATAAGTTCTCGGGTATTTGCTTCTATTCGAATACAAAATATGTATTCGAATATATTCGAAATTGTGGTAGTCCGATACAACAAAACATTGGAATACTGCGTAATGAAGAATAGAATCGGTCTCCTAACTACGCTACATCTCCGATTCTTAACTTCTCGGATGTTGAATACTTTACCCGATTCTTGTATTCGAGATCTTAGACAGGCATTATTAAATGCGTATTGTATTCGAGATCATTTTTATCCGGGATGGTTGGTTACGCATTATGCTCGCTCACTCCTGCATTCGAATATGTACCTAATTTTTAATTTATTGCTTAATCCTTCTCATAAAATTATTAAATAACGAAATGCTTAAGTACTTTTTGAAATCTGGCTCTCAATTTTAATAATGAAATTTAACAATATCACGAAATGCAGTGCCAATATGCGAATCCAATCAAAGTTAAATGTATGTGAATTCTAAAGCTTCAAGATTTACTTATATTAAAAAATTTATATATATTCATTTAGGGAATTACCAATTACGGGCATAGGTACAGAAGTACTGAAATCAAAAGTCATATCTCGCCACCACATACCTCGAATAGACCGCCGAGACAATTTTTCTAGTAGGTATTTTATTATCCTATAATTCGATTCTTTGTATTCGAATACTTATTCGATTCTCAAAGGTATTCGAATTCAATGTATTCGATTCCGAAAATCATTCGATTATTCCAACACTAATCGAAACCACAATACAAAAGGTAGCTCAGTTTGACAGCATTTATTTTAATATATTTCAGTATCCTGACTTGCGACCAGTGTGGGTTCGAACTACACTACATAGACATTATTTTTTAAGTTTTCACTTCTGCCGGCAGGCTCATCACTGTCTATTTATTTTATTATTATTTTTTAGTTTCGAGCTGCTATGAGTCACTTAATTTTTAGAATGTCTATTAAATACTGGTACATCATTTAAAGAACTCCATAACTATTTGAACCTAACCCTGTATTTTAGATTTCTTAAGAATTGTAATGCTTCTCTTCTGAGCTAATATACAGGGTGATTCAGTCATAATGTCATTAATTTTAACCACGCATTCGGGAGGCTTAGTAAAGACAGAAAATCGAAAAAATAATTTTTTTATTCAACTTTTAAGAATCGGAGCAATTACCCTTAAAATTGCCATTGTGCCACGCCACTGGACCAGTACATTATTTAACCGAGAGGCACTCAGTTCGAACGTTGAATAACAAAAGCTACGTTGTCATATTTCCTACTTTCATCTGTCAAATTAATTACATAAATTTGGAGGTTAAGCCCTTTTCATCACAGAACGGCTGGATGCGGCTGCAACTAGATCCGATTTGTGTTCGCGATACCGGGCCTGTGATACTGCGACACCAACTGAACAATCTAATAAGCAGGGCATCTGATAAATTTAGTTGAATTGGAGCAACACAACGCAAGGACAAGAATCAGTGAAAGCCGGTTGGAGGTTTCCCCAAGTAAAGTTCAAGCTTTAGAATCAGCCGATTTTTCCAGTCTTCTTGATTGTTTCAACTTGTTTACTGGTTTTAAAGTCAACAACAAAGTGACAAAGTGCTGTGTACAGATGAATGTTATTTTACCAGTGCTGGTATTTTATTTTACTTTGCAGTAAGTAAATATGAACAGCTTTTCAACCTCTCTAAATGATTAACTAAGTCAGTAGATTGTTTTTTTTTTACTACTTCTATTACGAAACATATGTGTTTGATTATTTAATCTGTTGAAGTTTTGTAACTTAAGTATTAAAATGTCTTACACTGAAATAAATAATTTGTTTGCAGTCACAACATACACATTGGTCAGACAAAAATGTTCATGCTGCCCATCAGTTTGGCCTTCAGAGCAGATTTGCTGTCAATGTATAAAACAGAGTATTCAGCAATTGTCCAGATTTTCTACAAGTTGCACTGTAAGACAGAGCTTAGCCCATTTTGCTCGCTTTGCAGGAACCCTTGTGAAAGAAGAATGTTGCAAAAAGAATGTTACATTCTGCAGGAAAAGGAAACTATGATAAAAGGTAAACTGGCTCTTCATAAAAAAAAATTAGTTCTGCCAAAAAATTATCATAAATTACTCAAAACTATCAAATATGTAGATGATCATCTTGCTTGGCAGGGCAGAATACCGTTTATTGTGATTTTTTCTTCTGTGCAATGTTTCATTAAAAACCTCTTTACTAAATAGATTATATTCTCGAATGTTTGTTATTTTTCTACAATTAATTTGTAGAACAGTGATAATTGAATTCATTCTTGTCTAAAAATGTACATGACGAACTTGGATCTTAAAAAAGTTAAAATTTTTGAGTTATCAGTATTATAAAATAAAACAAGGTTTGATTTTTAAAAATTTCGATTTTATTTAAAAATTTAGACTTAGACTTGAACTTTTTAAGACTTAAATATTTCAGCTCTTTTCAAAATATCTACTTTTTTGAAAACTTGAATTTTTTAAGTTCCTACTCTTCAGAAAATTTTTATTTGTTTTGAAAATGTCAATTTTTTTAAATTTTAACTTTTCTAATGATTTACACCCTTAAAAATTTAGGCCTTCTTTAAAAATTTTAAAATAGTTGAATTTTTTTTAATTTGGACATTTTTGTAGTATTTTGACCAGTTTTGGAAATTTTAGACTATTTCTCAAGTTTTCATTTTTTTTAATTAAATTTCGAATGATTTTGAATAATTTTAACATTTTTTCAAATTTCAAAACAAATTTCTACTTGTTTTAAAACTTGAAGATTATTCAAGTTTTTTTTATTCATACTTAAAATTTTTTAAGTGTTTTCAAATTTCTTGACTTTTTTCAAAATTCTAATATTTTTGCAAGTTTCAACCCTAAAATTTGGACTGAAAATTTCAGCAACTATTTTTCAAAATTTCAAATTTTTTTGGGACAGCGTAATTTGTTTTTAAATTTTGTTTTTTTTCAAAATTTCATAATTTTCGCAAACTTCCGTTTTTTTTGAAAATTTAGATTTTCTTTGAAATTTTGTCTTTTTTTGGACTTTTTGAATATTTTGTAATATTTTGAATTATTGTAAAAATTTTAAAATTTTAGCCAAATTTAGACTTTTTTCAAAAATTTTAATTTTTCATAAAAGTTTCCATCCTAAAATTTTGGTGAATAGGTCGTAATTCTTTGAAAGTTTTGCCTATTTCTAAATTTTTGGTTTTTCCAAGGGGCATTTTTGCAAAATTTCGACTATTTTTTAAAATAACAATTTTTTTTAATATTTCGTTTTGTTCAAAATTTTGTTGTTTTTGTAAAATTTCGATTTGTTTTCACTATTATTTTACTTTTCAGCATTTCTTCAAAATTTTTAGCTTTTTATAAAAATTATCGTTCAAAAATGTTGACTTTTTTTAAGAACGTTCAACTTTTTTGAAAATTCAACTATTCAAAATTTCGGCTTTTTTGAAAATTTTGACTTTTCTATTATTTTTGACGTTTCTTCAGTATATTTAAAAGTTTCAAAAACTTTGAAGATTTGACCAAAAATATCTCAATTTTTTTTAAATTTCGCCCTTTTAGAAAGAATTTGAATTGTTTTTAAAAATGTCGGTAATTTTTCCGAACTCTTGAATTTTTTGAAAATGTCAACATTTCCAACATGACAATTTTTTCAAAATTTTGACCTATTTTTGAAAATCGTTATATTCTTTTTTGGAAATTGTAACTGTCTATGACATTTCAGACATTTTTAAAAATTTCGACTTTTTTTCAGTAACTTGGGCCTTTAAATTTTTGACTTAAAATTGAAGCTTTTCTTGAAAATTTTGTCAATTTTCAAATTTTAGTCTCCTTCTGAAAATTTGGAATTTTTAGAACTTTCTGCCTTTGTTTCAAATTTTTTGAAAATTTCATTTGTTCCCAAATTTCAGCATTCTCCAAAGTTTCAACTTTTTAGAAGTCCATCTTTTAAAATGTCGACATTTGTCAAAAATTTCACCAAAATGTTACAAAAATGTATTTAGAGCTATAAATTTTTTACAATTTTTTTAGATCACTAAATTGTGCTGAGTATGTGGAGATGACACGATGATTCATTGGAAAATTGGGACAATATAGGTACACCATCAAGGCGAGGAATAACAATATTTTAACTGAGATTCTCCCCACAAATTCCGAGTATACTGTAATTAAAAAATATTAATTATTGGTATCACAGTTAATGTAAATAAATAACTAAAAGATGTTTCAGGTTTTCTATTTATTTCCTTTAATTTACGAAAGCAGTAGAGACATGGGCCTTCCTACTAATGTTATATTGCGTCCCAAACTTAAAAGCGGGTAAATTTTAAATCGGCCAAATTTACAATCGATAAAACTGGTAAAATGAATTTTCCAAATTTCAGGTCGGCAAAGTCGATTGTTAAAGTTAGTATAATTACTCTGAGAGGTTAAGTGAGTTTCAAGGCCTTCCAAAATCCCAAATACAGTAATTTGGGAGAATAGGATTAATTTTTGGAAAGCTATAACTTAAATTCTTTCCCAAATTTTTAAATTTTGCATTTTGACTTTTTCTAGATCTTTGAAATTTTTTCATATTTAGAAGCAAAATTCTTAAAAATTCGAAGAATTTGACAGGTCAAACAAATATTACCTCCCAATTATACTTCTTTTGAAAGTCTGGAATATTCTTTGAAATGCACTTTTTTCAAAATTTTAATTTTTTTAATCTTTTTGAAAATATGCTTTTTGTGAAAGGCTGTTATTTTTTCCAGATCTAGATTATATTTCAAAATTTAGAAAGCTTTTTAAAATTTGAACCTTCCCTGAAAATTGCCACTTTCCAGAATTTAGATGTTTTCAAAAATTTCGACTTGTCTGATAATTTCCACATTTCCTCAAAATTTCCAATCTATCAATAATCCTTTTTTTTAAATCATCTTACAAAATAATTTCGAAATTTTTGGAAATTTTGACTTTTTTAAGAGTTGAATTTTTTTAAATTTTAGACTGAAAATTTCGAAATTTTCTGGAAATCTTGATATTTTTTAAACAGTCTGCCTATGCTTTATAATTTCCACATTGTTTTAAATTTCAACTATTTTTTTAAAATTGCTACTTTTTGCAAACTTTAAATTTTTTAACTTCTAAAATCTTTTTTCAAAATTTATTTTTTTTAAATTTGGATTTTTATGAAAAATGGTTTTTTTTTAATGTTGCTAAAGATTCCGATTTTATTTCAAAATTTCGACTTTTTTTTTCAAAATTTTTACTGTGGTCAAAGTTTAGGCTTTTTAATTAAATCCTATTTAAAAAAAATTCACCAGTTCTTCAAAATTTCGACTCTTGAAAATCTCTGAAGTTTTCATCAAAATTTCAATTTTTATTTTGAAAATTAGTACGATTTCAGAGATTTCTATTGAAAATTTCGATATTTTAAAAATTAACTTTTTGAATTACAATTTTTTTATGCATGTTTGGATATTTTTTGACATTTTGACTTTTTTAAAAGTTTCGATTTTCATTTTTTTTATTTAGCGCTACTTTAGAATGTTCGCCTTTTTTTGAAAATTTCCATCATTTTTCAAATCTAGATATTTCTTAAAATGTTTGTTTTTTTAATTTCAGATTATTTTGCAAAATTTCAACTTTTTAAAATTTCGCAATCTCAAAACTTTTGAAAATTTTACATTTCCTATGAAAATTTCGATGTTTTTCAAAAATTTGACCTTTTCAAAAGTTTGTTTTTTCCAAAATTTGAACCATTTTATTTTTAATTCTCCTCATAATGTACACTTTAAAGATAAATTTCATGCTTTTTTTTTTATTTCAAGCTCTTTCTTAGCATTAAAATGAAAATAAATAAATAAAAAAGACATAAAAAAGAACTGCATCTGTTTTCTATTTTATTTTAAAGCAGCTTTTTACATGGTTACATTATTTCATACAGTAAAATGTAACATAAAAAATGAATGAGAGGAAACAGGTTAACATTTAGAAAGATCAAAAATGCTTCAAATGTTGACACCTCATTCAGTCCATTTTGATTGTTGCTAATTTTCACAAATCCTTTAATGCTTTGCTGTAATGTGGTGTTCGAAAGATTTTAACTTTTGGGTGTAGCCAGCAATTTCAGTATTTTTACTCATGAGTCAGTAGTACTGTATCTGGCTTTCAATGGGCCCTGTGAAAAATATTAAATTTAGGCCTCGCAAAAAACAATAATTTCATACTTACCACCTGAACATAATTTCGACAATTAAAAATAGGTCAACATCGGCATAAACACTTTTGTGTCCTATTCTTATCTTGCACCCTGTGCATTTGCACCTGCCTCTCTAGAGCCCTGTTAATCAATGAACAACATAGTTCCTTAAAAACTTCATTATTTCTGGTCTGTGGTGTAAAGTTGCACATTTTGTTGAAAATATCCTTCTCCAATTTCGTTATTCTGAAGTTGGTAAATTACTGAAGAGTTTCAGTGTGATATCTTTGCAGATGTACAATACCTAGTTTAAAAATATATTAAAAATTGTTTTGATTTTAGGATTTATGTGTTACCTTCAAAAATGATTGGTCCTATGAGATTTCGATGTACATCTGTCGTATTTTATTTTGGATATAATGCTTTTTACTCTCACATTTAGTGAATTATGTATCCCGTTGATTCAAACCAGTGTTCAACTGAGATGACTTTAATTGTGTTCAGGGATGTACAAGTAGATGCAACTAAAATACTAAGTTGCTGCTGAACTTATCATATGAATGTTCTTGGTGAACTTTCCATTATTGTTTCAGCCCTCGCACCAGTATTGTTTGTGCATTTTCCTTGTGCTCCAGCAGACTCTCAGTTTTCCTAAAGTGCAGGAAATCTACAACAAAATTAAGAAAATCACTCTGCAAATATCTCATGCTCAAGCGAGCTTGTGCAGTAGTTTCCTCTGTGCCCCACTCTACCAACTTTTTGCGGCACAATCTGCTTCACTAAACAAAATTGTAACTATCCATAGTTTTCAAATAGTGCACAAAATCCACAAAAAAGTTATGGCATTTAGTCTCCAAGTCCTCGATGCAATTCCACACGAAATAAACCCACTTTCGATCACCATTCACCTTTGATCAGTTCGAGATCGTTCCATAAGAACCACTGCTACAAACATTTTTTGTTTTAAATGAAAACCATCGTAAAGAAAGAACAAAAAACGGCAGAACTATTTCACCACGATATTCATTTAAAAAGGAGGTAGGAAACCCCCGTAATGAAAAGCAGAGCATGATAAACAAAACCACAAAAATTGACACTATTGACAGTTGACAATGGCAGGTGACCATTGAACTACTTTTACTTCATAGATAACAATATGTAATAAGAAATCGCCTGCCTTTTTGTTTTTCGTTACTTGTTCTTGCTTTTGTTCGCTATAACCTCTTCTAACAAGTCATTAGACAATCAAAGCACACTGGATGACTTTTTTACTTAAACACTGAATAGTTCATTCTGCAGCCGCCACCCGGATTTTGTTCGTATTACATCAAACATTAAATTCTTTTATCTATTATAATTATTATGCATTCCTGCAATTCGCATTAGATATGTTAAATGATTTTAAATCTATTCATCATGTCTAACAGCGTTGATTCAATCAACACTAACAGTATAACGACAATATTTTAAAATTTTGGCAACGTCGCATCCAAGCTGACAGAGGTCAAATTGGATATGTCATACCATATACTTAATAAGTAAGTATATGTATCATACGAAGCTACATGACCGCCAGTGGCAGCCTGAAAAGGGGTTTTAATTATGATTTGAAATGATTTTTTTTTCGGCGAAAATGTATTATAAACATATATTTTTAATAGCGGATTCGTATCATACTCATTTTTCTCTACCTTCTGTTAAAATTAATGACATTATGACTGAATCACCCTGTAGATATAAGCATAGTCAATTAAAGTGATCCCTTTCGAGCGTACCCACATTTGCCCTGCAAACCACATCGAAATGGCAAAGTTATGTTGGCGCAGGTTAAACGGCTTATTCGCTTTTAGGCTCGGATTTAGAGTGTACACGGCACCGACTCCGGGCTGCGAACCTGGTTCCGGAATTTGAAGATGATCATCGCCACATCTTTGCCGCACCGGTATAACTTTGCCTTGCTGCCGCAGATTAAGGATTAAAGTGGACCGGGACACACAATCTCATCGTTTAACTGTAATCTCCGGAAAGTTTCCTCAGAATTGATCGGGTAATCCGAGTTTAAACTTATGTCCGAACTAGTGTCTCGACGTTGCCGAGGGATTGATTTCAAATTGGGGAAAAGCTCGAGTGCACCTGAAGCTCTAGGGGGGTCGGGTTTCATCGTAAAATTTGTTTTGGTCATAGAGTTAAATTTGTAGCTGTCATTACAGATCAAACGGCCTTTGAAGAGGACGGTGTGGTTCATGTAAGCATATAATACACAAGAAGTATTATTTATTGAGTGCAAGTTTTGTGGGAGACGTAAATTATTTATTACTTCTAGTTTAGTATGCAACAGAAACGCCGACAGCAAATAATTCTAAATTTAATCGCATACTGGTTGCTATAGAGTTATTTGTTGGGTACGAGAAAATTTCAGCTTCTCATAAATACCAGCTAAGTACACAAAGAGCATCCTTATTATTTTGCAACTCGGATATTTGTGCATTTAATATCCGTTAGCCTTAAATACAGTCTATACAATTTACTTAACGGTTCCGTATATAAATGAACCTTTAATAAGTCCTGTGCAAATATTTTCCGATGAATTTCGAGCTGAATTTCCTTTCGCAACACGCCACATCCTGAAATGCTCGTCGACGTGTACCTACACAATTAATAAACATAATAAAACGTGAAATTACAAAACAAGTCGATAAATCGATTGTTTATTTATTTCCGTCTCTTTCTATTAAAAGCTGACGGATCCGAGAAAACTAGCTGAGAATACTCGTTAATTATCTGTTAGAGGCAGCAGGACAATTCACAAAAACTACAAATGAGGTTAATGTCAAATAAGCCCTAGCTTTAATGGTGCCTGATTTTTTTGTCTTAAAGAGGCACAAAACTGTTCCGTTACGATTAAGGAAAACTTCCTTAAAAGTTATTCTTTTTTCCTATTTTTTTAGAAAATTTATGCTTCAAATCAAGTTTGAAAATTTTTATTGTCTCTGAAGCATTGTTTTTCAATTTCCTACTAAGTGATACATTTTTTAGAAAAAGCCTTGCATCTGTCAATAAAAAAGTGTACAGCTTCCTCAATGATTATATTTAAACACCATTTTTCCAATATTCTAAATTGACAGAAGTATAACCATTTACAGAAGATTGAGAAACTCTTCATTAATGTTATCAATGTACAAGATTGACAAATCTCAAAAATTAGCTTTGAAAAAGGTTTTCACGTTCTTATGGTAAAAATATGTCTGTTAATCTAAAAGATTGAAAGAATCTGCTTCAAAGAGCCAAAGCTTACATTTATTTAAGTCTGGTAGATTTCGTAATAGTTTGAATTGACAGAAATGTAAAGTTTCCTAGAAATTTGGGATAATCTTTATCGATTTATTAATCCATATGATAAGAAAAACGTTCCATTTTGAAGAAGATTTTCGCAACCTTCTGTTTCAATAGAATGTTAAGCAAGTACCATACGTTCCAAATATAATCCTTAAGAGAGATTTTCTTCATCGCATGTAGGATAACGAATATTTTATTTTTCATTCTTCTACTAAAGTTTCACCCCTGCCAATCTACAACATTGAGAAAATCGTTTTTAAAGTAACCTTACCAGAACATTTTATTAGTGTTATTTATGGATTAACGAACTGGTGCAGTTTATCCATTCTTCTTGTGAAATTTACATTTTTATGTATCCAAAACATTCAGAAATTTTATTGATAGAAATCTAAATTGTAAACTTTATAAATCTTTTGGACTGACAAAAATAACTTACCTCAAGTTTGTAAAAATCGTCTGAAAAATTATTAATCTTTTGCTATAGTTTACACTTCTGTTAATCTAGAACATTATGGAAATCTTTTTCAAAATATTGTTTGAGGAAGATTTTTACAATCTTCTTGACAGATGGGTAAACTTTTTCAGAAGATATTTTTTCTATTTCTTTATTTATACCATAAAATTAAAAGACTTCGAGGATAACCTTCAAATAATATTGTAAAATCTAATAAATTAATAGAAGTTTAAGATTTGACAGAATATTGAAAAAATCTTCAGACATTTTTAGTAGAGATTTTTTTATTTTTCTGGAAGAGTGATAAAATTTTCTACGAAGATACTTCTTTAAGTATTATCTTTGGAGTAAATTTTCTCCAGCTTGATTGACAATAACCTTTACCAGAAAATTAATAAAATCCACACTGAAAATTGTGTTTGAAGATTTTGCTCATTTGGGCTGTATGAAATGGTAACTTTATTACAAAGATGGTATGAATATTTGAATAAGTTTTATTTAGTCTTGTGTTGACAAACAGCACATTTTCTCATTTTTCTGGCAAAACTTACACTTCCTTCAATGCAGAAGATTGGGGAAATCTTCAAAAATAATCTGTGAGGAAGATTTTCATAATATCAGTATTGACAGAAAAGTAGACTTTACCAAAACATTTGTCATTTATCAGAAAATTAAAAGACTTCGTAAATAAACTTTACCAGGAGATTCATTATTTTTCATAAAATTAAATGACAATTCTTCGAAAATAATCTGTGAAGAAGATTGTTCAAACTTCCAAAATGATAAAAGTGACAATATTAGAAGATTGAAGAAAATCTTCAAAGACAACTTTGATGTAAATTTTTTTCAATCTTCTGGTAAAGATTACAATTGTCAATGAATAATATTTCTTTAAGGATTTTCTTTAAAGAAATGTTTTTCTATCTTCTGGATTAACGGAAATCTATTCTTTACTAGAAATATTTCAACAACCTTTTCTTAATTTTTTAAGTTACTAAATGCATTAACTTTGCTAAATATTGAGAAAATATTGTGTAGTTTACTTAATCTTTCGTATCTCAAATTGTTCAACCTGTCTCAATCTTCTGGTATGATTGATATGTTTGTCAATACAAAAAATGGAGAAGATCTTTAAAGTAGTATTGGAAGAAGGTATTCTCCTTCTTGTAAACTTTATTAGAAGATTTTCTTAATCTACTGGATTGATGAATTGATGAAAATTTTCTCAATATTTTCCTAAAGTTAACACTTTCAATTGATGAAACTAATAAAATCTTCAAAAATATCTGGAGATACTTTTTGGAACCTCAAATATTGGTAAAAATGTAAACTTTATACAAGGCTAAAAAAATTTTTATGGCAGTAAGAATATAAATCTTACAAAAATATTGAGAAAATATTTAAAACCTAATCTTTAAAGGCGATTTTGCTCCTATTTTGGATTGACGAATTGGGAAGAAATTTTTTCAGTTTACACTTCTGTGAACCCAGAAGCTTGAGGAAATTTCTTTTACAGATTATATTCAAAGAAGCTTTTGATAGTCTCTTGTAAATTGACAGAAGTTTAAAGTTTACGAAAGCTAATAGTAAAATCTTCAAAGATTTGCTTTGACAAAAATTTCGTAATCTTCTCGATTTAAGAATTCAAAAATAATGTTTGAAAAATATAAATCTTCTTGTAAAGTTTACACTTCCGTAATTCCAGAAAGTTGAAAAAAAATTCAAAGATAATGTTTCAACACAATTTTTGCAATGTTCTAGATTAACCGAGGTGAAAAATCTGCCAGAAGTTTGAGAAAATCTTAATAAAAAATTATATTTGCAGATTTGCTTTATCTTTCGGATTGACGAACTGATAAAGGTATCGTCAATTTTCTGATTAAATACCTCTACCAATTAGGAATCTTGAGAAAATTTCTTGAAATATTGTGTTTGAGGAACATTTTCTCAATATTCTGGATTAACAAAAGAGAAAACACAGAAAATTAGGAAAATTTTCAAGGATATTATTTGAATTCTATGAGATCCAAGTGCGAAGTCTGCCAGAAGTTTCAGAAAATCTTAACCAAAAATTATCTTCGCAGATTTTCTTAATCTTTTAGATTGGTCAATTGATGAAAATTTCGTAAATATGCTGTAAAAATTTGAACTTCTGTCAGTTCAAAGCAAAACAGAAGCAAACTTGCCCAACTTGAGTCTAGAAACCAAGAGGATTCTAAACTCAGTATTGGAGATGAAGATACTGTCAACACCGTTTGACGAAACGTCAGAAAAACAATCTGTTTGTGAATTCATCCCAGAAAGCAAGAAGGTTCTTAACATTCAATTCATAGAGTTCTCCATTCAAATCGCCATCAATAATTTATATTTTTGAATATTGTGAATCTTCCCCATTCCAGAATTTGTTTTTCTAAGAAATAGGATGAAAGGTGAACATTTTATCTTTTTAAAGTGCTGAATGTATCAGATACACTTATTTAAACGCAAGTTATTAAGCCCATGATGCGAATTAACCACTCTTCAATCTTACGTGAGATTTGCGCCCAAATTGGCGGCTTCCACTACTCCAGTGAGAACGGAAATTCCCAAATATGTTTAATTCATTCGAAAATGGGCAATCTGCGTCCAGATGCGGCTATGGAACAGGGCGAAGGAGCAACGATGTTCCAACATCAGGTACAAGTTCTAATAAGCTCGGTCCGTCGCAGTCGACAGGAGTGACGCCTTGCGGCGACGCTTGGAAGTGTGGAAATTACCTCATTTATTAGGTAAGGGTGTGCGACCCTTGTGCTGACACCTCTCCTTTGCACCTGCTGCAAAGTATTATTGAGTTTGGAAAGGGAAACATCGAGATCCTGGGTTTTATACATTATTGGAACTAAGTGCTGCATAAGGAGGATTTTGGCCATTTCGACTAAAGTTTCGACCTTTAGAGTCACTTCAAACGTTGAAAGCTATTTGCGTTATAAAAAAAAATGGTAAAATATATACGTCGTGTTATAATATATACCGGGGGTCTCAGTTGTATTGTTGCAATGGCATATCCCCGTTATTTAATAAGATATAAATTTAAAATTTGTGATATCTAATTAACACCCAAAGTTCTTTACACTAAACCTAATAATAATATTCTCTCACTTCTGGTTTAACCGAAAACGACCCTAACTTTCTTAATTTTAATAACTCCCAGTAAGTTTTTCTCAAAATTTGAATTCTACGCAAAAATCCCTTTCCAATGATGTATCACACTTTGAGCACTTAGCAACATTAAAAGAATACATAGAACTTCGGTCATAAAAAAATAAATAATCTTCAAGGTGTTATTAATTATTGATACCCCTTGAAACTCGATGTAATTTTAGGATATCTCCTTCTGTCTCGTATTAAACTTAGTAAATATTTAAAACCTTTTTCGTTTATTCTTAAAAACCTTCACAGCGACCCCGCAATTGCCTTCTTGAAGTTTCTAATTCATTAGGTTTCAACTGCCTTCTCTATAATCGAGGTCTCGTTCACTAAAATCTATTTCTATACAAATAAACAGCTACTGCTATATAATATAATGCTGCTCGTTGTTTCTTTGTAATTGTCACCTGTACCAGAGTCCAATCTAAAGAAAAATCAATTTCATAACACAAAACACAAATAACCTCCAAAATTGACAGCAATTGTAGATTCGCGTTACGCGCGAGACGTGTCTTTATTGCCGTTGTCTCGCCTATCTCGCCCGCCGCATTTCGAATTGATATAGGTACAAATACCTACAAGACATTAGAGCATGTCATTAGTTCAAATTAAGTTATTGGTAACTCAAAACCATTCGTTTTCCCCTATCTTTAATCGCTTAACGCCCCTAAAGAAATTTTCACTTCAAAAATGTTACCATCTTCTTCAATTAGGTTGACATTAGCAGTAACTTTATCAACAACTCTTCAAAGAAAGGTTCTCAAATTTATCTCGGCTTACTTTTAATGCCATTCACCGCAATAAAAGTTCAAGAAAAATGTTTCCTCTGGATGGACAGGAAGCTGCAAGGTAACTCTTTATAGCTTTCTTTATATTAAGTTTCTTTTAGTCTTTTAGATTGACATGCGACTAAACGCAGTAAAAGAAAAGTAACAATGAAAAATCTATATTAGCGTCACTCATTATGTTAAAAGATTTCCCAGTAACCTTTTAAAGAATTCGTTTGATTGATATTGCAATGAAATTTTAAGAAAAGGGAAGACTCTTTATAGCTGTCATCAGAGCAATGTTGCCAGAGTCTTCTAAATTGACAGAAGAGTACATTTTTTCGCTGATATTTACCAGTAAGGTATACGGAATGCTTTTTAGTGTTTTGTATTATCTATAGAAGAAATATCTTTCAATATTCCGAATTAGTAAAAGGTAAACGCCTTTCATCAATAGTGCTGGTAGTGTTTCAAAGAAACATTGACGGCAAGATTATACTTTAGGTCATTTATTTCAGTAAGGTTAACAAAATGTTTAAAACCTTAGGATTAATAATGAGATTATCAGTTATTATTAGTTATTTACCCAGCTGTATTTCAAAAAACTTTCTTTAGCTGGTTCGACTTCTGATAACCATACTTTATATCACTCCTTTTAACAAGATTTCAAGGAAAAATGTCTCCCTTCTAGATCGACAAGAAGATGAAATGGAATTGTTCAAAGCCAAAGCTACTGTGATATTCTAAATTTTATCTTAGTCTTGTAAATTAACATTAGATGGACTTTCTCATTAGTGTTAGGCGATAAACTCCAAAAAAATATGTTTTTTTTTTTTTGCTGAATTTCTTTGATTGACAAGAAGATGAAACGAAACTCTTTATAACTCCTAATAAGACAATGTATGAAAAAAAGCTTCTTCATCTTCTAAATTGTCACAAGAGTGAATATCTTCATAAGTGGTTAGCAATAAGGTTATAAAAAAGTAGCTTTCAATGTTATGGATTAATATTGTCACTAAAACTTTTAAACTGATAATTCTAGTTACGTCTAAATAAACATTCTTCTCTTGTTTGCAGTTACAGCAAAGGTACTCTTTATGACATTTATTGAAATAGGTTTTTAAATCTTCTGAATCGAAACGAATACTACTTTGCTTTAATGCTTCTCAGTTATCTAGATGCCTCAAATTTTGAATATACCACAGGAAGCCGAAAATGGGATATTTTCATACATTGCATTAGGGCAGTTTCATGGAGACTTTTTCCACCTTCTAGAGTGGAGGCGTTTTACATCTTCTGGAGTCTAGACTAAACTAACGGAAGATGCATTCTCTGGCTTTAGTTACGAATGCAAATAATAAAAGTTCCCCTTTGAGGAAGTTTTTTAACTGGTAAATTCCGGAACATTTACCAGCAGGTAATTATGTTGAAGGGTCGGAATGATGGATGTAACAAGAATTTCAGGTAAATGCGTTCCGAAATCCCAAAATAAAAGGATCCTGACTGGAAATCCCGCTCATCACGACGTTATTCAGTTCCTAAGCTATTGTTAAACGTTAGAGGGTGGAATAAACAAAATATCTGCCAAGAGCACACCCAAACCGAAGGGATAAAGGTGGTGTTTATGAATGAACGGGCCTTATCCCACCTATAAGTGTAATCAATCATCAAGGAGGCTTCGGGCTCTTCACGTCAAACTCATTCACGTCGGCAATTAGCAACTGCGTGTCGTGCGTTACAAATACGCGCTCGTTTTCATGTTCTTTCGCCTGCCTACACAATTTTCTGGCTCCGTTCGAAGATGGAAAGGATAAGATCCCACCATATACAGTGATTTATAAGGAAATTAAACGCGACCGCTGGTAACATCGAGGGCCAATTGATTTTATCTGGTGTTTAACTATGTTTGCTCGAAATTGGGGACGACGCAATGGTCAGCCTAAATGGGCCCGTCGAGTGTTCCCCTGGGTGTCGCAAACGCAAAATGGGAATTCCAAGTATTTGAAATCTCATTTGTATTGTGTTCAAAAAATAATATGAATCTTGGATGTATCTTCCAAAGATAATTATTGAAAACAATTTTATTGTACTCAACATAGGAAATAATTTGCTGAATATTAGAATAAAATTCGTTTGAATTTATGTAGATAATTGTTGTAAATATGTTGCTCAATTTAATGGTAGCAAGTGCAGTGAAATAATTAGCTGAATGATTTTAGGAGTTCGGGGTGAAGTTAATGGTCGCAGGGAATACAGCGTGAGTGGCGAATTTTCTGAATAAGGTGTAAAATGATTAATTAAGGGGAGAACAGTATCTGGTGATTAGGAGTCGAGTCACAAGCGTCGGCAAGTATAACGGCGTCGTGACGCATTGTTTAGCGGGACATTGTGCAGACACAAGTGAGTATCTATTGATTGGTACCAGGGCAGATTGCAATCACTTCCAAATTGGATTGAAACCGGGGGAGAGAGCGAACAAGCAAGCAACCTACCGGTGACTGGCAGATGGCAGACGAGGGTTACTTGAGGTGGAACACAATGCATATGCATTCAGACAAAGAGCGGTGTTTAATTCTCTTCCACCCCCGGTTACCTCATCCGCGCCAGATGTGCCCACGTGAGCACAATTCCATTTAGTTTTAGTAGCCATTATGCCCGCGGCCAATGTACTCAGGTGTCGGGCCTCGGTCGGATTAAATCACGCTGCAAAGGTGCACCCTCGCGTCACATAGCCAACTCGGATGATGAGAACAATTGCCGAAAAAGGGATTCTCCCCCGATTACTTTGATAAGCGGGCCATTAATCATGACCAAAAGGGAAAGTAAAGAGTTTATATTCTTTCGAATGCAACAAAAATACTGGAACTAATTGGGCGGTGGATTTTAAAAACCATTATTTCGGTTGACAGTCGAGGATTTGAGTAAAACCAAACTAGTAACTGTTTAAAAGTTCCCCTTTTTACCCCCTAGATGTAGATCGAGCAATCATAGATCATAATAATCACCTAATAAGCTTGTTAAGTTTAACACATTTTTACAAGAAGAAATAATAAGTTGTGAGAAAAATACTAAAACAGAAATAATTCCTCTTTATCCTCTATCGATCCAGAAAAACCCAAAAGAGCACTCATGCTGATAATCCAACACTAAAAAGAAAAATATACCCAGAATATTAGTTGCATCATTCGTAAAAGTGAATCTCTTTGTGACGAAACCGCAAGACTCAAAAATATTTCTTAGGCCAATTTTGCCAACGCTATGGAAGAAATTCATCCTCTATCAATTTAGAAATTCGAGAAGTTCTCTTTGAAATATTACTGAGAGCTTTAACGGACTTTTTGTAGTTTTATATTAATCTAGAAGGCTGCAGAATGTTACTGAAATTAACTACAGCTAACTAAATAAAGATTATACTCCTGCTTTCAAACCCAACTTAAACATTACTGGTATCATTAGAAAAAGGAGTTTACCTTTTACTAAACCAGAAAACTGATAGAGTTAACTCCTCTATCAATGTAGAAGATTACTGCACTTAATGACGTAAAGATTTATTTTGTCTCCTTAGAAAAGAATATTCTTTGAAACGTTACTGGAATCATTGAAGAAAACAGTCACATTTTACTAAAGGAAAAAATTGCAAAAGTTTATCCGTCTGTCAATCCAGATTCTAGAAAATTAAGAAAGTCTTTTTGAATCATTACCTCATTTTGAGTAAAAGTTAAATCCTATTTAGCTTTCTACCTATCAAGAATAGTAGACAATTTCACAAAGATTACTCGTCTCCACAAGACTTTAAATAATCATCTGCATGTTTCTTACTGAAGCGCCGTTGGACAAAGATCGTTTATGTGTAATGGAAAGCGAAAGTAGGAGACACAATAGATCCCTGCAGCACCTCCGCCTTAGTCAAAAATGTTTTAGAGATGCCGTCGTTAACAACCTGAAGTCATTTAAGAGGTTGGATCCAGAGGAGGTCCACAAGATGTTAATTTGCTGAAAAAATACTAAAAAAATTGAAATACAAATCTTGTCAAGATTTCTGTTTCAATTTTTGAAAATAACCAAGACCAGTCCGTTCCGCCGAAAAAATACTAGTGCCAACCTTCATGCAAAGCCTTTGAGATACAGAATGCTGCAGCTCTCTATTTTTTCCATAGTTGACTCAGATTTAAATAACATCGGTGAAGAAGTCTCCAGTTGAATGTCGCTATCTGAAACTATATTGGCTATTTAAGATGATTCTATCATCCGGGATAAAAATCTCAAGGATAATAACCCTTTCCTTTGCTTTAAATATAATTTTTAGAACCTTATTGTATTGAATGTTTAAAAGGTTTGTGACAATTTATTTTATTGTAAATTACCGTTGTTGTTGTTGTTTTTGTTGTTGTTGCTGTTGTTGTTATTTTTGTTGTCATTTATTTATGAAACTGAACAAATAAGCTTTAGTTTCTTAAATGAGTAATTATCAAGAGCGACTTATGAGTTCATCCTGTTTATATCAAAGATTAACATCAAAAGGGGAACACGTAGTTAAAGATTGACATAAAAGATTGACGTAGTTAATATTTTGCAAGTAACGTGAGTGATTCCTTTACCTTTTAATGTGGTTTATATTTTATTTGGGCGACCTCCATGATAAAAATTGGACATTTCATCTCTTTCACTGAGAACTTCGAGCGACGGAAAAGCAAAGGTAGTAAATTTGGAGGTAAAGCTGAAATCTCGACAGTCAACCGAGTGTGAAGCTAGGGCTGGCAGAACGTGATAGTGGGTATTACCGGGCCGGAACGGAACGCTGGACGCACGAGGATTAGCTAAATGCCGAGGTGGTGCTGAAGGTGAACGGCGACAGATAAGACACTACCACCCTGCACAACCTCGATATCGCAAGGTAATGAAGTGACCAAGCGAACCGACCCACCGTCTTCCAGCATCAGAGATCGCTCGCTAAAAAACCGCCTCATTAACACTCGACTGAATTCAGTTAATCGCCGAAATGGCTATGCTATTTTCGTATGCTGTCAATCTGATTTCAGAACGATGGTTCAGTTAACTTCTTGTAATTGTACCAATAAAAATCAAGAATACTCTCTTCTAGACGAATTTTAATTTAACCTGGTAATTATCAATGTAAGACCACTTCGAATGCACTCAGGCGTAGTTATATTAATAATCTAATATTTGTACCACTCTGACCATCGCCAAAAATACCGACCCAATTTTTCAAGCACGAAACAACAAGCTGGTCGTGACATTTTTAAAGTGAAAACTTCTTTAGGTGCGTTAAGTGACTAAAGATAGGCGACAAACGAAAGGTTTCGCGTTACCAAAAATGGCCACTTTGAACTACTTACCAGATAATCTAATCAAAAATATGAAAGATTTAACAAAATTGCAGTGTTTTTCGAATTACTGCATAATTTCGATAATTCGACACCCCTCTAATCCGAACCTCGCTAATCCGAACACCGCTAATCCGAACACCAGTAATCCGAACCTCGCTTATCCGAACCGCGCTAATCCGCCACCCGGCGAATCCGCCACCCCGCGAATCCAGATAAATTGGAAACATATTTTTTTAAAATTTCGTGAAATTTGTTATGCAAATATAAAATTTGGATAGTGTGACAGATTTTTTAATATGCAGTTACCCGAAATAGACAAGAAATAGATTGCATACAATTATAAAAGATTGAAATACAAATCTTGTTATTATTATTAGATTAGAAACACAACAAAGGTTGCTCTAACCCGCTTCGATAGCCAAGCTATCATCTTCAGAGGGATACTGAAGATGATAGCTTGGCTATCGAAACGCGTTAGAGCAACCTTTGTTTTGTTTCTAATCTTTCTTGGTTTCGGGAAACAAGATTTGTATTTCAGTTTTTAAAGATCACCAAGGACCAATTCGCTGCACCAAAATTATAAAAGATATAAAAACTAAAAGTAATAACTTTTACTTACAAATTATAAAATTTTTATTTTTGATATTACAATTTGAAAATTAAAACAAAACTGTTATATCTTGGTTTTAAGTTTTTAGTTGTTTTCAGTCGGCAGTCCCATAAATGCCCATTTTTTTATTATCCCGCGTTGTAAATGACTATTCCTATTCTATTATGTATAACTTTTTTGTTGTGTTTCAAGCCATGCGTAGTTTGTTTACTTGGACAATTAAAGGTTTGCGTCGTAAACAGAAACTAATTAGTTTCATTGATATCGGTAGAGCATTCTTCATCTTTCATCATGTAGAGTTCAACACCGAACAATCACAAGATACATGACACCAGCATAAAATAGGTTAGAGGAATCTATAATTAATCGTCACTTTTATAAATAAGCTGATAATGTTATTACTTCGGTGTACACTGTTTATCAAATTGCTATGTCCAGTTAGTGTTCGAGTAATAAGTGTTAATAAACGGTTGATTCTCGCTCCTGATCTTGACCTGGACCTCAGGCGCTAGCGCGATAGTTTTAGTGAATGTGAGTGCATTGTGCCCTAGCGGATACCTTGACCAGGATGAGGTACAAACAGCAGATCACCAGAAGGATAATACCCATGCCAGGTGATTGAAATTTGATCTCCTTACAATCATTGTTGCTCTTGTTTATTTAGGTTATCTCTGACTCTCATTTTATCATCTTAACAACGCACAAATAAGGTTCCATTAAATTATCTTATCAAACGATTGGATTGAATTTACTGGTCTACACAGCTCGCAATATTCATAATAAATCCTCTGAAATAAGTCGAGTTATGAGGTTGAAATTGAGACGTATAGGTGGTTATTTAGAAAATACAAAGCGAAGATGACAAGATGGATGGGCGTCATTAGATGTGGCCCCAGTTGAGTGGTTCATTTGTACCTGTCGCTGTAGCAGGTGTAAAGTTGCACCTGGCGCCGACGGGCGGCCAATGGACAACGAAAAACAAGACTTTCCGACACATCGCTCGCTCAACTGCTCAGACTATTTAAAATGAGGCGAAAATGGAGGTCCGACGGTCCGAGTCGCAACTTACGATAACCTGAACACGTTATTAATGTGATTAGTGAAAACGTGCGTCGCTTCCATGTTTCGCTGTTGAAGCGACCAAGTCCAATTTTATGTAACCGAAACCGGCATATTTTTATAAAAACACTAAAGCAATTAACTGATAGAAAAATTCACTCTAATGCACCTCATAAATACCAAATGTTGCAAACAGTTTGTTATTAAAAACCTGTTAAAATCTTTTTTGAATTTTTTTTACTTCGCTTAGAGTGCTCAGCTTCTTTGTCGAATTGCATGTGTGCGGTAAGAACTGACAAAACGGTGGGGTGTCCGTAAATTTAAACTTCAAGGTCATCCGAAAGTCCTACCTTTTGTGAAATATGACGTTATTGGAACTCGTGCAGAAAAAGATAAAAAAAAAACATTAATTAACTGAAGCATCTAATGCAGATAAAATGAGTCTTTCACATTATTTCATTTATATCAATATTTTAGAAGCTAGCACAGATTTATTAATTGCAGGCAACACCGTAATTAGTGAAGAGTAAGAGTCGCTGTTGTTATGCAATATACCACAGCCAGCAAAAACGTTAATTATATTTCCGAAAAAAAGCAAAAATGTTTTAGATTTAAAAGTAATAAAACGTGATTAATATACAGGGTCCTGCAACAGTGCGTCGGGCATCTGTAGAATCCTATAATAAAAATGTTAGGATTTCCATTCAAATGCAGACCTTAACTGTGTACAAGGATGCATTTCAGAAAAATATGTTCACATGTACAGGCTGTCTCCAAAAAGTGTGAGCCGCTGAGGGTAAATTTTTTAAATAAAACCCCCTGTATTTTATTACATTTTTGGATTTCTTTCTGATAACTTTACATATTCCTAAGATATTGTTAAATTTGGTTAAATACTTCCAGAGTAATAAATAAATAAAGAGAAAAAAAATATTTTGCAACATTTTATTTAAAAATTAATCAAAAATACAAAAACGCCCTAAAATCAAAACTACGGTAGGTGTTTCCTGTAGTGGGTCTCTAGTTACCATGCTATAAATATCTTAAGCCTTACTCGTACAGGGTGTCCAAAATTCAATGCCAAATTGGCTAAAATATGAAGCAATTTTTCTTCGTTTTTTCAAATAGAACACCCTGTATATTTTTTTCTGTGAAATACAGAATTAAAAAATGAACATTTTTTTGTACCTACAAATATTTCGAAATGACATGTACATGTGAACATATTTTCCTGAAGCACATCCTTATACACAGTTAAGGTCAGCATTTGAACGGAATTCCTAACTTCTTTATTATAGGACCTATAGATGCCCGACGCGCTGTTGCAGGACCCTGTATATGTATAATGTGACATATTAGAAAAAACCTTGAAACGTTAAAGGTAAAGATAGAAAACTATTATTACTTTAAACTCTAGAGAGAACATCGATATTTTGAAAGGGGATAAATACGATAAATCTAAGAATACAGAAGTTGCCTAATTTGTTACAGCAAAGAAATGAATCAAGGGAATATAAATAGTTGCTTATTCAATTTAAGGAATATTAATTTTATAAATTGACGTTTCCCAATTTCAAAAGTCTATGAATATATATGAAATATATCTAATATGAACGCTTTAACAATCAAATATTACCTTTGGCTTTTAACTGAAGGTGATTTGTTAATTCATAAAGGAAAAAGATGAAAGCCCTAATTTATAACAACAATTTTGCAAAACCTCGTTGAGACTTTTAAGTTAAACATCAAATAATTAATAATATTCAACAATTTGTTTACGTTTTAGTCAAGCGAAGCCGTAGGTGGACACTTACGAGACAGGTGTGTCAAACGAATTGACCTCCTTTATTAAAACTCATCAGTTAAAATCCAGAAGTCACCCAACTAAATAAGTGATTTATCGACTTCACGCGGAGGAACCCAAACATTAAAAACGCAACAAATCAACGACTAACAATGCAAAAGAGTCACCGAATTATCACAAAAACAATAAGGAAAGTAATCCTTATCTAAACAAGGCAAGCTAAAATTCATACTAATTAAAAGTACTTTTTTGGAGGATCGCTATTTTGTTAAGCGAAATTTGTATCGGGTTACAGATAAATTTATTAGGCTGGTGTGTCGTGGAAATCTATTTAAAGGTATTAGCTTCGTCAGATGCATCTCAGGTGCGACACATCGAAAGAAATCCGATGGCGCACATGAGAGCGAAATTTAATGTCTATTCGAGATTGATGTCTTGTCGATTACGAAAACCCTCGGCAAACCCCTTGAAAATTTAGCTATTTACCTGACCCCCTTTTGGAAGGAAAATTATTAATGATGATCATTTTCTAAGTAAACTAAACTAAATGAAATAAATTATCCTGCGTGGGTTATTTTTTCAGCAAGCCCAGTGCTCTAATTCCATAGTTTGCTCGAAAGTGATGGAGAGACAAAGTAGGTTTCAAAGGTGTCCGTTGCATGTTTTTTTTTTTAGAAAATCATTCAAAACCAACAGCGATCTAATTTGCTGCTTAGTTTCTTGAATGACCCAAAGTTAAGTTACTAATACCAAAATTTCATGACACCTAAATTGCATGATTCTGCAAAAATTTCACTTAAGTAGGTGGTACTTAAACAAGAATTACATTTAATTAATTAATTAATTACATTTAATTTTATGGTTCGTCCAACTAGAGCAGAGTGTGCTGAAGAATCAGTATCAGAGCATATGCTTGCCAACATGCACCTTCCTTATCTTCTTGGTTGGTTGTTCCGAAGAGTAGTAGTTATCAAGATCAAGATGCATCCTTGGTTCTTAGCTTTTTAAAAAACTGCACTCCCTCAGCACAAAATCTCGTGACTTCGGTGGTCTAGCAAATTACGCAGTAAGAAGGAATATCGTTGTAAATGTGCATCACAAAACCCTTGATCTTATCCAGCAAGGACGAAAAAATAATTATTGGTAGTCCTCGGCGTCTTGTAATAACACGTCCAACAAGAGGAACTCTTATGCCCATCGAACAAGGATGCTTTTTTCAAGGTGTGATCAGAGCCAAGTCGCATTCTCGAAATTGCCAGACTCCCCATCAGCCAAACGCCCCATCGGTGGCGTGCCTTGCGAATCGAAAATACAACAAAGAAATTTCCGAGATTATTTTTGTCGGCTATAAATACTGGCGCACCTTGGATTTCATTTACTTTCGTTGCGGGTTCTTTTCATGAGTCAGTGCTTAAAATAGCGACCAGGTGATGCGGCGGCATTATAGGTAGCACACTTTTAGAACGCATAAAATAACACATTTAGGGACATTCGAAGTAAAATCTATTTTTGTGCACCGCAAAGGAACTGAATCTCGGATTTTACGATGCATTTTATCCAAAAGAATCATGGTACGAGATTAACTTCCCTTTAAAAATAATGAGCATTTAGAAATTTAATAATGTACATACTTACCATAACGCAACTGAATGCTTCCGCAAAGCTGCACCAAAAGCGCTACCCTCCGAAATAGCAATAACTTTACAAGACATGAGCATCTTGATGAATATGCAACCTAAAAAATTAATTCACAACATCGTCACTCTTCATTGTTATCTTGAGGACACTTTTCCCTTGGGATTAAACTTAAAGCTCCTTCCGGAAAATTTCGACCTTGATACCAAAATTTCCACATAAAATCCAGACTTTCGAGCAACGTTGACAATTTTTTTTCGAAATTTCGAGGATATAGAGCAATCTCATGAGAGTTCAAAATGTCTAAAAAAAAACAATTTTCTGTTATTATATTACGAAATTTTGAGATTATATTTTCACAAAAGAAAATATATATTTCGTAAATCATAGAATATTCGTCATATTTTCATTAATTTCAACCAACTATTCCGAAGAAATAATAAAAACAAAAAATAGCAAAAAAATGTTATGTATTCCATCTTTTAAAAGAGGGGTAAACCCAGTGATAAATTCTTCCTAACAAGGGGCTACTGATTTGCAACAAACTCCTAATAAATATTGTTTACGATTTCATATATCAACTTATTAGATTATCATGTTAGCAGATACAGAGATAAGGCAGACTGACCCGAAAAAATATTGCTACATGGGCAACAAATTTTTGCGTTTTATGATGTATAATTATTTGTATCTCTATACACTTACAACTCATGAGAAAATAATTGCGTTATTAAGGCAATACTGTCCGTTTTAGAATTACCGTTCCGAATTTAATAAAATTTGGCAAATTAGTAAATTATAGTAAAATAATGATCCAGTTAAATTTTTGAAGAGCCACGGAGGATTAAAAAAAAGTTATTGACATTTGAAATTTCAAGCTTTTAACGTTGAGCCTTCATTCAACGACCCGTCAATAAACTAAACTTTTTTTATTTATGTATATTTATTACAAATTATTTGTAGTAACTGAAAAATAAATGAATTGCCAGACATTGTACTGAAACATTAATATGGTGTGTGTTTCCCCTTATGCTATCCTTTGTTTTAAGAGATGATGCACGTACAATCATAGATTCTTTCGCCAATGAGTGTTAACATTAACCCACATAATAATTTTTAAGCAATCTTATTTTTTGGTAGATATTTGTAGATATTTGTAGACATACCTTCGATTACAACATTTACGGTACATAATCGCAAGCTGCCATAATTTTAACACGAACAACCCTCACAAAAAGCCATTCTCAATAACTAGTACGGTTTATCAAATCGCGCTAAATATGAATTTATTACTAGGTTTTTATTACGTTTTTACTAGTTTGCTTTATCTTTTGATGAATTGTTGCATTTAAGTCACCAACAATCTATTGTATGCGAATTTTGAGCTGCATCAGTAGGACCGCTGGAACAAAAATTAGAAAAAAATAGAAATACAAATCTTGTCACCTGAAACTATCTATCGAAACGCGTTAGAGCAACCTCTGTTGTGTCTTTCTTGGTTTCAGGGGACAAGATTTGTATTTCAATTTTTGAACATAACCAAGGACCAGTCCGTTCCACCAAAAAAATATAATATAAAAAAATATTTTTAGAATCCTGAGAGATAGCCCTTTTAAATATTACCTAACACGCTGTATTAACTAAAACTTCTTTCTTTCGACCAGAGTGATACTCCATTTGAATCTAAAAAATATAATTTTCGGATCATTGACTAGCGATTTATCAAGGCCCTATCCTGCCAAATTTTTTTTTGTGCTGCATAGGTTTTGGCGAAATCTTCTATTACAACCGGGCGGACTAAGGGACGATTGTACACGGAAGTGTGATTATACGGGTCTGGTGTTTCTTTTAAGGTATGGAATACTAACAAATGTGACATAAAATGATGATGTTTAAATATATATTGGAAAAACCACCAAAAGGACCAGTCCGTTCCATCAAAAAAAATATATATAAAAAAATATTTTTAGAGTCCTGAGAGATAGCCCTTTTAAATATTACCTAACACGCTGTATTAACTAAAACTTCTTTCTTTCGACCAGAGTAATACTCCATTTGAATCTAAAAAATATAATTTTCGGATCATTGACTAGCGATTTATGTCCGATTTATCAAGGCCCTATCCTGCCAAATTTTTTTTGTGCTGCATAGGTTTTGGCGAAATCTTCTATTACAACCGGACGAACGAAGGGACGATTGTACACGGAAGTGTGATTATACGGGTCTGGTGTTTCTTTTAAGGTATGGAATACTAACAAATGTGACATAAAATGATTATGTTTAAATTTATATTGGAAAAACCACCAAATATATTCCAATGCGTTTCAATGAACTCTTGGAAGTGTTTGATCTTGTTAAACGCCATCAGAAAAGCTGTATTGCGGATGATTCCCAAGGGGGAGACGGAAACTCTAGAAGACATGAAATATCAAATTTTATTTAATAGGTACACTTCGGGCGCCAGGAGTTTTTATTCGTCGTCGTATCGAATCGCTAGAGACTAATGGAGATTTATGTGGGTGATTTCTAGGTTATTATTCAATAAATTACCGCCCGTTATAATAAACAGGCCCCTTAATTAGCGCTGAACCTGATATAGCATCGGACATTGCCCAGTTACAGCCGCTTGATTACTTTAATTTGTATTCGAGGATCTGGTCGTATAAGGTTCTCCCTCTTCTTCATATACAAACTACGTTATTATTCGCCTTCTGATTGGACATAATTCTATCCGATTAAAGAAAGTGTTTTCTTACAGCGATTCTATAACGATACGGTTGTTATAAACAAACTATCGGCCTGATGATTAAAATGACACCATTTGATTTGCCTAATTAGCGACAAGGAAGCCTCGAATATAACGATGTTATTTATGGAGGAAAGTACAGATTTTTTTATCTCTATTATTATTTATTATAAAAACGTTAAACATAGAATATAAAAGTGGAAATTTCTTTATGGAAAAACCAACTGATAATCATTAGAAAATATGTTCCCTGTGTGTGTCATTGAAATGATGTAATGCGTTACCGGCAGATTTTTGACACTTTGATTTAACACTGGAAACTTATTTGAAACCCTTAAAAATATAATTAATTTAGAGGCGACTTGTGTTTATTTATGTGTCATCCGTTACAGAGTAATCGACTTCTAGAGAAAGTGAAACGCGTACCTATGTACGAATCAATCGATTCAAGTCTCCGCTAATGAAATTCTTGAAATATATAAAATATTTCTATTTAGTTGCGTCATTTACAGAAATCCTGTAAACTGTTCCAGATACCCTCAAATTAATATTATATTCAGAAAGAGCAAATAGGCTTTCTGCATTTTATATTTAAATAAATGAGGACAGCAGCATCTAACGATATTGTACATCTTTGCTGTATCTTTGCATGTAGAAATGTTCACTGTGTCAATTTGAAAACGTACCACCTTTAATATTTCAATTGCTTTAAAAAATATGGATTTAGGCAAAATTACCTCAATTTTATTTTCAAGGGAGATATCTTAAACAGTGATGTAGTCTGTTCTCGAATGCCTCCCTAACGTTCTGAAAAATTGGACTTCAATTTCTATACATGCAGCTGTAATTCTTCCCTTCAGTTCTTCGAAATCTCGAACCTGTGTTTTATAAATAATTGATTTAAGGTATCCCCACAGAAAAAATGTAGAGGTGTTAAATCGGGTGATCGTGGTGGCCATTCGATTGCTCCTCTTCTACCAGTCCATCTGCCAGGAAATCTGTTATCGAACCTTTGCCTAGCGGAAAAGGTAATGTGGTGGAGTTCCATCTCGTTGAAGGTGAAGAAGATCTTCTTGCAAAACAACATTAGCAGCCTCATTAACTTGCTTTTCTAAGTTTTCTCTTATTAATGGGTCTATTATATCATCAAGAAGATTTAAGTAGCGCTTACCAGTTAGGTTCCCTTCAACAAATATAGGTCCAACAACTGCGATTCCCAATATACCAACCCATATATTAATTTTTTCTCGATACTCTCAATTATTTTCTCTAAAAATTCGCGGATTTTCATTGCTCGGCAATTTAGTTTTTTAACATGCCCATTAAGAAAAAACACACTCATCGCTGAAGCAAATGTTTAAAATATTCTGGTTGTTATTTATGAAATCTATTATTGTTTCGCAAAATTAAATTCTTCTGTCAAATTCGTAATCAAAAAGTTGTTGAAGAATTTGCATTTTATATGGATCGAATTTATTTCATTTTAACGCTCTCCTTACTGTTTCGTATGACATCCCTGCTTCGCGAGCTACAGTACGAAGTGAGGTGGTCGAGTCCGCAGTAAAGGTGCCAAAAACTTCTATTTGAGCTGCTTCATTTAAAACACGTCTATCTCTTTTCCTTTTTGTTGGAAACAAAAGCGGTTTCATTAAATTTTGCAACTAATTCAAAGATATATTTGTTATTTAAATTACTATTGGGATTTCTCTGACTGAAAATTGTTGCCGTTGTTCTAGCACATCTTCCAGCTTCTCCATAAATGAAAATAATCTCTGTTCTTTGATGAAGTATGTACATCATTTTTGCAAACAATTTAAAAAACGCACAACCTTAAACGCGCAAAACTGAATTTACAGTGAAGATAAATAATACAAAATTTAACAAAGAACTGAAGAATTCTTTATTTCTACCAAGCATTTAAACATTTTTTCGTAGCAAAAAGCAAAAGGAAACTTCAAACGACTATTTGACGTCAATTGCATCCCTTTTAAACAATTAATTTAAATAATATCGATATAATTACTGTTTTTCGCATTTATGGCTTGTTTAGGGGTTTTCCCTGATTTTTCGAAAAGTACTAAAAAAGAAAGGTCAAGTATGTGGTATACTTAAAAAGGCAATTGAACGACCTTGTGAGTGAGGTTTCCCTCACTCCCGCTTCCCTTTTAAGATTTTAGATATTGTCTCCGCCCCAGCTGAAGGGTTGATGTAAATTAATTAAAGGTCAGCTGAAAAAATGTCCCCCTTGAAAATAAAATTGACGTGTTTTTGCCTAATTCTATATTTTTTAAACAACTTAACTATTAAAGGCGGCACATTTTCAAATTGACACACTGTATATGTTCTTGGTCTGACGGCATCATTACCGCGATATATCACAACTTTGGTACTTAATTAGTTGGAGAGGATAGCTAGCCAGCTAAACCTACACATGATCTTTTCAACGAATTTAAGCAAAACATCACTCAACAATCTGCACGAATTCTTTACATCTGTGCATAGCCGATTAAGTTAGTTTTATTATATATATATTATATTATATATATTAAAATAATTTTATAAATGAGAAAATATGTCTAATCCACTTCACCATTCATTGCTATCTTAGAGTAATCTGTTATATCTGGTTCTTAATTAAAACCAATGACAAATTAAAACTAAACAAACTGATTCGTCAATTAAATATGTTTTTTAAACTTCAATCCAATCGCAAAAGGTAAACCTATCAAAAGCTCTCTTTAATTTTGAAAGGTTTTTCCCTCTAGTAGTAAACACAATAAACGGTTTTCGAATGTGTAAAGAAAGCACTTTCATATACCGAATATATTCCAATCGACCATGTTCACTTTTTAACATTTTTGCTCTTCATTTTGTTGTGAATTTAAAATGTTTTCGGAATTCTCTTACCTGCGAATTAATACCCAAGTTCTGCAATTGTTTTCAAGATGAACGACTGTAACAAAGATACTGACAGATGCACAAGTAATCTTATAAGGTTTCCTCTTTGCTTTGATCTCCAATAAAAAATAGTGATTCGGATTCTCCCATAAATAATAAAAAGAGTTGAAATAAATCAATATGACTGGCTTGGTAAGGCGCATTCTGGAACGAAAGTCACTTCCTACTTTCGATAACAACTCCTAGAAGAGTGTTACGAAGGTTTTCACCGCCAGAGTCACTAAATGATAATACTTCTTCCAGAATTGGACTGTGGCAAGGGGCTATTGAAGGTAAACTCTTTTAGTAGTTCCTTTGCATGGCCCAATCGCGGAAGAAGTACCTATAAATTTAACTTCAAGTCAAATCTGAAGAATTGTATTGATTAGAATGTAAGAATGCCAAACGAAATTTATTTAAAAAAATGTAGGGCCAAAAATCAAGGATAATTATAATTTATCAAAATTTATTGTCCGGGAAGGAGGCAAAGGTGGAAGCAATGAGTACTGACATCACGCATTCGGTGGGATCAAACATTTACTAAAGATTTTGAGCTAAGCACCCTCTCGTACATTTTGACATCCAAGGTGTCGCATTACATCGGCACTCGTATCAAGGGTCCTAGAAATCAATTGGATAGACGTAATAAGTAAAATCAAGGATTTCATCCAAAAGCTCCAAAAGATCCTTATTTAAAGTTTGAAGGTCAATAAATAAAAAAAAAAATCAACGAAGAGAAAGCAACTGCTCGCCTCGTAACTTGTCCATCAAACGTTGCATTTATTGTTGAATAGTGAATTTATGAATTTTAATGATAGAAAATTTTAAACTAAAAACTGAAGATGAGAACAATGTTGTTTTAAAGAAATCTCCACTGTCGTAGGGAGAAACATTGAAAGCAGAGAAAAGAATGTCAAATTGATTTTGGATGTCGAAGCTTTTGTGATCATACGAAAATAAGAAGTTAATTCTCTGCTTGTACTCTCCTTAAGCTAGGAGTTCAACAAATCGACTTAAGGGGAAGACTAAAAGGACTATTTGTCTTATCTTTTTCATGTCTTAATTCTTCCTATTTACTCGTACAATTTTCGTTTTAATCAACTTTTCCTTCTTATTTTCCTTTATACACATATCAATAATTCAGTAAGTCAGTATCCGTTTCGGGAATTCATGTTCATTGTTGTGGCTTTGTCAAGCTGACAGAGTTCTCTGGTATATTCTAATTTCCTGGAAGTGTGGGAACGTAGGTGGGCCGATGTAAAAAGGAAGCGATCGCCACATGCCTCACCTATATTTAAAATTTTCACCTAAGCTTACGAGCACGTTCGACCAGACTTGAGTTTATATTCGGAGCGGAAGTAAGCAATGTGTGAGGTTATGCACAAACAAAACACGTACCGCTTTTATGCCACATTATCGACCCATATTTCATGTTTTAGGTTATAATTGGAGCCCCCCACATTTTAGCGAATTGTAAGGTGCAGCTGACTTGAATTGATTTCTTCTGGCGTTCATTATGAATAAATAGAAGCTGTTAGGCTTAAGCTTTATAATGTTTTGGATGTGATTATTTTTAATTTAAACAGTCTATTTTACTTTAAATAAACAAAATTTCAGTTAATGGAGCCCGTGATGAATTTATAGGTAAATTAAGTGAACCCCTGGAGTTTTAAGAGCGTAAGCCATGAAATGATTTTGAACATACCCAAAGTATTCGAGTGATTATCCAATAAGTTTCACAGGGATTTTAATAAGCTAAAGGAGGTTTATGTGATATTTTTGTGACTGATATATACTTGACATCTAATATCAATATTCGTTCCTAAATATAGACCACAAACATAAACTTTTCATAAATGTTCAGGTTTTTGTTGAAATTTTGACGCTAGTATTAAAATTTGATGGTTTTCTCGAATTTTCGTATTAAAAACTTAAAACAAAATGCAAAAGTCGTACAGTTTTAAAAAAGCTCATTTAGATCTTAATCTCTCCATTTATAATGAAATTTTGACTTTAATCTCGCTTTGTTATGTATGAAGCAACTAAAGTCACAAAGGTAACTAATCATAAGGTAACCTTTTTGTATTACGGGCGTGGCATATGTTTACGTATGTTAAACTTAACAAATGCGATCAGTTATAGATCTCGTAAAGGGGCAAAGGAATAAAATTTTCAACATTGAAAGTAGTGCCAATCTTTGATATATTTATTTATTCCTCGACGACAATATACAAGTGATTCTGTTCTTGGAGATAAATAACGCCTAAAAAAAAGCAATATGCTGTTGTCTAAACGACTGAAAATTTTGAATGGATTCATTAGGTCGTGGGTGGCGAACGCTCTTATATAAATTCGCAGAAGTGACGGCTCCTGGATCAAATTCGATGGCATCGTCTGTAAAGGTTTAAATGCGAAATGACGTGTGCACTAGGTGGAAGCCGTAAATGGATTTCGTTCGGATACCTACACGCCAAATCAGAACAATAAACCGACCCATTTGTGCGATACGCCGCGTCCATTTTCCCAATTTCCATTCGAATTTATGGCCGCCTTGATTGGTGACGTTTATATGTATATCAAGCGTTCGCCTTCATGCATTGTCTTTTTGTTCTTAGATTCATTCGCAAAAATCGACAACTTTGGAATTACACGCTTTAACTTTAAAAATACAAAGAAGAATTTCAAAGACCATGTGACGAAGTGAGGTTTCATGGAACTAGAATACGTCTTAAATTGTAATAATGAAATGTTCTCCGCAACCACAGACCAACGGTTTGGAGAACATTGATTAATTAAATTCGGGGTTGGCAACCAAAGACTGAGATTAAACCTAGCATTTTAAATTTTGATTTTTTTTTATAATCTTTGACCAATTTTAAACTTCGAGCAAGGAGTCGCAATTGCAAGATTTAAGTTGAAATTTTGATTTTTAATCTCTAGAAAACTCAACAATTTAGTCAAATAGTAATCATTTAAAAATGGTAATTTATTTAAAAAATAATTGAATCCTCGAGGGTACAAGCCTAAATTATACTTTTTTTTTCAAACTACGATGGTAAATCAAATATGAACGGGAATTTGTTTTTAAAATTTTATACATAATCTCCTGAATTAGAAAATTATATTTTTTAGATTCAAATGGAGGATCATTCTGGTCGAAAGAAAGAAGTTTTAGTTAATACAGCGTGTTAGATAATATTTAAAAGGGCTATCTCTCAGAATTCTAGAAATATTTTTTTATAATTTTTCTTTCAGTGGTCCTACTGATGCAGCTCAAAATTCGCATCCAATAGATTGTTGCTGACTTAAATGCATCAATTCATCAAAAGGCAAATAGACAGACAAGAAAGCAAGCTAATAAGAATGTAATAAAAACCTAGTAATAAATTCATATTTAGCGCGATTTGATAAACCGAGCTAGCTGGTGATAATGGCTTTTTCTCAGGGTTGTTCGTATTAAAACTATCGCAGTTGGCGATTATGTACCACAAAAATGTTGTAATTGGCGATATGCAAGCATATGTCTACCTGAAAATAAGGTTGCTTTAAAATTATTATTGTCGGTTAATTTAACATCGATTTTAACATTCATTCGCGAAACAAACTGTGACTGTACGTGTATCATTTCTTGAAACAAGCCTGTTAATAAGGAAGCATAGCATAAGTGAAAACACATGCTATATTAATGTTTCAATATAATGTCTGGCAATTCATTTATTTTTCAGTTACTACAAATAATTTGGAAACGATTTAAATATACATAAGTAAAAAAAGTTTAGTTTATTGACTGGTCGCTGTAGTTTGGTACGGAATTCTAATTGTGAGAGCCCAATTCAAGACGTTCTAACGTTCACGAGATCGCATCAGATTGAATAGAGTTTTGTCATAACGAAATCATGTGTGGAAATCTAATCATCAGACAATAATTTTCATTAGTATTTACAGTTTAATAAGATCATCAGTTACTAAGACTCATTTACAAATTTTAACATAACTATGATAACGAAAGCTTCCACGGCCAGAGCCAGTACAAGATATACTTCGCCCGGGATTGGACCGTGTGAAAGAACTACTAAAAGTGTTCGACGTTTCGCCCACCATCGTAGGGGGCTTCTTCAGGAACAAAGAAAAGAAATAATAAATAAAAAGAGAAATATATAAGGGAATATGCAAAAATGAAAGAATGAAAAGGCCAATTTCCAAACATCAGAGCACGGTAACTCAGTATGTTCACCATGCCAGAGGCGAAACTTTTCTAAATTGAAAATTGGTACAAAGGATAAGAAAGTTTAGACAGAAGAGCACGGTAACTCAGTATGTCAACCATACCAGAAGCAAAAATCTTCTGACTCTTCAGAAGAGTTTCTTTGACACGGTCCAATCCCGGAAGAAGTATAACTTTAACATAACTACATCAAAGTTTTATAGCGTTGACATAAACGTATTCTAATTCATAGGCCAGTTTTGCCAATGTTCAATCCAGAATAGCGTGTATTAAGAGTAAAATAATCCTTCCTATGTATTGTAAATAGTCGATTGATGGCTTCACACGAAGCTACAAGATTTAAAAATGTTTATTTATATTAGAGAAACAAATTGGACATTTGTTCTTCTTTCAGGTCGGAAAACGCGGAGGTGTAACTGTCATGACGGAAACGAATAATCTCGAATATATTTAAAGCGACTTACTTCTTTGTGTACGAAATTAGAACATTCTTATTGTGGACACTTAATGATGCAAATCTTCACGTGGCTCTCGAGAAATTGAAATGTACGTTCACATAGGTGTATTTATATCTTCACAATAGTTTACTTGACAGGAGACAAATTATCAAAGGTGTTAGCTGGAAATGCGTTTAGACTTACGGGGATTAATCGTTTAATGGACAGTCAGTTGAACTTCTTCCTAATTTTTAAATCATACAATGCGGAATAACGAGGAATAAGATGGAGAGGAATGAAATAACTTTGTTTTTGTCTTCGACGCAGTCTATTACTAAACATTTAATCCTAAATATTGCTTGACAGACTTGCTTTTACTAAGAAACAATTAAAATGATGAAAAAAAAACTGCGATATATTATGTAGATAACCAAAAGGAATTCTAGCACAAAGGTGACATCCTACTTTATATGACACCTTACAGAAGAATTTATTGAAGAGGGTTGTTACCAGCAAATTGCAGTCAATTAATAGATCCTATCAAGCAAATTATTGATGAAGAGGACCAAAAGGGGCCTATTTAGTTTTAGTAAAATTGTATAGGTGAGGGATCGTGGTCCAGTAGTATAGGTCCTGGACTAAAATCTAAGAGAGCTGGGTTTGATTCCCGCTGGCGGCTTCATCCACAGCCTGTTTTAAAAAAAAGCTCTGGTTCTTAAGTTCGACTCAGTGAAATGAGTACTCGCGTGTAACTCTAGGTAACTATAGGCCGCTGAAGCGCAATGCTGGCCACACTGCCTTCCTCGTATGCCGTTCGGCCCTAGTAGTAGCACCCTATACCTGCTATCTCCCACAGTGCTGGAAGGTGCTGCAAAGGGGAGTTATTTTTAATAAAATACTAAATGTTTCAAGAAAAAATGTTTCTGATATTTTTAGGTTTTCTTTGAAAACTTTGTTTTATTCTCAAAATTTGACTTATTTGAAGTGAAAACTTCTTCAGGCGCATTAAGCGACTAAACAAATGGTTTCACGTAACTAAAAAGCGCCACTTTGAACCACTTGCCGATAATCTACCCCTATCCCTTAATTTAAATTGAATATGCGAAAATATATCTACTATAATTCTGTGGTTACAGGGTAAAAGTGCTTAAGTCATAATTTATATATTTGAGATATTGTCAAAACAAAACTTTCTCGTACTTTAATAAATAATAAAAACTTAAGAATGCATGTATGCCTGTATGTAAAATTCCCTTTATTTCATAGTGGGAGCACTTAAAATGTTTCGTGCCCCCAGAATCGTGAAGTATAACACGCAACAGTGCTGAGTCCATTTTCTCAAAAACTTGACTTAAGCAGTTTTGCCCTGAAACCAACAGAATTGTTTAAATGGTGTTTTAATTTTATTATTGTCATTCCTATCGTCTCCGTAAGCGAAAATTGCCTATATTAGAAAGGAATCTCGTAATAGTGACGGTTACAAAGAAAGTAGTGGCTTTTTATTTATATCAATAGACATTAGTGAGAGAGACCTTGATTAGTGAGAAGACAGTTAAAATCTAACGAATTAGGAACTTCAAGAAAGCAATTCAGGAGCCGCCAATACGATCTTCTTTGGAGTTTATTTAAATTCTCATTTTTTTTTCGAAATTCCATCATTTTTCTCGAAATTTCGACTTTCTTTTTAAAATTCGTCTTTTTTCCAAATTTCCCAATATTTTTTAAATGTCGCCTTTTTTGAAAATGTTGACTTTTATTTAAAATCCGACTTTGAGGCAATTTCAAATTGTTTTTCAAAATTCGCCTTTTTCTCGAAATTTCGACTTTTCCATCCAAATTTAGCTTTTTTCCAAGTCTGACTTTATTTTTCCAATTTTGCTTTTTCTCTGGAAAATGTCGATTTTTTTATACTCCACACTCTTAAAATTGCATTGTTTTTCTTACGATTTTTTTCCATTTTTTCTCAGAATTGAAATTTTAGAAAGATTTAGTTTACTGTTTAATCCTCTTGTAAAAATCTTCACTTATTCTCAAAATTGGACATTCTTCTTTCTAAAGGTTTACTTTCTCCGAGAAGTGTCACCTTTTCTCTCAAAATATTGACTTTTCCCCTAAATACAACTCTAAAACTTATTTCTTAAAATTGGACGTTTTTCAGGATATTTCGACTTTTTCGTCGACAATTTTCTCGAAGTTTCGAGTTTATATTGAAATATCGCATTTTCTTTGGAAATTTTATTTTTCTCCAAATTCAACTTTTTGAAAATTAATTAATTCTCAAAATGCAATGACTTTTTTCAAAGTTTTTTAACTTTTGGCTTTTCCTTTGAAATTATTTTATCATTTTTCTACAAATTAAACTTTTTGTGAATAATTAGAATTATTTTAAAGTTCGTCTTGTCCCTTAAATTTCAATTAATTCTCAAAATTCATTTTATCTTCAACATTATACTTTCCCTAGGATTTTTTTTCAGCATAGTATAAATCAATTAAAACATACGAGGGCAGTTTGACAAGTCGGTGACTTTTTGAATAAAAGATGTTTTTTTTGGCCAATAAGCATTTTATTTTTCCTTTTAGTTCGATATATTTGTAATAGTTTAGTCCATCGTTTTTTCTATTTTTTTTCCTTCCACATACGTCATAGGTTTTCTCAAGATGCTCAAAATAGGGATTTGTTTCACAGATGACCTCTTCATTCGAAATAAATCACTTACTGTCTAGCCATTCCTTCAGGTTTGAAAACAGAAAATATACTTAGGGGTGAAAAGGCTGGATAGGGTATCAGTGCATAGCCCCAGCAGATTTTTACCGTGGTAACTTGAAAATTGAAAAACGCAGACCAAATGACGCAGTTTACTCAAACTTTGACAGTAGCCTAAGCATAGATTACAGTTGACGGGAGAGGGGTTACATCTGAAGCGTTACTGCTCAGAAAATTCAAAAAGTCACTGACTTGTCAAACTGCCCTCATATGTCGACACAAATAGATAGGTAAGGTGCAATCGGAATCGCAAGTGACGTCCTTTTTTCTACTTCCACAATAAATTAAAAATCTATGGATCTTTTTTTTTCTACGAGATCTTTATTTCGTAATATTCTCTTTTGATGTGTAAATGCCTAGTACGTAAAAGTTAGAAATAAAGTACACACAGATTGAAGATATCATCGATTCTTCAACGAACTGTAAAGGCTCTTTAACTCTAAGAGAACATTTCTGGTAATAAAAAAGCGACTAATTTTAGAAATCAACAAAATTAATTCTAGTATTCCTGTCACACATCGACATCATTAAATGCGAACAAATAAGAATGACGAGAGACACAACAGTCCCGACCCATAAATCAGGCGGCGATTTAAAATCCCCCAGGTGAGAGTTTCCGTCGCTAGTCTATTCGGTTACGCCCCTTCCTTTCAAATTAGGAGAGCTTACTTAAAAGATTTTAATTGCAATTAAGTTTTATTTTCGAATCCGGCCGAGCTTAATTGGCGCTTTATTTACATGAGCTCATTTCGAAACTTCACCGAGTGATTAAAACGGTTAAGTGGTAAACGTGGAGATAACGGGGAGAAAGTTTGAAGGGCAAACGAACAGGTAACGTGGTAACAGTGATTAGAAAATGAAGTAGTAATACGCAAAGTGTAGAGTCCTGCAAGACAATCTTTTTGTTTTCCTTTAAGGATGAATCGAGTAGCCAAGGAGAAGGAGCAAGGAAAGTTGGAGAGCAAAACAAGAAGGTTAAAAATAGTAGACCTAGACGGAACAGAATTTTAGATTAAAGGAAAAAAGTGGTAAACGAAGGGCAAATAGCGAGGAAGTTAAATAGAAAAACGATCAGATAAAATGAGTGAAGAAAAATCGTCGTAGAGTTATCTGGATTTGAAGTGTCAAGTAGAAATTTTCCTCCAAGATTTATGCATCTGACGAGAATGATAGAAAAGCAAAGAGCACCAAAATGTTTTAGAAAACACTAATTAAATCTGTAAATACAAAAAAAGATTCAATCAAGACCGGTCGAGTACAGAAATGCAAAGACTACGAAATCTAATAAGGACCGAAAAAAAAAGAGAAAATGGAATAGAGCATCATAGAATAAAAAGACTAGTCTATGGCGACTGCAAAAAGCATAAAATATGCAAGCAACCCAAAAAAATAAAATATAGAAAACAGACAAAATCGTGTAACGAATCATATAAAAATACATTTTACAAGGTTTTACCTATTTCACTGCCTTTTCATTATAACTTGTCGAGGTTAATATTTGGAATTCGTAGGTGACAAAATTCCAAGTCTCTCGCTGTGACTCTTTGTATTTAGGCAGCCAAATAGCAAGGAGCGCCATCATGTTTATTTATGAACTAACAATATGGTTATCAGGCGAAACAAGGGAACTAATAAACCAAGAAAACGTTCGACATCAAAACAGCGAGTCGTACACTGATGCCTAATGTTATTACTTAATTAAAACGGAAATTAAAATTACCTTTGCGAGACGTACGGCATTGGCGGAAAGAAGAAGAGCATCAGCAGCCGTTTTAATCTTGCAGAAGGTGGCGTCGAACTTCCCACAGAATTAATTGGAAGTGGATTATTCCAATTAGAGCTCGGGGAGCTTTACTTGCTTTATAAATATTCCGACTTTGTTTAAATTTCCAAGACGTTTACCAAGAGACTACTAAACTTCTTTGCCATCTACAGATCACGACTTCGTAAATAACTTCAACTGTAGCTGAAAGCGCGACGCATTCTCCGAACCTAAGAAGACAATCAAGGGGGTGAAATTGAAGGAAAGTTTAAAAAACCGCACATACAGAAAGACCTCTATTTAACATTTAAACTTACTCTCAATAAATCAAAATTTATTATTTTCCACAAAAACGTGTATCCTCTTAGGGAGCTCCAAGTCAAGAGGACCCGTGGAAACTGGAATTTAAAACTTTATGAAATATACGAAGCACTTTTAGGAAGCTCGGGATTTCTAAATTTAATTTTCCAAAATCTCCAGCTCTAAATTTATGGTTCAAACTATATTTTCAAGAGTTCCTAATTTGAAAAGTGCGGTAGAATTTTTGAGATTCTCGAATTATTTAGTAGTCTCCATTTGACATTTGAGAGAAAATATATGACAAGCTCGATTTTTACAGTTTTAAAAGTGTTTTACAAAGTTCCAAAATCAACTAACTAAGGATCTTTAGATTACAAATTCTTCTTGAGATAAATGATTAATTATCTAGCTTATAGTTAGAAGAAACACTCTCAAGAAAGTTCAACTACCCTTTTCGGGGAATTAAAAATTCCAGTGACCTTGTAGAACTAACTAAAATAAACGAACTTTTTTATTGGAATAGGACAACCATTTTCAGGAAAAAATAAATTAAGAACTTCAAAAAGACCTTTAGTAAGTTCCAAACTTGAAAAGATCACTAATTTTCTTTTTAGTCCCTATGTAAATGTCTACAGAAACAATGGGGGTAACTTTTAAATTTGGAGCCCCAAAGGTATGTTCAGAGAGCTCTAAATTAAAAAAGTCCAGTGATATTAAATTTAGAGCTTCTTGCAATAAATAATAAAGTCTCTATTCGACTGATGAGAAGCTTAGCCTCAGGACGCCCTTTTAGAACTCCAGGAACTTTCAAGAAGCTCTAAAACGAAGAGCAGTGCTTCTATCGCATAAAAAGGGAGAAACTACAGGCAAGGGCACCAGACGTAAGTATATACATGGATGGATCGAAAACAAATACGGGCACTGGAACAGGAATCTTCTCAAAAGACCTGAACCTAAATGTAAGTATTAGGTTTGATAAGTACTCAACAATCTTCCAAGCAGAGATGTTGGGAATTTTATTTAGCACCGAGCAAATGACGCAACTGAACATTACAGGCCCTTAAGGCTCTGAGGAATGTGAAAACAAACTCAGTGTTGGTATGGAACTGCCACCTAGCTTTAGAACATCTATCACATGAGAATGCAATTGATCAAATATGGACCAAAGGACATTCCGGGAAAGAGGGAAACGAACGCGCTGAAAAACTGGTGAGGAACCTTTTGGAGAGACAATTCGTTGGACCAGAAGTAACCCTTTCCCTAGCTGTATCAACCGTAAAATCCCTACTTAACGAAAAAATTCAACGTAAACACAAAGCCATATGGGCATCAATAACAACATGCCGACAAACTCAAGCATTCATTAGAATGCCGTGCAGGAAAAGGGTAAAACTATGCCTACAACTTTCAAGAAATAACCTCAGGAAACTTGTAGGGATTTAGACAAATCACTGTCGATTAAACAAACACCTACACAGAATGGGAATTATAAACGACCCAAGTTGTAGGGATTGTTTACAAAAAGATGAGAGTGTCGAGCACGTGATGTGTCACTGCCCGGCACTAGCATCAAGCAGAGGATCCACGCTGGGGGACTTCTGACCTAGTGTGGCCAGTTTGAGAGAGGAGCATCCAAGGGACGTTCTTCAGCTTCTCAACAAGATTGGGTGGCTGAATGAATAACCAAGGACACCTCAATCACGAAGATAGCACAATGGACCCAAAAAGGGTGGGCTAAGTGATGGCCTAAACTTTAGGCAACCCACATCGAATCCAGAAATCGAGAAGACCAGTGCTCTTCTTGAGTTTAGTGTATCCTAAAATATATGATGATGTTCCTATTTAAATGTTGAAAGAAGCACTGAGCACATCAAAGAGTTGACTTTCGGTATCTCTAATTAAATTATTGAATTTTTCAGCTGTCTGATGCAAAAGATTGAAATACAAATATTGACCCCTGAAACCAAGAAAGATTAAAAAACACAACAAAGGTTGCTGCTGTGTTTTTTAATCTTTCTTTGTTTCAGGGGACAAGATTTGCATTTCAATTTTTGAAGATAACCAAGGATCAGTCCGTTGCACCGAAATGATGCAAAGGAGTGTAGGAAATTTTCGAAATAGTCTCTAGAATGCCGTTTTTGCGTTAATGTTTCAGCTAGTGCCGCAGTCGGTTAAATAGTTATTTCCACTGATTTTAGATCCTAGAATGTAGAATGATAATCTACAAGTTTTTCTCTTTGATTTCACCTGGTCAGACTACGAGCAGCGATATCGCAACGTCAGTCACATCGCCCAGATTCAAATTTAATATTTCCCGGACAGTGATTGAGACGACGCCGTCTCCGGAGGCGTAATTGATGATATTTGGCAGCGTCGAAGATGTGACGCGTCCTAAGTTTCCGGCAAATCATCCCGTTCTGCCCGATACCGCGCCATTCATCTAAAATACACCTTTCGTTGGCCGACCTGTGCAATCAAATTATTCAAACTTAATGTTGTGTCGTGGCGCGATTCTCGGAATTACGTCTCGACAGAGGTCGGGAATTTGTCATATTTTGCTGTTTCACCTCGCATATGTCTCACTTAAGTCGCGCGAACATTTGTCATCGGGTCTGATTTGTTTGCTTGGCAAATGCAACGATGGTGCAGCCACCTAGGCGACTAAGTCTAAAGGTAAAACAAGGGTTCGATAGGAATAACATGCTTTTTTTCTGGAGTTAAGAACTTCTTTTCTAAACCACTTCTTCTTCAAAGATAAAATCATTATTCTTCAGAAATGATGAAACTTTTAATTTTCTATTAATGGAATAACCCATCTTATCAGATGAAACATTTCTTTTATAGAGGTGAAATAGGTACATCATCTAAGATTCTTCTCCTCCAGAAGTAATGAAACACCATTTCACTAGAATAAAATATACTTTTTGTCCAGAACACTTTCTGCTCTCACAATTATAAATAATTCTCCGATGATGAAAGAATTCTTTTTCACAGATGAGATGTTTCTTCTTTTGAGATAATGAAAGACTTACTTCTCTAGAGCTGAAACTCTTCTTTTCCAGAGAGAAAACACTATCCTTCATGGATGATAAAACACTTTCTCCTCTTGAGGTGAACACTTTGTTTCCTAAGATGAGGAAACACTTTGCTCTGTCAGAGATGAAAATTTTTCTCTACAGAGATGATAAACTCTCTTTCCCAGACAAGAAATATTTTTTTTCCAGTAATAACAAAACACCTTTTCTAGAAATGATTATCAGATATGCTGTTGTGTTACTAGATGACTCAATAAAAAAGTTAGAAAAAGTGGACTTACTCACTTTGCTATTTACTCTATCGATTATAGTTCTTCTTTACGTGTAACAAAATGTCTTGTATCTGGGGATGTAGTACTTCGTCTCACAGATAAAACACTCTTATCCCGGGATTGAACACTCAGTAAGCCAATATTTTCAGATCTTTAAATATCCAGAGTTTGGTGGCATAATGTCGATAAAATGGTGTAAATTCGTCATTCGCATGATAAAAATGTCATGTTGAAAATTGTCTTTGACCGCCAAAACATTTAAGTTGGCCATTTTACGAAAGTGAAATACAAAAGAATACCATAAAAGTATTAAGGTCTTACGTTAATATCCTTGATAAAAATATCTCTGCTTTTTATAAAGCTTAAGTTTGACACTCGCTTAAATAAATGTTGACAGAAATTAGCTTCTTCAAGGCTTCTTCATGATCGCTTGTTTATTCTAATCATACTTGGAAATGGTTATAAAAAATCTTGCACCTCTAATTTACATCCAATGTAGTAGACAAAATGACGTCGTATTTGGTAAAAAAAAATTTCTAAACAATCCTGCGGCCGACCTTAACGTTTCCTCTTATAATTACGTTTAATACCTAAAGAAAACCCACCAGGGCCCTCGACTGCCCCGAAACATCGCAAGTCAGAGCGAAAACAAGAAACGTACACGCTAAACAAACTCCATCGGGGGGAGCACTAAAACGAAGCGAATAAATTAACATAAAGTCGAAGCGTTTTCTCTGCCTTTTCAGAGTTTATTCCAAACACAAGGATACAGAACAAACGTACAAGCGGTTGTGCACCTACATCATGTAAATACTGTAGTTGCTCCAATCTACATCTTAATTGGTTGTCATGTTTATTGCCGAGTTTAAAGTTGGTTTTACGGGGAAACGACCGCGTTTTATGCCGATTTTATGGGCGAAATTCCATTTCCACTCCTCGACGCTCAGGTGAGCCTCGAAGGGGGCCCCCTTGTAAGCGGCTGGATTCTATATATAGATTTATTTCGGGCGTTTGTTAGAGTAACATTTAGTAGATAATTTGGAGAAACCGATTTGAGTAAGAGGCAATCATGCTTTAGTTAATTAGTTCGACAATTAAGAAGCTGAAGGACCCATCTTGTGATCATTGGCAATGAGAAAAATACAAAAATTTGTTTTGGAGATTTTATTTGGTCAGATGGAATTTATACAATTAAAACCTCAACTTTAAACAATGTAATATAATGGAACTGTGATGTAGAATTCTTATAGAAATTTTTATTTTATTTGCACAAGTTTAAAGTCGATACTTCGAGATGTTCAAAATGTCTAGTTTTTAAACTTGAAATTGTTAAAACCGAAAAGCCTTATATTGTTATGAATTTCTAGTTAATTTTCTTAATTACGATTATCATTTTCTCATACTTTGAACTGAAATTATTATACTTGTCTCCTAAAATATTAAAGTTAAACTCGAAAAAAAAACTGGAAATTCTGGACATTATACAAGCATCACATTTTCTAATTTTTGACCTAAATCTTTAGATGTCCAGATTAAACTATAAAGGTCGACCTTTTTGTAGAAATTTCCTGCTAAAACTCGATTTTTTACGACTTGGTAAATCTGGTATTTATAAATTGAATTGCTCTAACAAGGAAAGTACCCGAGGTGTACCCCACCGATTTTTTTCATTTTGTGATATGTTATAGTACATAACAAAATATTGGACACGTATTCTTTTTAGATGCTAACTCGGCAATTTAAGTGGTAAAACCACCCCTTAAAATTAACCCCAAAAAACAGTTTTTCTTCAATAGCTCAAGAATTAATTAGAATTTTTTGATGAAACAAACGCTCTGTTATTTCTCATAAAAAAGCGCTCCTAAAAACATATTGGTTATGTTAAAAAGTTGCTACCCCTAATTTTTATGGGGGTGAGTTTCATTTTTTTTTCTTATATATCAACTTTTGAACAACTCAATTTTATCAAATTTAGCAATTTTATTAAGAACACTAAAAAATAAAATTGACCTGTCTCGGGGTTTTGCAAAAAATATCCTTGAAAGGGGTGATTTACCCCTTAAGTTAATTTTTTTCTTTACAGTGATATGGAAAGTAAAACACAACATATGTTTTCAATTGTATTTCTATAATGATAATTTTGACATATATTTGCATTTACAGTGAAATAACGTAACGCCCCTATTTTTATGACCCTTGGAGAACACCATGGATGTGTTCATTATTAGTTTGCGAATCAAAACATTTATTTTTCTACCTTTAATTTATTATATGTTGATATTTCATCAAAATAATGTATCAACAATTTTTTTAGATGCCAAATTTGTGATTTAGGTGGTGAACTCCCCACCCCCTAAAGATAACCCCCAAAAACAGTTTTTCTTCAATATCTCAAAGATAAAGTGGAATTTTTCGGTAAAACCATTGTTACTTTATTTCTCATAAGAATGTGCTTTTAAAAACGTATCAGTTATGCCAAAGGGGTGCAACCCCTAATCTGAATAGGGGTGGGTTTAATATTTTTCTTTTATACCAACTTTTAAATCCTTGAATTTTATGGAATTTGGCAATATCATTAAGAAAATTAAAAAATAAAATTGACTTGTCTCGAGATTTTACAAAAAAAAAGCATTGGAAAGGGTGATTTACCCCTAGAGTCATTTTTTTTGTAGAATGATATGAATAATTAAACACAACATATGGTTTCAATTTTATTGCTATAACGCTTTTTCTGACATATAATTTGCATTAAAAGTGAAATAATATAAAACTCTTACCTTTATGAGGGTTAGCGATGGGATTGATCATTATCAGATTTCGGGGTAAAACATCCACTTTTTCACCTTCTACTTATTTTATGTCGATATTTCAACAATATAATATGTCAACAATTGAGTTTTAATTTGAAAATACTTATTGTTTAGGGTCTGACCCCTAAAATTTATATTTTCGCTTGAATGGAAAGAAATGTTCTTTACTGAACAAAGTCTCCAAACATTATATTGTGCTGAAAAAAATCTACATTTACCGATCATTTCAGTCAATATAGCAATATTATTAAGAAAATTAAAAACCAAACTTGACCACTTTCGGTTTTGTAAAAAAAACTCATTCGAAGGGCTGACCCCAAGAGTTAATTTTTTATCTGCAGTAATACAGAAAATTAATCGCAACATATATTTTCAATGTTATTGTTGAAACGTTTATTGTGACATATATTTTGCATTAGAAGTGAAAAACCATAAAACTTTAATTTTAAGAGATTTGGAAATCCCGTGGAGTTAATCATTATTAAACTATGCCTAAATTATTATTATTGCATTTTTATATACTTTTTTTTATATAAATTTTTCCAGATATCTGCAAAAAAGACTCTTTTTTCTTTTTTCTTCTTGTTGGATATTTCTTCACTTGCCTAAAGGAATAAAAAATATTTATGACAAAAAAATCTATTAGAAAAGACAAATGCGACAGATTTGTGGCACATATGCATAGGTTAAAATATATTTGATTGTATGAATTTTAAATATATCCAAAAATGTTTAAATTTTATTTTCAAAAAAATCCAAAAAAAACCCAAGTCTGCTGAATAGAGAATTAAAAACCATTTCAAATGAGGATCACAGGCATCCTTGTTTAATTTAAAAATTTTAAAGAGGTAACTGTATCTCCAGGTGGGTTGAAGGGAGAGGTATATAATTATGCTTTAAAAGTGTCATTTGATAATCTCAAATTTTGTAGATAATGAATTTACTTGCGTTACTTTTGGATTTTACGTTATGTATTTAATCCAAAACTGGAAGAGGCCAACTTTGGTTTTTAATTTTATTAATAATACTGCTACATTGTCTGAAATGATCGGCAAATGTAGATTTTTTTTCTGCACAATATAATGTTTCGAGACTTTCTTCAGTAAATAATATTTCTTTACATTCAAGCAAAAATAGAAATTTTAGGGGTGAAACTCTAAAAAATAAGTATTTTCAAATTAAAACTTAATTGTTGGCATATTATATTGAAGAAATATCGGCATAAAATAAGTAAAAGGTGAAAAAATGAATGCTTTGACTCGCAATCTGGTAATACTCAAACCCATCACCAACCCTTATATAGGTAAAAGTTTAATATTATTTCACTTTCACTGCAAAATATATGTCAGAAAAAGCATTATAGCAATAACATTGAGACCATATGTTGTGTTTAATTAATTATTCATATCATTCTACAGAAAAAAATGACCTTAGGGGTACATCACCCTTTCCAATGCTTTTTTTATAAAATCCCGAGACAAGTAAATTTTATTTTTTAATTTTCCTAATGACATTGCCAAATTCCATAAAATTTAAAGATTTAAAAGTTCATATAAAAGAAAAAAATTAAACCCACCCCTATACAAATCAGGGGTTGCAACCCTTTGGCATAACTGATACGTTTTTAGAAGCACATTTTACGGGAAATAAAGAAACAATGGTTTTACCGAAAAATTCCAATTTATTTTTGAGATATTAAAGAAAAACTGTTTTTGGGGGTTATCTTTAGGGGGTGGGGAGTTCACCACCTAAATCACAAATTTAGCATCTAAAAAAATTGTTGACACATCATTATTAAGAAACATCAACATATAATAAGTTAAAGGTGACAAAATAAATGTTTTGATTTGCTATCTAATAATGAACAAATCCATGGGGTTCTCTAAGGGTCATAAAAATAGGGGTGTTACCTTATTTCACTGTAAATGCAAAATATATGTTAAAATAATAATTATAAAAATAAAATTGAAAACATATGTTGTGTTTTATTTTTCATATCACTGTATAGAAAAAAATTAACTCAAGACGTAAATCACCCCTTTTAAGGATTTTTTTTTTGCAAAACCCCGAGACAGGTCAATTTTATTTTTTAGTGTTCTTAATAAAATTGCAAAATTTGATAAAATTGAGTTGTTCAAAAGTTGATATATAAGAAAAAAAAATGAAACTCACCCCCATAAAAATTAGGGGTAGCAACTTTTTAATATTACCAATATGTTTTTAGGAGCGCTTTTTTATGAGAAATAACAGAGCGTTTGTTTCTTCAAAAAATTCCTATTAATTCTTCAGTTATTGAAGAAAAACTGTTTTTTGGGGTTAACTTTAAGGGGTGGCTTCACCACTTAAATCGCCGAGTTAGCATCTAAAAAAAAATACGCGTCCAATATTTTGTTATGTACTATAACATATCACAAAACGAAAAAAATCGGTGGAGTACACCACGGGTACTTTCCTTGTAAGTGTAATGCTATCTACATAGGTCAAACGTCACCTAATTTTCACATAATATATAGTGAACCTCTTGCTGCCTTCAGAAATAAACACCCAGAAAGATCAAAATTTGCAAAGCATCTATTAGAAACACACATAAACTTACATGCGCGAGTACAGTAGAAGATATTTTTTGTAAATTCGAGACTTTTTAATACATATTTCGAATTTTTCATAAAATTTGCAGGCATTTCTTAAAATTAGGAATTTTAACTTCCAATTTTTACATCAATTTCGATCGACTTCTTATCAAACTTTTCTACTCAAAATGTACTTAGCTTTTTATTTTTTCCCTGAAATTTCGACTTTACCAAAGTCGAAATCTAAAATTAATTTTAAAAAAATTGGACTTTTTCGATATCAGCTTTAATCTCAAAATGTTAAGTTTTTCTTGAAATGTTGCCTTAATTTTGATATTTTTAATAAATTTCGAATTTTTTACAAATTTTGAAGTTTCTCTTCAAATTCAAAATTTAGGAATAGTTCTTTATAAATTGTCAATTTTTTCGGGAAATGTTCATGTCTTTTCTTAAGCTTCCTTTCTAAAACTGTTTTTTTTTTCACTATTTCAAACTAAATATTTCGCCATTTTCTAAAAACGTTGTTTTTTTCATTCTGACTTAAGTCTTGAAGTTTTAATTTTTTTAAGTAAATTTGGAAATTAAACTGTAAAGTAACAATTTTTGTGGAAACTGTACCAAGATTTGATTTTTTATTTAAGTTTTTTTTAAAACATCTACAAAATGTATTTTCTATTAAAACCTTTGAGAATTATTTTAATTGTTTGGTTATTTTTCACAAAACTTCAATTTTTCCATCAGATTATGAATTTAAATTTATGTTTAAATTTAAAGTAGTTTTGGAACTGTAGTAACTTTTTAATTTCGACTTTTTTATCAAAGTTTCTGTTTGATTTTTTTAAATAAAATTTGGGGTCTGCCTCGATCTTTAGGTTTTGTAAAAGGTATTTTTTTTTTGTTTTTAATCTTGAAATTTAGATTTTCTCGAAATTCAGAAATTAGACTATAAAAACCGAACTTTTTTTTCTAAGTTTTCTACTGAATCTCGATTCTATTATTTTCTGATTATTCTTAAAATTTATAGTTTCCTCTAAATTTTTTATTTCAATTTGATTTTTTTAAACTGAAAGCTTCCAGAATATTGTTTAATTTTGGTTTTTACAAGAACTTTCATAAAATTTCTATATTTTTTTAAAATTATGAATATAAACGTTAAACCTTAAAATTCGGAAATTGGAATTGTTTTTATAAATTTTAAGATTCTTTAAATTTTTCCCCGAATTTGGATTTTTTTTTCTAAAAATTTCCAATGTTGACTTGAAATTTTTAGCTTCTATTTTATAAAAGAGTTTCTCTAAAAATTTTCCTCTCGTCATTTTTGTAATTTAAAATCCGGAAATTTACATTTTGTCTTAAACTTCTTAGTTTAAATGAAATATTTATAATTTTTTTCTGCAAACTCAACTTTAAATTTGACATTTGTGCGGTTTTCTCAAAAATCAAAATTTCTACTTAAATTTAAAATATGATTTATATTGTGAAGTCTTGAGTCGGACATTTCTAATTTATTGAAATAAACTAAGAATAGGTCTACAATTTTGAACTTAATCTCAAAATTTTGACCTTTCCTTCACATTTGAATTTTATTTTCGAAATTTCGAATTAAACATCAACATTTCAACGAAATGAATTTTTTAAACCAATTTTTTGCTAATTCTTTCTTTCTTAGTTTTTTCCAGAACTTCAGTTTTAATTTCGAAATTTCAACTTTTTTCACTAAATTTCGAGTTAACATAAGAACACTTTTTTATAAATTCGTCTCATGTGTTCAACTTTTTATGGAATCTTACAAGTTTCTATCAAAATTTCAACTTAAACGTTCAAATTTCTAGAAAGAAAAAACTATGTAAGGAAACCTGTTAAACTGTTTAACTGTTGTTATCTGAATTAGTAAACTTAAAAATTTTGCTGACAAATTTTTAAATAGATTGAAAATTTGAGAAGTTAAAATGTTAAGAAAAATGTCTAGATTGAACGAAAAATGTTGAGAATTTCATAAATTTCAATTTAAGTAATAAATTTCAAAATTTGTTAAAATTAAAGTGGAATGGGGAAATTTTATGGCAAATATTGTCAAATAAAATTCTAGATTTATAAATGTTGAATCTTGTAAAAATCGTCCGTTTTTTCTCAAAATTCCTTATGTATAAACTTAATTATTTTAATATTTGCGGTTTTAGACTAAATTGAATACAAACATATTGAAATTTTGACATTTAAGTAGGTTGTAATTTAAGTCAGAATTTTGAAAAAATCGGAAATTTCTAATAAAGTTAGTAATAAATTCTTAGATAGATAGTTTGACATTAAAACTTAAGAAAAAAAGTAAAAATAACCATTTCAAACATGAAATAATAAGTAATAAAATAATATATAAAATAAAAAAAAAAATCTTGAAAATTATTTCAAGACATAATTTTTAAAATGTATTTCTTTTCTTTCTTTGAATTCAAATTCAAAATTTTGTATCGAATTTTTGTAGAACATGTATTTTTTTTTTCAAATAAACAAAAATAATTAACATATGCCATCTGTTGTTACAAAAAGCATTCAAAAGGATTTTAAATAGTCTTCTCAAATTGAATTTTTTATCATTTTGAAATTTTTTACTGAAGGTTTCATGTTAAACTTTGAAAAAAAATTTAAAACTAGTAATTAGATTTTTTATTGTTATTGTTTGAAACTGAAATGCTTATTTTTTCCTAAAATTACTCCAAACTTGAATTTCGGACTTTTCTAAATTATGACTTCTTTAAACAAGACTTCATGATTTTTCCTTAAACTTTGTCTTAAAAATCGATTTTTTAAGTAAATTTTGGATTCTGATTTTTTTTTTAATATCGGGTTTTTGGAGAGCTTGATTTTTTCTCAAACTTCATACTTTCAAATTGTTTTTTTTTGAGATTTTTGTTTAAGGTTAGCTTTGGTCTGAAAATTTCTTTTTTACATATTTTATGTCAAATTTATTATTATTTTCTTAGAATCTTAAGTTTCGTTTAAAATTTTTGAAAAATTTTAAAATTTTGTTATTTTCTACTTGCTTTCGTGAAAAAATTTCGAAAACAAAGACGAATTTTCACGAAAATAAGAATGGATTCCATAGCGCTGGAAAGCGCTGCAAAAAAAGTTCTATTATTATTTTCGTGAAAATTCGCCTCTTCCTATTTCTCAAACTTTCTTACGTAAACTCAAAACTATTGATTTTCCATCGACTGTTCTCGAGATCTGAATATTTTCTAAATATTTTTATTTCCTTTTTTAAGTTGACTTTGATTTGAAAATGTTGTTGTTTTTTCGAGACTGCATCTAAACTCGGTCTTTTAAAAAGATTTTGAATTCCTCATTTCCCAAAATTCACATCTAAAGACTTTTAAAATCAAAAATGAGAATTTAAATTTCAATTTTTTACTGAAAATTAGGACTGTTTTCTTGATATTACTACTTTTTTTTCAACCTTCACTTTCTAAATTTGATGTTATTGATTTCTCGAAAGTTTTTTAATTTGCCTCTATTATGAATTTAAGATTTTTAAAATCGGAAATTCTATCATTCTTTTTGTTTCAATTTATTTTTACAAAATTTTGAGTTTTTTTTCTAGAATTGCTACTTTTTTTTACCTGCCGATTTATGTTACTTAATTTTTCGAATTTAAACTCCAAATTCAATCATATTCTAAAAATTTCGAATATAACACCAATATTTCGGCTTTATTTTTCAAATTTCCTGTTAAAATTCGAATTGAATCTTCCCCCAAAGCTCATTCATGAAAAAATCAAAAAGGAAATGTTATTGTATCCTGTGGCTTGTCCTTCGATGCTGCACCAAACCGAAAGCCTGACTTTTATTCCCTAGTTCCCCAAGACCCTCTTTGTGTTTGCTTATTTGCTGGAAATTTTGCTAAAAATCTTAAGCCGCCAGGGCGGCGGTTATCTGATAAATTCACCTAAGAGCAGACGAGAGTGATAAGAAGTTCGGAAAATGAGAAGTAATTAAAACTGCTTCATTTTCTCGGGAGGAATTTAACGATTAATTCATTATCATGATTGGCGATTAGAATCTCAATTTATAAAATACACAGAGTCGTAATTAGCAATTAGAAAGATTCGGGCGGCGTTTCACTTTTCCAGTGGCGTAGAGTGCGCGATCTCGTCACGTAATCGCGATTGTGTGGGCAGACCAAAGGTGGGGTTAGTGGCCTGTTATTTAAAATCGTAATTGTTGTAAATCACGGAGATATGATAAGGAGTAAACACATCGGTAAGACTTACGAAAGTGCCTTTTGTATATTATAAACTTATCTACTATCGTTAAATGATGTTGATTGAACTTCGCCCTTTACATTCTTCTGATAAATAACCTTTTATAATAATTAGTTGTAATAATTTCTTCGTGGATGTGTAACTCACGACAATTTCCCATTGGGTTTGAATAATCCAGCGCCTACGATTAAGATTTCCTGTTATTTGGTATCTGTATTCAAATATTTCTCAATCTTTAATTATTTCCACAATAATTTGAACTTCGCCGCAAATATAATTAATTACCTTTTACCATTTTAATGATGGGATCTAACTTGCCAATTCAGTGTTTGGTAATGAAACAGTCGAAAGTGCTGCAGTTCAAAATATTTATAAACAACAACCATAGACCGGTTTCAGCCTTGGTTTTATCAGTATGGTATGGCCTTGTAAACACTTCCAACTTATAGCCGTTGGTCAATCACATGGTCAATCCAAAAGCTGCTGATTACGGAAACAGAAAGAAATCCAATGCGATATTAAATAAACACTTCTAATATACAAGATCAAAGATCACCAGCTCAAAATTGTGAATATTATACGTTAACTATTCGACAATAATCTAGATTGGTTTCGACCGTATACTTGGACTTGCGTATCAGTAATAGCTTACTAGAAGGTCCAATAAGTAAATTTCATGTAAAGGTTTCTATAAACATTACGATTATTACTTGCATTAAAAAATTCAAACGCGTAGTATTTACAAATAAAGCACCAAGCACACGAAATCACTGTTAATCGTTAATTTTCCGTTATTACTTCTCATCAACACTAGGTGCGTTATTCTAGAATTCAATGAAGTCTTATTCTCGTGACTTCTTAAGTATACAGATAAATAAACTCGAACTTTATCCAAATAATACAAACTTCTCTTAATCATTCGTAAACCTTCCAAGGAAGATTAAACTGGGAGAGTCGTCACACGGAAACATACGTTTATCGTTTCGAGAAAGTTACATCCATCTAAACATCTCCATCATAATATTCGCCGCAAGAGACGCAAGTCTACTCATTTAAAACGAAGTAGCTTAAGGAGAAGCAAGGCGAAAGGATCAAGTCTGCGAACAATTCAAGATATATGTGTGTGGAGGATTACAAGAGAGCGGTTTAAATAGAAGTCTCGTCATTGTCATTGTCATATAGGTAACAAAGTCTCCCAGATTCAAGGGAACACTTTATAAAGAGGGTGGATTTAATTATTATGGTTATCTTTATAAAGCAAGGTAGACGAGAGCACTCGGTGCTGTCGCGGTGATGTATAATCTCGGATATAATTCACGCCGTGATACCTTCCTCTTCATTTAGATTCCTCCATAGCTTTTGTTTTCCAGATTTATACAATTGTTTACACTACGAGTTAATTTGGAATTTAAATTCTTAATTTATCTGCACCCTTAATTCTTTATCGCAGCGAGCTACATAAAACCACATATCACCCTCGTTTAGGCCTTGCGAAGACTTCATCTACTTCTGAAATTATTTAGATTTTCCAAAGGCTTCGAAGATCAGAAAACCTAAAAATCAAAAAATTTAATGTCATCTGGAGTACTTAAAATTTCCAAATGTTCCGGAGGTCAGAAGACTCGAAGACAAGACCAAGTGAAGCCTAAAATTCCGCCTTCCCCAGCATGATAATTTGTGTAAGTTGATTTGTCGTTTTACAACAATGCGAATGAAACGCAGCGCCTAACAAAGAAGTCTAGCGAATTCAATTTATTTAGGACCAAGGTAGGATAAAAAGCCAAACGAATAAACAAAAACCTACACGAATTTAACTTCAAAGCTGCCTCCGCTTTGATTTACCTTTTTGATTACCCGATTCGAGAGAAGGAGCGAGAAAACACTTAAGCCGACTCAATCTGGAACGGGACCGGCTCCCATAAAGCTACATTTATGACGGCATAAAATTAATGCAAATCTCAAGATACACCTTGTTTGTCTGGCAAGGAATAAGTTATAAAATTGCGAGGCGTTTACCTAGCAAGTCAAACAATGTTGGAAACGGGCGATTCTTGAAATATGCAAAGTGCGAAGCACTTAGGGGTTAATATAACAAGGAGAGCCTCCTTCCTTTAATCGGATTTTCACGATTACTAATTAAAGAGCGACGAAAGCCCCGGGCGACTCGTTTCTTTCAGCTAAGGTGCCTATAAAACACCAAATCAAATGCTGACTGAAAAAGGTAGGAACAATGGACAGTTTTGCTTAAACAACTAAAATTTAAAAAAATCAACTCTCGACAAAGAAGAAAATGTAATGACAAAGGGTAAAGTAGAAGGACGACATATGTATGAAGAGTCAAGAAATATACATATTAACAGTTTTTTCAAATCTTAATTTTTATAATCTCAGCCTCGTGTCCATCCGTCCACCTAACTGTTTTTGCCAAAACTTTGAAAATTATGATTATAATTACCTAAGAATATTTGGTGATAACAGAAAAAATTATCACCAAGAAATTAAGTGACTTTCAGGAGTTAAAATTCTAAATAATTTGAAAAAATAATTCGGAGATAACTTATCTAAAAATAACATAAAATTAGTAAAACAATTATTTATTTATAAAAATGGATTAGCTTCAAGAGGGTTGAAATGATATGATTTAAGTTTAATTAGTCGTTAAATCCTAAAGTGAAAATGTTTCCAATCTGCATCATTATGTTTAAAGGATTATGGTAAACAAAAGCGCAGCTAGACGCAGCCAAAAATTGTATAACATCAAAGTCTATACTCCATTCAATATAAAAAAAGACGAGGCTCAAACTTGCTAAAGTAAATATGAAACAAAACAAAATTTTGTTTTGCTGATTTTACCGCACTGATTCCGACACTTTTTATCCCCTGACAGGCAGACTTTAAGTCACAAGCCGCATGTTATTTTTTAAAACGAAATATTGGTCTTAAATAGGACAAGGTTCTATGTGAGATATGACTAATTTAACTATCCTGATTGGTATGGAATGTTCAAATCGCCACTCCCAAAAGAAGTCTCCTTCCAATAAATCTTGGTTCAGCAAAAAATGTGCTCAGGCTGTCTCCTGCAAAAATCACGCATATCGTCGTTGGCGAAATAATCTCTCAGTCGAGACTCGGATCACATTTGTGGATGCACGAAATTAATGTAAACAGGTTATTGACGAGGCAAAAAGTTATTTTGATCATAAAATGCGCCAGAGGCTTATCAACTGTCCAAACGGTTCCAAGTCCTTTATGGGGATTTGCAAAGTCGATTGGAAAGAATTTTCCGTCTTCAAATTTTCCACCTTTACTCGATTAAAATAACAATATTGCGACTACTTCCAAGGAAAAGACTGACATGCTAGCCTTAATGTTTGCTGAAAATACCAATTTTGATTCTCGAAACGTAGAACCTCTTATTCTTCCTAAGGTTGGCACTTCGATGCCTAAAGTTGTTTTCAGACAACGCACAATCCTCGAGCTCGACACCTCGAAAGCTTCTGGCCTTGATGGTATCCCCGGTATTGTTCTTAAGAAGTGCGCCCCACAGTTGACTTCTGTCATAAGCAAATTGTTCACACTCACTACAACAAAGGTGTCTTCCTTAACATCTGGAAATCTGTTAGGGTGCAACCTGCCCCTAAGAAGGGAAAAAGGAATTTGGCTAATAATATAGACCTATATGTTTGTTATCCCTTATATCTAAAGTGATGGAAAAGGTTAACATCAAGATTCTCAAATATCTGAAGGACAATGGAATCATCTCGGACAGGCAATGCGATTTTAGGCAACAACGCTCCAGTGGCGGTTCACTGGCATATGTTACTCATATCTGTAACTCAGCTACGAAAAAACATGGTGAGGCTAGGATTGTGACATTGGATAACTCAAAGGCCTTCGACAGAGTCTGGCACCGATCTCTTTTCACCTAATTAACATCTTATGGTCTTCCTCCTGGACTCTGTCATTTAATACCCAATTTTCTCGCTGACAGATCTCTTCAGGTCGTCATCGATGGCATCTCATCCGAGACATTTGCGATTAACGCAGGGGTGCCTCAGGGGTCTGTTCTGTCTCCTACTCTGTTTTTGTTACACATGAATGATCTCTTAGCTTTAACTTCCAATCCTATGTACAGCTACACAGTTGATAGTAGCCTTGTGCCATATTTTTTTCCGACAAACCATTATCTGTCGCTACTTCAGATCAACTAAGGGAACAGATACAGATGATTAATCAAGATCTCGAAATTATTCTGGAATGGGATAAGAAAAATTAGGTCGACTTCAACGCTTCAAAAACTCAGGCCGCGGTTTACTCTAAGAAAATACCAAGGGATAATGCAACAAATATACTTACGGAACGTAAAATCCTCCCGATGGGATTTAATCTGTCTATCCTAGGAATCAATGCGAAGACTAAATTCTCTTGAAACAAGCAAGTATAGAATTTAAACATCTATCCGTTCTAAGAGTTGTAGCCTGAAATCGGAAACTCTGGATATTATGATCAATTGTTCCTTTAACAATAAGCTTTATTCTTGCTAATTAACCACCCATTTATTTCCTTAAAGTCGAAAAAATTCGATCAATTTTAGTTTTAGCCAGAAATTGCTCCAATTGACCCACTGTGCTTCCGTCCGTATTTTAATCAGTTTTTAAATTATGGAAACACATACAAATTTCAAAGTCATTTACACAGCTGAGTCTCGGATGGCTTCTCTCAAGGTAGTCTAGTGTAAACGCACCTTAACTGTGTGTATTGTGTGTACAATAACAAGGTCGGTATTTCAAGTTGTTATAATAATATGTTCACTCCTTCTCGAACCATCAAACAAGCATGTGGTCAAAGGGGAAGCTAAGTAAATAACCAGTAATTTGTGAGAATGAAATTAATTTTCAAAACATTCAAACATTAATTTCTTTCCTAAATTTTTGAATTTTACATTTCGAGCTTTTCCAGATTTCTTGAATTTTTGCCCAATTTAGATTTTAGATTAGTAATTTTAGCTTTTTTCTCAAATTTAAAATTTGTATAGGAAAATTCGGAGTTTTTTTATACAATTTGAGATTTTTTTCGAAATTCCTAAAAACTGAATATTTTTCTTGTAATTTGAGGCTCTCAGCATCCCAGTCAGTCTTTTTTAAATTTATGTTTATAAATTCAATTATGACGTGTTTTCCTTTGGGCAAACTAAAATTTTAGTAGTTTTTCCTAGGATTGTTGACCTTCATCCGTATTTGCTGTGCATGTGATTCTTCGAAATTTGAAAAAAAGTTTTTGCTGCAAAGTTTTCTGCCTCGGCTTTTTGAGTTTTAACTTTAAGCTCAAAATTTCGGCCCTTTTTGGAAATATTAATTTTGAATCGGATTTTCTTTTAAAATCAAAGTATTTCTATGTTTTTATTTCTTTTCCCAAAATTTTGATTTTAATTTTATTCCCATAAATATTTTCTTAAAACTTTGGCCTTTTCCGAGACGTCGAAGTTTCGCGGAAATATTTGTGAAAAATGTCATATATTCAAATTTTAAACTGAAAGTTTGTGATTAAAATGGCAATTTTGGAAATTTTATACCATTTCGAGTTTTTGACTTTTTTGAAATTTTGTTTTACAAAATTCTGAGCTTAATCTTGGATTTATCGAATTTGGAATTTCAACTTGTGACACTCAGAAAGGTTTTAATTTGGAGCAGATAAAGTCGTTTTAAAAAAGTTAGATTGCCAGTAACTTAGAATTTCACAAAAATAATCAGACTGAAACATTTCTCAAAATATAAACTTTTTAGAAATTTTGAACTTCCAAACAAAAATGAAATGTATTAATCTTCAAATTTTGCTCTTTGAGCCAGACATTTTCAATTATTTTAACTCGAAATTCTAGAAATAAGTTGCCTCAATTTCGATAAAAAACAAGTCATAATTTATGCAAAAAATCAAGTTTTTTATATTTAAAATCAGAATTAAAAAAAGTCTATAATTATTGTAAGACGAAAATTTGTACTTCTGTGATGGATCTTGAAAAAGTCATATCTATTAAAAAAACTATCAAAAGTTCAGCATTTTTTCAAATTTTTGAAGTTTTGTGCAAAGTTTGGAGAAGAAATTTTCAGATTTCTTGAAACCTGTTTTTTTTCTCAAAGTCCCCAATTAAAATTTATATTTTTCTTGATAAGAAAAAAGTTTAAATGTCCAGAACAAAAAGTAAAATTATTCTGAAAAAGTCTGAATTTTGAAAGATAAATAAATTCATGTAAATAATTTTTCTCCAAATTTCAACAAATTTATACTTTTTTTAGAATTGTTATAGCCATCTTTAAAATTTGAAAATTATAAAAATGTTATAATTCAAGTTTTTCTTAAAATATGAGTTTAAACTCCAAATTTCGCTGTAGAAGTAGTAGAAATGTCGTGATTAAACGTAAAAATTTCCTACAAGTCAAAATTTCGTAACTAAGAGCACCATTTTAATATTGACTTGAAAATGTCAACCTTTTTGTAAAGCTTTTATTTAGAACTCCAAATATTAGGAAAAAAATCTTGGATTTTCGGAATCAATAGCGAAATATCAAAATAAAATCAACCTGATAATGAAAAATGTCGATCTTTACAAAAAAATTAAGCTTATTAGTATAAGAAAAAAGGTCAAGATTAAAAAAGAAAATTCAAGAGTAATAAAAACTTCTATAATTTTCAAATTTAAAAATGGTCAAATTTTGTGTAAAACTCCAAATTTAAAACAGAATCAGCGTTTGACAAAACTTCTAGAAGATATTCTTGAAAAAAAAATTATAAAATATACTCTCAAAATTATAGTTTTTCTGGAGATTTTTAATTTTTAGTAAGGAGTCGACTATCAAAAATTTTATTTAAATAACGAGTTTAAACTTAACATTTTTAAATTCCCTAATATTTTTACAAAAGCTTTAGTCAAAATTTCGTATTAAGTCTCAAAAAATCGGTTATATCAGTATTGAGTTTTTTTAAGATTTGATTTTTTTTCTTAAAAGGCAGATTTTAAACTCGAAATTTTTAAAATGTAAATTTCGAGAATTTCTTTTATAAAATCCAAAACGTATAAGGTAAAAATTTCTATTAGAAATGTAGAAATTTTGCAGAATGTTTAAATTATTAAAAAAAGTGTCAAAAACTCAAGTTTGTCTTCGAAATATTGAATTTTTTTCTTACAATTTCGACCTACGTCCCAACATTTTTAGTTTATAGAAGAATCGAAAGTAAGATAAAATTTCTGGAAGAAATTTTTAGAAATAATTTATTAAAAAATGTATTCTCAAAAATATGGCCTTGCTAGAGATTTTTAATTTTTAGTAAAGAGTTGGCAGTTTAAAATCTTATTCAAGTACCGAGTATAAACTTTACATTTTTGTATTTCAAAATTTGTGAATAATATTTTTACAAATTCTAAATTTTACTTGAAAGATCGTTTATATAAATTTTGAGTATTTCTTAAAATTTGTATTTTTTTTTCAAAATGCAGGGTTTGAGCTTAAAATTTGAAAGCTTGAAAATTGGGGAATTTCTTTGATAAAATCTTAAACGTAAGGTCGAGATTTCGAATAAAAAAGTGGAATTATTTTAAAAAGGTCTGAAGAATCTAAATTTAACATTGGTTTTCTTGTGAAAGTTTCAACTTAAGGCTCAGAATTTTGAATTTTTTTAGAGAGTGTAAGATTCAGACGAAAGCCCAGATTTAAAAGTCTAAACTTCGGGAAAAAATCGAATATTTAAGTTTAAAGTAAAAAGTTCGAGATTTATGGTGAAAGTTCAAGATAAACTAGAAATTTTAAGAATTTTTTCATTTGGAAGTATTATGCTTCTTCTGAGTATCCTGACTATAATCTAAATTTTTCTCAAAATTCCGACCGAAAACTTTATTTTGATGCGGTTCCACAAAATCTCGGCCACAACTTTTTCCTAAAATTTCTAATTTGATCTTAAAGTGCTGGCCTTTCTTTCGTGTTAAATAACTTGGGGTGGGGGGGTTCAAATTCTACTACTACGTAAGTGAACATTTAGGAACGCCTCTGTGTGTAAGAGTGAGAAGGTACAATTTTCTATTAATTAAAACCCCACAGTACTTCCGTGCTTCAATAACACGTCAAAACTATTTTGAATTCGAGTCCGTTATAAATTCTGGTTTTTTTCTCAAAGCCTGTCAGACGGTGTTCCAATATTTCGCCGATTTAAATAGCCTCGGGAATGTTACGTAGACATTTAAAGCTTCCTGAAAGGGATTAGCATTAATTTTAATATAGGAGCAGAGATCCACCTCTTGTATCGAGCCATTGTTCACTTCCTTCCTTCATCTCAGGCAATGTAAACAAATGTGAGTTCATTATATCTACATTTTAGAGAGTAAAAGTTCAATAAGGTCGGTTGTATACACTTTAGGGGAACTGATAATGTCTACGTAGCAAGTTGAAAGCAAACAATACATTCATTTAATCACTGGGAATACATTTTCATCCTTATTAACATACAGAACAGATGAAATATCTCCCGTCGGAAAGACGCTAATAAATCGGTTAGATATTTCCAAAGGAGATAAATTAACGTTTTGTCTTGCTGCGATACTCGATATGGAATAAATTTCAGGCGTAATGACTGCGCAATAAAAGAATTCTCTTCTGAACCGCGTTCTGTACGGAGGCGACATCCATCGGAATTTCTGCAAAGTGAAACCGATAGATGTCGCAGCCTGCCACGCTTTCGGCCAAAGGGACACGTTTTCTGTCGTTGGCTCGCATTCTTCTCAGAATATATACTTTATGCAAACTAAAACGGAATTACTTGTCCAAAAAATATTGCGCTGATTTTATATTTTTTAACTTATCACTTTACGATTAAATCTTCAAAAAATCTTGAAGCTTCGTCACAACATTTTTCCCGGATCCATCATGATTCAAAGGAAATTGTTTGCTAATATTATTAGCGATTTCATTTCATAAAAATGGATAAAAATATTTACAAACCCAAACCCACTAGGCACCGTGCAAATTAAATAATGTACATTACAATATTTCTCTATGAAAAATGATTCGTTCTACGATTGTCTCCAAGCAGGGCCGTGCCGTGCTATGATGCAAAGAGGCATCAGGCGGCATCTTAAAGAGGCGGCATAAGCAGCTAAATCATCATTTAATTTGAGCCATTCAATAATTAAAAATTTTTACACATCGCACTTCCATATCGGTCTACGTCAAGGGTAGACAAATGCGGCTCTGAGCACTACATGCGGCGGCTCTTCGTTGAGTTGAGTGCTGTCCCCGTTGAAATTTTAATGTTCTTTTTTTAATTTAACACTTTTTTTATAACTCTTAATTATCAAAAAAAAAAACTAAAAAAAGTATGATGCTTTTTTCATAAATGTCGAAATTTTCATATGTTTTCTCATAATTCTGCGTTTACATTTTAAAATTCTTATCATTTTCGAGACTAACCCAAAAATTTCAAAGAAGAATCAAAAGCTGAAAATGTCTTCAAAATTGTTGATATCAAAGATGGACAAAGTTAAAAATATTATTATTAATTTAGAGCAAAAGTCGAGATCCTGAAAATAACTTACAAATTTCAAAAAAAGTCGAAACTTTGAGAAACCATCGAAAACTTGAAAATGGTTGGAATTTTTGATAAATGTTAAAATTATGAAAAGGAAGAAAATTTTTAAAATCAACATGTTGAAAAAATAAAAAAAAGCAAAGACTTACCGTGAAAAAAACTTCTACAATTTGTAGAGAAATATGACATTTTGAAGAAAAAATCGAAATTTTGGGCAAAAAATTTAAAAATTCTGAAAAAAAATAAATTTTGAAAAATACAAAACTCTTTTTTTAATTCAAACTTCTGGAAATTGCAACTTAATTGTCAAAATTTTTATGTGTAACACGATGTTGGACATTTTTTGGCGCCACATTGAGGAAAGCTAGGGCGCCTGCCTTTCTCTGACTCTAACACGAAAAAGAAAATAAACATTCGTTTAACAAATTTTGATTTTTTTCTTAAAATTTCGATTTTTTTCCTCAACATTTACCTTTTTAGATTGCGATAAAATCTGACTTTCTAAGGAATTTCGAATTTTTACTAAAATTAAATGCTTCTTCTCAAAATTTGGAACATTTTCTTCTAATTTTGTCTTTTAGTCGAAGTTTTAACTACTTTTTTCAAACTTCCTACTTTTTTTCATAAAACTTGACTTTCTCTGGAAAATGTTTAAATTTTTTTGTCCATTTCGAGGCCTTCTGGAAATTTCAAGTTTATTCTAAATTCCGATACAACATTTAGCATTTTCTGAAAATTTCGATCTGCTTACCTAAAATTTGCCCTTTTCATGAAATTCTGATTTTTATCTCAATATCCGATATTTAATATTTTTAGAAATTTCGCCTTTTTCCTGGCTATTAATTAATCTTTTTTCTCAAAATTTCGATTTTTTTTTAATGGACGTTTTCGTAAATTCGCCTTTTCTTTAAAATTTGTTTTTTTCGAAGTTTCGATTTTATTTTTAAAAAACTTCCTTTTTGGACCTTTGTTTCAAAAATCATTTATTTATTTCAATATGTTGAGAAAAATATTTTCGGAAATTTCGAGAAAAAAATTTCTTGTAAATTCAAGGTCTTTATTGAAAGTTAAATTTTGAGAATAAGATTTTTGGAAATTGCAATTTTTCTTTCTCAAAATTCGACTTTTTCTGAAAATCAATTGCGTTTTCAGAGAATTAGAGCTTTGAAAATTTTGACTTTTTTCGAATATTGGACATTTTTAGAGTTTCTGAGATAGGTTAGATTTTTGTTTTTAATATGGACTCTTCCAAATTTTTTTTTCGAAATTCTTTGAAATACGAATCTTGTCCCCTGAAACCAAAAGTATCTCTCTGAAGATGATAGCTTGGCTATCGAAACGCGTAAGAGCAACCTTTGTTGTGTTTTTTAATCTTTCTTGGTTTTAGGGAACAAGATTTGTTTTTCAATTTTTAAAGATAACCAAGGACCAACAAAACATCGAAATTGTTTTTTCGAAATTAGTTTTTTATTCTCAAAAGTTCAATTTTCCGCCTAAAGTTTGAAACGTTTTCTAGAAATTTTATTCTTTTTCCTGAAACTGCAACCTATTTTTTAAAAATCCTTTTCCTTCAATTAACTATTTTTTTCTGAATTTGATTCCCTGTAATTTCAACTTGTTTAAAATATTTTGTTCTCCAAATTATGACATTTATTTCAAAACTCAATATTTTCTGTTTTTTCACATTTTTATTTAAAATGAAATTTTTTCTGAAGATTTTGACTTTTTATATAATTCGTTTATTTTTCCAAAATTGGATCGAAATTTGAATAGAAAACTAAAAACCTCAGAATGATATTTTTAGAAAATTTTGAGAAAAAGAAATTTCAAGAATATTACAAAATTTAAATAAAATAAAAATTGAGAGAAATATTTTTTAAAGTTGCATTTTCTTTACCTATATTCGACTTGTTACTAATTTTTTCATAAAAACTGACTTGAAAATTTCGTATTTTTTTAATATTTCCACTTTTTCGAGATTTCGACTTTAATCTGGAAATTTGATTTGCCCAGTTCGTGTAGTTTTTAAGTGGAAATGCACATTACTCAATTAGAAGGTTTTTTCCCCATGAATTTTTTTAAAATGATTGTTGCCCCTCCACGCCCCTTTAAGGAAATTCTACCAAAAGTCAGCAAAATACAGAAAACAGAAAATGATATCTGACTCCACTACCCAAGCAGAAGGACATTACTTACATGAGCCAAGTTTATCTGAACCAATTAAAGTAATTATACCTTGAAAATATTTATAAATCATTACACATCGAAAATGGCTGGCCTTTATTACCGCAATATTTTTAACTGTGATAATAAGCGAGGGGGTAAATTTAAACTGAATTTTTGCAAAAAAAAACTCGCAAAATTTGCATATATAATATTACAAATTGAAACAAAATTTAATAACTAACTGTATCAATCATTTGGATTTTTTGGATTTAAAATGGATTTAAAATCCAATTTTCTGGAAATTTAGATCTGATTCTCAAAATATAATTTTTTATTTGCAACTTTTATGCCAAAATTCGTCTTTTTGCGTCTCTCCAATTTCGATTTTTCCTTTAAAATTCTTCTCATTTTCAAAGGTTTTATTCTCTAAAATAAACTTTCTCTGAGAAATTTGGACTTTTTTTTATAGTTCAACGCTTTACTCCAAAGTTGGAGCATTTTTTCTACAAAATTCGACTTTTTCTGCAAATTTCGAGTTTTTTTTTACCTATCTTGTAATCACGACTTTGTGCTGAAAAAGTCCTCAAAATTTCGACTTGTATTTTAAACTATAATTTGTTTCAGAATTTTTTAATGTTCCACAGAAACTCGACTTTTTTCTTGGCGTTCAATTTTTTTAAGTTTTTTTTTTAATATGTAATCCACTCGCAAAGGGCAGCCCCATTATGATTTTAATTTTTGGGGAAAATTCCTTTTGGTAACGAGTTCCATAGCTCGGAAGCTCTATAGAAAAAAAGAGTCTCCATAGTTTGATTTAATTCCCAAAATTCCACTTATTTTTCTTACAATTTAACAAATTCTGACTCTTCTTGAATTTGGACAATTTTCTCGAAGATTCGGGTTTATTTTTAAAATTAGTCTTTTCTTTAGAAATGTTACGATTTTGTTTAAAATTTTTCTTTTTCCAAAAATGTCAAGTTTTTCTTTTAATTTATCTTGTTCTGAAAAATTCGATTTATCCTTAAGATTCGATGTTTTTCCAACATTTAACTTGTTCTGAGAATTTCGACCTTTGGTGAAATTTTGAAATTGTTAGCAAAGTTTCGATTTTTTTTTATTTCCAGGTTTCTTAATTTTTCTCAAAATTCGATTTTATCTTAAACTTCGACGTTTTCTATTTCTCATTTCTATTTTTTATTTAAAATACATCTTTTTTTGGAAATTTCTACTTTTTTCTGAGAAATTGTTTATTTTCTCAAAATTAGATCGATTGTTATTAAAGTTGAACTTCTCTTGTTAAATTCCTTATTACTGCCCTGCCTCCACAATTATTCAGAAAAAATAAATAGAATAAAATAGAAACGCAGGAACCCTCGTCTTAATTGCGATATGTTTAAGCCATTATCAATTTTTTTTTTAAATTGAAAATAATCATTTGTTTGAAGAAAGATAGGCTTTATGACTGACAAGGAAACAAACAAAGGTAATCTAACATGGGGAGGGGGAGGCATTAATAGTGTATGAATTTTACGTGTCTTATTTTTATATGTCCCCTAAAACTTTCAAAAATAATGAGACCAAAAATGAGATAAGGTCTAACTCGACAAATATGTATGTTTATTTTCTTTGAAACTGTCGATATTAAATTTTTTCTTTTTTGTTTCAGGTAAGAAGTGCTTAAACATACAACTGTGTAAGTAAAATATCCATAGAGCTTTCAATTTATGGAAATAAATTTCGAGAAAGAAGTTCATATTTAAGAAAAATAAATTTATACAAATTGTTTCCTCTCAATATTAACTTGAAATTTATGAAACAGCTAATTTATAAATTTTGAAAAAAATAAAAAGTAGAAATACTAAAAGGTAGACACGATATTTTTGAAATTTCTATAACTTTTATACAACGTGAAAATAGAAACCAAAGTTACTAAAAATAATTGAAATTTTATACACAAATTTTAGAATAAAAAACCGCAAAATCTCGGAAAAGGAAACTTTTCTACATTCATAACTAATATAGGATAAACTAATTAAAGGAATTGTTCCCAAATTCACGAAAAATAACCAAAATTACCAAAAAAAATTGCTAATATTGGAATTTTGATAAGAAAATGAATATTCGATAAAACAATCCCCAAATGTTATCAAAAATTACAAACGGCGCAATGATAAAAATTTACCTAGGTGAGCATCAAAAAAGGTTTTTTGAAAATTTAACCCATAAGGATGTTAAATATGGAATGAAACTTTGCATGCTAATTTGTCATTTTTAAAATTAGAAATACGGAAATTGGTTTTTAGGCTTCTGTTTATCAGTAATTTCTTCAACATTTTTGCAAGTTCGTTCCTTAAAGGGATAAAATAAGGGACAGAAGTGTTTGTGTGTGTTTTTAAAATTAGAAACGTACTTTGCGAATAGTCGCAAATAAATTTGGAAACCACTGTTTTAATCATTTAAAGTGAAATACTGAAGAAGTCTTAGGTCGAAAATCCTTAAGGAACAGGCACCCATAAACTTTTTTACATAATTTACACATATTTTGGTTACTTTGTATGGCAAATTTATCCATAATTTTTCATTTAAAAATGTTTATATTTTTACGTCTCCCAGCTCAAGTTCCTATGGTCCCTCGTGATTCATTAAGTAAACTAAAAGTGCAGTCGTAAATTAGATTGTAAATTAAAAGGCAACAGAGTTATACCTAAAAAAGCAGGTTAATAGCCCCCGAGAGATTAATTTAAATAACTCTAAAGAACTAACTTGTCGTATTCGAATTTTGTTAGAACTTTCCAAACCAGGGACGAGTCAAGTAAATTTTAATTAAAACTGTAGCACGCGGAATAAAAAAAACCGTACGCGGATATCAATTGATGAAAGTGCATTTTAATTCGGCGAATTTTCGTCTGTCGCTGCTGCTGCAGTCGAGCTTATTAAGTTGATTGTTTAGACGCAAAATAACAGTTTTCTTTAATTAGCGAAACAAAAGGCCACGTTAATTCGTGGAAAGAGTCTCCCCTTTTATTTATTGTCTGTGTACAATAACGGTGAGGCTTTAATAGGTCGCAATTGTGTTTCTGCGGGTACTTAATTTATAAAAGGACCATATCGTGCTCCGGCCTGTCTACGTACATTAATAAAGCCTTTAGTTCTAATTGAGTCTATTGAGTAAAGGTTGGGAACCACACCTGCTTCCCGCATCACCACATATACAGTTAGTGAGTCAATTTAAGTACAATTTCATAGGGCAGTTAACAAGGTAATATCGTACATCTGATTTCACCTGGAATAATCTACAACCACATTTAATCTTCACATTCCTGGGGCTGGTTAACATTGCTTAAGAAGAATACCAATCACAATGGCATTTAAAGTCTAATATAGTGCAAAAAGCCTAAATTTTTGAATCAAAGTCGAAATTTTAGGAGTAAAGTGCAACAATTTTATTTAATAGTCGAATGTCCAAGAAAATGTTCCAATTTCGAAGGATAACTAAACATAAAATATTGCTCCTCGAAGTTTCGAGTTCTAAACCGAAATTTCGAGATTGAATTCGAGGTTTTATAAAATAATGAAATACGGTTCCATTTGTGAGTCGAAATTTTGAGAAAAAAAACTGGAACTTCTAAAAACTATTCTTTTGAAATTTGGACCCTAAAAACGAAATTTCGGAAAAAAGTTGAAACACAGATTCAAGTTGAAATTGTAGTGACAAAATTAAAATCATATTATTTTTTTTATTGTCTGTGTACAGTAACGGTGAGGCTTTAATAGGTCGCAATTGTGTTTCTGCGGGTACTTAATTTATAAAAGGACCATATCGTGCTCCGGCCTGTCTACTAAAATCAAATTAAATATTTTGTCTAAAATTATTATTATTATTATTATTATTATTTAAAGAAAACAATGGGAAATTTTTAAATAAAAATCAGAAATCTCTAAACGTATTATTCTCAAACTATTTTGAGTTTAGGGTTGAAATCTTAAGGAAAAAATTAAAAGAATAAATTAGAAAATGAACAAGAATTTCTAGTTTGTTCAACATCTTGAGAAAAGAACATTGATAAAAGATGTTTCTGGGTACAACGCCCAAATTAATTTGGAAAAAAAGTTGAAGTTTCGATATTAGAGCCGTTTTAGAAAAACAGTTAACAATTTGAACTCGGAATTTTAAGAAAGAAATTGTTGGAAAAAGAATCTAAAAGTTGTTTCTAGACATTTCGAAGTCGAACTTAAATATCGTCGTTTGACGATATTTAAGTTTTAGTTGTACATTTGAAGAAAATTCAGGTTTGAACGTTTGACGTGAAATTTAAAAAAGGGTAATGCGTAATTTTAGAAAAAAAACAATTATTTCGGAACATACTCCTCTGCAATGAAATTGGGAATTTCGAGAAAACAATTTAAAATTCGAATTTGAAACTGAAATTAATGTTTAATAATTTTCCATTTCAATTCAAAATTTCAGGAAATTTTCGAAAATAAATGAGAAAAAGATATGTTTCTCCAAATTTTGAATTAAAGTCAAAGTTTTGAGCAAAATATTTAATTTGCTTTTAGTATCTAAATTTATGAATAGAAATTTCGTTAAACAACGAATTTTGAAAAAACAAAAAAGTGTAAATTTTGAAAAAATAATAATAAAAAAATCTCAAAAATTTCGAAAAAAATATTGAAAAATTTAAATAATTATAGGTTTTCAAGTCCTAATTTTGAGAAAAAATTGGAAATGAGAATAATTTCTAAAAATGAATATTTCACAAAATTTGGATTTGTTGCAGCTTCGAGAACAAGCTCAAAATTTTGAATTTGAAATTCAAATTTCAGAATGAAATGAATTATTTCCAATTTAAACTGGGAATCTTTGGAGAATGTCGACGTTACGAGAAAATATTCTAAATCATTTTACTCAAATTTTCTAACCATACAGTCAGTATGACTCTGAGTGAGTCACCCTTAGAATCTTTATTTATTATGGAACCTTCTGGATTTTCTTAAATTGTAGAACTTGAACTCTATTTTTGATATAAATACTTTGTAGAAAGGAGAACGCTTTTCAAAATTTTGAGTTTAGTAGTGAAATCTCGAAAAGTGAAGTACCTAATCATATAATTTGTTTTATGTGATTCTTCATTTCGGTTTACTTTAAAATAAATAAGTAAATTTGCAGCGGAGAATCCTCCGAAGCCATATGTGAGAAATTCAAAAAGTTTGGAAGCTCCACCGCTGCCCAAGGTGTAATTTGATAACTGGTCATTAGTTAAATGTATCATTTATCAAAAGCAAAAGCTGGTCCGCTGTAATTAAAGTATAATTAAATTTCTACATAATTTCGAGGGGGTCAGTAAGTGATAGAACATCCCTCCACGTCGTTAGTTCTCAAAGCGCACCCGTTTCACGTCGTGATGTGTCCCTGTTCCGGAGGGATGATGCCAAAGAAGCGCAACAATGAAATGACTCACTGGCCATATCGCACGCACCGCGACTTCCATAAGAATTCTTCGAGCCATTTACTCCGTACGCGGGAAAGGTATCGGAAGAAGGGTGGCTGGGGAGGGGCAGTAGCCGCTCAAGCAATAAATATACAATCAAATAGGAAGGACACTCGTCAACTAGACGAAACTCGATATTGTCGAATTAATTCCAGTCCTCTTGTTATTGCGATTTTTATCCGATGTAGAGTTTCCTGGAAGATTAATGAATAACAAGGCTATGAAAAGTTGAAATATTTCGTAGTTTATAAATTAGTGGAGCATTTTTGAGGCTGCCCCTAAAAATCTTCAGTACGAACCTAATCAACATGGTCACTGCAACTCACCAACGACCTTTGAGCACTTTTTCTTCGGACGAAGAATTCTTCTTCATACTTTGAGGTTCTGCAGTATCAGTCATGAAAGATTCACGAAAACTTCATCATTTATTATGGTATGCAAGTAGAATACAACCTGGACTACAAATTCATGCAGCCCTCCAGGCGTCTATAGTGAATCGGAACATTTGTTAACATTCGAGTTGGATATATCAAACTGATGAGATCTAACAAGATCGAAACCGCTATTTGGTTTCCAAACTTCAAATCTAATAAATGTTCAAATCTATTGGTCTGTGCATTAGAATCCTTGTTTTCTGAGAACTTTCCTAGAGGGCAACCACTTCGCTAAGTGGTGGTGTTTCAACTGTTGGAAGTTTAGCTACCTATGATTCACTATACATGCCTGGAAGGCTGCATGAATTTATAGTCTAAGTTGTATGCTACTTGCATACGACATTGTTGGTAATGGCCATAGTTTTACTATGGACCAATAGGTGGGGGTAGTACTGAGAAGTCACACACTTGACGCCCGTGAATTATTTAGTACTTACCTGTCGGAACATTTGTTAGCATTCGAGTTAGATGTACCAAACTGACGAGATCTAACAAGATCGAAACCGGTATTTGGTTTCCAAACTTCAAATCTGATAAATGTTCTAACCTATTGGTCTCTGCATTAGAATTTATTATGGTATTTATTACTTGATGTTGACAGCAAATAAGGTTACATAAGAAAAATAGAATTGTTACTCAACAACTCGGAAAACTTTAACACAATTGCAGACAATTCGCTATCGTTAAAAAACAAGTGTTTCTGAGGAAGTGGCAACTTCGCTAAAATTTTTGACTTGATGCCTTTTTAGTAAATCACTTTACTCGTACGGCTTATAACCTGGGGTCCATGGAATCCTAAGGGCTCCCCATATCATGAATGGCGGCATTTCATGCAGCCAACTAAAAATTTGTATTCTCAACTGAGGGAGCTTTTTCAAGAAATCTCTAATTTTTCTTTCGTCCTTCAAATTTCTACAATTTCACAAAATTTCGACTCTTTTTCTCAAAATTCGTCTTTTTCTCAAAATTCGTCTTTTTCTCAAAAAAATCTTTTTCGGTTCAAATTTCGAATTTATTCCTAAAATTGGAGTCCTTTCATCAAATTTTCACATTCTCAAAATTTCGAATTTTTGTATCAGAATTCGTCTTTTTCGAAATTTCACTATCTCTCAAAATTCAAATTTTTATGCCAGTTGCGTCTTGTTCATTAAAACTTACCTTTTCCTCTAAATTTGGTCGATTTTTTAATAAAAAAAGTAAAAATTTTCAGCAAATTTAATACTTCAGTGAATTTAAAAAAAAAAATTCTGGAATTTTAAATTTTTGTAAAACGACAAAAAATTAGAGAAGATTTTCTTTGGAAATTTCAATGTAATCTAACTTTTGGCAGTTCCAGTGTGTAGAAATAAGTTGTAAATTTTGAGAACAAAATTTCGATATTTATTTCAAATATTGGACCTTATCTGACATCACAAAATTTCGGTTTTGTTTTGAAACCCCGTTCTTTTTTTAAACGTTGGGCTTTTTCTGAAAACTTCGACGTTTTAGAACCTGTTTTTCTAGAAATTTCAACTGGTTTTGTCAAGCTACTATTTTGTTTTTTTTTCCTGGAAATTTTTATTTGTTCTCTTAAAATTGGTTTTTTCTGACAATTCGCTTTTTCCTAAAATCGCCTTTTTAGAAAATTCAACTTTTTCTAAAAATTCCACTTTTTGAACTTTTCTCTCAAAAACATTTTTCAGAATTCCGCCATTTTTCTTAATATCCGCTTTTTTTCTTAAAACTTCAAGTATTATATCAATTTTTCCTTATTTTGGAATTTTGACTTTTATCTCAAAGGTTATGTATAAAGCTTTTGTCTGAAAATTCAATATTTATCAGTGAATTAAAAAAAAAATTCTGGAATTTTAAATTTATGTTAAACGACAAAAAATTAGAGAACATTCTCTTTGGAAATTTCAATGTAATCCAACTTTTGGCAGTTCCAGTTTCTAGAAACAAGTTGGAAATTTTGAGAACAAAATTTCGACATTTATTTCAAATGTTGGACATTTTGTGACGTCACGAAATTTCGGTTTTGTTTTGAAACCTCGTTCTCTCTCTTAAGGTTGGGCTTTTTCTGATAACTTCGACGTTTTAGAACCTCTTTTTCTAGAAATTTCAACTGGTTTTGTCAAGCTACTATTTTGTTTTTTTTCTGGAAATATTTATTTGTTTTCTTAAAATTAGTCTTTTTCTGGCAATTCGCTTTTCCCTTAAATCGCCTTTTTAGAAAATTCAACTTTTTCTAAAAGTTCTACTTTTTGAATTTTTCTCTCAAAAACATTTTTCAGAATTCCGCCATTTTTCTTAATATTCGTTTTTTTTTTCTTAAAACTTCAAGTATTATATCATCAATTTTCCCTTATTTTGAAATTTTGACTTTTATCTCAAAGGTTATGTATTAAGCTTTTTTTCTGAAAATTCATACTTTTTCCCTAAATTCCGTTTTTTTTTTCAAAATTTGTTTTTTTCTAAATTAGAAATTTTTATTTATAGTCAAAGTTCTACTTTTTCCTCTCAAAATTTGAGTTTCTCTCGAACTTTTTGAATAATTTTTGTAGGCTTCTCCCTTTTTATCGAAATTCAGACGACATTTTTCAATAAAACAGAAACCCATTTTCCCTAATATTCGTCTTAATCTGATATATTTTTTTAATTGGCTTTCCAGAAATTTCGATCTATTTCACAAAGTTCGTCTTATTCTCGAAATTTTGACTTAAGTTTCTCACGTTTATGGAATTTCTGCTTAAAATCGAGCCTTTTCTGGAAATTTCAACCTTTTCTTAAATTAATTTATTTTTTGAAGATTGTCAAAATTTAAATAAAGTAATAATTCTGAAAGAAATATTATTAGGATTTGCGTTTTTTTGCTCTAAATTCGATTTATTTTTGAAAGTGTATTTTCACAAAATTTAATTTTGGAAATTACAATATTTTAGAAGGTCATCGAAAAGTTTGGTTATTATTTTAAATTCGATTTTTTGATTTTTTTTCCAAAGTTTGGTTCTTTTATGAAATGTCGACTTTAGTCTGAATAATTAGAAGCTCCCAATTCATGTGGTTAAGTGAAAATACAGTGTGTCCCACTGGGAATCGCCGAGATCGATATCTGACAAAGTACTCATCTAAAAAATTTGAAAACTTAACAAGGTAGCAAAGTCGACGAGGTAAACACAACTAAAATATTTGCAAAGTTGTAATACTTCCGCTTATACGGGAGGTTGACACCAACTTCGTTATTTTAAATAAGACACCTTATAAAATTTTGCATTTTTGGATTTTATTTGATATTTTAAGACCACTTTGGTTAATAAACATTATTATTGAAATTTATAGTTTTTGAGATAATTCGATTTTTATAAAAAATTTGAAAAATACGAATTCCCACGAAATTCTTTGTATCTTTTTCCAGAAACCAAATATTTATTTCATGTTTTGTACGTGAGTAGAACATATGCGAAGCTATCATGCCCAATTTTTATGGGTCCAGGAACATTATACCGAGTGTTGAATTCAGGTCTAAATATTTTGGTAAATTCAAACAGCGATAAACACACATATAAATATACTCAGTTGAAGGGTTTTCTGGTTGGCATTTTTGGCCCATTTCATTTTCAAAATGATTGTTGCCTTTCCCTAAAGAAAATCTTGCCTACAACCTTGCAAAGAGGCCCATGGTGCTTTTAGAATGGTCCACAACTATAGAAATATTAAGAAAACCTAGCCTAGACAGTTTAAGCATTAAATGACGGCGACAACTGCATTATAAGTCAAAAACGCAATTTTAAATTATTACCGGTGCAACTTTCCCCCAATATTTCCAAAGCTGGTGGTTTGGGGAGGAGTTGAATTAGCCGGGTCGTCTCAGCAGATTTTTCCGCCCTAGGAAAGATGTCCTTTAACCCCCCTGAGTATATAACTATAGCTAATTTTTAAAAGTATTAAGTTCCTACACTCATTATTTTGTTTTCTGAAATGTATTATTTAAAATAAAAAGCAATTTAGAGAGGCAACCTAAAATAAAACAATCTTTTGCTTTTCTCCCAAGTTTTTTATTTTAAAGTCAAAATATTTATTTTTGAATGGACTTTTATTTTTCTATATCTATTGAAAATTTTCCTACAATTTTCTCGCGTTTATTAATAGGAACTTTTAAATTCCCGTAATTTTACGACGACCATATCACCTTACATAATATATTACTTTTTTGATAAAAAATCTATAGAAACATTTGGATGCAATAAATGTAAATCTTTTCTAAAACATTCTTTCTCCTATACTTTACCGCCACTGATTTTTTAATTTTAGAAATGTATGGGTAACACTGTTAGTAACATCTGACAGATTTAAAGAAAAACAATTGATGAAATTTTGAAGATGGATACAAATTATAAAATGAGGAAACATAAATTGGGCCCTTGGTGTGCAAAGTATTCACATATAGAAATTGATATATCGGTAGCTTATGAAGTGACATTTCATCGCAATTTATGTGAAAAAGAGATGAGTCACAGTGTCCATTTTTCCCCCATGCATGTCAACGTTTCATTGTTAACCGACGGCTTAATGTAGGTGATGTAAATTTTACCTGTTAACAAACCGGATACGCTTGTTTAAATTCATTAAGCTAATTTAGCGGCTTTATTTTCCTGTTAGACTTCGTTTAAATCTAATTATAGCCCGCAGGTATCATTACTGCTGGCTGCACATCACATAGTCTGTTGTTATCTCGTCATATTTACAAGTCGGTTTCAGGCCGAGGTATTTAATAAAACGAATCAAATTAGCCCAATAAAAATGTTTCTTTTTTATTGCTTTTTTTCCTACAAAATTTTCTTCAAATTTTTAACTGATAGATACTGCTTTGCTTTCTTAAAACCAGATTTACTTAAATATTGAAATTTATTTGGTAAAAAAAATCAGTATTTTCAGAGACGATTCTGGTTTTAAAAGAAGGCAAAATAACAAGTCTGGGGAGTATGGTGCCTTCAAAATGGTTCAAATGTTCATCGGATGCGCTAGTCTCGTCGCTGTGCTCGAATGTCAATTTACGTTTCAAATCTTTTTACAATTTCGATGATATTGTGGTATTAGGGGAGGATTGAAGGTACACGTAGTGGCGATCAAGGTTACGACGGCAATAAGATATATAAGTTTACGTCCGTCGTGTACGCTGTTCTCTCACCGATCATCTCTACAATATCCGGCGCCATCTGTGAGCTGATTGCCGGCCAGGACGAAGGTGGTCCGGATATTGGTCAGTTTTATTACTCCGAGTGACCAGCGGACGTGAGATGCTCTCTGCATGTTTTTCTTCATATCTCCTCTCATATCGGAGGTAGAACGGGCGGATGCCCGGCTCCGATGAAGAAATAACATTTTATGTTGTTTTTACAGACGACCAGATTAAATTGCATCGCACCGGGAATGTACAAATCTGGAAATTATTGTCGTTATGCGATTGATCGCCCACCAGCATCTGGATTATTAAAACTAAAAGCTGCGGAGTGCATGCGGCAAAATCTTATTTTGAGCTATGCAGCTTATTTTAAACTATTTAACTAAAATATTTTGATCCTTGTTATTATCAACACAAAGGTATACGTGTAATACCTTAGGGTGCGTTTAGATTAGACATTTTATTCCGTAAATTTCTCTCTGACATAAAAATATATCATGTGAGAGAAGCTATCTGAGACTAATCACACAGATGTCGATACAAATTTCAGCCAGTGTCTGACATATCTCAGAAGTTGTAGTCATCTACTTTTTCTCGAAGTATTTCATGCGAATAACTATTGTATATCACTTATAATATTGAGATACTCTTCGATATAAGTAATTTGCAAATTTAATTAGACATATTTTGATTATTTAAATTAGTAAAGATATTTTATATCGATATTTTATCTCAGCTAGAAGTGTCAGCAATTTTATTCCGCCATCTGTGTCATAGGTCATAGTGTAAACGGGCAAGGAAATTTAGTCTCAGATACCTGAGATTTCTATCATGCAATAAATCTCTAATCCAAACGCACCCTTAACAAGGACAACGTTTAGATGCTAAAGATTTTCAGACTTGGTGTTTAAAATAAATTAACATTTTCACTCAGGGACGGATTTAAAGGTGTGTAACAAGTGCTGCAGTCTCACCAAAGTGGATGGCATCGTTTTTTTTTGTCATGAAAAATGTTTTGGACACGACCACGTTATGTCAAATTGTCGTAAGATAAGAATATTTTGTGGCCTCCACCAGTGAATTGTATAGTCCCGGGTAAGCTTAATCCAAATCCATATTTCACCTAGCTGCAAAAATAATAAAGCATTAATTTGTTGTTCTGCTATTTTTTTTTTTTACTTTTGCTCACTGAAAAAGTTCCTTGCAATGGTAAACGATAAATAGCATTCTTGCCTCTGACTCTCACTTTCTTTAACCTCTTAAAATTGACTGTTATTTGTTTTAAATTTTAACTAACTTATGTGCCATTTTATCACTCGAAAACTGTTTCAGACCCGTTTTTGCATCTTAAAACGAAACTCATCCAACTTAAGACTGACTCCTACTATTTGCTCTTAAAACTGACTGACACTTAGTCGCCTTTATATCTTAAATACAGGCATACTACTCGCTTTTATCTGGTAATAAGCCTACCTCACATTGTTCTTAAAACTTAAAACCGACTCTTACTCATTGTTATCTCCTTGCTGATCTATGGCTCTATTTTATCGCCTGAAGAGTTACACTTTTTACATTCAACAATGACCTGAATAATACTCACCTCTATTTCTTAAAAGCTATTAAGACCGATTTACATTTTTATTTTAGAAATTACTTTACACCCGTTCTTGCTCTTTAAAAAGTGACTCAGGTTCCTCTTTACCTCTTCAACTGCCTCTCGTGCATTTTACCTTTTAATTAAACATTCAGTAAACATTTTTATTTCTCAACAAGCTTGACTCACGTTGCTGACCTGTTCAAATCGATCTTTCTTCTTCGTTTTTTAACTCTTTGCTGACTCATGCTGGATTTTATCTCTTAAAAACCGACTCATACTGTATTCTTAAAATGAAGTGACTTATATGTACTTGACTTTATCTTCAAAAAACTGACGTGCTCGATTTTACTTCTTAAAAATCGATTTCCAACCGTTTTTACCTTCTAAAAGGGATTCTTTCGTATTTACCTCTTCAAACTGTGTGCCTGTTTTTCTATCTCTTAAATACTGACTCAGTTCTCGTTTATATTCCTTAACAAGATTGATTCACGTTGTTTTTACATTTTAAAGCTAATTCTTATTCGTTTTTAGCACCTAACTGACTCAACCTTAATTCTGCCGCAAAACAAGTACATTTCACTCGTTTTTTTTTTCCTAAAGACTGACTGAGTACTCGTTTTTATTTCCCAACAAATACGATTCACATTGTTTTTATCGCTTAAAACCGAATCATAGTCGTTTTAAGCTTGTTGATGATTGATGCTTTATTTTTTCGTTTGAAAATTGACTCATACTCCTTACTTTTGGAAATAACCTGAATAATATTCGCCTTTACTTCCTAAAAACTGACGCGATTAAAATTATTTAATTGATTTTACCGCCTAAAATATGACTCATATTTGTATATAACTTTTAAAACTGGCTCCCACTTATTTTTGCCTTTTATTTAAATACCAACTCAGTAATCGTGTTTACCCCTTAACCATTTTAACTTACATTACATTTACCTCTTAAAAGTAACTCTTATTCATTTTTACCCCTTTACTGACTCATTCTAGATTTTACCAACTCATAATCTTTATTTCTAAAAATCAACTGATTTATACTCGACTTTATTCCTTAAAACATTACAAGTCCAATTTTACTTCCTAAAAATTGATTTATACTTGTTTTTACATCCTAAAATATTTGTTTTTACCTCTCACTCATGTTTATCTGTTAAATGTTGACTCAGTATTCGTTTTCATCTCTTAATAAGCTTGACTTCCGCTTACTTTTAACTCTTAAAATCAATTCTTATTTGTTATTACCAGTTAACTGACCCATTTTTAGGATTCTGTACCTTACACGGAAAAAACGGGACCCTTATAATCTTACTATTATATCGGTCGTTTCTCTATCACAAAATGTTTTTTTTTTGAGAATCGTGTAAGGTAGAAATTTGAAATATGGCAAAGTATTAGTTCTTATTGACCTACGCAAATATCGCCAGTCAACGATTAGATAAAGAAAATATTTTATAATAAGTTAATTTAGTTATTTGAAAGAGCTACCTATAGTTTTTTTGTAATTTTATTTTCGGTGCAATGGTCTTAAAGTTACAACTTAAAATCGTTAGGAAATGACCGTTCCTATGTTTCTAACATGATATAATATAAGACTGGTAATGTAACCCGCTATATCTCACTGTTGCGATAAGTGGCAATAAAACCGGAGATGATTAAAAAGAGAACACCATATGAAGGATAGTCCGTCGCAGGGCTGCCTTGAGTAGATTAATCAATCCTTTCTTATGCAAATGCTAATATTTTATTCAATTGTTTCGCAATTTTTCAGTTTTATATTTATATTTTAATAACAAAATGGGCAGAACTTGTTTTGTGCCTATGTGCAATGGTAGCTATAAAAGCTGTCATGAAAAAGTGTCGTTGTTTCGGGTGCCTAAGGACAAAGTTGATGTGTGGAGGCGAAATATCCCGCGAAGTGACCGGCAGTTGTCAACTCGAGATTTTGTATGCGAAAAATATTTTAGTGCTGGTTTTGTTTTAAGAGAAGTGAACAATGAACTGTGGAGAGTACGTATTTCTTAATAAATTTAATCAGTTTTTATTAAATGAATATCTTATGCCCACACAATAAATTTTAGTATCCTTTGAAAAATGCAAGACTGTCGGAAGATGCAGTTCCAACTATATTTCCAGATTGTCCTAAATATCTCAGCAAAATAATTAGAAAGTGAAAAATTATAGTTAAAAAGCCACAAATAGCTAAGCAACAGAAATCAACTTACCAAAATCGTTTCTCTTTCTATACTTATTTTAAAACAAAAAATGTATAATAACATTAACTTTTGTGTTGTTATTCTTAACATAAAATATAAAATTTGTAAGAAATTATGCTCGTTGTTATTTATGCGATTTCCCATTTATTATCAGATTTTAACGATATATTTACATTTATCATATCCCATCCATGGAATTGGTTAATTAACAAAGTAATTTAAACATAAAATTCTTTTTATATATTTAAGAACAAAAAGTGACATTAATAGACAGACGTGCCGTTTAGTTTATCATTCTCCGTCGTATATACAGAACATTAGCTATAACTTTGTTAAAAATGTTTATAGAAAAAATATGTCAGATAAACTTTTTTTATGATATCATTATATTTTCTCGAACTTTTGAACTTCTAAACTCTGTAGGATTTGGGGACACCAAATGCAAAAAGACATGCAAATTCTAAAAAGGCAAACAAAAAATACGTTTGTCATTTGAAAATTCATAGTTCCTTACCGTAGCAATGAAACAAAAGCATGAAAAAAAACAAGGTCACCAAAAGGTGGCAAATAATTAACCAAAAAAAGTTTATTTGAAACATTTTTTTGTAAAAAATTTTGTATAAAAGTTACACTCAATATTACGGATATACGCCGGACGGTACCGTATACTTTGCACAGAGTTACGCCAGTTCTTAACCATGTTGCATTCTATCTCTCTCTAAGCCGCCAGTCTCCCGATTACGTGCCACATTTCGCCTCGCGTCGGATTACCTTACACATTATCATGGTTTCTAAAGATAAAATTTGGATTTTAATAAAACTAGTAGGTATTGGGGCATAGATTGCCGGAAAACTGGAGCTTTATTCGATATTGTAATAGTTGTCGAAAACAAATATTTTATGGAAAAATAGGTACTGGCATTGTAAGAATTTTTACCTATATAGTATCATTTTTTTGAAAGAAAAGCTTTAGTTAGCTGAAGAATAGAATACGGATCAAATCTTTTCTTCATATTATTTCATTTAGATGAATATTTTCGGAGTTAGCACAGGTTTATTAAGCTACACCCAACACAATAATTGTACTTGGAATCGAAGATTTTGGAACAATGCATCGTGATCTTATAAACTGTGTTGGTGATCGACTATTTGCAAATGAATACTTTTTATTTGAGACATTATCAGCACAGTCGCCATTTCCATATCCTACGATTGACTGTAAAAAAAGTGTATTTGAAAATAGAAAATTACTTTATTTTTCAGTTATTACACAGAAAAGTTTCGATAATATTTTAATATTCGTACCTAAGTAAAATGACCTAATTTGTCTGATTTTTATTCTATCACACAGAATCTCATACTAGTACTACATTTTACATCTTAAATACCAACTCGTACTATTTATTTACTTTTATTTCTTAAAAACTAACATGACCGATTTTGCTTTACAAAAATTAATTTTACTTCTTTTTCTCTGCAAAAGCGTCACTGGCATTCGTTTTTATCTCCTAGATACCCCCATTTGTTTTTACCTCTCAAATACTAACTCATTACTCGTTTTCATCTCTTAGCAAACTTAGCTCATACTTGTTTTTTCCTCTTAAAACAAATTGTTATTTGTGTTTACCCCCTAACTGACTCAGGTCCAATTTTACGCCCAAAAACTGACTCTTATACTCATTTCTACCTCTTAAAGTGGACCCATACTCCAAAACTAACTCACACTCTTTACTCTTAGGATTAAAATGACCTGCATTTGCCCTTACCTTTTAAAAAACTTGCTTATCCGATTCAATTTCTTAAAAATTTACTCATACTCTTTTATACCTGCTACCTCACATTTATATTTACCTGTTAGATATTGACCTAGTAATCGTTTTAATCATAGATCTCACACTATGGATGAATCGAAGAGAGAGAACTGTGTTAGACATACCCTGAGAGAGATGTATATAAAAGAGCACGTGATCCTTAGCAATAAACCCACCTTTGTAGGCTACTATGCTATTGTAAAGGGCAAATATTTAAAGAAATATTGTGGAATTTTTGTTTTTCGTTTAATTGTTAATAAAACTTAATAGTTATGAATATTGAACAGTTCCTCAAAGTAAGGCTGCGAAATGTCAGTTTGAAATAAATAACTTTTACGTGCGCAAAACCGTTTCGATGAAATGAACAGAAACACTTTTTGGCTAAACAAAGTTTTCTCGAAAATAAAAGGGAGGAACATGGCCTACAATATTAAAAAAATTATAAGAATCCAAGATTCTTAAATTTGACTTTTCTCTAATAAACCATGTTGTTTTTAATAAAATTGAAACTATTTGACTTATCATTTCCAAAATCAATAGTGATTTTAAGAACTGCGAGCTGCAGCATGATAAGAGACATTCACACAGACTGACAATACCAGCTTAAAAGTATAACAAAAGGTATTATCATTTAGAGAAAGCTCTCTTCTAAACAAACAGCTATATTACAATTGATTTGGTGCAAAATTACCTGAGCATTTTTATGGCGAAATGTTGTATTTTTTTTGTCTTTCCCAATAATAGCAAGAGCAACAGTGGAATATATTATAAATAAGGTAAACAAAATGTAAAAAGCAAATAAGTTCAAAATATTATAGTAAAAATAAGTAAATATGTACAAGTAAGTATCTCAAACATGAAATTGTGAATACATATCCTAACATAGCCCTAACAAAATTATGTTTATCAAATTTTAGTGAAATCAATAGAGCCGTTTCGGATATTACTGGTATAAGATTAAATAATATTTAGCTGCAAAATCTTGTTAAAATCTGTGACAATAAAATTATGTAATGAATTATTTAATTTTGCAGATAAAACAATGCAGCCTACGTTCCATAAAATAGTGAAAAAACACAAGAAAATAATTGATTTACAGTTTAACTTCAAGCAATGCCCATATAACTGCACGATAATATTGCAGTCTTTTACCAACGGTCACGTGGCAAACCTTCCTTCTTCTCAGTTCCTCTTACGACTCTTAGTATAGAACTATTCCTCTCTTTGAGTTTACTTCACGAATTTGTATTTGCTGGCATAGGCAACGCTTCATCCATAGTGTCAGATCTATGGTTTTAATTTTTTTAAAAACGCTCCATTCTTGCTTTTGCCCTCAAAAAACCGACGGATACCGCATGAAAATTGATTCATACTCATTTTTATTATTTAAAAATGAACTTATACATATTCTGAAAACCGACATGTAATCTTTATTCTCAAGATAGAAATCTCTCAAGTTTGCCTTTATCTCTTAAATACTGACTCAGTGTTTATTTTTATTGCTTAAACCTAGAAATTTATTTATTTTTACTTTTCAGCAGCTGACATGCCGGATTATACCCGGCTTTTAATGGTTTTTACGTCTTAGCTGATTCATGCTCGAGTTTACTTCTCCAAAACTGACTCTCATAGTTATTTTTTCCTCTTGTATACTTAAAAACGGACTTATATTCTAAAAAATCTATCCATTAAATCATTTTATAAATAAATAAGCACAGCTAAATCTAAGCTTTTTTAATGCAGAAAAACAGTGGAAGGGGGTCTGTTGACATAAAGCAAACATTATAGGATTATTAATGGAAAGGCTGCAAGAAATCTTCCAGAAGTTAAATTTGACATATACTTATATTTATCTCTTAAACACTGACTCATACTCTTTTTTGCCACTTAAACTGACTCATACTCCATAAAATTGACTTAATACATGTTTTTACCCATATTTGTTTTATCTCTTAAAAATGGACTTGTTCTTGTACTTATTTTTTAAAGCTTGTGTACTATATTTTACCTGTTAAAAATTGAATCTTGCTCTATTTTAATTCTCCAAAATGAACCAAAACTTAATTAATCCTTCAATATTGGATTATCCTGATAGAAATAACCTATGTATTCATTTCAACTTTTTAAAAATTGACTTATTCTCGTTTTAGTATTTTGAAAATCGACTCTTGAACAATTTTAACCCTCAAAAACTAATTGATTGTTTATTTTACTACTTAAAAACAGATTCTTTCAGGTACCTTCTATAAATCTGCTCTTGTTGACTTCTTAAAACAAATTTGTACTCATTTTTATCTCTTACGTATTTAACCTATTCTGCATCCAATTAAAGATTTAGCAATAAAGTAAGAGATTCGTATTTTAATGTAGTACAACAGAGCTTTATAAGTGTCTGACCAATTGCCGAAGATTAGTTCATTATAAAGACAATGTTAATGGACTGTCATCGAAAAACAAATAAACATTAATAAAACATATTATAACTTAACTAAATTGTACTCTTTTGTACCTCTTGACCTCTGCAGTGGCCAAGAATAGTGTCGCTGCCTTTTTTAATATGTTAGTTCTACAAAGTCTTATTTTGATCCTTGTAATCATTAACTGTGATCGTCGCAATTCTTAAAATAAAGAATCACTTCAACTCGACGCCCTAAGGCAAGTTTTTCTAGGTGACGAGGATTTCTCGCGGAAGCAGTAGAAAATCTGAGTCAATTTAGCGATTAGCAATCACAATTAGCAGACTGTGTACAAAAGCTCTCGTTCCCTAGAATCAATTAGCGCTCGACCGAAAAAATTGAAATAAAAATCTCGACGAATAGTCCTCCTTGTTTATACTGACTTAAAGGTATCAACGGCGGGAGTTTTTTTTATCGGAAAAGCAATTATTTCCGGAAGCAAGGTGGAGGTTTCCAACTGTTTTTCAATCAGGGGGGTCTTTAGTGTCTTTGCGTGACAATAAGAAGCTCTTCACCGACTTCAGCCAAGAAATGGGACGCTTTCATTACCCCTACGTGCTTCGTTTAATGGAATTTTCTTGTAAAAAATCCTAGGTGGAAGACCTCCTTTTATCGCGCAATTTATTACTTCCAGTTTCGCCGAATTAGCGGGACCGACTGGCTAATTTTCTAAATGCGACAGGTCGCGCGCAAATTTCGCTCCTTTTCTCAGAATTGAAGTAATTTTTTAAATGTGTCAGAATTCTTTTTTATTTACTAGGTACAGGTAACTTATGAGAAGAAGAAATGTGTTTAGTTCATTCGTTCATTTATTACAAGCACCAACCAGAAGGGATTGCGAGAACGCCAAATTATTATTATCATTATTATTTTGCTGAAAATTCGTTTGACTGTTTACATAGGCCAACGTAGGTTGAGGGTTAAGCAACATAAATTGTAAATATCGAAAGTGTTGAACTTAATGGTATAATGTAATCAGGAAGGTACGGACACCGAAGATGTGGACATGACCACCAACTCAAATTCCTTTTCTAATTATAAAAATAATGGTATCATTTCGGCCTGAGTTTATTTATTTCTACGGATATAACTCTTACAACAGCCGGCTCATATCCTTTTTAGTTCCAAGCGAGACGTTATTTACTTTTCAACCGAAACAACTTCTACACTTTTAGCTTGGAACAAATGCTAATGGAGGTAGATCCACGGTAAAGTAAACCGTTTCGTATAAACACGTTTTCCGGCTTTCTTTCACTCAACTGACTTAATGAGTTGACTATGGCGCAAGAATGTGAAAAGATTTCTAGTCACATTCGTCCAGTGATCGGAGAAAAGTAGAAAATAGGAAACAGAAGAAATATGAAGAAAGTATTTGTGAGCTTCGTCTTCTTAAGAAAGATGGGAAGTTTCTAGGCATCTTGCCCCATTTAAACTTTCAATGGAAGTTGAGATGGAATTAAAAGTGGATTGGAATGAAATGAAAAAGAAATGAAAGTCAAGCGCAATAGAAATGAATTGAAATTGACTAATTAAAATGAAAATTAAATTAAATTCAATGCAATCAAAATTGGAAGTGAACTTGAATTGATATGGCGTTAAAATGGAATTCAACTGGAACAAGAATTTAAGCGGAATAGAATTAAAATGGAAAACTCGAAATGAAAAGGTACAATCAAACTCAAACAGGATTTGAATTGAAATAGAAATTGAAATGAAAATTGAAACGGAATTCAAACCCAATTGAAATGAAACTTATTTTAAACTTAAGAAGGGTTCAAATGGAATTTAAATAAAGTGGAAGTGAAAAGAAATTGAAATGGAACTAAAACAAAACTGCAATTAAAATGACCATTGAAATTGAACTAAAAGAGGATTAAAATGGAAATGAAACGAGTTGACATTGAACCCAAATAAAAATGAAGTGGAATTGGAACGTAATTGAAATGGACTTCAAATTGAAGTAAAATGGTATTTATTTGTAATTTAAAAGTGAAAATAAAATTCACACGATTTTGAATTCAAATGAAATTGAAATTGAAAATAAAATAGAAATGGAGTTTGAAATAGAATTATGGATCATAGATGTTGAACAAAAAATAGAATTGAAAAAGGATTGACATGAAAATAAAATGGAATTGAAATACAAGTCAAAGAATATGAAACGAAATTTAAAGTGAACTCGAAATAAAAATTGGGACGGAATGAATTGGGAATGGAATGAAATCGAAATGGAACTGATATGAAAGAGAAATCGAACTGAAATGGAACTGAACAATAATTGAAATTGAAAATAAAACTAAAAAAAATTGAAAAGCATTTGAAACAAGATTGAAGTGAAATGAAACTGAAGTAGAACTGAACTGTTACTAAAATGGAACTGAAGTAGAACTGAAATTTAAATGAAATGAAAGTGAAGTGGAATTAAAATGGATTTTAAAAAACATTGAATTGAAATTGAAGCGAAATAGAATTGAATTTAAAATTCAGATGGAATTCAACTTAAAAATGAAGTTGAAATAAAAATTGAATTTAAAGTGAAGTGAAATGGAACTGAAGTGGAACTTATAAGAAGATGAAACATAATTGAAATTTAACTTACATTTAATTGAAATTAGAACTAAAAATAAAATAAAATTCGAAAAAAATTAAACCAAGGTTAAAGTGACAGGAACTGAAGTAGAACTTAAATGCAACTGAAAGTTAATTGGAGTGGAACTGAAAAGGAAGTGAAGGGGCGTTGGGATTTAAAATAAAATTGAACTGGAATCGAACTAGCATTGAAGTTAAAATTGGATTGAAATTCAAAATTCAACTGGAATTGAAATTGAAATGACGATATGAAATTGAAAAGTACCAGAACTTCAGAACTGGAAATGAAAAGAAATAGAAATGGAACTGATATGAAGTAAAATGGAATTGAAATTAAACTGACATATGTCAAAATTGAAATAAAATTTCAAAAATAATTGAAACAAGATTGAAGTGAAATAGAACTGAAATGGAACTAGAATTCAATTGAACTATAAATGATTGAAGTTAAGTTAAGACGGATTTGAGACAAAATGAAATTGAAATCAAAATGGAATTAAAATTGAAACAATTGAAATGGAATTAAAATTGAAATTTAAATGAAATTTAAACCGGAATAAAATTTGAAATGGAAATTGAAATAAAATTGGAGTGAATTGATATGAAGTGGAAGTAAAACTGAGTTGAAATCGAATTGATATGTTTTAAAATAGAGTAAAATTAAACTTGAAACAGAATTTGGACATAAAAAAATAGGACTCAAATGAATTGAAATCGAACTGAAGTAATACAGAATCGAATAAAAATAAAAAAACAGAAACGTAGATGGGGACAGAAACAAACACAAAATCAAAATCTTAGATAAAAACCAATTGAAATTATTTTTTTTGTTGAGGAGCCTGAAAAATATCAAAATTAATTACGACTTGAGCATAAATCCATTAGGTCTATTTTCAGAGGATCCTTAATGAAAAACTGAGCAAGTGGTTTAGTCCTGCTGAAGTGCAGAAAAACTAAACCAATTGCTGAATAATCGTAACACCTTCAACATACATATTCGTTGCTGACAACTATACCAATATTTTTCCTCTACAAAACTTCTGCATTCGTAGTTTAAATTCAGGAATTATTTAGCAATCTAGTGAACACATAAAGCTGGTTAATACAGTGAAGTGTTCAGAGAAAACTCGATGAAGTTCCGGTATGTTGTCACAAAATGTATTTGTTCTCTACTCTTTGATTTTGATGGGAAGATGTTGGCACGCAACATCAAATTATTTATTTGCATGAAATTTTCTATCGCCAACCGACACACAACATTAAAATTTATACGGTATTGTTGCCAAACACCAGACGTATATTAACGAGGACATTTTTCAGAACTCTAAATATTATTAGTCAGTCTAAATAGATGTTAAACGATTCCTGGGAACATTTCTACGGTTTTAGCATCGACACACGTCGATGATATGAAGGTCGTCGCGCGCATTCCCAAATTTCTGTTGAAGCTCTCCAAACTGAGAAAGCATCATGAATTATAATGACAGCTTTGATTTAAGGTAGTTCACCGGCAGTAATTGCAGCAAATAATTTTAGAAACGTTAGATCTCCACTGCGTAAGCGAGATGTAAAATCCAGACTACCACCACTACTAGATTTTTAGCATAGAAGGTCCACGTGGATACAAAATAATACAAAATCCTAAGCCGCTTTGCAGATTTTCTGAGTCGACAATACTGCACGTTTCTATAAAATTTTAGCAACGGAGCTTTAACTAAAGCAGTCAAAGGCATCCGATTGATGCTGATAGCCCAACATAATAGAAATGTATAATTTTGGATTGCGGTTACGCGAAAACGTAAGTCTTTTAATTATGCAGTATTATGGGTTCCAGGGTTAATAACATCTGACGGAAATTTAAAGAAAATCTATAGAAAAGCAACTGGCCGAACTATCTTAAACAAGACTCATAAGAATTTGACGCACTTGACGCGTCAATATTTTAAGTTCTACTCGAAATTTTCATTTTTTTAATGAGAATTTTGTTTCAAATTTACCATATTAAGCACGAATGTTGACTTTTTTCTAGAAGTTCTGAAATCTAATTAAATTTAAATTGATTTAAATGGACTTCAGGTCCATTTCTTGAAAAATCAAAATTTTAAACTTTAAATGGAAGATTCTTGGACAATCCACCATTACAAGCTTAAACCTAAAATTTTGAAAGTATAAATTATTCTTTCCTCTAAAGCTCTACTTTTTTGATTATGAAATTTTGATCCAAACCTTATAAATTAAAAATATGCAAAATTTTTGAGTTAAAAATTTCAAGCTTTAACTACGTATTTTGTTCACTCATTGGGAAAAGCTTAAAATTTTTAAAAATAAAATTTCAAGTTTTATCGCGGAATTTGGATAAAAAGCCGAGATTTTGAAAAAAAAACAATTCAGTGTTAACTTTTGACTATTTATAAAATTTTAGCTAGTTCTTTGCTCAAGAACTGCTAGAATGGTTAGAATTTCGATATTACAGATTAAAATCATAATTTTGAAAATTGTTTCATAATTTTAACTTTTATTTAAAAGTTTTTACTTTAATTTAAAATTTCCATCCTTTTGTTGCAATTTCAGATAAAAATTCGACATTAAAAACAAAATTTCAAAGTTTTCATTTTAACTAGAAAGTATTGACATTAAAACTTTTCGACACATTTCCTTGAAATTATCTCGGAAATCCGTCTAGAAAAAGTCTAAATTGTGACAGAATTTTTCTTTAACAATTCATTTATTCAAGCATTTAATATCTAAAATTTTTTGACATTTTGTTCAATATTTTATCGGAATTCCAAATAACTGAAATTAAGTAAAATGTTAAATTCCAAAAATTTGATAAAATTTGTCTTCAATTTTGAGTTTTCCTTGAAATTTCATGCTTCTCATAAATTCTACGTTTAAAGTTGTAATGTACAGGGTGAGCGAAAATCGATGTCTCTCAGCTATTATAAGAAAAGAAACAACGATATACGAAATCTGAAAAGAGATTCTTACATTGGATTGAATAAGGTCTATTTTAAGCTCAATTTGCATATTTTTCTACATTTGGAAACCAAAGTAATGACGTCATTAAATTTTTTTTCTCCAGAAATATACCTGCGTTTTTGCACATATTAAAAAAGCTATTTTTTCTAAACAAATTTTGTAAACGAAAAACTTTGATATATTTTTTCGTTAAACGTTATAAGCAAATTTATTGTAAAAAATGTATTATTAAAAATTCGCGACTACTACAATTTGGAAACAAATCTATTAAATATTTTTAGGTTTAAAGTAACATGGTTGGGGTATCTCAGAGAGTATTTACCTGCTCTTCTAGGGTTCTTTTGAAATTCCCCATAAACTATTAAATAATACAGGGTGAGTCAGGAAGAGGGCGTTCAAAGTTTAAATTTTATTCTGAAATTTCTCAATAATTGGGAAAGTTTTGGTGGTATAAAAAAATAGCTTTAAACGACTTAAACCTACTTTAGCTTACTTTAGCTTTAGACGACTTAAACAAGAGTACCTTTTCTTTGTAGAATTGATCGTTCTTTTATACTTTCTACTTGTTTTAAGTATAATTCAACAGTTTTAATTTACGTAAATGATTATGTGAAACTAGCGCTCTCTAGGGGCAACGTCAATATAAATTCAAAATACGTAATTCTCAAACCGAAAAACATAAAATTCCCAAATATTAAATTTATAGCATTACAACTTTCTCAATTTTTAAAAAATTTCAGAAGAAAATTTAAACTTTGAACGCCCTGTATCTCTTAAACCAGCCACGTTGGTATAAGGCATGTTGAGCTCAATAGTAATATTTTAATGTCTAGTATCTTCAGTTTAGCACTTGCCTATTCTTTCTGACTCACCCTGTATATCATTTACGTAAACATTTTTCCAAATCAAATGGCAACATAAAATGTTTGTCAACCAATAATTCAGTTATTGACAGATGCCACAATACTTTTATTTTTAATTTATTGCATTTCCAGGGGTTATTTGTCTAAATCGTAGTAATTATGGATTTTTCATAATATTCTTTTTTTACAATAAAATTGCTTATAACTTTTTAACCAAAAAAAAATAAATACTAATTTTTTTTTACAAAATTTGTTTAGAAAAATTAGGTCTTTTTAAATATGTAAAAATCAAGTATGTTTCTGGGAAAGAAACGTTCAATGACGTCATTACTTTGGTTTCAAACTCTGGAAAAATTTGCAAATTTGACTTAAAATGGACCTTATTCAATCCAATTAAAGAACCTTTTTTCAGATTTATTATATCATTTTTCCTTTTCTTATTATTCGCTCTATTGTGCGAGACATCGAGTCTCGCTCACCTTGTACAATAAAAAATTCCACATTTCAGAATAACTTCATTTATTATAAATTCCATGAAGTTTGAGTTTAACTTAACCCTTCGAATTTTGAGTAAAACTTCTACTTTAAATTCGAATTTTTCACTTTAATTTTGAAATTTTATTTTTGGCAAGAAACATTTTTTTAAGTTCCAAATTTTTTCCAATATAATCTGCAGATATCAATTTTGAAGTTGAAATTTTTGGTATAATTTTGAAGTTAGGATGTTTAAGTAGAAATCAGGAGGAAGTTTTTTTAGATATTCCGAAACTTCTTTTCGAAATTTCAAGACTTCAAATTTCGAACTTAAAATAAACCTTCATGAAACATTTTCTTTTTTATATTCAGCAGTTTTGATATATTCTCTAGACTTCATCTTTAATCTCAAAGTTTTAATCTTAAGGATGTTAAACCTTAAAATATTTTTTATTAATGTATTTTTTTAAAAATTCTTGAATTTTTCTTTGGTTTTGCCCCCAAATTTTCGATTTTATTGTTGCAATTTTAAGAAAATAAAATTTCGATATAAAACTCTAAATTTTAAGAGATAATTTTTAGGAACTTAAAATGTTCACATTTTTCTACAAATTGAAGATTTTAGCTTTAAAACTAAATTAAAGAAAAATTGAATTCTAACAATGAGTTTAAGATTGATGTTCTCAAAGAGGCGAAATTTAAAAAAAGAATCGAAAATCCGAAGCTTTATTTCCTGAAGTTTTAAGAACAATTTAGAAAGTTCTTTAAACTTGTTTCAACTTTTATCCCTAAACTGCCAAACAAAAAAATTAAGTCATTTTTTATTTTAAAACTGCAATTTTTAGAAACGAGCTGTGAATTTTGAGATGTAATGTGTAATTTCAAGTATTTTTAAAATTTTCGACTTTACAATCATGCTATGTATGATGTAACTAATGTCACAAAGGTCACTAGCAGTAGGTAACTTTATTGTGTTATGGGTTCATTAAATACAAGTGTCCTCGGTATGACATTCTTTTAGGTATGTGACACTTAGTGAATAATTTCAATTAAATGTCGAACGTAGTACAGTTGGAAATATTTACAACCAACAACCATAGACCGATGACCTCATCACCATAATTATTTACCCAATTCCTTGTGGACAAAACAATTATTCGAAGGGACGTCCATAAGTCCATATAAGCATTTTAATATAAAAACTAACGCATCCTCATCCTTTACCCAAGGAACAAAAATTATATGCCGCGTTCCTAAAAGGAAGTTTTCACTTCAATAAAAAGCATTTTATTAAAAGTCTCACAGCAACAATAAGTGCTTAATAAGATCAGAGCTAAGAGCAGCCTGGTGAGTTTCCGTATGTGCAATCAGCAGTCATTAGGGGAGAATTTCCCCCGATTCTAAATCTTATTTTTTAAAATTCCGGCGCCTCCACCAGAAATGTATCATCTCCAAAAAAATATATGGAGGCAGCGACTATAAATTGTGGCGGCATGTCGACATCAATATTCAAATTCTGGGAGTTTACCTTCGGAAGTTAGACGTAAGTTTGTTGCCGACATTATTCCCGCATCCTATCACAACCAAACACGACCGAATATGCAAATGTGGGCTAGTGGACGGGTCCACTACCTGCATCGGTCAGCTAACGTAAACAATCCATTACTCGCTCCTTTGGTTACAGATGTACGGGGTGGTGATTTGCCGCCTTCTACTCTGCAGTTTAGCTTGTAAATTCCCTCCATGGACACGTCACAATCGATCCCCTCTGGCGAAGACAACGGATTTAATTTAGATTCGTCGACACACCTTCGGGTTTCTCGCTTTTCCAACGAGTACCTCGAAAGTAGAGGAAGCCGTTGGAATGGCGACTTTGTTTATTATTAAATAAAATCGATGTGGTATATCTGGAAAATTAACAGGAAATGATATGAGAAACCCAATTGTTACCTCCCACGTTGACTGTTGATTGAAATAACATAAAAAACCAACTGATGTGTAATTGTACCTAACTTGTAGTCGTAAACAGCCTGTATATGGACGTAAAACGGGGCAAAATTCTTAATTTGTCGTCCTGGTTTGTGTAAGAAAAACCTGTTATAAATGACGTCTTTGCTGAAAAGGTATTCGGTGACTTCTACCGTCAGGCAAAGATATCTCCTTTATGGCAGGACCTTTATAAATGTCATTGTGTCGTTGTTTCCGACGGAAAGATCATCAATCACCACTAAGTAAATGTCCACCTCTCAGTTAGGAAGTCCAGAAACCCCGCTGTTTCTCCCCAATCAACCTGAGCCACGACATAGACCCATCGACCTGTCTCAACGACCTCTGTCTATTACGTCTGCCGGATTTATAGTTTTACACCGTAATGGTTATTGTTCGAAAGGTTGCAAGTCAGGTTATTTGGTGCTTTGGGTGGTTACCTTCCAAAGGGCCATATTTTCATTTACTGGAACGGACGAAATAAGCAGACAAAGAAACAACTTCAGCTGCTGTGATAAATGGTCTTGTTAACGGAGTAGGTAGGATTACGAATTCTTCTAAAATCTAATTGGCCCGCAATTCATCCAGTCTTAGAAATTCACCTGCCTTTTCCACCTGTTCAGAGAACAACCACCTGTGGAATACCCCACCTCGCGAAGGCGGAGCGTTACACGTTATTCCGTTATTCTTACCTGCGGAAATAACATTCGACATTCGACAGGTGAAGCCCTCCTGCGGGTTAATGCCGCCATTATACCGGAATAGGAATGGCTACTACAAGATAGAATCGAATTTCGGCTAGTTGCTGGCCTTAAATGGTGATTAAAATGGATTTATAGAAAATGTATTTGCATATAAGGACACACCAGGGTGGAGCCGTACTATTATGCAAAGAGGCAACCACATCAGACGGCACCTTAAGGAGGCGGCATAAGCATCTAAATCAAAATATAATTTGGGCCATTCAATAGTTAAAAATGTTTAAACACCGCTTTTCTATATCTGTCGCTCTGAGCACTGCATGCGGCTCTTCAGTGAGTTGAGTACGGTTCCTGTTGACATTTTAATGCTTTTTAATAAATTCAGAATTTTTTTATAACTCTTGATTATTTGATATTCATGAAAAAGAAAAAAAGTAAGAATAAATTTGAGAGTTTTTCTATAAACGTCAAGATTTTTCTGGAAATTTTTATTTTTTTTAAATTCTGAGTTTATTTACATTTTAAAATTCTTATTATTTTCGAGACTAAATTGGATGTGCCAACATTTTCAAAATAATATCAAGCTGAAAAATAATTTACATTCATTACAAAAGACACGAAATTTTTATTGTAAGGAAAAATTGAATATTTCTAAAAAAAAAGTCAACATTTCAAGTTTCCAATGGAAATTTCAGGAAAAATGTGAAAATTAGAACTGAAATACATCGAAACCTATAGAAAAAAGTTAAAATTCCACAAAAAGTAAATATTTTAATAAGGTCGAAAGTTTCCTAAAAAGTAAAATTTTTCAAAAGTCAAAATTTTCAACTAAAGTAAAAACTGAGAGGACAAATCAAATATTTGAAAATGGATCGAAATTTAAAAAAAGTGGAAATTACTAAAACAGATCGCAAAATTCTTAAAAGACCAAATCTCCCAAAAAGTAAACTATGAAAATAAAAATTTTGAACAAAATTTTAAAAGTTTAAAATCACAAAAAGTTTAAAATTTTGAAAAAGAGGAAAGAAAAGTACCAAAAGAGTAGAAGTAAAAATATTCAATGAAGTCGACATTCTCAAAAGCAAAGTTTTTCAAAAATTAAAATTTTCAAAAATTGAAATCGAAGATCAACATTTATAAAATAATCTAAAATTTGAGAAAAAGTCACAGTGGAAATTTTAAAAAAACTGGAAGCTGTGAAATTAGAAATTTTTAATAAAGGTGCCAACATTTTCATAAATATCGAAATTTTAACATAGAATTAAAAAAAATGGAATTTCAAAAATGTGGAGTAAAAAAAGTCCAAATATTCAAAAAGGAAGATTGATGAAATCTAGAAAAGAGCCGATATTCGAAAAAGGTCATTTTTCAACAAAAAAATAGAAATTTTGAAAAAAGATTGAATCTTCTAAAAACATGAAGATATTTAAAAAAAGTCGCGGTTTTCAAATAGGTAAAACTTCGAATAAAATTCAATATTTTCTAAAATAAAGTAGGATTATGCAAAAAAAGGTCAGATGTTTCAAATAAGGTGGAAATTGAAAGAGAAGGTCGAAATTTTTTAAATAGTAACCATTTTGAAAATCGTAAATTTGAAAGGTTGGCATTTTGAAAAAAGTTAAAATGTGCAAAGAATGTGCATTTTCAAAAAAAGAGCAAAATTTAGAAAAGTCATTACTTTTAGAAGGTCATAAATTCGAGAATCTAGATTTTCGAAATCAATATTTTTAAAAATACAGATTTTCCAGAAAATCAGAATGTTTCAAGAGTCGAAAAAATAAAAATTTCGAGGAGAAAAAGCCGAAATATTGAAGAAACCATAATTTTCAAAAAAAAGCCCAATTATGAGATAAACATATTCAAACAAAATTTAAATTGTAATTAATTTTTTTTAAATAAAGTCTAAGTTACCAAAGATTCTGTTTTTTCTTGAGCTGAAATTTTAAAGAAGTTAATAATTTTTAACAACAGAAAGTCATAATGTTGAAAAAAAGTCGAAATTTCGAGGAAAGATCGAAATTCTGAGGGAAAAAAATGGGATTTTCAAAAAATTTAGGTTTTTAAATAGGTCAAAATTTTCGATAAAAAATCATACATTTTCAAAATGAGTAGAACTTTTCATATTCCCACTGCTTTCCTCAAATCATCAAAGAAAGAATTGAGAATTGCCTACAAACATATATTTGGTTTTGGTCGAATTTCGATCACAAGCGATGCTAGTAACACAGAAATAAAAAATCCCAACATTTCGGGAATAATTTCGAAACTAAAATACAAATTGCATAAGAAGAGAATGTTTATAAAATTTCGAGAAAAAATTCGTTGATATTGGAACAAAAATTTTAGATAAATATGTAAGAACTAAAAGTGCACACTTTTTAATTCGAGGAAAAGTTTAGACTTGATTAAAAAAAAAAATCTCTTTAAATTTTTGAGAATGATAAACAGAATTAAATTAAAAAGTATTTCCTGTGTTTTTATTTATTCGAAAAATGTCTATTTGAAGCTTTTATTTGTCGTAATTTTAAGAATAAATTTGTTAAAAAAGTCCAAATTTAAAAAATATTCTCCAATTTTTGAGAAAAAATCGAAACTTCAAATCCATATCCAGATTTCGAGGAAAAAAGTCTAATTTGAAATTGCCTCAAGGTCATAATTTCGACTTCGGTATTTTGTATTATACGATATTACAAAAAATGAATACTTTAATCGAAATTTTGAAATAATTGGTACGTATGTGTTTACAGTTCAGCTTTAAGCTTACACTTAACTTTCCATCGATCATTTAACTCATAATCGAAGATTATTCTGTTTGTTTGTTGTAAAGAAAACACTTTTATGGAGCGGCATTTCAAAAAGTTGCATCTTACTAAGAAAATTTATCGCACGGCCCTGGAACACACCTGAACGAAAATGGTCCCCACAATGAAAACACCTGAAGTATTCTCCTTAATGTTCAAAATAAAAAAAAAATTAGTTTTTGATTTCAGATATATGTAGCATCAAACCTAATTGGAATTTCAATTACATATTGATCTGCAGTCAAAAGCTTTGTTCAAACTAAAACTCAAAATTTCATTATTTCATTATTAGAATGAAAATATTAGTAGAAAACACGAAATTTAAGCGCCAAATTTTAAGAAGAAAATCAATATCTCAAAAACTTGGATAAACTATGTATGTTATATCAAAATACTCTTATTTTTTTTGCCTTTCCCCCGAAACGTTTTTTTCTAGGTGACAAATTTCCAGATATAGACGAAATTTTAAGAAAAAATGACATTTAAACAAGTTACATTATTTTTAAAAAAGCAAAATCGAATTTTCATATTTAATTTTGGAATCTTCAGAAATTTTCAAAAAATCCAAAATTTTTTTCAAAACCTTGGCTTATACACTTAAGTAATAATTTTAAGAAAAAATAAATAAGGTTTGAAATGCATTTTTAAAAAAACATAATAGTAGAAACTTTCTCGAAATTTTGAAAAAATTTTGGGTAGAAATTTTGAACGAAATAAACATCTCTAAAAAAGGTCAAAATATAGAGTTAGAAATAAAATTCTTGCTAAAAAAACTAAAAAGAAAGGTTATCTTGAGAAAAATACGAAATTTATTTTCATGACATTTGGACCATTTAAATCCTGTTTTGATTTTTCGAATTTTTCGAATTTTTCGAATTTCATGTCGTTTGATTCCCCATTTAAAACGAATTTTTGTCCATTTATTTTTTAATCCACACTAACGGTCTCTCCTTGAAGCCTAATTATAAAAATTTAGATTTTTTGCTTAAGCTGATTATTGTATTATCGAATTTAAAAACTTTTTTTAATGTTTCGTTTTTCCATATCGAAATGATACGTTTTTGTTCAAGGTATTGACTTTTTCTCCCCAAAATGTGGACCGATATTTTGACAAATTACCTTTTTTACGAGAATAGTGGAAAGATCTACATTTTATTCAGCAAATATTCACTTTTGTGGCTCATCCACCTTTACCCATGAAAAATTAACTTATTTGCTTTTTAAACTCCTGCCAGAGGTAGTTTTGACTTAAAATACATAAATTTAATTAGTTCATTGAAATTAAAAGTATCTTCCTGGGTGTGTATGCGGAATTTGGTAACAGGGGTATACCTGAAATATCGTGATTTTATAAAAAAAATCTTCCCGTTCAAAAAGTAGATATTGAAACTTGGAAACTATCAAAATATTCGAACATTTCTAGTACAAACTACAAGTGGTACACATTCGAAATATTTATATATTGAGTTTCCATTGATAGAGATTGAATTATGTTTTCCCTTAAAAACACTTCCTCGGCGGAAAGATCCTTGGAAAATGGACACAACAAGGACATTATCTCGATAGACCTTCCCACGTATCCCCACATTACCAACTTTGACCACCAACTTTTATTTGTATCTCCTTTTCCCAATCTTGTCGTATATGCAAATATCGAACTCATAAATAACGAATATTTCCCTTCGGCCCATCAACCTGCCAACACAACTTACTTATAAATAATTTATTCGTCAATTCTTTGGGCTTTTATATCGATAATTCGAAGGACTATAACACGCAATCGACCCGGCTAACACTCCAAATTTAACTTTAGTATTGCAGGTAAACTTTACGAATATTTATTGGTGGTAAACTGTCGAAGCTGTCGACATAAATGTGTACACCAGATGGACGAACACTTTTATTAAAACTTCGTTGAAATTTCCTCGTTACGGTGGGCGAAAATATGCAAAAACGTGACATTTCCAAAGGTCGGTTTACTTTATAAATAGCAACAGATGCGTTGCAGATTCTCTGTGTATCATTAAAAGAGGTAATGATTCCGTGAGAAGAGGAACAAAAAGAAAAATAAACCGTCCTGTATTATGTTAAAAGCTTTGTGGTTTCACATGTCATCTTTTGTTGCCTTACCGGAACGTTTAAAATCCAAATAAAGGAAGCTATAGTTAAACTTGGACGTTGTTTTACTCAAGTGCGTATTTTTGGAGAATATTTTGTTTCAGCACTTATAGTAAGGTAAAAATATCTGGTTTTACCTTCTTTCCTTATTGATAATCCAGTGGCGTAACTAAGAAGCAATGGGCCCTTGGGCAAGAAACTTTTCAGGACCACCTATTTCTTAAAATTTTATGATTTTTTTTCTAGGACTCTTGTCAAATCTCAAAAGCAAAATATAATATCCATATTGTAATTAATAGATTCAGTTGTCGCATTAGTTACTCGAGACAAATGTTAACTAAAGAAAAACTCGAATTTTGCAAGAAAAAGTTTCGAGTTTATATTCGAAATTTCAAGAGAAATTTTGAGATTAAAATAATAGTTTGACAAAATAAATTTGAATGAAATGTTTATAAAGTTTCGAAATGAAGAGCAAAAATTTAAAAAAAAGTTTCGAGAGTAGACCTAAAATGTTTAGAAATCGAATATTTTAAATTAAAATTTTCACAAGTAAATTGACGCTTATAATTGAAAGTTTAAAAAAGAAATAACGATTGAAAGTGCAAAGTGGAATTATATGAAAACAGTCTAAATTTCCGGAAAAAATTTGAAAGTGATATTTTGAGAATCAAGCCAATATTTTCACAAGATACTGAAATATAAGTTCGTAGTGATCAATTTAAAAATACATAAATTTATAAGAATTGAAACCGAACTTTTAAGAATTAAAGTTAAAGTTTCTGGTTTTTTTTAACTTAAACTTTTTGTCGCACTTCAAAGCTTACTTTTTCTGTTCCCTTTTTTGACATTTTTTTAACACTTTTTATCTCAAAATTCAGTGACGAACTCTTGCGACGGAATTTTGGATTTATTTGCAGATAGTGATACACAAAACAAATTTTCTTAAATTATATTGCTTGTTACCTCCGTGCGTTGTCTTGCTAGGCAAAACAAAAAAAATTGTTTTACTTGCCAATTTCTTGTTGGCTGATTTTTTTGCTGGCAAAAGTGTTACTTTTTCTTTTTCCTGCCTTTTAGCATTTAGCAAGTAACACAAAATAAACCGATAAATTGTAGATGTAGACTTTCGAAACAAAAACCTACACAAATAAAAATAACTGAAAATTTTGTAATAAAAATTTAAATTTGGAGAATATACTAAAATTAAAAAATAATCTTCTTAACTTTTAGTTTGAAATTTGCAACTTCAAGGAAAAAAGTTGATATCTAGAGAAAACACTCAAAATTAAAAACATTTTTTTTAATATTTCAAATTCAAAGTCGAATTCTTCAATGTTAAATTGAAATTTTAGATTTTTTTGCGACAGTATGAAGTAAGAATGTTTATCTAGAAAAAACTAGGATTTCAGGTAAATGATAAATTTAAAAAAAAATTGAAATGCTGCATAAATAGTTTTAAACACTGAAAGTTACTGAAATGAAAAATGCAATAGTTTTATGCAAAATCCCTGTTGATTTAAATATTTTTATATTTGTCTCAAATTTTGAATCCACTTTTTCAAATTATTTTAATCGTTTTACTTACATGTTTCATTCCCAAGTTGACTTTTTGACTTTAAATATTAACTTTAAACTTTAGTTAATTCCTCAAAAAAATGTTTTCCTAAATATAAAGTACGAATTCAAACTCCCGAGATTAAGTAAAACTCGAATTTTCAAAAATAAATCGAAGTTTTAAGCTTAGTTTTATTAGGATACTTTGTGACTATAACCAAAACGTCTAGAGAAATAGAGACGAATTATAAAGAAAAAATAATAATGTTGGATAGAAATCCAAAATTTTAAAATCAAAATCAAAGTGTTTATAGTTATAATTCTAATCTTGCAGTTAGAACAAGATAAGAACAGAAAAAAGCAAGACAAGAACGAGAAATTCGTGAAACAGTATTTGAAATTTACTGTAATTATGAAATATTGACTTTTTTCTTAAAATTTGCCTTTTAAATTTGTATTTTTTGAAATATAGAGTTTCGTAGAAATTTTAATATTTTCTCCAAAATTCCAAATCTATAATTAATTTTTTACTTTTTACCAGAAATTTCGAATTTGATTGTTTTTACAAATATACAGGATGGACCATAAGTAATGGTACATAAAGCTAGAGTAAATTTTTCGTATAAAAATAACGTGATTTTGCCACATTTACCTTATACCAAAAGTTGATATTAACAGATACAGGGTGTCAAAGTTGAAAAAAAATTGTGATTTTTTTCGCATAACTGATGAACACATTTCACTATAGACAAGAGATTTGGCATAGGGGGGTTTCTTTGGTCAAGATATTCTAATTTGCTAACAGATTGTCATTAACTTATAGGAGGCGCCACCTGCACTACCATGTATTATTCTAAAGCATTATAACTTTTGTATGCCTTCATGTACCCTTAGTTTAAATAGATATTTTTATTTAACTACATTTTTTACGTAAAAAGCTATACTTTCTAAATGCTCATATAAGCAATCGTTTTCAAGATATTTGCCTTCAAAATTTGCATACGTTTATTTTAAGTTATGTAAATCTGAATTTTTCGCAGTAGGTTTCAAAATAAACGTAATAAAACTGATTCTAAAATAGTTTATATCAAGTATTACTATACTGACATTATTATTACTAATATTTTTTAAATTTTTAAAGCAAATTTAAATAAAATACCAAAACAAATTTTATTTTCAAAAATAATTATGTGGGAAATGACCTTTTTTTATGAAAAGGGATTGTAAACAATTAAAAATCTGGCTGTCTTTTATTGAAATTCATCTCCAAAGATCCTCTTTGACCACCCACACTATTAAAATTTTCTTGTGCGAACTCAGAGATCAATCATATCTCACATCTCTATGTTAGAAAATAATATTAATTTTTTGGATTTTATTTATTGAGATTTTCAATATTTAGGTAATAATATTATCAGCAAAGTAATATTTGACATAAATTAGTTTCAAAGCTGTCTTATGATTACTTTTTTTTTCACTACTTCGAAAATTTAATATCTTAGAAATTTAAAACCAAGGCACGTCAAGCTTTAATGTCAAATATCTTGGAAACGATTGCTCGTATTAACTTTCAGAAATTACACCTTTTTTACGTAAAAAATATTGGGAAATAAAATAAACCGTTTAAAATTAATATACGTAGGTGCACAAAAAAGCTATTGGTTGTTAGCAAATTAGAGTTTGTCGACTTAAGAAACCCCCTTGTGCCAAATTTGATGCCTATATTACAATTAATTCCATAATTATACGAAAAAATCGAAAATTTTTTTTTCAACTTTGACACCCTGTATCTCTGTTAATATCAACTTTTGGTATAAGGTAAATGTAGCTAAATCGCATTATTTTTATTTAAAAAATCTACCACTGCTTTGTGTACCATTACTTACGGTCCACACTGTATATATTTTTTAAATTGCACCTGCAGCCTCGAAAGGTCAATAATTTTTCTTGAAGGTTTTTATAACTATTAAAATTGTGATAAGGTTCCTTGCGTAGAAGGGCCCTTGTACACTGAAAATTACTGATCCCTCCCTCCCTGTAGATCCAGCCTTATTAATAAATGATTAGGTCAAATAATATGAAGGTCGTTTTAAATAACCTATTTTTATTTTATTTGGTAACTGCTTACTGATTGAAGCTGATAGTGGCGTCTTCTTCACGGAAGCTAAGAAAGTACAGCTTCTCTTGCAAAGTAAAAAAACAGGAAACAAAAAAGCAAGTCAGTTCTCCAAGTAACTATACTGAGAGAACCAAGGACGTGAAATTTTTTTTTAGAATATAAACTAGTCAACTGTTTCTAGAAATGTTTTACATTCGTAGGTAACTTTTAAGAAAAAGTAGACTATTGAATCAAGTTCATATCTTAAATGGATATTTTGAGAATTTTTTAAAAAACATATTTTGACCCTGGTCTCAAAGTTCCGGATTTAAACTTGGAATTTCTACTTTTTTATTTCGTATTTTAATTCGAGAATAAAACTTAATTTTTTTAGAAAATACTTTATTTTAAAATTTTCAAAATAATAACTGCGAAACACCTACTATTATTTATTAAAAAAATGCCGAGTTAAAATCTGGAAATTTCGACTTTTTCTAGAAATTTTAAGCTTTTGCTTAAACAATTGTATATTAAATTTAAACACAATGTTCGAGCTAGAAGACTGAGAATTTCTTTCGGTTTCCATTTTTTTGTCGAAAATTCTTATTTTAACCCGAATATATTTTTATAACTTTCAAATTTCGAGAAAAAACTTTAAATCGGAAATTTAAATTTGAAATATTTTCAATTCCCAAATTAAAGAATTTTCTATAGATATATTTATTTAACAAAATTGTCAAAATTCCAAGTTTAAAAGAAATGTTAGTTTCAATTTCGTAATGTCAAAGCATATTCCAACTATAAATCCAAAAGTTTTACATTAATTTCAAAATTTTCACTTAAAGTAGACTTTCAGAAAATTCCTACTTATACTTTTAGCTTCAAAATTTTTATTTCTAAACTCTAAATTTTAGTTTTAATTGTGAAGTTAAGATGTGGAAATTTGGAAGGAGATTTTTCTGTTCCACATTTTAAAGTCTCTTTAAAAACTTTCGATATAATTTCGAAATTTCAGCTTTTAACATAAATTGAAATACAAACCTTGTCCCTTGAAGGTTGGTTGGTTGGTTGCTTGGTGGATTTCAGGGAACAAGATGTGTATTTCAGTTTTTGAAGATAACCAAGGACCAGTCCGTTCCACCAAAAATAATAAAAACTTTTAACATAACATTTTAAAAAATATTTTTGTGGAAATTTCTTTTATTTTAACCCAATATATTTCTAATTTTAACCACGAAATTTGAGCTTCTAAAATAATATTCCAACTTTACAATTCAATTTAATTTTGAAGTATTAGAATTTTACCCCAACTTTTTTCCTAAAATTTGACTACAATCCCAAATGTTCAATTTCAAAGTTACAACTTCAAGAAAATAATTAGCGAATTTAAATTTAGGATTGAGATTTTGAAAAAAGAAATCGGGATTATGTAAAAAATATGTTAAAATTTTGTAATTTTTCATAGAGATGTTAATTTTAAAGATAAAAGTCAACTTCAAAGCAGAAATTAAATTAATTATAATTCTAAATTTGGACTTGACAATCGCAGAGTCAAGATTTTTTTCTTGATGTTTTAAGTATAGAATCAGAAACTTCTTTAAACTTGTTAATAGTCTGTTTCCTCGATATTTCTGTTTTTTTTTTCTGAACAATATTTTTTTCTTGGAAAATTTAGGGACTTCTTTTTCGAAATTATGGCTGTAGGTAGAGTAAAATATTTAAGAAATAATTTGAGATGCAATTTTGAGATTAAGCATGAAGTTTCGATTTTTTCCAGAACTGCTTATTTATAATTCCGAAATTTAACCTTGACGCTTAAAATTTCTTTTATCCCAACATTTAAAGTTAAAGTCTATTAAAGTATAAGTTTCGAAATATTTCGACTGTTGTCTCAAAATATCGACTTTATCCTCAATATTGTGTTACAAAGTTTAAATTTAGAGCCAAATTTAAATTTTTGCTCTAAATTTGAACTAGAAAAAGACCTTGAATTAAAAAAAATAAATTCGAATTTTTCAAATTTTTACTTTTTTTTCTTGAACTTTTGACTTTTATCTCTAAGTTTAAAGGTCTAAATGTCTATCCATCTTATTCTCAAAATTTAGACTTAGTCGAATATTTCAATATTCGAATTTGGTTTCTAAATTTTTTCCTATAGTTTTTTTAATCACGAAACTAACATTAATGTTAAAATAAAAAATAATACTGGAATTTTAAGACTTAAACTTTTAATTCTGATTAGGTCGAAATTTGGAAAAAACATACAATAATTTAAAAATATGTTTCTAAAATTTTTTTAAATGCTGTATTTTCACTTTTTTGCAACTGTTATTTATTATTATTTTTTTCGGCCTTCATTCTAAAATATGTGCCAGCTTTCTCTTAAAAATTCGACCTTAATTTCCAAATTTCAACTTGAAAGTTACTATCCTGCAAAACAGATGAAATTTTGACATAAAAAATCAAATTTCCTGACTTTAATTTCCGATCAGTTTCCCCATATATAAAATATACTACAGGCCACTAACTGATACATTTGTTTAGGCCTAATTTCACTTTGAAATAAATGTTATTTGGGCTCGTTAATCGATATCCATTAGAAGATGAAAAAATTGCCGACGTCTGGCAGCTCTACGTTTGGAATATTCTTCGCTTCTTTTTTTTATTTTTCGACGAATCTTTGTCTTATAATACACCTTCTTAGTTTCAAACAAGAAACGTATTCCGTAGAAGCGGATAAAGAAATAAAAATCTCAGGCCGTAACTCTCGAGGTAAACGAAGTATTAAAATTTAGGGATAGTTAAAAGATGAAGTGACGAAGCCTTGTCGTAACGTGGCCATTATGCAAACGAGGTTAATGCACGAGTAACCTAGGCCTGCTTTTATTTTAAACTTTTCTAAAGGAAAATCAAGTGAATATTTTTACAGTGTTTGTAATTCCTTTTTTATAGTCTTATTAGCATAACTGAATGGATAATGTTTTAACGTGCTCGGCTTTTATTTGGGAAAAGAAGCTGCAATACTCATTAAGTATGTTTTAAAAACTCATTTTCGACAAACTTTTTTATTACCATAATTTTATGAATTGCAAATTTGATAAGATATCCGCCTCCGACTAAATTTATTATCGACGGATTTGCTTTAGATACTCTATTCTACCCTAACGAGTAGTTAAAGAGAAAAAAATTCTCCATCAACAGGTGAATGAGTGTACACAACCATTAAGTTGGGTCACCCGGAAAGGTAAACGTAACATTCTGGCGGGAGTTGGAGCGACGCTCCCAAACGCCCCATTTATATGTGTTAGGCCCCACCGTTTGTCCAATTACCCGAGTAACCCTCGAGTTTATTCTTTGACCTGCAAGATCCGGTGACCATGTCGGCAATTCCTCGAGGTGTAATGCGTTTCTCTTACCGACTAACTTACTCAACTCCTCATGAGATTCCGTCTTGGTGCAATTCGCGCTACTCAAGGCAATTAGTCATAATTTAAAATTTTACCCAAAGTGTGCAATCTGAAATCGAGCTTTTGTCCTCATTTCGCATAATGTATCTGAGAACTTATTCTAAATGTTCCGAAATTGTTGTTCCAAGTTTTAGATCTGGACGCTAAAATGCGATTTAAAGTGAACCTGGAATAAATCCCAAAATTACCCTTCCTGGTGTTGTATTCCTTATTATTAGAGCAATTTCCAATTTGAAGGATGGCAAGTCTTAAACGATTTCAATTAAATGATCTAGATCAGTAAATTTCAAGACAAAGCATCACACTTTTTTCCAAACATTTTTGGTTTTTTTTTTAAGTTTCATCCAATCTATTACAACTGGTAACCCGGTTATGCCCTTAGAGTACTAAATTTAGAAGGAACTCTAGTTGACATTTTTATCTATTCCTAAAAGTTACATTTTCTTCATCAACGATAACTTGCAAAAAAAAATTTTTGCTCATCAATTTATTTGTTAAAATATCTACGTCTTCGTGTGTTTTCCTATAATTTTATTTTCTTTTTTTTATCGTAGCAGCACATTATATTTAATAAATTTTAAAGCAGTAATATTTTTAAATTACATTATCTTTTGAGCAGATTATACATTTTTTGTTAAATTGTCTCAAAGTGAGAATTAAAATTAAAATAAGAATTCAATAGAGACAATGGAAGGCTATGTAAATACAAATATTGCAAAAAGGGTGATACTGAACATATGGAAGGACTACAAAAAGATTGAAAGATGAAAGGACTACTGAAAGAATTGAAATAAGTTTGGAAGCAATGCAACGTAGTGTTTACCTAGGGTTGTCACTTGTCACTTTCGGACTTACAAGAGATTGGTTATAGAAAATTGGTTTCGTAATATTTTACGGAAGATTATTAAAAGTGGAATTTTGTTTATGGGCTGCACTAGCCCTGAGTTATAGAGAGTGTTATCTGGTGTAGTTCAGGAGACTGATCCAACTCGTTTGCTGTTGTACTCTAGTGGGACATCAGCGACTTATTTTTTGCTACAACAGATGCTTTAATTTTAGACATTTTTAATAATTTATTGTTCACTTGCCGAGGAAGGGTCATGTTATGGGATCTGCTAATCTAACTGAGGAGTGTGTTCGATAAGGTTGGGATAGTTTACGCTTGATGATTGGTCCGAGGGTTACGTACACATAAGAAGGGCAGCGGATCAATACACATCTTTTTGCGAGAGCATGGAGTCTCCTTTGGGTCATTTCTAGGAGAGGGCAGAACAAGCTCCTTTGGGTACACCTCCGAGGTAGGTAAAACACTTCACCTTTTCCCTTTATCTTAGTTTGGAAGTTTCTTTATTTCTCCGTTTCATTAGTAGAACCAAGTATTATTTTTTTGAGAATACTTTTATGAAATTTTTGTACATATTTCTATGCTTTGATATTTAGTAAAAGTAACCATGTGAGGAAGAGTACTCTTTCTCATTTATTCTGAAATTATAGGCAGGGTTAAATAAACAACGAAAGTTCTTAGCGTGTTCCGCAATCAGATGTGTTCCTGTGTGAGTATTTAGGGATTCAGTAGTTTCTTTTGATAGTTTACTGTTATTTTCTCCAGGAAATATGACTAAAAACGGCCTGGCGCTCACTTTCTCTCCGAATTTCTAAATTTCTATAGTCACCGTGCCTCTTCTTTCTCAATATTTTTTTTAAGCAGAAATCTATTAACTTTTAGGGACATTTTTGGTATATCTTTCTCAAATGTCAAATGCCTCTATATTTTTTTACCGCGAAAGACAACGAAGTAGAATACCACTGGAGCCATGATTGCCAGCCTGTAACGTATAAGATCTTTTGCTCTCTCTCGTTCCCCATTACTAAACAGCGATAGTGGAGAATTTTTATCGAATTTTAGTGGCACTTTAGTGGCACTTGGAATTATTTCTCACGTTTAATATCGCTAATCTTCTAATTCTCTACTAGGGAAATATCCGTTACAAAGGAAGTTTATAGTAATGTTGTTGATTTGGATAAGTTGGGTTTTTCTTTGAGAAAATGTGATCTAATTCTGGTTGTGCTGAAGTTCCGCAGGGATCGCTTTTGGTTTATTTCAATTTATATTTCATCACTATTCATCAGCAATATTTTTAATTTAATAAAGTTGATTTTTTCTTCAGTTGTTGATGATAAATACCATAGAGCTGTTGGCACTTTGGCGCTGTTGATCAAATTTTTGAAATGTTATGTTATATTATTCAAATTCTTTAGATTCTAAAGCTATGTGTTTTCCTTTCTATAATTAAAGCGGCAACTGCGTTTCCAAGAGGCAAAAGGAACGACGTAGGTGTAATTCAACCAGTAATTGGCGCAAAAAAAAAGAAAATTAGCAGGAACTCTGGCGGAAACTAAAATGTACTTCATTAAAAAGAAGAGCTTCTCTAACAATGCAGTGGAGTAATCCTCTGTTCCTACTCTTCCCATCGTCGTTGCAGACGTAAATACACGACATTGCCTACCGCGATAAAAACCATGACGCTCTTCCACTTGGACAGCCGAGTACAAAACAGCAGTAAGGCAATTAGTATCGTGTTCTATACAATTTAGGAACTTTGCCGTTTTCTTTCGCGACGTATATGCGCATCGGCGTGTGCTGCAGACAATGCACATTGCCCCAAGATTTATCTCTCATCCGTTTTTACAACATTTGTTCCACAAAGTTGAGGTGATGCGAAGTTACGACTCCGCAAAATTGTTTGTTTACTGCTCGCAGTGGGGCCGGCGGAATTTTCTAAATTTCGTTAACGCTTATCAAGGACGCCTTTTATGCTTTAACTTTTGCCAGTAATCTAATGCGGCACGGTGGAATTACGATCCGAGAAAACAATGTAATTTTATATTCGAATAAAGCGACTTTTTTCGATACGAACGGTCGAATAAATTCCGGGGAGTTTGAGGACTTTCCGGTTTTATTAACGGTCGGCGCTGACTATAAAGAAGTCTGTTATCGCGCGCCAAATTATATCTGAAACGAAAATTTTCTGTTGCCTTTGATTATTTTTCATCTATTTCTACGTACTTGATTTGTTAATCGTCACCTTGGCGTTTATAGAAACTTTGATAAACTGATCCTCCAACAATTCCGAAATTACCTGTATACCTAAAAACTGATAATCTCTCTCTCTCTCTCTCTCTCTCTCTCTCTCTCTCTCTCTCTCTCTCTCTCTCTCTTCTCTCTCTCTCTCTCTCTCTCTCTCTCTCTCTCTCTCTTTCTTACAATACTGATTTCACAGGTTAGAATATTACCGTAGACCAAATTCTCAAACTGAATAAAACGTTTGATGCATCGATCATTTTTTTCTGCTTAAACAGAACCCAATGGTCAAAATTCTTCGGTGGATAATGTCTGTTGAAAAATGTTTTGATCGCAGGAGCAATCTCTTGTTTCCCAGTTAGTAATGGCTTAAAACTAATAGACCGGTGCAATAAAAAAATAACTTTTTTCATGCCAGATTTTTGCAATAACGTACGTAACAAAGGTTTTCTGAAAAAAATCTGAAAAAAATTATAATAAAGTGTATTCGAAGCATTTATTAAAGATGCTTTTCCTTAGAATTTAATGACCAAACAACATTCAAATTTATCCTTAAAGTTCTGATGTCTTTGATGGTACGCAATTTTCTCCTGACTTGTTGCATCAAGTGCTGGACAGTCAAATTATCTCAATTTTTTGAGATTTAGAATCATAACTGTTCTTCATTTCCGGTTTTCCAGCATTTATGATAGACCTGTTCATCCAACACTGCTCAAAAGTTTTCAACTGGACGTGCTTATGGAACATGTGTAGGATAATCATTTTTTATACAAAGTGAATGTCGTAAACTTCTAACCAACCTCTGGATATTCTTTTTCGAATTTCCATTGTAAAAATTTCGTCAAAATGCATGGTCAAGACACAATGAATTTTGAAATTTAAGTAAGCCGTTCAGAAAAGTGGAATTGAATTGATAGCATTTCTGAGCGATATTTTTTTATAACTTTTAAAGAGGTTTATCGCAACAAGAATGTGTTGCCGAGTTGGTTGCTGCTTGTTATAAGGAAACACCACATCTGTAGACCATTTCTCGTTGGTATTCTGAATTCAATGAGGACGCACAAATCTCAGCGATGATCCTAGGCCAGGCCCAATAAAAACAGCGGTCACCCAAGAAAACATTGGTGCTGTACTTGAGATGATAACCGTCATGTAATTTACTGCGAAATGGCAAGTTTCTTGGGCATTTCTAAGACCTCAATCCAAAAGATTTTACATGAAGAGTTAGGCGTGAGAAAATTCGTTGTCGTTGGATCTCGCATAAGTTGACCAAGGAGCAATTGGCGGGTGTTAATTGGTGCCGAAGAGAACTCTAAATCGTTTCAATAGAAGCCAAAAATCCAAAAATGTGTACATTATTGTCGACGGCGACGAGTCTTGGATTTATTCTTATGAACCTGAGAATAAACGTCAGTCTAGTGTTTGAGTGTTCCAATATGAGGAGAAATCAAAATCCGGATATGTGGCAACAATTCGTTTAGACGATCAAAGGGCGGTAAATGGGGATTTGTTTGCCTCAAATCATTTCTAAGCTACGAAAACACAACCCACATCGTCGCATTATCATTCACTAGGACAATACGAGGCCCACACTGTTCGACAAACAATTAAATGTTTGAAGCAACAAAACATCGAATTGCTTCATCATCCCGCTTTATAACCCTGACCTAGGTCGCAACAATTTTTTTTATATTTCCAATCATCAAGAATGCATTGCATGGAAAACAGTTTTAGTCATCTAAAGATGCTGTCGATTCAATTCCATGTTTCTAAACGGCTTACTAATTTTCAAAATTCACTGTGACTAAACCATTTGTTGCATTTTGGCAAAGGTTTCAACACGTATTAATGTAATGTTGAGGTTTATGGAACTAAGCATTTTTTTTACTCGAGCCCTCCTTGTGGCTATATGCAAAACTAAAAAGACAGTCCTCGTACGTATGGATCTTTAAATCATATGTTATATGTATACAGAGATGTGAGACACAATAGGCCGATAGGCTGTCAAAATCAAGATTTCGGTAACATGTTAAGACTTCAAGAAAAAGTTGAAAATTCGACAAATAGACGAAAGTTAGTGGAAAATTGGAAAGTCTGAACAACAGTCGAATATTCGTGAAAAAGTCGGATATTTCAGAAATATTCGAAAATGGGAAAAAAAGTTGAATATTTGTTGCAAAATTGGAATATTCGAGAAAAAGTTAAAAGTTTGAGGATTATATAAACTTCAGAAAAAAGTTAAAAACTCAATGCAAAATTCGAAAGTCTGAGAAAAAGTTGCTAGTTTGAGAAATAGGCAATAGTTAAAGAAAAAATTAAAAATTTAATGCAAAATTCTTAAGTTAGAGAAAAAGTTATAAGTTCGAGAAACACTCGAAAGTTTAAGAAATACTTAAAAGTTGATGCAAAATTGAATACTTCAAGAAGATAACAGAAATTAGTCGAGATTTCGAGAAAGTGTTGAAAAGTTAATGCAACATTTAAGATTTCCATAAAAAGTCAAAAATTTGAGAAGTAGTCGAAATTTCAGGAAAAAATTAAAAACTCAGTTCGAAGGTTTGAAAATGGACGGCAGTTCAAGAGAAGTTTAAAATCTTATTGCAAAATTTTAAAGCTCGAAAAAAAGTTACAATTTCAAGAGATAGTCGAAAGTTTCAGAAAAAGTAAAAATTTAATGCAAAAGTCGAATCCTTGATAAAAAGTTGCAAGTTCGAGAAATATGGGGAAATTTCGAGAAACATTTGAGAAGTTTAAGAAATAGTTAAAATTTGTAGAAGAAATAGAAATTTCGACAAATAGGCGAAATTGCATGGAAAAATTGATGTAAAGTTCGAGAAATAATCGAAAGTTCGTGAAATGGTTCAAAGTTCGAAAAAAATTTGAAAGTTGACCCAAAATCCAAAACTTCGAGAAGCAGTTGTAAGCTTGCGAAATATGTGAACTTTCGAGATACATTTGTAGAGTTTATGCGAAATTGGAGAGTTCTAGAAAAAATGTAAGATCGGGAAATAATCGCAAATTTAACAAAAAGTTAAAAAGTTAATGCAATATTCTAAATTTCGAGAAATATTCGAAGGTTCGAGAAATTTTCGAAAGCTTGGGAGAAGATAAAAAGTTAATTCAGAAATAAAAAAATCAAAAAATTAGTCGAAGGTTCGAGAAGTAGTCGAAAGTTTGATAAATTGTTGAAAGTTCGAGGAAAAGTTAGAATGTCAATGCAAAATTTGAAAATTTGTTTAGTTTCAAAAAATAGTTCAAAAAATAGTCAATAGTTTCGAGAAAAGTTAAAAACTCAATGAAAAACTTGAAAGTTCGAGAAAAAAATTAAAGTATGAAAAATAGTCAAAAATTTGAGAAAAAATTAAAAAGTTATTACAAAATTCGAAAGCTTGAAAAATAATTGAAAATTAGAGAAAAAGTAGAAAATTCGGCGTAAAATTTGAAATTTCGAGAGAAGGTCGAAAGTTTGAGAAATAGTCCCAGAAATAGTTCCAGAAAAAGTTGAAAATGTATCGCCAAATTCGGAACTTTGAAAAAAAGTTTAAAGTTCGTGAAAAGCCGAAATGTCGAGCAAAAAATCAAGAATTAAAATTTTCAGATTTGAATTTTAAAGGTTGCTCTTGAAATAGAAGTTTGGAAGAAATATAAAACTTTAAAAAAAATATTTTTTTTTTTTAAATGACATCCAGGTATAATATTCCAGTGAACTTTTTTCTTTACATGACTTATTGGTATAGAAAACCTGGCGTCTGAAACCGAAAATGATCTATTGGTCATATAGGAGGATAATTACATCCCCAATCACATACGCTTCTTTCTATGGTGGCCAAAAATAACGAAAAAGACAGCACAAAACCAATCGAACATAGTTCAAAGGTACGCATGTCTGGACATAACAGGCGCAATGAACACCTGCTCAACAGCAGCAATGGAGGTAATGCTAAATCTAACTCCTCTCCACCTTTTAGTGAAGACGGAGCCGATCAAAAGAGCCTCAAGATTACTGAAATTAAAACAATTTAAAGAAGCAGACCTCGCCGGTCACCTGGGAATCTTCAAAGAATGTATCCCTGTCTGATCATTCCTTTAAAGTGAACTTAAATAGCCACACTGACGTTCAATCATAACCTGAATAAAAACGCAAATTATCCATCTGGTTTACAGATGGATCAAAGACAGCATATGGTACTGGAGTGGGAATTTATGACCCTAACTGTAGGTTCTCTAAGACCTTGGGAAAAGACCCAACTGTCTTTCATGCAACAGAACTCTGAACCTACGAGTGTCTTCGAAGAAACCTGAAAGGAACAAAGATCTACTTTAACTGTGGCAGCCAAGTGGCAATAAAGGCTCTCAGCAGCTGCATTGTCAACTGGTCAAACACAACAGGATCAACCTTAAGTGGGTACCAGGGCACAAAAAATACAAGGGAATAAAGCTGTGGACCAACTCGCTAGAGAAGAAGCTGCATCGTCATTTCTTGGACCTGAACCTACTTTTGGTTTTTCTAAAAGTCAAATCAACAATAAGGTCAAACAATAAGAAGCAAAGTCAAGAATTTCCCATTGGGGATCATATCCAGGACTACGACAGGTGAAAAAAATCACATCTGGAACGTTTGAAAAGACAAATGTCTACTTAGAACTCAGAAACTTCGAATTGGCCTCTTAACAGGACATGGCCCTATGAGATAGCAGCTCAAGAAAATGGGTCAAGCTGAAACAGACCTATGTCGCTTTTGCACAGAAGCTGCGGAGACTGCAGATGCGCTTGCACGCAGAAAGCACTTCCAACTCGGATGGGCGTTCTTAGACTCCTCAGATGTGGAAAGACTCAATCCCAGGTCCACAATAAACTTCTACAAGAGTTTGAATCTGAGATCTACATAGATCAGGGTAGGCACAAAAGATCTCCTTAGGTCGAGGTGCGGGGTGGACGAAGAGAAACACGAAATGACCCATATATAATCTAATCTATAATCTATAGAAGGTTAGCGGTAAATGAACTGCTTATTTATACTTCTTAATTTTTAGGCATCACACTTTTTTATTTTGTACTTTCTGCTGAAAAATGGCTAATGGAACTTTGGACGAAGGGTAGCAAAATGTATATTCATTTTTATGACTACGACGTTACCTCGAACTAAAAAAAACACATACAGAAGGCAGCCCCGGGCCTCACAATAAAATTATTCAACATTTGCTTCTTCAATAAACAGTGCGGACGGACGAACGGCATCTTATCCGTTTTCCAAACACGTGTCACTGGTCCGTCATTTCAGTCCGGGCAGTGGGGCCCCTTCGCAATATCTACCTTCTTTATACGTGTAACCTATGTCCGGTCGCATATCGGTATTTTTATTAGGCAAAGTGTCTCTGCGGATCGCCTCAAAGGCCACAGGCAGGGCTCTCATGTGTGCCGAGCGAAAAGGTCCGTTATTACGTCGGCGGCGACGGCGGCTGGCCCCGGGGCCATCCTACCGGTCGAAATATCCAATATGCAACATCCAATCATCTTAGACTGTCCATCTCGAGCGGAAAAACAACCCCATTATCCGCCGCTTATACAAACGGCCTCGCTCTATTTGAGTACATTGTTGCTTTAACTGATAAATTGATTGAGATCTAACAACGTCTAAATCTGCCCTTTGAGCAGCCTCTAATCTAGTTACCCAAGAAATTTGTTCTCTGTATTCAAGTTTACAAGCAAACGCTATATTGAATAAGGATTTAGGGATGGTGTATAAGGTATGCCGGAGATATGCAGATTGATTTAATAAACGTACGATGTTCGATCAATTAATCATGATTCAATAAATGTACCCACGTTGCTACGCATTCAAGTCGAAGGCAGGTTCCTACCTTACATTTTCGTCTACACACTGAAGTAAGACAGGTTAATATAAAGCGATTGTTATTATTACTTATGACAGAAAGTTATTAAACATTATTATTAAACATTAAACGAGTTGACTGTTGATTCGTTCTTCTTCTGTAATTCAGTTGGTACCAACACTTATAAGCTAAAAGAAGAAGACAAAGGTACAGAGTTGCTTCGATTATTTTGACTTTACTTCTCTTTGTGATTTTCAAGATAATTTGGTAACATTTTCAAGGAATTTTGACACAGCTATTAATTAGATTGGGTATCGAATTCGCCCCGGTCGAGGCGAAATTTCCGCATGTTTGGCGATGAGATAAATAAATAACACAACTGCATTAGAGTTAGAAGTCCCTCTTCCCCCTGTTCAAGGATATTAACCCCAAATAACTGAATAGGCGACGCATGAATCTAATGCATCACTTCGGCGATGAGTAAAATCACAATGTTCGGATTCAATTACATTTTATACAATCTGCACTCGAATGAGCGGCAGGGCCGAGTGCATTTGTCATTCGAAAGTTCCGCCTGATTTGACAGGTCGCCGCGACGCTCGTGGCCTGTCAACGGCGAGGTGCACGGCCGTCAGATCAACAAATCACATTAAACACAAATAATCACATTACACTGGTCGCTGATTTATACAACGCGTTATTTAAGCGACCTCTCTCGTTATAAATCACTAGGGGCATTTAGCCGCCCCGCAGTTATTTATTCCCATTTAATAATCAACCCGTCTTTTGTGTCATTTCTTCTACAAATTGTTACAGATATTGGATGGAACAAAGAGGTTTATTTTAGTACTGAACGTCATCGGCTTTTTCATCGATTAGAAACCGAAGAGTTAACGTGATCTCTTCGAGTGTATAGCTTTGTGCTAATGAATAAGATTGACTTCTTCCGGCATTTTGAACCAAAACACGCTTCGGTATACCGATATTCCACATATCATTACGAAAAGTCTCTTGTCAAATATCTTAAGCTGATTTTCAAGTGTGGATAAAGTTGAGGACAGACATTTACAAGTAACATACGACTTTGTCATTGATATGTTTTAGGATTTTTTATAACTGGCGTTTCATCATAAATAACGTACAAAAGCGTTTAATTGCTCCGTCGGCTCATAGCGTAAAGTGAAAATATATAGGTGCTTTAGTTATAATGTTATTAATTTTTTAATATAAAGTCTCTGGAAAGTTTAATGACGACAGACTCAAACAGGCAGATAGACACACACAGATAGAAACAGACAGGCAGACATATTGAAAGAGACACAGACAAGAAATAAGTAAAAGGACATAAACGGACCGCAAGAGATAGACAGACACAGGCAGACAGTCACAGGCAAACAGAATCAGGTACACAGACACAGGTAAACAGCCACGAGCAGACAAGTACTGGTACGTTACATCTAGCAAATAAAATGTGCGGTGTGCTTGCATCCACCACATCACCCTGATCTATTCTCACCTTCTAGCTTTAGGAAGTTTTAAGATGGTTTTGAAGGGCTGAAGACGTAAACCCTTGACATTACAATCTCGGAATTTTTTGCACTTTGTTAGTGTCGCCGCGTTGGTGGAATGGTGTCAAGGTTTTAGGCGGCGTGATAGATTGTGCATTTAACTAATTGTTGTTTATCGAATTACACCTTCTCGTTCCCGATTGGAAGCCGTGCGTAGTAGATCTAGTTTTTGTTGGAAACCGGCGTGATATATTCGGGTGCGACCGGGCAAAAAGCCCTAGAACAAGCCCGAATTCAATACAGTAAAGTGCCCCGCCTGCGGTCCTTTACAATAGCGTAACATCGATTGTAGTATCGTTGCCTTGTTGACATTACCGTGTCCCGATGTAGGTATTGTTCGTGGGTAATCTTAATTGATGCCCCCTTGCTGCTATCCATCATAAGGAACGCTCTTACTGGCTGGTTGACAGGTCGGCATCGGAGGATGACGTCGAGTGCGTCTACTAAGAATGACGCCAGGAAGGTAACAATGTAATGTGCCATTAGCAGGGAGTTTGAATTGGCTTTGTTGCGGCGTCGATTTGCGAGGGGCGTCTTCCACCTAACTCGAGGGAGAATCTAACCTGCAATCACTCAGGCGGCCTATCGTTCACCTCCTCATCCAGGATGACACTTCCATGCTCCACTTTTCTAATGGATTTCGCGCTCATACGCATCGCCCTTTGAATCAAATCAATTTTAAACTTCTTTTACCACAGTTTAAAACTATACCGAGACTATAATGCATTTTTCTGTTGTGTTCCTTAAGCGAAATGTGCTCGCTTGCGATAAGCCAGGGGTCTCACCGAATTTTAGAAAAATGAGGAGGTATTATTAAAATTGAGACAAAACCTTAAAATGTTCAACAAGTCCATCAAAGTATCAAAATTAATCTTTCCGACCCCAAAAGTTTCGTATAAAAAGTCTCAGTTTACTTAAAACTTTACGAAAGTTAGTTTCTCGGAAGAATTGTAAGAAATTGAAGGCATTCCCAAGCACCTTGTTGTTTTGTTACCGTGCTTACGATTGGACACGGATCATTGAAGAAAAAACTAATTCCCAATGATAAATGGTGACGTTTTAAAGGTTTCCGAGGGGGTCGGCTTTCTATTTTATATCGTAGGCCGCTCTAAAACTTTTATTGCTTAATTTAACCTTTTTGTGTGTGTGTGTCGCGGCCCTTATCAGCGTACGTTAATGAGAAAGGCCATTACGTAAGGCGTATTTTAACAAGGCTGATTTGTTTTGAATAAAAGTATCTCTTGTTATCCCCGCCAGAGGGAGATGGCGCACAAAAGAAACGTGACGGGCTTTTGATCTTTGAACGAGTCGTGTCACTTTGAGTGAAACGTTCGTTTCCTAATTTGTCAAGTCTAGAGATGTATTGCTTCGTGGCTATATGGTAATTGTCGCTTTTGAGGCAACAGTGCATCTCTCAGAAGAAAAATCAAACTTCCAAATTGTTTTAATTCGAAGTAAACCCAATTACTAAGACTATAGGCAAAGTTACTCCAATAGTTTTAAGACATTTTATCTCTTTGCTGTTCTAAACCTTGTACTTGTATATTTGGTAAACAATGAAATACAGTAATGGACGTATTGAATTTATAAAACATTCAGAGTGCCAGATTTCAAAAACAGAGAAAACTTCCACTGCACTGACTGCTTTGAGAAGTCCAAATCATTTTGAGAATGGAAACTTCCATTGGCTGCTTTGGAAAGCTCCAATAAGTTTGAGTGCACGGAATCGAGGAGTCACTTTGTATTGCTTTTACTTTTGGCATTAAACTCAACTCACCTAGAATGTTTTAAGAACTTTTATTTTTGATTAAAAAAACAGTTGTTATTGTTATTGCCATTCATTCTTTCGACTCTTTTTCAATATCTCGACTCTCAGAATTTATATTTTCAAAATTTCAACATTCAAAATTTTGATTTTTTCAACATTTCCATTATTCTTCAAAATTTCGATTTTTTAAATTTCAACTTTTTTTCAAAATTGCGACTTTTCGATTTTTGTCTGTAAGTGTGAATGTCAGTCTATGTTCTTTAACTTTATCTTGTTGGTGGTTATTTGACAGCTTAGATGCTTTAGGTCGAGTGGGGTGAAATTTCGGCTAGAACCCACCTTCCATATATATCTACTCCGTATGTACAATCTTCATGATGGTCAGTTTTTGAACATGTCATGGCCAGAGATCAGAGGTCTTTCTCCTAAATGCTTGCAGAATATTATTACTCTCTGAGACATGGGTAGTTGCTAGAAAAGTGTTGTTTGCTTACACGCTTAGAACCCGTAATTAAAAATTGTGGGCACTTGGAGGATTCAAACTCGCCACCCTTTGGTCCATGATGGATCACTGCCCTACAATTTTGCTCCGATTACTTGCGTTTTCAATTGCTGCATACCAAACGTTTAAGTTTCACTGAAAAGGATTCATCGGTAGGTTGCGGTGGTATTACGGCATGTCGTTGACGAAATCGGTGCGATTTTTATTAAAGGAGGGCGGATTTTGCTTAAACAATGAGACTCTTTCATTGTTTTTGCCGTGATTCAGGACTGACAACCCTTCAGTGTGACGCCGTTCGCGCCGATCCCCTTTTGTTTTTCTTTCGTTTCCGTCACCGTTTCAAAGCTTATTTTTAATATGATGAATTCGGAGCTTTGTACTCTTTAATTATTCCACTTTTTAACATTTATCTACCTAATTGTATTTCCTGGATCCATAAACAAAGACCTTCTCAAGAGGTATCATAAATCATGCCATTTTATTTATCTCAAGCACGGTACGTTGGACGAAAATATGCAATTTAGTTTTTCGTGGTTGGATGATTCAGTTATTGTTTAGAATAACAACCTGAGGGATCGAGCTCGATCAAACCATTTATTTACGCTTACGAAGGCAACGTTAAATTTTTTTCCTAATAAACTAAAGCTTTTACTTTCTATTTTGTATTTTTTCACAGACGTTTACGTTTCAAGCACTCGTGACGCCAAACTGAATAGCGAAGCTCTTTGAAAAAATGGATCTGCATTATATTTAAGTTTCTGGTTCTGAAATACTTTGTAAGGATTCCATTTTTTGCCTAATCACACATTTGCATTTGGCAACACCAAAGCACCGAAAAAGCGAAAAGTGAGTTTCTAATTACCATTAAAGGATTTGTAATTAAAATACAAACTGAAAATGGTAAAATTACGTCTACTTCGCTATTTTATCGGAAAAATATTGCTGGTCTCTCGATTTAATTGCAAGTATTCTGTGGTTGCCGGTTCGTGTTCAAATCCTCTAGGCCACGTAAATTATGTATCTTCCTAATTGGCAGACTAGTTTATGCAATTGTAGAATTGGATTGCGGCGAGATACGCGATGTGGTTTCGGGAAACTTCACGAGGACCTGTCTCTGCTTTTCTATTACCAGAGGTAATATATCGAATCCTAACATACTTACTGTATTTCGCTCTATCGGTTCGGTTAATAGAATTACTCAACACCATCCACTTCTAAAGATTGATATCTAAAGGCCCCTCGCTTTAGAACCACCATAACTATCTTCGCATGATACTAAAATTTAACTTTCCCTGATATACATAGTGTATATCGGCATGATTTTTTGTGGGTTGCTTAGTGTGGACCAGAAGCCTCACAAAGTTTCTTCAGTATAATTATTTTTACAAAATGACAAGTCATTTCTGGGATGGTTTTATTTAACTGTGTTTTTTATGAATTAACGTGGTCATTCCTCTTAACTTTCACACGAGTTGGTCCTGAGCCACCTGAGGGGTCGTTCAAGTGATTATGACGTCACATAAAAACTTGCTTCTATTTCCGTCGTGTTCTCGCGTTTCTTGTAACGGTTAATTACTAAGACTGATTATATTATGAACGTATGGTGTTAATTCGATCTCACGGTAAAGTTATAAAGAACATAACACATGTTCCTATCTGTTAGAACGTTCCCTTTGGTGCAGATAATTCTTCCAATGGCTTTCAATGCCTCAATTCCCAATCCAAGATTGTTTATGTCTAGAATTTTTTTTACGAAAAAAAGTTGATTATTTTAGCTGTATAAATTAATGAACCAACGACATGCTCTCCAGAGAAGAATCTATGGAATCCTAAAAACACCTTACAAAAAGGAAAATATATTTAAATATTAACTGTATATTTATTTTAAAACTTTCTTTTTACCTAAGCTATGGCCAATATTTATTTATTAAATGTTAAATAATGGTTCTGAATTCGAATTTGAGATTCGATTTCTTCCTTAAAATAATTAATCTTAACTTGAAAATTTCAATTTTTTGATGTTAAAAATGAGGAAAAAAAGTTGGGCAACATTTACAGAAAAGGCCAAGTTAAGTAGTCGAAATTGACACAATCGATAACAGTTTTAAAATTTAAAAATCATGTCAAAAGTTTTGAAAAAAGAATTAACACTATTTTTTTCTTCAAATTATAGCTGTATGTAGAAGTTTTCTGCTTTCGATTCATAGCTAATTTTATTCAAAGTTTCGAGAATTAAATGAAAATTTGGGGTATTTTTATCATCATACAGATACTGCCATTTTTTTCTAAATTTTGACGATTTCATCAGACTTCGGTATTCAATTATTTTATTTCTAGTTTTAATTCTAAATTTAGAGAAAAATGTGGAATTTAATTTAAATTTGCTCTTATAGAGTATTGTACCACCAGAACTAAGTCGATAAATTTATATACTATATATCAATTAAATATCCTGTACTGAAACAGTCGAACGAGCTACAATTGAACCTGTCTATGGTTATTGTAATATTGTAAATATTACAGTCAACAACTACAGACAAGTTTTGGCTTATAGTTGTTGATTGTAAATATTTTCAACTGTATCATGCTCGACTACTTTTATTGTGGAACACTTAATCGGCATTATTGATAGGTTTAACCGAGAATGCCTGCATTAAAAGGATGTTGCTATGCAACCCATTATACAAAACCGGTACTTCACTACTAGGGACCCTTATAACTTTAAATCACATTGTAACCGGTTGTAATATAAGTAAGTCTGGCAACCGTTAGGAACATTGCTTCACTTGAAGGAAGTACTTTTAAAAACCAAAATAAACCCAATCCTTTAAAATTATTGCTGTTACTTTGGAAAACCAGAATAAATTTGATCCTATTGAATTTTGCGCCACCACAAAAACTGTTTTTGAAAATGTAGAGTTTCGCCTCTGGTTATCGTGCTCTTCTGCCTAAACTTTCTTATCCTTTGTACCAATTTTCAATTCAGAAGAGTTTCGCCTCTATGGTGGACATACTGAGTTACCGTGCTCTGATGTTTTGAAATTGGCCTTTTCATTCTTTCATTTTTGCATATTCCCTCATATTCCTCTTTTCATTTATTTTTCTTTTCTTTGTTCCTGAAGAAGCCCCCTACGATGGTGAGCGAAACGTCGAACACTTTTAATAGTTCTTTGACACGATCCAATCTCGGAAGAAGTATATCCTGCACTGACTCTGGCCGTTAAAGCTTTCGTTATCAAAATGTAAATATGTTTTAGCGTCACTCGGTCAGAATGATTAGGCTTCTTAAAAACATTTTGAGATGAAGGCAAGATTTCGAACTCCGGCTTTGTAACGCCGTTGGATTCCATAAAAAAATCTCCTCGGCTAAAGTTGAATTAAAACTCCATATCTCAGTAGCGGTATAAATATAATTCAGGGGCTAAAGGGGGCCCGGTGGTATGTGGCGTCCTCGTCTCGGAAAACTAATTTTCCCCTCGCCGTGTCACATATATCACGTATTTCGGGCGATAGTCGATTGTTATTGGCGGAAACAAACGACACAAAGAAGACTTTAGTGTGACACATTTAGAGGCAGATTACTTTTATTTTCACGTCCCGGATTTCATCCGGTCACAGCCGGATAGGTTAGTACCTAGCGATATTGGCGCAGGGCGCCGACTGCGAATTCCTTTCAGAAGATGTGTATCGCGATCAGAATTTAATCAAACGGACGGAGGTATCGGAGGAAGCAGCGCCACCGAATATATTCCGGGAACCCGTCTTGTACATTCAATCAGACTCGTTAGGAATGGGGCCAATATTGTTTTGATTTCCCCCAGTTACGCATTCCGGGGACTCCTTTTTGTGATAAATAAGCAATTCTCGTTTTTAAGATGAAATAACACGATTTACGGCTAGGATTAAATAAACACTGTGAATGAGGAAAGCTTATGTAACCAAAATTTTAATCACAAAATAAAGAGTAAGGGATTTACATTAGCTAGTAAATTTTGCTAATTCGTCCGCGCAATTGAGTAAAAAATAACGTAAATTATGCTTAAGAAAAGACTTGAGATTAGCACTAGCTAATATGATAAATATACAGACAGAAGTTTCCAGCTTTCAATTTTTTCTTTCAAAATGTCGAATTTTTTGAAAGGATGAAATTTTTTCGAAACTGCGATTTTATCTTTGACTTCTGTTTTTTAAAATTTTTTGAAATTTAATTTTGACAACTTTTAAAAGTTTTAAATTTTTCAATTGTTTTGAAAATGTAGCCTTTTTTTTAAATACTGCTTTTTTAGACTATTTTTCAAAATTTCGAATTTTTAAAAACTACGATTTCTTTTTCCAAAATTTCAACTTCATTGAAAGTTTTGTTTTAACATTTCATAAAAATTTCCACATTTTTCAAAATTTTCACTTTAAACTTTTGATTATTTTTTCAAATATTCTCTAACCAAAATTTTAACTTTTTTGTGTATTCTGACTTTTTCAAAATTTTAAGCTTTTTTAAAAATTCAATCATTTTTTCAACATTTTTTTGTGAAAATTTGAAATTGTTTGAATTTTTCGAAATTTTTGAATATTTTGAAAATTTTGTTTTTTAAACAAATTTGAACTATTTGAAAACTGACCCTTTTTCTTAATTTCTAAATTTTTTGGAAAATTTTAATTTTTTTATTTCAATATTACGCTTTTTTTTAATTTTTGATTATTTATAAATATTACGACCTCTTTGAAATTACAAATTTTTTTCAAGATTTAAACCTTTTTGAAAATTACGAATTCTATTGAATATTTGGATTTTTATAAAAATGTTAACATTTTAAAAATCTATGTATTTTCAGCGTTTTCCTATTTTATCAAAATTCGAACTTGTGAACACTCTGAAGTTTCAATTTTTGGAATTTTTTTAAAATCTCTCATTATTTTCAAATTTTCGAAATAAATTTTTATCTGTTTTTTAACCTTTCTTTTAAAAATGTTAATATTTTTAAATGCCGATTTTGATTCGAATTTTCGACTTTTATTGAATACACCGATTTATTGACAAATTTTGAACTTTTTCAAATTTTCGAATTGTGAGTGAATACCCAAGTTTCAATTAATTTGATTATATGTTTGTAACAGAAATAAATGTCGAAAACATTTAAAAGGGGCATACATATATTTTTTCTAATTTTAAGGGTGAGGGCTTGAAATTGACTTTTTTACCTTTTTTAATTTCAACTTCAAAATATATCTACATATATTTTGGGGTTAAAATCTAAATGTTACTCTTAAATTTGAATTTTAACTTTTATAGAAATTTATCAATAATCCATTTTTCTTTTTTTATTTTTGAGGTCAATTTGAGGTAATTTAAATTTTAATTTGTAAAGTTCAATGTTTTTTCAAAACTTTGAATCAAATGCAAACTTTTTAAGTCGAAGGTTGATGAATGTCAAAATCTTTTAAAAAGGGTTCCAATTTGGAGGAAATTATCAAAACTTAGTGGAGTCAATATAATGAGTTTTATTTTTCTGTAATTTTGGGAACAAAAAATAATTTAATCTCAACTGTAAATTTTAAGGATAATCAAAATAGTTTCAATTTTATAAATTTAAATTTCTTCGAAATTTTGACTTCTCTGTTGTAATTTCGTGAAATTTGAAGAAAAAATCCAAATTAAAAGATGGAAGTCGAAATGTTGAGAAAAATTTCGAAATTTAGAAATTCAAATTGAAATCTTAGGAATGGAAATAAAAATTGAGAATTTAATTCGTGATGATAAAATTTCCAAAAATCTCGAAATTTATACATTTTATTTTCTGGGATTTCCGATTTAAAACACGAAGTTCGAAATTTTAAAATTTAGATTGTAAAAAAGTCAAATATAAAGCCGAAGTTAAACGAAAATTTAATCTCTAAATATCGGCTTTAGTCAAAATTTTATTTAAAAAAATGACACCATTTTAAGCTTTAAATTTAATTTGGAAATTTTTACTGAACGTTTCTGTAAAGTTACAAACACGAGATTTAGAGAGGTGCGGAAATTTTTAGGTTAAATTCTAAATTTCGAGAAGTGAAAATTCAAGCCTAGGATATTGACAAAAAGGTACAAATTTCGAGTTAAATTCAGTACAAAGTTTCGAAAAAAAACTTCAGAATTTATACGATAAATTCTTTTTGGGCATTTCAACTTTAAACTCCTAATTTCGACATTTCTCTAGAAATTATGCCTCGTGATTACAATTCTTCATTTCGAGAAAAAAATCGTAATTTTCATATTAAATTTAACAATGTGAAAATAATATGTCAAGAACTGTAAAAAAGTCGAGATTTCTTGATAGCAACCGAAATTTTAAGAAACACGTTTTCTTTTTGATTTCGTACGTCAACTCAAAATGTCACCGTTTTTCTTAACATTTACTTTAAAATTCTTAACACTAGAAAAGTCTGTATTTTCAAAACAAAATCAATTTATTTCGAAAAAAGTCAACATTTTTAAATTAATGTATGGTAAGGGATGTGTTGAGATGTAAAGATCATTAAAGAGCAGAGAAATTTATAATCTTCCTAACCAAACCAAAGAGCATAGAAGTTTTGACATTAAACACAAATATTCGCCAGTAATGTCGAAATTTTGAGATTAATGGTAAAATTTTTAGAAACAAAATCAAACTTTCAAGAAAAAAGTAGAACAGATTAAACTTACAATTTCATGAGAAAGTTTAAATTTCGAGTTTAACGTCGAAGTTTAAAAAACAGATATATAACTGATGTTCGAGATGGTATATCTTCGTCTCTCATATCATAAATTAAAAAAAATATATATTACTTTCATTAACTTTGAGGATAGTACATCCGTCCTGATTTTAGATTGCTTATTATAAAACGGCTTTAAGGTTGATAGGTTAGTTTTTAAAATAATCTCCCCTTATAGAGCCCTTACAATATAAACCATAGAAAGAAATTGATCCTAAATAGTACCCAGTATTCCTCGATAGTTCAAAAGTATGATATTTTTAAAATTTGTACCATTTGTATTCTTAATTAGTTAACTGAATTACAGTTTTTTAATATAACAGGAAACGATTGCAATAATTCTGCTAGATCGAATTGAAGGATTAAATTTAAATAGGCTTATAAACCTGAAGCGGGCTATTATTTTCAATAATACCGCTCGAATTTTAAAACATATCGTTTTTGGTTATAATCTCAGATATTATTTGTTTGTCATTTATTCAAATCAGTCGGTTGAAGTTCGGCCGCAATGCACGATTATTAAACCTATTAATTTTGAAAACCGAAATCCTATCGGAATATAAAAAGGAGTAATGCGGCGAAAACCACTTTATGATCGTGCTGCAGACGCAGCGTATTAATTGTTTAATATCTTGTGGAACACGTGTTTAAGCCCTAACACGGATTTACTTTATATATGTTAATTGCCGCCGTTGTGTGGACCGGCTTTCGCAACCCGCCGCCGCCGCCGCCTTTCGAAATATACACATTTGATAAGCTCAACCGCGAATTCCATTTCGAGGTATATTTTCGCCATTTATTTTCTAAAATGCAATTAGAGAACCCACACCAATTGGCAGGATGCTAATATTTCAGATTTAGGAAAAGGGGAACTGATCGTAAAAGAAACAAAATGTGTGATTTTTTTCATATTTCAAGGTCAAATCACGAGCGAAGCCAGAATTTGCCATATTCATTTTGAGAAATTGATTACCAAAAAAAAATCGAATCGAAATTTGGGTTGACCTTTGAATTTTCTCTAGAATTTTATTATTTAACCCTGCGTTGCTTTCTTTTGATTCTTATTCCTAGTAGATATTTCAGTATTTTCACTACGGGGGACCCATTCCATTAAGTAAAATCTAATATCGGTAATTAACAGAAGTAAATATGTAACGCAATGTAAATAGATAGAATAGAATTTATAGCTGCGTCAAGAAGGACGGCAGGTCAACCTCCAAGAAGTCGACAAGCCCCACAATAAGAAAACAACATGGCGAGAAAGAAAACTCACTAGCTAATGTCAAGAAACCAGTCCCCAAAAGTCTTTCCACAGGTCAGACTCCGGCAAAAGTGGTCTTCGAGAGGGAACTACCGCTTCCGTGTGACTTGGTGTTTGGATCACCAATGGAGACCCCCAGAGAGACGGTGGGTCTCGTAGACGACTTTAGGGAAGCGATATTGCAAACGCATGTCCTGGTGGGGACGAATATCAACTTGGCGACGGACCGGATGAAGACCAGGTATGACGTGAATGTCAATCATGGTGGTTTCAGTGAGGACGAATTGGTATGGCTATACAACCGTCAGCGAAAGAAAGGAGTTTTGCCAAAGTTTACGCCATCTTGGGAAGGGCCGTACAAAGTGCTGAAGAGGATTAACGACCTGGTATACAGGATCCAGCGTAGCCCCAGGAGTAAAATGAAAGTGGTACACCTGAAGAGACTGTGCAAATATAGTGGCGAAGTGACTGATTGGAACTGATCGGCACGATCATTCTTAAGGGGAAGGCAGTGTAACGCAATGTAAATAGAATAGAATTTAGAATAGAATTTAGTGTGGAAGAAAAGTTTCCAGAAAGATCCGATAAGAGGTAAGCGGCCGCGATAACGAAACAAACGGCAGATAAGCGTTCCAGAAATTTCAACAAACGATAAGTCTTATCTGAATTACTTTTCTAGAACCCGGGAACCAAAACTATATCAGGCGGTCAGCTGTCCCTCGAGGAAGTCAGTTAGAGTCAGTGTAGTAGTGAGTTAGTAGAAGTCAATAATAAGTGAGTTAATTGTTCAGTTGTGGTGATCCAAGTTAAATTTAATAATAAAGTGGGTATTATTCAGCATGTGTTTAACAATCAATTCGAACCGATAAGCCCGTAACAATAAGATCTAATTAAACACTAAGAGGCAAAAAAACGGAAGCAACAGAGAATTAATATAGCACTAAGAAGTTGAAAAGAGAAGCATTAGAGACTAAAGAGATTTGAGGAAGGATCAAAATTTTGCTTCGCAAAAATGCGATGCAGATAGATAATCCCCTGGACGAATTTGTATTAATAAAACTGAAATGTTTCTTTTCTGACTTCAAATAGCTGCCTTTTTGTAAGGTCATATTGGTTTTTACATATTATAATTTTCCATACAGATGTTTTGAAAATATCTGTAGGTCTGCCTACACTTGAGGGCTGACCTTGGGAACGACTAAACCAATTTTTGTGAAATATTTACTAAAATGCATTTGGGCATGCTTTAAGACTTTTATTCAGTGGAACTCGACTGTGGTAACAATTTTATTTAAGTTAAAATATCATAAAAATAAGTTTGTCGGAAATACATATTCTAAATGCACATGTTTTTTTAGACCCAATGTCGATTGCTCATTATTTGTGTTTTAACAATTTGGTTAGAGCTTGGGGAATTAAGCCAACAAGAAACTCGAAATTTATAAAGTGCACAGGAACTACATGTGTTTATCCTATGGTCTGTGGTGGATTTGAAGCCATGGGAGCAGTTAGGGGGGGGGCTAAACCAACAACAAACTCTAAATTTATAAGAAATAGTTCAATATAATTCCACACAATTTCGAGAAAGAGTCCTCTGTTAAAATTAAGTTGAAGGTAAACATTTCTATAAAAAAATCAAAAGCAATTTTGAAATTTTCATTGTAAACTGGAATTTTTTTAAATAACTTTCTTGAATCTTTTTGTTTAAAATAAAAAAATTAAGCAAAAAATGCAAAAATTAGAAGTTGAAAACAACCGAAAAGCTTTGAAATTTCCAAAAACGGATATATGAAAAACTTCTAAATGTTGAAATTTTGAAAAAATGTGGAAATTTAAATTTTAAAGTTAAATTGATGGAAATAATGGATCTCAAGAATAAATGTGAATTTTGACCCCAAGCTAAAATTTTAGATTAAACAAAAAGGAAAATTTACACTAAAAGATCTAAATTTTGCGAAAAGAAATCAAAAATTTAAAATTGAATTTTCCATGCTGAAAAAAGACGAATTTCGAGTGTGACGTCTAATGTTGGTGAAAAAATATAAGACTGATAATCTTGGAATTATTAGAAAATTTTCGAGATGAAAGACGAAATTACTAGAAAACAAAGCTAAAACTTTCGAAAATGAAAGGCAAAATCTTTTGAAACAGTCAAAATTGGGAATTTAAGTCGGAAATTGGAGAAAAAAGTAAAAATTGAGGTATTTCAATTCATTCATCATGAAATATTCCCTAAAATTTTCAAATGCTTCTTGGACCATAAAAACCAATATAATTTTATATTAAAAAGTTGGGTATTTGGTGGCTCATAAATATCTAGATATTTTCCCGTAAAATCTCTAAAATTCGCTTATTGTCTGATAGGAATAATTTTGAATCAAAATGTTGGACATTTGGTAATTCGTCAGAATTTATGTTTTGCCACGAAACATTCTCTTCTTCTTAAAAAAATCACAGGCAAAATAGTATCATGTTAAAAAGTTTGGTAATTCTCTGGCAATAGCTTTAAACGTTGGGCATTAATCAGTATTTCAATTGTTTGGTCACGAAAAATTCTACAAAATTCACAAAAGTACCTTTAAAGGACTGTAGGCAGAATAATATTAGGTTAAAAAGATGGACATTTGGTGGTTCATCAGTATTGCTTTTTTTTTTCATGAGATTTTTCCTACGCAGTTATTCAAATTCAAAATTTTAAAAGAAAATCTAATTATCTAGAAGGTAAAAATTCTGAATTTTAAGTGGACAATTAAAAAGTAAAACAAAAATATAAATATTGATAATATCAACTTGAAATTTTGAGAAAAACATGACAATTTTGATACTAGAAGGGAGATTTTGGAAAAGAAATGAATAAGTGTCTAAAGTCGAAATTTTTATGAAAAGAGCATAGCTTGAAAATTAAAATTTCACACTTTGAGAAAAAATTTTGGATTTAAAGCTGATTTTCTGATACTGTTTAAAAAATTCTTACGTAAACCTGAAATTTTGGGCAAAAAGTCGAAACTTTCAATTAAGAAACAAAATTTTGAAGAAAAAATCAAATTCTTTCAAAGAAAAGGCAACAATTAAACGTGTTAATTTCGAATTATCTAAATAAGCTAAAATTTGAGAGATAACCCACAATTTATAAAAATCTTTGACTTAAATATCAAAATTTTAAGAAAAAGTCAAAATTAGGAAACACCGCGTTGTAATTTTTTTTTTAAATGGAAAAAATGTTTGGCATAAACCGAAAATCTGGAAAAAAATATTCTTCAAACTTGTGAATTGAAAACAGTTAAACTTTCGTGCTTTAAAGTGGCAATTTTGAAAAAAATTTTAAAATCACCAAGTTCTGAGTTTCGTCTAAAAGAAGAAAAATAGTAAAATTGTACTCTCAGAATTTTGAGACCTAATTTGAAATTTTAAACGAAAATTTCGAAATTTACAAAAAGATTCGAGATGAATCTAAAAAAAAAGATTAAATCGAGCATTTTCAGCAAAGAGACATAATATGTGGAAAAATTTGACATTTATAAAGCCATTTTTTAAAAACTTGGAGTTTAAAGGGAAATGGTAGAAAAAAAAGTAAACATTTCAAGTTAAAATCCAGAAAAAATTTAAAATTCCAAAAAAGAACAAAATTATAGAAAAACCTTTAAAACTTCATATGTGAAATATCGAAAAAAATATATATAGAAATTTCGATATTAACGTTGGCGAAAAAATAAAATTTAAATTTTATGAAAAAAATCGAAATTTTGAATTTCGGAAAGGTATGTATAAAATGTAAATGTGAATTGGGACTTTTGAGAAAAACATCGAATTTTTATAACATTTCGAAAATAAAGTAAAAAGTCTTTCTAAAAGGACAATATTTCGAATATTACAGATCAAAATTTCAGGGAAAAAATCAAAATTGCAAATTTAATAATTGAAATACAAATCTTGTCCCCTGAAACCAACAAAGATTAAAAAACACAACAAAGGTTGCTCTACATCATTTCGATAGACAAGCTATCATCTTCAGAGAAATACTAACACATAATCCTAAAATTAATCCTTTATACTAAGAATATTCACTTCGGGCATGATCGACCGCATCCGAAATCACCTGCGCATCTAATCATACACGTTGTAGTGTCACAATTCCTTATCCATGAACCTAACTATTTTTAACAGAGATGAGTAGCCTAAAGGCCCAGCGCAACCATTCATTAAGTTGTCTCCTAATCTTTCACATGCATTTAACACAGAATTCTTATTTACTATTCTTAATAGTTTAATATTATTATCTATTCTATGATCTAATTCAAAAGCATGTCGAGCCACACTTGACTTCTCAGTTCTTCCGTACCTTAAATGAGCCAAGTGCTCCGTCAGTCAGATTTAAGAGATCGTCTAGTCTACCCGACGTACTTTTGAGGACAATCTTTACAGGAGATTTGGTAAATACCAGACTGGAGTAATTGGTACGGAACCCTGATTGTGCGAGCCCGACTCGTTCTTGACCTATTTTTTTTATTGATATCTGAACTATTTTCTTAAAAGTGTGAATGTAAAGTTGAAAATTTTATACTAAAAAAATCTTATTTTATTGGCACTTCACCACAATATTAAATTAGGTATCGTAGCAATCCCTGTTTTAGTTAAGGTACATATTTTAAGTAAATAAGGAGGATTGATGAACGTTTATTTTGTATGATGTTTATTTAAAAGCTTATCTGATATCTGTCCGCTATCGCAACGAATCGACCTTCTTTCTTCTATTCAGATACTATTATTTTCTTTAGTTTTTCATGTGTGGTGAAATACGTGGGTTTGAGTGACATGTACCCGATCAAATATCAAGACGTTTGAGATCTGGAAAGATCGTTAATAGCGTGTTCTTCATATTACCGCCCTAATGGATGAGTTGTTTTTCTCCTTGCTTTCGAATTAATTATCGGTAAAAAAATGCGGTGTTGTACCCATTAATTCCTACATATTTCTTGTTTTTGTACGTCTGTCTACCTATCAGACAGAAACACTTGTCTAAATATATCATATTTATAATACATGTGTTTGATAACCTTTACGTTTACTGCGGTATTTCAAAACATATGGCGACCTATCGCTATTAGATTTTAATAACTCCACTGGATCCCGATGTAATTCAACACTAAAATAAACAGTTAGCGTCCTACATTCATTTAAAAAGAACACCATGATTAACTTAACATCGACTTCAAGCACCTAAGCAGAAAAAAAAAACAATTTTTAAGAAGTGATTTCCAGCGTGCGATTATCAGGCAGTGAAATTTAATAAGCACCTTTTAACAACCGGGAGTGAGAATAAACACGTCCCCTAGGGCATTAAATAAAGGTGTAAACGTTAAAAATATGAAAACGGAGCACGGGCCGAAGAGAGACCTTCTGCAATTTGCGCAATCTTGACGTTACTGCCATCGGTGTGTATTTATAAGAACAGGAAAAGTTTTATAAAACCTGCTGCAGTTCGGCCATTAAAAGCCCTAGAAGGGTCTCGGAAGGTATCATTAAGATATTCCATTATTTCCATCTGCACTGTTTGATTTCTTTTTATATCCTTTTAAACGGCTTCCTTTGCGAAATTAGAGGCCTCCGTTTTATGCGCGTTCCGCTGTAATGAATTTCACTTAATTGCGCATTCTATTCGAATTATGAAATGTGCGATAGAAAGTGAAAAAATTCTGGCGACTAGGAGTCTCTCGGAATACAGAAACCACTTTCGGGATTAACGCAAATAGCGCGAATTCGACTTCAAATTTCGAATTCTTAATTATTTGCAAGTTACTAAAAGAATTGTGTCGCAATCGAGCAGACTTCTAACTGCTACCCCACCTGAAGTGAACTTATTCTTATATTCTTACATTCTTCTTTTAATAGAATAACAAGAATAAGTCATAATTTTAGTTTTGATAATGAGAAAAAAAGGAAAACTTTTAGAAATAAAACAAAAATATCAGAAATGGGAATTTGAAAAAAAAAACTCTAAATTCATAATATTTAAATTTATTCCCTTTGAACTTCTGAGCAAAATTCGAAATTTTGAGATTAAATTTCTAAAAAAATAAATTGACGGTTGAACTTTCGCCTTTTTGTCCAAAATACTGACATAAGAATGGAGAGTAAAAAGAAAACATTCTCAAAATTTTGTGTTCAGTTTAAATTGTAGATTTAAAAATTATAGTCTAAATTTTGAGATTAAGGTAGATATTTGGAGAAATTTGGAAATGGATTCAAAAATCATATATCAAAATAGTTTAAATCTCCACTGCAAGATTCCTCCCTGAAATATTACAAAAATAGAAACTTAGAAAAGAATTAATATTCAAGACCACATGTCTCGATAACTATAATCTCCTAAGTAGCACGAAAATCTCAAGTTTACGTGATAAAAATTCATAACTATTAAACTTTATTAACGATTAAAAAACAAAAGGCATTGAAAATTCAACAATGTTTCGATAAATATTTGCTAACACCGGACCAGGTTTCGCATTACTGCATCATCGGCGGTTATACCAGCAATTTGTTTAGCCGTTGTTAAGTAACAAGCTCCATAGATCACAGACTCCTACGAATATTCCGTCTAATCCGAATTCTCGTCCAAAGCTTCAGTTAGAGGTGTGTTCTGAAGAACAAGCTTTGGAATACGAAAGACCGCATTGTAATAAAATTTTCACGACAAGCTCTAGCCAAGGTAGCCAAAGGCATCTACAAAGAGTAATGGAGCTGTTATGTTGCCGTTACTTCAAGATGTTTCCCTAACTTGTGGAATGAAGCATCGAAATTCGGCGAAATGTATAATTTCAAATTGCAAAAACACTACTGCTAGAAATTTTCATATTTTACTACTTTATTTGCTATATCGCCCTACCATGATATTATTACGGGCTTATTGGTTCGAATTGATTACCATGTGTGAATTACACCACTTTATTACCAAACTTAACTTGGATCACCACAATTGAACAAATAACTCACTTATTATTAACTTCTACTAACTCATAAATTACACTGACTCTGACTGACTCGAGGGAAAGCTGACCACCTTTTATAGATTTGGCCCCCGGCTTCTAGAACTTTTCGGCAGGTAAGGCTTATCGTTCCCCGAAATTTCTGGAATGCTTATCTGCCATTTGTTTCGTTATCGCGGCCGCTTTCCCCTTGTCAGATCCTTCTAAATACTTTTTTTTATTTACTAAATTATACAATTCTATTCTAAATTCTATTCCATCTATTTACATCGTGTTACAATATATTACTTTTTTTTTTAGCAAAATCTATAGAAGGGTCTAACAATTTATACTTTACATATTAAAAATCGTAAGTTTGACATTAAATATTTGGGCTTACAGGCAGGGATCTTTTAATTTTAGGGTTGTATGGGTAACATTGTTAATAACCTCTGAAAGAAATTCTGAAAGAACCTATTAAAAAACAATTGACCGGTGAATTACCTTAAGATTTGAAGTGAATCCAGCATCAATTATAATATCGTTGAAATTGGCAGCAAAGGTTAAAATTCATCGAGAATTTTACGTTATTCATACAGGATATGAAGCAGGTGGAAGAAGTTTTTGCGTGTGAGGAAATTTTTACGAATGAGCTGCGACGCATTCGACACGATGGGCGGCGGTGGCGGTGAAGTCTGCCGCCGTCCCGTCAGCTGACAAAACTTTCATTCATCATACGACCTGACGCTGCTTCTGTACGTTCGACAAACTTTTGATAACGGTTGAAGTATTACAACTCAAATGTCAGTTTCACCGGCAGCCCCCCAATAGCTGCAGACTACCACCGTTTGCTCAATTTCACCTTTTATTAGGAGTTTTATTGCCAACTTTTATAGAGGAAAGTTTACACTAGCTTTTCGATGATAGAAACTGGATGAGTTTCATTTAAGTAAAAGATTCGAACTAGGCTATATATTAAACAAATTTGTGGAATAGTTCTGACAAAATATGTTATTTCAAAATGTTTTATCACGTGCCTTAACTACCAACTATTGATTATAATAAAAAAATCGTATCTGGTGAGAATGCTTCGATTCAATTTGACAATTGTTACATTTGTTAAAATATACGTATGAAGATGCTATAAAAATGTTACTCTTAGGCCTAGCGCTGACATGCAATTTTCAGTTGTGCAACTACTTGGTTCGTTGTCTAGTAAACCGCGCTCACTTATGCAACCAAACAGTTTGGTCTCAGGCAGGCGAGCCCACAGTTTCAATATGGACGTCTTCGAATTAGCTACTGTACGTGCTCTCGAATTAAGTAAAAGAAAAAAAAAGAAAGCCTAGGAAGCGATATTGGGTACATCCCCTTACAAGCCAGCATTTAATAAAAGGGCAATTTTATAAATTGCACGAAGATTTGCTTGCGAAGTCATTCAGAAAATAATTAATGATTGTAATTGTTTATTTTTGTGATGCGGTTTTTTTTGAACTGTAATAGGATGAATATTAAATAATAACTTAAGTACAAAAGTTCAAGTTGTATACTTTATAGTTGAAGTTTAAATTCAAAGAAATCTTTTTTTAGTTCGGGAAGTTTCTAATTAGTAGGGTAACTTAAAAAATCAATTGTTTACTAATGTGGCACAGCACAGCACAGCAGTGGCGCAGCAGTTCATTTTATGTGATTGAGAGTTTATAAATTAAATATGTATAAACATTGTTTTTTACCGTGTTGTTCTGGAGAAATCACATCGAGAATTCGAATTGCACTGTTTACATCAACTGCTCTAAGTTCTATGGGTGGTTAATTTGACACAACACACGAGTAATGTAATGAGTTTAATACAAAAAATTAGATACAAGACAACCGTTGTGATTGCAAGTACACATTAAGAAATACCAAAGTTCCTTTTTTTTCCTGCATAAGATACAAAGGAAACATCACTATTGGTAATTAGTATCTTCTAGGAACTGAAACGGAAAAGGCGCGATATGGTTCATTATGTCATGTCTCCTAACTGTAGAATTTTTACAACCCAAATCCGTTTCTTGTACTCAAAATTACCCTCGCCTCGAATTACGGGAATTGTGGCAATGGAACAAAAATCAAGGTTTTTTTTTATATTTTCCTAATTTATCAAAAAAACAAATTTTTATTTTTTTCCATATCTAATTTTTTGGTTTCCTATTTTTCATTATTCTCATTCTATGTAAAATAAACTAACCTCTTAATTTGTGAACTGTCATGAAGTGACGTTTTCAATAAATTTAAATATCACGTAGTCGCATTTCAAAAACTGTTTAGAAAATTGTCTACAAACCAAAACAATTTAAATATTTCCAAACTGGGCCGAAGAAATGTTAAATAAATTGAAAAAAAACATAATATTTCCGGTCAATAAGGGTCTACCATGAAGAATAAAAATCAAGGGTTATAAAGCTTATACATAAGAAGAGTACTTCAAAATTATTACCGGAACCAATTGGTGCAACAAGTTTAAAAGTTCTACACAAAGAAATAACATCATACCCTAATATAAGTTAATAATGTTAGAAGTTTAGAAATTTACACATCGAAATTAAATTACACCCTCAGTCGTCTGCGATGATCATATTGTACAAATTGCATGGTTTCAGTTGCAAGTCAGCGCCAGTGCATTTAACTCAATGCGATACAAAACAGTTGCAGGTAGTTTTGCAATCTTTTAGTTTGTGACAAAACACAAACTGTTTAGTTGCAGCAACTTTTAGTTGCATGTGAGCGCGTTACCATATAAACCCATAGGAGTCATTCTTGAAACCAAACAGTTGCGCAACTGAATATTGCATGTCAGCGCTAGGCCTTGGGTAGCGAGAATGCTACCGTTCAGTTTGTCTATCCTAATATTTGAAGCAACACTACAATGGACAAATTCAACCGTAGCATTCTCGCTAGATACGAGTAATATTTTTATGCAGCTTCACCTCTTTTAAAAAATGTTGCGCTTCGCTTGATAAACTTTAAGACTCAAAAGGATTTTTGAGTAAGTAAACTAACAATCGACTGTTCAGAAACTTGATTCTAGTTTGAATCAAAATTGAAAGATATTTAGGCTTCGTTGAAAACGCATTGAAATGTACAACTGTCGACTTACCTATTTACTTAAGAGGCTTCGCCCCAATGGCATATCATAGGAAAAAATGAAAAATAATCCGAAGCTGTTGTAAAATTTTATAGGCTCTCGCGGTTTTATATTTTGGTCGTTCACTCTATCTCCACCTTTGGGAAGTGCGTTAAATCTGCGAAACGCCACCGGTGTTTCCCCCCGAAATACCGCTTCTCTTTTACACGCGACTGATAAAGGTATATAAAGTACCGCAGATAAAAGAGTCATAATACGAGGGAAGCGAATACGTAATTTGATTTCCTTGCCCGATTCTTATAACGACAGCGTTTTCAGGGTACACAATACGATAAATCAGATAGGGATTTTTTTGTTATTATTTTCCGCCCCCTGAGTGTGTATCTGATAAATTATGCCTCTGAGGGTATCGATTATAAATTATTATTTTAGGCCAGCATATAGCAAAAACTCAAATGACCGTGATTTTACACCGAGATATAAAAATAAATTACCAGAAATTTCGAATTTTTGTCAGTCGATTAATAATGTTTTACAGTTTGCTATATTTAATTTATAGTCTCTATCCATGACAAAAAACGTCGGAATTAGTGCTTTCGCTGTCGTTATGGTTTTGTTTGTTTCTTTGTCGTCTTCCGCTTACAAAGTAATAATTTCATATCTACAAAATACGAGGTTTGATCAATAAGCAAACTTCCTTGATATCTTCAAGTACTCCATCAAGGCAAGTCGTCATTTAAACCTTTTAGATTTGCTAGTTCACACAACATAACAATACGAATGTTTCACTAATCTTTCTTTTTTTGTATTTTTCACCTCTCTTCTACAACTCTAGATTCTCATTGGTCTTCTTTTAATAAGAAATCATCAAAATTGATAAGTAAGAAAGGAGCTAGAGGAAATAATTAATTGGCCAAGAGCGAATTCGGTTTGTTAATTTGGCGCTATTAAAAAATGTGTAAATTATATATTTTTAAATAGATAGTACATCACAACATATTTGGAACTGGTGGCTGTCATAATTTTAACATCAAAAAATGTCTTAAGTAAGAAGTATTCACATATTCACAATGCACAGGTTTGGACATATAGCAGATTCAGATTTTGGAAAAAAAGACCCGTTTCGATCTTATTAGATCTCGTCAGATGGTAAATGACCAAGCTTTAGAATGAACAGTAGTCTATTTAACTCATAGCCTATAGGAGTACATACCTATATGTTTAAAGCGAATTAAAATTTTTTGTCAAATAACAGTATAGCGCAATTAGTTAAGGTGACGGATCTTGCGTGATGGGTCCTGGATTCAAATCCCGTTACCAATCACCCATTTTTAATTCCATTACACGTTTTACTCATAGCATAAAACGTAATGCTCTTAATATTTGAACATGTTGGTAACGCGAATTAGGCTGATGGTCACATGAAACTATAAATTTTTTCCCCAATTAAAATCACCCAACGCGCCTTCAAAAAATCGAAATTTATTTATTTTTATGACTATTTCTAATGATATCCTTCAAAACTGTTTTAAGAAGAGTTTCAGAGTTCCATCGGTTACTGCCTAAAATATGATTTTCAATCCCTGAAATACTATACTTACGGTGTTCAATCCTTAAATCCTGTACTTTGTTTTTAGAGTATTCCGAGGCAACTGTTTTCATAGGTTTCTTAGTTTTTTGAACTAATACGGCAGAATGTTGCAAAGTGCTTAAAGAGTCCAGAGGCGGCAGGTTTTCATTTTTCGGTTTGGTGCAAGGTATAACAATTAACAAATTGAATCATTTTTGAAGAAAGATTTCTTTCCCTCAAAACACTATAAAAGTTTACTTTTATCACAATAACCCGCAGTAACTAAGAATTTTTATCACATAATTAACATTTTCAACTCTTACTCCGTGGAATTCTTTAATATTCATAAATATTAAACTTGATCTCATCAATTGGTTTCGGTAATAATTTTTAAGTAATTTTGTTATGTATAAACTTTATAACCCTTGATTTTTGTTCCATTGTCGCCATTCTCGTTGCTCAATGCGAGGTTAATATTGGCCTAGGAAAGAAAGTTGGCTTATAAAAATTTTGCATTTAGAAGACTCAGAAGTCTGAATGACTTTACAAATCTCCACACAATTTTTAAAACTGCCCTTTTGTGAAACGCTGGCTTGTAATGACATGTACCCAATGTAGCTTCATATGTATTTTTTTTCTGTCTCTCCTTAACTCGAGAGCACACAGAATAGCTAATTGGGACGACATCCATATTGAAACTAAATCGTTTCAGTTGCATGTGGACAACCAAGTGTTTGGTTACGCGGTTTACTATACAACGAACTAAACAGTTGCAAAACAGTTGCAGAACTGAAAATTGCATATTAGCGCTAGGCCTCAATCTATAAACTTAAATCAATTGAACCTTAAAGTTATTTTAGTAATGTATCATTCAACGAAGCCGCTAAATTGTCTGTCAATGGCTCTAACGTTCACGCTCTTTGTTTCAGGTAAACGTCGCCAGGGAAATTATTTAGCGACCGGAGATCAATCTTTGCTTCAATCCAATAAGCCAACGTGCATCTTCTTTCAATTCTCGTTTGATTTAATGCAAGACAAACTTATAAAGTGAATATATTCGAGTGCGACTGACAGCGTCAATGCATCATGAGCCGGGAGCCCCAATACGACGCGGAGACAGACCTGCGAATCGTTTTAAAACTTGAGTTAATGAAGAAGTCTCTAAATGAAGATAAATGATTCTAATATTGGATTAACTCGACGATGTACAATTTTCAGAGAGATCATTACAAAGCGACGGCATCTATAACGCCTCGGGATGCGCCAGGTCGACGTTTCTCCGTCTACGGGGAAGTCGACTACCGTTTTTAATGGAAATATCGCATTTTTTCATTTTTCTCTGGGTCATTTAGTTTACCTAATTTTTTGTAATTATATAAGTAAACAAAGTGAATTCTTAAATTGGTACCCTGACTTTTTATCCCACGACAGAAAATCCATGACAAAAAATCCGCGACAAAATATCCACCAGACAAAATATCCGCAGGCAAAATATCCAACGGACAAAATATCCGCAGACAAAAGATTCAACGGACAAAACCTCCATTAATAAAATATTCAAGAAAAATTATCTAATAACATAAAATGCTAACACGGCATGTTACAATCAATAATACAAACTTATCAGATAAACTCTAAATGAATTAATTTCAGTTATGAAAAAATTCATTCATTCTTTAAAATGTAAATGTATAGAACAAAAATTATTTTCTACGTTTCGTGGAATTATTTTATTGTTAGATTATCTTTTGCCACAAGTTACTTGGGGAAACGATATTAACTCAACTTTTAGAAAAAATGCAAACTCTACTGTTACCTGTACGGTACAGATAAATAATAAACATATGTACATACCTACATTTTGCACCCACCCCACCTGGGGACTTTGTTTAAGGAGATACAAAAAACTGTAAATACAAAAGTTAAACAATTTTTTATGTATTATCTTTTAGACATATCAGAAAAAATTAGTTTTTTTGCAAAGTCAAAAGTATAAAAAAGTCTGAAATGAAAGATTTTTTCTCTTTTTAAAAATATATCATTGTTCATATTTGACAATAGTTTAGGGGATAGATCAAAAGAAATTAACACATCTTATTTATAAACCGGATATTTTGTCTGTCAGTTATTCTGACATCGGAAAATTTATCGATTGGATATTTTGTTGTTCGAATATTTTGCCAGCGGATATTTTGTCTGCAGGTCTGTTGAATATTTGTCTGCGGATATTATTTCGGGAATATTTTGTCGCGGATATTTTGTCATCGGTCTAAAAGTCGTGCTACCCTTAAATTAGATATGACAGTGAAAGTTTAATTGTAATTGAAATACAAATCTTGTCCCCTGAAACCAGAGACGACGCTTCGATAGCCAAGCTATCATCTTCAGAGAGATCTGTGTGAAGATGATAGCTTGGCTAGAGCAACCTCTGTTGTGTTTTTTAATCTTTTTTGGTTTCAGGGGACAAGATTTGTATTTCAATTTTTGAAGATAACCAAGGATCAGTCTGTTCCACCAAAAAAAAAATATTGTAATGAAAAACACCATTAAATAATCTTACAGTCTACGTTTCACAATAAAAGTTGCTCAATAACCAAGACGACATGTTTCGCTTATAGTGTGGCTATGTCAATGTTTTCCAGATTACGTATTTATCACTGAACTTTTATTGTTGGTAAGTGAAATTCGAAATTTATAATTGAAATCTTGGATTATTCTAAAAAATATTTGACAATGTAAATCTATTTTACAAATTAAAAGCTGCTAACATATTCGCTAATTCTTGTATTAAACAGTCTACTCATTTGACGCACTTATAAAAAGTTTCTAAACTATTTCCCAATCCTATTCTAAAATGATCTACCCTTGTTTCACCCATGTAAAGTTACTCTAGATTTTACAAGTTCTGATTTTTTTCTAAATTTTAATAGTGTCCTACCCTTTTTTAACATGACAGCTCCCTAAATTATTTTTGAATATTATTAGGACTATTTTTTACAGTGAACAACGTACAACTGCCGAAGAAAATTTAATAAGGTTAGGTTAGGTTATGTTAAATTTGAACTAAGTTTTACTTGGGCCACGTGAGCACCAGATGAGTTGTATTTAAAAGTTAAAAATGGATTTTTTAAGGCTACAATTAGAGTTAAAGCTTGACTGAGAAATATTTTCACGACGAAAGTGTTTAATTTGCTATTTTAAAGTCACGAGACTTTCCGCAATTAAATATCATGGAAATACTCCTGTTTCCCTTTTTCTCCTTTAGCTAATTGCCGCCAACAGCGACCACGAAGAAATAATGTTTTCAATTAATGGCCTACGAAACGGAGGATGCTCGTAAAACGGCGTCTTATTTATTTTTTCAGTGGCAAGGAGTTGCCTTTTAATTTCGAGGAAATTATAGGTATGGATATTTTTTTTCAATTAGGACTCTTTCTTTTCTGTAGTCACTTGGGATTGTGAGGGGATCTACCAAAAATGTATAAAAGTCTCTCGTCCTGTAATGAATATTTTTTTAGCTAAAAGAAATTTGATGATGTAGATTTAAACAAAAATATCTCGTTTTGATAAAAATCTCAGATGACATTACGCTGACGTAGGTGAGATACAATAATTATTGTGAATACTACAGTAGGCCAAACCAGGGTGTAAGTAACACTGTCATTATGTACTGTTCTATTGTATTCCGTAGAACGAAATGTTTTGAACTTGTAAATAAACTTAAGGTTTGACTGTGAAGCTCAGAATATACTGGTCAAGCTGGATGCATTATCCAAATTGGGCACAAGTAACGCTTCTGATGCATTTAGTCCAATAATATTTGCCTAAAATTGTTTTAGATTTGTAGATTAACTTTAAAGCGTTCCATACTTTAAAAGAAATTCTTAACCCGAAAAAGACTTTTAAAAGAAAAAATATCCCGACATGTCCTTTTAAATCTGTACATAATCTTTATCCTTGTAAAGTAGCCCATTTAAGCTTAATAGTCTTTAAAAAATGAATTGTAAGGATTCTTGTCTGCTGTTCGTCAAAAATATCTTTAAAGCTGCAAATGAATTGTAAAATTTAAGAATAGTTCCAATTATACCGAAAATCATTTAACAGAATGTTATCCTCCTTGGAAAATGTGTTAAAATTTTTTTTATCATTTGCAGATAATCTTTAATGTTATGACTATTGTTATAACATTGGCCTAATTTGCGTTATTATGTCAATTAATATCCTTTTAAGATTCACCAAGGGGTGTGCAAATTAAAAAATAACACCCACTATGACAATTAAATTTGCATATTCGCATTTTTTAACTGTTTTATCAACTTTTCAAATCTAATTACCAAATATTGACCATTACTTAAAATTTTAGAAACGAAGTATAATGTTCGAGTTAAATTAACAATTTAATTCAAAACTTTAAATTTTCAGAAAAACAAAATCTATTGAAAAAACCTAATGAAAAATAATTCCTTTTTTAATTTCGACACATTTTTCGATATCTCAAATGTTTCACGAAGGAAATTTTTTTCGAGATTTCATTTTACTAAAATTTCGACTTTTTGCTCAAAATTTAGTCTTGACATTTCGGCTTGGTTCATAAAATGTTGACTTTAAACGCTCAAATCTTCTGATACAATATTGAAAGATTTAATTTAACATCGAAAGTTCCACTTTAAAGACGAAAGTTAAAAATTGATTTTATTCTCAAAATGTTCGAATTTTTTTTTGAGTATAACTTTAGAAATACTGATTTTAATCTCTAAACTTTGATTGTCATCTACAATTGTCGACTTTTTCGTCTAAACTTCGAAATTTTGACCTTTCTCACAAAATTTCTCTTTTAATCATGAACTTTTGTTAAACTTTTAGGAGTGAAGTTTAAAGTTTGTATTTAAGGTGGATAATTCGACATTTTAAAAAGGTAAACTTCTTTTTAATTAAACTTGAAACTTTAGGAAAAATGTGAAAATTAAAAGACAAAAATATTCATTTTTTGTATTTTGAATTTTGGTTAAAAATTCGAATTTTTTCTAAAGTATTTCGTGAAATTTGAAGGTTTAACTGACACCTAAAAGCTTTAACTTTTTCTCGGAATTTCTGCTACAATTATGAAACATAATCTTAAATTTCAAACGTAATAACGAAATACTTTTTATATTATTATTATTATTAAATTTCAATTACGTAATCAAAAGCTGAAACTAAGGTGAAAATGTTAAATTATTTAGAAATTAAAAATTTTGCAACCTAAAGTTAAAATTTTGACAAAAACAATAGATTGTCAGTCAAAATCTCGAATTTTTTGCCAGCTGGCAAAGAAAAAAACGAAAAAAAAAAACACGAAATTAAGTTAGCAGTTAAAATTTCAAGCTATGGATTTAATCTCGACATTTTCAATTTCAGTTATTCGTATTTCAATTCTAAATTTTAATTTTAATCTTAAATCAATCTCCAAATTTCGACTTGCAATTGGAGATTTGTGTGAGAGAATCTCGAAATTTTAAGATTTCTTAGATTTAAGCGTTTTCTACTTCAAATTTAAAAGTAGATAAATTAAATTTCAATATTAATTAATATGAAATCTTCAATAAGAGCAAAATAATTCTTTTTAGATTTCCAAAAAATTTAGAATTATTTAGAAAATTTCGAAATTGTCATTGTTTCTTTTAACATTTCAGGGCTTATTGTGATTTTAAAGTTACGTTCAAAATGTCGACCTTATAGCAAAGTAAAAATGTTTATCTTCAAAATTGCAGTTTCTTTTTTTAATTCCATATTTCGTGATTACAATCGAAATTTGGTGCAAGAAATTTTTTTAATTTTCCATAAAAATTATGGTGGAATGGACTGGTCCTTGGTTATCTTTAAATTTTTAAATACAAATCTTGTCCCCTGAAACCAAGAAAGATTAAAAAACACAACAAAGATTGCTCTAACGATTTTCGATAGCAAAGCTATCATGGTTCAGAAAGATACATCTCTCTGAAGATGATAGGGGACAAGATTTGTATTTTAATTTTTCATAAAAATTACAAAATTTCGAGTTTGGATAATCTTCGTGGCACTTCAGATGGAGATTAGTTCGATTTAAATCGCCAATGAAGCCAATTTTAAAATTTTAATTAAAATTCTTTTCTGAAACTTTGATACTTTAAGTAGCGATATTTTAAATTGCGAAAAAAAAATTCGAAATTTTTAGCAAAAAGTATCAAGACAAAAGTCGAAATTTCTAACAAAATGTTTCTTCAAATGTCTAACTTATGTCAAAATTTTAACTTAAAGTCGCAATTTCAAGAAAGAGTTCCGGAAAAAAATATTTTTTTGAAACGTCCAGATTAAAGTAAAGACCTAATTAATGAAACTAGATTTGAGGTTGAAACTGAAACTGAATTTCGGCTAATATTTTGCTTTCGGTTGAAAATGAAATCGAAACTTAATCATATTCAAATCCTGTGTTAAAAATTAGGAATTAATTAAATGAATGAAATTAAAAATTGAATTGAAATTGAGTAATATTTTCTTTAAAAAATTTTAGATTAAATTGAAGTTAAATTTGGCCGCGTATCAAAATAAAAAAAAATCAGAAAGTTTATATATCGGGTGTAAAATCGAAAATTTCGGAAATAAGTAACTGTCAAATTCGTCGAATACTCTATTTTTAAAGTCTAAATTTCAGGAAACAAGTAATAAGTTTAAAAGTTGAAACTAGAAACAACTCATTTACTGTATGAAAACTTCTAGAAATTTTAAATCTGAAGATGTAATCTGAAGATTGTAATGGTTTCAGAATTTTTTGGAAAAAGATCGACATTTTGAGAGAGATTTGTAACAAAAAATTTCATGTGTCGAAATTTCGAGATTGAAGTAGACATTTTTAGATTAAATCGAATTCTTTAGATAAAGTGTGCATTCTAATTTAAAATCACAACTTAGGAAACGGTAAAAAAATTCGAGTTTTTGTAGACGAAGTTTGAATTTGGAATTGAAAAGTAAATAAATAGAATAACAATACCTAGAGATTTGCTGTATTATTATACGAAAGATAGAAATAGTGGCATATACAAACTTATAATTTTGAGAAAAAAGTGGAGATTTTGGAAGTAATTCAAAATTTATAACAAAAAATGTTGAGTGTCAAAATTAACAGAATGACCAACATTTGGAAAAACCAAGGCGAAGTTTTCGGACTCAAATCCTTTGAAGTCTTTGCTTGGATTTGAGAGTCAAAATTTCCGAAGAAAACTCGTTAAAATTTAAAAGATATTTAAAAAATTCAAATTTAAACTGGAAATTGTAAGAAATGTCAATATTTTGAAATATTACAAAATTTATATTTTTTTTCAATTAAGAGTTTAAAATAAAAATTAGAAAAAAATAAATGAGTTTAAACTTACAATTTTGATCAATTCGATAATTCTGGAAATCTATAAAATAAAAATTTTTCTAAATTTTAAATGCAAAATTGACATTTTAGCTAAGGTACCAAATATTTTAGTAGAGAACTAAAGCTTTTTAAAGAATAAATTTGTTATTACAAAACTGATATTAAAAAATAAAATTAGAGATTTTAAGATAAAAGTCGAATTTTGGAGAGTAAAAAAAAATCGAAATTTCAAAAAAAGGTTCACTTATTAAAGAACATTTTTTAAGGTGTTAAGTTTAACCTCGAATGTTTGATTTTTTTCCTAAGGATTCGGTTATAAATTCTAAATTTTTCGGCTTTAAATTCCAAATTTTGAGTTCATCTTCATATTTTAATCTTCAGGTGAAATCTATTCTAACTGTCAAAACTTCGGGAGAAAGTCGAATATTTAGAGGTGTTTAGTGAAAAAGTGGCCTAACTAACATTTGTAGACATTTTCCAATTTTCAGTTGATTTTACACACAAAATTGATGTATGTGAATGTAACCCTTAGTGCAATACTAACCCATGTTCAATATTTCTGCCACTTAGCAGATGGCAGCAATATTTCATATTTTCATTACGTATTACAAATGAGACTTTTCTTTATCAATGTTTATCCATGGATTCACTTGAGTTACCTTTCCATAAAACGCCTTAATTTTCATCAAGTATATTAAGTTTCTTTCCAAATACTGGGTTTAAACCTGCAATTTTTAATAGTTGTTCGACATTTCGTTTCAGGATCCAGTTATTTTCTTGATTGCAAAATATCCCGCTTCCAAAGTTGGAAATATTTTGGTTATATATTTTTAAAGCTGCTCCTTATGCAACGAATAACGTGCACATCTATAACGGTAAATGTACAGGGTAAAACAAGACGCAACACTCTGGCTAGGTGCAACTAACATTTCTCTTTGAACTTACTTTTTGATTTATAAAATATTCAGCACACACAAGCAACGGCATAAAGGCTCTCCAATTCAATGAAAAAAAAGTTGCGAACATAGAACTTAAACACTGTTTACGTATTTTTCGTAAACTCTAAAATTTGGATTAACCTACCATCGGGCTATTCGGGTCTGTTCAAATTCTCGTTTGCATGTCACATCGTGCACCCATTTTGCGGTAGTTAACAGTTTCTGTTAAAATTGATATTTTGCTCGTTTTTGCACAAATCCACTTCCTCTGCCAACTCTTGTAAATTGCGTTCCTGGAATCGGGATGTGTGACAACAATAGCCGGGCAGTTGTTAACATAATTCACATCGACGGCTATTAACGAATTTTAACGATCAATTTCTTAGTGAAACAGTAAAATTAAAGTCGCGGTTGAGGAACAGGAGACGACATTTATTTAAACGGACGTTGTTTCGCGTCATCGACGTTTCGTAACGTCGATGCGCGATTTATTGCTTTCACGCAACAATATTTGTAATTTCCGGCGATCGCGAGCACTTTGGATTCCCGTCGTCTTACATTGGACACTTTCTTAGGGTACGAAAATAAGAAATTGGAACGTTTACTTGACAAATCTAATCTATGATCTGAACATGAATACTTATTGCTAGTCGAGGCGGTTCTATGTTTTTCAACATGTGAACTAGCTTCAGCAGAAGAACTTAACTAGTTATTTATTTAACCTTCTCATACGCAAAAAGTTAACGGATTCCTCCAAATGTTCACTTCTTGTGAAATTTTTATGAAATAATTCAAACTTCAAATTTCGAATTCTTTTAAAATCGGAGTTTTAAACTCGAAATTTCGGAGTTTGAATTCAAAATTTTGACACTCCTTGAACTTCAACTTTAATATCAACATCTGAATAAAAATTTCGGGATTTAATATACTAAATAAGGTTTCTCAGTCATAATTTTAGGAGAAAAGTACAAGCGAATATCATACGAATTCAAAAATACAAATCTTTTTAAATATACAAGGTGATTCTAAATGTAGTACCATAAATTCAGGTACGCATTTTAGAACCCAAAATAAGACGAAGTATATATAAACATATGTCGTAAAACGCTTCGTTTACGAGATACAGGGTGTGAAAAGTTAGTTCCTGATTATAGTTTTTAATTAATAGTTGCGAAACGTGTAAAGATAATTGAATGAAATTTGGCACAACCTCATATCTTTTTGTGCCCTTTCCAAAAATTTAAGAATTAATTAACACAACTTAACCAGTGGCGGGTATATCGAGGGGGACAAAGCTTAAAACGTGCCTTATTTATTTTGTGTGCACTTTTGTCAACATTTTCTAACAAAAATAAAATATAAGTAAAGTAAAATGCATTTTTATATCTCGATGCATTAAAAAAGGTCATCCAAAAATATTGAATATATCACATGGTTGACATTGAAATGAAAGAAAATAAGCAATGGTGGGTTTATTAACTGTAATGTACTTTACAAACAAATTATTTTTAACTATTATTTAAACAAAAAAATATTTCTTAAACTTTTTAACTAATGACAAATTTGAAAATATTAGCTCCTATTTAAGGAAATTGCTCAAAGTGGCCAACGTTAGCCCGGATACATGCTCGTTACCTTTTCTGCAACGAAAATATTATTCGCGGTTGATACAACAATTGCTGTACAGCCTATTCCACGCGGTTTCTTAAATCCTCCAGGGTGTTTACTGGAGTAGAATGCACTTTGACTTTCAGTTGTCCCCAGACAGTGAAATCAAGGGGGTTAAGGTCTGGTAATCTGGCAGGCCAATGAATAGTTGCATCAATTTCTCGACCAATCCATCTGTTGGGAAAATTAGCATGTAACCATTGTCTAGGTTCTCTACCGTAGTGAGGAGGAGCACCGTCATGCCTAAACCAAAGTGATTCTCTTCTCTCAAGATCAATATCTTCAATAAATGTATACAAACAGTTTTGCAAGAATTCGAAATATAGATGTGCCTTCAAATTTTTATTGAATAAATGGTAGCCAATAATTCTATCATTTAATGTTCCTTACCCAAACATTAATTTTAAAACTATGTTGAAAATGCATAACCCTTGAAGCTCTGGGATTTTCCTCTGCTCAAACATGAGAATTGTGAAAATTGAAAATACCATTTCGGGTAAAAGTGGCTTTATCAGTGAATATAATAATTGATAGAAAATTTGGATTATTATTTTGTTGTCCTAATAGCCATTCACAAAATTCTAATCGTGCACCTAAATCCTCTGGGAGAAGGTCTTGCATCTGGCGTAGGTGGAATGGATGAAGTTGTTGCTCCTTGACAATTCGCCAAGCTACAGATTGGAAAATATTAGTCTGAAGTGCTACAGGTCTAGAACTAACAGCTGGATTATTTTGCAAAATATGTAACATTTCTTCCTCCATTCTAACTGTTCGCACCGTACGTCTCCGTCAACCGTTAGCATTTTTTGGTTTTATAAACCCAGTTTCGAGGCAACGCCGTTCTGCTTCTAAAATTGTTCTTCGATTTGGATGCCGACGATTAGCAAATTTTTGCATATATGTTCTGACAGCTGACTATTTCCATGGCACTCGCCCAATGTTAACAGCATATCCGTATATTCAGCGTTTGAAAAATGGTTCATATTTTCAACCATCAGCCATTGTTTTTAACTAAGCTTAAACAACTTAATTGTCACGGTGGCCAGAAACCATGGAAATGTCCAGGGTAATTATTTTCTTTCATTTTAAAGGTAACTATGTGTTACATTCGATATTTTTGGGTGAGCGTTTTTAATGAATTGAGATGTAAAAATGCATTTTATTCGAAAACCGTTTACAATATCGACTTTCAGTAAGTAAGGTTGTCTTTGTTGGTGACTTCCCCTGGTTAAGGCTTTCTTCCCAAACTGACGACGCGGGAAGGCTGGCAGAGACTTTCACAATCACTTGTGGACTATCGCAATTAGTTGAGAAACCCACAAGAATTCCTGATGTAGATACCCATCAACCTAATCTACTCGACCTTTTCCTTACAAATTCACCAAATTCGTAAAAAATCTCTGTGACATCACCACTTGGAAATTCGGATCACAAGCTTGTAGCATCCTTCTCGCTCGCTTCATATACCACCTCCTTCCCAGACGCAGTCCCGTTGGGTTTGGCACTTTAACTCTGCAAACTGAGAAGAATTAAGAGACTTCTTTGCATCTTTCCCATGGCAGGAAGTCTGCTTTAACTCAGACAACCCTTCCTTAATCGCTGAATCCATCCTATCTGATTGGTATGGAATGCTCAATTCCCCACTCCAGTAAATCTTGGTTCAGTAAAAAATGTGCTCGGGCTGTCTCCTGCAAAAATCGCGCATATCGTCGTTGGGGAAATAATCCCTCAGTCGAGACTCGGACCATATTTGTAGATGCGCGAAATTCTTGTAAACAGTTTATTGACGAAGCAAAAGGTGATTTCGATCGTAAAATGCGCCAGAGGCTTATCAACTGACCGAACGGTTCCAGATCTTTTGGGGATTTGCAAAGTCGATTGGAAATAATTTTACATCTTCAAATGTTATACCTTTACTCGATGAAAATAGCAATACTGCTACTACCTCCAATGAAAAGGCTAACATGTTAGCCTTAATGTTTGCTGAAAATTCCAATCTTGATTCTCGAAACGCAGAACCTCCTATTCTTCCTAAGGTTAGCACTTCGATGCCTGAAACTGTTTTCAGACAACGCACAATCAGGAAGATTCTCCTTGAGCTCGACACCTCGAAAGCTTCTGGTCTTGATGGTATTCCCGCTATTGTTCTTAAGAAATGCGCCCCAGAGTTGACTCCTCTCCTAAGCAAATTGTTCAAACTCTCTTACAACAAAGATGAATTCCCTAACTGCTAATCTGCTAAAGTGCAGCCTGTCCCTAAAAAGGGAAAAAGGAATCTGGCTAACAACTATCGCCCTATATCTTTGTTACCCGTTATATCTGAAGCGATGGAAAAGGTTATCAACATCGAGATTCTCAAATATCTGGAGGAAAATAGAATCATCTCCGACAGGCAGTACGGTTTTAGACAACAACGTTCCGCTGGCGATCTACTGGCTACTACTGGCTATGTTACTCATATCTGTAACTCAGATATGGAAAAACATGGTGAGGCTAGGATTGTGGCATTGGATATCCCAAAGGCTTTCGACAGGGTCTGGCACCGATCTCTTCTCGCCAAATTAACATCTTATGGTCTTCCTTCTGGACTCTGTCATTTGATATCCAATTTTCTCGCTGACAGATCTCTTCAGGTCGTCGTCGATGGCATCTCATCTGAGACATTTGCGATTGACGCAGAGGTGCCTCAGGGGTCTGTTCTGCCTCCTACTCTACTTCTGTTACACATAAACGATTTCTTAGTTTCAACTTTCAATCCTATATACAGCTACGCAGATGATAGTAACCTTGTGTCATCTTTTTTCTCCGACAAACCATTATCTATCGCTGCTACAGATCGACTAAGGGAACAATTTGGTCGACTTCAACGCTTCAAAAATTCAAGCCGCGGTTTTCTCTAAGAAAACATCAAGGGATAATGCAACAAACATACTAATGGACCATAAAATCCTTCCAATGGGATATAATCTATCTATTCTAGGAGTGAATGCGAGCACTAACTTCTCTTGGGATCATCATGTGCGCGCCATTGCCAAATCCGCCTCTCAGAAGCTAGGCTTTCTTTTTAGAGCTAAAAAGTACTTCCATCTCATCAGCTATTAACACTATACAAAGCTCAAGTTAGGCCAACACTAGAATACTATTCTCAGGTTTGGAGTTCAGCTCCAAAACACACTTTAGCTCTCTTGGATTCAATTCAAATAAAAGCGATTCGCCTAATTGATGACAAGAGTCTGACCGATTCTCTCGAAACACTAGAGCACAGGCGTATGGTTGGTGACTTGTCTCTTTTCTACAAGTCAATTATTTTTTTATTTTCGAATTCTCCTAAAAATTTCACATATGTTTTATAAAACCTACCTAGAGCTAAATTTAATTGTTTCCAAAATATTGATAGTTAGAAATAGCCAAATGAGCTTGATTTGATACTAATAATCAGGTATCTACGAGAAATGTTAAATGTAAAAGTTTTCAAGAATTGCCTAAATTTTTGTTTGAAATGATTTATTGATATACTGGGGGTTTTGTTTTTCCAGAATCCAAACTTAATTTGGTCTTTTTTTAAGTAGAACAGTCCGATTACTTTTTTATTTTTAAATTCCCCTGAAAATATATTTTATACAATATACCCCATATCTAAATTTAACTGCTTTGAAAATATTGATGGTTTTAAATCGTTAATATGATCCTAGGTTCATTTCCATTAAAACTTTAATAAAAAAATGAAGTAACATAAAAAGCTGGCTTATTTGAAAATATATCAATAATAAGAAGGGAAAGAGGGGCCCATTTCTTCTATGTTAAACGGTTTCAGAGTTATACTTATAGGTTTTTGTTTTAAGTTTAGAAAATTTCAGTTTTTTAAGTAACAACATTTTTAAACTGCTGAGTCTAAGAATAAGCTATGTCTTATGAAATACTTATCAAAGTAGTTCAAATATAACAACATAATTCGGATGTTCTATTTAAAAAACCAAAATTGATTTGTATTCTGGAAAGCTAAACACCCTGTATATAGCAAACATATTTGAAATAAATATTTAAGCGATTTCTATAAACTTTTAAATCTAACATTTCTTATAGATATCTATTATTTACGAAAAATCAAGATCATATTGGCGATCTATAACCATCAATATTTCGGAAACAATTGAATTTAGATATAGGTATGTTACATAAAATATATGTGGAATTTTTGGGAAATTTCGAAAATAAAAAAATAATTGTGTTGTTCCATTTAAAAAACCAAAGTTGACTTTGATTCTGAAAAAACGTAGCACCCTGTATATCGCAAACTTATTTCAAATAAAAATTTAAGAGATATCTAGAAACTTTTTTACATCATGGAAGATGCTCGCAGGAACTAATATGATTGATCCTCCCAAGGGCAAGATTCTTGAGGCGTACTAGATAGTCGGAGAAAGCAAATCCTGTGCGGTCCAGCTTGACACAGTGAGGACTTCTGTCTACGGAAAATCTTTTTTCTATAGAACTTCCAAGTTATGGAACATGTTTTTATGTAAGAATATTTGTAGTTTATATTTTGGTTGGAAAATTTTAACAAAAGTGCATACAAAATAACTAAAGCACGTTTTAAGCAGCGCTCCCCTAGATATACCCGCCACTGGTTGAGTTGTGTTAATTAATTTTTAGATTTTTGGAAAGGACATAAAAAGTTATAAAATTGTACTAAATTTCATTTAATCATCTTTACACCTTTCGAGACTATTAATTAAAGACTATAATCAGGAACTAAACTTTCACACCCTGTATCTCGTAAACGAAGCGTTTTAGGACATATGTTTATATAGACTTTTCATCTTATTTTGGGTTGAAATATGCGTACCTGAATCACCTTGTTTATTTAGGCACAAAAAATTTAAAATAATAGTTTAAATCTCTTTTCGATGAATATGCGGCATAATGCGACGATATTTCTGGAGTCCCGAAGAAGTTGGATGATTTATTTTTTCGCATTTTGATATTTCAATATTTCAACTGTGAACCAAAACTTTGGAGGAAAAATTTGTGAGTTCAATTCAATTTTTCAGCTTTAAAGCCAAGGCTCCAAAATTTAAATTGGGATATTTTAAAAATTCCTAGTTCAATTGAAACTTAAGGGAAAATCTTATGGCTTTGCGTCACTGTCATGCTAATGTCATGTTACCGACGTGCACTAATGTTAACAGTATATGTAGTTACCAGTAAGACGTGTAATAGAATTAAAAGTGTATGATTGGCACCAGGAATTGAATCAAGGACATCACGCTGGAATCCTTAAAACTGCGCTATAATTTCTCTTGTCAATTTAAAATTTTAATTCGCATCATAACATATCCGTACGCCCACAATGTACAGGTTGAACCAAATTTGATTTCCACTACAGGGATCTCGTAAACTATTAGAGATACAAGAAAACTTGAAGGAGCAAAGTAGTGCAGAATTTAATGCCTAACAATATTCCGCTGACAAAACAATTAAATTCCAAGTCGACTTGATTTTGTTGGGAAAAAACTGAAAATCACCCTTTTTAAAAATCAGCTGTAACTTGTTTATCTGAATAAATCTGAATAAAAAAATTCAAAAACTTAATTTAGTTGGTTTTTAAGGCCTTTTCTTTACTGTACGTTAGTTTTTTTCGAAGTTGAACTGTTTTTCAGAAAATTATACCAACTTTGTTATTTCTTATAGACGCTATATTGAATTTTATTATTTTTGAATTAAGCATATTTTTCTGATTAATTTTATATATGTCATGGTATTACTTCGAATGTGACAAAGTGTGTTAAATAAAGTAATTTATTATTAAAAAAAATAAATCATAGTAGACAATGCGATCACCATAGCTCTTAATAATAAAAAAACACAGACCCTAAAAAACAATAATAATAAAAGGATATTTTATGATTATATAAAAAAAACACGCATCTGCTAAAATCAAAATCTATTAAAAAGTTATAGTAATAGCATTTGAAGTCAAACATCTAAAAGTTGGAATTTTCTGAAGAAAAATTAGATACTATTTCAAGTTTGCTTTTGAAAGTTTGACGTTTTATTTTCAAAATCTCGATTTTCCTACTTTTCTTCTTCAAATTTTGACCTTCAAATTCCTCCTTACAACAAATTTTTGATAATATCAGGATTTGTAGAAAAATCGAGTTTTAAGACAAGTCTAGAGAAGTAATCAACTGTGAAATTTAAACGGGATATCCAAAAATCAGGTCGAAATTTTGACATTAAAGCTGAAAGTTTGAAGAAATAAATAAATAAATGGAAAAATATAGAGAAAAGCAGTGAAAAAAGTTTTTAAAAAGTCATAATTTCCAGAAAAACCCAAACTTTACAAAAATGGATCTTTTATACTTCCCCATTTTTCAATAGTAAAATAATCGAAAAAGTTTAAATGAATAGAGTTGTCACATGTCGCGTTTAAATTTACACGAGATAGTATGTGAAAAACGAATTTTTTGTAGTATTTTACGGGAAAAGTGTTTGGGGTTTAGAAAGAATCCATGATCAAAAGAAAAGCTCTTCAGCTTCAGGCATAAAAATGTATCCTACACATTCCAGAAGTGTAAATAATTATTTCTGAAGAGAAAAAAATAGTGCGGTGTTATCGTTTTATAGTAAAACTTAAAAGTAATTAAAAATGTAATTAATTCCTTTATCTAAATAATGGGTAATGAATTACTTTTTAGCCAGTGGTATTGATTCCGCTTTAAAAGTAATTTGCCCAGCTCTGACTGTGCATTATTTAAGTTGTGTTTTAGTTTATTTATTATTAAAATTGTTTAATAGTAGAATCACTGTAGGGTACAAAAGTGTTCAAAATGACCGATTGCAACGTTATAAGATGCTCAATGAAGTTTTTCTGGAACTACTTGCCTAAAGGAGTAAATGACTTCGCGAAATTTTTGCAATCTAGACTATACAGGGTGTTCAAAATGAACCCGGCCTCTATCTAAGTTTCTTATTATTAAAGATACAATTTCCGTTCAATTACTAGCAACTAGCAACTAGCATCACCGATTAACAAAGCTATTGCATCACTGCCGGTCAAGAACTCTCCAGATATATTCACTTCAGTTTATATCCAGCAAATATTAGAGTGGATATTTGTTTGTGTAGCCTGCTAAGCTAATTTCCCATCAATTTTCGTATTCTTATGATATGCGTTTACGTGTTCATAGCTTCGTTATTTTTCATCTTAGCGAAAAATTTATAATACCTATTTTTATTCTAAATTCCGTTATCTTTCCTATAAATATAGAATATACAGAGTGTTTCTTTAGAAAAAATATAACTTTGTGATAAAACTCAAAATCGTGATATTCAATTATTGTATTTTTTTCTATGCTTCAACTCAAAAAAATTCATAATTTTGCTAATTTAACTTGAAGTTGTAACTTTAATAATAAAAAAGTTAGCAATAGTGCCGAGTTTATTTTTAACACCGTCTATAGCAAAATAAACAAAAATATCCCATACAGGTAACGTGAAACAATTAACTTGCTTAACATAAAACACAGCATATGCTAGCAATTTTATGAATTAATCCGTTCGTTCATTCTCGAATGGCGTTCTTCAAACATCCCCGTTTCAAATTTCGGTGGGATATCAAGAAGCGAACAACGCAATCCCTCCGGTTCTTCGAATTTAATTAGCCAGTTTAAATTGTATTTTTCTTAGAAAAGTGTAATTAAACAATAATAAGCACGAGATTTTCTCGGTGTTTACTTATGGTGAGTGTGACTGGGCGAGGAGCCGGAGATCCTAAAACGGCTCCGTCTCCACCCCTTCACGAAAAACTTCGTTTCGCCAACGCCTTTTATGCCACAAGGTAATTTTACAAGTAATTAGAGGCAATTACACGACGTCATTATGGCACATTGCTCGGAAATATATCTTCCGACTTGGCTAAACTTCGCCCTGGGAAAGGAAAATATTATCTTACATCCGAAAACTCTTTCGCCTGCGAGGAGATGCAGCAAATCGAAATTAATTATAAGATGTGCGTTAACACAATTTCGGGCACAAAATGCGTTTTTACGTTTTCGCGCGATTTAAGAAATCCAAAAAGGTGAAAGATTCGTTTCCTTGAGTTACTTTGGTTTCATACCGAGCTAAAAACTGGATAACTAGAAGGAACACCTGTGTTACGAACGAATTAGGCCGCGGGAGAGATGATACCTAAATAATGATGGAATAAAAACAGGAAGGGCGGGGGTTGTGTTAATGTGAATCGCGCTTGAGGTGATGATGCCAATTAAATTTGGATTAGATGCAACACACTTTCATAATGTGCTTCTAAAAACGATTTTAGGAGAGACAAATACGGTAAAAATTCGAGAAGGGTCTTGCACGTCTCAAAAAACTGGAGACTTCATTAAAACCGTGGAAGAATCAGACGTCACGAGATTCAACCTATTTTTGATATAATTAATTGCAATTTATTTCTTTGCATCTTACTTGACGCTGTGTTGTGAGAAAAAAGTGACATGCGAAAATTTACTTTTTTTGTAAATTATCATTACCTCTTCATTTTTTGAAAATTATCATTATTTTTTTAGAGTTTCGACAGGTTCTAGAAGAGTCGACTTTCTTTAAAGAACTTAGTTTTTTAAATTTCCATTTTGTTTTAGAAAAATCGATTTTGTTGAAAATTTTGAACCCTTTTTCAATACGTGGCTTTGCTTTAAAAAATCGTTATTTTAAAAAAGTTTCAATTACTTTTAAAATTTCGATTGTTTTAGGAAATACTCGACTTTGTCATGTGGTTTGTATTTCTTTCAAAATTTCGTTTTTTTTATTTTTTGGTTTTGATCTTTCGTAAATATTTTTTCTTTTTTAAAAATGTCGACTGAAAACGTAGAATCTTTTCTATATATGAGCTTTCTATTAAAATTTCGACTTTTTTTGGACTACTAAACTTTTTTGAATATTTCGAATTTTTTAGAAAGTTTTCAATTAAGTGGAAAATTTTGACTTTATTCAAAATTTCGACTTTTGTTAAAATTTGCGAATTTTTTCAGAATCTTGACTTCTTTGGAATAACTGGACTCTTGAAAATTTCGACTTTGTTTCAAAAAATTAATTTTTGGTAAATATTTCAATTTTTTTTTTTAAATTTTGGTTTATTTTATTTTTGCTTTTACGCAATTGTAATTTGGGTAAAAGCTAAAAAAATTTTTTTTTTTAATAAATATTTCGATATTTTTTTCTTGAAAATGTGGATTGTTTGTGAATATTCTTACTTTTTTTTTTAATTGTGACCGAATACCTCGATTTTTTCGAAATTTAGACTTTTTTATAAATATCTTTTTTTTTTGATGAATATGTCTTTTTGGCAAAATTCGAACATTTTAAGAAAATTCATTTTTTTGGAAAATTCTGACATGTTTGAAAATGCCTAGATCATTTTTATTGAAAACACTTTTGCATCAATTTTACCAAATCTTAATTTTTTGCAGAATTTCTACTTTTCTCCTTTCGACTTATTCTTAATATTTTATTTATGTTGAAAATTTCTAAAATGTTTTTTTTTTTTCAAAATCGCACCTTTTTCTCAAATTGTTGATTGATTTATTTTAAAAATTTCCAACTTCAGGTTTTTCTTGAAACTTTTCCTTGTATTAATTTAAAATTTTCGAATCCTTTAAAATTTCAGCTTTTTCTAAAAGTTTTTTAACCCCGTTTTTTTTTAAATGCGAATATTTTTAAATTTTGAATTTGTCTTCAAAGTTTGTAGCTTTTTTAAATATTTTGACTTTTTCTAAAAATGATTTTCTCTGAATTGATTTTTTTTAATATCTAAATTTATAAAGGGAATTTTAAAAACTCCAAATTTTGGGCTAAAGTCGAAATTTTAATTAACATGACAACCTAAAAAACTGAAAATTTGTAAATGTTGAATTTTTTTAAAAAATTAAGAATTTAAATAAATTATTGGAAATTTTAAAATACCGACATCTTTAGAAATGGTTAAAATTTACAAACCAGCTAAAATTTTCAAGAAGTCAAACTTTTCACAAAAAAAATATATCATAGTTCTAAAACTTAAAGTAGAATTGAAAAAAACGGGAATTTAAAAAAAGTGTAGGTAGATTTTGAAATGCCGAAATTTTTGGATAAACTTTACGAAAAAAAAAAAAATTCCGAAAAAAACTTATTTAGACATCAAAATCGAAATTTTGATAAAAGTGGGAATTTGAAATAATGGCAATTTTAAAATGCCAACTTTTTTAAAAGTTCAAATTTAAAAAATGTCCTAATTTCGAGAAAAAGTCAGAAATTTGAAGTCTAAATTTTGACAGAATAATCAAAATTTAGAAATAGTGACAATTTTATTATATGAAAAAAGTCAAACTATTTTAAATTCAATGATTAGAAAACCGTCGAAATTAAAAAAATATTTAATTAAATTAAAAAAATTTAAAAAAAATTCTGCCGACGGAAAACTATGATATAACGATGTCTTTTTTGTTTTCAAATTGTAATATCAAAAATAAAAACTTGTAATTTGTAAACTAGAATTATTATTTCTAGTTTTTATATCTTTTGTATTTGTATACGATCTAGTCCTTGATATTGTTTTTTTTTGAGGTAATGCATATTAAAAAAGCTGTCACACTATTTAAATTCTATATTTACAGAGCAAATGGCATGATCTTAAAAAAATATATTTTCAATATACTCATTTTTCGTGATTATATAAATACTTTAATTTGAACTATCCCAATAGGTGCTTCATTGGATAAGTCGATATCCAAAATATGTACAATTAACTTTAAAAATTCAAATGTAATAAAACAATTTTACCTCTATGTATCTATCAGTAAGTGCTTCATAGGCAACTTTCCATCCCACTTGTATTTAAAAAGAAATAGTTCATTCAGCAACATGAAAAGGATACATTAAACTTCGGTCAAAAAAAAATCTTCAAGGTGTTATTAATTATTGATACCTCTTGAAACTCCAGGTTATTTTAAGATATCTCCTTTAATTAAACTGAGTTAATGTTTAAAAAATGTTTATTCCATTCTTAAAAATGTTCCCCACGGCCCCACAATTGCCTTCCTGAAATTTCTAATTCATTAGATTTCAACTGCCCTCTCTATAATCGAAGTCTCGCTCACTAACGTCTATTTATACATAAATGAGATTCCAATCTCAAAGAAAAATCATTTTCGTAAAACAAATAACCTACAAAATTGGAGGATTAAAAATGTAAACAGAAAAATTAATAAGATCGTAGTAGGCAAAAGGTAATAAGTCATTAGCAGGGAGATGCGTAGAGACGTTAAATTGTAGGTTCGCATTTCTTTGTTGCCGTTGTCTCGTTTATCTTGCACGGCGCATGTCGAATTGGCACCTGCTGGCCTGCTAAAATTTTGCCCGCGTTTTTTTTCTAATATAGGCATTTTTTTTACGGAGAGAATAGGAATACTAATAATCAAATTAAAATTATGTTATGTTATACACATATTCAGATATTCAATTTTTCTTCGGGGTTAGAGGTATATTATCAGGTAAGTTTATGTTTCCTTTTAACAAGCGGTTGTGGGCGTAGGGGTAGAGCAATTGCTATTAACGTGGCGGAATCTATTCATAGGTACCTACATGTACCTATGAGGCGTTAGAGCATGTCGATTGGTCAAATTAGCCTTATTGGTAACGCGAAACTATTCGTTTGTCCCCTACCTTTAGTCGTTCAATGCGCCCAAAGTTTTTTTTTCGGAAATACAATAACTTTTCAATTTGTGTGAAAATTTTGATAAGTTGAAAAATTTAGAAATTTTTCTCACATTGCAAAACTTCAAAATTAGCTTTTTTAAAATTCCCATTTTTGTCAAAATTTTGATTTGTTTTCAAAATTTTAACTTCAAAATTTTGATTTTTTCCTCTGCATTTTGCTGCTTCAGGGGAATATCGAAAAGATTGTTGCGAATTTTGTATTATTAAATTCTTTCGATGAACTATTAAATTCACAATGACTCGGTAAGATTGTTCGTAAAAGGCTAGTTTTTTTGACTCTTATCTCTGTAACTGTTTACAAAAATTCCTTAGCATGTTCGTCTTATGCTGTGTCTATTTCTTCGATATCGTTATCTCATCTCATAATCAGTAAAAAATAGAATGTTGGCGTATAAGCTTTGACCTGAACTTGAAGTCAGCTCACGCTGACAACAATTTTGAATTTTCGTCCGATTTTCGGTCTTTAGATAAGAAACTGATACCGCACTTAGTATTTAGATCTAGATGTACATTTTTTTTCATAAATCAGTTGTTGCTGAAACACGAAAAGCCGTCAACTTTCTATTATTGGAGGAATACTCCGACCGCCCACCTGAGGCAGGTAAACGTCAGGTGTCCTGTAAGCGATTGGTAGACGTCGAGGCAACGTTGCGATTCTTCCGTACGCGACGACTCACCTGTAGAGCAGGTGCCCTCATTGGATTTCAGAGCTCCTCCTAATATCGACCAGCAGGTGCTTCTATCCACCATTGGTCGAATCTTACACCGCTAATTCGATAAAAGCGATCGGAAACGCACAGAAGTGCTATCCGATATTTCCAGGCACTTTTTCCTGCCTATTTTCAACTGCGTCGCAGGAATTACTTGTTATTAAATCAGTTAAAAAATCCTTGATATTTTTCTTTTTGGGCATTCTATTGCTTTTATATTTAATTCAGCATCAAGGTTAATATTAACGTCATTAAAGAGGTAGGGCTCGTTTCTTATACGTCAGAATGGTGGATGCGCCGGAGTGGGGACTCAAATTATTACAATTATTAGCAAACCTGGTTTACGTTGTCCATTAATATTAGCTTACAAGCAAATTAAACAAATAAAGGTATTTTTTTTAATTTGAAAATTTTCCTAATTTTTAATTTTTAATTTAGGGTCGAAATTTTGAAAAACATTGAGAAATGTTGCCTTTAAATTCGAAAATTTGGCAAAAAAAGATGGAGTAGCGAAACAACACAATATTTTCCCACAATTTGGAATTGAATATCGAAACTAGTTAACACGATAAAAAAAATTAATTCATAAAGTGGTAACTTATACCCGAAATGCTGAAAAATCTAGTGGACATAAAAGAAAAAAGAAGCATCATTTCCATCTTCAAATTTCAAGTTTAAATTCAGGATCTTAGGTGCTGAAAGTAAAAGTTTCCGATTTTAAATTGAAAATTTTGATAAAAACAATTTCTTTCGAATGTAGATAAACTTGAAGCTTTAAGAAGAAAAAGTCGATATTTAAATAAGCTGAAATAAGACTAAAGGAATTTTCAGGATAAACTGAAAATTTCGCAAAAAAACGAAATTTCCGAAATCTAGCTTTCAAGTTTAAAGCTGAAATTTTTTGGTAAAGAAATTTAAGAAGTTAGCTTAAACGGTACATTTGTCAAAAAAGTCTAAATTTCGACAAAAAGCAAACCTTGGTATTTTTGTCCTCGCCGCTTCACATTGAAGGTCAAAATTTTAGAAAAAAAAAGTCAAAAACTTTAAATACATCCTGGAACTTTTGTGAAAAGGGTCGAGATTTCGAGATAATACTTAAAATTTATACAATAAAAATTTATTGCAATTTGCAAATTCATTTGCAATTTTAGAAAAAGCAATAAGAAAAAATTGAAAATTTGGTACAAACGATAAGAAAGTTTAGACAGAAGAGCAAGGTAACTCAGTATGTCCACCATACCAGAGGCCTAACTCGTCTTCTTTTTCTTCTTTTTCTTTTTCTTCTTCTTCTTCTTCTCTGAGAAGAGTTTCGCCTCTGATATGGTGGACATACTGAGTTACCATGCTCTTCTGTCTTAACTTTCTTATCCTTTGTACCAAATTTTCAATTCAGAAGAGTTTCACCTCTGGTATGGTGGACATGTTGAATTACCGTACTCTGATGTTTTGAAATTGGCCCCCTTATTTCATTTTTCATTTTTGTATATTTCTTTGTTCCTGATGAAGCCCCCTACGATAGTGGGCGGAACGTCGAACACTTTTAGTAGTTCTTTGACACGGTCCAATGCCGGAAGAAGTATATCCTGTATTATCGAAAATAGTTAATCAAAATTTGGTTTTGCATCCCAGTACCAAGGTTCATGGCGAAATATGCATTTATATTTTTCATAATATTTATTTGCCAAATCAACAATTTTTGCTTTAGCCTCTAAATTTAAAATGTTCTACATGTTTTCAGTTTCTTTTGTAATTTTTTTGAACCTTCGACTTTTAAATGAAAATTTAAAATTTTCCTCTCATTTTTTTAATTATTTTTTTTTGACTTATTAGATATTTAAACTTTTAAAGTGCTACTTTAATTTTGACTTAAAAAAATCCATTTTTAAATTAATACTCTGTGTGTACGACACCTTTTTTCACAGGTGATTAAACTTGTAATTTTTAATTTTTTTTTTAAAGTTTAGATTCTAAACCTAACATTTTTAAGAGCTTTTCCTTTAATTTCGAAATATCGTATATTTATTTTGATGATCTTTTTCCCAAAATTTACATTTTACGATTTCAATTTTTAGTTTTACTTTTATTTTCGAAATTTCAACTTTTTCGTAAAATTGAGTTTATACATACTTTTAACTTCAGATTTTTTTATTTTCTGCTTAAACCCAAAATTTTTATTTTTCGGAAATCCTGATTTTTTTGAAAAGTTTTAGTTTTTGTTTTAAACCTTGTCCAGTTTTTGTAGAAACCTTTAGGTTTTTCGGGATTGTTTAGCCTCAAACTCAAAATTTTGAACTGCTGATATTTTCTTTGTAATTTTTGATTTATACCTTAAACGTTTTTTTTTTAATTCTAATTTTAGCTTGGAAATTTCGCATTTTCTTTTGGATTTGAAGTTTTGCTGTTTATTCTGTTCTGCCATTCAACTTTAAAGTTTAAATTCAAAATTACGAGAAAATGATATTATAAATTTGAAATATTAAATTTAGCTAAAATTGGGTATTTTCATTCCCTTCTAAAATTTTAAACCAGGAAGTTTCTACTTTTTTATTTAAGAAAATTCTAGGTTTGAGCTTAAAGTTTTTTCAGTAAATTAGATTTTTCTCTCGAAATGTTTCTCGTTTCTCAATATTTCCGTTTTAGCCTCAATTTCCTTACATTTAATTCAAAAAATTCGTTTCTAAATTCTTTTTATATTTTTAATTTATTTCTTTACAAATATTAAGATCTTCAGATTAATTTTTTTCTTTCTAAAACTGTATCTTGAAAAATTCGAAATTTTGACAAAAAAATTGAAATAAATATAAAATCACGAAATTAAAATTTAAATAAGCGCTTGCAAATCTACTTTTAAAATTCGGAAAAATAGTGATATTTATCTGAGAACTTAAAGTTTAAATTTGATGAAAGTAAAAAAAATTGAACTTTGATTTGAAATTTTAAGTTTCTAAACAGATAAGTTGCATCACTCCCGTCTCCAAATGGGAATGACGTTTACATGATTTACTTATCTACTTAGTATTTTTTTCATTTAAGGCACGATTCAACATAAATGATGAATTAAAAAATGTAAATAACACAAGCCACAATACAGATACCAACGCACTCTCATCCATTTCGAATTTAAATACTTGTATCTGTCACTCTGACCGAAGTAAGAGCACAGTTTCAACGTCCCTTTCCACCCCCTTAGAAATTGAATTGATTTGCAGTCAGTCAGTATCCATTTTTATACAGGGTGATTTAGTCATAATGACATTATTTCTAATTACGTTTTCGGAAGGCTTTGTTAAGACAGAAAATTGAAAAAAAAATGTTATTCGACTTTTTGATATAGACCCAAATCAACCCATTAACCACCAAAAGCCTGGAGCTACTGACCACATTAAATGCTTTACGGTAAAAAACGCTGATCACGGTATCATCCACTCACCTACGGCAATGATAAGCTGGACTGGCGAGGGCAAAACATCGCTAATTAATGGGCAACAAATCTCTATTAGTTATTTTGACGAATAAGTATTTGTATTTTCTTACACTTAAAACTTTTTACATTTTTTTGTTTTGTTAGTCAATCAGTCTGATTAAAAATAAAACGCAAATACCAAAAATAAAGAATTCAAACGACTCAAACCAAAATATTAATTCTACAAAATAAATAACGATACGACGCACTGGTTTATTTAATTTTGAAGCATATTAATATTGGTTAACAGTTAGGTTGTTGTTTAAAAAAAAATATGTCAACGATAGCAGTGTACTTACATTAATACTCGAGTGCCTCTTTTCCGAACTATTTTAGACCTGTCGGGCGCATGAAAAAAGTGATGATACGTCGGTAAATTACACATGGTTTAAAAATTTTCCATCGTATCACAGAGGGTCACGAAAAATGAAACGTCGGAAATAATTTTCGAGAATTAACCACTTGCAGCACTTGCACCCACAACAGCATATTTAATTCATTATTTGCAGCGTTGATATCAACGTTTACATCCATCTCGCGATTTCACCTTTTTTTTATTTTCGCGTAACTCTCTTTTGCAATTAGTTATTACCCGATTTTCATATAAAAAAGAAAATCACCCAACGACTTTTTCGCAACCATTGGTGTCGCCAGGATCATTTAATGGTTTTCGTATTGTCATTTAAACAGAACCTAGCAATACTTTGTTTATTTGTTTCACCCGAGTCCCAACTACGCAGCCGTAATTATCTGGGTCTTGGAGCTTTGGAGTCAGTGTCAGCTTAAAAATGGGTTTAAATTATTATTTTAAAATATATTTTTTTAGCGTAATTATACCTGATTTTTTTTAAATCACGTATTCGTATTATAGTCATGTTTCTCTATCTTCCCTTAAAATTAATGCCATTATAAATGAATCGCCCTGTGTATAGAGATTTAGCTTTAAATAAAACTGTTTAGCATGGTTAAATTCGGCTGACTAAATAGCCCAAAATATTCCATAATTTAGTAAAAATACATCATTTTTGCCGTATTTAAAATTAACTAGGATAAATAGATGGACAGGCCATATTTTAAGAACATATTTATGTCTATTTTAAATATGTAGAAAATGTATATGTTTATAAAATTACATCCATTTTAAAGTCACAAACAGGCACTCCACTTTTATAGATAAAATAAAAAAATATCATTTTTTTCTTCTAAATATTCTTTATGAACAGCATTCAGATTAAAAAAAAAATTAGTTTTCTTAAGTCACAGGGATGCGGCCACTACAGGTTTTGGGTCGTATCTGCATTTTTATCAAGTTATAATTACCTATACGTAGACTATTTGAGACAAGATATCACTGTTTAATCTTTAAAGAAAAATTTACCTACTTTTCCTTTCCACATATTACAATGAAATTGTTCATTTTATTCGAATTTTAAGCAGCTTTTCAATATACATTCAACAAAGAAACGGGTATATTCTGGCGCATCCGGCACTACTCTATATTACGTTGCATGAACAAATGGAGACTCCAAAGCTAAAAATATAATTTACTAAACGATAACGCCGAATTGATCAACCAATGAGCCAAACCAAAGTTTATAATGAGCGTCAATAACACAGTGTCTAAGCTTCATCATTGCTGCCGTATAATGATCCATACATTTTTGGATGGGAACTATTTACTCCTAAATGAAATTATCTATTTGTTTTCCTCCTGATTTACCACTTTTTCAGCCTCTTATAGGCGTATGAGGTAAACCACCATAGTAAAAACAACTTCTCAATTGATGTTTCTTTAGCGTTAGAGAAGGCAAATGAGTGGCTAGCTACCACAAGTGCGTCGAGAATCAAATACCGAGGAGAATTATCCCGTTATTCTTATTACGTAAAGTAGCGGCACTAAAGCGGCGTTCGCCTTGGCTGCATTCCAGCCAGCAGGCTACAAGGAGGAGAGTTCAAGTCAGCCATGGCCCCGAAGAAGCGTTTCGATGTCGACGAATTTGTTTTTGGAATATTTCACGCGTTTGTGCGCCAGCTCGGATTTTAGGACGTAAATGCCCCATAAAGTGCATCGGAATTATATTACGATGTTGTGGTTTCATTATTTTTCCAACGGACACATCCAATTCTTTAATGACATAGTGCACAGACGCTACTAAGAGCCAAAAATTATAATTGAACGGAATAAATCGCTGAAATTACAAAATATGTTTCTGGTTGGTGATGCCGCCCCTAGCCGCCGAATGCTCTTTTAAAAGCGTTGTAAACAACTCGAGCATATTAAAAATTTCCAGTTGTAAAATAAGTTTTCCGTAGTGATTAAGCTTTAGGATGTTCTCGGGCGGCGCGGCGCAGCGATGATTGAGTTATTTTGCCCGGATAATGTGTTTATGGGAAAGCTGGCTCTCGAATAGAAATTAGGGTGAACGTAAGAAAGAACAAACGTTTGTTATTGTCCGTCAACACCGGCAGTTTTCCGCGCTTATTAATTCGATGTGCTTTTCGTTCGTCGACTTACGTTTGGTCCTACGCTTCGAAGGGACGCCCTTGCTTCTTAATTTAATAATATTTAGCAGTCTCGTCGAGTATTTAGCGTACCCGGTTCACAAAGGATTTAGTTTCTTCAAGTTTTCCTTAAAAACAATATTCTTCTTCTAAGCGGGACCGGTTGAAATGAATACAAACCGTCGAAGGGCGGCGGGGGGCGAGAAGGGGGATTGGCAAACACGAATTATTGAAACGCGAAGGCTATGCATACAAAGAACAGGTTCCATTATAATCATCCGTATAACATTTCAAACAATCTCGCGAAATTAAATGCATATTTTATATGAAGTTTCGCCCGTTTTGAACTCTAGCCGTAACGACCGGAGTAATTTATTAAATCACGTGTGTTCCGTCGTCTTATTCTTCCGAGAAGACAGGATAGTAAACCACGCTGCGACGACATCAAAGGAATGTTCGAAATGCCTGAGAGAAACGTAAAAGTTGTTACACAATAAAGTTGTAAATATTCACATGGAGTCTTAACAGTAAACGATTAATGTGATAAAAATTGTTTCCCTGTACGTGGTTCGACCAAATAATTAGACTGTAATCCGTGTGCTAACCATTAGCTTGTGCCTCCTGTCAGCACAAAATCAGTAACAACCAGAAGGTTAATTCTCGCCTTATCTCTTTGCGGTCGATGCTGACAGCCTGTAACCTCGAATTGTTATAAATAACTTTTTTACATAGGCGTACCGCACATTATTTCAATTATTGTGTTTTGATAATATTTTAGTAATTGTAGAAATTACTTACAAGAATTAAATCCTACACTAACTTTCAACATAGACGAGCTTGAAGGTCACGGGACTCAAACGATCACGTAACGAGAGTTAGCCTTCTGGTTGTTATTTATTTTGTGCTTTCAGTATAGAACATCGCACTGATAAACCGCAGACATCAAAACATCTGCATCGGCACAATTTATTTCCTATAGATCGCTATGCCTGTAGTTGCCTTTATTCGATCGAGTCCCATTTTTTCAAAACGATTAGATGGAACACTTCACAAATTATGAAAATTGAGGGCAACATCTTGGTTATTTTGTATGGCAGATTAAGTCCTTTTGAAAGCATATGAATATCAATCTAGGAGGTATTTGTTTATTTCAAAATTAGTTAAAATTTAGAAATTTTCATTTACATTTCAAACTGAACATTGCTGGAATAAAGCCGGAATTATGAGATAAAAGATGAAATTTTAGTCGTAATTTCCGGATTAATCGAAATTTACATTAAAAAAAAACATTCCCAAAGAAACGATTTTTAATTTTTACTTGACCTTTTCTGAAAATTATTTTGACTCTTTTTCTAAAATATGTTGATTTATTGTGAAAATTATTTTAATTTTAATGTAAAGTTTGTCGTTTTAAAAATATGAACACTTTTAAACATTCGATTTTTTATCCTAGTTTGTTCAATTTCCAACTTTTTTGCAAATTTTAAAAATTTGTTTTTTTACGAGATTTTCTACTTTCTCAATGTTTGGACTTTCTTAATAATGTATTCCTTTTATCTTGCTTTTTTCGACAAATTATTTCGACTCTTTTGCAAATAATTAGACTTTTTTGAAAAATTTGAACTTTTTTTTCAATATTTCGAAATTTGGAATATTTTAAAAATTCTTTCTTTCCTCGACTTTTATTGAAAATTGCTTCGACTTTTTTCCAAAGGACTCGATTTTTTTACGAGGGCAAATCAAATATGAACCGGAATTTCTATCATGTCGCCATAAGGGCGTTGGGCATACTCTTAAGCATGTTAGGTGAGGATATCACATGACTTCCTGCGCTCAAGCGAATTCCGTTCTCGCCGTTCGTCAGTTGTAAATACAACGAGTAAGCAAGAGGTTTATCCATGTGCAGCGCATTATTAAATTTCTTGCCGTTGAAGGCGTAAATCCCTCTAAAATTCTTCGTAGACTAGAAGCACAGTTTGGGGATACTTGTTTGAAGAAAACTTAAGAGTATGAATGGCACAAAAAATTTTTGGAAGGACAAACTCAAGTTGAAAATGAACCCCGTGCCCGTCGTCCTCGGACAAGTTTGACTGCGGACAAGATTAAAGCTATTGTGCAGTGCACGTCGATTTTCTGTATGAACGTCGTACTATTAATGCTGCCTACTGCTGCCAGCTATTGCATGAAACGAAAGGTGCAAATAGGCGGAAGAGGCGCAAATTTTCCGTCAGAAATGTGATTTTGCTTCATGACAATGCCCGCCCCCACTGATCCAATCTGACACACCAAAAATTAGGGCAAATGCATTGGGCAACATTAAAACACCCTCCTTATAGTCCAGACTTATCACCATGCAATTATCACATGTTTGGGCCACTGAAAGAAGCTTTAGGAGATGAGATGATGCTGCTGTTGAGATATTTTTGCGCAATTGGGTGCAAACACGCCCCCATATATAATCTAATCTAATCTAACACACCCGCTTCTTTTTATGATGATGACATTAGAAAACTCCTAATCCGTTGGGAAAAATGCATAACAAAATCAGGAGATTATGTAGAAAAATAGTTAATAACTTTCATATAACATGTATCTTTTACCAATAATTTTTTAAAAACAAATTCCGGTTCATATTTGATTTACCCTGGTACTATTTGAACTTTCTGAAAATTTTGAATTTTTGAAAGTTCCGACCAGATTTCGGCTTAAAATTTTCAATGTTCTCTAAAAATTTCGACTTTTTTATATATTTTAAAATTTAAATTTTTTCCAAATTCCTATTTATCTCAAAATCATTAGTCTTTTTCTACTTTTTCTCGAAATTTTGTCTTTTTGTAAATTTTAACTTATTTTGATAAAATCTTTTTTTTTTTACTTTTTTGAAAATAATTTGAAAGTTTCATCTTTTTTTTTTGAAAAATATCGATCTTTTCGAATTTTATCTTTCCAATAATTTAATTTTTTTAAATTTCGACTTTCGAGATTGAGAATTTTCAAATTTAATTTTTTTTTAAATTTCGAGTTTTTTTTATAAATGTTGCCTCCTAAAATTTTCATTTTTTTTGCAAATCTTCACCTTTTTTTGAAACGCTTTGTTTTTTTATAAATTACCACATTTTCACTTTCCTGCAATTTTTAAAATTTCGATTTTTTAAGAAAACTTCCACTTTTTTAAAGTTTGGATTTTTTGAAAGATTTAGGTGTTCCTTTATCTTGACTTTTTTTGCAAAAGTGTTTCGACTCTTCTAAAAATTCGACCCTTTTCAAAATTTCGAGTTTTTTTTTTTAATTTTCGATTTATAAATTTTAAATTTTATGACTTTTTTTCCAAAGGATACACTTTTTTGATAAATTTCTGAAAATGGAGGCTTTGAAAATTTCTACAAATTTTGCACTTTTTGTATATTTTGAGGTTTCTTGAAAATTTCGTTTTTTTTTCAAAATATTGTCATTTTAAAGGTCTTAACTTATTTTGAAAAAAGTCTTTTTTTTTAATTTCAACTTTTGTAAAAATATTGGCTTAAAAAGTTTCATCTTTTTTTTGAAAATTGCAACTCTTTTAAAATGTCGAATTTTTGAAATTTTGAACTTTCTGATGAATTCAACTTCCTAAATATTTTTACATTTCAAAATTTCCCCTTTTTTAAATTTCAACTTCACTTGAAAGATTATAACTCTTTTTGAAAACTTCGACTTTTTTGAACATTTTGAATGATATTATTTCAGCATCATTTGGCTTGATGTCATTTGAAATATCCACTTCCTAGTTGTCTATATCAAGCAAAGTTTGTATACGTGTAGAAATCACAATTTAGATTAATTAATACAACAAAGGAAATGGTGGATCCACTAATTTACAAGAAAATGTATTCTTAGCAAATGCATCAGAACCTATCTTTCCAGCTGCTGAACCATCAGATGGTGTTTCGTGTCCTGGAAAACACTCTTAAATGCCGTACAAATTGTCGATTATATTATCGATAGTCTGTCATGTTCGGCGGAATTTAGAATTTGGAGAGGAGGTTGAAGTGGTCGCAAGCCGTTAATACCACGAGAGTGAGTGGGGGTGGCCCACGAGGTGGATAAATTGGACGGGCCATGTTAGGATTAGACGCTTAAACACATGTAATGTAAAGCGAAACCGATCTAACGCCAACTAGCTGAAGAGGAACCGGATGTAGGTCCTAGAACACGGGTCCTGACATTAATTACCTATATCCGTGTAGCAGAACGATCGAACGCAACCTGTCAATTAGACGGCATTAGAGTCGGGAATCAGGGGGATGTGTTCGCTCGTACGGCAACAGTCCCAAGACCGGCCAATGCCAACTTGGGCGATTTGTTCGGTACGTTTCAGTCCAGAGCACTAATTGATGGCCTCCCTGCCTCCTGAAGGAGACAGCGTCTAATAGAAATGTCAACAAGCTACACCGATTCACTTATTTCAGTTCCTCTTCTAATATCCTTCCCGGATCCGGTGACTTATCGCGCAAAAATGGCCGTTCGATATAATTAACTGTCGTTGACCGTCGAAGCCCTAGAAATTCCTCCGTTGACGTATTTGTCTTCGAGCGCAGCACCTTAATTGCGACGGAAAAGAAAACAACATCCCCCGAGCGTCCGAGAGCTCATTTGCTTAATGCCACGTCATGTGTAACGAAAGTATAATACTTCAATTTAGTCGGCTGTCGTTGCCATGCATTTTTCCAGCCACTACCTTTCACCGAGACGTCCGCTAAATAAAACCGAGGCGAAACAATTTCGCGAGCAAAAAAAATGTCATTTTTCTATTCGCCTTTTCTTATAAACTCGAGCAAAGTTATTAATAGGAACTAACTGGTTATGTCAAAGCCAAACATTGGCGTCGTTAAGAATTGTGGCTCGCTGGAATACTGATGAGAAAAGGCGCAGCGAGTCCTGATTGATATGACCAGGGAATGATAATGAGTTCGGATTAAATAACTCCCTGCCTCCCAAATATTTTCCCGCAGGAAGACGGAAAGCCGATATCGGGGTAATAAGTTGAGGAAACAAACAAATTATACCGGAATGGGACTATTCCAAAACGCAAATTATCTTTTACTACCTTGCAGAAAAAACAGCCCAAATATTGTCACAAACCGTAAAACATTCCAACACAATACCAGAGCAAATTCTTAAGAAGCGATTATGTTAGCAAACGTCCACTTTAGTATTGCAAAAGAATATTTATTTACATTCATATCTTATTAGTAGATATATCATGACGATTCTGGAGCGAAAGTGCTATCACTAGTGTTACCAGATCTATAATGGAGCATTACATGTATGCAGTAAATAGCTGACACCACTAACTTGTAAGGCAGCTACTAATCTAAACTGAAGGAACAAGTATTGTTACAAGTACTTGTACCATTTTCAGGACAGACAAGTTAATAGCTACCCGAGTTATTTACCTAAATCAATAACATTTTGCTTTTTTAAACTGCGTTATTTTTCTCGAAATTTCGAGAATTATTTTATTAAAATTATAAGTTTTTATATTCTAAATCTAGATTTTGTTCTCAAGTTCGGGGTTTCCGCTTTCAATTTCGGTTTTTTTCCAACACTTCGACTTTTTACAATTGAAATTTTAACTTTTAGTACAAATAATGAGGGTTTGTTTTAAAATGACGAGTTATCGATATTTTCCTCGAAATTTAAAATAAACTTTTTTAAATTTGAATTTTTTTGCTTTTGTTTTTAATCTTCTTTTACAAACGTTAGCAACAAGTTAAAATATCTACTAAAACATGGAAATTTCGGAGTGAAATTCAAAAAACTGAAGTTTCAACGTTTAACTTAAAATGTTGGGAAAAAAGTAGAAAGTCGAAGCATGGTTGATCTGGAAACATTTTTCGTGATATATTCAAATTAAAAATTTTGTAATTCGGGCGAAGAGTAAACTCGTTTTGGAAAGTTGATTCTTTGAATTGAATTCAAACCACATCAAATTTGAGATCGAGATCTTTTAATAAATTTTGGGTTTTTCTTAGAATTTGAATTTTAATTTAAAAACTAATCTTTAAGCTTCATATTAATGTATGTATGTATGCATTAAGTTGCAAATTTATTCCCAAAATACAAACAACTCTAATTGGGGCGATTTAAATCGGAATTTCTAAAAAATGTCGAGGTTGTGGAAAAACCTCAGAATTTATAGTGCAGTTTCAATTTCCATATTTTTCGAAATTTGAATTTAAGTCGGAACAATGTATTAAACGTGAAATTTCGACTTTCTTCTTTCAATTTCAATTCTAAACTCAAAATCTTATGTGTCCAGATACATGTATTCCAAGTTTATGAATCTCAACATTTTTATGTTTTTTCGATCAATTTTAAAAGAGCAAATTCTTATGGTAAGTAGTTATTATATTAATTAAACAACCCAGTATAGTAGAGTTAAAAATATGTGATTAGCGATTGGGAGTCGAACCAGGTATCCTCACGTTGCAAGTAAGACTTCTTAACCACGAAACCATCGCCACCACTCAACTCATTTCACATAACGTACTCTCGGTATCTGCTAGCTGCTAGAGCTCGGCCATTCCTGACAATATACCCGTCCTCGGCTGTCGGCCATAATCCGACACCTCGGTAAACATAATACATAAACATAAGTGTTATGCTGTCAGGTGGATCCCTAATCCCACTTCGGAAATTATAGTAGAGTTAAAAATATATAATCAACGACTGAGAGTCGAAGCCAGTAGCCCCACGTTGCAGGCAAGAATTCGTAACCACGGAACCATCACCACCACTATTCTCAAATCATTTCACATAACGTACTCTCGGTACCTGTTGTCTGCTACACCAGTAAATAACAGAATAAATTAAAAAAAACATCGTACAACAAAATTGTCATGATGCATGTCTTCATTAGATAGTCTTCTCTCTTCGCTTCCTCCCCCTACTATTATAACTATATCAAAACTAGATTTTAATCGAGGTTTCGGCCTTTTTCTTGTTCCAGTTCCAATCAGTACTTGCCTATTTTCTGAAACAGTTTAAAATGTCGCTATTAAATATGAAATTTGAAATCGAATTTCTTTATCCATTTAAAGTTATCTGTCGAAAATTTTGCTTTAAACTAAATTTCTGAAATTATAAAATAAAATCCTTACATTTTTCTCTAAACTTCCGCTTTAATTTCGACATTTCCTAGAAAAATTTTCATTCCCTAGGTTAAATTCAAAAATTTGCCTTTAACCTCTAAATCTAAATCATTTGAAGTTTTTAACACTTTTCTTGAAATTTCAAACTTAAATATGACATTTAAAGAAATCAGTTGAAATTTCGAGATTTTAATTATAAGTTTTTTCGTGGAATGTTAAAGATTAAATTAAAAATTTCTGCCTCAAATTCAATATTTCAAGACTGCAATAAAGATTTTTGAAAATTTCGAGTTTAATCTTGAAATTTCGACATTTTCTTAACTAAAAGTAGATAAAAATATAGTTAATCCAACCTTGGCCATTTTCGAAGGGTTTTCCTCCAAAACGTCTGATTTTTATGGCTACCTTTTACTTTACATTTATGCAGACGATAAAAAAAATCATATGCCTCACAAGTATACAAGAATTATAATTAGCATGAAAATTAAACTAAATACAATGTTACATCATCAACCCTTCTCATGCTGGTGGATTTCGATCGGTTTATATTAAGAGACAGCAACTCGAGTCATTTGAAGGTTTAACGACATTTAAAACTCTCGGCCCCCACTTTCCATATTTTCTCAACATTTTACTTGTGCATTTAGTAAACCATCCGTTATGAATATCTCTTTTGTAGCGCAGGACGTTTAAGAGTCGTAAAATTGTATTTAGTCTCAGAGTGCTGGCGTATAAAAAAATTTACGGCCCTCCGACTCGCTGACATCTTTACAAATTTACCTGAAAATTGTATATATTACGTTTTTACGGCCCTCCATCCGCCCGCTCTCTTGCCCAACTAGATACGACCCCCAATGTTTAGATGAGTTGCCTCCATCGGAATCGTCGACGGGGAACAGTTTTGATATTCGAAGAACAAGGAACAGATTAATTATCTGTCGGTGAATGTACGATGGGGCAACCCACGAACCTGTTCGAAGTTATACGTTTCCTGGGGTTATCAGAACTACTTCCTCTCAGAATCGCATATGTATGCACCACTTGCAACTCGTAGGCGTTGACTAATGAACCTCCTATTGTAATACCGCTCCGAAGACGGATTAGAGATAATGTTGGAAAAACTACGACCGGTTTGATGAGACATGAAACGCCCACTTACAGGTTTTATCTCCTGCATGGCAGATACAATTTTTACAGACGTTAAGGACTCCTTATCCTGTAATTAGTCGAAACTGATAAACGGTATCTTTATCTCGTGCCTGTCCTATTATGTACATAATTAAGAAATTAAATGTTAATGTCAGTAGGTACTGCAGTTGTCTATATGTTTTTAGTCATATTTCAGCTGCGGGCCTTAGTAATTCAATGACTCTAAAAATAGATTTTCTTTTTTTTAATACTATTCACCCACAAAGAGTTAACACAAATGTGTAATATCTTATGAACTTCTTTGTCATTTGACATTTCTTGAACGACAGATCTCTTTAGATCGCCATTGATGTCATGTCATCTGGATCAATTCATGTTAATGCAGAGGTACCCCAGGAAACTATTCTAGCTCCAACCCTGCTTCTGTTACGCCTAAACCTTCTCTTAACTTCAACTTCTAATCTGATATAATCTATAGCGACGCAGATAATACTTTTTCTTCGCCAAACCATTGTCACTCGCCGCTTCAAATAGGTTAACGATATACAAATAATAATTAAGCATAAACTTGAGATATTTATGGTTTCGGGAATGAAAAATCTGGTTGCCTTTGATGCTTCAAAAACTTCAGCCACTCTTTTCGTATCTGTTTATCCTGAAAATAAGTGCAAGCACCAATGATTCTTGCCAAATCAGTCTCTCAAAAATTGGGCTTTCTTTTTTGAGCTAAATAGTACTTCATGTCGCATTAGCTATTCTATTAAAGCCTGAGTTAGACCAACACTAGCGTATTGTTCTTGTGTTTGGAGTTCAGCCCTAAAACACACATTAGCTGTTTTAAATTCAATTCAAAAAGCAGTTCGCCTGGTTGATAATGAGACTTTGATCTAATCTCTCCGGATCCTGCAACACAAGCGGATGTTTGATGTCTTGTCTCTTTTCTACAAGAATTACGTTCATGTGAAATGTTTTTAAGTAAAAACAACTACCTCCCCAATAGTCGTGGACAAGAAATTTGTATGCAGTTCAGTTTCACATGATGAAAACTTTTCTAATGAGTTTCAAAACCTAGATTTCGGCTCCAAGCAGAATTATTTCGAGCGAAGAAGTTCTCCATCCCAAATCAAGTAGTCCAATAATTGGCCGTCGCCTTATGAAAATGTGACGCTTGCGAACACATTCCATAAAAGTTTAATAAAAATTCTCCTAACCAAAGTCCAAATTATGAAAAACCAAAGTGACTCTGAATTCTAACGACTTTGTTAGGAAGCTTCGCTTTTAGGCTTTTAATTCTGGAACGATTTATTTTGTAATTAATTTAGTGATAGATTTGATTTAGATAGGGCTAATTTGATATAAGATTTCGAGAACTTAAGACCATCGTTTAAAACTAAAATTCGATAATTCAGTGGCGTTGCTAGAAGGGGGTCGTATTGTGCGGTGTACAAGGGTTCTTCTGTGCAATATAAATGTCTCAATAATAAATTTAAAGCCATAGGAGCACTTAGAAAGCTTGAGAGCTAATCTAACAAAAAAGTAGAAAAATATGAAGGTAAAATTTTCGAGGTATAAATTTTTATAAAAATTAAAGGGGGATAAATTCTACGGAAAACTGGCATTTTTTAAATTACTTTCTTGTTTCTTTGAACTCTTAAGCCAAAATTATAATAAAAAAAGTGTAAAAATTCCCAGTTTAAAACAGCCGAAAAGTATTGACATTTTCAGAAAAACGAGCATGTATGGAAAGGTTTCAAAGTTAAAACTTTGAAAAAAAATGCAGAAATTTAAATTTTAACGTTAAAATGATGGAAAAAAAATTGAGCTCAAGAATAAATCTGAATTTTCATGTTTATGGTAAAAATTCAGTTAAAAATACGAAAAATTGATAATGAGTGTTCCGAATTTTAAGAAAAAGTCAAGAATTTAAAACATAACCGGGTGAAACTCAAAAGTGACGAATTTCGAATTTAACGAATTTTGGTGAAATAATGTAAAACATTTAATCTCGGCATTTTGGAAATTGTTGCAAATTTTTGGAAAACTCAAAATTGCGAAAAAAAACCAAAGCCTTCGTTTTAAAAATCAAAATTATTAAAACCTTGGAATTTAAATCAAATTATTGAAGAAAGAGGTTAGGTTCAATTACTTTGTCATGAATTATTTTCAAAAATTTACAAATGCCCCTTGGCAAAATAATATTGTGCTGAAGAAAAGAAATTTTAAAGGAAAGCTAAAAGTTTAAACTCTAAATTTTGAAAAAAAATACACTTCATAAATGAAGTATAGATTTGAAAATAAAATAAAAATTTGTTCGAAGGAGTTCGTCAATTTCCAGAAAAAAGTTGGTAAGTTTCAAATAAATGTTAAAGTTAAAAAAAGGAAAAAACTTATTACAAAGAATCCTGGAATTTAGATTTTCAGAAAACGTAGTTATTAATGATTGAACTAAACTGAAAACTATAACAAAAATTGAAATTGAAAAAAGGGGGATAAAATATCTCGAATAAAAGTTAAGGCTTCTAGAACGAATTTAAATTTAGTGTTGACATTTTAGGAGAGCTTTTAAGAAATAAGGGGCCTTGAAAAGTTACTTGCCCAAGGGCCTACAGTCTCCTAATTACGCCATGGCGACGATTATTGACATTTTCAGCTGCGTGTGGTACCATTAGCAGGGGAAACTGTTCAGAAAAATAGCAAATCCGATTTTTTTCATATTTAAAAGAAAAAGCACTTATCATTTTGCTTTCAACTGTAACGCTATTAAAAAATATTATTTATTTTTCTACATACAAAGTGTTCCACGTTAAGGTTGCCTATACTACAAATAAACAAAGAAATTACAAATTATAAATTTCAACAAAAAGTAATTCTTTATAAACATTTTAACTTTGTGTAAAACTCACGTTATGGTAGCTATTGAATCGATTTATTGTGTCAGGTGCTCAAAAACATTCAGAATTTAAAAACAAAAAAGAGAATGCTTTTCACCTTAAGCCCAAAAACACTGACCGAAATACTAGGATATTAGAGTCGTCATGATTTAAAATACAAATCAAATGATTAACTAGCAGAGTAATACATATTATAGTATTGCCCAAATTCGAGGCGTGGAGTGTCGTACATCAAATCTCGATAAATTCAGGGTTGAAACACCATCCAACACTTTTCAGGGATTTCACGTAATCTCGGACATAAAAGCGCAAAATAACATGGTGAATATTTGATTCTATGAATAGGTAAATCCGATGTAAGGTATAAGGGTGTACCCGTGGGACCCGACGATGTATAAAAACCAAATATACCAACCATATGGGACGACATATCATGCAGATAACACATGTGCCCTACTATGAGAGAACATGCATGAAATATGAGCTCAGGTTAAGGAATAACGTCGAAGCAGAGGATAGGTGACCATTTATCTTCTTCCTGTTTTTTATTAAGCGAGATATATTAATTTTCTATCGGCTAACCCTCGACCTGGGGGGTTACGTGACTCTCTAACCTCCTCACATACTACCACGTTGCCTGTTTAAATTCTCATCGAGACCTGCATGCCTATCTCATTTCATAACATTTTTATTATTCAAGATAATTAAGATACATTTCTTTCACCGGACAAAGCACCGATAATGTGAATTTCATGCGCATTAATTCACCTTTTAACTGGAAACTTTACTATCAATTGCCACGAGAGGAAACTGGCGGTTGGTTATCTTTCGGACGCAGATGATTAACCGAACGATTCATTCGAAGTCGTCAGGATGATTTCATCGTCACGCCGTCTGATTACGTTACAGGGAAGGTTAAAAACAACGAAACAAAGGGGCCCTTCTTTTTAAAAGGATGTAAACGTCGCCTTGTTTAGGTCGAAAAAACGAAGGTGCACATGTTGAACATGACTGAATGGTAACCAAAGAGGAAAAATATGATTCGATTCTTGAAATCAACAATGGCACTGAAAGGGGACCTTTTACAATTTTAGTAAAAAAATATTTAAGCAAAATTATGTTCCTCCAAAAAAGTATAATTAGTCGATATTACTCGGAATTCTACCCAAATGACCAAAGAAAACATCGAAGCGTCATATGTCAACCCCATTCACCACCTTAAATTCGGGTGACTCGGACATGAATGGATATTTTTCCAAATCTGTCAAAACTAACAAAGAAGAATACAACCACATTCATAAACTTTAAATTTCTATTATCTCTTTTAATTTCAACATTAAGTTAAATTGAAAAATGAGTTATTAAGAGTTTTCTAGAAAATATTTTGATCGAACTTTTCAAAACTTTCATACTAAACTGCAAAGATTATAAACTAGAAGTTAAAAATATGGTTGGAAATTGCGATTTCAACTTATTTAATCTCAGAGTTTTTAATTGAAGTTGAAATTTACAAAAAAATTACAATTTTCAACCAAGACACGATATTTTTACTTTTTTCGGATTTTCGATTTTAATCTACAACATTCCACTTCGATTTTCAAATTTTAAAAATACGCAGCGCCTCAACTTCCAGTCTATCTATCTATCTATCTATCTATCTATCTATCTATCTATCTATCTGTCTGTCTGTCTGTCTGTCTGTCTTTCTATCTATCTATCTATCTATCTATCTATCTATCTATCTATCTATCTACCTATCTATCTATCTATCTATCTATCTATTTATCTATCTATCTATCTATCTATCTATCTACCTATCTATCTATCTATCTATCTATCTATTTATCTATCTATCTATCTATCTACCTATCTATCTATCTATCTATCTATCTATCTATTTATCTATCTATCTACCTATCTATCTATCTATCTATCTATCTATCTATCTATCTATCTATCTATCTATCTATCTATCTATCTATCTATCTATCTATCTATCTATCTATCTATCTATCTATCTATCTATCTATCTATCTATCTATCTATCTATCTATCTATCTATCTATCTATCTATCTATCTATCTATCTATCTATCTATCTATCTATCTATCTATCTATCTATCTATCTATCTATCTATCTATCTATCTATCTATCTATCTATCTATCTATCTATCTATCTATCTATCTATCTATCTATCTATCTATCTATCTATCTATCTATCTATCTATCTATCTATCTATCTATCTATCTATCTATCTATCTATCTATCTATCTATCTATCTATCTATCTATCTATCTATCTATCTATCTATCTATCTATCTATCTATCTATCTATCTATCTATCTATCTATCTATCTATCTATCTATCTATCTATCTATCTATCTATCTATCTATCTATCTATCTATCTATCTATCTATCTATCTATCTATCTATCTATCTATCTATCTATCTATCTATCTATCTATCTATCTATCTATCTATCTATCTATCTATCTATCTATCTATCTATCTATCTATCTATCTATCTATCTATCTATCTATCTATCTATCTATCTATCTATCTATCTATCTATCTATCTATCTATCTATCTATCTATCTATCTATCTATCTATCTATCTATCTATCTATCTATCTATCTATCTATCTATCTATCTATCTATCTATCTATCTATCTATCTATCTATCTATCTATCTATCTATCTATCTATCTATCTATCTATCTATCTATCTATCTATCTATCTATCTATCTATCTATCTATCTATCTATCTATCTATCTATCTATCTATCTATCTATCTATCTATCTATCTATCTATCTATCTATCTATCTATCTATCTATCTATCTATCTATCTATCTATCTATCTATCTATCTATCTATCTATCTATCTATCTATCTATCTATCTATCTATCTATATCTATCTATCTATCTATCTATCTATCTCTCTATCAACTCAGATTCTCATCTAAAATATCGAAATTTCTGGATCAAAAATGCACAAAGATTGGACTGACGCAGAAATTGAGCGACTTGGGATTTTAAATTTTCAGTTTTAACTTTTTTGTCAAAATTCGAATTCATGCTCGAAAATTCGAATTTAAGCTCAAAAATTTTGAAGACAAAAATTTTCATACATAAAATTCGTGTTTTGCAGAGAAAACTTGACAATCTATTTTAAAAAATCGGTTCGAATGTAAAGTCAAAATTATAGGGAGTAGAAATTTTGGGAAAAAACCAAAATTGCCAGAGAAAATAACAATTTATTGAAAATAATTTAAAATTTAAGCTTGAAATTTCCAAAAAAAAAACAGGAGTTTTAGATTGAGAAACTAAGACAATATTTCTAGAAAAAGCTTATATTCCCAGTTTTAAGTTAAAAACAAATAATTGTTAAAAAATGTAAGTTTAAAATCGAAATTTGTAAACACAACCAAAATTTTAAACGAAAACTATAAAAAAAACTATTTTCTTGTTGTCGTGTCCCTAATTTTCAAAACTTACTCTCTCAGCTTCCACCTTCCACAGAAATTGTCCTCTTCATGTCCAAACTGAATCTACATTTTGAGAAAATTGTCGATTCAAATTTTATTGAAACATTAAGAATGTCACATTAATTTTTATAGTTAACAATTTTTTTTTTCAAAATTGTTATTACTTACGAAAAATTTTCGCTTAGCTCTTAAATTAATTTAAAAATTTTACCATTTTTCTTGTTTAAAAATTTCAACTTTAATTTCGGAATTGTTTGAGATATGTTGGATAAAAATTCGGTTATAAAAATAAATTAAAATTTTGTGATGAAATTTTGAGAAAAACTGGAAAATTATAAAACATCCTCACAAGTTTATTTTTGTGTTTAAATATTTTAAATTTAAATTGGAAATTTTGCCAAAAACTCCAGTATTTGCCTTTTTGCTGCAAGATTTTTTTTTAAGTAAAAATTTCGAGATAATAGTCAAAATGTATCTATATTTTTAAAATCATTAAACTATGACTTTAACTACTTTGGACTTTTTCTAAAAAAAATTCTGTCGAAATTTCTTTCTGGGAATATTAATTTGAAAAAAAATAAAGTCATGGGGACTGCCGACAGAAGTAAAAACTTAAAACTAATAGATAACAGTGATTCTTTTTTTAAATTTTATAATTAATAGCAGCATTAAAAATTAAAATTTCACACTTTATAAATAAAAATTATTAACATTCTAGCCCTGTTGAATTTCCACACTTTCTTCTCGAAAACGAACGCTGCTAGCTAAATTTACTACGAGTACCTTTTGGTCCTCAAAAACTATGAAGAATCGATATTTTTTATCAAAACTGAGATATCAAAAGCACCGAAAAAGTTGAGACTTGGTAAATGAACATTAAATGCTGCCTGTGGCACCTTCTATGAACTATGGTAAAATACTAAACAATTCTAGATTTGGCATTAGGAGAAATCCCCGTATACCAAATTTGCCCCACATATGTAGTGTATGTCGGAAATTACAGCGAGAGAAACAATTTTTTATGTTTAACTTTGACACCCTGTATATATCTGTAATTATCAATTTGTGTACTAAGGTAAGTTGATCGGTCTATTTGGATCCCAGCAATTTCCCATTATAGTATGGCCCATTCTTTAACGTTTCCTGTGTAAAATATATATTTTTTTTAATTTTCTTTTTATTTTATCATTTTGAGTTTACACGTTCATATTTCAGTATTTTCTTATAATGTCTATTGCAAGCTTGCAAATTTCGAGGCAAACTTGGAAACGTTTCTGAGTTCTCGATTTACGTTTCAAGTTTTATTTTTTGTTTAAATACTTGATTAGAAATTCATTGATTGTTTATAGAAAAGTTTTACCATTTTTAAAAATTCTTTTCTCAGGAATTTGCCTTAAACCTGGAAATACGGATTTTTTTTTAATGTCCGGAAAATATACCGGAATTTAATTAGTTTAAAGTAATTAATTTAAACTGAAATTAGAAGCTTGAATTATTTTTGATATTAAAATTTTAAAAAAATTAAAAGTTTAAAGTATATCTATCTATTAGTGATGTAACGAATATTCGCATTCTCATTCACATTCGTGAATATTCGCATGTTTTTTAATATTCGCATTCGGATTCGCAAAAAATTATGCGAATATTTTATAAATGTATTTTGGCAAGAAAACGGGAAATTATTTATGGAATAACAGCGCAACTGCTAAGGCAGGGTTTCTTAAACTGGAGTTCATGGACCTTTGAGGTACCTATATCATGAGTTTTGGAGTCTATTGGTAGAGTACCTAACAATTAATGCGGTAATTATTCAGTCCCACCTAATAAAAAGTATTTTTTAATTCCCTTTTTTTTCCTTCTTCCTTCTCTTGCTTTTTAATTTTCTTTCTCTCTCTCCCCTGGTTCATACAATCAACTGAAAATTTATATTCTCAACTAGGGGACCCTTTTCCAAAAATTCTCATTTTTTTCCTTTCTTTGAAGTTTTGACATTGTCTCGAAATTTCGACCTCTTTATAAAAAGCCGTCTTTTTTCACAAAATTTTTCTTTTTTTTTCAAATTTCGAATTTATCCTAAAATTCAAGCTCTTTTATCCAAATTTGAGTTTCTCAAAATTTCAAGTTTTCATCTCCTAATTCGTCGTTTTTCTTTCTTCAAAATTTCTAAAAATTTGACTGTTTCTGAAAACTTATTTTTTTTTTATTTCGTCTTTCTGCAAATTTCGAATTTATATCAAACTTTGCTTTTTTTCTCAAAATATGATAGATCTTTTGATAAGAAACTAAAAATATTTAGAATAATACTTACTTGGAACTTTTGAAAAATATATTTTAAAAATGTCTAATTTTTGCACAAAAGACAAGAATTTCAGAAAATTTAATTTCTCAAAATTTCGACTATTATCTCACATTGGGACGCAACAGTCGGGCAAGGGTCAGCTGGTTCTTCACTCAAGCAGGCGTTAAAAAATAAATATTGAGTCGAGAACTTTTTTTTCCTTAAATATAAACTTTTTTCTTAAAATTTTCCTCAAAATTCGCCCCTTTTTTTGAAATTTCGTCAAAATTATTTTTCTCAAAATTTCGTTCTTTTTCTCAAAATGTCGATATTTTCGTCGATATTTTCATTTTTTTTTAAATTTGTTTGGATATTGATAACTTTCGATTTTTACAAACTTTTTCTCTAAATTTTTAAAATTTTTCGAATTTCTCTAAAAGGGCAGTTTTTTCTATTAAATTGACTTTCTGAAAATTCCCACTTTATTTCAAACATGTTTTTCGTTTAATTATAATTCGTCTTTTCTTCTATCAAAAGTACACTGTACTTAGGTTTTTAAATATTTCACAGAAATTTCGGTCTTTTGCTCGACATTTTGACTGTCCGGTAATTTCAACCTATTTCTCAAAAATCTTTCTCTTCTTGAAGTTTTGACTAAATGTTTTATGTTTCGAGAATTTTCTACTTTAAATTAAACTTGTTATCCAAAAAAATCGTTTATTTTTTTAGAACTTAATTAAAATTTTGCTAAAAACATAACAATTTTGAGAATAGTATTTCTATAAAATTTAAAGAAAAATATTTCTTGTAAATTTCGAGATTATATTGAAATATAAATAAAAACAAAAACTGTAAGAGAATCATTCTTAAAAACTGGATTTTTTGCATTCGCATTCGCAATCGCGAATGTTGGAAATGAATATTCGCATCCATATTCGCATTCGCATTAGCGAGTGTGGAAAAACCAAAATTCGTTACATCCCTAATAACTACTTAATGTCTAAATTTCGAACTTGAAATCGGTTTTAGTTTAGGAAGAAAATATATTTCGGCCAAATTTTTGTTTCGGTTGATCTCTAATTTCTATGCAAATGACCTAAAATCTGGTGTATAAATTAGAAATTTAAAAAATTTAATGGACATTTTGATATTTAAGTGGGGATTTAATAAATTTTGAGGTTAAATTTTATCTTATAAATGAAAATTGTTGTTTTAGAAGAGAGACATGTCGAGTTTGATCTCGAGTTTTTGGTCATTTACTAGTAAGCAGTGTAAAATAAATGTTTCAGGTTTAAAGTTAAAATGACCAAAAAAGTAGAAATTCTTATAAACTATAAACTTAACTCATGTCATGCACAATTTTAGTTCTATCAATAATTGTTATCATCCGGCTCATGTCATATACAAGAATTTGGTCCCTTGCGTTGGTGAAAAAAGTTGCCTACCCCTGAGTATAATTTTTGTTTCGATGCAAGGTCAAAATAACCGCTGTCATAAAACTTCAGGAACTTCAGGTTCATTTCTTGGTAAAACGGTCGTCTGGTCCACGTGTTTGCAGCTTTAGCATCCTTTGTTCTTTCACGGGAAACGTACTTCTTGGCGACCCTTTTATAACCATCTTTAACCTGTGGAAGTTGAGAATTCGAACACAGATGTTTCTGTTATTACAGCGAAATAGCCCGAGAGGAATTTAAGTAAAAATATTTTTTTATAGAATATCAACCTGGGTTACTTGTAACGAATTTGACACAATGGTACGCTTTATAAAAATTTGAAAGTATAATTTATAGTTTTATTTTTAATTGGGGCCGCTTCCTCTCGTAATTGGTAAGTGATGACTGGATTACATTATCGAAATCTACGGTGACATGAGACAGACACTTTTCGCTGAATTCTAAGTTTGAGTCGAAGACGGCCAATACTAAAAAAATTTAACAAGTTCAGAAATTGATCCCGTTGAATTCACATTTTTCATCAAATTTGGTCTAGGACCAAATGCTCAAAAAACATAAGTTTTTAAATTAGAAAAAACATGGGTTTTTAAATTGGAAAAACTTTTAAAATATTAAACATCCATAAACACCTACCTCCAACATCCCCATATATACCCTAATTTTAAGACCCCTGGCTCATAATAGCCATCAAATTACTTCTCTAAGTCACAATTTTTTTACCGATTCAAGCTTAGGGTTAGTGTTGGGTGTTGCCGAGGTTTCGTTTAGCGGGGGTAAATCTCCTTTTAAACATCACATCGGATCTTGGAGACGTCGTGAGTCCTGTATCGCCGTCTGGGGCGCCTTCTCGCTAAATTGGTATAGTTGGGTGATAACATCAACAATCTGCGAGTTCGCGTGTCCTCGCGTTTATCATCTTCCAAACTTAGAACGTCCCCTTCTGCACTTTCCCGCTAAAAAGTACAAAAAATATCGAATCGAATGCAAGAACAAATGCTTTTTAAACGCCGTATTTTCAACTTCAGAGACTTGAAAAAAAAATACATTTAGGTAATGAATTTACATCGCTATCTTTAGCGAAGAGTTAATTAGAATAAAATGCGACGAGGAAACGTCTCTTTGAACAAATTTGAGTATTTAGATGATGATAAGTAATTGCTAAGTCGCAATAATGGTTGAGGAGAACAAACTCGAGATAAATTATTTTATTTTCCCTTAATAGCCCAAGTTTAATTAAAAACTTCCAACATTTTTACGTTAAACGTGCATCTGAAGGAATTTATCGGTAAAGAATGTTTTTTGTCAAGCAATTAGGTAAGAATATTTTTAACGTGAAGCCCAATTTACCCGGCAATTTAACACAAAAAGGAGTGGCGCGAAGAGTTTTCCGTTTAAATTAAAACTTCCCTCATTCTTTCCGTTGATTTATTCAAAGACGTTAATTATTATTGACTCTAGTTAGTAATCAGCCACCTAAGTTCGGCGTGTTTTTCAAATGCCCTCCACTTGGCGGACAATGTCTCTAACCGACGCGGCAAATGACACAGAAAATTGTCTTTTGCGATGCCGTCGAGAAATGGTATGCATTTTTTCCGACGCGTATTCTCAATCTTCTGCACATTCCCCATTCCGCCGAACATTTGTTCACCGCTGGACATGGACAAATCGCAGTTATTTGCTCTAACCCATGATAAGAATACGTATATGTAAACGCAAAGGACCATTTTTAACCTCTACCTTTCGTTCCGGATGACACACTTCGAAATACATAAGCAAATTCTCCATTTGCTTGGAAACAAAATATCACATTAAAGTAATTTTGAAACATGCATTCCAAACCTTTCGATTAAATTTAATTGTGTTTTATCCTGTAGAGGTAGTAGTTTTTTAAATTGGATTGAAAGTAATTAAAATGTGTCTCCTTTAATGAATTTTCGCACGTAAGTTGATCGTAAATTTTCTAAATTTAAACAACTGTAACTCCTGACTCCTAGGATAATTTAGCTGAAATATTCGAATTCAGTGAGACTGATTTGCTGCAAAGGCACTGCTTGCACTTAGTTGCCAATTTTTTTTATATTTAAGGCCACAGTCGCCTTTAACTTTGCAAAGAGTCTTTCTAAAGCAACCATATACCGCCACACTTACAATTAGCAAGTAAAAGTAGAAAGGTTTCGAAGTAGATAAAATATTCGTAGGAAGCTTTTTGAAGCATGGCAATTCATTGAGGTTCGATGAGGTCGAATTTCCATAAAAGTACTATTCGCATTTAGTAGTAATTTTTTTTAATTTTATGCAGTCGCCATTTTCATCGCAAATGTTGCTACGAGCTACTTCAAAACTTCAGAAATTGTCAAGTAAATTCAATGACGACATACTATTTGAAAGCTATGAAACTCGAAAATATAAACAGAGATATTTAAGCTGGATCCACATGAATAAAAATTTGTGTTGTGCGTTGTATTTTGGAATTTAAAAATGACATTTTTCACACTGGGTCACTTATTTTGTGGTTTAAATAATTATTTTGTGTACTATACTTCCAAAACCGTTTGTATGTGTGTTAAACTCTTCAAATTCAGTGCAAAAACCGCAAATATAACCTAAATTCTTGTTTACACGATGAACCTATTTTTTATAAAACTTATTTAAAGAGTTGTAAATATTGTAAATAATAAAAAAAATATTATTAAAAGTAGGAAGCCCAAAAGGGCCTGTTTTTCTTATTTCAGAAAAACAGGCCTTTTGGGCTTCCTACTTTTAAAAATACTTTTTTTATTATTTACTAACTTCGTGTGACAAATACAACCCATAACACGAATTTTTATTGATGTGGATCCAACTTATTTTGACTTTGTGGGTTTTTGTACAATTTGTGTTGTTTACGAAGGTGCTGGTTACGTTTTTCGTTTAATTTTCGTTGGCGTAGTCGAGCTGTTAAAGACCTTTTTAATACGTACGTCCAGCGATGGTCAGGATATGAACGCAGGTTATTGAAATGTTGACTCCCATGTTAATGAAAGAAGCAGGTTTAAGCTACACCCCCGAGCCTGTCAACAAACAAAGCCCCAGCCAAATGAGTTTTTGAAATATTAGAACGTCGAGGTAAACGTCGTTTTTCCCTTTTTAGAATGTTCATTAAATTCCGGCCTGATCGCTTGTATTAGAAAAGGAAACGTTGTTGAAATGTGAATGTCTACAGATAATGTATAGATAACATTTTTATTCCTAGGTGCATCTGTTGAGAGATAACAAATTGTAACATCATACCGCCCAACGACATCCCACTGGAATGTTATCTTGGGTAGTCCGGGATAAGAGCTTGAGGTAGAACCGTTTGCTATCAAAATAAAAACAAATCACTAAGCGACATTTCCGTCTCATTATTGCCATTTTGAAACTTCTCCTGTTTCAATCTAATCCTATAATTATGCATATTTTTAGTGCTTATTTTTTACGCACTTACTCTTCAAAATTGTATTTACTTACCGTGTGCCCGATTAGAATTCTCATCGGCAAACGGTAACGTCTTAAGAATAATCCGGCTTTCTCAAATCAAACCATGTTCCTAGTTTTAAAAATAACTCACTTTCAACAAATTTCGTCTTTATTTTATCCCCTTTGGGGGATGAATTTCCAAAGCCCTAATACAACAGGAGAAATACCAATTTCCATATTTTTAACTTTAAAATTATTTCGATACAAAATTCCGTCGCCTGGTGAATTTTCAAAAATTCTTTCCTAGTATTCATCTGTGTTATATAGTATGAGGAACTCCTTTGCAAAATTTCATGCTTCTAGACTCACTGATTTAGGTTAAAGCTTCTCCGTTGTTCAACCAATATTAGTGTTTAATTAAGCAGATTTTACCGGTGTGAATTTTCAAAAGAGCAAATACAATTGACTTTTATTTATAAACTGAAGCCTAAAAGATCAATTTACTTATTCTAGTTTCAAAAATTTCGAAATTCCATTTACATTTTCATCTCATATTTAATCTTCTTAGGGGACACATTTTCAAATAGCCTTCCTTGGTGCTTGCTTATGTTTTATGGGGAACTCTTATGCAAAATTTTATGATTATTGACCCACCGCTTTAAGCTACAACTTAAACCAAGAGCCGACGAGGAATACTTTGTCTGCCAGTGTTTAGAGTCTTAGTAAGCAGATCATTATTATTATTTTAATCATGAAGATGGGTGAAATAAACTTGAAATTTGTTGTCAAATAATGTCTATAATATGTCAAACTCAACGGCAAATTTTTGCCATTAAGATGGTTAATTCATTAGTTTCCTGTGCCGCGCTTGCTAATCTGATCGGAGGTCTGCCTAACAACATTTATTAAGATAATAATTGATGCAAGAATTTATTTAGTCCTGCAAGAAAATAATTATTTTTAAATTATCCGCTGGTTCGTACAGTCAACCGAATAGTTATATTCTCAACTTTGTAAACATTTCCCCAAATTTTCCATTTCGTCTTTTTTTTTAATTTCTTCATTTCTCAAAATTCATTTTTTTTTCTGAAAATATTGACTTTTTTCAAATCTAACTTTCTGTTTGCAAATTTTGACTTGTTTATGAACATTAGCCTTTTTTTTTAATTTCGGTCGATCTTTCGACAAAAAAGTAAAAATTTTGAGAATATTTAGCTGAATATATTGAAAAATATTTTATGTAAATTTTGAATTTTTGTATAAAGACAAAATATTAAGAACTTTGACATTCCCACCAGTTTCTGAAAACAACATTTATCTCAACATTGGACAATTTCTGACATCACAGTGGTATTGGGAAGGGAGTTTGTACTTCACTCAGGTAGTCATTAAAAAATAGATATTCAACTGAGTTTGGACTTTTAAATGTAGAGTTTTTCCCTAAATTGTTCTCAAAATTCGCCTCGTCTAAAGTTCTTTTTTTTATTTAAGTATTTATTAGCGCAATTCGACTTTTTTTTGTAGCCTATTCCCAAGGTTGTATTTTCTTTCTTAAAATTGTCGACCTTTTATAAACTGATGTTGCAGTAATTTTGATCGAGTTATTGTCGAAATTCCGGCATATTTCTTATTATTTGTGTTTTGCTGAAAACTTCGATTTTTTTAAATTTGACTTTCCGGAAATCCCAATCTAATACTCTTTCGTCTCTTTCTGGACATTTTGATTTTTATCTTAAAATGCATTTTTCATGTTTCTATAAATGTCGATTTTTTCCTTAAAATTCCGTTTTCCTAAAATTTTAACTCTCCCATTTTCTATTTTCTCTAAATTTGATCGGAATGTTAAGGAATAAGTAAAAATTTAAAAAAAATTGAAACAATAAATAAATATTATACAACAGAAAGCATTGAAATTCCAAGAAAATTCTTGTTCATTCAGTTTCTTTAGCGAAATTTAAATACACAAAATCTAAATAAAAAAGCGACAATTCCCAGAAAGATATTTTTGGAAATTGCCATTTTTTCCTAAAATTCGACTTTTCCTAAAATTTCGCATCCTCCTTACAAAATTCCATCTTTGGAAATTTTAACTCTTCGAAATTTTAGTTTTCCTTTAAAAATTGGACTATTTTCCTGGAAATATGGCACATTTTCAAGAAATGTCAACCTTTTTTTCAAAATGTTGAATTTCCGAAAATTTTAACCTATTTTTCAAATCATCACCTTACTCTAGAAGTTTGGTCTTGTAACTCAAAAAAAAAGTTTAATCTCTTCTGTTTCTGGTAATTTCTTAAAATTAGACTTTTTACAAATTTCGATTTTTCCCAAAATTCGTTTATTTTTCTTAAATTGGATTGAAATTTTAAGAAATATTTGAATAGTTTGAGAATAAATTTTTATGAAATTTAGGGAAAACTATTTTTTCTAAAAAAAAATTATGGCAAAATTTAAATGAAATTTAAAATTGTAAGAAACATTTTTAGAAATTAAACTTTTGAAAACTTGTACATTTTTGGAAGCTTCATGAAAGGATTTTCTGACTTTTTCCCTAAAATTTGGCTCTTTTTCAAAATTTTAACTCTAATCTGAAAATTCGATACGCCCAGTTTATGCATTTAAGTAAATATGTACATATATTGAGACGGAAGTTTTTCTACTCTTTTGGTCCATCAATTTGTCAAAGTTCTATGGTGTTTCTGAAATTTTGAAAGTGGTCCATGACTACAATTATTCAAAGTGCCTCCTCGTGAACGAAATCCCACGGAAAGGGATCCGTGATGTTTCTGAAATTTTGAAAGTGATTCGTGACTGCAAAATGGTTGAGTAACCCTGCCATAATGGATTAATTAACAGAACTATAAGATGTAACAGCCACAGGTTTCTAACTTCTACCGGGAAAATTTTCGAATGTAAACTAAATTTTCGTGTTTAAATTTGAGATTTTGAGAAGAAATTAAAAAAATAATTGTAAAAGGATAAAAGTGAGATAGTTACCACAGGAGAGTAGATGCTTTGAAATTTAAATTGAATTTTGCAAGCATAATGATAGCAGCTAATACTTCTATGCAAAGGTAGACCCTTACTTCCGTTAATGTATCAGCGCAAACCAAAAGCATCCACGTGTCATCTTTTATGTCATAAAGTTTGAGAAACTGTCTCACTAAGAACGCGAATTACGAAAAGACAATTTTTGGAAGCGTGTAGCTTTGTATTTTATAAAGTAACTTGATATTAGGTAGGTGTATGGTTTGAATATCACTAATAATTTGTAATTATTAAATTTAACTTAGAGTGTTTTGCTTTAAAAAGGGAAATCATCTATCCCTACTGAAAAGGATAGACGCCTTTACTTTTTTAACTCTAAATGCCCTTAAAGTAATTCTGTATCGCTTAAGCTAACTGCATGAGCCTTTAACCAAAGTTTAAGAATACTTCGTAATTAATTAAAAAATTTGAAGATCATCCACGTGCTGAATGAACACAAGGCACCTAAATAGTAGCTTTTCATGAAATATCAAAAGGAAATATTGAGATCAACAAAATATTTCATAGATAACGGATTCGATAAAGAACATTAAGGAGAAGGTTTTGAAATAAAAATGCTTAAAAAAATGACATCCTAAAGCTTTTTTGCGGTAGCTGACAATTCACTAAATAATCAAAGCTCTGTAGAAGATAATGCAATTTACCAAACTGAAGAAACAGAATAAGAATCAGGTCCATTCAGGAGACCAATAATTCTGGTGGATGATCGAAGTCTTTTCAGTCATACAGTTGCAGTTATTCAAAATAAAGATACTGCACAACCAGAACTAAGTTCATTCAGTAATAGAATCAATTCTGTTCGTCATTCAACAAAATTTAAGAAGTGACTTTTTTGTTCTGTTATTATTTTTTAGAAGAATAATAAGTAAGTTAAACCAAACTGCAATGTGGCATTGATAAGCATTAACATTTTCTTTGATTAATCTATAAGGGATTCCCTTGCGGTTTAAAGTGACCGAAGGACTTCCTAGAATTCGAAGAAGTAAAAAATTATATGTACATAAGAGTACTAATAGACAAATGCTGCAACGAAGAATCCGAAGTAAATCTGAGAATAGCGAAGAGTAATAGGTTAAAGAGATTTCCCACAAGACTAAAATCAGTCTGAATAAAACCATACTAAGACCCACGAGGCTGTATGTTTGTGAATCATGGACTATGAACAAAAAAATTGAATAAAACCTGTTGATCTGGGAAAGGAAAATATTACGTAGAATTTTTGGAGGGAAGAATGTAGAAGACATCTCGAAAAGACGTTCAAATAGAGAGATATACGAAATGTTTGGAGAACCGGCGATATCTCACTACGTGAGGGCGCGGAGATTACAATAGTCGGGGCATCTGGAAAGGATGGAGGAATGCAGATTAGTTAAAAACTGCGGTTGGACGATTCCAGAAGGTAAAAGAAGGAAAGGTAGATCAAGAAAACAGTGGCGTGACGCAGTACTGGAGAACCTTAAAGGAAAGAGTATTAAAAATTGCAGAATAACAGCTGGAGACGGAGAGTATTGGAAGAGCATTATCAAGCTATAGGCCTAAAAGGCCTGTAAACGCTTTCATATAAATATTATCCTTATTCTATCCTCACAGTAATATAAACGCAGGAGTATCTAACCCACACGTTAGGCTTCTATCCTAACAACCTGTACTGGGAATTCCTTTACTTTTAAAAGTATGGACTGTAGTTTTATTCAATTATTCTTTACCACGTAGTAGCTAATAGCCATAGCTTTCATGATAATCATAATAATTTAATTATTTGATTTTTTCAGGAAAAAAACTGTCAATTTCAAAATGTGTAGCAACTATTTCACTTTTACCCCATCACCTTAAAATTTCAAAACACATGTAATCATAATAAATGAAAGAACGAAAGAACTTGTTTGTTTTTTAATACTTTAATATGACCCTAGGTATAGCAATACTAAAAAACAGGTGAAGAATCTCAATGTTCTCAAAGGTATTTCCCACTGATTTATCATATCGATCTTATCAACATCGCTAATTTTTAGTGTAAAAATCTACAGCAGCTGCTAATTTAATTGTTTTATATTATTTATATTTACATCATGATTGTAATTAAGTACCTCTTACGTTAGAGGAGCTTTCTGTAACTATTTAATCATCCATGTGCACTTTAAAACGAGTTTGAATTCATTATCCACTCTGCCCATAATATATAAAGTGATTTATTTCTATGGGCTATCTACAGTTACCTATGCTGCTGGTTTTAACATTATATACATATTTTAGTTCGGCTACAATATTACTGACATCACTCAATGAACTGTGTCACTATGTATCTATTAAAACTCTCGTAACATATTTAAATTTTATTTTTTCGACAAACGCCCCAACTGTTGCTCCAGATTCAAATTAAGACTTATCTGGAGATCTACCCCTAAATGGCGGCGGTATCTAGAGGACTCACGCCAAGCTTCAATTTAAGGTAGAACACGTCGACGTTGAGCCAATTCACGGTCGTATAAATAGATGATATCGAGGCACCCACATGTCGCATACGGGCCTAGGCACTAATAGTTCTTAAATTGGCCTTGATTAGTCCACATACCTGCAGCTGGCTCACGTCAGTTTCCCGTTGTCCCACCTTGAAGATCTCACACGCAGCTGAGATTATACGGGTCGTCGATACGCATTCTTTAATCTTTTGTACTATTAGAGTAAATTGTTTCATAAAATACACAAAAGGTAATATAATTGGTTAGATTTTAAACCTTACATTTGGTCCACTTAGATCATCACTAATTTAATTTAGTTATTCTGCATGAGAACGCGTTGAAGTTGCCAGAGTTCTCAGTAAGCATGCATAAAAGGCAACTACCTTCAGTTACTTGATCTATTTAGATTTACTACCTTCAGTGAATTACTTATCTATCAAGCTATGTTCAATCTGCTATTTATGTAGCTAGTCTTCAGTTCTATCGATCTAGTCATGCAACCAGTTTTCGTTTATCGATCTATTTATGCAGCTCCCTTTAGTTTATCGATCTACTTATCCAAATATCTCTTACTTGTAAAGCTAGTTTCAGTCGAACGATATATTTATACACCTTTTTTCAAGTGCCTATCAATCTATTTATGTAGCTAATTTCCGGCTATCAATCTATTTATGTAGCTATTTTTATTCATTCAATTTATTTATAAAATACTTTCAATCAATAGATCTATTTACTAAACTAAATTGAGACTATCGATCTACTTATGCGATTACATTTATTCAATTGACCTATTCATGTACCTATACGTTTAGTATACCGATCTATTTATGCTAGTACCTTTAGTCTATTGATTTGTTTATGTAGTTACTCTCAGTCTATCATCTATTTATCTAGCTACGTTTAGTTTATCTATTTGTTTGTGTAACCACCTTCAGTATATAGATCTACTTGTACTAGCTAACTTTAATCTAACGGTCCTTTTTATGTATTTACCTCCAGTATATCGAACTACCTATATATCTACCTAGTCTTTAGATCTATTTATGTAAATATTTCAAGTCATTCGATTTGTTTTTGTAGCCATCTGAAACAGTTTTTTTTTAATTCCAGGTGAGGATGTTTACAGCACCACTACACCACTGACCAGCAGCATATCTACTTCAAAAAAGCATGAATATGAAGGAACACATCCAGTAAACGACTGGTAAAGCCAAAAAAACGACCTTCGCCATAAACTGGATGATGGCTAACAAAGGGGGACCTCGATACAGTAAAGGAAGACTAATTAGCAGTGTGGTGTACTCGTCATTACTCTACGCAACACCAGTGTGGCATAAAGTTCTGGAGTTCAAACTAAAAGCGAAAAAAACTAGAAAAGGTCCAAAGGAAACTAGAAAGATCGGCATTGCATACAAAACAATCTCACTAGAAGCTGTCCTGGCACTAGCAGTGGGTACAGAATTGACATTTCCTCGTTGACAGTCCTTTATTTTCTTCCACTATTCGGGTGACTCTTAAAATTGCCTCTTTTGTCGACTTACCTTTTCGGAAACCCGTATTGATTTGTAGAAAATTTTCCATCAAGTTCCTCAGTTAATCTTTGTGCGAGTAGATGTTCCAATAGCTTTGCTTAGAGCATTCAATAAGCAAATAGGTCTATACATTGCGTTTTCTTCTGGTGCTTTTTCTTTGTTTTTTCAATAGTACTAGCTTTCCGATTTTCCAGCCTGCTGGAAATTTTTCTTGATATAGCAGGTTATTCATCGTTTTTAGCACTAGTAGAGGGCAGTGTGTACCAATGGCTTTTACCAGTAGAGGGGATATTTGGTCAACTTCCGTAATCTTTGTCAGTGCCTTTGTAAGTTCTTCGGGGTATTTCCCATTCTTGGATATTCTCCGGGGACCACCTTTGTTCTTCATGTGTGGGGAAAAGCTCTTCCGCGATAATCATCTGTTCCTCGTCGTTTAACGTGATTGGATTTCTACACCCAAGTTTCTTCGTTACAATTTTGTAACCATTTCCCCAAATATCTCCATCTACTTCGTCACATGCCTTTTTCCGGGTTTTGGTTTTTTGGCCGTTTTTTATCTCTTTGTTTAGTTTCCTTTTCGGTTCGTTATATCTTTCCCTGAGTGTCGCCTTTTCTTCCAGCTGTGCATTTCTATTTCCATTTTGCCTTGTGTAGTGTCTTTGCAGATTTTTCTGGTCTCTGCTATTTCCTCGTTTCATCAGTACACTGGGTTTCTATTAGGTCTCGTCCCTTTCTTCCAAGTTTTGTCTGCGGCTGCATTAATCAAGGTTGTAATATTATATTCGTCCCCACACGTTTATTTTGTCTGCTTCTTCCTTGAACTTCTTTGCAAATTCGTCTAATTTTGTTTTTGGTAATTTTCCATGTTTATCCTGAACTTACCGAGGAGTGTATGTGAAAGTATATATTCTTGTGTAAGCTCAGATTTTCTTCCTCGCTTACTTTCCAGTCATCTATTGCGCTCACTAAGTCTTCTATAGTCAGCGTAATGTCAATTATCGAGTTGCTCTCATGCCTGACTAAAGTTGGTGTAGAACCTTTCTTGGTTTTGCACTACTAAACCGTGCATCGCCATCCAGTCTAACATGAGTTCCCCTCTTTTGTTATCATATTCTGATGCCGGGCCTTCGACTTGCTATTAAAATTTCCCCCTATTATTAAACTCCTATGTTTCCTTATACTTCTCCCGACGTTCTCCAGGTATGTTTGAAATTCTTCGTCTGTAATGTTTAGTGAGGAGTAGCAGCTGTAGATATGTATGGTGTTTACTTTTATCCAGATGAATCCCTCCTGTCCCATCTCACAGTTGTTTATGGTTATATTGTTGTTGTAAGATCTTATTGCCGCGTCTCCTATTATGTCGGACATCCAGGGGTGTTTTCGGATAAGGTATTTGTTTGGCTCTTGTATTAAGGCAATGTCGATTTTATTTTGTTCTGCAATTTTGTCTAAGAGTTGCATTGCTGACCTACACCGGTTTAGGTTGGCTTGTAAGATCTTTACCATTATGACGAGTTTAAAAGTTTACCTACGTTCTCCGATGGGCGCTCCCCTTTCCTCCCCTTTTACATGTTTTATTTCCTGTTTCTCTCTGTCTCTTGCTCTCTTAATTCTTGTTACTGCTTTTCTGTAGAATGGACAGAACATTTCGTTGGCTCTGCTGTCCGCTTTTCTCATAGACGTAACAGTGGACCTCGTTTTTGCAATCCTTTGCTTTATGTGTAGCTTTATGTGCATCTATAACATTTGGCTTCGCTTTGCTTCTCTTCTGTGCAATGATCTACTTTATGTCCATATCTCGGAACATGTGAAAAGTTTTGTGGGTTTTATGCTCACTTCTATTGTCCAAGTTTTCGCAACCGTTTCCTATATTTCGCATTCCTATCAGCAGGTTTGGTACCTTGATTACCGCGTACTGCAGGCCACTTTTGTTAACCTTTTTTGACATATTGATGGTAAGATCAGGACTTTTGTAGTTCGGTTCTTCGGTTGTGTCTTCGTCTATGTCTTTTAGGAATATTGTTGTTGTGCCTTTAAGCAGGGTTATTTCTCTTTCTAGCTTTCTCGTTACTTCTTCCTTTGGCACTTTTATGTTATTCTCCTGATTGATTTGCAAGTTTCCTTCGTTTGCTTTAGTCATCTTAGCTTTAATTCCTAGCTCCTGTGAGTTCACTTGTCAGTTAATACTTTTCTACTAACTCATTTTCTCCTCTTCCTGTTTTACGTAGCCTTTTTTTCCCATTTGGGTTTTGTTTGATGTTCTTGCACGTCACCGAATACAGTTGATTGGCTCGCTTCAATCCCCTTTTGCTTGCCTTCTAGATCATTTCCTCATTTGAATATTGTTACTTCTATGTTTGAGTTTGTAACGAAAAACTCAATTGTTCTATAGATTTGGTCTCTGCTGCTGTCATCCGTCAAAGCAAGCTTTTTTCCGTCATTTGCAGTCAAGTGCTTTTAATTTGTCTTACTGCTTTGAAGATGTGCATTTTATGGTCCTCGTCTTTGGTATCTTCCCATATAGGTAAATAAATGTTTCGAACTCATTTCAAAGTCACCGTTCTGGTTTGGGAAACCAGAGTGCGTCATCATAGCTGCTTCTTCTCCCCGCTTACCTTGTTTTTGCAGATTTTCCTTTGCGTCTAATTTGTATAACATTGTCTTTGCCAACTTTGTTTTTTACCCCAATTTTTTCATTACATGGGAGCATAATGTCATAGTCATTTAGAGTATTTTCTAGTGTCTTGTTTTCAAAGTTTAATTTTGAAAACACTTCTTCTTCTCACTCTTCGTCATCTATTTGTTGGAATGCTTTGTACGTTTCGTCGTTTATCAGCAATTTCTTCCTAGTTTCTTTTCGTTCCGCCAATTGGCATTGTTTATATTTTGTAGCTCTTTTGTTACTCTCTTTTTCACTTAACATCTGTGCATATTTTTGTTCTAGGTCAGTTATTCGTCTATCCAGCTCCTCATTAATTTTTTTAAGATTTTAGTTTTCTTTTCTTAATCTTTTGTTTTCTCTTTCGTTTGCTGTGGGTGATTTTTGTGCCCATATGGTGCGTCTCTGTTTATATCGCTATTTGCCAGCGCAACTTCTTTTCTTTGAACTTTATCCATATATTTTGCTGTAAGTAGTTCTGTGTAAAGTAAGAGCTTATTGTTAATTTCCGTAAAACTCTCTCTTGGGTTTGTCAGCTTCCTTTATTACTTTCTCTAGCATCTCTACTTTGTTCACTATGCCTTCTTTGGTATTTTGAAATATGTCCCATTCTAGAAGAGGGATTATCTTGTCTATTTTCTGGTGTGTCTTCTCTCCGTTTCTTTCTTGTTGTCTTCTCATCTAGAGCTCCCGTTTGCATGGATAATTTCGGGAGTGAATGTATTCTGCACCTGAGTGGTGTTCTTTGGATGGAGTCCCTTCTTGCAAAGGGATCGTTTTTATTTTGTTCATTGGTGTAGCAGTATATTGATCTAGGGATCTATTTACCTTTGGATCATAAATCTATATATTTATACAGCGAGCCTAACTGAATCGATCCATTTATCTAGCTATTTTTGATTTTTAGATCTGCTTACGATAAAGATATCTTCAGTATATGCATCCGTTTATTTTAAAATCATTCTTGTTAGCTGTCTCTTAATAATTCGTCGGGCAAAAATTTCGTTTTCTCTATCATTAAAAAGTGACACCATAAGGTCTTTACGACGTCGAAATTCGTTTACTAAATCTTTCGCGATTTGCATGATGGAGCTGGTATACCAGCGGTGCGGCATTACGTCGGCAAATCATGTTGCAGCGTAGGAAAAACGGCAATATGTTGACACACACACGGCTTCGATGTCAATGCCGAAATAATGACGATTATATAGGAAAAGTAATTTTCCCCTTCATTTGCATACTTGATGAAAATCCCATCGACCCCCGCACGCCTACCCCTATCGGCCTGTCGGGACGTTTGTGTTGTTTTATCGATACAAAATATTCGCCGGATATCATCGCTATCTGTTATGACATTTATTGGATTATTTGTTAGTTGATTACAATCTTGCTGACGTATACTAATAGGGCAATCAAATTTCTCATCCGGAGAACGTTCTTTAATTTTTCCTCAAGCTTGGTTTGGTCAGAGGCGGACTAAGGGTCGCTCTTTCCAAAATTTTCGTCACATGCTAAAGAGACTGTAGTTTGTATATCGAAAAAATAACGAATAAAAATTAAATACAAGTTATGTAATTCTTCTGTGACAAAAATCAATTGCTAGAATTTCCCCCATTATTCTTTTTTTAGAATATTCGGCATATAAGGTAACATCAGACACGACATTGATTTCAAACTGTTAGAAATTTAGGCATGTTGTAGCCTTTTCAATTGAGTTGATTTACTTTGGTCTCATGGAGTTATATAATTAAAATTCATTTTCAAAATCGAAATTTTAATTTAATTTCTCCATGTTATTTGCGTGTTACTTATTGTAGTAGATTAACAAACTATATAATTTTATAGGCACCTGATTTGCTCTGGCATTTAAACAAAAATCAATTAACTAACCAATTCTTTAGGTTATTAACTTACTTTAAGTAATGTTAAAGAACAGTAATAATTTAAATGCTGTAGTATACTTTTTAAGAAGTGGCGCATCCACAGTTTTGGTGAACACGTCTGTACAGATCGAAATTGGTCTCTATGTGTTTGATCTCCTACAGAATATGTACTTCAGAATGCAATCAAAGCTATAACTTGCCCAATGACAAGAAAGCAATTTAAGACTTGCTTTAGTTATAAACAAAGTTTAGACTAAGGCTGGTAGTGCTCCCAGGCATTTATCAGTCGCTTAACTCAAGAATAACAACAACCTGATAACACCCGAATTTCACGAAAGGAAATGCTCATAATAACTTAGTGAGATAAGACTTTGAAGTCGACCGAAGTCATCAAGGGCAGTTTGATGGAGCAAGTGCGACCAACACGACCCTCGAATGTTCCATATCAAATCCGGCGGTGAAACTAGTTGAAGTACAAACACAGTTGACATAGGAAGCGGGGATATCCGCCAAGAAGACCGACCGCAAGCTTTCTCGGCCCACTTGCGGTCAAAGCCGTAAGACGTTCTCAAGATAAATAACTGTATCTATCCTTCCACCCCGTCTAAGGACACACTAATGATCCCCGACGACTATCAAGCTGCTACGCTGATATATACGTGAAGTCGGCACCCTAATGACCGCTCTAGATAAGGGAGGCCCACGTATCATAATAAAAATCATAAATTTATTGGAGGTCATAAAGTTTTTCCTGGCAGTTTGAACGTCATCTCTATGATCAGGAACGTATCCTGAAAATGTCCAATGCAAAGGATAAATAAACCATTTTCTAGTAGCACTTTGGTAGAAATTTCATTAAAAAAAATCATCTTTTAAATATCATTCCTTAAATAAAAATGATGAGGCTGTTGAAATGTCATAATGATGAAATTGTTTCCTAATATCTCCACTCATTAAGTTCATGTCTAGGAAATCATTTCGAAGAATATCGAAAGAGAGACTTTAAATGTTACGTTTGAGCGAAATTTTTCTCTGAGAGAGAAAGAGAGAGAGAGAGAGATTTGTGTTTATTTTTTTAATAAATACACTAAAACCCCTTCCTATATATTTCAATTAAAATAATGTATGGGGCAATAACGGGTATTTTAATTACTACACCTGTTTAGATTGAAGCTTAATTAAAGGTCAAAATACTACATATTTTTCAATTTTTTTAATAAACAAATACAAAAAGTTTATTTAAAACCAGTTAAAAACTATCATGAATACTGAAAATAATGTAAACCAATTGAATACAACCTAAGTGAAGAACACACAACTTCAAAAGTTGAAAAAACCAGTGGCGTAGCTAGGAACCTACAGGCCCTTGTGCTTAAAAGTTTTCCATATCCCCTACATAAAATCTATGATTTTTTGCAGAGCTATTGCCAGGAATTTTCTTTAGAAGATGCTGAAACCTCAAAGAACAAAAAAGCCATAAATTACGTAACCCTGATTTTGGTCATTTTAAACACATTTTGTCTTTTTAAAAATTCCCTTATTTGAAAATTGCAACTTTACTTTTTTTTTAATTTGACTTTGCAAATTTCTAATTTTTCAAAATTTTGACTTTTTTAAACTTTATTTTTTTAAAGTGGTAAATTTATGAAGAGATCGGATTTCTTTAATTTCAATATTGTTTCAAAATTTCCACTTTAATATTTTCAAAATTTTGAAAATTTAAACTTTTTTGAAAGTGTTAACTTTATGAAAGATTTTTTTTAATTTCGGTTTTTTTAAAAGTAAAATATTTTTTGGAAATTTTTTAACTCTTAGTTTTTTGATAATTTCGACATTTTTTCAAAATTTCCGGAAATTTTGACTTTACTGAAAATTTGGACCTTTTAGAAATTTCCTCTTTTATAAATTCGACCTTTTTCAAATTTAAGATTTTTTAGAAAACTCGACTTTTCCAAAAATGTTGATATTTCTTAAGTTGCAACTTTTTTAAAATTTCGGCTATTTATGGTTTTTACTTTTTTTAAATTTCGACTTTTTTGCAAACTTTTAATTTTTTAATTTTAGCTTTCTTCAAAATAACGAGTTATTTTAAATTCCGCCAATTTCTTACTTCGACTTTTTTCAAAAAGTTGACTTTTTTATATTTCTTTATTTGAAAATCTAAAGTTATCTTTTAAATTACACCTTTTTTAAATTTGACTTTCGACCTTTTCAAAATATGGGTGCTCTTGATATTTATTGAAAATGTCGAGTTCTTTGGAAGGTCTTGATTTTGTTGATAATTTCCACATTTTTTTGAAGATTTCTTTTGTTTGCTGAAGGTATCAAAAGTTAAGCATTTTTCCAAAATTTCACCTTTTCCTCCAAATGTTAACTTTTTAAATGTTAGAATATGTTTAAAATATTTTCGAAATTATTTTAAATCTCCACGTCTTTAAAAATGTCAACCTTATTGAACATATTGTCATTTATTTTTATTTTAAAAATTACTTAGCATCTCACACTACAACAATTTTTGAAAATTTCAATTTTTTTCAGATATTATAAAAACAAATCCGACAAACTAAGGGCTTATATAAAAAAAATTGAAATTTCGAAAAACCAACCAAAATTTCTAGAAAAAATAATTAAATTATGAGTTTGCAACCGATTATTTTTTATCAACAATAACGATTAAAATCGAACTTTTGAGACTAAAAGTCGAAATGTGTTTTAAAAAAACCATAATTTATGTTCATATTAAAATAAATTTTCCTGATCGTTCGACTTAAGGTACAATAGAATTTTTTTAGGAACTAGATTGGAAATTTGGATGGGAGTTGCAAATTTAAACTTAAAATTTTCAAAAATTCTTTTTTCGATATTTCAAAATAAAATTGAAATCCCCTTAGTATAAATTTCGAGTTTAATTAATTGAAGAGTTGTAAATTGACATGAATTGTAAGTCGTAATTTAGAGAAAAAAACAGTTTCCCACAAAATAATCATTTTTACTAAATAAAATCCTAATTTAGAGTTAAAATAAAAACAAATTCAGACGTGGGTATTTTACATTTTAATCTAGTGACGGATTAAATCAAGTGGGGACCCCAAGCAATAAAAATGTTGCTGATCCAAATATGTTTTAATTTCAAAATTTGGACTTATTTCGAAAAATAAAATTTCAGAATTTAAGAAATATAAGTTTTTTTGTGGTTTTCTTTTTTGAAATTCAGAATTTAAACTTTCAATATCTACTTTTACTTTCCTAAATTTTCTACTTCAAATTTAGATTTTTTTAGGAATTTCAGTTTTTTTTCGACATTCTTTTGCTCGTTTTTAATAACTTTTTCTCATAAGTGAAAGCTTAGTTTCAAGTTTAATTTTCACTTGAAAAGTTAGATAGCAAGCTCAAAAATTCGAGAATTTTATTATATAAAATTCGGCTTCAACTCAAAATTTCCAGTTTTTCCTGGTTACAAGCTATTTCAACCGAATTTTGAATTTAATTTTTAATAATTTATAAATTCAGAATTTCTAAAATTGAAATACAAATCTTGTCCCCTGAAACCAAGAAAGATTAAAAAACACAACAAAGATTTTTTAATCTTTCTTGGTTTCAGGGGACAAAATTTGTATTTCAATTTTTGAAGATAACCAAGAACCAGTCCCTTCCACCAAAATTAGAATTTCTAAATTTGATCCAAGAAAAAATTGGGAGAACCCCTTGCCCAGGAGGTTCCTAATGCACTGCACTCTACTTCCTCCTGACAGGTATGCTACTGGAAACAGAAAATTTGAATTTATGGCAATTTAAAGAATCTCCAGCATTACTTACTTAAAAGAGCTCCAAATGACTTAAAGTGGGCAAAAACAATTTAAGAAAACTTAAAATGCTCCAAAGTTATTCTAGCAACTTCAAGAAAATTCTAAATTCCTCAATGAAGATATGACGAAATAGATAGATCACTTACAAGATATTCAGGCAACTAAAAATAAACAAAAATAACTTAATGATTATTGATACAGCAAACTATACCTAACTGAAACAAATAACGAAACCTTAAGAGAACCTAAAATAGTGACTTCGGGTGATTTAAGAAAAATAACGAAGTCAGAGAATGGATAGCAAAACACTTGAATTAAAAAAAAATTAAGGCAAGTTTAGTCAACTTAAGAAGAATTGGAGCATACTTAAAGAAGCTCAAGGTGGCTTAAAATAGGCAGACAACTGAAGAAAAATGATTTAATTTATTTTGTGTAAAATGTAGGCCAGTAAAATCCGTCAAAATGATTTCGACTTAAGAGGTTACGATTATGTTAGTTAAATTTGAAAAACCATCTTAAACATTTTTACTGTAAATTTCGAGTTTCTGTCGTTCCTGTAGATTTTTTTTAACTTTGATATTCATGGAAACTTTGTATCACGTTTAATATGAAATATTCCTTGAATGTTGTATAGAGCAAAAGGCTTCCTGTTGACATTTTCAGCTCGTAATATGCATGTCTTTGCTTTCATAACGTCGAAGAATCGAGTAATATGTGACGCATTTTGTAAAGCTTATGTTGTCTAATACTTTGCCTCTTTATTAATATTAATGCCGCTTCTGTAATATACGTACATACATATACAGCACTATTACGTCGCGTGGAAAACTGCCCCTTAGATTGCCCATCGATAAATCGAGTTTCAGAAATTCGTATCAAATTCACGTATTTTTGTTTTAATTAATTTTGGTTCAGGCCTGTATTTTTTCAAATTTCGACTTTTATTAAAACTAAACTCAAAATCTGAACTTTCGAAATCAAAGCGCTCTTATTCTTTAAATAAGTTGCCACTTTGGGATTAGAGTCGAAATTTCAGACAAAACAGTGAAAACTGAAAAAACTTCGATTTATTTACAAAAAGTCTCATAATTTACAAAACAATGTTGACAACATTTCAAAAAAAAATGTTGAAATTCCTAAATTAAAATACATTAAATGAAACATGGAATATATCAACAAAAACTTTTTAACGAAATTTGATAAAATAACTTTTAAGGACAGAATCGAACTTTCAAAATAAATCTCGAAATTTTGGGAAAAAGGCGAAGAAAAAACTAAAAAAAATTTCATACCGATTTTTTTTCCTCGATTTCTTTCAGAAATTTCAAGATTAATCACTGAATTTATAAGGGGTAGACATTTCGGGGAAAACTGAAAACATACAAAAAGAAACTTGAAGAACACGTCGAAATCCTGAAAAAAATGTCGAAATTTAGAGATTACGTTGAAGTTAAAAAAGAACTCAAAAGTTGCTGATGAATTGAAAAATTTTTGATCAAGCTTTAAGTTTAGGTCGAAATTTTAAAAATAAAAGTAACAACTGAAAATGCAAACACGAAATTAAGAAAAAAGTGCAAATTTCAGTAACAACTTTGTAAAAATACTCCAAATTTGTAAATAAAAGTTTTCTGGAAACTTCATAATTGAGGTCCATATTTCAAGATTAACGTCCTAAATTTCAAGACCAAAAATTATTAAAAATGTCAAAAAAATATAATGCAAACAAAAAAATTTCGAAAATTGCAAAAATGTCAAATTGAAAGTGTAAGAGAAATCAACAATTTATAAAAAAAATAATTTTCACAAGTGAACAAGGTGAAAAAAAATCCTTAAAATTGACGAAGAATTGTCAGATCACTAAATCTTGGGAAGAAATAATTTCAAATTTAGACTCAGAGTTTTCAGAAAAAAGACAAAATTTTGAAGTTAAGAGACAAAATTTCAGAGTCAAAATTTAAAGAAAACATTGAAATCTAGAGTAAAAAACTATCCAATACAAACTTGAAATAAAAACAAAGTCGACGAATAATTTCCTGATAAAGTTGAGATTAAAATCGAAACCTAAACAAATATCTTTGAAACTTTTAAGAAAAAACTTAATTGGAGTTTAGTGAAACATGTTAACATTAACAACAAATTGAAATCTAATTTTCGAAATTAATTTCGAAATTTTGAGAAAAAATTTTAAATCTGAGAATGAAACATGAAAAGATCGAAAAAATGATCACCTCGAAACGTGTTAGGTCCAAATTTGAGACGGTAAATGGTGAAAGTGTGTAAGAATTTCAATTTTAACCCAATTATGAGAAAGGGTCAAAATTTTGAAAAAAGTCCAACAACTACAACAAAAGTCGTTCTAGTTCGTCTCTCAAAATTCGTAAAGTTTCTAGAATATTAATAATAAAAGATTGAAGCTGAAATTAAAAGCAAAAGACATTTGTTTTTCATATAAACAACAACCTTTCACGAAAGTTGATCAAAAAGTTTGTTCCTTTGACATTGAACTCGAAGTTTGGAAAGTCTAAAAATTTTGAGAAGAAAATTGAAATTTGAGAAAAACTTTGTAAAATAATTGTGTCGAAATTTTGAGTTTCATATCGAAATTTCACAAGAAGAAAGAGTCAGAATTTTGAATTTGGTCTATAAATTATGACGAAGACGACATTTTCAGAAAAACTTTTTCAAAATTTTAATAAAAAAGTCAAAATTTCGAGTCCTTCCAAAATGATGACTAAGTTTTTGAATTGACTAATCAGTTGAGTTGATTGATATATCTCTCGGACGCACATTTTTAATTAAAATTTGTTTCAGACCAAGAAGAATCGCTCTACAGTAAAGTTATTATAAAACTGAGCTTTTTTGTTCAAGAACCTCGTCAAGGTAATTAATTTGCCGCCCTATAAAAGGCCGAAATAGCGTCGGTGAAAACGAAAAAAAAAAACTAAAATATAAAACTTGAAATATAAATGAAGCTTTGTCCGTGCAGACTGGAATTTTAAATTAAACAGGTTGTTAACATGTATACTTTTCCACGTTACATTTATAATATGATACGCTTTTAAAAATGAAATAAAGCATCCTTTCATTAAAAGCGAGACTAATGAAGTTTGTATTAAATGTACACCTCTGGTTCGAGTTATTCGACGTAAACAAGGTCTTTTTGATGCAAACTAGCGTGCATAAACTATAATTACACGTGGTTATTTTAATTAGAATACAAAAAGCCATCGCGGATGAAAGAGATGCCGTTAATGTCCTTTCCCAAGTCACTATTCGTCCGCATTTCATTTTAATAAAATGTCCGCAGCCGAAACAGCAAACGAAAAATATAACATCAACAAGGGAGGCACCTTGGGCCACACTGCTGTTAATTGCATATACATGAGCGAATTTCATATTAATTTCTGATTATATGCTCAAAGTTGGCGACCGCATCGGCAAATAAGACCCGGTAGTCCGAATTTGTATGGAAATAATCGGCAATATCCAAACGCCTCTGCTGTATAACTGGCCGTTTAGCCAACAATTTTTCCTCTGCGCTTGTAGTTAAAAACGGGGATTTTTAATGACGAATCGAGGTCGAAATGAAAATTGCAGTCGGCGTCAACACGTGTCGCTTTAATCGTTAAGTTTTGGTTGTAGGACGTTGCGGAATAGGTGAAATAATCGAAAAAGACGTAAATGATGCAGATTTTGCAAGTGGAGCAACGAGAAATGTGGAAATTAAAAAAATGGGGTGCTCGAGGTTTAAATGGTGAATGCGCCGGAATTATTCAGAAAATCATTGGTTCGGAGTCGCCGACTAGAATATATTAAACGGAAAATCCTCTCACCTGACGAGATTTGTCTCCAAAACAGAATTTCCCAACCAGTGGGGCTCGCCTCCCCAGGAGGGGAAGAGTAAAGAAATCATAAAGGGCGCTAAATATGTATTCGACCAGATTTTGACATCTTTTAAAAAGTGTAGCTTATTGAAATGTTGAATTTTCATAAAGTTTAGACTTATTTCTTCATATTTTCGCTTTTTCAAAATTTTTCCTTTTCAAAATAATTTTTATTTATAGTTCAGTACTTTGACTTTATCAAAATTTCGAGTTTTTTAAATTTTTCACAATTTCAGCATTACTAAAACTGTTTTTGCCTCTATTCATAATTTCGGCTTTTATTAATTTGACTTCGAAAATTGCAACTTTTTGTGAACAGTTTAATTTTTAGGCTTTCAGTATTTTAAAAAATGTCAAGTTTTACGGTTTTATTTCAGAACTAGGAAAACGACTTTTTTTAATTCTCGACTTTTTTCCAAAACTTTTACGTTCTTTGAAAATTTCGACCGTATGAAAATTTCAAATTTTCATAAATGCAGATTTTTTTGGAAATTTAAATATTTTTAAAAATCTCAGCTTTATTGATAATTTCGAAATTCTTTTAAAATTTCGACCGTTTTTTTTACGTTCTCGATTTTTTTTTAATTTTAACTTTTTTTGAAAGTTTATTTTAAAATTTCGAGTTTTTGAGGAACATTTTTTTGCAAATTTTAAATTTCTTTGAATATCGTAACTTCAATATTTCAGTTTTTTTAATTAAACTTTAAAAAAATATCGACTTTTTGCAGATATCAATTTTTTCTCAGAACTCGATATTTTTTCAAAATGTGGTCCTTTTGAAAGGGTCAACTGTTTTTCAAAAATTCTACTTTTTTTTTAAATGTTGAATATTTTTGAAAATTTGGTGTTTATTAATATTTTGAAATTTTCTGAAATTTTTGCTTTTAAAATTTCTAAATTTTTCAAATTGTCGCAAATTATATTTTTTTTTAATTTTGACTTTATCTATTTTTCCAAGTTTTGACGTTTTTGAAATATTAAAACAGTTCTAAATTTTCGAGTTATTTTGAAACTTTTGTTCTTTTCTAAGTTTGGATTTTTTTTTAAATTGCCCCATTTTTGAACTTTGAACACAGGATATACTTCTTCCAGGATTGCACCGTGTCAAAGAACTACTAAAAGTGTTCGACGTTTCGCCCACCATCGTAGGGCGCTTCTTTAGGACCAAAGAAGCAATAAATGAAAAATAAAGCAAGAAAATTTACAAAAATGAAAAATGAAAAAAGGCCAATTTTAAAACATCAGAGCACGGTAACTCAGTACTGTACTGAGTTACCGTAGGGTAGTACGGTACTGAAACGTCGAACACTTTTATTAGTTCTTTGCCACGGTCCAATCCCGGAAGAAGTATATTCTGTACTGACTGGCCGTGGAAACCTTCGTTATTGTGAACTTTGAATATATTTTTGCAGATTTTGAATTTTTTTTTAAATTTTAGTCATATTTTGACTTTAAATTTATACAATTATTTTTTAATTTCAATTTTTTGAATATTTTATTTTTCTTTTGGAAACCTTTGGAAAGTTTTGGCGAAAATTGACAGATTTCTCAAAATTTTATTTAAAAAAGTTCTTTTTAATATTCGCCTTTTTTGAAAATTTTGTTTTTTGAAAATTTCGATTTTTTTTTGAAGATTCATCTATTTTTAAAAGTTTTGAAAACTTTTCGAAATTTTTGAAAATTTTGGTTTTTTCAGAATTTATCTATTTTTCCAAGTTTTGACGTTTTACAAAATTTAAAACTTCGTTCTAAATTTTCGAATTATTTTAAACTTTTGTTCCTTTCTAAGTTTGGAATTTTTTTTGAAAATTTACCCATTTATGAACTTTTAAATTATTTTGGCAGATTTTGAATTTTATTTTAAATTTTCAGTTTTTTCATCATTCTTCAATATTTTCACTTTAATATTATACAATTTTTTTTACTTAAACCTTTTGGAAACCTTAATGTTGGCAAAAATTTAGGCATTTCTTAAAACCTTAAAACTTCATTTAAAATTTTTTTAATTTTCGTCTTTTTTGAAAATTGCGTTTTTTGAAAATTTCGATCTTTTTTGAAGTTTATCATTTTCTCAAAATTTTGAAAATTTTTCGACATATTTGGAAATTTTGTTTCTCAAAAAATTTGGAGTTTTTTAACATGACGCCATTTTTTTAAATATTTGAATATTTTTGATAATTGTGATTTTTTTTTAATTTCGCCTCTTTTTGAAGTTTTTGACTATTTTTCAATATTTCGACTCTTTTTAAAAAATAAATAAGTAGGCAGGAATTTTTTCAACACTTCATTTTTTTTAGATTTTTGATTTTTTAAAATAGCTTTTTTCAGAAAATCTAAACATTTCTCAAAATTTCAATATTTTAAACATTTCGACGGGTTAAAGTTTTGAATTATCTAAAAATACTTTCATCTATTTTTCAAAAGTTCGATATTTTTCAACATTTGCACTACTTTCTAAGACTGTTAACTGTTAGTTTTGATTTCAATTATCTACTTTTATTGCAAAAACTAATTATTTCTATAGTCCAGACGTGGACAAGATAAAAAAGGTTGAAAACCCCTGCTGTAAAAAATCGTTCTCAAATGAATTTTTGACACAAATGCTCTCTTACGAATTAAATGGAATTATAAATTTTCAAAAGATTTCACAACAGGATAATCACGGGCTGAGGAAATTAGGACTGGATATTATTTCTATTCCAATTTTCGAGAATATGTATATATTTTTTTTCAGTTGATGTATCAATTTGAATCAGTATGACAGTGTATGTTGTAAGGTTACTAAGGAAGTTCTTTGGGAAAATTTATTGAGAATTTTATTTGAGTGAGTAAAATATAATAAAGCAAAGAGAAATTCTGAAAACCAGATCCCTGATAAAATAACCCGCGTTTACCATTTATTTATTTATCTAATGAACTATTTTTTCAATAACGACTTCATTTCGACACCGATAGATCCACTTTTACCCGGAGAATCTCATCTAACTGTGTTTTAATCAAGTTATTCTGCTAAAAAAGGTTTCCAACTGACTAAATGACTAACTTCTGTATATTTAAGCACAACGCAAAAGGCAGTAAAATTGACAAACAAGTTTAATAAAATCGGAAAAAGTTGATACTGTTATTATTGGCAAATGGACCTTCTCCTTTGTTGAAAGTGTTCCGAGGACTTCGTGAGGTGCCATAACAATAGAAAGAGCCGTCGGGCGCCATATAAGTGTGATACCCAAGTTGCTGTCCGAGTTTACCTCGCCTCCCAACAATGCCACCTATTATATTAAATCAACGAGCGGCCGTCTCCATTTTTCCATCTCAAAACAACATCGGGCGAAGAGTTGGCCGGATACTCTGGTGCTCCATCATTATCACCTCTCGCGAACAAAAGAAATGAAGAATAGCTTGCGACGAAAAGCACCGCATTAAGACCGGCCACTTGCGACGGCGTTGGCCGCCGCCGACCGCCCGTCTGCCTCCCGCCGGACGTGTCTTCCACTCATATTTCAATCAGGACGAATCAACGATATCAGACTTACGCGCTTTCATTTGTAATTGAATCAGTGCGTCTTTTCACAATCGCGTTAACATAAAGAAGTAATCAATTAATTATTACTAATTACACTGGTAAACAAATTTGAAGTTTTGTCATGTCACATGAGCTTCCTTTGTATTTTTTAATAGTGTTAGTTGTTTGCAGTTTTGAAATGTTCATCACCCACGACATTTGTTTGTTAAATGTTGGAAAAATGATGGATCTTCAGAAGTATAACATAAAAAATGTATTCTTCATTGTGGACTCTTAATAAACATAAAAAATGTGGATTAGCAACTTATAATCTTTGTTTTTCTAGATTGTTTATCTTTTAGTTGATCGCTCTTGATCAAGCAGTAGTAGTCAGTCAACACTCTTGAGTTTAATTTACCCTGATAAAGGTTTTCCATCATTGGAATGTCCGCATAAAACTTTTATCAATTCTTATCACTTAGAGCCCCCCAGAGCCCCCTAAATCGTAGGAATAAAGTCAGGATATGTGTCTAAAAAATGAATCTTGATCCCCATATTGCAACCCAAAGTTTTATACTCCAATAAGTTTTTTAACCAAATATCTTTAGATGTCACTTTTCTGGTAAACCAAAAATTTCCAATTAAATTTTTGAAGCATCTTCATGCTGATTTTTTCAAAACATTTAATTTTTCTTTAAACAACGAGTCTTTTATTACTTTCCTTAATTTGAGGTTCTACTACTACTACTACTACCACTATTACTTCTCTCATTCTAGGGAATTTTCCTTTGAAATAAAAAAATCCATTTTTATTCTGACCCATCCCCTCTCGAAAATATTTGGTAAGCCTAATTTGGTATGAAGTAGTGGCAGAAATATACCAGACAGCTTTACAAGTGTAAATGCTTTACAGTTTTCTATTTACAAATTAAAGATCTACAGTGTAGGACAAACTTTTTCCTAATTGTAATTTTTTTCGATCCCTGATGTCCCATTCACATAAAAGTATCCAAATTTTAATGATAAAAAAGACTTTAAATGAGGAATTAATATGTTCATGATATTATGTTTTGTTTCTGATAAAATGTTTTAAGATGTGAATAATATATGGACTTAAATAAAAACGAACAGTATTTAGGAAGACGACATTTCCAAAATAAATCGTCGGTCATCAGACTAAGTGGCGTAAGTGACATTTATAAAATTTTACAGTAGAACGAAAAAACTAATAGTTACTTGTATAGCGTCGCACTGTCCATTTGAACGCTACGCACCTGCATCATTTTTTATCAGACATTGCAGGGGCTTTGGTTTAAATATTCATCAAATAAAAGTATTCAAAATCCAAGCAGTTGTGACAAAAAAAAATTAAATGCAAGCATGCCTCGTGGCATGTTTATGGCGTTTAGCTACATGTAGCTATCTAAACATGCGAAAAATTTATATTTACACATAACTTAAAATAAAAAAAGTATGGCAAATTTGAAGGCAAATATCTTGAAAACGGTTGCTTGTATCAACATTCAGAAAGTATACCTTTTTTACTTAAAAAATGTGGATAAATAAAAGTATCTATTTAAAATAAATGTACATGGAGGAACAAAAAAGTTGTAATGCTTTAGAATAATACAAGGTGGCGCAGGTGACGCTCCCTATGAGTTACTGGCAATCTGTCAGCAAATTAGAATTTCTTGATCAAAGAAACCTTCCTATGCCAATTTTTTTTATAGTGAATATGTTCATCGGTTATGCGAAAAAATCAAATATTTTTTTTCAAGTTTGACACCCTGAATCACGGTTAATATCAACTTTGGATATAACGTAAATGTGGCTAGATCACGTTATTTTTGTACAAAAAATCCACTCTTGCTCTATGTACCATTACTTATGGTCCATCCTGAATAGTCAATAGTTTTCCTCATTTTCTAACATGTTTTGTTTTTTATCATGCAAAATTATTCGTTGAGTTTTGAAATATTTAATAGCATTTAATTTAATATTTAAATAATATTGCAATTTTTTAATATTTTTTGAATTTGACTTTTTTTTTCAGTTTTCTGATATTTTGAAATTTCATATAATTTTTATAATTCATTTCATATTTTATAGGTTTTGTAATCTGTTGAGGTGTTGCGACCTTTGAAAAATGTTCACGATATTTAGTTTGTCACATTTTTGCATTTCATGTAGAATCCCGAATTCTTCGCATTATGTTATTGTAAAAAATTTTACTTCGATTTTTTATCCTTTTTTATAGTATATCCAAATGTTTTGTGATATGGTTTAGTTTTTCTGATATCTTAGTTAAATTTGTTTACTGTTGGAATTTTTGTAATAGTTTTCAGTTTTTTTTTTCATGTTTCCTAAGAATTAAACTTCAACCGAAAAATTGCGACGTTATTTTAGAAATCATGATATTAAAATCTTTATTATTATTTTTGTTATTATTACTATGGGGTCGGTCATCCCTACAGCACTGAAGCTATCGCTTATTGTGCCCCCCCCCCCCCCACGATTATCTCATAATAGGGCCGTTCTTTTGAAAAATTCCAGAACCTCCTTTATGGGTGTTTCCACTATTGTCTTTGGTTCAGTCAAAGCATTCCCAAAGCTGGAATGTCTGTCCCTTGCCAGAGCCGGACATTCGCATAATATGTGTAAAGGAGTTTCTTCTTCCTCTCCACACATTCTACAAGTAGAATTTTTTTTACGCCAATTGTTGTAAGATGTTTCATTAGGGCACAGTGTCCTGTAAATAGTCCAACTGTCCACCTGAGCTGATTTTTGCTTCACTGTAATAGTTCTCTGGCTCTCTTTTCTGATGGTCCGTCAATGAACTTCCGCGATTGCCTCAGACCATTGACACCCTTCCAGTGAGTGCTGTGTTCTTTTCTTAGGCGTTCCTTTATTACCTCTTTTGCCGCTTTGTAGGCAAACGGACAAGTAGGCTCCGGCCCTGCTAGAAGAAACTCGGCTCCCCTTTTGGCTAGAAGGTCTGCTCTTTCATTTCCTTTAATTCCCCGATGGGCCTCAACCCATCGGAGTATAACTGTATTGTGCTGTGCCAAGTTTTTTTAGCTTATCAACACAATCTTTGACCGTACTAGAGCTTATTTCATAAGCTCTCAGCGCTTTTAATGTTGCTTGGCTGTCGCTGTATATCACGATTCTCTTATTTTTATAAGACCTCTTGATAATTGCTTCAGCACAGGCTGTAATTGCAGTAACTTCTGCCTGAAATACGCTTGCCAAAGATCCCAGGTTTATGTAAAATTCATGCCTTGGTTCTTTGCTGGTTATTCCCGCACCAGTACTTATCTTTGTTTTGGATTCATCTGTGAACCAGATTGATCCATTCTCTCTTTTTGGTTATTAACTGAAGTCCCCTTTCCGGTATTACTACCCGGTAGGGTCTGTGAAAGTTGGGGTTGCTCTTTGCTCTGTCCGATGGCATACTTAACGTATGGTAAAATCTTAATAAATTGGATATTTTACATTTAATCAAATCGCAAGTTTCTTCTCGACTTCTTTTTGGTATTTGAATTTTAATTTTTTCAATATTTCGAATTCAATGTCGAAAATTTTATACAAAATTTAAAAAATTCAAGGTAACTGTTTACACTAAAATTTTCTTGATGCGTGAGAATGCGGAAAGAAGGTACTTAATACGGAAGAAATGAAGACATTTTTGTTAGCCGAGCATGCATCTTGATTAACCCGAAGTGCTGAGGCAATTTACTACTTTGAAGTTTTACTGTATTTTAAAATCGAAGCCATAATTTTGGTGGAAAGGGCTGATCCTTGGTTATCTTCAAAAATTATAATACAATCTGAATCTCTCTGAAGATGATAGTTTGGCTATTGAAACGCGTTAAAGCAACTTTTGTTGTGTTTTTTAATCTTTCTTGGTTTCGGGGGACAAGATTTGTATTTCAATTTTTAAAATCGAAGTTTCAATCAAAGTGCAGATGTGACGTCATCGACAATTTTTTTAAATAGCAACCCTATTTTTTTCTTAATTATTCTTAAAGGATATATCGAGTTACACATGCCTACCAAATTTTAATTTTTTATTCCTTGTCATTTAACAGACGTCAGATGGTCAGCAAATGGTCCTACGGATTTCAATATTTTTTTGTTTTCAGTGATACCATCATCAAGCTGCTCTGTTTAATTTAATTCTTTTAAAATTACCTGATTTCCAACAGCTATTTACGATGACTTTTGGCCAAATCATTTTTGATAATCTTGGGAAATAATAATCTTTCTGCGCAAGCACCAGTTGTTGGTCTTTTATAGAAAAGAATTAGTACAACTTATCATTTATTTTTTCACCATGTTTACTAACGAAAATTCTTGTGTTATAATCTACGGCCTTTGTAATAATTTCTTTTATAATAATCTCAAGTCTCCATCACATATTATTACATCTTTCATAAGAAATAACTTAATTCCACTAGTTATTACTTTCCTAGAGCCCTAGAGCCATTCAAACTTTCCCTGGCGTTATGGGCTAACTTTTCACGATGGGCCCCAGCGATACTTTGTCAACTTTGTTTATGAATATTTGGAATCGAACTCGTAATAACTATCCAGAACTTGATAGCTTTATTAGCTGAGATATATCCGAATACAAATGTTTCGTATAATTCATCGCCGGATCAGATTATGATCCGCTAGTGATGTAAAAGTTCCATGCTTCTTACATTATTCACAAAAAGAATAACGCCCATAACTCGCCTCGTATAAGCGACAAGAATAAACCACACCTTAACAAATAGACGTGGGCTTATAAAAAGCGTTTAAAGAAGGTTTCCGTGTGGCTGGACAGAAGCTAACAACGGCTGATCAATGATCTGCGGTCACACGTCATCAACGGTGGCCAACGATCTGAAAGGATCGTTTCCTTTTGCCCAGATTCAATGGGTTTTCATCGCCGCAATTACTCTTTGAATATTTTATGGGGATTCCTAGTTTCGTTTGCTCAACTCCTCCGCTAGTATTTGCCTCATTCTAAAACGCTTCTTTCCCATTCCAAAACGCTTCATCCCCGATCCAAAACGCTTCGTCCCCGTTTCCAAACGCCGTCTGTATCTCGCGCGCCGAATAAACTTTATTATTATTAAGTTTAAACGCACCATTCCAGTTTGAAGAACTAGCGATAAATCACCTATCCCTTCGTTTAATTTCACCGAGCAATCAATTTCAGACGGCGATAAAAATAATATAAACCTGGAGACGTGGTGTCAATTGCATTTTTATGTTTTCTTTCGCGCGGGACAAGGAGGAAGAGAACAACACATAAATAAATTTCCACGACGTATAAACTGCTTCGGAGTTTGATTACAACACTTTAATTCAATATCGAAGTATGCATACAATTTATGCTCTTAAATAGCTTCGGCGTTTCGAACTTTTAATCAATTTCACGACATGCGAAAGAATTTCCGCTTATTGTTTGTTTCGCACGGAAGATAAAACTAAACACGAACGTAAAACTCTGAGAAAGTTATACATTGTTATAAATTGTATAAACAGTTTTCTTCAAAATCACGTTTTTATAGTCATTTATACTTTACAAATTTTTCATAATTGTGTACAGAAAAAAATATTCGGAAGGTCTTTGACGGAAGCAGTGATGGCTCGTGACTGCTTAGCACGGGTGTGCACCAGGAGGTCCAGATATCCGACAACGGAAATTTTTTGCAAAATGTTTCTAAATCATATCGAAAATTAAGTACACAGAACAAAAATTGAAAAATAAGTAAGGGTTTTAAGTCGTTAATAGCTCTAGAAGTACGAGTAGGGTAACCTTGTGAAGAATTCCCAACTAAAAAGTACTTCACATCTCATCAGCTACTCACCCTATACAATATTCAAGTTAGGCCAATACTACAGTACTGTTCTCATGTTTGAAATTCAACCCCAAAGCACATTTTAGCTCTTTTGGATTCAATTCAATAATTGATGACGGGAGTCTGTGCGATTCTCTTGAAACAATGGAGCACAGGCGGATGATTGGTGACTTGTCCCTTTTCTACATGTACTATCATGGAAGATGCTCGCAGGCACTAATAGGATTGATCCCCCCAAGGGCAAGATTCTTGAGGCATACAAGACTGTCAGAGACAACAAATTCCTGTGCGGTCCAGCTTGATACAGTGAAGACTTCTGTCTACGGAGACTCTTTCTTCTATAGAACTTCCAAGCTGTGGAACTCTTTAAAGGAATTTTCCCCAAAAATTACAACCTATCCTTTTTTAAAAAGGCGGTTCATCGCCATATATCCTTGTTTTCGCATCCTACACGCAATGCTGCTTTGAAGGCATAATGGGGTTACCCTTTGCGAGTAGATTAACCTTAAAAAAAACTAACATCCCCACAACCATTCTGGTAAACTACGTGGACTTCTGTTAAGCTTTTTTGACACGGTTTTATTAGTTTCCTAATTGTTTTCTACTTGCTTAGTTATTTGATCTGGTCTAGAAGAACCCATTTTTTAGTTCTACCTTAATGTCATGAGTCAGTGTCTAGTTTTTATTAGTTATATTGTTTTACTAAAAGAATTCACAGTTACAGTGTTACTAAATATCCAAAAAATATAATATATTGCGCACGTGAAAGCTATCCGTATTTCTTCAAACTTTTAATTTGTCCACACTAGGAGTGTTGGTTGGTTTTCCCACATTTGCGAATGCACATGCGAATGCCAATAATAATTTCCAACATTCGCGAATGCGAATGCGAATGTAGACATTTTCACTAACACTTGTAAAATTTTGTGGGAAAAGTCGCAATTTTGATAATACATCTAATTTGGAGAAAAAACAGTTTCGAAAATTATTTCTCTCATAATTTTTGTTTTCATTTATATTTTGACATAATTTCGAAATTTACAAGAAATCTTTTCTTTAAATTTCGTAAAAATATTTTCTCCAAATTTTTTATATTTTGCTTAAAATTTCAGTCCACTTTTAAAAAAATAAAAGTATTTTGAGAAAAAGTCAAATTTTGTTGACATTTAGTCGAAGCTTGGAGAATAAGATTTTAAGAAACAGGTTGAAATTTCTGGACCGACTAGATTTCTAGAAAAAGTCGAAGTCTCTATAAAATATTAAAAATTTCCAGTACAGTTCAATTTTGAGAGAAAAAGTAGAATTTTGATTACAAAGTCGTAATTTCGAAAAAGACGAATTATAATAAAAACCTAGTTTTGGGATAGTCAGAATTTTTGAGAAATAAAATTTAAAATAGAAACTTGACATTTGGGAAAAACTTGAAAAACATTGAAATTTCGAGAAAGACGATTTTCGGGGTAAAAACCGAAAGTTTCAAAAAACCAAACACATTTTGAAAAGGAAAATCAAATTTTCGAGAAGAATATCGACATTTTGAGAAAAAAATCGAAATTTCGAGAAAAATATCGACATTTTGAGAAAAACATCGAAATTTAGTAAAAATTCGAAATTTCCCTGAAGTTCAAGTTTTGTCGAAATTTGAGAGAAATGGCAAGAAAAGGCGAAATTTTAAAAAGCAAATCGACATTTGAAAAAACAAGTCGACATTTTTCAACTGCCTGAGTGAAGAACAAGCTCCTCCCCCCCTACTCTACTGGGATGTCAAAAAATATCCACTATTGAGATAAACATTGAAATTCTGAGAAACAAGTTAAAAGTTGAATTTTGTGAAATTTTCCTCTTAACAAAAATTCATAACTTTTAAAAAATATTTTTTAAATCTTTCAGGTAAATATTTTTGCAAAAATTCTTACTTATTATCCTAAGATTTACCCAATTTCGAGAAAAAGGCAAAGATAAACAAGGCGAAATTTGTAGAAAATCTAATTAAAAAAAAAAAAGTTTCAATTTACAGAAAAAATCGAATTTTGAGAAATAACGAAATAAAAAAAACGAATTTTAAGATAAGAATTCGAGATTTTGGGAAGGTGGGATTTTGATAAAAGAAGTCGAATTTTAAAGCAAATTCGAAATTTAAAAAAAATGTGAAACTTTGTGCACAAATACAGGTTTGGAGGAAAAAGTCGAAATTTTCAGGAAATTTTTGGAAAAGTTTCCCGCAGTTGAGAATATAAATTTTCGAAATTTTGTATGAACCAGGGGAAAGCAAGCGCTCCACACCCTGCCCTTCTGTAACTAGCTAGTAGGAAAAAAAAACAAGGGACTTCAAAAATACTTTTTATTAGGTAGGACCAGATAAGGGTCCGCGGACCTCAGGTTAAGAAACCCTGCCTTAGCAGTTGCGTTGTTATTTCATAAGCAATGTCCCGTTTTATTGCCAAGTACATTCGCAATATATTCGCATATTTTCTTGCGAATGGGGATGCGAATATTAAAAAATATGCGAATATTCGCGAATGCGAATGCGAATGTGAATGCGAATGCGAATGCGAATATTCATTACATCACTAGTCCACAGTATTTAAATTTTTTCAAAGTTTGAACTTTAAAAATGAGATTTAAAAAATATCAATTCAAGTTTATGAAACATCAAAGTCACTTATTCTGTATTTTTAATTTAATTTTGACATTTCGTCTTTATTAATAATTTGACTTTTTGAGAAAAAAAATTAGACATTAGCTGTCAGCATCGATGTTTTGTAAACATCGATAAATATCGATTATCGCTACCCAATAGCAAAACAGTCATAATTTTGTGGATCGGCAACAAAACAATTATATATATATATGTATGTGTATAATTATTCGTTTGCCTCAGAAGCGAAACCTGGCGTTGTTTTTCAAATATAAACAAGCAGACTGAAGTAAAAAAGGGCTCTCGTCGAAGTAAGCGGATTAATAACGGAACGTCCAAGGGTGCGATAACGCCCGTGAGTCATCCGATTTAGCGTCATCTGAAGAAATGGGGGCAATGATGCGGTCTTTCGTTATAAATACAATTATTAATAGCTGACTTACCTTCAACTATGATGGATTGTTCGTAAACGCTGTGCAACCGAGCGCCGACATTAAATGAGTATCGTAAATTAATCCAAAGTGTGCTATGAATGTTACTCCTAATCACAGCCAATATAGAAATATCTCCCGCTCCGCCGTTTCGCCGAACCTCCTCATTCGGAAAGCTTTTAAATCCATTTAGAGTTTCATAACTAGTTTGGTTGATGGGGCTGCCAACGTCAGTCAATATTTGGAAAATTCGTCGAGCCACCGTTGGCAGCAAAATTATTTCATAATTATAAGAACTTTTGCATGATTTCTAGGCCAAAACTGCCAATTCAAGAAAAAGTATAATCAACTTGCTTGTTAGAAGCATTTATTCTTTCAGATTTAAGGAGATGGTAAAAACAAATTGATGGATGCGCCGGGTATTTACTTGATTGACTTACTGACTACTTCTTTCAGGTTAGATTTTGCCCCACCCGTAATACCTGAAAACTAATCATATGTTTGAATGTATTAATCTAATATTTCAACAATTTATCGCCCTTAATTACGATTTATCGCCCTTATATATTTCATCTAAAAGCATAGGAAATTTTGGTCCGCTGATTTCATTAAGAGCACAAATGTTCTAAAATTAAATCAAACACCACTTTAGTAGGTGATAAATTACCTTTTCACCCATTCACATCCTTCAGTGTGGGGTGCTTCATATAATACCAAATCTAATTATAAAAAATATATCGCATATGGATGCTGTTTATCACAATAGATCGGTGCGTTGGGGGATCTGTGGGAATCGAGACGAAAACACAAATGAATCATTGTGCAGGGATTTCGGACGCGTGCCGAAGAATAGAAGTTGTAGAGTCACGTGCGGTCCAAGGTACAGCGATTAGTGAGGAAGGAGAATGACATCAATAGATAACGAACTTACGCGACGATTCTCCACACCGTGGCGCGCTGCGACAATTTGTCGCGGACCAATTGTGACAGATTTCAATTTTGAAAAGTCGCTCAGTCTGTTCAACATATTCACACTGATTTAAATTAACGTAAAAGTGTCTCAAATATGCAGAAACGTGTTACTGTAGACTAGAAAAAATATGGACAAACTGTGGTCAACACTGATCTTATTACACGAACTCTGATAGGTAATTGTGTTTGAACTATCTACCCCCATCATGAAACCATACTTATTTTTTTTACATCACCTCCAGTTTTCTCGTGACACTCCATATATTATTTACATCTTAAAAATTTTTATCAGAAATACAACATAATATCATGATAATATTAATTCTTCATTTGAAGGCTTTTTTATTATTAAAATTTGGGTACTTTTTATGTGAATGGGACAACAGGGATCGAAAAAATCACAATTAGGAAAAAGGTTGTCCTGCACTTTCATGTTTAATTTGTAAATAGAAAACTGTAAAGCATTTACGCTTGTAAAGCTCTCTAATATATTTCTACCATCACTTCATATCAAATTAGGCTTACCAAAAATTTTCTAGAAGGGATGAGTCCCAATAAAAATGAATTTCTATATTTCAAAGAGAAATTTCCCAGAACGAGTGAAAGAGTAATAATAGTAGAACCTCAAATTAAGAAAATTAATAAAACACTCGTTGTTTAAAGAAAAATTTAATGTTTTGAAAAAATCAGGATGAAGATGCTTTAAAAATTTAATTGGAATTTTTTTGGTTTACCTTAAGAGTGACGTCTAAGGATATTTGGTTAAACATTTTTTATTGGAGTATAAATCTTTGGGTTGCAATATGGGGATCAAGATTCATTTTTTAGACACTTTGGGAGACCCTAAATAATAGGAACTGATAAAAGTTTCATGCTCATATTCGAATGATGGAAAAACTTTATCAAGGCAGATTAAACTCAAGGGTCTTGACTGACTACTATTGTTTGATCAAGAGGGACCAATTAAAAGCTAAATAATCTAGAAAAACAAAGATTATAAGTTCCTAATGTACATTTTTTATGTTATATTTCTGGAGATCCATCATTTTTCAAACATTTAACAAACAAATGTCGTGGGTGATGAAAATTTCAAAACTACTTATTTTAAATTAGAACAACTAACACTAATAAAAAATACAAAAGAAGTTCATGTGACAAGACAAGGCCTCAATTTTGTTGCCCAGTGCTATACACCGTGCTTCTCCTTGGAAGCTGAAAATGAAAAAGTACATCTTTCATCTTGTTAACGAAAAGTACCCTGGAGCATTCCCAATAAAAAGATTATTTTTTATGGAATGTTTTAGTTTTTCTATCGAAATTTCAATGTTATTCTAAAAATTTGTGAAATAAATTCGAAATTTTACTTTTTAGATATTTAAGGATTAAACCTCGAAATTTTTTCCGAAATTTTGTCTTTTTAGGGTTTGGTAATTTAAAAGGAAAAACTGAACCTTTATAATCTTACTCTCATGTCTGTGGTAGAGATTTTCCTCGAAAACACTGAAAAGGAAAAATTTGAAATTTTGCACGGCGTTAGTTCTCGATGACACAAAAACACCGCCAGCCAACGATTAAAAAAAAAATTTTATAATAAAAGAGGGGGGTTAATTTGGTCTCTGCAAATTCAAGTTTTAGTTAATATATCATTTGAAAGAGCTTCTCTAGGGATCATAAAATATTTTTTTAATAATTTTCAGTCTTAAATATATAGCTCAAAATATGTCAAGAAATGACGCCCCCTTCCCCTGTTCTAAGAATCTAAAGATGAAATTTAAATTTTAATAGGATTAGTGGGTATTGAGCCATAGATTTTCGGAAAATTGCAGGTTTTTTGATATTGTAATAGTTGTTGAGAAAAAAATATTTTATGGAAAAATAAGTGCATTCCAAGACATGTTGACCCATATAATAATTTTTTTTTTCCAAATAAAAAGCTTGATTTAGCTGAAAAATAGAAGATCAAATTTGTATGTTTTGTTATTTTATTTAGATGACCGTTTTCGAAGTTAGTACTAGTTCAAGCAAACCAGTAATTTTGGTTAGAATCGAACATTTAAGCGCGATCCGAGGCGATTTCATAAACTGTGTTAGTCATCGACTTATTGCGAATTGCAAGTGAATGCTTTTTATCCTAGACATTAATTAGCAACACAGTTACCAGTTCTACAAATATTTGGATTGATTGTAAGAAAAAGTGTGTATATCTAAAAATAGAGATTTTTTTATTTTTCAATTACGACACAAGAAAATTCGAATAAAATTTCAGATTCATAAATTAGTAAAAATTATTTCATTTGATCTATTGACTGTTTCCTGTAGTAATTAATATGAAACCCTAATTCTGCGAATTCGACTTGCTCTTGACTGAATTTTTTTCCTTTACTTCCTATTTTAGTGGAATGGATTTGCCCTTGGTTATCAGAGAGATCTCTTTAAAGATGATAGCTTGGCTATCGGAACGCGTTAGAACAAACTTTGTTGTGTTTTTTAATCTTTCTTGATTTCAGTGAACAAGATTTGTATTTCAATTTTTGAACTTCCTAGTTTAAATTGAAAATGTTTACTCCTCAGATCTTCATAGTCTTAAAATATCGACCTCAGTATGTAAATTTCAACTTTTCTAAGAAATTTTAAGTTCAAAATTTAAATTATTATGATGTTGTTCCTGAAATGTGTATTTTAAACGCTAAAATTTCAAGAAAACATTTAATATTCTAATTTAAAAGTCGAAAATTTTAAATTAAGGGAGATGAAGTGTTAGGAGTAAACCTGAAATAGTTTAATTTTCAATTTGTCCGACTGTAATCTTGAAATTGCCATTTTTCCAGATTTTTTTGATTTTAAAAAGCAAAGGTTTTGCTTCTAAAATATCTCACGTTTTCTCGCAATGTCAATTTAAACTTAAATTTCAACTATTTTATGAAAACTTGGAATATATCAAAATTTTGTTCCTTTTAACAACCTTTGTCTTTTATGAAGGTCAGGTCTTTCTAGCAGTTTCAATTTTCTTTTGTCAAGCTAGAGGACCAAAACCGGAAATCAGTTATTTTCCCAAATTTAAAATGTCTTTTTCCTTAGTATCTCTTCATTGATTTTGAATTGTTTTTTCGAAAATAGATTAAATGTTAAAATGTCATTTTTGTAGAATTTTTTACTTTCTGATTTAAAAACTTCTATTTTAATTTTAAAGTTTCGAATTTTTTACCTTAAATAATTTTAACTTAAAGGGTAAAAAAAAATTATTTTTGACTTGAAATTTTGTAATTAAAATCTAAATTGAAGATAAATTTTATATCGTATTTTTGTTTTTATTCCTTCAAATTGTAATTGAAAATTTCGCGAAAAAAGTCCAATTTAATAAAAAGTCTTTATTTCGAGCGACTCAAAACATAGGAAAAACAAACTGAACCTATTGATAAAAATTTTGAACTTTCCAATAAAAAGTCGAATACTCGAGTTTTTATCAAAATTCCACAATTTTCCACAACTCGTAAGATTGCGGTCTACATTTCGAAAAATCATTTCCAGAAAAAGTATCAAAATGGGTTTGGAGTCAACAATTTAAAAAAAGCCACAAATTGGGAAAAAAGTAAATCTAACAAAAACATTTTCTTTTTCAAAATTTTGAGCTTTTCTAGGAGTCTTTTAAGTTTTAAGCCAAATTTCGAGCAAATCGTGTATCTGAAGACAAAACCAATATTTCGAAAACAAAGTACAAATATTGAAATTTTTTACGTAAATGTTAATTTTTTGCAAAGGTTTGTTCTTTTTTTCAACATGCCGAGTGCAAACTTGAAGTTTTTAAGTATTTTTTTGTCTTTTGTAGGTCTAAGCCGTAAAAAGAAGTCCAAAATAGTTAAACTGAAAACTACATTGTTTCACTTTTTTTAATTGTGTTTTAATATCGATATTTTAACTTTTCTGAAAGTTTTCAAGCCAGAAATTAAAAATGTCAACTATGAAGAAACATGGGAGTTTTACAAAAAATAAATTAAAAAATTCCGTTACGTAAAATATTTCAATAATGTGTTTCTTTTTTTGTCCACGTTACGTGATTAAACTTTATTTAAACAATACATTCATTTCAATAAATATTGTTCCCAATTTAGGAACAAATTTCCAGTTTTCAGGTAAAATTTCAAGAAAAAACTCAAAATTTATAAAAACCTCTTCTCGAAATTTCGATAAAAAGTCGACATTTCGATATTTAATATCAGAATTTCTAAAAAAAATCTAAATGTCCTGAAAATCAGTCGAAATTTTGGGATCGAAACCAACTTTTTTATTCATTTTCATTTTTAAACAACCCAAAAAATATCGAGCCTAATTTTAAAAGAGAACAAGCTTATAAAATAATGTCGAGTTTAAAGTGGAAATTTAGAAAAAAAAGTAAATTTTGAGATTATGATCCACACTTCCAAAAAAGTAAAAATCTCTAGACATTGAAATTTTAAATTTAAAAGTTTAGAGTGTTAAATATGAAAGAATAGTCAAAATTTCCAAAACATTAAGGTAAAAAAAAATTCGAAATTTTTGAAAAATAAGTCGACATTTAGAGATTAAATGTAGAAATTGCGTAAAAAAGTCAAAATTCTTTAAACAAAATCTGAATTTTGGGCTTTATTCTAGCCATACCTAAATCTATCTAAAGTTTTCAAGTCGCAATTATGAATGTAATTACAAAAAATTAGAATAAATTTAAAACCCCAAAGGGTAAACTTCAAAAAAGGCTAAGTTTCGAAAAGAAAATCCAGAAATAAATCTTGGAAATAAAGCACTTGTGAAAACTGCAGTCAAAAGTTTGAAAGGAAACCAAAATGATCCCAGAAATTCAGTTTTCCTCTTCAAGAGGAAATTTCGATTATGGCGTTTGCCCTTGAAAAAAAGTGGAACTTTCAAAATTAAGGTCGAGATCTCGCAAAAGTCAAGATCCTAAAACAAAGTCAAAACATTGAGTCTAAAATCAACAATTTTGGAAAAACCTAAATAGCATAATAACATAACAAGAAAAAGTTGAAGTTTTAAGAAACCACACAATTTATTTAAAACATTTCTGGAAATTTCCAGATGCACATTTCGAAATTAAAGTTGGAATTGCAAAGAAAGCACAATTATAATCGGCAAACTCCAAATTGCGAGTTAAGATCACAATTTAAAAAAAATTGCGTTTTCAACCTTGCTCTCTAGATTTTAAATTAAAGTAGAAATGTCGAGATTAAAGTAGAAACGTAAGAAATCAGAATTTCTAAATAAAAGTCGAAATTTCAGCTAGCAATTATCTCGAAAACATTACACCACACGCATTCACTTCAAGAGCATTGTAAAAGATTTAGAGATAGAGTTAGATAATATTGAATAGTTTGTGTGCCAAAATTAAATAAACTTTTAATTCTGGAGCTTGAACATAATTGATGAATAAAGGAAAACATATTTAAATAAGCTTCAACATCGCGCAAGATTTTTTTGGGTAACCGGACATCACCTAAAATTTTATTTGACTTTCTCATTTAACTTTGTTTTTTAAACGTTTGAAATTTCGATATTTCACGAAATATCAGTCATTGGGAATCACTGTTTAGAATATCATATGCCACAAACTGATTCTGATAAGATTTAACTTTAAAATAAAAGTTAGCATAGTTAACTTTGACCAAATAAAATAGCCTAAAAGGTATCCGAGAGAATAATTTGCCTAATCATGAAAATTTCATCAACATCGGTTTAGCTGTTTTTGAACTTGGTCTTTTGGTCCTTTTAAGGGTAAGGATATTTATAATATGTAAAAAATGATATGAGCTTATAAAATGATACATTTTGAAATCAACTTTAACTTTATTCAAATTTAATATAGCCGAAGCGCATCACGCCACGAAATGAGACAAATTTCATTTTTGAAAAATCTCGCAGTCTATCCAATGTATCACAAACGAGTTAAATTTTCAATTAAGCGTAACAATCTCAAGGTGGGAGATATATCCCGTATTATAGCGACTGTCGGGCGGCAAAGTGCGTGGCGATACATTTTTATCGGGAATTTTCTGGTGAGAATGTATATTTACGCACGGGATCAGCCCCGTTTCACAATCACAGATCCATATTTCAGATTTATGTTTTCTCACTGATTCACCGACGTCACATTTCAAGTCGCTATTTCTTATTTCGTGTTTTCAAGGGTACACTCGGGCCGATTGAGGGCTCATAAAAATAATTTGACTTGCAAAATTTCGCGCCGTTTCGCTGCCTATAAAAATCGGTTATTTATCAAACAGATTTGGCTTACGCCTTATCTCGATATATTAGACATTTTTCATAATTATTTACGACGCACCACTTAGAAACGTATACATATATTAAGATATTTGTTGATGTTCTATCGAAAATTTTATACTACTTGTTATTTCATAGCTCTCTTTCCATTTCATTTTCTGCCCTTTCTTGTATTTTTATAATTCAGTCACAAGGAAGCAGGCGATGTATTTGGAGGCAACATAAATCAGGAGAAAATTTTCTTTGTAAATTTCAACTGTTTTTTTAATTCAAATTTCTAAAATTTTAACTTTATCTCAATATTGGACATTTTTTGACGCCACATTGACACATCTTCCTCTGATTCTAGCAAATTTCGATTTTTTCTTAAAATTCGATTTTTTGTCTAAATTTTGATAAAATGTTATCATTTCTAGAAAATTTAGGATTTTTTTTCCCAAAATTTATAACTTTTTCGTAAAATTTTGATCATTTTCTTGTCTAATTTCGTCTTTTTCTTGGAGTTTCGATTTTTTTTCAAATTTAAACTTTTTTTCTTAAAATTCGACTTTCTCTAGAATATTTTGACTTTGGTCCATTTCAAAGTTCCTCAAAATGTCACTTTTTTTTCAAAATTCCGTTATTTTTCTGAAGATTAAGCTTTTTCTGAAAATCTCGATCATTTAGAATCTAATTTTTTATAAATTTTGACCAATTTCTTTAAGTTTGCCATTTTCGCGAATATTTGATATTTATACAAAGTTCGCCTTTTTTTTGTAAATGTGCCTTGTTTCTTAAAATTTTCTCTTTTTCTCTTTAAGTAGTCTTTTTCCCGAAATTAGCCTTTTCTTCAAAATTCCTCTTTTTCATCGATTTTATTTTCGAAATTGTGCTTTTTGGACTTTTGTTTCAAATTTCGTTTATTTATTTATAAATTTCGCCATTTTTCTTAATATTTGCCTTTTTCAACAAATTTCGACTTTCATCTCAAAAAGTGATGTTTTTTCGATTCTAAATATGTCGACCCTTCTCTCTAAACTGTATCTGAAAGTTAATAAAGTTAAAAAAGTTGTAAAAATATTTTTGGGGATTTCAACGATCTAAATTGAACTTCTTTACTGAATTTTAAATTTTGAGAACAATCTTTCTGGAAATTTAAATCTTTCTTTGTCAAAATTCGGTTTTTTCCTAAATTTGCGTCCTTTCGCAAGATAAAACCTCTGAAAATTTTGACTTTTTTCGAATTTTCGACATTTTTCGAGTTTTTGAGAAAATTTTTATTTTTAATATGATTTACCGAAAATTTCGAATTTCGATAATTTTTTTCGCGATATTCGGCTTTTTAAAAATTACTATTTATCTCCCAAAATTCCAATTTTTCTCTTAAAATTGGACTTTTTTTACATTTGGAATTAATCCAGAAAATTCGACCTTTTTCTCGAAATTGCTACGAATTTTTTAAAAACCATATTTTTTTCCAAGTCCATTTTGTAGATCTCTATTTCTTTCGATTTTTTTTTTTAATTTTGATTTCCGGTAATTTCAACTTGTCGCTCGAAGTTTATCTTATTCTCCAACTTTTCACGTTTATTTCAATATTCGATATTTTCTGTTTATCTACTACTACTACTAGAAAATTTGTTTACTTTTCTAAAATTGGATCGAAATTTTAATAAAAATCTAAAAATGTTGAGAATAACATTTTTGTAAATTTTCAGAAAAGGTGTCTTCTTTTTTAAATAAAGTAAAAATTCTAAGAGAAAAATTTTTTAAAGTTGCTATTTTCTTTTCTAAATTTGACTTATTCTGGAAGTCGTCACTTTTTTTAGAGAAAACGACTTTTGGAAATTTGGCTTTCTTCGACATTTCGACATTTTTTGAAGTTCTCTAAAAGTTTCTTTTTGAGATTCGGCTATGTTTCGAAATTTCGACGACTTTAATCTGGAAATTCGATCTCCCCAATTCATGTAGTTTCTAAGTGAAAATACACATTAGTTCTTTTTTTACCCATCAATTTTTCAGAATAATTGTCCTCGCTTGAAGTAAATCCTGCCTACGCCTATGCATGGGGGATATTAAGAGTAACATTATGGCTAAATATAGAGATCATTTTTACCATGAAAAAGACAACAATGAGGCACAAAGAAGTAATAGATAAATTAAGAAACAATTCCGCTAAAGTTTATTGAGATCGTAGATGTTATGCGAGGCAGTCTAAAACACAATCATCACTAGATACAAAGAACATTTTTATAATGTACATAAAATAATATAATAACAAACAAATTAACTAGAGCCTGAAAATTTTAACCAAGGAAAAAATAATATTCAGTTATTTCCAGTGCACACCAGAACTCAAATTACGTTGTTATTGAATCTGAATATGTTAAATTGTGGTACAAACGTGCTAACCTGCTCGAATTATTTCTTATCTCTTGCTAATTTTAACAGTTTCATTGAATCCGATTACGTTTACAAAAGTCAATCGCAAAAATCAGACTAATGCTTCCAAAATTTTGACCGAATTAATTAAGCAAACCTCGTCAACTTCAAAGTTGACCTCGCATATTTTATAACACTGCATAACACTTCGTTTTCAATTTGTTATTAAGTGAGAGATATTCTGCTCTGTTGACAAAGCAAACATTAACATTTGGTATTAGATCTGTTGAACATTGACAAAACAGGCACAGAGGTGTGACATTGTATTAGCATAAGCATTAATAAGAGAATTAGTTCTAGTGAACGACTTCAGCTACAGCGGAGCATGTCGAATCTGGGGGGAAGTGCCGGCGACATACGTCCAGTTTAAGTGACATTGCATCCCACCCACCCCTCTTTTCGACGGTCGCACAGGAGAGCAGCTTCACCTCGCTCTACGTGCAAATACAAATGCAAGCGGGGACTATCAAAACCAAAGGGCTGAGCACCCCTGCAGAACTAATCGTTCTATAACTGTGCCGGCTACTGGCAGTCAACCCGCCGTGTGCATCCCCTAAATTTTAATCGAATGCCGGCGATATCTTTCAAATGTCGATCGACTCAGTTGAAGTGTCCACAAATTTTTAATGTGGTATATCTTATGAGGAAGATTTCCACGACTACAGATATAATTTTCCTGGACTAGAGTTGACAACACAAGTTGATCACCCGAAACCATAAGATTATCATACCCTATCAAAAGCCTCTCAACGCACCTAAATGAGTTTTGTTTTACTTAAAAAAGTCTAGCGTCAAAATCTTAACTTTTTTCTTGAATTTTCGATTTTAATTTCGAATTTGTAAATTTGCAACGGTGAGTGAATGTCGGATTTAAAAATCAAAACTAAATTATATAATTTAAGTGGAACTTTCAATAAATCTCGAGCACTCGAAGTTTCGAGAAAATTTTTTTTCTAAAATTATTATTATAATATTTTGAAAAGTAATGAACACGGAAAGTTTTAAAAGTAAGAATTTTTTCAACCTTAATAACAAGGTTTCGATGTTAAACTTAAAATGTCCACTTCGAAGGTAATACTTCTATTGTAAGTTTGACAAGAATTTGTTTTAGAAACTCCAACGTTCACAACATTTCGACTTTTATTTTAAAATTTCGACTTTTAAAATGAATGTTTTGAGTTTATTTCCAATCTAAGTTACCCATTTTGAGTTTAAAGTAGAAATTTCGACTTTAAATAAGACATTAAAATTTTTAAAACGAGCTTCAGAGAAAGGTTTTATATATCTCAAAGTTTTTATCAAATATTCGACCTGATTTTTAAATTTTGTTGTTGTAAAATACTTTTTTAGAAACTTTACAGTTTTTTACACGTCTAAACATTATTTTCGAAATTTAAACTTAAACTTCGACATTTGAAATTTAAAGCTAAAATTTCAGTTTTAAACTTCCCATTTTGATAACAATTTTCTGAAAAATTTCAATATATCTTAGACTTTCCTGTAAATTCAAATTTACATAGTCCCAAACAATTTTAAGAAAAAGAGTTAAAATTTTTCTGGAAATTTTATTTTAAAAAAACTCAAACTTTAGATAAATTGTAATTTGTTTTAATAATGTCTCAAACTGTTGATTTTAATGTCAAAATATCAGGGTATTTCCAGTTAAATTTCATTTCATGATCTCTAAATTTACTGTTTCTTTAAATATTGACATATACATTATAGACATTACCAGTGTAAGATCGATAATAAAAAACACAAAAGTCCTAAAATAGAATTTTCGAACTTAACCTCAAAATTTGTTATTCAAATTTCAACTTTAATAACGAAATATAAATATTAAAGTTGAAAATAAAAAAATAATGGAAACCGTAATTTTAAAATTGTAATTCCGAAAACAAAGTCACTGTTTAAAACAATGGTTTCCTATCTGTTTTCCTTCCAGACTATAAAAAATATATTTATCTATGTTCAATAAAAGTCGCACTTTCTAAATCTCAAAGAGTGGCCAAAACAATTAATTCGAAAATTTAAAAAAGGATGCCCAAAAATTCAATGTTTTTAGGAAAGTTGAAATTTTAACGAAACAAAATGTTTAAAATACATTAAAATTTTGAGTATACTAGAAAATTTTGAAAAAACTCGGATTTTTGAAAAACTTGGGTACAAATCTTGTCCCCTGAAATCAAGAAAAGTTAAAAAACACAACAAATGTTGTTCAACGCGTTTCGATAGCCAAGCTAACATCTTCAGAGAGATACTGCTGAAGATACTGAGATTTGTATTTCAATTTTTGAAGATAACAAAGGACAAGTTCGTTCCACCAAAATTTTTGAGAAATTTCAAAATTTTTACACGTAAGAAAAAAAAATCAAAATTTTCAACAAACCGTTGCAATTTTAAAAACAGTTCTTATTCTTTTTTTATTAATTAAATTTTAAAAAAATCAACATTTTTGAAAATATTTTAAAAATTAAAAAAACGGTCGAACCTTTAATAAAAGTCAAATGTTTAAGAAGTAAAAATTTTGAAAAACAACGAAGATTTGAGAAAAAGACAACAATTTTAAAAAATCCCACGTTTTGAAATAAGAAGTTCTAATTTTGAAATAAAATCGCGAAAAAAACGTCACTTTAAAAAATCGACAATTTTTGAAGTCAAATTAAAAAAAAGAGTCGAAATTTAAACAAAATTTTTTGATAATGTTGAAATTTTGAGAAATTCAAAATTAGGAATAGGAGAAATTATGTAATAAGTAAAAAAATTTATTTTTGAAGGTAGACATATTTTTAAAAATGCGAAATTTATAAGAAAAGTCGAAATTTTTGAAAAGCCTAACCCAGCAGGAAATTTTACAGTTTCTAGTAGGTCAGAATGTGTCCGAATATACATTGAACCCTCGTCTCTGTTATGGCCTCTTTACTCTCTCTGGGAGGTTCTGGCTTAAAACCAAGTTGAATTTCTAGCAAAATAAATGATGAAAAGAAATGTTGACATTTTCAACCCTTACTTCGTGGAATTCTTTAATATTCATAACTAATAAACTTTATTAACGATCAAAAAGCAATTCATATTAAAAATTCCACAATGATTCGATAAACTAACAACGGTCACGGTAAACTAACAACCGGTCTCGCCGATGGTGTAGTAATGCGAAACCTGGTGTTACCAAATATTTATCGAAATCTTGTGGAATTTTTAATATCTGTTGTTTTTTATTCGTTAATAAAGTTTAATAGTTATGAAAAGAAATGTTGACATTTTTTCTCGCAACCTCGAAATTTTTCCATTTATAAGTTTCTACTTAACTCTCAATATCTAGAAAACTCCTTGATTTCCACCTTTTCTAACTTATAAAAAGTTTATTTAATTTAGAATATTCAGTTTTAGAATTGAGATTAGGAAAAATCGAACTTCCAGTTTTAAACATTCTCAAAGAAATCGAAATTCTGAAAACAAAAATCATCTTAGGAAGATTTCTATGCGATTAGCTTCCTCACGTATGAAAAATACGACAGGCAAAAACAATTACAAAAATTAATCATATTTAACACTTATTAAAAAAAATACCTGCAACAATTAAGGAAGCAATTTTGAAATTTTTGAGGTTTTTTTGAACACCTAGTTCATTTATTACTTACTATCATTGATTCCTTTGATCACTTCGCCTATATGCTCCACTAAATTTGAAAGTTTAGGAAGAAAAGTCATAAAACACGAAAAATGTTTAGTATCTATCTAAGTTAAAAGATCAAAGTGGAAATTCATATTTAAAAAATAAAAAAATAAATTAAGTTTAAACTGAAAATTTTGTAAAAAAAAAACAAAATTTCTAAAGAAAAAAGCAAAAGTCGAAAACACTTTTGAAGTGAAAACTTATTTAGGCGCATTGAATGATTTTGGATAGGGGGTAAACTTATGGTTTCGAGTCACCAATACGCATTACCAACATGCTTTAATGTTAACAGTATAGTATACTATACTGTTAACATAAGAACATGTGATAAAGCAAATTAGAGTTATGAGGACGCGAAACCCAAAATTTGTCTCCTAGTGAAACATACTTGCCGCGCCTAAGAAGACTGAACTTCAAAAATGCGTGATCGGGCCTGGGGTTTGATTCCGCGACCTCTGAAACCATGTTAAGAGAAAGAGGTACCCCTAACTTCTTCTTCTTCTTCTTTAGTCCGTTCTCATCCACTTCTGGACATAAGCCTCCTCCACCGATCTCTATCTTGAGCATTCAAGATCCAGTTTTTGCCAGCTCGCCTCTGAATATCGTATATCCATCTTGTTTGAGGGCGTCCGACACTTCATTTAGTTTCCCTGGTTCTCCATTGTATTATCGTCTTCGTCCATTTAATATCATCTCTGGCGACGTGTCTTGCCCAGCGCCGTTTATTAGTAGTTACACGTTATATGACATCGACGACTCTCGTTCTCTCTCTGATGGCTTCACTTCTGACTAGATCTCTCAAACTGATCCCCAACATTGCGCGCTCTATCGCTCGTTGGCATACCTTTAACAATGCGCCCTGCTTTGTGTTTTATGCTTTCCGTTTCAGATGGATGGGAATGTCCGGTTTCCTAAGGATATGGCCAAGTTTTCCAAATTCCGACCATGTCAAGCCAACTCGCCTGGTGATTTCTGCGGCCTGATGTTCTTTGTCGAGCTTGAGTTATGGCCAAGGTAAACGCTTTCTTCAACCACTTCAAATGTGCGGTTATCGAGCGTGACCTGAATGTTGTCTGGACTTATGACCTTGGTTTTTTAAGGTTCATCCTAAGTCCCACGGTCTGCGAAACTTCTTTCAGCTCTCTTAACATATCTTTAAGTTCATTCGCGTCGGTGCTCATTAGGATGATATCATCAGCGAAACGTAGATTACTCAGAAACTTTCCGTGGATATTGACCCTTTTCTATTGTAATGTCAGATTTTTTAAGACGTCTTGTAGTGCGAGCGTAAACCGCTTCGGCGAAATAGTGTCGCCTTGTCTGACTCCTCTTTTGACGGGTATTCTCCCGGCGACTAAGTCTTCTTTAACTCTGATGTATAGAGTGGCGTGTTCATAGATGTTTCTGATGAGGTTTGAGTATCTTGAGTCAATCCTTGCAGCGTTCATCGCATGCAAGATTTCTATATAGTCAAAGGCTTTTTGGTAATCTACCAACGCCAGATGGAGTGGAACATTGTATTCAGTGCATTTCTCGATCAGTATGTGCACTGTTTGGATATGATCGATTGTGCTGTAACCCTTTGTGAATCCAGCTTGTTCTACATGTTGGTAGAAATCGAGCCTATTATTAAGACGGTTGGTGATTATTCTGGTTAGGAGCTTGTATAGTACCGAGAGAAGGCTGATGGGCTGGCAGTTTTCGATGTTCGTTGGATTGCCTTTTTTGAAGAGAATGGTGACCTCAGAATTTCTCCATGCATCGGCACTTGGTTTTCTCATCTCTTTCAGTGCTAACCTCAGTTCTTGTTGGTTAATTTCGGGAATCTCCGAGGAGTGTTGACTGGCTGTACAATCTCCGATAGAAATTTTAGATAATAGCAACGATTTCACCTTTTTCGGATACTACTATGCCGTGTTCATTTTTCATCTTGTATGTGAGCGCTTTCCCTTTAGCCATTTTGGATCAAAGGACTCTCATTATCATCAATGGCTTCTTGGATTTTCCTCGCGTTGTATGCCCTCAAGTCTCTACGAATCGCTCTCATTACTATTTTTCTAGTTGGCGATATTGAGGTGCATCATGATCCATAACTCTGCACTCCTTCAATAATCTTATTGTGCCAGGAGTAAGCTTCGTGTTTCTGTATTCTCCAAATGTACAGATTTTCTTGGTTGCCACTTGGATACTTTTGACTAATTTTTCTGTCAGCTCATTTAAGTCTAGGTTTTTCAATGCGTTTGTCGGTTCCAGCCTTTGTTCTATCTGTTTGCTGAATTCCTCCTGCTTTCTTTCTAACTCAGCCCTAATCAACTAAGCTATATTGTTCTTGACAAACCCGCCTTTATCTTCTGTCTTAAAAATATCTATGCGCCTACTTTAAGTTAAATTGACTATTGTGTGTGGTTTAAATTGTTATTTAGTTTGAAAAATTGAAATTTTTGGGAAAGTTGAAAGTTTCAAAAAAAACTTCACTTTGCATTTACACATCGAGTCAGATTTGACATCGCACGGCCCGGATGTGGCCGCTGCTGTCCACCGCTGTGCCCACCCAGAGTATTTGATTATAAAAGTTTTGCATGCTTCAAGCTGATATCTTTAAAAAAAATTAGCGAATTTAAAGTACTTCATGGTTTAAAAAAAAATGTAAGAAATGTTTCAATAACGCGTAAATTAGGCCCCCTTTTAGTTGAAAATATTTCAAGGGATGCAACATCCGCCTGGAGGGTTGAAATTATCAAATTCGATCAGTTTTACCTTTTCCAGAAAATAGAAACATCGATCATATCTATCTCTTGATATGGTTTCTTTATAAAAGATATATTTTGTTAGGAGCTTCCTACATCGAACTAGATAATAATTACGCTCAATCCGCTGATATTAAGCAAGTAAACCATTACGGCGTTAGCGCGGTGAATTTGCATGAAATCACACAGACGAGCAATAAGGTAACAATAGGGGTAAAGGTAAACCGCGTATGCTTAACGTGAGCGACGAGGGGGCTGAAGGTGGATGCTGGGGGTTGTTTGTAGCGTCGCGCCGATATCAGCACGCGCCCTCGACGACCTGCGGTGCACGTCACCAGTAATTAATTGATTGTATTGTCTGGAAAGTAATTACCTGGCTCTGCGCGACTGACTTTCCGCTTTACTGCTCATTTCGAGTATAATTCATCCTTCTACTTCAGGTCACTAAACAACTGAGCTATCGTCCCATTCAAAAAAATATTTACGCCCTTCCGCACAACAATTATCTCTTTAAAGACAATATTTATTCTGGTGTAATTCTCGTTTAGTGATTTGAACGTATTTCGCAGTTTTCGTCAAGCACATGTCGCCCGAAAAACTTAATATGTCACACCGCATAACACAGCGACCCGTACATAACCCTTAACCGCACAAGAGAATATATTTTTTGAGCAAATCCCTCAGGAGAGCGTTGTGTAATTAGGAGCGAGTCAACATTGGATAGAGTTACGCATCGGGCATGTTTGGTAGTGAGTAGGTTTGGCGTAGATAAGGGCGCCGTGACACGCGGTTTGACACGACGTCCACTTGCTGCAGGAATCGCTCTACCGTAAAGAACATCGTCACCGCATCCAGGACGACATCCCGCCTCGTAGAGTCCCTAAACTCATACCCAAAATCGTCCAGAGGGCCTTCGATTCCACCATACGACAACCGCCACTTCATAACCCTTGTAATTATTATATTAATCATCATTTCACTGTTAAAACCGACGTATGTAATTTAGTCGATCTAAATTACAGATAATTCAACTCGACTTCACAAAATAAAAAATCTCATACATGCATATGCATGTGGATCCGATCTCAGTCTTGACCTTTGCAGTGAGGTGTTTACCATGGAAACTGCAGTAAGAACACGCTTCTTCGGAAAGTCTATAAAAGCAAGCTGATTTTTTTGTGTAGAGTTCTAGTAATTCTGGAAAATTAAACATTATTCTCAAACTTTCTAACTTAGATTGAAAATTTTTTATTCTTTCATAAAACTTTCTTTTCAAAGTTTCAAACATAACCTGGCGAATTCAACTTCTCTAAGAAATGTTGCAGTAAGAAATCAAAATTTCGGGTTTTCTAGGAGCTTTCAGTTTTTTCTCAAAATTTTATTTTTAATTTCGGAATGCCTATTTTTTTAAATTCTAGTATTCAATCCATTTTTTTACCTTTTACTCAATGTTTTTTCAATACTATTTTTATTTAATTGACTTTTAATTTTGGTGCAAATATCAATAAATTGTTTTAGAAATTTGGAAATTAAAAGTCAAAAAAATTTGGAATATTTTATTATTTTGGTTGGCATTTTGGTTAAAACTTCAATTTTTATACGGTTATTTAAAAAAAAATTACTTTTGACGGAAAATTTCGATTTGATTTTTTATACCTAAACTTTAATCATATAACAGGGAATTTTTTAAATTTTTTAGGATTTTTTCGCAAATTATTAATTCAAAAAATATCAACTTTTTCCTCTAAATTTCGGGTTTAACTAAACTAAAAATTTTGTTCCTCTTGTCGAACTTGTTCCTCTTCTCGAACGTTTTTGTTCAAACTAGAATTTTTAAGCTTTTTTCACAAATGCTTTTGCTACGAATAAAAATATTTCTTACGTAAATTTGAAATTTACTATTTTCTTCTAGAAAATTTGAGTTTATAAGTTAGCTTATGTTTCCTTTAAAATGTTTTCACTTTTTATCTAAAATTTTCATTTTAATTAAAAAATTAGAATTTTCGCTGCAAATACCTGTTTTAATCAGGACTTTTATATTTTAATTTCAAAATTCTAAGTTTAATTTTGCTACTTTCAATTTTCTTAATTAGAAATTTTACATTACATTTACTGGACCCAGTAAATGTAATAATCAATTATTGGTTATTATTTTGAGTTCATTTTGCAGTTTCATGGAAAAAACTTGAAATTCATAAAATGAATCCCAGATTTAAATAGACATTTCCCGTTAAAAATTGAAATTTTCAGCTGTATTACACTTTAAAATTTTGCACTAAAAATGTACAATAAATAAATCTTAAGTTAAACATGAAATATTGCAAGACAAGTTCAAATTTCGTAAAAAAAATGAAAGTTATATGAAAAGAAGTCGATTTTAAGTCTTAAAAATCTAAAAAGTAATACAACCATAGGTACGATGCAAACCTAAATGTTAAATGTTTCCACGTTATAGCGCGCTCTACTGTTTCATTACCAGGCCCGGATCCAATAAATGCGGAGCCCTCATTTTTTTTAAGTTTTTGTTTTGGCCGAACAGCTAGCAGAAATAAAATAATGTTTGTGCTCTTTTCGAGTTCATATGTAAAATAAAACAAATCGAACTCTTTCAATTTAACAAACCATGAAATTGCAGAAACTGTTTGTAACTTTGGGTAGTTGATAACATAAAGTTTTATTTCTGTTACCTATCCTAGTTAACCATAGGCGTAGCTAGAATAGGGCAGTGTGGAGCACTTACCCCCCTCTAATTCAGGCAGCAAACCGAATATTTATGTATTCAACTAAGGGATAAAACATTTCCTTTTCCGCTTCATGATTCCTTTCCTTGAAACATGTTTTCAAAATTTCAACTTTTTGTATCAATTTCGAACTTTTTTACAAAATTTGTTTTTTTTAACTTTTGCATTCTTTTATTAAACATTGATTTATCAAAATTTCAAACTTTTATTAAAAAGTCCGTCATTTTTCCCGAAATTTCGCCATTTCTGGAAATTCAACTTTTTCTGAAAATTTCGACCATTTTTAATTTTGCAAATTTCAGCTCGTTTTTTAAAATTTAGTCGATCTATTGATAAAAAAAGTAAATTTTTTTGAAACCTAAAATTTTTGTAAGGAAATTATAAGAAAATGTTCTGCAACTTTCAATTTGTTTGTGACAATTTCGACGTTATCACAATAATGGACATTTTCTGACGCCACATAAGGCAAGGTAGGACGCCTGTCTTCCTCTGAGTCTAACAGTCGAGAGAAAATAAATATTCACCCAGAAAAACTCCATTTTTTCCTAAAAGTTCGTTTTTTTTTTTTCATAAATCAGCTTTTTTTTCTTAATTTCGATAAAATCTGACTCTTTCTGAAAAATTTCAAATTTTCACTGAAAGATTAAACGCTTTTTCTCATAATTTAGATCAATTTCGCAGAATGTCGATCCTTTTCTCCTAATTTCGTTTTTATTTCAGCATTTAGATCATTTTTTTCAAAAATTCACCATTTTCTTCAAATTTGACTTTCTCTGGAACATTTCAAATTTTTTGTCCTTTTTGAAGTTTTGATGAAATTTTTTTTATTTTTTTCAAATTTCAATAATTTTTTGAACGTTTAGCTATTTTTGAAAAGTTAAAATCTGATTTTTTGGAAATTTCGACTGGTTTATTTTTTATGCAATACTGAATTTTATTTCAATAACCGATTTTTAATATTTTCTTCGTCAGTTTGTCTTTTTTCCCAAAATTTTTACTTTTTCTCTTACAATAGTGTTTTTCCTAAAATTTTCGTTTTCCTCAGAATTCAAATTTTTCGAGATGTCGTCCTATTGTTAAAATTCTACTTTTTAAAAAATCGTTTATTTATTTCGAAATTTAAATTTGATTCTTCTCTTGGAATGTTAAAGTAGTTTCTAGATAATGCAATCTTTTTCTTTTAATTTCTCTAAATTGTGCGTATTTTTCAAAAATCATGATTTTTTCCGAAGTTTTCTGAATTATCTGTTTTCGATTTAATCATTTTATTTTTCTCTTAATGTCGCTTTTAAATTTGATTCCCAGGATTTTACATTATTGTTTAAGATTCATCTTATTCTGAAAATTTTGACATTTTTAAAATTCGATATATTTTATTTCTGGACATTTCCATTTAAAATTGATTTTTTTTAAATTTCGACCTTTTCACAAAATGCGTTTAGTTTTTTTAATTGGATCAAAATGTTAATAGAAATCTAAGTCGCAAAACAATTTAGGAAATTTTGAGAAAAAGATTTCTTATAAATTTCAAGAATGTGTTAACTTTTAAATTAAATAAAAATTCTGAGAGAAATATTTTTGAAGGTTGCATTATTTTTTTATTTAAATATAACTTGTTATGGAAATTGCCACTTTTTTTACTAGAATCGACCTCTGCTTTCGTCTTCTTTTTGAAATTTTTAAATCTGAAAATTCGATCTCCTTAATTTGTGTAGTTTTCAAGTGAAAATATATGTTCATTATTACTCCGCCATTTTGTCCATAAATTTTTCAGAAGGATTGTTGCCCCCTTGAAGGAAATCCTGCCTACGCCCAGATGGGCGTAGGCAGTATAGCTAGATAGCTAACTATTAACAAACCAATGCATAACCTAAATCTCTGGATATAGAAACCTAAACTTGGTTACTAGATTCAATTAATGACTGCACCCGGAAATGGGCAATGCTTAACACGGAACGTTTTTTTTTTTCTAAGAAAATTAAACCTGGAGGAAGTAAAACGTCAAAATTTTCTAGAAAAACAGTTATTTAATTCCAGGTGTGTGACAGCTAAGTAACCTAATATTATAAATAAACCCAATAATAAATCTCATCCGTCAATGCGAACTTAAAAAGGTTTTTAATTGTTTAAATAATGTTTCCTTTATCGTCAAAAGCAATTTGCTTTAAATTTATAAAAATAACTTTTTCTTAATTTTGGTGGTGATGCGGGGCTCCATTGGGTCCAATCGCTCCAATCGCCTTAAATTCGGGCCTGTTCATTATTAATTAAATCATTAAATTGACATTAATAATCTAAAAAGTAAGAGAACAAACACTTTTTCAAAAATTTGAAATTTTTATTTTATACTGGACAAAACTTTTCAGAAAAAAGTGGAATATTGGGTCAATATTTTTAAATGAAATTCGAAATTATAAAAATGTTTAAAGTAAATTTCGCATCTTTGTCAAAAGTTCATTTTTTTCTCAATTTAAACTCGAAACTGCTGAAAAAAAGTCGAAATTTCGAGGAAATTTTTTTTTCAACAGTTATAGATTTTGAGTAAATGAAAATTTTAAAGAAAAACCAGGATTATTAAAAAAATCAACTTTAACCTTCGAATTTCGGTTATTCTAAAGTTTTTTACTTTGAAATAGAAATTCGGATATTTTCCAAATTCTGTTTTTTTCCTCGACATTTGTAGTTTTTTTTAAATTTGAAATTTTAACTTTAACGATTTTCTTCACGATCTTGAGTTTCTCTGGAAATTACGAAACTTTTTTCACTTTTAAAAGTTTTATATTTTGTGATATTTCGATGTTAAAATTGGGATTTTTCAGATTTGTCTTTGATCTTGACTGAAATCTTAATATTTCAAGTTTGTTACAGAAACATTTCAAAATTTTTATTTATTTCAATCTTTTCACTTTTCCAAAATTTCCATTTTTTTCTAAATTTCGATTTTTCTCAAAATTTTTATTTGTATTAGAAAATTTCTACTGTTTTAAAATGTTCACTGTTTAGAATTTTTTCATTTTTGGAATTTTTGGAAATTTTTCAAAATTTCAACTTTTTCTCAAAATTTTGTTTTATTTATGTTTTATAAAAATGGTTTTCCAAAATTTGAACTTCGACTATTTCGCGAAATGTTGATGTTTCCTAAAAATTATCTCGAATTTTTCCTTAACAATCATTCAGCATTTACCTTACAAATTTCGATATTTTCTTTTATAAATTTCGACTTTTTGATAATTTTTAGGATTTTTCATGTTGTAAATTCTAAGTTTGAAAACTCATCTGTCTTTAATTTGGAACTTTTTAAAAATGTTGACTTGTTTCGAAAACTTCCACTTTTTGCCTGAAATTTAATTCTCTTTAAAAATGCCGTTCTTCAATATTTCGATTTTCAAAACTTTTGTTGTTTTTTGGCAATTTCAATTTTTTTTTGAAAGTTTGATTAAAATCTTCAATTATTTTAAAAATTTTATTTTTTTTTAAAGTATTGAGTGTTTAAAAAAATTCTGCTTTTCTTGACTATTTCAGTTTTTTTTATTTGGACAGTTTTTAAATTGTTTCACTTTCTTTCGAACATTTTGCATGGAAAACTTTGCATTTGTTAAATATCTTTTACTGTCCATATCGTCGTTTGTCTTAAATAATAATTAAACTTTACATCAAATTTTCTTTCCACTTCTTTTACCAACATTTCAACTTTTTTTCGATATCTCGCTTTTTCGTGATTATAATGAGGATATACTTTCATTATTAGTTTCAAGAGTAAAACGGAAATATAGTAGGAAAGTAAAAATATTGCTTTTAAAGAGAAAAAAAAATGAAAAAAGTATACTTTATGTAGAAACATTTTGTAAACTTCATAAAATCAAAAAAGACAATCACAAAATGTTGGATCCAAAGAAAGATTTATTAACAAAAAAAATGACTAAATTTAAGAAAAAAGATCGAGAATCCGCGAAATAATTCGAACTTTTTAAGTTTAATCCACTCGCAAAGGGTAACCCCATTATGCCTTCAAAGCGATGAACCGCCTTCTTAAACAAAGATAGGTTGTAATTTTCGGGAAAAATTCCTTTCGGTAACCCGTTTCATAGATTGAAAGTTCTATAGAAGAAAGTGTCTCCGTAGACAGAAGTCCTCACTGTGTCAAGTTGGACCGCACAGGAATTCGCTGTCTCCGACTGTGTTGCATGCCTCAAGAATCTTGCCCTTGAGGGGATCAATCTTATTAGTTCCTGCGAGCATCTTCTATGACAGTACTTGTAAAAAAGGGACAAGTCACCAAAATCTGCCTCTGCTCTAGAGTTTCGAAAGAATCGGTCAAACTCTCGTCATAAATTAGGCTAATCGCTCTTCTTTAAATTGAATCCAAAAAAACTAAACTGTGCTTTGCGGCTGAACTTCAAACATGAAAACAGTATTCTAGTGTTGGCCTAACTTAAGCTTTGTATAGTTTGGGTAGCTGAGGAGATGTAAAGTACTTTTTAACCCTAAAAAAAAGCCTAGCTTCTGAGAGGCTGATTTGGCAAAGGCGCGCACGTTATCGTCCCAAGAGAACTTAGCGCTCGCATTCACTCCTAGGATGGTTAGATTAGATCCCATTGGAACGATTTTACCGTCCATTGGTACGTTTGTGCATTATCCCTTGATGTTTTCTTCGCGAAAACCGCAGCCTGAGTTTTTGAAACGTTGAAGTCGACCAAATTTTTCTTACCCGTCGATCTGAAGCAGCGACGGATAATGGTTTGTCGGAGGAAAAGATGACACAAGGCTACTATCATCTGCGTAGCTGTATATAGGATTGGAAGTTGTTATAAGAGAATGCGAACAATTCCTTAGGACAGGAATTAGCTCTGGGGCGCACTTCTTAAGAACAATAGCGGGAATACCATCAAGGCCATAAGCTTTCGAGGTATCGAGCTCAAGAAGAATCTTCCTGATCGTGCGTTGTCTAAAAGCAACTTCAGGCATCAAACTGCCAACCTTAGAAAGAATAGCAAGCTCTGCGTTTCGAGAATCAAGATTGGAATCTTCAGTAAACATTAAGGCCAGCATGTCAGTCTTTTTCTTGGAAGTACTCGCACTATTTTTATTTTCCTTGAGTAAAGGTGAAAAATTTGAAGGTGTAAACGTCTTTCCAATCTACTTTACAAATCTCCAAAAGGACCTGTAACCGTTTTTCCCTCGTCAATAACCTGTTTACAAAAATTTCGTGCATTTACAAATGTGGTCCGAGTCTCGACTAAGGGATTATTTCGCCAACGTCGATATGCGCGATTTTTGCAGGAGACAGCCCGAGCACATTTTTTGCTGAAGCAAGATTTATTGGAGGCAGACTTCTTTTAGGAGTCGGGAATTAAGCATTCTATGCCAATCAGGATAGTTTTAGTGATGGATTCGGCGTCTAAGGAAGGCTTATCTGAGTTGAAGCAGACTTCCTGCACTGGGAAAGGTTCAAAGAAGTCTCTTAATTCTTCCTAGTTAGCAGAGGTAAAGTGCCAAACCCTACGGGTCTGTTTTTGAAAAAGAGGTGGTATATGAAGCGAGTGAGAAGCTGCTACAAGTTTGTGATCCGAATTTCCAAGCGGTGATGTCACAGAGATTTTATACAACTCGAAAAAAATTAAATTGATCCATTTCCCTTGCAAAATAAACAAGTCTTTTTTTAATTCCGTGATAATTGTTGAAATAGTTTCAGAAACTCTTCCTAAAAGATTTCAAATGAATCAAAGATCGAATCGATTTAGAAAATTCTACACGAATAATTTGGCGGATGAGCCGGGTTAATGCTTATTAAAATACCTTCGCTAATCTGTTTTGCTTTAATTTTCAGATTTCCAAAAGCTACTGTAAAACATCCAATTATGTTTTTTGCGGTGCTTTATACCAAGTCATGTCATTAATTATATCTCTTAGCTTGTTAAATGAGATAAATATAAATCGTTTCATGTTCACGTTTTGTTATTGAACGCCATTTAGAGACCTAATACTAATCAATTGATTTGGAATGAGGAATATTAATTTTAAAAGACAATTGCGTGGTGGATCCCCATAATAAAGTCAATAAAACGTAAAATTACCTCTTTTAAAGTAACCCATAAAACGGCAGTAAACGGCGCGAATCAGGTTGAGCCAGTGGCTGTCTCGGCTTATTTACCGTGTAAAAATGAGGCCCCTTTATCCTCGTTTTTGTAGACGATTGGCCGGAGAACATAAACGTAATAGACTGTTAGGAAATTGATAGTGGAGTAAAGGTGAAAAGCGAGCGTCGTTCTCTTACTAAACTATCGAAGGAGATTGCTTTCGTGCCGTGGCTCCTATCGTCCTCCCGTATCTGTCTGGAGCCGAAAAATCGGACGTATCACGTGGACGTGCCGTCGCATAATCAAATGCGAGAGAAAGGACCGTATAAAATCGGACAAGGGTTGCGACTCGACACGGTTGTTATTATGATTTCGGGCGAGCTGTAAAAATCCGCATAGAAAACCGTACTTTTCCTGTTTACATATATTTTATTGGCTCCGCGTGGTCAAATCGCGACTATGTATATGATTGTCGGACACTCATAAATATGAAAGGCAATCCTGGTGACCAAGGTTAAAACGATATACGACTCACGAAGAATCCAAATTTTGGCTTTAGTTGGCATTAATTGAACCGAAGGAAATAAGGGAATCGGGTGGCGAATACAAATGTTTATTTAACGAACATGTTTATTGAATGTCGCTAAGCATGAATCCTATTGGAATCATCAAGTGAATAGATGGATGAACGTAACGTTGGGGGAATGGCGCAGAGGCGAGGAGTTTATCCATTAAGTTGCATTAACGGGCAAACGTCCAGGAAGGAAGTCTCAATATGCCCATCATCGTGTGCCGGACATGGCCGCAGATAACCGTGCCATCAATCAGAACTATCGTCCAATCTCATCGCTTATTCTATCGACCGCCTCAATTCACTCTCTTCGGCAGCAAGAATAATCTTTTGTCTATTTGTTACGCCGCCGAAGGTCGACCTGTTAACTAATTGCCAAATAGACGAATTTTCTTCTTACTTTCATTCAAAGCATCACGATTCATTCACCCATGTGAAGCCTGTAGTCGTCTGGATATGATGGATGTCCAGCTTTTGGAGAATTATCGGATTAGTTACTAAACACTTTAGTTATTAAATAAAACCAAGGGTAGAGGGTTTCGCCACCATGACGTTCCACTGCCTGCTTGCATTAGAGTTTTGTAATTTCCTAATACTGACATTACTAAATAATTGAATTCTCTCCCTGTAACAACAGCAAGAACAAGAATGGTGGGGTTTCTATAGTATTTGACTTTGGACAAGGGGAAACTTGATTGCATACTTCCAGAGCTGTCGAAAGTCAGGAATTAAGCTATCACTAATATATAAAAGCGTCTGGGCAGTTTCAAATATTGGTAAGATTTCTATGAGGTTTGTTCAATCAAAATGAAGACGAATGCATAATGCACTAACATCTTACTTCTTACTTCTTACTTCTGTATTTGACTTTTACCTTATAATGACCTAACAATTCTCTTTTGGTTTTTTGGAGCCATCATTTCCATTTTGGCCAGTTTCGGCCAAAAAATCTATTTTAATCGGCAGGTTAGGTTTCGCCACAAAACCGACCGAAACTAAATTTGGCATATAAATTCGGAACTTCAGAAAAAACCAAATTTTTCAGAAAAATTCAAAATTTCAGAACGATTTCAAAATCAAATCAAACTCGAAATTTCAATTTAAAAGTTCAATTTTTAGAAAGATGTGTGGATTAGTTCTAAGTTTAAATCAAAAACTTTAAGAATAAAGTTAAAATTTGGAAAACAATACAAATTTATTTAAAAATTTTAAATGTTTAATTTCCAGTAAAAATTTAAACAGGAAATTTTTCAATAAAAACAATGTCAAATTCTATATAAAAATTGATTTTTAAAACGAATTTAAAAAAAAAGTTAATATTCTCTTTAACTTTGAAATTTTGAAAATAATTTTGAAATTTTAGGTCAAAATTAAAAAAAATCATATCAGATTTCTTAGAAAAAATTACTTTTCAATATTTAAATCCAAATAAAAAAAAACAATAAATTAAAAATTGCTGTTTTTTTGGAGTTTTGAGGAAAAGCTTAAAAGTTGACAAAAAACTTTTAATTTATAAAACAATTTTTTATCTTAAACTTAAATATTTTGAGTTTTTCTTCGAAAATTCGAAGCTAGATTCCACTTGCAGTTTTGTCTTAAAATGTTTACTACTTTGGCTAAAATATCCATTTTACACTTGAAATGGACTGCTTTTTTTAGGTTTTCGATAATACTGACTTTTACAAAATTCAAAATTTAAACTCGCTTCTTTTTTTTTTAGTTTTCATTTTAAATTCGAAATCTAAACAAAATAATGAAAGTCGTATTTTTTTAAATATTGACTGTTTCTTACATCTCTAATTTTTACATTTGAAATTTTTTAAATTACGTACTAAATAAAAATTTTAATTTTGGTGGAACGGACTGGTCCTTGGTTATCATCATAAATTGAAATACAGATCTTGTTCCCTGAAACCAAGAAAGATTAAAAAACACAACAAAGGTTGCTCTAACGCTTCTGAGAGGTACAATCTCTCTGAATATGATAGCTTGGCTATCGAAACGCGTTAGAGCAACATTTCTTGGTTTCAGGGGACAAGATTTGCATTTCAATTTTTAAAAATTTTAAGGTTTACATCTTTCTTCTGATCTTTTTTCTTAAATTAAAATGTTTACCTGAAAACTTGGACTTCTTCAAATTTCGATCTTTTTTAAAATATGATTACGTGATATTTAAATTTATTTAAAACGTTATCTTATGTCAGTTGACAAAAAAAGGTTAGTTTATTTTACATAGAATAGGAAAAAATGAAAAATAAACGCCAAAATTAGATATGAAAAAAAATTGTTATTTCATAAATTATGAAAATATAAAAAATATAAAAAAAGGTTGCAGCACTGGACATCGATGTTTCACTTTCATTTGAGCTCGTCAGCAGTGCATAATATGGAAAAGGAACAATCAGGAAGAAATACTTAAAAATAAAAATATTAAATATATAAAAAAGTTTTAACATGAATAGACGTTTCATCAATAATTTACAATGGTAAAAATTTTAATATTTGAAGCCAGGTCCACAAAAAATAACTACTTATTTTGAAAATTAAGTGGAATTTGGAATATATATAAAAATTCTAAATTTTGAGGAAAAGGCTGAATCTCGAGAGTTAATTGACAGTTTGGTCCTAGTACTCAAGATTTTAGATTTTCAACTACTTTTTAGTCAAAACCCTGAATCTAGTAATTTAAAACTTTAAAGAAAATTTAGAAATTTTAACCAAACTTGAAATTTCTAAGGACATCTCGAGATTTTAAATTTTGACATTTTTGTTAAAATTTTAAATTTAATTTGCAAATTATTCATATGAAAATTTGAAGTTTCTTTAGAAATTGATGGTTTTTTCAAAATATTTGCCTTTTTTTCTAGAAATACTGAGTTGCTTTTTCAAAACTATTTGACTTTTTTAATTTCGAGTTTTTTAATTATAAGTTTAATTTTTCGATTTATTTGTAAACTAAACACAATTAAACATTTCGGCCTCGAAATCACAATTTTCTAATCTAATTTGGGGATGGGATTTATTTAGAAAGTTCGTGATAAAAGTGGAATTTTAAAACAGGAACTTTATAAAAATTTTAGGAAGGTCCAAAAAAATATTCCACTCTTCTAAAAACAACTAAGAAAATTCCAATTTTTGGCGTAAAATCTAAAAAATGCGCCGTTAAATTCGAAATTTAAAGTTTTTTAATTTGAACATTTTAAATTCAGGGTATGATCGTGATTTGTCAAAAATTAATTAAATAAGTGAATAAAATTACTAGTTAAATAAAATTACGGTTGTACACTCCAAATCTCGTGAAAATAAAACGGACTTTCCTTGTCGAAATCTTGAAAGTTTAAACTTTTTCTTTCGTTTCTTTATAAAATTTTAAATTTCAACTGTTCCTCGAAATTTTCTTTTGAAAATTTAATTTAAACAAAAATTAAGTTGGAATTAATATACTCGAAATTTTAAGTTCGATATTTTTTTGAAATTTAAAGTTTATATTTGGAAATGTGGAGTATTTCTGTTAATTCATTATTTTTCCAAAATTCTGTATTTATTAAGTTTAAGTTTTGATGTATTTTTTCAAAAAAAATTGTTTTTCAAATGTTTCACACTTTTAATTCTTTACTCAACATTTCCTTTCAAGTTTAAAGCGATTAATCTCGAAATTTCTGAAATAGGCAAAAATTTAGGATATTTTTAGCTGAAGACTAAAATTGAAAATAAATTTTAAAATATACTCCACTTAAAAAAGCGTTGATATTTTAAAAATAAATTTCAAAACTTTTTTGAAAACTTCCTTTTGATTTGATGTTTAAGAACCTTGACATTTTTGTTAAGCCTTAATTCTATGATAACAAAAATTCGTCTGTAAGCTCTAAATGTCGAGGAAAAACAGACATTAGATTAAAATAAAAATTTCATCTTTAGACTTTAAAACTGAAAATGGAATGTTTTAGAAATGTTGAATTTACATCGCCCGTCCTAAAACATCTTTAGTGAAAAGCTCGAATTTTCTTTTTAATATTTTTAAACCTTGTCTTTAAATCTAGAAGTTCAAAAAAATTATTGGGACTTGAGTCGAACATGGAATTTCCAAAAGGAAAATAAACATTTTGAATTTCGATAATTTTTCAATTTCAAAAACAAAGAATATTTGAGAGTTTGGGAGTTATACTTAATACTTAAATTTAGAAGAAAAAAATTGGCACTCGTATAATCCGGGTTCGCTACAATGGGCAACCAATAGTTGTGTTTAAAAACAGGATGTTATTGTACTAAAAAATCCCCAAAATTGCGCCATAGATTGCATTAGAAAATGCCAATAATTGCACTATAAACTTTACAAATTGCACCATAAAATATGACTATAAATTAACTAAGATTAAGAAAAACTTTTTATTATAAAATAACATTATATTTTAATCTATTTAACTAAAATTTTTTGTTAGTAGTTTTGGAAATTTGGACTACAAAATCGAAATATTAAAAAAAAATTGAAAGTTTTATCTCAAAAGTTTGATTTAAAGTCGAAACTACGGATTTCACCTTGAAATCTTTTTAATATATTCCTTGGAATTTTGACTTTTGTCTGAACATTTTGACTATCATCGATATTTAAGAAATATTATTGTTTTAAATTTGAATAATAAGAATTTAAAGTCTCAAAATTCTAAAAACGTAACATTCGTAAATCACAATACACAAAAAAAAATTTCAAAAAGGTAACAATTTGAAAAAAAGGCTGAAATAAAAAGAAACGAAATTTTAACAAATGAAAATTTTCAAAGATGTCGAAATTTTAGAGAAAACACCATTTACAGACAAATTGAAAATTAAAATTTAATTTATTTAATTTAATTAAATTAAAACGTCCAAATTTTTAAAGGGTAAAAATTTCTATAAGAATCGAAGGTGTTGAAAAAAAGTTTAAATTTTGAAAACAGTCGAAAATGTTGAAGTCCAAATATTTAAATAAAATTGAAATTTTGGAAAATGTAATTTTGTAAAATATCGAAATTTTCATGGAAAGTTGAAATGTCCAAAAAAAAGTTAAAATCAGAATTAGAAAAAAGACAACATTTTAAAGAAACGGATATTTTCAAAATTTGAAAATTTGAAAAAATGGCCAAATTTTCAAAAGTATTCGTAATTTTTTTAAAAAGTATGATTTTGGAAAGTAACCTAAAAATTTTAAAATGGTTTATATTTTGAAAAAAAATTCGAAGAAAGTACCTATGTAATCGTTCAAATTAAAAAACACTGAACATTTCAAAAAAAGAAAAACTAATATTATCAGAAAAGTTAAAATTTTCAAAAATCATCAAAATTTTGAAAAGTTATGATTAAAAAAAATAAAAATTTTGGATAGTTCAAGTTTTAAGGTAACCTTTTTTGAAAAGGTCAAAAAAAATTTCAACAGTAAAACTTTGAAAGTTTTTCAAAAAATCGAAACTGAAAAAAATGGACATTTTCAGAAATTTTAAAAAAATTCAATTTTCAGAAAAGTTCTGAAATTAGTTGAAATGTCAAAAAGTTCGACATTAAAAAAATATTGCAATTTAAAAATTAATCGAAGTTTTTAGAAAAGATCCAAGTTTTCAAAAAAATTAAAGTTTGCAAAAATTCAACAAAAGTGACATGTTGAAAAGTTGTAACATTTTTAACAACGCGAAATTTTGGAAAAAGCCGAGCTTGCATGAAACTTGACATTTTAAAAAGAGTAAAAATTTTCAAAGATCAGAAATTTTGAAAAAATTGTAAAAGTCAAGATTTTCAATAAGCCCACAATCTGTAAAAAAATCTAAACTTTGAAGTCGAAATTTTCAAAAAAAAGTAAAATTTCTGAGAAAGTCTAAATTTTGAAAAAAAATAAATTTTAAAAATAGTCAAACAAATTTTGAGAAAACAACTGAGATTTTGAAAAATATGAAAACTTTGAGATTTCGAAATTAAAACATTGTTAAAATTTTCAAAAATAGTCGACTTCCTCAAAAAAATCTAAATTTCTTAAAAAGGGTCGAACTAAGTAAAACATCGAATTAAAAAAGCTAAAATTTCGAAAAGTCGAAATTTTGAAGAGTCTAAATTTTCCAAATAAATCACAATCTCGAGAAAAAGTTGCAATTTTTAAAAGGAGTGTGAGTTTAAAAAACTAGAAGTTTCATAACGTTAAAATTTTCGAAAAAAATATAAATTTTCAAAAAGGAAAAGATGAAATTTTTGAAAACACTCAAAACTTAAAAAATGGAATTCTTGAAAAAGGAGGAACTTTAAAGAAAAGCTGAAAGTTGAAAAAGATTTTAAAATGTGAAAATTTCAAGAAAATGGAATAATTTGAAAAGGATTAAAATATTTGAAGTCAGAATTTCGAGAGAAGGCGCAAAAAGGTCAACATTTTTAAAAAATGAAAATTTTGAAAAAATTAAAATTTTGAAAAAAGACTAAATAAAAGAAATCAAATTTTAAAGAAAGTTTAAAATTTTAAAAAAATCGATTTTTTTAAGAGTAAAAACTTTGAAAAAATATTTTTTAAATAGATGAAAATTATGAAGAAGTTGATTTTTAAAAAACTTGCCATTTTTAAAAAACAGTTGGAATTTTGGGAATAAAGTTAATTTCTGTAAAATATTAAAAATTTTTAATAAAGTCAAAAACCCATTTTTGTAAAAGTCAAAATTTTCAAAAAAACAAAGTTATATTTTTTTAAATAATTCGAATTATTGAAAAAAGTGGAACATTTAAAAATAGCTGAAATTTTGCAAATTTTTTAGAAAATTTTATAAAGGGAAGCGGCCACGATAATAAATCAAGCGGCAGATAAGCGCTCCAGAAATTGCAGCAAACGATAAGCCTTATCTGCGGGATTCTTCTAGAACTCGCGACGGGATCTATATATAGGTGGTCCAGTTGGCTTTCCCTCGATTAGTTAGTTAGTAAGAAGTTAGTTAGAATTTAATGAATAAGTTAGTTAAGTAAACAGGGTTAATGAATTGCAATTGTAGTGTTCCGAGTTCAGTTTTGAAATAAAGTGCTTACAATTCAGCAAGTGTTAATCATTCGAATAACACGCAACAATATTAAAAACAATTTAAAAAAGACAAGAATTACTGAAAATTTTAGAAAATAATTACATTCTTGGCTAAAATTTTACAAAAATTGCAATAATATTAAAAATGGCAAAAATGGCAAAAATTGCGATTGTCAATAACATCCGATCTTTAGTTATGTTTTTCTTTTATGTTAGCTCATTTGAATGATATTGACAGGATATCTTAATTAAAGCCCGATTTTTCTTTACATTAAATTAGCCCACATTGGAATGTAATATATTTTTTATCCCTTTATACCTAACAATATATTCTAGATTCATCAAGAACTAACGCTGCCAAATTTTAAATTGCTACAAACCGACGGACTACAAATCACGAGACTGAGATAACCAATTAGAATTACGTTATTAGCTGTCAAAGTAAGGAACCCTAAACACCCACCCTTTCTAAAAAAAAAAATCGCGATTTCACTCCAGAAGTTTTAAGTATAACGTCTAAACTTCAAAATTAAAATAAATATTTTGGGGAATTTAGAGTATCTACTGCCAAAATTTTTCTTTAATTGCGAGTAACTGCGGCATTTAGGCACCTAGCTTTTTTGTTATTTTTACATTCTGTTTTAATTAGCTTTGACATTTTACTAATAAATATGGCATTTAAAAAAATAAATGTTTATTGTCAGAGTCATAATATAAAAAAGCATAAATGTGAAATCTTATCGAAAGGTTTAACTCTCAAGGTATTCAACCACTGGACCTACGCATTGTGGAACCATTTGACATAATTGACATTCCGGAGCTGTGGCTATTTATGTTTACACCAAATATTATTTCTTCTGTCCTGTGCATTCTTCTGTTATTGGCTTTATTTAAAGTTGTTCTTGTTTCAAGTTTTACACCTAACAGATGTCTGCTGTACATATCTTTATTTTGCTTATTAATGTTACAATACCACCAAACTTATTGTCAACTAAAAGAAAATCGACTAAGTAAAATACAAAGTAGAGTACGCTAACGACTTCTTTTTCTTGTTTCAGTTGAGCTGGACGTCGTCGAAAATGAAAACCGCACCGCTATTCCCACAGTAAATACATTCTCAATGAGTCCCGATAATAATCACAACGAAATTTCGGAGAAATCCGAAAACCAGACAAAACCGAAATGTTCGGTCATATATTCCGTCCCCGAATCTCCCTCCGACACAACCAAAGGACTGGCGATGCACAGTCCCTCAAAAATCCTAAAAACCGGCGGCTCCGCCAACGATATTCCCCCCGAATTCGTCAAAGTGGCCACCGGGCATTCCGGATGTGACAAATTCAAAAACGATGACGAAGTGACCTTTATCGATTCGTCGGCGGTACGCGCGGCGAGTACTCAAGGTAAGTAACGTTTACGAGATTTACTGTTAGGCGAAGAGGGCCAAAGTTTTTGCTTGGGAGATGTTAAATCTCGCGTGTTACATAGAGAATGCAAATGTCCCGAAGCGAGGATAATACATTATAATTCCCCAACAATCCGAAGATGTTTGAATTTAATAGCAACATAGATCATGAGCACGAAGTTCACGTAACAAAGTATAAGTTTTAGCGGATATGAGGCAGAATGGATGTTCCGACGACCGCAGACCTCTCGGGACGCTCTAAGACTTTCAACATAGCCCAAGAATTTCTCCTACAGCCATATAACGACCTTCCTGCCGTCCGAAACTTAACAACAATAATGCAGCGTCTCAATTTTAACCCCCTCTTTCGCTCCCCAAGCCTCCCGGCGAATATTACCAGAAAAGCAACATTTACGTAATGCGGACAAATTTATTTTGGGGCACTAGCACCAGAGGTTTTCATCTTTGATGCAATGGGCCTCAGCGTTAGATGTTGAAAATTATACAACGTGGCGAAAATATTTACATATTTTTGGTGCATTTATACTCGAGGTCTCTGGAAGCTTTTTTATAAACAGGGTGTTTGGCAAAGCTGGAGGTTAAGAGGTGAGGTAGATCCAAAGCAAGTAAAAAAAATTATATAAACATGTGTCCTATTGAGCAGCTTTACTGTTACTTTTTCAAAATTTTTTTTAATTGTTAAATTTCGACTTCTTTTGAAACTTCTAGCATTTTTCAAATATAATTTAAAATTTCGACTTCCAAATTTGAAACTTTCAACGATTTTGTAATTTCCAGTTTTTTAAAAAAATTGACTTATTTCGAAAACTGTTTTTTTTAATATTGGCATTTATTCATATCGACTTTTTAAGAAAATTTCTGTAAGTTTTAAAAATCTCGCTGTTTTCTTTTCAAATTTTGTTCCTTTTAAGTACTTAAAAATTTAGACCTTTTTCAAAATTTCGACATTTTTGAGGTTTTTCAAAATTTATATTTTTCAAAAATTCTGAACGACTTCTTTCCTAAAATTTCCACTTTTGAATCTTTACTTTTTCAAAAATGTCAATTTTTTAAAACTAGTAGGTTTTCAAAAATTATTACTTCTTTTAAAAAGTTCGTGTTTTTTTTTTCAATTCTCGTCATTTCTGCACAATTTCAACTTTCTTAAAAATTTCGAACTTTTTTCAGAATTTTTAACAACCATTACCTTTTTTGGAATCACAATTTTTGTTATAAATATTTGAACAATTTTTCGACTTCTTCTAAATAACACTTTTCAAAATTTTAATTAATTTTCTTCCAAAAATTAGTGCCACATAAAAATTTTCGATTCATTTGAAAATTTTGATTTTTTATCATTTTTTCAAAATTTTGCCTTTTGTGAGTTTTTTGAGTATTTTCCAAAATTTCGACTTTAAAATTTTAATTTTTTTTAGAATAGTAACTTTTGGAAGTTCTTGACTTTTTTAAATTTTTGACATTTTTTAAACTTTTGAATTGAAAATGTCGATTTTTTAAAATCTTCGGTTTTTTAAGTTTCACCCTATTTTAAAATTTTTGATTCACTTCTTATTTTTTTTTAATTTCAATGTTTTTCAAAATTTTGAGTTAAATATTTTTGACTTCTTCCTTAATATTAAACTTTTGTTTTGAAAATATGTAACCTTTAATATTTCGATTTAATTAAGTATTAACTTAAAAATAAAATGAAAACTGCGAGAAAAAATCAAATGATAGGGATGAAATTTTCAACAAAAATTTTAAGAAAAATTTTGAAGAAGATTAGAGTTTTCAAAATAAGCCAAAATAGTGGGAAAATTTATAATTTTTAAGAAAGTTGAATTCTACAGAAAAAATTAAAAATATTTTTCCGTAAAAACCAGCACTTCAACCAGTACAAACCAGTTCAACCAGTACAAACCAGTACTTCAAAGTACTTAAAAATGTATCCTTTTTAGGAAGAATCGAAATTTAGAAAAACAAGAAAATAAAAAAAAATGAAAATTGGAAATGAAAATCGAATTTAATAAAAATTGAAGTCAACATTGCAAGAAAAAGTCAAAATTTCGGAAATAAACTCGATTTTCCAAAATAAATTGAATTGAAACTTCGAGAAAAAGATAAACTGTTAAAGAGAAAAACTTTTCAAAATAATACATACAATTTTGCTAAAATTCTGAAAATGGAAATTTGTAAAAAATGAAAATTTCAAAAAATCGGATCTTCACAAAAAAAAAGTAAAATCCATTTTCTAAAAAGTCAAAATTTGTAACTTTCTCGAAAAAATTTCGAAAAAAATCGGTTTTCTGAAGATGTCTCAATTTCCAAAAAAAAAAACGTATTAATACTTAAAAAAGACTGAAAATTTGGAATTAAAAATATTCAAAAAGTGAAAAGTTTTACTAAAGTAAAAAAAATACTCAAAATTAAAAAAAAAAGTCGAAATTTTCAAAAAGGGCGACATTTTAAAAAAAGTAGAGAGTTGGATATTTTTCAATAAAGTAGAAATTTTGAAAAAGGCGAAAATTTGAAAATATGTACATTACAAAGAGTCGACATTTTTAAGAAAAAATCGAATTATTTTAAACGGGTTGTAATATTGAAAAAGGTCAAAATTTCCAAAAATTTAAAAATGTAAGCCATTAACAAAAAATCACCATTTTCAAAGAATCAAAATTTAGAAAAAAACATGAAAATTAAAAAAAATGAAAATTGGAAATGAAAATCGAATTTAATAAAAATTGAACTTTGCAGTGAAGTCGTAAAGTAAGCTAAAATTTTCAGTAAAGCTTTAAATTTAGTATAATCGAAACTTTCAACAAAAATTGACCGAGTTGAAATTTTCAAAAAAAGTAGGATTAAAACAAATTATAAATGGAAACGATATTCTTTCGAAAATCTAATTTTAGTTTCGAAAATTCGACGTTTTCTTTTTAAATGTCAAGCTCACTCTTATCGTTTCGGTTTTTCCCGAAATTTTTGTTCAATTCCCACTTTCAATTTTGTAACGAATTTCGATTTTAAATTTGAAAGCGGGTAAAAAATTATTTTTATATAAATCGGAAATTTCGACTTCTCTTGAGAAAATTTCAATATCAATTTTCGCTTTTTTCCTAGTTGCTCGTTTAAAAACTGAAAAGTTCAACTTCATATAGAAATTTTGCTTTTGTTTGCGAGATTTTGAATTTTTTTATGAACTCTCAGTTGTTTGGGAATTTGGACACTTTTCTCATAATTCAAACATCCAAGCTTTCACTTTCAGTTGTTACTTTTTTGGAATTTAAGATCGAATATTTTGTTATAATTTTAACATAAATGTTTGGATATTTTTCTCAAAATTTCAACTTTAAGCTCATAAATTTTAAGTTTCTTTTAATTGTCTATTTTAAACGGCTCTAAATTTATATCTTTCTGAACATTTTGATTTTTTCAAAATTTTAATTTTAACGTCGAAATGTCACCTTTCTTACAAAATTTTACTCAGTTTTTGTTATAAATATTAGAGTTCTTTTGTAAAAAAAAATCAATCTGCAACCCTGCTTCCATGCTCCCTCAGAAAATATTAATTTAGGATGACCAGATTTTAAGACTTAGGAACGTCTCTGCAGAGGGATACGGATCTAATTATAAAAACTGTTGTATGGGTTGTTATACTCGCCATGTAAATGACCATAGGAGATTATAAAAAGGCATTGCCAATTTCATGACGACTTTGGAAATAGTAATTTATAAATCCTTCACAATATGGAAAATTAAATATTTTAAAATATTTACAGAATCAAAAAATAAAACTTAACATTATGAAAAATGAAAAATTATATTTTGTTTTTAATAATTCACTGAAGAAGTCAAAACATCTAAATTTATTTTTTTTTGAAATTTTAAATTTTAAATTTTTTTTATTAAACAAATTTTAAAAAATTGAAATTATTAGACGCAAAGTGAGAATTGAATATAATATATATTTTGTAAGGGTATTACAACAAAAATGTTCACGATAAAAAAAATTATAGAACGTTAAAAATTTCGAAAAATGACAAATTAAGTATTCAAAAACATATCCACAACTTCCAACTAACAATCCTTAAATATAATTTTAGACTATTATCTGAAAAATCTAAAAGTCTTTTTTGGAATTAACAAATTGAAACAAAATAAACCACTGAACATAAAGCAAGTGTTAAGATTATTTCTGATATTCCAGATATTCTAAGGAAAAAAAAATAAAATAAAAATTTGAAAAATCAAAAACAATATATATAGAATATTTTCTTTCGATTAGCCAAAACTGATTCTTCTTTTGCTAGACCGTAATCACTGTAAAATAAAAAAATCTCAAGATTTCTGTTAGGTCGCCATCATGCTAAAATAAGAGATAGAGGAAGTTTACTTTAGAAAGACCGATTACGTCTTAAATAAAATAAATCATCGGGTGTAATTGCGGCCGATGCCGTGGAATTCTAATATAATAAATTTAGATTAATTCAACCCAATTTGCATAGAGTTATCCGCGAGTCTAGCCTATATTTATCAAAGAAGCGGATGTGATTTTACGTACTGCCAATAAACTGTCTCTGTTGTGTATCGTAATTTTGCAAGGAAGGCGTTCCGACAAAATTAGTTAGATCTGTGTCAACGACGGCGAACCGAATGTTTCCCCAGCTTGGGAACATGTGATTTCAACTCGAAAAACAATCAAACTAGATTGATTATGTTGACTGTGTACTTTTTAGTGAATGGTATATGAAGTCTTTCATTGCCGTTTCCCAGATATCTTTGGTGAGAAACTTTTTACGAATCTTTGTACGTAAGCCAAAAACCAACATACAGTTTTACCAAGGTCATCCTCGTATTGTTGTATGATTTTTACTTATGATTATGATAATGATTATGATTTCACGGGACCATCACGCTAATTCGTGTTACCAATATGCTCTAAGATTAATAGTGTTATGTCGCTATGACTAGGATGCTTAATAGACTTAAATCAGCGTGATGGTGAAGCGAATTAGCGTGATAGTGACGCTTTTGCCCTTAACAGAAATCACTCAACGCGACTAAACAAATTTTCCCTTCAAAAATTTGTAACTTGCAGCAGGATTTCAACTCTCGAGAGCCGCAACTTACCACACTGAAAGTAGTCGTCGCTGCTCATTGAACCATATCGTCTGTTGAAATTCAGGCCTAGCGCTGACATACGACTTTTAGTCAGCCGACTGTTTAGTTGTCAAATTGTGAACATTTTATGTAACGCGATCACATGCAACTGAAGAGTTGGCCGATTAAAAAGTTTGTGACTGGTTACAATCTCCACGCATCTTTTCGGTTGTACAAATCCACTGATTTAGATGTGTCCGCGCTGACTGGCAACTATACAGTTGCCCGAAAATCCTGAAATTTGATTATTACGGTCTTTCTTCTAGGGGAATAGAATCTCTCCATTATGTATTCTGGTATGTTACATAAGGATCAATAAGTAATAAAAGTTTATCAAAAATCTCAGCCTATGTTAGTTAAAAAAAAAATAGTAGTAGGTAATTTTTTAATTCTTCATATAATTTATAAAATGCGTCTTTTAATAAACTTGAATTATGACTTGTGTTTTTTTTCTTCTTCTAATCTCTGGAGCAACGAGATAAGCTATCTCTTCGAACTCCATTTTTAAACTGATTATGATGAATTCTAACAATCGGCCGACATGTGACCGAATCTTTGAATCGGCTGACCATAGGCGTAGCTAGAATAGGGTAGGGTAGGGCCCCCCTCTGGCTCATGCAGCCAAACGAAAATTTATATTGAAATAAGGATACTTTTTCTAAAATTCGTTCCTTCTTTGAAATATCGATATTTTCTCGAAATTTCGACTTATTTCTCAAAATTCGCCTCATTTTCACAAATTTCTTCTGAAACTAATTTGATTTCTTTCATCAAAATCCGACTTTCTTGAAATTTAGAATTTTTATCGCAAAATTCATCGTTTTATTTTTCGAATTTACTTTTAATTCTGATTTTCTGTAAATTTCTGCTTGTTTATCAAGATTTACCTTTTTTCTTAAAATTTGATTGATCTTTTGATAAAAAAACTAAAAATACTTATGTGAAAATTTTGATAATGATTTTTTTGAAAATTTTGTAAGACAAAGATTCCAAGAACATGTTCCCCGGAATTGTTTATAACTGAAATTCAACTTTCTAAAAATTACAACTTATTTCTTAAAATTTCGACGTTTATCTCAATATTGGACATTTTCTGACTTAGGGTGGGGCAGATCTGCAAGCAGGTCTGCCTCTGGATCAAGCAATCAAGAAAATATTGGAAAAATTTCATTTTTCTCAAAATTCGTTTTTTTTCCAAAATTTCGATAAAATTTAACTCTCTCTTAAGAAGTTCGAATGTTTATTAAATTTCGACCATTTTCTCAAAATTTCGATCCTTTAGTCAAAACCCCCAATTTTTATTTTTTAAATTCATTTTTGTTTATCAAGAGAAAAAATAGTCGAAATTTCCAGAAAAAAAAACGAATTTAAAAAATCAAAATTTCGGTATTTTTCTCAAAATCCGTCTTTTCTCGAAAATTTAAAATTTACCCCGAAGTCCGATTGTGTATGTTACCGGAAATCTGAATTTAGTTCCTCTAAATTCGTCTTTTTTTTTAATGTAGCCCTTTTTTCATGATTCGTTATTTTTCACAAACGACTATTTCCAAAATTGTACATTTTTCTTAAAATTCGACTTTTTCTGAAAAATTTCGATCTTTTGCTTTATTTGGTAGTTCTAGAAATTTCAACGGTTTTTCCGGAATTTCATTTTTTTTATAAATTTATTGTTATCAACATCGAAAAATTTTGATTATTTAGAATTTTGATTTTTCAGAAATTTAACGGGTTTTTTAAATTTGCCCTTTTTTGAATTGTTTATTTTAGTCTCAAAATTCGTTATTTCACTTTTCCGGGAATTTCGACTTTTTCTTTTAAAATCAGTTTAAATTCGTCTTTTTTGAAATTTTGACTTTATTCTCAAAATTCTGCTTTTTGGACTCTTCTTTCAAAAATCATTTTTTTTGTCCAAATGCTGCCACATCGGAAAATTTTGATTATTTAGAATTTTGATTTTTCAGAAATTTAACTGGTTTTTTTTAAATTTGTCCTTTTTTGAATTTTTTTATTTTAGTCTCAAAATTCGATATTTAACTTTTCCGGGAATTTCGACTTTTTCTTTTAAAATGAGTTTAAATTCGTCTTTTTTGAAATTTTGATTTTATTCTCAAAAATCTGCTTTCTGGACTCTTCTTTCAACAATCATTTTTTTTGTCAAAATTCTGCCATTTTTCTTAATATTTGTCTTTTTTTTGGACTTCTTTGAATTTAACTCCAGAAATTTCAACTTTATATTTCGCCTTATTTTCGAAATCTCGACATTAATTTCAAAATGCGATATTTTAATTTCTGGAAATATCGACTTTTTCTTTAAAATTGATTCTTCCCTGAAATTTCGGTTTTCCGTAATTCGTCTGTTTTTTCAAATTTAGATTGGCATGTAATCAAATATTAATAATGTTGAGAAAAATATATTCAATAATTTCGAGAAATCGATTTCTTGTAGGTTAAATTTCATTGTTTGAAATTTAAATATAATTTTAAAATTAGAATGAAGAAGCAACAATTTTGGGAAAAATGTTTTGGAAATTCTAAATTCTTTCGCAATATTAGACTTTTGGAAATATTTTCGCATTTTAAGAATATTCCACACTTTTTGAGTTTTTCAGAAAGATAGACTTTTTATTCCAAATTTGGTTTTCTAAATAAATCGACTTTCCCAAAATTGGTGTTTTTTCTCGAAGTTCGTCCCTTTCAAAATTATAATTTTACTCTAAAAATTCTACTTCTTTTCTCAAAATTGAGCTTTATTAGAAACTTTGAAATTTCTTATAGAGACTTCGCCCTTTTTTTTGACTTTTCGAAGGTATTTTTCAAAAATCATTATAATTTTCAAAATCCATATTTTTATATTAGGTTTTTTCTGAATTTTTATTTTTTTAATTTAAATTTCCGAAAATTTCATGTTTTTCAGAATGTGTGTTATTCTTGAAATTTTGACTTGTGTTTCAAAATGCGATATTTTATGTTTCTGGAGAATTTCCACTAACAGTGGAAACTTTTCTCAAAATTTCAACTTTTTCAGAAAATTGCTTTTTTTAACAAAATTCGCCCTTTGAAAATATATTTGTTTCGAATTTTCAACTTTTTTTTGAGATTTTTCAAAAGGTTAGGTTTTTATTTTAAATACAATTTTTTTAATAATCCAAATTTTCCCAAAATTGTTTTTTTCTCGAAATTCGTCTTTCGAAAATATTCTTAAAAATTTTTCTTTTGCAAAATTAAACTTTTTTTTCTAGATTTTGACTTTGTTCAAGAAGTTTTCACTTTTTTGCGACATTTCGACGATATTTTTCAAAAGTTGTTATTTGTTTGAAATTAATTTTTTTAATATTCGGATTATTCTAAAAATTTCTTTATTTTTAAATTTGATTTTCAGAAAATTTATGGTTTCTCAAAATTTGTCTTAATCTCGAAATGACAATATGCTATGTTTTTGAAAATTTTTACTTACATCGAAACATTTTCTTAAATTTTCGACTTTTTTTTTCGAAATTCTTTACTTTTTCAAAATTGGATTGACATTTTAATAAAAATCTAAACATTCTGAGAATATTGAGAAAGATTGGGACAAAACTGAAATAAAGTAAAAATTTTGAGAGAAATTTTGCGGACTGAATATTTTTCTCCAAATTCGACTTGCAATTACTCTGGTAATTATGACTTTTTTCACAAAATTTAACTTTTTAAATTTTCATTTTTTTTTCTTCGAAATTTCGACAGTTTCCAAAGTTTTGCAAAAGATTCGGTTTTTATTTTAAATTCAATGACTGTTTTCCCAAAGTTCGTCTATATTTCCAAATTTCAAATTTAATCTGAAAATTCGATCTTCCAGTTCATGTAGTTAAGTGAAAATATACATATAATTAGTCGAAATTTTCCGGTTTTTCCTTTTTTCTTCTTAATTTCTCACAATGATTCTTGCCTCTCCCTGAACTAAATCCTGCCTAAGCCCATAGGGGTGACCATTTATTTAATCGCCAAGTTGGAGCGCACAAGAGTCGGTGGGCAATCAAATAATTGGACGACTAAAAATTGCATGTCAGCGCTAGGCCTAAAACTTTTACTCGCTTGATAACTTATCTCTACGCCTACAATGTATAAGATAAATTGACTACGTGGAAAGTGTATATACGATGCATTCTTCAAATTCTGTTTTAATTTCATTATTGATAAGTTAATTGTTCAATTGTAGAATAATTTTGCAGTTACAATAATATTAAATATGTTAATATTTTTATATGGAAAAATGGAATAACAAAAACAAAGCATTTATTTTCGAATATTAAGATCAGAACTGGATAACAATGCAATATTTTGTTGAAATAATTATCAAGCTTTTAATAACTGTTATAACTGGGACGGGTCCGTGGTCCATTGGTAAAGTGCACCACTTGTTATCACAATTACACATAATTCAAAACCTGACAGCGGCAAAAGAAATTTTTAATGAAATTATATTTATATTTTGTACTGGACTTGCGCCGTCCAAGATCGGTGGCATGGTGCCATTCGGGAATTACGGAAGAAATTGCTGGAAACTGAAATTTGTTGGATGCCACAAACCAAAAATTAAAAGAAAATGTTTCAGTTCTCACAAAAATATTTAATAGTTTTAAAGTGTGTAGATTTATACACTAATTTATTTCAGCAGAATCCAATCTTACTAACAAAAATGTAAGAATCGGGAGTTACCAGACAGCAAAACAAGGAAAAATACAATCCAACTTTGTAAATATTTTTTAAGAATTTCTATAATAAGTATACTTTAAAATGGGTTTATTTGTGATAATGTTACCATAAATATTGGTATTATCTTATAGCTTTATATAATACATGATTTTACGATAATATTCACTGTTTAGTACACAATCGCCAAAAACAGATTTATGTGACACTTAATCCTAAGTAAAATTGTTAGCTAATTTAATTCCACGAAATAAATAGCTTAAAAATATCCAAAAATATTCTGCTTTTTAGTGACAGTTTCATTAAAATTGGTTTTGCTGTTTCCAAGATTATTCCGGACAGACAGACAAAAATTCTAGAGACATATGTATGGGTTTTTATAACGCGCAAAAAATCATATATGATATTAAAAAAAGAGAATTATTTTGAAATTGCAGACAGGCAAAGGTTGGAACTTCTCTCCGAGTCAAAACATGGTTAAAAGTTCCCAAACTCAAAAGTTTTCCCGAATCCGAGCGGATTTCGACTTTTTGCACCAAAGTCGCAATATCAATTCGAAGCGCTAAGTCGTGACCATAGCGTCTAGCAGGGATCCGTTGTTTAAGCACATAATTGATCTTAAGGCTGTACTTAATGTAGCAGTGTGGCCTTTTGAGCTGCAATTTACATTACCTACCAGAGTGGGGCATTAGTATGCATGCATGGGCGCGGATCGTTCAAACAAACCTCTCGGACCTATTCCGCAAATCCCCGAAATCTAAATGCACAATTTAATTACGTCTTGCAAACTCGGCTGACCAGTAGGTATTATAGGAAACTGTTCGTAGACTTAGCGTCTTATTTGGCCTGTTTGAGAAAGTTGCTCGCTCTAAACTAACATTTAAACTCGACTCGCTTTTGATTAGGGCTAATTATATCGGCCGGTTTCCTGATATCTTACTCTGATGATTAATCGGGAGTATTCAACGAGTTTTGTAAGCAAGGGGGGCAGAGACAAGAGAGAGAACGTCTCGCTAGAGGGTATTTATATATTTCTTTATTAGGGTCGTTAAGTGCATTCGAGTATCATGCTTGTTAACGGACTGTGGAAGCATGAAAATGCTTTATGAGTCGCGTATGGGATTTTTTCCGTCTGAAAGAGAGCGTTCAGTTTTGCCAAGTAGATCCATGAAAACATAAGGTTATTGTCGCTGGATTGCAACCAAATACATAAACGTTTGTCAGAGCTAATGTGTAAGGCCGACGCCAAAATATGCACATACGCAACCCCTTGACGCGCTCGAGTCTGAAAAGGGGAGACGACTCGCACAACTTCATATCAAAATTTCATTATTAGCGATGTATTTGGTTTCAAAAACAAAAACCAAATGACATCAAATTTAATTCCATTGCGTTACAGTGATAAAAGAATATCAAACTGAAAACTACCTAGGATGGTAGCTAAAAATCTTATCGATTTATGTGACCTAGTCACAGGTAGATTCATAAGCGGAGAGAGTCAGTCAAGTCACAAGTTTATATTTAACTGCGAGACTTTTTCCATTTTCCATTTTTTTCTTCAAAATTTCGAAATTTGGACACTTTCTTTCAATTTCAATTTTATCCCAAAATTCATTTCTTTTCGTAAAATTTGTCTTTTTTTATCTGACTTTCTCAAAATTTCGAATCTTCTGAAAATTCGTCGTATTTCATAAATGTCGCCATTTTTCCAAAATTAATTTTTTTCTGAAATCTACTTCTGCAAATTTTTATTTATCAAAATTTGTCTTTCTCCGGAAAAAATTCGAATGCGCTTTTAAGTTTCAAATTCTGAAAGTTTATAATATTTCCTCGATATTTCGTCTTTTTTTTCTAAATTTCGTTATTTTTATAACATTGGGTTTTTTCAGAGAATTTCAAATTTGTAAAATCTGAATTTCCGGAAATTTTTACTGTTTTCCTAAATTTTGCTTTTTTCTGGAAATTTTGATTTTTAATATCAAATTCGATACATTGATAGAAATTGCAACGTTTTCCACAAAATTTGTCTTTATCTCGAAATTTGATTTTTTCTCTTAATGGTTAAATAGTTAAAATTTGCCTTCTACTGAAAATTTCTCTTTTTCGAAATTTAAATATAATTCTCAAATTTTTATTCTGGGACCTTTAATTTGTTTAAAAATTTCAGCAATTTTATAATTAACTTTCCGGAAATTTCAACTTGTTCAAACATTATTTTCGCAATTTGGATTTTCACCTCAAATGCGATGTCTTTTTTCTTAGTTTGTTCATGTTGTCTGAATTAGATTCCAATCTTATTAAAAAATAAAAAAGTTGAGAAAAATATTCTTTGCAAATTTCTTGAAAAAATTTTTTGTAAATTCTTTACCGAAATATTAAATATCATGTTGTTAAAATTTAAATAACAAAGTAAACGTTTCGGAAAAATATTTTTAAATAATGCGATTTTTTTCTCAAAATTTGACTTCTAATAATTGATATTTTTTTATAAAATGTAACCTTTAGCAATTTTTTTCGAATTATCGATATTTTTCGAGGTTTTTTCGAAATGTTACATTTTTATTTTAAATTTGATTTTCCGAAATTTCAAAAATTTAGTTTTTTTCGAAACTAATCTTTTTCAAAATTACGACTTTATGCTGAAAATTTTACTTTTTACTTAGAAAATTGGAAATTTTGAATATTTTCTAGAAATTTCTACTGTTGTTTTCCAAACATCATTTTTTTTTTGGAAATCTGTTTTTCCTAACATTTGGCTTTTTTGAAAATGTCTTTTTTCATTTCATTTTTCGGCAATTTCTTAAAATTTCTCATATTATGAAAATTTCGACTTGTTATACGTGGTGAGTAATTAGTAGTGTAAAGCTATGTAGCTCTTGCAGATTCTTCGTTAACAAAAATATTTTTGATTCGAAGGTACATTAGCATAAGGCGCACATTCTAAAATTATATTTTACTATACAGGATGAACATATACATACATAGTAGTGCACTAAAGTTACGTTTTTTTACAAAGAATACCCCATATATGTTTACATAATTGCATCTCTTACAAAATGCTGATTAAAATGATACTAAAAAAGAGGCATCTGCGGGTAACAGTTTTGAGATGTTTAAAAAAATCATGAAAATTAATACCAATTGGCAAGCTGACTTAAAACGCCGGAAACACCCCAATGGTTTTATTTTTAATGCACATTATTTCAGAACATCCTTTCCTTAAAAAACGATGTAATTTTATTTAAATAACATTTGGAGTTATACAGGGTGATAAGCAAACGCAAAGTGAACTTTTCTCAAAAAATTCAAACGGCACACCCTATATATTATTTTCTTTTTCTGTTGATCGACAGCTAAGCTTCGCTTTGATGTAAAATGTATGTAAGGCTAATTCTTATAGTTCGGGAAATATTTCATTTTAAGAAAAAAAATTAAAATTCTCTAAATTTATTTCCCAATTTTTTAAAATGTTTTGGACTTAAACGAAAATAATGTCTTTTTTCTAATTTTAATCATATAAAATACACATTTTCAAAAATATTAACTCTCAGAAAACATTAATTTGGATGCTGCTGCTACTCAAATTGTATGCATCTATGTTATATGTTTGGTACACAGTTCACATTATTTAATAAAATAAGGATAAAACTAGTGCATAGTACAATATTTGTTCATTCTAGTCAATTTTGCGTTTGTTTTGGTGAAGAAAATTTACGAAACAAACCCATTTTCCACAACGACAATAAAAAAATATTAATAAACATATTTTATGGAGCATATTTTCAAAAAGAAATTAAGTTAAACCTACTCTGTAGTAATCAAGCTAAATTACAATAATAACAGTTGCATATTTTTTCTTGGATTGGTAAAATCGCAGTGGGGACGAGACATGTCTGGATTCTGGATTCTGGATTCGTTGTGGGTTGCCTAAAAATTTAGGCCAGCACTTAGGCCACCCTTTCCGGGCCCATTGTGCTATCCCCGTGATTGAGGTGTCCTTGGTCATTCATTCAGCCACCCAACCTTGTTGAGAAACTGAAGAACGTCCCTTGGATGCGCCTCTCTCAAACTGGCCACACTAGGCCAGAAGTCCCCCAGCGTGGATCCTCTGATTGATGCTAGTGCCGGGCAGTGACACATCACGTGCTCGACACTCTCATCTTCTTCTAAGCACCCTCTGCAGCTCGGGTCGTTTATGATTCCCATTCTGTGGAGGTGTTTGTTTAATCGACAGTGACCTGTCCATATCCCTACAAGTTTCCTGAGATTATTCCTTGAGAGTTGTAGGCATAGTTTTGCCCTTTCCCTGCACGGCATTCTAATGAATGCGTGAGTTTGTCGGCATGTTGTTATTGATGCCCATAAGGCTTTGTGTTTACGATAAGTTTCTTCGTTAAGTAGGGATCTTACGGTTGATCTTGCCAGGGGAAGGGTTGGTTCTGGTCCAACGAATTGTCCCTCCGAACCCTTCCTCGCCAGTTTGTCAGCGCGTTCGTTTCCCTCTTTCCCAGAATGTCCTTTGATCCATATTAGATCAATTGCATTCTCTTGTGATAGACGTTCTAGAGCTAGGTGGCAATTCCATACCAGCACTGAGTTTGTTTTCACATTCCTCAGGGCCTTAAGGCTGCCTGGCTGTCCGTCTTTATTTGGATATATTTTCCTGTAATGTTCAGTTGCGTCATTTGTTCGGCGCTATACAAAATTCCCAACATCTCCGATTGAAAAATTGTTGAGTATTTATCTAGCTTAATACTTACACTTAGGTTCAGGTCTTCCGAGTAGATTCCTGTTCCAGTGCCCGTATTTGTTTTCGATCCATCCGTGTATATACTTACGTCTGGTATCCTTGCTTGTACTTCCTCCATTTTTATACGGTAGGATTTTGTGAAGTTATATTTCACCAGTAGATGGTCCATCGGCGCATCCAGAATAGGTACCTTTTGGAGCGCCTCCTCCATTATGCGCCGGTGACCCACCATTTTACCTACCGTATTCCACATTCCTCCTGCTCGCAAACGGAGAGCAGAAGCCTGTGCCGCCCCCTCAAGAAATATGTCGAGAGGTGGCAGGCACAAGATCGCCTCCATTGCTGCTGTTGGAGTGGATTTCATTGCTTCTATCACTGCCAGACACGCTAGTCTCTGGATGTGATTTAGCTTTTGTGAGACATGTCGAATTTCTGGTTTTGTAAATTTTTTTGAAAATTATGCAGTAAAAAGTTTATTTATTAGTGTTTTTCATTACCGTTCAGAAATAAATTCCAACAACTTCAATCAGAGATGCATTTTTAACATCCAAATATTGACATTTTTTGTTTTTCAAATTTAAACTTAAATAATTCTTAAACTATAAAAGCTTGGCCGACGAATTTTTACATTTGATCAAAGTTTAGTGGGTGCAAAAATAAAAAATAATATACCGGGTGTGACATTTTTTTGAGGTAATTTTGCGTTTGTTAATGCCCCTGCATACTAGCAACAATTATTTAAATAAAATTACATTATTTTCCAAGTTAAGGATATGCTATAATAACTTGCACTAAAAATAAAATAATTTGATCGTTACCGAGCTTCCAAATTAGACTCAAATTTCATGAATTTTCTAAATATCTCAAAAACTATTAATTGTAGACCCCTATTGTTTGGTATCATCCTAATCAACATTTTGTATAACATTCAATTAGGTAAAACCATATAGGGTGTTCTATTTAAAAAAAAGGCAACTTTGGTGTACCACCGTGTATATATTCATCCTGTATAGTGAAAAATAATTTTAAAATGTGCGCCCTGTAGTAGTGTACCTTTGTACCAAAAATATTTTTTTATGAAAATAATTATAGGAGGTATAGGGCGTTACAGTACTAATAACTCACCCTGTATCCGTAACAGTGAAATATGTTATCTTGTTAATGTACACCTAATTTTTTCTTGAAATTTCGTTTTTTTTTCTAAAAATCCGTTTACTTTTCTGAAATTGGATCAAAATCTTGATAAGAATTTCTTAGGTATGAAATTTCGAAAAAAATATTTAGTGTAAATTTTAATATTATGTCAAAATTTTAATAGAAGGAGGATTACGAAAAAATGTATTTGGAAATTTCATTTTTTTTTTCAAATTTGACTTATTCACTTTTGAAAATTTCAACTTTAATCTGGAGATTCGATACTCCCAGTTCATCTAATTAAGCAAATATCAATATTATACCTAACTAAACGCTAGAGAAACTAGCTCCAGAGAAACTGGAGTTTCTCTCTGAAGATGACAGCTTGGCTGTCGAAACGCGTTAGAGCAACCTTTGTTGTGTTTTTTAATATTTCTTGATTTCAGGGGACAAGTTCTGTGTTTCAATTTTTGTTCATAATCGAGTTACAGTCAAAGCTTTATCGTATCATTGATAAAACATCAATAAACTTTTAAAATGATATTTGTATTTAGAGTATTGTTATAGATAACTAACGTATTATAATTGTAACTAACGTATTATGTGCTACTAAATTATTATGAAGCTGCTAAATATTATGTGATTAATAATTATCAATAAAGCTTTAATTTTACGGACACTTAATTCTCAATGATGCGATAAAAAAAATGTTAAATATCTTTTAGTCGAGTGTAACAAAATTTTTCAAAAGTAAACATTTAAATTATTTAAATAAAAATTTTAATATCCTACAAAATAAAATTTTTGCTTATATTGAATTTCGTCTGTACACGAATTCGAAGGATTCGAAGTATCCACTCCTGCGCAATAAAAAACTTGCCTGAACCTTCGTATTCAAAACAACAGCAAATTTTTTCATGGCTGCAGTCCCAAGGTACCACTTCAATTTATAGAAATCCAATGGTGGTGGCATCACAAGGGTGTTTAATTAGCAGATATTTCGTCACTAAAGTGGACAACAGTTGCTTCCCCAAACGGCGATAGGCTCATATTCGTTTAAATTTACGTTCTTGCGACCTGAGTCGGGAACAAATTCCTTTGGGAAGATGATTATACATTTATTAGGAAATCAGTTTCAATTATTACTAATTGCTAGAGCTTAAAGCACCTCTGGGATTCTACCATGATACTCATTGAATCATATTCCCTCAGCTCATTTTAAAAAAATTAACGAGCATTATTTGACAATTAAGAAGGAAAGTTCTTATATTTTTGACAAAATTTGGAGTTTAAACTTTCGAAATTCGACTTTGAACTTTTGAAATTCGACTTTAAACTTTAAAATAATTACCTTTTCTCTCGACTATTCGACCTTTATAGAAATTATCAGCTTTAAATTTTAAATTATGATGAAAACGTATAAACAACTTCGAAACGATCAAGATTACAGGGGGACAATAAATTCTTAAAACCTCGACTTTGACCTCGAGTCCTTATGAAGCTAATTTGTAATCTGAAAACAAATATCTACTTCTCTTTTCTAGAAGATTCTGAATTTCCTTAATTGTTTAACCCTATTTTTCTTGCAATTTTATTCGACTAGAACAAGTCTAATATTCGAAAATAAAAGTCTAAAAGGGAATTTGAGAGTTTTCAAGTCGAGGCTGATTTCAGTTTTTGAAATATTGACATTTTTCTCAAAATTACAAATTTATATCTCAATTTTTACTTTTTTCTTAAATATTTCGGCTTTAAATTCAAAATCCTAATTTTTTGAGAAATTATAACTTTTTTAATTCTAACTTATCACATCTTTCGTTTTTTAAAAGTGCTGTTTACTATAATTTTGAGTTTTCTTTTAAAATATTGACTTTTATCTTGTTTCGCTTTTAGTTAAGCTGAAATTATTTTCTTAAAATGTAGACCTATTACTCAAAATTTCAACTCTAAAAAAATGTCAACTTGGAGGCTTGCAAAAATTAAATTGAAACCTTAATTTAGAGTCCTAGGTAGTACAAATTTCAAAAAAAAATCGAGATATCGAAAGGGAAATGCAAATTCTGAATTAAAAATGGTGAGTTTAAGGTCAAAATTCTAAGCAAATGCTCGAAATTTTAAGTTCAAACTCGAAATTTTAAGTTCAAACTCGAAATTTTATGTGACCATTTAATCTAGATTTAAATCTGGACCTTTTTCTGAACGTTTTCTCGACTTTAAGTTGAAGATTTTAAACGTAAATTTTCTGTTTTGAAAAATAAGTTAATTTATGCATATTTTGATTTTAATTTCTAGTTTTCAATTACTTACAAATATTTGACATTTTCTTACAAAATTCACCGTAAAGTTGAAACTGTAGGTAAAAAGTAAATAATTTGGAATGGAAACTACTGATTTCGAGAAAAAAGTTCAAAATTTTCAAGAAGAATTCGATAATTCTAAACAAATTTTAAATGTTTGGCGTTTTCTAGAAGTTTTAGCTAAACGTTTCCTTAAAATGCCAGTTTAAAATTTGTGAATCATTTCAAATTTTTATTTTTTAATTATCTTGTGTTCGAAAATTTTGAAAATTGTTACAAAATTGTTAACAAAGTTAAAAAATTCTACTTTAATCTGATTTGAATTATGACGAAGAGTTAAAATTTGACTTTTGAAGTTCAAGTTTGCGGTTTCGGGAAAATATAGAAATTACATTAAGAAAATCTAGCCTTCAAGAAACTTTCAAATTATAATTCTTTACTCAAAATAACGAGGTTTTTATTTGGAAAGTTTAACTTTAACTTTGAAAGTCTCATTTTTCGAAATTAAAAAAAAACTGTATTAGTTTTGAATTTTTTCTTTTCAGTAGGTATGTCAATGAATTTCAAGTTTTTTATTATGTAAAATTTTCATTTTTTTTCGCCCTTAAATTCCAATTCTCAAGTCGATCATCCATAATTTCCATTACATGAGAAATAATTGCCAATGTCGAGCGAAGTAATTAAGCTTACAAAAAAACGAAGTGAAGAAGAAAAACCTACATCAAAAGGACTTCATGGCAGACGTTCCTAAGAGATATCATGAATGTTGGAAATCCTCATCACAAGAGGCTTTATAACAGAAAACACAAAACTCCACAAAAGAGGAAGAAGAGAAGAAAACAACGAAATGGTACGACTGATCGTCTTTTTTATAAAACGATTTCAATTGAAACAAGAATTTAAGAATAAGTTTGCTATAAAAAAACATAAAATATATAAATATAGGAGCTCGAAGTGTTTTACTTACGCACTTTGTTCAAAATACTATCCTAAATGTTAAATGGTGGATGCGCTAGGGCAATATTTATTTGCCTCCTCGAGCTAAATTGATAGCAAATCGCGTAGCCATTCGAATGGCAAAATGCAAATAACTCATAAAAGTATAAACCTCTAAATATTATCTTCATTCATCCAAGTAACTAAAACGTAAATAATTAACCCAGACTAGATTAAAAAACTTCTTAGGTGTAGAAAAATAATGATCCCAAAATGGATCTCAGGAAATATGAAATTTTGATAGGAGTGTCCTGAAAACCTGAAAACATGGTTCGTAGAAGCTCGTCATCACCTCCAAGCAGATAATTTAATTTTCAGACTTTTGGGTGAGTTGCGCCTCCCCGGCGAAGTCTCCTCCAGATTAGCCATATTCCAATTCGAGAATCGGAAACATTCAAGCCAATACACGAGCGGATGCAAAGAGGCCGGGTCTACGCCGATTCTCGACTCAAATATATACCGAAAATCCAACATCCGCTTAAATACACACCAGCTTTCAAGCAAATCAGCTTTAAATAATATCCTTTTGTGCCGTATTTATCGTCAAGGGGGAATAATTTACTTTGTTTTTCTTCAGTTCCAAATTAGGTCGTTTATCTCAAAAACAAATAAGTCTGCAATATATTTTCTAAGGTTTAAAGTTCGCCCGGCCGCCCCGGCTAATCGCCCCCAGTACAGTTCGAATTGCTAAATTAATTTCATCCTCTGTCTTCCTTTCGGTTATTAGGACATATTAACGGGATCATTTCGACATATTTACTTTGATTTAACCCTCCCTGTTAACAAAAAGAGGAACTTTCTTACCTTATTAGGTAGAGGAGGTATCCCTAAAACACCTCATTAGAGCTGAAATATGTTTACATAAGTAACAGGTGCCAAACAATAATCAGGTCATCAGGAGACTTTAAGATAAGTTTTCATTTTCTCCTCGTGGGACCTTCGACAACATTTCTATGAAAACCCACTAGAAGCTAAGCATGAACGGCAACAGCTCTTCGTCACATAATAAAATTGATTATTATCATGCAGATTAATATACATTTCTGGCTTCGCCACAGAATCTCCCCCAGAGACTATCTGTAATTCATCAATAAATATTAATATTGCCGCTTAGTACGAAAAAACTTGAACACCATAGCCCTTGCTATAGGGGAAGGTTTTCTTAACCCCTCGATGTCGATCTCCTAAACATCCGCCATGCCGAGACGATCGCGATCCCCGTAACCTTTTATATGTAAAACGAAACCGATATATTTATAGCGGATTATAAAACTCCATGACTTGTAAAAATCGTGAGTGACAACACGGCCGGAACACGTCGTCGGAGAGGAAATGAAAACAGGAACAGTGTGCGTGAGGGCGACGCGAAAGGCCCAATGGAAATAAATGAGGCCTAAAGGGAAAATGATGATGATCTGTGGAGAACGATGGCTCTCACGCTGAAGTAGGTTGCTCATCAAGTTTCCTTTTCGAAACAATTATTCTCCTGTTGTTCATATAAAGTCGGATATAGGTGTAGTTTTTTTGCTGGTCACCTTTAGCTGAAGTAAAATAGTTTAAAATCTTGTCCATAGCAATCTTCAAACTCTGGCGCATTCGCCATTTTGCTGATTATGTATTGACAGTGGGATATATTTTTAATGGGATCAGTAATTTTTATCTGCTTGCACAGTAATTCTGTCAATTTATGATTTTTTAGTAAAGTATTGGAACGTTTTTCCCACTAGGTTGACATTTTCTTAGTTTTATCTTAGTTACTCTTGTGTCTCTATCTGCTTTCTCTTTAATTAGTCACATTATTTATGTATCTCTTTTTTTTCTATTTGAATTGCTTCTACTAAAGCCCCCTATTTCTTTTACTTCTTGATAAAAATCTTAACTCAACTCTTTTATAGCTTGTCTCTAAAATACATCCTATCTGCAACCTCTTGAAAGATTGGTAGCAAAATTGTTGTGAAATTAGTTCAACAAATTATAATTTAGAAACATTACCTCGCTGATGTATTTTTATTTCTAATAGTACGCATAATCAGCAAAGTAAATGGGACATTTTATTATAATTCCTGAGAGGAAAAATCAAACTTTGAGGTTTTTGAATAATGAAGAAGTTTCGTCCATCCATCGCCCATTTTTAAGTAAAATCGTTTTAAAAATACCACTACATGCTTAAAGGGGACCTTTAGTTATAAAACAATTTGTGGTTTATTTTCTGTTATTATTATTTTTTTGAAGTGAAAACTTCTTTAGGCGCGTTGAACAATTTATGGTTTCCGTGACCATCACGCTAATTTGCGTTACTAAAATGCCCTAATGTTAACAGTATATGCAACTATAAGTAAAACGTGTAATAGAACCGACCTTGACTTGAATCCACTATCTATCAAATCTATCAAGCTACTTACTTACGAATCTTGGTATCTTCTGAAGGGACGCCCTTTTAACCTAATGCAATTTTAAGAAGTTCATGAAGACATTTTGAAGTGAATATACTTTTCAAACACAAACACAAGAGTACCTACAGATTATTACAACGATCCGGTTAGACAAAAATGTTAAAAATCTGTTTAATGTTAAATAGATCTCGTTTATTAAAATAAGATTTGCCTAATTTCTGATCCTTCTCTATTATATAGTTGATTTTTCTATACAAATCCTGTTATAGGTTTATTCCCCCTCCCAGTTTCCTTTTGTTGAAATTGATTTCGCGTGGTACAACTGCATAAATACCGATAAAACTCCACCGAAATACTCCATAAAATATCGCCAAAAGATGCTGAATATTAGAAAATCCACTGGTAAATTACAAAAGTATGCGGTACATCCGAGTAAGTTTATGTACGCGACCGGCGTTTGAAGCGATTTAAGGACACGAGTCGGTTGTGTGGGCTAAGGGGAGGAGCAGAGTTTGCATGTATCCAGATAGAAGCCCAACTTGGACGGTCAACCACATAAACTTTCGAAGCTGATATTCCGACCAGGAGGAGAAATTGTTGGCCCTATTTCACTCTCTCGCCGCCGAACGTCTTACAAAGCGCCTTCGGCCACTTTCAGCAACTATGTCGAATCTTTCACCAAACATGCACAATTTTCAGGTTGACTGAAAATACTTGAGATTCATCTCAGTTTAAATTAACCGATGGAGGCTTTAAAATATTTAAGGTTCCCGAAAGAAGTAACATAAAAATAAGAAATCTTACCTTGAATGTGCATTACAAGATCTGCAGACCTTGCCATTCTTGACGGAAGATATATTTATACTGTTTTTGTACGAGTAATAGTTTGTAACATACTGAGATTTTCGCAAATGAGAAAATGAAACATCATGAAATATCATGGCAAATGCCATGGCAGGAACTAATAGGATTGATACCCCGAAGGGAAAGATTTTTGAGGCATGCAAGCCAGTCGGAGACAGCAAATTCCTGTGCGGTTCAGCTTGACACAGTGAGGACTTTCGTCTATGGAGACTCTTTTTTCCTATAGAACTTCCAAGCTATGGAACTCGTTACCTAAAGAAGTTTTTCCCAAAAATTACAACCTATCCTTATTTAAGAAGGCGGTTCATCGCCATCTATCCTTGTTTCCGCATCCTACTCGCAGTGTTTTGAAGGCCTAATGGGGTTGCCCTTTGCGAGTGGATTAAACTTTAAAAAAATTAAAAAAAACGAACTGATTTCTGGTCGCCAAACCAATTAATAGATTTTTTAGTTATTCATTTATACCGCATAAATTAAGACGATGCAAAACCTTAACCATTAATCAGATTGTTTTCTGTTAGAAGTATTTTTTCCTCTCTTCTCTTCCAAAAAGACGTGCTTTGTCAAATGATTACGAATACTTCGAGAGCCAATTTCACCTTGGATTTTCTATAAAAACTTCATTGCAAATATAATCGTCGGAATTATAAGGATCTGTCTTAGAAAATTGAGTTAACAACGGCCTTGTTTCTGTAGCAATTTTCCTAAAACGATGTTTTTAGGAATATTTTTAATACTTTCATGTACACCAAAGTGATGAGTTCTGCTAAATACAGCTTTATTGAACCAGTTAAATGCATATGAAATAGTTTGATGTGAATATCCTGCCAATGAAAGTTTACTGTGGCTTTTCATTCATTTTCATTGCAACTTTTCTGATTACTAATCGTAATAAACTCAAAAAATGTCAATGATATTTAAACTGATCGATAAACAAAATATCATGGCAAAGTAGTAAAAAAACACGTACTTGATTTTTCAGATTAAATTAATCGTTTCCAATTAGCTTGCCGCAAAATATGGCGCTATTATTACAAATATTTTTATATTTGTTTTGTAGACACCAAATTTGCCATTTAATGACATAAGATAAAACTATAATCCTCAACTAATATAATATTAGAACAGGAGTTAAATATTCTAATATATAATTTAGAATATTAAAATTAAAATGTTCTTAAGATATCGTTTCTAACATATTGCCGCTTCTGTATTTCGAGTATTTTGACTTTCTTCATGATAATAGTCAACATAAATTCAATGAAATATTTGAAACTAATGTTAAATTATTGTGTCAACATTTTAAGTTTAAAGCAGGGAGAAATAAATGAAAACGGTGAAAGAATTTTGATTTTTTAATTTTCTACCATTCTTAAACTATATTTGAGACATGTCTAGGACTGTTTTAGCAAAGAGATATTTTAGAAATGTTAATTTTCTGGAGATTGATTGATTTATTTTTAAATATACATCTTAAATTAAATGTTTAACTTTAAATCGAAAATTAAGACACTTTTGAAAATAAATTCGAATATTTAACCGAGATTAACTTTTCGAAATGTCAAAATTTATTCCGAAAAGTCGAGTTATATATGTAAAAATCCTGATTTAAATGCCAAAGTTTAAAAATGGTCTAAGTTTATGAAATTATCGAAAAAAAATATTGAAAAAATATTTAGAAAGTACTTACATTTTGAAATAAAAATAAATTTTAGGATAAACAAGGATTTCGAAAAAAAAACTACACAATTTTAGAAGGCAGAAAAATTTTCACAATTTCAGCTTTATTTTCGAATGTTAATGCTAATAAGTACCTAAACCTAATATCTAGTGGGTTCAGACTTTAAATTAAGATATTTGACCACCCCTTGAAATTTTAAATTTTAAACAAAATATGTTTAAAAAGCCGACAGGAAAATAAAAATTGTGAATTTAAAAGCCGGAACTTAATAAGAAGTAAAAATTAAAAAAAAATGGGAAAATTATGTTAAAAATTCTCAAAATTATAATTTTTCTAGAAATACATATGTATTGATTTATATACTTGATTTTTTTCGCTTGAAATTTTCAAATTTTAAAAGGAATATGAAATTATAAAAATAAAGTCAACATTTCGAGGAAGCAACTCTGACTTGAATAAAAGAAAATCTTGAGTTTTTAACTTGAATTCTGATATTTTTAGGAACTTCAAACGACAGTCACGAATTTTTTTTTTATTGAAAAAAAAACTCCTAATTTATGTAAAGCTCTAAAATTTGCTGCTTTATATCCAAATTCTCACTTTATTTTAAAATTTCAATCTGGAATTTGGATAACAGTTGAGTTACAAGAATATCGAATCGAATGAACCGAAAACGAATATTTATAATAAGTCGAAGTTTGTAAAGAAAAATTTCAAAATATGTATTTAGATTAAAGTCTTTTAAGGAAAAAATAGGATTTACATATGTGAATTTAAATTAGAAAAAAAGATCAAATATCTGAAATGCATAAAATAAAAAAGCTGAATTTTTCGAATTACTTCTGCTTTCACTTTAGCAAAATAATTTTAACAATAAATACATAAATAATTCGAGTTGTTCTATTTCGCTAAGACTTGAAATTCATCAGCACTTGAAAATTATTATTGTGAAAAAATGTCCATATTTCGAAGTTGAAATTGACATTTTATGAAAAAAAGAGAAACTGTAAGTAGGAATTTGAGAAGTCACAATGTTGAACGAGATAATCTCGAAATTTCACTAATAAGCTTAAAATTTAGCCAATAAAATCTAAATTAGAATCGTATGTTTAATTTTTGTCTCATAATTAAGCTTTAAACTCGAAATTTGCTGAAATTTCAGAACTATCTTTTAAATGCAAAAGTTCAATGTTCTAAAAAAAGACGAAATTTAAAGGTTTAACTCGAGTTTTGCTTAAAATTCCTAGTAGTTAAAAAAAAGAACTAAAAGTGCAAACTTTTCGTTCTTTTTTTTGTCCAGAATTTTGACTGCAAACTCGAAATATTGACTCTTATCCCCAATTTTTTTTTGCTTTTTTATAAATATGAAGCTTTATCTTGAAATTTTCTAAAAATTTGGTTTTCTTTTAAATCCGTCAGATTAGAATGACATTCAAATTTGGTGATGGAAACTTCGCATGAAAATCGAACTGATTAGTTTACCCTACAAAATACACAAGTTATTTCATCAAAATCTGGTGGTTTACGAAGTTTTTTCATAAAAGAGATAATTTGGGAAACCCAATGTAGGTAATCAAATTGTCACCCTTCTTAATTAGGCGCCCTTTTATATGGCAAACAACCAGCAAACTTTACATAGTGAATATGGGTCTATGAGTACCACTATGGTTGTTCAAAGGCGAGGAGAAATGTTTGGAGACATCTGCTCTAAAACAATAATATAGAATAGAAACTTAATCAATATGTAAAAACGTCTTAAATATGTAAAGGCTATTTATTTTATAAATTGGACTTACACCACCTATTGAAATAGTGACGATATTCGATAGGTATTATTGGGTCTTTTACCATGAAAATATAGTTGAATTCCTAGAGGTGGATCATATGCGCTAATGGGGCGCTTAATCGTTCCTTACGATTTGGTCTTGCAACCCTCAATTATCAAATAGCAAAGCGACCTAATCCGAGCAGATTTCAGCCACTTTAATCTACATTTTTGAGTGCCTCTCGGCTCGAAATTAACGACAAGGAAATCTTTACGGCCCAACAGTGTTATTTTATCCTACAAAGTTAAATTTAATTACTCGAGGAGGATCAAACAGGCGGTTACTCGGAGGAATTATTTCAATAATCTTGGCGGCAGTATCCGGCGAGATATTCGGAAGGGGCCCATTTGCCGCCTATTAAGGGGCATCACGGCCGAGACGGTCGTAACCGGACACGAAGTCGAATTAAGAAAGGGCGGCGAACACCGTTCTACCGCAACAATTTCTTATTCGGATGAATGCACATTAATCTGGACGACGACGGTGTGAGGAGAAGGAGCACCTTCAAGAATTCGACCGAGTTGCTAAGGTCCAGCATATAAGGAAATTACATCCGACTGCCCTCTCGAATTCCTGGCCGTTTAATTTCCACCCAAGACGTAACCACTGTTGTATTTGTTGGACTAAGTTTCTGGACGGGGCATAGGCGTAAGCCGGGAGGTAATATTAACATTCCAAGGGTGCAAAACTCGTGGAATTACGTTATTACGAATGTGGCATAATTTCCAATGTGGCTATGGCTATGACGAATAGCAGGAAAACACCATCCACCAAAAAATACTGATTGCTTCATTCTTCGCCTCATTTGCTTAGCTAGCCTACTTTCTTTTCCCTTTGTCTTCAAGTTTATATTGAATTTGAAGTTTCGAATAAATGTTTTATCAGAAATTTTAAAATAAAATTACAGGATGTTTTAAATGTCCTGTCGCATGATCCGTTTCGAAAAAGTTACTTAACCATATCGTACAAGTTGATTTTTCGTATTTATTTTATTCAGTTAGGTAGAGTTGTTGGATTTTTTTTTGGTGGAACGGACTGGTCCTTGGTTATCTTCAAAAATTGAAATACAAATCTTGTCCCCTGAAACCAAGAAAGATTAAAAAACACGACAAATGTTGCTCTAGCGCGTTTCGACAATCAAGCTATCATCTTCAGGGTGGTTTCAGGGACAAGATATATCTTTCAATAGCTGTTGGAATTATGACTTATTATATGATGTACTTAATTAGTAGTTAAAGCGCTTTACAATTCTTTTTTTTTATATATTTTTAATTTATAAAAAGCATAAGCAACATGGAAGGCGAAAGGTATTTAACTAGTCACCATTTTTTGCCGTAAGTTTTTGTTAGAAATTGGTTGTCGGTTTCGGTTAGTTTCAGTCAAAAGAGCTAGGTTCAGTCGCAGTTTGGATTTACACCCAAAACTGGCCGAAACTAACATTTCATTTCATTTCAGTTCACTCAAATCTTCAGATGTTGAATTTAAACTCAAAATTTGCAGAAAAATGGTAAATTTTGAGAAAAACCTCAAATTTTGTAAAGCGAATTCTAAATTTAACTCACGAATCAAGAAAAACTTTAAACTACTTTTTAAAGTGGAATTTGGCATCGAAATGTTGAGCAAAAGCTCAATATTTAGAATTTCAAATTGGTGGAAATAATAAGTCTTTGTGAGTTAAAATTTTAGATAAGAAATAAAAAAAATAGATTTAAACTCAGAATAATTCTCTACTTTAATGCTTTCAAACCTAAATGTTCGAATTTTTTTCGAGGTTTCGCCATTTAAATTTGAGTATCTACTTGAAACTTAGACTTTCTATAATAACGTTCATTTAAAGTTAAATATCGAATCTTTTCAGAAAAAGTTTAATAACTTTTCTAAAATATACCTATCCCAACTAATGCAAAGATGTTAGGGTATTGCATTATTTTAATTAGTAAATAATAAATTTCCTTTTCATATCCTAAAAAAATTAATCAATTATTTTAAGGTCCCGCGGCCAATTATTTTTACCCATAGATTGCTTAATTACTTCTTTCGAAATAAAACAAGTGAAAACAAGGATTTTTTTAGAAACTAGAAATTTTAATTGATTTCAACTTTTTTTAATTTCCACATTGTTGTGGAATTATTTTTATATTTCAGAAAAATAGAAAATTTTCAAAACAAAACGACTATACGACAATCAAAATTTTTATTCCAAAATTTTTAAAAAAGAAATTCAAAACTTGAAGTCCAGTCTTCAGTTTAAAATTTAAAAGCTTTCTTTTCAGTGTATAAGGTTTTTTTTAGTGTACAAACTAACATTTGACTTTAAAATATAGATATGTTTCTATAAATTTAGTCTCGGAATGTTGACATAAAAACTATAAATTTTGAGAGCAACCTTAAATTCCTACAAAAAAAATTCATTTTTAATATAAAAGATCAAGAACATCGTCTACATTTTCAGGAAAATGCCCAACATTTGGGATGAAATTCAAAATGGAGTAAATATACGAGATTTTTATCTTCACAATCTTAGGAATAGTGTAAAAAATTTAATGCCTAAACTGGTACTAAAAATATCGAAATTTCCAGAAACTTTTACTTTTTTTTCTTAAAATTCGGCTATTTTAATAAATTTAAGTTTATAAATTTGGAGAGAAGTTTTTTTAAAAAATAAAATTTCTTGATATTATCGCTTCAGTTGGCTCAGCTATGAATTCCCTCTGGAAGCGGAGGTAAAGATTATTTTTTCTGTCGCTGTTACAAATGATTGCTTATAAATTAAATAAAAACTTTTATGTTTTAATTACATGTATTTGAAAAAATACACCACAACCATAAATAATGTTTCAAATCATAATTCCAAAGGAATATTGATTAAAATACTTACAAATAGTGGGAAATCTGACAATATAATCTGTCAAATCAATAATTAGGAATCGAGGATCCTTATGTTATAAGTTTTGGTTTTGTATTTTGGTGTAGTGAGCTACAAGCTATAACCTTGTCAACTTTTTTGTGGTAAGATACCTTCTTACACTGCTCTGTGGTTCATCTAATTGTAAGATACGATTCTTATCGCAATAAGCGAGTCCCTTGTCGTACAATGAACTTAATTAGCCGTCGTAAAGTGTCTTCGAGTTCCAACTGTTTTATGTATCAACGAGGAGCCGTGACGTACATCTCTCTAAATGAAGAGATGAAACTAACATGAGAATTTTTAAATCCTCAACTACTAAATTCATTAAACCGGCCACTTGTACTAAGTCTAAAGTGTACCACAAGCTCTTGCGCCTTCAATTTAAGTTTTTGTCGACTTGCTACGACAACAAATCTTAATTCTACTCGACGTGCCATTGGACAGATGACGTGATAGAAACCAATAAATTTAAGAACCCTTTCTCGTTATATTACAACTCAACAAAACAGTTGCGTCTGTTAAGCTTTATAGCACCTTTTTGCTCGAAACGAATAAAGTCATGAGCCTCTAAACACCAGTTAAATAAGATATATGCAGTAAAGTTATGATCCGAGTAAAGATAAAAACTCGCTGTAATCCGGAGAGTACATTTTAAAGCGGCTACTTTTCTTAAGCTGATTATGAGTGTAAATTGAGATAAGTCTGCGATATTTATGGCACTTACATGTTAACCTGAGCAGCGTTTTAGCTTTACATCCCTTCCTAAAAAACTTCTCGAGGATTTTAAAGCTGGCGAATGCGAGCATTAGGGGTATGGCTTATAACTTTGGTAAATTAATGGGCCCTACACCCACCTTTTTGCTTACTTTTATTGCTTAACGCTAATGTAACATACGAGGGCGCTAACCGATTGTCGTTCTCTTAAACTGTAAAAGCAACATTAACTCCCAAAACTAATTCAACTGGTCAATAACATCAAATAATTAATTAACGGATTAAATGTGTTGACATAAAAGGATTTCTCATAGGAAATATCTGAAATCTCACATTTGGCGGATGCGCCGGGCCAAAACCCTTAAGTGGCCATTTTAATTCTTCCTAATCTAATTATCCTGACATTAATTTTAAATTAATTGCTGGTTTTTGTTCCTTCAACATATTCAATTTGAATATTTGTTAAATTGTCGAGCAAAGTTTTTTTCGAATTTTTCTTTTTTAAGATATTCATTCTTTTGTTTATTTTTTAACTTTCGATAAGCCCAATCTAGTCAATTTTTACAACTCTTGAAAGGAATTTTTAAATTATTTCACTTGTAAAATATTATTACGGGCTTATCGGTTCGAATTGATTATTAACACGAGAATTGAATAATACCCACTTTATTACCAAACTAAACTCGGAACACTACAACTGAATAATGAACTCACTTATTTACTTCTAACTACTAACTCACTAATTACACTGACTGACTCTAACTAATAATTGACCCGAGGGAAAAGCGTCCGCCTTATGTAGTTTTCGCTTCCGTGTTCTAGAAGTTTTCGGCAGATAAGGCTTATCGTTGGTCGAAATTTCTGCCGTTTGCTTCATTATCGCGGCCGCTTTCCCTTATCAGATCTTTTTAGAAAATTTTCTTACGTACTAAATTCTACAATTTACATCTCGTTGCAATATTAATTTTGAGTTTTTGTTAAATTATCAAAAAAAAATTAATAACGATTTTTAGTTTGTATTTCCAGAATGTTCGTCCATTCCCTTAATGTTCAAAATTCGAATTTTTTTGCTTTAAGTGATACTTGGCAATTAAAAATATACGATTTTGTTGGAAAGCCAGAAAACCAAAGATGCTTCCGAGGAGAGTAATCCTAAAGAAGTGTGTAAGTGTACAACTGTACATAAATGAGCCATAGCGGTTTGCTGCAGTAAAAACAAGTTTACAGGTTTTTTCTTTAAGAAGCTCCATATAACCATGGCTCTAGATGGAAATTTCGAAAGAGCAACATTTATCGCGTCTTTTCGCTTTTCAATAGTCGACTTTCTCCGGTTGGAGGGCGCCGCCTCTCTTTGGATGCTGTTAGGCGTCCATAAGTCTTCATTTGTCGTCGGCGTTCATAGTGATTCCGTCGGACCTTGAGGATGGAGACTAATGGCAGCGATTCGCAGACTCGGCGTCTTTTACCTGCAGTATGTGTGTTTTCCACTGTCATTTCTCACCGGTGACAGGGGCAATTCTCTATCTCCTCCACCGTCGAGCACTCGACGACTTCGACTTTGTTAGGGTGTCCTCTTTCGCCGCTGGAAAACATTTTCATTAGCTATTTGTTACGGCCTCACCGAGGTCTGGCTTTCCTAAATGTTCCGCCGTCTACTATTTACTCTTACGTCTATGATTAATAGGATGCTCGCCTTTTTTCACAATCCATTTCGTCCTTGGCTCATTCGTCCCCTCGATTCTGACAATTGGATCTCCCCTGCTCATGCATTTCAACCAGTCGAAAGCATTGAAATAAAACTGTGGTTTTTCTGTAAAGTGGAAGAGTTTAACTTCTTTATCGAAGAAGTTACTTTAGATTTTTTTTCTACTGCGCTTACTAAGTCAAAAGCATTGATTCTTATCCTTTCTATTAACATATTGCAACAAACTGTTAAATTATTTACTAATAATCGTAACGGACCCCATTAAGTGATATGTAATTCTGGATTTTTGTAGACGTGGTAAAAAATATTAGGGAAGGCTTACTTCAAATTACTCATGCGGTCGTGCCCTCTGAAGACCCCTCGAAGTCGAATATTCAAGAACAGGAGACCCAGAATCTAGAAGTCAGTTGCTTAATTATTTAGTTATTCTAGGATATACCTATAAATTATTTTTGGGTGTTAAGAGTATCAAAAATTTACGGTATTTGATTATCGAACCGATAACGCGTAGTAATATTTTCAGTCACGTTAAACAACGAATCATACCTATTTTGTACATTTGTGTTTCTCCATAATATTTTTTCCCAAAGCTTCAAAATTAGTGGTTTTAAGCACTAAATAGTAGTCACTTTGATATTAACAATAAAATAGTTATATCCTTTTAAAATTCAGTTTGTTGATATAAGTTTACTTTTTTTTTTGTTTTTCGAGTTAATATCATATTTGTTTTATTAAAGTTTTTCTCAAGATTTTATTTTTCTAAATATTCCGACATTAACCTTCAAATTTGAAATTTTGATTGAGTCGAAATTAATTCGACTTCCTCTTCATTTCGGTGAATTCTTAAGAGGCTGTTAAGTGATTTAATGAGATTTTTCACGTTTTATGCTGCATTTAAAATATGTAACGAATCCTCTTCGATGTTTACTTGAGCAAGGAAAAATAATGATATATTTGTTTTTGCGACGGCAGCACCAAAGTGTGCTTTTAGCAAGTTCACTTAGTAAAAATTTAGGTCGACCTTAGAATATCCCGGCGGTGTTTTAAATCAACAACACACAAGTGAGGACATACGGGCTGATTTATACAACAAACTAAAACCAGCGAACTAATACAAAATGTGAAACTAAACACGCAGCCCGGAAATAAGTAACGTGTGCCAACAAACGTGATCTCGGAGCCCTCTCCAGCAGAGCAAGACGACATTGTAGTTTGAAAATACATAAAGATGAAACAATGCGATATGTGTAAACTAGACTCCGCACGTTATCATTCCATTTGTCTCTCTTCCCAGTTTCAAGGAGCCTGCAGATTTCCGGAGGGTTTCTTGCCGTGGATGCTTACGCTAGAATGTCTAATGGTTTTGCTGTAATATAGATCGGACGCTGCCATTTATCTTTCATCCGTTGACCACTTTATTTATTATCGACCAGGTCCTCCATTTTCATAATGATATTATGTTAAAATTTCATCAAGCTAATCGAGAAGTTTACCCTTCCGCGCATTACAAATGAATCGCCCCAGAAAATATACACACAAAGTTCTCGGTATCACTATTGAAAATATGCGCAGCTATTATCATCAAAAAAGTGTGCAGCTAAATAGCCAATTTGATTCGAAAGGCCTCGTTACAACTCCTGAAGAACCTGAAGCTAAATGGAAGATGTTACCCTAAAAATATCTCTTAGTTTGATGTCATTTACAAAGATGATTAGTGGATTCTTCTTCTGACAAGCCCAACTTAAGTCATACTTTTTAGATGGTAGGCCGGCGCATCCACCATTTAATTCGACTAGTATTTTGTATGTGCTACAACTCCCCTCATACATATACCTCTTCTCGTAACTCTCTGGATCTTTCGATCACCCGCAGACGAATTATTCAAACGCGGAGGTTGTCTTTCTCGATGACTTCAGCGTACACAACATCCTCTAGTTAAGGGTTTCTTCCCAAGCAGACGACGCGGGAAGGGTAGCAGAGGCTTTCACCATCACTTGTAGACTATCGCAATTGGTTGAGAAACCCACAAGAATTCCTGATATAGATATCCATCAACCTAATCTATTCTACCTTTTCCTTACAAATTCTCCTAATCACTGTGACATCACCGCTTGGAAATTTCGATCACAAACTTGTAGCAACCTCTCACTTGCTTCATATACCACCTCCTTGGCAGACACAATCCCGTAGCGTTTGGCACTTAAACTCCACAATTTAGGAAATTTAAGAAACTTCCTCAGTCGCCGAATCCATCACCAAAACTATCCGGGTTGATATGGAATGCTCAATTCGCTATCCCTAAAAGAAATGTGCCTCCAGTAAATCTTGATTCAGCAAGAAATGTGCTCGGGCTGTCTCCTACAAAAATCGCGCATATCGTCATTGGCGAAGCAATTCCCAAGCCGAGATTAGGACCACCTTGGTAAATGCACGCAATTATTGTAAACGGTTATTGACGAGGCAAAAAGTGATTTCGTTCGCAAATTGCGTCAGAGGCTTCTCAACTGTCCGAATGGTTCCAGGCGTTTTTGAGAATTTGCGAAGTCGATTGAAAAGAATTTTATCTCATCAAATTTTCTCCACCAAACTAGATTTTTGGTCGAAATCGGAACCGAATTTGGGCCGAGCCGACTCTATCTGTTGCGCCTTTTCTCTATTCTACGTCTTTATTTCTTTCTGATTGCCTTGCTTTCTTCTATTTTACCTTTCCTTTTTTCATTCTTTCTTCCTCTTTTTTTTCTTTGTAATATGATAACTGGTATTTATTGGGGATTTGCATGTGACAGCTTTTTAAATAACTATTTAAGAAGAATCATTCAAATAAAATCGTTTAAATTAGAACTTTTCAGAAAAAAATCGAACTTTTAAGATAAAATAAAAGTTGCTGGAAATTTAGCTAACAGAATTTTAAATTTCAATTTAGTTTTTAGTCTTCATTTTAAAGGTCAATATATAAAATGTCAGAGAAAAATTGAAGTATCAAGGAAAATTTGAGATTTAAAAAAAATAAAATTCCTGGATATTTCAAAATTGCAGTCGTAATTTTAGAATGGAAAATTAATCTAAATTTTGTAAAAAAAAAACTCAAAAATTAAGTATCTATAACGAAAACTTGAAAATTTCTAAGTTTACTTCATTATTTCGGGTTTAATTTAGAAATTTCAAAAACAAGTCGTAAAAATGGCAATTTTAAATTTTATATTTCGAAAAATTTTAACTTGAATCGAGAATATATAAAAGAAAAGTCGACATTTTGAAAAAATAAAAAACGATTTTTCTTTCAAAGTTTCGGATTTCAAATTATAATGTTATGATAATAATTGATATTTTGGTAATCTATAAAATAAAAAAAGTATGCAGCCTTGGAGACTGCTAAAATAAGTAAAAACTCAAAACTAGGAAATAACAGTGTCTATTTAATGTAGTTGGAATCCACTGATGAACATGTCAGAATATTGAAACTGACTTACCTTTTTATACTTGTAGTTTGGATGCTTGCAGTCGGGGGAAAACGAATCTAAAATTCATTGATAATGAAATAAACTCGTTTTATTTATTGCACGTAATGTTCAACATCTTATTAGTACTGTCATCTGTCATTTCTGAAGCATAAAAGTACCGCATTTTCAATACTAACATGGTACATAATATGGTACATAATTGGTTATAAAAGAGTACATTCCGTATGGTGAGATATCAATATCATATCCGTTTTTGTTGTACAAACTACTATGGTACTCACTCTTGTTCTGTACAATTAAATAACTAAGATAATCATCATACTAAAACAATTTAAACAGTGCACAATAGTCAATTTAATTTATTGTAAGCGTTTAAGACACAAGTTAAAAGAGGATTTGTCAGGGACAGTAAGTAGAGTATAGTTGGTTAGGGCTGCCTGCTTCGCTTAACGTCGCCTGTGTAGTTGGGGTTTCTAACCCGAGTACCAATCACGCATTTTTGCAGTTTAAACCTTTTAGGGGCGCAAGATGATTTTTGATATGAGGCAAATTTATGGTTTCGCATAACAATTACCCTAGTTTTCGTTACCAACATTCTTTAATGTTAATTTTTAACATTATTGGCAACGTGTGATTGTCACGCAAAACGATAGGTTTATCCCAAAATCGCTCAACGCTCCTAAATAAGTTTTTACTTCAAACATTTCTATGTATTTGGACTGTAAAGCTGATATAGGTAATACAAATTTTAAATTAAACCTAGAAATTTAAAAATATTTCAAGCTTTAACCAAATGTTTCTACAACCTGACCAAAATCACAAATATTGTAACAAACTGTAATTATAAAATTTGTATTAGTGATTGTGTAGTGTAAGGAACCCTCTAGAAACATTTGATAATGGAAAGCGACCGCGAGAATGAATCATACAGCAGATAGCGATAATCTTTCTGTACGGTGATCCGTTCTAGAAAACCGGAACGATATAAATAAGTGGTCGTCTTTCCCTCAGTTAGTCAGTTAGTTAGTCCGATAATCAGATAGTTAGATAGTCTGCTATTTAAGTGAATCATGATCGCAGTGTTCCGAAATATCTTTGGACATGAGATGTTACAATTCACGAAGTTTTAATTTTCGAACCGATAAGACGCAACAATATTAGGCTTAAAATTTTGTTTCAATGCTATCTGAGGTTGAAGTTTAAAGTAAAGTAAAGAGTACGAAAGTTCAAAAAAGTTTAACTTGTTGAACTTACAAATAACTTACTCAAACCATTTTTCAATTTCGTTTTTAACATCGACATATTGAATTTCTTCTCGAATGTTCAACTCTTCATTCAGAATTTTAGGTTTTTCTTGTTTTAGGCATCAAGTGAAGGCTTATGTTTAAATTAAGGAACATCGAGAAAACATTCAAACTGTCATGCTTAAATTCTCAATTCATTTACGTAAAATGTGCTAAAATTTAAGTTTTTTTAATTCCTAATTAACTATTTTGACAAGAAATGTAATAAATAAATATGAAAATTGAGACCGATATCTGAATGAAATCTTAATTTTTTTAGATGAGATACTGTGGAATTTTTATATATGTTTATTTATCATGAAAATATGGATAGTTTATAAGTTATTAATGTTAAACGATTCCACCCACCAAGTAAGAATTACAATTACTATTGAATTTTTTGAAGTAAATTGAGAATTGAAATTTATAACCAATCCAAAAATTCCATAAATTTCTAGATTTTTCTCGAACTACACTTTATTCCTATAATTTCGTATTCAAACTTGAAATTTTTACTTTTTCCTATAAGTACAACTTTTAAATCGAAACTTAGATTTAGAGTCTCGCAAGTTAAATAGAAAATCAATATTTGAAATTTTAATTTATAATTTGGATATTATGCATTCGAATTTTGACCTATATCTCCAAAATTTAAACTTTAATTAATACATTGACATTTTAAACAATGAGAATAAAGTATTTATAACAATCTTATGTATTTAAGCAAACAATCCTTGTATATTATATAAATATAATTCGTCTCATGGAAACGGCGCTAACGATTTGGTTGAAATTTTGTATTTATGTAAGGTTTTGTTTTATAAGTTTATCTATAGATGAAGATGTATTTTCCGTAGAAATGCAATTTTACGAAAACAAAACATTTTCCTATAACGAAATCTCATAAATCTATAAAGTAGTAGCGTCGTTGCTTAAATTTAACGCGAAAACATTGAATTCAAACTCAATAATTGTCAAACAATTACGAAATATTGTTCACATCGACGGGTAATCGTAGAATTCCTTTAGAAATACGCGCTGGGCTTCGCGGCGAAGCCCTGTCTAAATGTAAAAAGACTTAAACGTAAAGTTAACACGAAAAATCGAGATTTCAAGGTAAAAATAGTGAAACCAAAAAATCAACATTCTTACAAAATAAAAGAGCCATGTAAATTTCACCCAGCTACTGTTTTTTAATAGTGCTGCATTTTGTATTTTTTGTTTTTTGGATTTTAGAGAAGGTATTTTGAGTTATGTAGGAATTCTTGACAACTTTTTTCTGAAAATCTACTTTCGATATCAATGAGAATACGACTACTAGAGACTCCTCTTCCCCCCCCCCCCCATGTACCTGCTCAAAAGATTTTGGCTTTACTTTCTGATTCCAACCTAAATCCAAAATATAAAGTTCAGTTATGAAGAATTTCCCAAAAAATTTCTATTCAGAAGCATTTTTAAAAGATGTTGGCCACCAAGAGAGATTAAAAAACACAACAAAGGTTGCTCTAACGCGTTTCAATAGCCAAGCTATCATCTTCAGAGAGATACCCAAGGAATGAATTGTGAATAAAATCCAAAATTTTTAATTCGAAATTTGGTTTCGAGATTGAGACGCCTGCCAATGAACGTTGACGTTTTTTAACTAAAAACACATCACCAATTTCATAAGGATTTGTATAGAAATTGTCAAGGAAATATAACCTGAACAAAATTTTAAAGATTTTATTTTTAAACATCGGAGCAATAACCAAATGAACTTCTTGTTAGAAAGTCAAATTACAGATTGCTTCCCTAAATAGACAAGATTTAAATAAAGAATGACTGGTTACTAGATAAAAAAATAAAATAAATTGCCTAGATAAGGGTCCTGATGACATATCGGAGGAGAACAATTACCTCCTTTTTGACAATTTTTTTGCCTGAAACTAGTAAGTATTATTTAGTATTTTGTGTAAATAGTTTTTAATCTTTAATCAATAAGTATACACGTATACGTGTCAACCAACTTTTGAATTTTCGCGATTGTCAGTAGCTATAAGTACACCTTTTCAGCCGGCCATAAGTCTGAAGTAGAACGTTCTGAAATCTCCAATGAGGAGGCAGTCGTCGGTATTAGCGAAAGACCTGGAGGGCCTGTCAGATTAGCGGCGGCCGCCTTGCCTCCTTCGGAATGGCGGCGGCTCGCGTCGGATAAACCGAATCAAAGCTTCGACTCGAACTTGAATCGTTTTAATTTTCCTTTACATTTCTCTTTATTCCTTTAGTCGGAACAAGAATTAAGTTTGGCTTTTGTAAATTAAAACAGCAGCTCAGACTAGTGGCGGGAAGGCTGCAGTGGTTTTTATTCTAATTAATTCTGCTTATAAATTCCGATTCAGGCCCTCCTTTGTGCCGCCGCTCGCCCCCGCTCTACCAGGGACGTTATTGCTCGCTCGGACGGTGTGCGCTTGATAAATTCACTTTTCCGCGCTTAAAAACATTAAAAGCGAAGACGATTGAAGTTATGAAAGCGCAGAAATTAAACCTTAGCAGCCGGACGAGCAGTCGAAAGCTCGGGGTCCAGATTATAGTAAATACAGTCGGAATAATTAGATTACGTACGAATAACTCCCTTTTAATACGTCGTTATAAATTGGCGGCCTTAATTTAATTAATCGCGAACGGGTCGTTCTCTCTAACTTTTTACCTTCGGAACTTTGCAGAACGGCGGCGCCTGTTATTCCATTACCAACTCTCTCTAAAAAAGAGAATACTTCGAACGGCTTATTTTCAAATATTTCGCCAGCCGAGTCCAAAATTTATTTGATCAGTGTTAAAAATACTGAAAACAAAAATCAATCGCTCGAATCAAATGCGTATAAAACCTAAATTTTAGAAAAAATTCAATTACATCCATAATTTAAAGTCAAGCTGGAACATAAAACACTGGAAATAAATAAATAATACATTAAAAATACGAAAAAACCTGAAATTTATAAAAAGTCTTAAATTTTTAAGTTTAACATTAAAACTTTGAGAAAAAGAAAGGAGCTTTTGGGATAGCGCCAAAAATTTCTAGAATTTATCGTTTTTCTGAAAGTTTAGCTTGCCCAGTTTTTTGTAGAATTTTTTGCAGGATGTTAATTTATTGCTTTTTTATTTTCACAATTTTTTTTCATTTCATTTACATAAACGCACAAAAATAAATTAACGGATTGTTATTATTAATCATCAACACTCATCTAAATTTTAAAAAAAGTACAGTATTTCAAGAGGGATTTTCTTTTTATTTGTGGTTTATGAAAAAAAATTATAAATGAGTATACCAGAACAGAACATATTTAACATTCCATATTACATGGCTAAAGGTTATTACAAGTAGTTTGAAGGACTAACGATTGTAGCTAGCGATGAAGCAAGAAACGACAAATCTAGCAAAGTGCAAAAAACTTTTGAATAACTTCAGTAAATATAATGGCGGATGCGCCAGGAAATCGTTTCATGCCGATATGCAATCAAACAGGAAAGCCTCATAAGAGTTATTTATCTCTGAAAATGTAAGACACATGTAAGCAGGACGTATAAAATGGTCTGACTATATTTATTTATACCTGTTTTGTTTGTTTTCTCTATGGATATAAATCTCGGAGGCACGACATTCGGGTAACTAGTAGTGGCCTTGTAAGCGAAGATATATGTCCTGGCGATAGCACGACATTTTATATTGATTCTAGTTAAAAGCTTCGTTTTCTGCTGCTTTTCTTTCCTGAAGGGCCACTCACGATGGATTGGATTAGACGACGCTAAAAAGCGCCACCTTTCCTATCTAAACACTGAAACGGGTTTATTTAATTGCATCTAATGTGGATCCTTAGCTGAATGATTCTAAGCATGACGAAACCCAAAGAAAAAGAAAGATTGGTCAAGGGTTCTCTTACCACTTATTTGGATTTCATAATGCGTATTGTTGAAAACCTAATGAATCCCAAATTTATTGGCAATGATGGAGGTTGCTCATTTTAAACATGTAAGAAAATATACACTACATATTTTTTATTAAAATGAATTTTAATGATTTCATTTGCTGAATCGTTAGAGGAACTTGCACGATTCGTAGAACTGTTATTGCACCATCGGAAATATAGTTACGGTGTCCAGTTTACTGGCCACAAAGCCATTAGGTAAACGAACAATTTTCCTTCCTAGCTCAATTACATTATTCTGCTAAATACCTTACAGCCATAAAATAAAAAAAAGTTTTTATTTGTTAAAAAATAATATAAAATGAATATCAATGAAATTTAACAGTATTTTTTTATACGTTCTGTGTTACTGAAAGTTTTGGATACTTCATTACTGCTGCTCTGGTCCCGGAAATTTTTCAAGGGCTTGTCGAGAAAATTCGGGAGCTGCAGAGATATACAGTACTTTTTTGAATAAAAATTAGTAGAGAGTTATAAGAAATACTGGAGATACCAAACTACGTATTACGCTACTAATTAAATAACGATTCGTTAGTTCCACAAATAAGGTACTGAAACATCAAAGAACTTTACGAGTCCTATGTCTTTAGGATTTTTTCACAAACTTATCATCAAACCGTATATCACATTGATGAAGCCAAAAAAGACCGAAACCGGTATAATGGTTGCTAATACTTTCCAAGGTTAGCACGCTAATTAATGGACGACTGCTTCATTGTGTAATATATCATTGATATAATTCGTTAAGTTTAGCATGCCTAAACGCATGTCATACCAAGGGCGTATGTATTTAATGGCTATTGCTGTGATGCAACATATTATACAAGAATGATAGTTACCCCACTTTGAGTACCCTTTGTAATCTTGGTTACATCTTACATACTGGTTGCAGCTAAATTATCGCATAATCGTTTCATTATATTATTATATTATGTACTCACAAAATACCGAACTTTCAAAAAATTCTTATAAGTCAAAACTCAAAACTTGACTCAATACTTATACTACTTATAAAATAAATATTCTTTTTTTGGGGAAGCTTTACGAAACTTCGACATTTGAATTTTAAATTCGAAATTTCAAGATTTTTGGGTATAATTTTAATTGATATACAGGGTGATTAAGTCATTTTGGCATTAATTTTAACTACGTTTTCGGAAGGCTTAGCAAGGACAGAAAATCGAAAATAAAAATGTTTATTCTACTTTTAAAAATAAACTTAAATCAACCCATTGACCACCAAAAGAACGGCGCTACTGACCACATTAAATACTGTTCAGCAACAGACGCTGAGCACGTTATCATCCAATCACCGACTGCAATGATAAGCCGGACTGACGAGGGCGAAACATCGCTAATTAATGGGCAACAAATTTCTATTAGTTATTTTGACAAATAAATATTTGTATTGTTATGCACTTAAAACTTTTTGCATTATTTTGTTTTGCTGATCAATCGGTCTGATAAAACGTAAAACGCAAATTCAAAAAATAAACCAACACAAACGACTTAAATGAAAATATTAATTCTACAAAATAAATAACGATACGACGCACTGGTTTATTTAATTTTAAAACATATTAACGTTGGTTAGCAGTTAAGTTGTTTATAAAAAATATGTCAACGGTAGCCCACAGTCAGAACAAGTGCAGTGAACTAACACTTATACCTGAGTACCTCTTTTCCGAACTATTTTAGACCTGCAGAAGGCACATGAAAAAAAAAAATGATAAACTACATATGGTTTGAAAAATTTCTATCGCATCACAGAGGGTCATAAAAAATAAAACGTCGGAAAATAACTCTCGAATATTAACCACTTTAACACTTGTACCCACAAACAACAGCGAATATATTTCATTACTTTCAGCGTTGATACCAACGTGTACATCCATCTCGCGATTTCGCCTTTTTTTGATTTTCGCGTAACTTTCTTCTATAATTCTTTGTTACCCTATTTTCAAATAAAAAAGCAAATCACCCAACGGCTTTTCCCCAACCATCGGTGCCACCAGGATTATTTAATTTGTTTCGTATTGTCATTTAGATATAACCTAGCAATGTTCTGTTTATTTGTTTCGCCCGACTCCCAGCTGCGCAGCCGTAAATTCTTCTTATTTCTATTTATCGGGGGGAACCTTGGAGTCAATGACAGCTCAAAAAGAGGTATAAATTATTATTTTCAAATAGTTTTTTTTCAGCGTAATTATACCGAAAAATTGTTTGTTAATCACATATTCGTATTATAATTATTTCCCTTCTTCTTCCCTTAAAATTAATGCCATTATGCCTGAATCACCCTGTATGTATGGGTATAGGGTGGACCATAAGTAATGGTACAGGGTGAAAGAGTGAATTTTTCATGTAAAATAAGGTAATTTTACTGAATTCACCTTATACCAAAAGTTAATATTAACCGAAATACAGCAGGTCAAAGTTGAAAAAAAATTCCGATTTTTTCGTATAACTAGGTTAGGAACAGTAGTCACCAAGAGCATGTAAGTTCGACCCACAAGTGTAGTTCAATGCCGGAAGGGGTATTAGTCCTCGGAGTAGTTGTTTCTTGTAGATCGGGCTTCAAATATTTAAATTTTAAACACAGTAAATTTTTAACACAGTAAATTGATGATGAAACGTCTATTCATGTTAGAATTTCTTTATTTTTCTTTTTTATATTTTAAAAATTTTTTTTATGTTTAAGTATTTCTTCCTCATTGTTCCCTTTCCATGTTATGCACTGCTGACGAGCTCAAACGAGAGCAAAACATCGATGTCCAGTGCTACAACCTTTTATGTATTTTTTATATTTTCCTAATTTATCAAAAAAACTAAATTTTTATTTTTTCCATATTTAATTTTTGGTCTCCTATTTTTCATTATTCCTATTCTATGTAAAATAAAATAATCTCTTAATTTGTGAACTGTCATGAAGTGACGTTTTCAATAAATTTAAATATCACGTAGTCGCATCTCAAAAACTGTTTAGAAAATTGTCAGCAACCATAAAAATTTAAATATTTCCAAACTGGGCCCAAGAAATGTTAAATAAATTGAAAAAAACATATTGAATAAATGGTTATATAGGCTCAAAAGTTGGCACAACGAGATTTCTTAAGTCAACTAACTCTAATTTGGTAACATATTACCAGTAGCTGATAAGGGGCGCTACTTGCGCTATCTTTCATGATTCTAAATCATCATAACTTTTTTGTGCATCCACGTATATTTATTTCAAAGAGGTTATTTATTTCCCCATATTTTTTAAGTAAACAAGTCATACGTTCTGAAAGTTGATACAAGCAGTCGTTTCCAAGATATTTGTTTTTTAAATTTTAAGTGCCTTCGTTTTATATTACTTAGATATTATAAATTGAAATACAAAACTTGTCCCCTAAAACCGAGAAAGATTAAAAAACACATCAAAGGTTGCTCTAATGCGTTTCGGTAGAGTATCTCTCTGAAGATGATAGCTTGGCTGTCGATTTAAAAGTAAAGAATAAAAAAATACTTACATATTAGATTTTCAAAGTAGGCCTGAAAAATAAGTAAAAATAAGACAGCTTTTAAAGTAACTTATGTCAAGTATTACTTTGCTGATGATGTTATTAAATATTCTTACCTATATTTTGAAAATCTCAATAAATAAAATGCAAAAAATTAAGAAATAACGTATTTTTTAACATAAAGGTGTGGTGTATGATTTCTGAGCCCACACAAAAAAATGTTAATGGTCTGCGTGGTCAAAGCAGATATTTGGAGATGAGTTTCAATAAAAGCCAGATAGCCAGATTTTTAATTGTTTACAATCCCTTTACATGAAAAAGTTCATTTGCACATACTTATTTTTGAAAATAATTCGTTTTGGTTTTTTGTTTAAGTGAGCTTTGGAAGCTTTAAAAAATATGTGTAGTAATAATGTCAGTAGAGTAATATTTAATATAAACTATTTTAGAGCCTGTTTTATTCGTTTTATTTTAAAAAATACTATAAACATTCACATTTAGATAACTTAAACCTGCGGCAAACTTTTAATGCAAATCTCTTGAATATGGTTGCTCGTATCAACATTCATGTAAACAATTTATATAAACAATTTAGGTAAATAGTAGAATCTATCTAAAATAATTTTACATGGAGGCAAAAAAAATTGAGATGCTTTAGAATAATACGAAGTAGCACAGGTGGCGCCTCCTATGAGTTACTGGCAATCTGTTAAAAAATTAGAATTTCTCGACCAATGAAACCCCCCGGTGCCAATTTCTTGTCTACATCGAAATGTGTTCATAAGTTATGCGAAAAAATCAGTTTTTTTTTTAGCTTTGACACCCTGTGTCTCGGTTAACATCAACTTTTGGTACGAGGTAAATGTATCTAAATTACATTAGTTTTATACAAAAAATCCACTCTTGCTCTGTACCATTACTTGTGGTCCCCTATACATTTCTTAAAACTTAGTTCAAAGTTGGGATTTCAACTATAAGCGAAAAATTTCGGTTGTTCCAGATTGAAATCACAAAATTTCAACCTCTTTTCGAATGGGGTTAAACCTGATATGCTAAGAAACTTTCAAATGTCGTGTGTTTATTAACGCTAAATTGAAGTTATCAATTTCTAAATTTTTTTAAAATTTTGAGACTGAAAACAACATTTTTTCTTTCCAATATCTTTACTTTTTTAAAGAAATATTTGCAGTCAATTTTGGCCATAATCTGTAAATCTTCCGCACTTTTTCTACAATATTTATTTTGATTGAAGGATTGGGATTAAATTTAAGATTTTAAAATTAAAACCAAAATCATGACTACAATCCCTAAATTTAAACAAAGTTTTAGCTCAAAATGTTGCGGTTAAAATGGAAATTTAAACAATTACTGGGCCTTTCTAAAATGTCCATAAAAATTTTCGTAATTTCTATTTTAAACTTATATTTCTTTTTTATAAAAATTCAAACATTTAACTTGAGACTTAATAAAAATATATAGGTACATTTTGAAGGTTGAAATTAAAAAGATTAAAATTTCAAGAAAAATGTCTACATAACTTGAAATAAATATTTTTACGTTAAAACCTAAAGTAGGAACTTTAAGAAACATGTAAAAATTCCTAGAAATACTTCGAATTTATTTTTTTTTAAAAGTGGACATATCAAGTTAGAGCTCAGGATTTTTAAAGTCTAAATTTTGAAAATTAGTTTTGAAGAACAAAATCGACATTTAAAAAAAGTCGACTTTGAAACAACTCTAATGTTATTTGACATTTTTCTAGAATGCGATGAAAGCCGAAATGACGTGATGTTTTTCAAGTATTTCTTCGAAAATTTTATTTTATTTTTTTAAATTCCGGGTTCAAATTTACAAATGTCCTTTTTTTAAGATTTGATTTAAGGCTAAAAAATTAGAGTGCTTTTTAGAATATTTGTATTTTTCACAAACATGGACGTTTATCTCAAAAGTGTGCAACAACGAGCTCAAATTTAAAATATTTCTAGAAATTTCGATATTTCTCCCAAAATTGCTACTTTAACCACAAAGTGATTGCTGTTTTTCTTAGTTTTTTACTAAGCTGATAATTTTTATTTTAGTAATTTCAAAACTAATATTAACATGTCTAAATTAAACTAACAGGATTATTTTCCTAAATTCATATCTGAATAATAAAAATTGGTGTGTTGCAATTTGAGTAGTTTCCAAAGATTTTTATTTTATTTTTTTTTACGAATTTAGTTTCTTTTGAAATATTTCTCTTTGGATTCACACGTTGGCTATAGCCATAAGAAAAAATTATCATTTACCGTGCACCAATATACAGGTTATTTTCGAATAAGATACTTATACTGAAGGAGCATAATCTTTGAATAATTTTAAGAAAAAAAGTTTATGTCAACATAGGTCCGGAACCATTTATTTTTAAGATATAAGCTGTTGAAAAGTAACAAAAAATGTTCTTTTTGCTTAAATGCATTGAAACCGCTTGAAATAGTTTGTTGAATCTTGGTAGATACTAACTAGGCATTTTTCGCAGAGAAAATATTTGATTTACTTGAATCAATGGCGTCCCTGAATTTTTTTAACGAAAAAATGGTACATAACTGCTATTTTCCAAAACAAGTATCAAATTCATAACCAACTTTCATTTTTTTGGTAAAAATGCTTTCTTGCCTTTTTTCGTCTGACGAAAGGTTTTCCATTAAAAAAATAATTAAACTTCAAAAACCATAAGTTTACCTATTTCATCCCATGGGTTTATTAGTTATTTCCAAAAAATATGTAAATCTATATGATATAACATAGATTATCCTAAAGAAACCCCTAAGACCAAAGTTCCCATAAAATAAGACCTTACATTTGTAGAAAAGAATATCAAGCACCCATTGAAATGCAAAGAAATGGATTTTATTTTTTTAATCGAAAACCATTCGTCGGACGAAAAAAGTTAAGAGAGAATTTTTACTAAGCAATAACATATCTTAATGAAAGCCATATTTATTTTGAAATTATTATTTTTATTTTCTCAGCTAAAAATGTTCAAGGACGTGTTAATCCAAAACAGTACGTCATCCAAAAAAATTTAGAGAAGCATTTTTACCAAGAAATGAAGGATGTTTATCAAATTGGTATCTATTTGGAAAAAATCAGTAGCGAACCATTTTTTTTCGCTAAGAATAATCGAGGACATGTTAGCGTGGACGCCACTGATAAAAGTAGAACAAATATTTTTCCTGGAAAAAATGCGTTTTTATGCCTAGTCAGCATCTACCAAAATTCAAAAAAAATTTTAAGAACTTTCAAAATATTTAAAGAAAAAGAAATTTTTTTCCCAATTTTCAAGAACCTTTATCTTGAAAATAAAAGCGGTTCCGGACCTTAAGAACTACTTTCTTTTCTTAAAATAACCCAAAAATTATGCTCCTTAAATATTAGCATCTTATTTGGAAACAGCTTATATAAATAAATAGAAACATTTTGATGAAACTGAATTTTTATTATTCTTTGGAACGAGATGTCATATTTTTGTCATAAAAATTGCATCACGGGTGATACTCACGGCATGCAACCAAACTATAAGTGAGCATCATCAATTGCAGCAAACCTATTAAAAGAAATGTTGGAAAAAAATTGATATTTCCACCACTTTTCCTAATTATAAGTTATTTTTTCGGAAACTTGTTAAAATACATACACCTAAAAAATTTTAATCTGTATTCAGACTCATTTTTCCCCACCTTCTCTTGAAATTTATGATTTTAAAGACTATTTCTGTTAGTTTATTCCAGCTGCCAAATGTAGAGAACACTATAAAAAGAAAATTGTAACTCTTTGATTAGTGTGCAAATATGAAAAATGCGACCCCAATCCTATTAAAATTGATAACAATTTACCTAATAAACTACCTTTGCGTGTAAATTTAGAGAATTCTTCATAAAAAAGGAAATAAAGCAATTTCTTTCAATTTTATATTAATGGTTTGCAAATTTGGTAGTCATTAACTTTCCTCTATATTGTTAAGATAACAGGCGTTCAAATGTTATAAACGCGACGACTCAATCCCACCTGTTAATTAGAATAAAATTGAAACCCTTTCGACCCTCGTTAATTGCGTGCGACGGGTAGAAATCATTATCTACAAATTGGAATTCGGACGCCGTGATACGGTTAGACCGCAAGTCACTATCATCAACTTCTACCTTCGACCGACCCTTTTCCAACCGTGTACACGTTTTCAGCGCATTTTCCAACACCCCCGAACTCACTAAAATCGCCAATAGAAGCGGAGGCGAAGCCCAGAAAGCATTGGATACGAAATTTGGAAATATCAGGCTAAATGAACTGTCGCAAAAAAAAACCGACATTATAAGATTACTCGAGGTGATATTACTGATTTTTTCCAACTTGTAGACCGAATCGTGTATCCGGCGCGGAATATAAAAAAATTAAACGACAGTGCACTCTCGAGTGGTTAACAAGATTGGACCGTTATTAAGATGGCAATCACTTTTATTTCCCGCCATAAAGACTGGGAGTAATATATACATTTTCTTTAGATGTGCGACCAGATACGTCGTGATACCGTAATCTCGAGGCGTGGGGGAACAAACGGAACGATATTGAAGCCATGTCTAATAAAAACCCTTGTTTTTCGAGTGTATTACTGTTGAATATGACGCGATTATGCGTGAGACGGAAAGCTCGCCCTTTTTTCCGACCAATTTTGTGATTACTTGATTCCAGAACTACGCTCGGGATGTTTCTCTTCGCCACCGATAAAGTGGAAGTAAAGAGCGGGGGCCGCAAGGCGAAAGGTTGTCGACGGATGAATATCACCGATTTGGTTAGAATTTCCAACGATAACACGTTTCATTTTTCTTTATACAAATTTTAGCTTTGTAGAAGTGATGGCTATAAGTTGAATAATAACAAAAATTGAAATCTGTTTCTTTAAGGCTTACGAAAATCTACTGCGTCTACCTTCGAATCAAAATATTTTTTTTCAGTAAATATTACTTTCTCGAAAAAAACTGGCAGTTTTCCGATAATCTATGATGCAATATTTAACTTCATTAAAAACTAAATTTTATATTTAGAGACCTATAAATCAGGGTATGGAACAGTCATTTCTCCCAAATTTTGAGCTGTATCACTAAGACTACTGGACAGAAAATTATTTAAGAAAATAAAAATCCTTATAAGTAGCGCTTTCAAATGATAACTCACACGATATGTTAATTCAAACTTTTTTTTGGCATAAACTAGCCCCTTGTGTTAATGTAAAAAAAACGTAATCGTTGATTACTGATATATGTACACAGTAACGCAGTCCAAACCTGTGCCAAATTTCAGATTTCTGCGATTTATAGATGCCGAAAGAAACCTCTACGACAGACGCATGGACGGACACGAGAGGAAGATCATAATGGTTTTGTTTTACCTTTTACGAAAACTAAATTGGAACACTCTTTTAAAAAAAACTGTGTCAAAAACCACAATGGCAGCATGGATCTGTCGTAGACTAGTAGGAAAGACATGGAGGCTGAAACCTAAATGATATTTTGGATATACGAAACGGCAGTAAAGCCCTTGGTCATCTATGCCTCAATAGTATGGTGGCCAAAAAAAGAACAAATTTCTGTGCAAGGTAAATTACACAAATTATTGCGGTTAATTTACATTGGAATAACCGGCGCTATGGCCTCATATCCAACGGCTGCAATAGAGCACTTAGCATTTAGTGCCGCAAAGCTATTCCAATAGAACAAACTGAAACCGGGTAACTTGGTTGGCCACATAGAGATTCGGGAAAAAATTCCACTGGGATCCATTGGCAAACTAACAGATCAAATGCCTACAAAACTGGAATTTGTTTTTCCATACGAAGTGGTTATGGGGACCGCCAGACATGGAATAGGCAGAGTGGAAGGCTAGCAAACAACGCACTGCCTGGTAGACAAAAGGATCCAAACAAACAGAAGGAGTAGGACTAGAAATAATATGGGGTCCTAATTTAAGACTCTCTGAACTGCTAGGAAACACTCCCACAATTTTCCAAGCAGAACTGCTTGCTATAACTCTGTGCGTAAAAGAGTGCCTTCAAAAAGGACTCAGAAACGTACAGGTTTATATCGTTTCGGATAATCAAGCTGCATTAAAGATTCTCAAGTTGTTCAGAACCGAGGCGAAAATGGCCAGGGAATACAAACAATTCCTGAAGCAACTGGCTGCAAACGACAAGGTAACTTTGATGTGGGTTCTAGGGCATCAAGGAATAGAAGGAAACGAAAAGGCAGATCGACTCGCAAAAGAGGCCTCAATCACACCTTTTTTAGGCCCAAAACCATGCTGTGGTCCTACAAAAAGCCACGTAAAAAATGAAATAGATACTTGAGAGACAAACCAAAGGCTGTCATACTGGAGGAAAACTCCAGGCCTAAGACAGTCAAAAAAGTTCATCACTATCTCAAAATAGATGTCTGAGCAGCTATTCGAACTTAACAAGAACGACTTAAAAACAATAACGGGACTTTTCACAGGACATTTTCTAGTAAAGTATCACCTTAAAAAGATGGGAAAAGTGGATGATGAAAACTGCAGATTCTGCAACGTAGCAACAGAAACAACAAAACAGCTACTATGCGAATGTATGACTCAGTTTTGTAAAAGGCTCAAATTTCTTGAAAGGGTGACCCTGACAGCCCAAGAAATAAGAGAAACAGCTTCTAAAAAGATAATAGACCACGTAAAAAGTTTAAACATCTTGGACAGTCATTAAGAAATTAGACTCCGCACAAAAGATCCTAATGGGTCGCAGTGCTCAGAGGTGTAAAACTCTACGACTCTATTTCAGAACTATATAACTGTACATTTTACGAACGGACCCCCTCCCAAAAAACGAAATTTCCAAAAAGTTAAATTTAACAAAACTAGACATTTTCACAATTTTTTGGGAAATATTGGAAAATTAAATAAAGCAGCCGAAATCTTAGGGAAAAGGTGTATTTTCTAGAATTTTGGTTTCTTTTTTGGGCTCTGATGAAAAATTTTTTTAAAAAAGTAGTGACTAATTTCGAAATTTCGAAAAAAATATGAATTTTTATGTCAAAAGTATGGAATTTATTATATTTGTGGGGGCAATTTTACGTCATAAGGTTCCGAATGACAAATTAATTTTAGTAGAATTCAAATCGTTATCGATTGTGATAGAATAAAGTCAAACATCACGTAGTCACATGGTGCGTGATGGGCAGATGCGATCGAAACCAAAACATATCAACAAATGCGATCGCGATCGCAGCGTTTAAGTCCCTCATGCAAGTAAGTTGTTTGATAATAGAGCATGAAATGAGCATGTTTCCGAATCCAGGCACGTTCGCGCAAAAGGAGGCGAAGCATCGAATCGGCAGCTTTTATATCTTGGCGCCGGGAACATCGACGCCAGCTTAATCCACCACCGTCGGGCTAAATTGAAAGTCACATCTACATTTACGCGTACGATTTCAGCACGCACTGCGTCCGAATTATCATAATAGGAAGAGGAGACCAGGACGCCGGACGATTCTAATATCAAGAATGGAAGACGGCACTTATTCAAAAGGAGAAGAGACGTCTCAGCGACAAATAGTTTTGAGTCAATTTTTTTACGACAATTTACAGTCGCGTTTATGGCCGGCCTCATACATGGAAATCTTTGCTCTCGAATTAGATTATGGAGTGTGTACGGGGCCACGAAAAGGAACCGGGAGATTTGAATAAGAAAATGGCGCAATTTGTATGAGTGTATGAGGGCGAGATACGAATCGACACTTAAGGCTCGAACGTCAACAAGGACATTTAGATTTGTTTATTTTAATAGTCAGGGCAGAAACGGCCTCTATTTTGATTAATGCGCAACCGAGATATTCTCTACTACATGAAGGCATATTACCCCCACCATAGAAAGGAAGAGTATTCTAGGTCTCAGAAAACTTTTCTAGATTTGATGATATGACCAAATTATGCAATTTCCTAAAATTTCTCAAGCTTTCAGTATTCAAAAGTCCTTGAAGGTTTCCACCACCCGCATGAGTTTTGAACAAAAAATACCCCGGCGCTATTCTTTGGTTAAAAGAAACAAATACGCCGCTGCAATTATATCATAGGAATTTAAACCATATAACGATTTCTTTCCCACTTCTTTCATAGTTACCAAATTTGATAATTCACTTCTTCCATAATTGGACGGTATCAAAGAACTACTAAAAGTGTTCGACGTTTCGTCCATCATTTTGGAGAGCTTCATTAGGATCAAGAAAACACCAAATGCAATACAGAAAAGCATACGCTCGGCAACTCTATGTCAACAATAGTAGAGGCGACCCTTTCGAAGTAAATATGGCATATAGAAGCGTATATAGCGTGCAAATAGAAGCATAGATAGCGTGCAGAAGAGCACGCTAAATCAGCATGTCCACCATACCAGAGGTGTAACTCACTGTGAAATAAAAAATCTGGATTCAAAAAAGCAGAACGTGATAACTCAGCATGTCAACAAAGGCGATACTCTTCTGAAATAGAAAAGGCCCAACAGACGTCTAAGATTATGTACCATTGTTATTTCGGAAGATTTTCGCCTCTGCTGAGTTATCGTACTTTTCGGTCTTAACATTCTTATTTTAAGTGTAATTTACATTTGGGAAGAATTTCTCCTCTGGTATGGATGACATAGCATTACACAGTATATGAATAGCATTACAGTGCTCTCCTGCCTTGAATCTTTGGTTTTTATTCCACAGTCTTGGCATATGTTTCTCCTCTGGTATCTATGATGAGATACCATGGTCTTCTGCATTGACTGCATTCTCCTTCTTGCTCCCCTTAACTTCAGATGGATTTCCCATCTCTTATTGTTGAGATAATGAGTTGCTATACATTTTTTGAATTTGGTTTGTTGCTCTTTAACATTGCTCAATTCCGGCTAGAGTATATCATTTACTGATTCTGAATGTGAAAGCTTTCATAAGCATATTGATAATGAAACGTTTTGTAGGAGTAATAATTGTAATAACGGGGATCGAATCATGGATGACGACCAAAGATCGAATTGAATCACAAAAGCGATTTTTCTGATACATTTTGTCCATTGTTGATCAATCCTGGTACACGCGACTCAAAACAGCCAATCATAGTATAATTAGCGTCTCATTGTCCGGCGTCGCTTAGAGATGCAGCTCATTTGCCGCTATTTACTTTCCTTTGATTTAGATAACGTACGGACATAATTAGACGCATGAAATGTTCGAATGCGACGTGTTAACGCCGATTCGATCACCTAAATATACGGATCACATTCGCACACAATTTGCATCGAAATGCATAAACGATGCAACGATTTTAATAGCCAATGGCGTGCGTGGTTCAAATTGTCATGAAACGTGCCGATTGTACACCATAGAATCAAAATGGCTTCTGATCATCTGAAGAAATACATCCAAATTCTATAAAACACAAACCATTGTATACCTACTACAAAATGTAAGGAGTATTCTAGCTTAAGAGAATACTCGGACCTGCCCATCAGCCACCTTTGTGAAAATTTTGAAATAGTGCCATCCTTTAAATTCAATAAAATCAATATCAGAAAATTTGGACAACCATAAGTACAAGCAAACTGACTCATCACATGTAAAACTTTATACACATGTTTACTCTTTTAGCGCCTTTATTTTAAAAAATTCCTTTTTTAGTACTCATCTACGTTATATGAGGGATTTATGTGGAAAATTTCATATTTCTAGATGCGCCCATTTCAGCGCTAACATTCAGAATACAGAGTTGTCTTAGGTATATATGTTTTTTTACATATTATACAAATCCATATAGGGTCAGTGCACCAATGGTTGACCCAGACCCAGTAATTGGCCAGTATATCTTTAAGGCTTGAAAATATGGAATCTATAAGGTTGTGTTGCTTACCTGTGGTTTTAAACAATTAATAATTTTTTTGTTAATTAGATGTCACAATTAATCTACAATTTTTTGACAACAAATGCTAAATGCAAATGTTTAAAAAAGTGTTGAATTTATATGACGGTAAAAATCAAGTTTAGCAATAAGTGGACAACTGTTACTTATTTTAAGTCTCACCTACAGGTCCTATGTTTTATAAAGAAATAGTTGATGTAATAGTTGCTAGATGAATGTCCTTAAATTTTTACATAATATTCGTTATATTCAAATGTGTTTTTGCATAGAAAAAATATGTGATCAATTATTGGAATTCAATATTTATTAAAACCCAAATAATTGACTGCTGTGGTCAATTACTGGTGTTACAAAGAAGTTGCAATTTTTTCCTTTCCGTCCGTTACATAGTTTAAGAGATGAATGAAAGAGTTATTTTCATTTAAAAACATCCATTATTTTACAGCGGATCCAATAATTGACCATAGTCTTGTGGCTGTCAATAAGTAGGTTTTTGCCATGGTCAGTAACTAGTACATTAATTGTAATTTATTTGAGACTGACATTTAAAATTGTTGATTTAGTGATGCTGTATTTTTTAGAAAAAATGACTTAAATTTTAAAAAAGATGACGAGGTTTCCTACTGGAGATATTCTTTATAACTATAGTTTCGAAACATAATAATGTTTGCTTAATTCAAAAATTCAAAAAAAATGACTGAAATAAAAACAAAATATTTTTCTGAAAACATTGGAGCACATTTCGAACTATAATTATAAACAATATTTCCAGCAGGAAACATCGTTCATAGTGTCCCTTCATCATTTTTTTTAAATTTAAGCCATTTTTTCTAAAAAATACAGCATCACTAAATCAACAATTTTAAATGTCATTCTCCATACTAACTAAATATGAAGAAGACCTGTTGATCAAATGGTGCTAAAAAAGGATTTTCTCTAATAAAATCTATGATTTGTGAAACAAAAAATGAAAATAAAAACTGAGTGATATTACTAAAAACGCTAATCGTGTTGACCAATTTCGTGATGGCAAGCTTGGAAAAAATGGTCTTCAGTATTTTGAAAGCATCAGCCGGAAGTTTGTCAACGACATGCTGAATCTATAAATAGCCTGATTTCATTCGAATATATTTAACTGGAAAAAATGCTGAGGACATTTTAGATGATTTTGCTAGAATTATTAATTCCAACGAATCGTGTTGCACTGGGCCTCGAAAAATTTTGATAAAATGAAATCAAGATCAAAAGATGAGATTACTACTGTAAGGTAACCGGTAGTTTCACCATCTCAGAAAGGAACCATTAGTGCATCTTTCATGGATTACATTCAGTCGCCTGAAAAAAGCACAAGAAAAGAAAAACTATTCTACACAACCACTTCACTTATGTAAATGACTGAGGTATCATGAAAAAAAAGCTTAAACTGAGAAAAAAATAAAGAAATAGCGTAAAGTTGTTTTAATAAGAATGAAAAATCAATAAAAAAGCAAAATAATCAAAAATTAAAGTCAAAAAGAAAGAAAAAACTAGTTACTAAGTTTTGTTTAAAATCATATTTTTTTCTATTTTATTAAGTGGTCCAGTGCTGGGTAGAATGATGGTCAAGAGCTAGTTCTTGGGGGTCAATTTTGATGATTTATGATTCGTTTTAAACATTGTTTTTTTTCACTAAAGGTTAGCCTTTTTTTCAATGTTAGACATAATTTTCAAAATAATAGAGCTTGGCTTTTTTCACGCATTTTTAGTTTTCATGAAAAGTTAATAGTTTGGAAATTACATACCTCTTTATAAAAAAAAACTTCTTAACTGGTCAATTATTGGTGCACTGACCATATATGTTTTTAGAATTTGTATATGTATTTCTCTCTTTATTATAGTTAATCTGGGAAACAGATAAACCAATTTTGATTAAACTTTCACTAAAAGGTAGAGTATTTGCTTGGTTATTTTTTAGATCATTTATTTAGTCGAATTTAACAATACTAATAATTAGGATTAAATCCCATAACCTTTATTAAATTATTTACATCCCCCCTCGTGGCTAATGCCGCCAACCGAAAATTTATATTAAGTTGGAAAAGCTTTTTTTCAAAGATTTCACTTTTTCACCAAAATTCGTCCTTTCCGTGAAATTTTGACATTTCCTTCAAATCTCACTTTTTTTAATTCGTTCGTTTCCACAAAATTTCGAATTTATTCCTGAAATTCGACTCTTTCTTTATCAAAATCTGAGTTCCTCAAAACTTCAAATTTTTATCTTAAAATTCGTATTTTTTATTTCGAAATTTCGTCAATTTTTGGAATATAATTTTGTCTGAAAATTTTGACTTTTTAAAATCTGGTTTTGCCTTTTTATCGAAATTTAAATGATTTTCTAGAATCTGACTGTTCAGAAACTTTGACTTGTTTCTTAAAATTTGCATTTTTCTCGAAAATCTGATTCTTATTTCAACATTCCATTTTTAATATTCCTAGTTTCAATCTTTTCCTTAAGATTGGTGTGTTTTTCGACATTTTGATCTTTTTTCTAAATTTCGATTTTAGAAATTGCGTTTTTGGAAATTTTGATTTTCTTCAAAATTCGCCTTTTCCTCAAGATTTCAATATTTTTCCGAAAATCCTGTTTTTTCGAAATTTCCATTTTATCTCAAAATCCAAGATGAACTTTTTCCTCCTTTTTTCTTAAAATCTAGATTTCTTTAAAATTTGTCATGTGACTTTATGTGCGAATCTTCTGTTATTTTACCCGAAAATTCGTGTTTTTTCTCCAAATTCACCTTTTTCTCGAAATTTCTATATTTTTCTTAAAATGTGTCTTTCTTAAGAATTTTCCGCTTTAGTCCCAAAATCCAATCTCAACTTTTTTTTCGAAATTCGTCTTTTTCTCAAAACTTAGATTTGTTCTTGCTTTGTAATTTAATAAACAACTTTTTTTAATTTGACTTTCTATGCGAAATTTCCATTTTTTAAGAAAGTTCGTCCTTTTCTTCGAAATTCGTCTTTTTCTCGAATGTCTCGGAGGTTATCCTTAAGTTTCTTCTCTTCGGACTTTCTTTTAAAAATGGTCATAGGTTCGAATTTCCCCCATTGTCTTTTTCTTAATATGTGCCTTTTTCTGAAGATTTTAATTGTTTAAAATGACTGTGCTTTTTCTTGAAATTTCGTTTATTTTTTCTGAATTAGATCGAAATTTTATAAAAACATTGAGTTAGTAAAATATTTTTTTTTAATTTTTACAAAAAGATATCTTATAAATTAACGTTCTTTATCAAAATTCTATTTTACGTGAAATTTTAATTAAAGAATTAATATTTTGAAAATTTTTTTTTGAAAATTGGAATATTTTTTCTCAAAATTTAACTTTCTCAGAAAATTTCTACTTTCCCACAAAGTTCGACCTTCGGAAATTTTGACTTTTTCGGAGACGCTATTTTTTATTTAAATTTTAAATTTCTTAAAATGTTGACTTCTAAAATCGGATTTTTTCGAAATTATGACATTATTCACAGAATTCTATTTTTTTCCCTCAAGCCCAGACTTTTTCTTGAAAAGTTTTAATATTTTCTAGGCATTTTGACATTTTTCTCTAAATTTCGGTGGTACATTTTTCAGAAATCTCCTTTTTTTCTTCTGAATCATTTTTATTATATTCGGCTTTTACTGACAACTTCGATTTTAATTTTAAAATTGAATTTCCGGAATTTCAACATATCGAAATTCGTCTTTTTCTCGAAATTTCAACGTACCTCAAAATATCAAGTTTTATTTTTCCAAAATTAGATCAAAAATTTAATAAACATCTAACAATTCTGAGAATAATATTTGTGGGAAATTTCTAAATACATATTTCTTCTTAATTTCGAAATTAAAGTAAAAATTTTGACAGGAATATTTTTGAGACCCGAAATGAGCTTGCGGATCTGATGTACAGCATCGCCTGTAGCCCCCCGATAGCTGCGCTGTTGTGCGCATTTTACTTGTAAGTAAATTACCGGCAGATCTAATATTTTGGCGGTGTATTGTCTGCATCTTGTTAGATCTCGTCAGAGATCGAAATCGGTCTTTGGTTTCCAAACTTCGAGTTTAATAAATGTTCCATTAGAATTCTTGTCTTCTGGGAACTTTCCTGGAGAGCAACCGCTTCGCCAGGTGACAGTGTTTCAACTGTTGGTAATTCAGCTACCTATGATTCACTATACTCGCCTGGAGGACTGCATGAATTTGCAGTCTAGATTGTATTCTACTTGCATACGTCATTGCATAGATGTGAAATTATATCTAGCAACTCCAAAATAAAAAATATATCATAAAAATAATACGCCTAATTGTTCCAATCAGCGATATACCAAAGAGGTAATATATTTTATCTTTTTTTTTGCACATTTCTATTGCTTTATAATTATTCTCCAAATATAGAATAGTATACATTAGGTATATTTGCATATCTACAAAATTATCAACCAGTAACTAGCGAAAATAAATGATTTAATTATTATAATAACGACGACCTATGGAGTGGGCCAATTTTTAAGCTTTTTTTTTTCTCAAAAATTTGTCTCCAAGTTACCGCCAACTGAGTGGTCATGGCTCTATATCAAAACATATTTAGAATGTGTCTGAGAAATTTACGAACACCGGTTATTGTGTGTAGTCGCGCGGTTGTAAAACACTTCAAACTTGCAATGAAAACCGCTGCATAATTGTTTTATTTATGTTTTATTCGGGCCAGCGTCGCTCGTTTAATTATCATCAAATTGAAAGCCGGGGCAATATGATCATTTTCATTGCGAATGTAGAAAATTTATTTGTCAAATCATAAAGGAATGTTTATATTGCAAACAGAATGATGTAATATCGCATAGGTATATTTAGTGATGTGCTAATGGGGTATGTTGTGATTAAAATTCTGTTTATTGCTTTAGCGTTGCAATTTCTCGCCATTGTTATGGCTCGTGCGGATTTTACGAGTTAGAAAGAGGACGGCAAAACGGAATTATCGCCAATCGTCGATATTTTGTTTATTCAACCGTCAACGCTTTACCATATCGCGAAAGGTGAGCGACAAATTCGCCCCCATTATTTTCATCTTTCGGCGACGAGCTGGTACCCTATAAATGACGCGCAAACGACCACTAGAAAACCTACAAATAAACATGATTTATCAGATAATTACGATTTCGAATTCGTTTGTTTAACGACTCACATAAAACTGAATGTTAAAGCTATTTCGATAGTATTAATAAATAAATCTATTAAACCATAGAAAATTAAATATTCATATTGATAAATAAAAGTAGAACTGGACGTAAATTATGGATTTTGGCCCCTCAATTTAACAATTTAAAACGTAACGGGTTATGCAAATATTACGAAGTTGGATCAAACAATCGGAGTTCATGTGCTACGTTTTTTAAATTAGGGAAGCTGATTTTTCCCCTTTCAACTGATCCAATATTATAATTCCAAATTCGAAATTTCCAGTTTTTATTTTTATAAAAGACAAAGCTTTTTTGAAATAGTGCTTTAATTCTCAGGATTCCAACTCTAAATTTTGAATATTTTTCATCAACTTTGATTCAACATTCATTTTTATTTGTTAAAATTTAAATTTAGACGAGCTAAAACTCAAATTGTGGAAATTTTTTTAATGGAGCCTTTTTGAAGAATCTTCGATTTTTTTTAAAACGTGCTGTTTAATGTTTATACTTTTAATTTTAATTAACTTTTTTTTCTAACATTTTGTCTTTAAACTCAAAATTTCAACCTCTTCCAGAAATATTGACTTTCTCGTAATTTAAATTCATTTCATAATATTCTATATGCCCGAAAATTTGTTTGTAAAACCTGAAAACTCAATTAATTTTTTCTCAAAATTATGAGTTGAAACACAAATTCTGATTTTCATTTCGATTCTTGTTTTTGTTGACTCTTTATTTCAAAAACATTTTTTGATATCATATAAATTATATTTCCATTATTATATTTCTATAATTTTTTTTCCAAACCTAACTTAAAAATTGAAGTACAAATCTTGTCCCCTGAAACCAAGAAACATTAGAAAATACAGGTTGCTCTAACGTGTTTTGATAGCCAAGCTATCATCTTCAGAGAAATATTAACGCCTAATCCTAGTTAGTATCTCTCTGAAGATGATAGCTTGGCTATTGAAACGCGTTAGAGCAACCTTTGTTGTTTTCTAATCTTTCTTGGTTTCAGAGGACAAGATTTATATTTTAATTTTTGAAGATACCAAGGACCAGGCCGTTGCACCAAAACCCAACTTGCAACTCAAAATGTTGGTTTTCTTTAAAAATTTAAGACTTTTTTGAAATGTCTTCTCTTTTGTTAATGTCGACTTTAAATTCATAACTTTTGCTTTTTCAGAATTACAGACTTTTTTAAAATCTGGATCGTTTTCAATATTTTGATTGAAAATTACAACCGTTTTAAAATATCGATTTTTTTTTGTTTCTTTTAAATCACAAATTTGAAAAGTTGGACTTTTTTCAAATTGTCGATTTTGTGACAATTTTGGCTTTGTTGAAACTTTAAATATTTTTTTTTAATTTAATAATAATAATAAAAATAATAATAATTTAAAACTTTTTTTTAGAAATCAACTTTTTGAAAATTTCAAATATTCGAGTTTTAAATTTTTTGGAATGTTTCGAACTTTTTAACTTCTAGCTTAGCATTTTTGTGAAAATTTTCCTTTTTTTGAAAGTTTTTAGAAATGTCTATATTTTGCCATTTTCACTTGCTGGCAAAATATCCACTTCTTTTAAATATTTAATTTTTTTTTTGATATTTTAACTTACTTTGAAAATTCTAACTCTTTCAAATTTTGTACCTTTTTAAAAATTTCGACTTTTTTAAAAATGTTTACTTTTTTAAGCTTAGGTTTTTTTAAAAAAGTGCCAACTCATTTTAAAAATTTTGCCGTTTTTTTTTAGAATTTTGACGTTTTCGAAATTTCTATATTCTCGAAATTTTGATTTTTTTGTTTCGAATGCTTTTAAAACCTTTAAAATTTTTAAAAATATCAATTTTTCTAAAAATTGAGTTTTTGAGATTTCGGCGTTTTTAAAAATTTTCTTTTTTTTTCAAATCGGACTTTTTCGAATTATATCAAGTTATTAAAAATTTCGACTCCTTCAAAAGCGGCTATGATATTTTGACTTGACTTTGTTTTGACCGGTTTTTAAACATTCAGCTTTCTTGTGAAAATTTCAAGTTTTTTATACATTTCAGTTTTTTTGAAAACTTGGCGTTTTTAAAATTTAGAGCATTTTTAAATTTTGTTTTTTACATTCCTCCTTTTTTTTATAATTTTAATATTTTTTCACTTTTAACGTTTTCTACGACATTTTAACTTTTCTTGAATTTTTTTAAAAATTATCTTTTTTTGAAAATAAAAATTTTCTTTTTTTCTTCAACTCGAACTTTTTCGAATTAAATCCTTCGAAAGCGACTATGATATTTTAACTTGACTTTGTTTTAAGCCGTTTTTAAACATTTAACTTTCTTACAGAAATTTCAACTTTTTTTAAGCATTTCAGTATTATTGAAACCTTGGCGTTTTTTAAAATTTATAGCATTTTGAAAATTTTGTTTTTTTACATTCCCCCTTTTTATAATTTCTATCTCTTTTCATTTTTAACTTTTTCTACGAAATTTTAACTTTTCCTGAATTTTTTTAAGAAATTATCTTTTTCTTGAAAATTTCCTATTCTTTTGAAAATTTTGACCTTTTCGACTTTTAAAAATTTTGGTTTTTTTACATTCCTACCTTCAATTTTTTTTTAATTTAAACTTTTGACCTGTTTTAAAACATTTGACTTTTTTCAAAATTTCGACTTTTTTGAACATTTCGAATTTTTAAAAAAATTCAAATCTTTTTTAATTCCGAAGCTTTTTGACCTTTAATTTCTTTTATACACCGAATTTTTTAGAATTTCGAATTTTTTCCAAACTTCAATCTATTCACGAAATTTAGACTTTTCAAATCTTTGTAAGAATTCGATTTTTTTTGAAAATTTCGAATTTTTAAATATTTTAACTTTTCGAAAATTTGGAGTTTTGGAAATTTCGTTTTTTTTTAATTTAGAACTTTTTTCAGACGTTAGAATTTTTTAATTTCAACATTTTTAAGAATTTTTTTCTTTTATTTAAATTTTCTGACAATTCGACTTCCTAAGCTTTTTTGTAACTTTTAAATTTTAAAATTCAATCGCTTATTAGTGAGAAACATTATGTAATGATTTTGCCAGAAAATTATTTGTATGTTCGTACACTTGAAACTGATAAGAAAATATAGATGCATTTATTTGACCTTTTTGGTTTTGTTAAGTAAAAGAGTAATTCTATAAATTAAATTAAAGTAAAAACCTTATAAAAATAATTAATCGTTTTGACACAAATTAAAATATGAATAGATAAATAAATATGACCTAAATATTTGTCGCCAATTAAGTTATTAATTATGAAAAATGACGATCGAATTTCCAAAAGTATCATTTAATGATTTGCATAACCAAAGCAATATTTTGCCTCCGATTCCCGATTGTGTAACCATCGTATTCTTCTTCTGCTTATTTAGCGTCATCTAAGCCGCCTGAAGTCAATGACAACCCGAAAAGTGTTATAAATTATTATTTGAATTTTTTTTGCTAAGATATACAAGGTGTCCTTCCTTAAATATACGTTAAAGCAAGGTCAAATTTTTGGCATATTTTGAATAACGTCGAAATCAAGGTTAAAGGTGGTCGAAACTAGTGTTGGGCTATTCGAATACAAGTTGTGGGATGTATTCGAATCTACCAAGATCTCGAATACATCCGATTTTCAACTGAAGTATTCGAATACTTCCAGACTCTGTGATTGAAGTGAGAATATGAATAGAATCGGTTCTCGCCTCGCGCAAGCAACATCTCATCATCGCATGATTCATAAGTTCTCGGGTACTTGCTTGCATTCGAATACAAAGTTATGTATTCGAATACAAAATATGTATTCGAATACAAAATATGTATTCGAATACAAAATATGTATTCGAATACAAAATATGTATTCGAGATTGTGGTAGTCCGATACAACAAAACATAGGAATGCTGAGTAGTGAATAGAATCGGTCTCCTAACTACGCTACATCTCCGATTCTTAACTTCTCAGATGTTGAATACTGTACCCGATTCTTGTATTCGAGATCTTAGACGTGCATTATTAAATGCGTATTGTATTCGAGATCATTTTTATCCGGGATGGGTTGGTTACGTATTATGCTCGCACACTCCTGCATTCGAATATGTACCTAATTTTTAATTTATTGCTTCATCCTTCTCATAAAATTATTAAATAACGGAAACCATATTCACTAAAGCACTGAACTAAACACTGTGGCTTGTGACTAAGTCTAATAGAAATAGGAAAGAAAGCAAAAGACCGTCAGTATCGATTTGAATCTCAATGCAGATGACGTCGATGCATCTTTTGCTAATCTTAGATTAGTACGCTTGAAAATGCCAGTTCTGCTGGCGAAATACGTATCACTAATTATTTATTTAATTGGTGATGTGGTAAAGGGGTAAAACCTTCTTTGGACTTAAATAATGGAATGCTTAAGTACTTTTTAAAATCTGGCTCTCAATTTTAATAATGAAATTTAACAATATCAGGAAATACAGTGCCAATTTGCCAATCCAATCAAAGTTAAAGATACGTATGTGAATTCTAAAGCTTCAAGATTTATTTATATTAAGAAATTTATATATTCAATTAGGGGATTAACAATTACGGGCATAGGTACGGAAGTACTGAAATTGAAAGTCGTTTCTCGCCACCAGATACCTCGTATAGGCCGCCGAGACAATTTCTCTAGTAGGTATTTTATTATCCCATAATTCGATTCTTTGTATTCGAATACTTATTCGATTCTTAAAAGTATTCGAATTCGATGTATTCGATTCTAAAAATCGTTCGATTATTCCAACACTAGTCGAAACCTCAACTTCGATCGGTCTCTAAAAAATTGCGATTTTTAGCTTTGTCGCACCATGTAACGTTTGTCTATTAGAAGAACAAATACCATCGTTACAATGTTAAATATCAAATCGAAGTGAAAATCCGAAATGCAAATGGAGATTTAGTGGTGATTCAAAGGGTGTACTTGAGGCATTACCAGAATTGAGCAAGTTTTAAGCTGCTGGGCAAACATGGACATCGCAAAATCTATAACCAACAGCTCTTATAGGATTATCGGCGTACCATCTCCGACTAAAAACTCCCAACTAAATCCGCATCCGTGGAAGCATCATTTGAAACAATATTTAATTTCAATTTCGGCCGCAAATGTTCAGGTGTTTAATTTCTCCGACGCTCGTCTTTCGATATCGAGATTAATAAAATCCGAGGCGATTGGGGACGACCGTCTTCTTGTAAGGGAGCAAACTTACCGATGTGATGGATTACAACATCGATTAGACCTGATTGCGAGATTGAATCCCCTGTTTGTTGATCTCTGTTACCCTTCTGTTCTATGTACACGGACCCTTCGAGCCTTGTCCGGCATTAATCGCATTCTTAAGACACTGAGAAGCATCGGGAGATTTTTAGAAGTGGAGCTAATAATTTTTACGATATCTCCGACTACTTTATTAGATACGACGAAGCAAAGATGAAATAAGAAGGAATATTTTCATCGATATTTTAATATTAGCTGGCTGGAATTTTATGTACCCTTGGATAAATAAGATACCTTTATTCATCCATTCATGTATGCCTTATTGAACTTCGTTGCATAATTAAAGTCTGACTACCAGAAATTCCGTTCTTACTTATTCCTTCGGCTTCTTATTGCCTCAAGTTTCCAACGTTGCCCGCGAATAATATTACATTCTTATCGAAAGCTTTAAAGATGAAATATCAGTATTTTTAAACCGCCCTCGGAAATTCCCCGCCCTCGATGCCGTTTTACAACTACGGACAACTAAAATTTCGCACTTCAAAGTTTCGAAATTTAATGTTAGTCATTGTGTCACACATTAACACGAATTCGATACGTAAAATTTTACGATGTACGTTTGGGGCCGTACAGCTATTGCGCGAGATGGCGTTCATTTCGTCATAATGGCACAGTTGATCGCTCCTGACTTTTGACCATTTGTATTTAGTCACTGTATGGGTGGTTTTTCAACTTGGGGGGATCGCTCAGTTAAGACAGTCCAATATGTCTGCTAAAGGTCTTCTGAAGGCAAATAAATCCACAGATTTTGTATACTAAGCGCTTACTTGTATGTTACAACTACCAATTTTAAATAGTGGGTCACTTAAGTAAATCTACCAATAAGAAGATGTTTAGAGTCTCACCTATGCAGAATATACTATTGGGAAAATTCCGAGCGATTTGTGAATGACCCAGGGGGCAGCTATTTCCTTCGAAGTGATGATCGGTGAACAGTAAACTACCCCAGCACGTCAAAATAGAACTTTCGCTTTACCCAATTTGGGAATTTATAGATAGGCTCCTTCTAATTGGATAGTTAAAGGGATTTGAATTCCAAAATATTAATTTTGGAGGAACTCCAGAAACATGACTTGTTCGGATTCCTATCGACAAGGTTTTACGCTTCAACTTTTACTCCAGGGATGTTACATTTATTTATTAACACCAAAGCAAATATGCAGTTCTTTTTTCTTGAACTGAAACGTGATTGATCAAGAAATGAAAACACGTTTCAATAAACCCAAATACTCAACAAGAATTTGGCACATTTGTTTTTTTTTTATTTTTAAGTAATCAAAGTAACAATTGTACGAAAAAATATTATAAGATGTTGTGGATTGTGGAATTTTTATCTGTTGCTTTTTATTCGTTAATAAAATTTAATAGTTAAGAACCTTTTTTGGTTAATTGTTGACTCAGTTAGCAATATTGTAAATAATTCATCAAGTGAAACTAAACAAAACAAAGTAATACTTCTAATGTAATGCTTTCATTCAACAATCCAACATTCATTCTGATTTCATTCTTTTAAATGAACTCAGCAATATCTTAAAAAGTTATGGATGCCATCGCTTCGGACTATAATCGGAGTCGCGAACGTCTAGAAGCCCATCAGCCCTACCTTTCATCAGTAGTTCATTTCGGCGTAATGTCGGGAGAAGTCATTTGTTTTTAGCTGATTTGTCTGCTTCTTCTCATAGCCGGCGGCTGGAAAAACACAGCGGTGACACCTCCAAGTGACATCCAATTTCCACGGCGTCATCGCACAGCTCATCTCGTTCCTGTCTTGACAAAGGTGCCTACGGCGGCGAGAACAAGGGGCGTCGGTCGGCGGGGACGACGTCGCTCGTCACCGTTTTGCGGGGCCTAGAGACACACCTAGCGCGCGGGCGGCCACCACCACCGACCATTATACTCATGTTACCGCGCCTAAGGCCATCAGCGGAAAATGATCTATCATCAGCGAGTTTTGATCGCCCAAATTGCCTTATTTCTGGATGAAATCGCCGAAAGGGTTCGATATTTTTGTGAAACTTAATTCCTGAAATAAACAATGGAATGCTGCTTCAATGACATTATTTTTATATTACAAGCTACGTGAACATCGAAAATGATCGATCATTTTTTTAGTCTTCATCATGAAAGATATTGGGCTGCGGCTGTTTTATACAGAATAGGAAAAATAAATGTGTAAAATAAACTAACCTTTTTTTGTCAGCTATCATGAAGTGGCATTTTAAGAATTTAGATATCACGTAGTCATATTTCAAAAAATGTTTCAGAACTGTCATTACTAAAAATTTAAATATTTCCAAACTGGGTTGCAGTAATATTTCATAAAATTAATAACGATATTTCCGACCAATAAGAGTCTGAAATAAACAATAATTATTCCGTGTCGTGTCAAAATCTATAAACTTTTTTAAAGGACTATTGATACTTAAAGGTGGCTTCAAAAAAATGTTCTGGTTGAAGGACAAATTTATCAAAAATTTGTCCTGCGGGATCAATTTTACCCGGAAAGCATCGTAACGGTTACTAAGCTTAATGACTCACGCAGAAATTAGGACATTTAGGTTTGAGCATCCCAAGTTTTTAAACTAGACTCTAGTTACTAGAGTCATCAAATAATAATAATCTAATTCAAAAATACGACGTTTAATTCGAATTCCCTTGTAATTTTCGCGTGCGTTATAAAGGGTGACAAACTACGGAGTAATAACGATGATGAGTCGCTGCAGTAAAACGGCACTTGAGTTAAAATAAAACGGGTAAATGATTTTATTGGTAATATAACACGTTATGACGATAGTAGGCCGATATCAAGGGTGTCGTTAACCGGTAATTAAATGATGTGCCGGGCGAACTTTTTAAAATGCGCGGCAATTAAATACCGAGCTTTATCATAGATACACCCTTCCCGCGGAAGCTGCTAAAGACATAAAGCGCATTCGGGGACCTATCCCTTTGTCCTGAAGGACACTAAATATAACTTTTAACTGTTAGTCGCTGTATGTGCTGAATTATTACATCAACTGTTGATAATTCGATGAAATATAAAACGAAGTTCATCGGCTAAACAAAAAAGATTTTTATTATCGTCTAATTGAGGCACAAAACCGTCCACAAAATATTTTTAGGTAACGTTAAATTCGCCTTTCAACGGTTATTTAATATCTGTACGCTTTTGCATATTCCACTATCAAAGACTGTTAGGTGAACTATTAAGCCTTAACTGTTATCTGAACGATAAGTTCGTTATCAAAGACAATTGTGCTAGAATAATAATCCTCCAAATGGTCTTGGACAACGAACTAACAGTTTAAAATGTTTCATAATTCAACCCTCTTTGAAACAATTTAAAGTTTTTATTTATAAGTCAAAAATTATGTTTCAAAAACAATTTTGATCTGATTTTCATACTTCCAACTATCGTACGCAACAATTTTTATATTCCCGATTATCACATATACCTGATTTCCGAAATGACGGATTCTTCATCAATTTGTTCATTTCTAACGAAGTTCCACAAATAGCACCTCAAAAAAAAATAAAACTAATAACGCAAATGTTTTCTTTTTCATAAGCACGAACCACAGGCCGTACCGTTGTTTTACTTGTTATTCTGATTCTTATTGGATTGCCTTGGTTAAGGATCAAGTGGCATAAGTTTAACCCAAATTATATCTTCTAAGAATAAAAAACACTTACTGCACGTAAAAAAATATAATCATTTCGCTACCATAAAAATAAATTAAACGAGTCTTAAGTATGCCAATTTAGATCATTAGGCACAATCAAATGAGGTAAAAAGATGAGCAAAATGTAAAAATTAGGCAAAAACGAACACTTTAAAAAGGGCATTAAAAAGGCAAAATACTCTAAAAAGGGCATTTAAAGGTCAAAACTACAACTAAACAAGAAAACATTTATTGACAATTTTGAACATTACTTTTTCCCCAATTACAATTTAAATAACTCCCAATATGTCCCGTTGTAAAACTTGTGCTTCTTCACGACAATAAATACTCGTAATTTAGAAAGTGTTTCTCCATATAGATAGACAATGTCAAAAAAAATTCGGTAACGAGCTATTGCTAGCACCACTAGTGTGAATCTAGCCAAAGCCTTTAATTTATTAAAAATGGAAATTTTAAAACAACGTACGTCTTCTTTAATATTAGCGATTTTTAGGAAAGCAAAATAATGCAGCATGTTATTTTTACTATAAAAAGTATAGATAACGTACTTTTTGATAAAAAAATTTTAAGTAGTTTTTCCTCCTTCATGGGAACTTTTTTCTTCCGTATATTTTTTCCGCAAAAGAATTACGAAAATTGGGGCAACTTAATTTGTCTACAATTGTAATGAAAATATTTAAACTAGACTTTGCACTTTAAAAAGAGATTGACTGATAGATTTGTTTTTATTTTTTTTCTTTTAGATTAACGGCGAATGTTGTGGAATATGAGGTCTTTTTGCGTGTAATTGAAATGAACACAACGTTTTTACTAAAAAAAAAGTTTACTATGATATAATTTAAACAATTGTAAAAGTTTTTTACATCTATAATTACAGTAGTTTTCTAAACTATGCGTTTAGTTAGAGCACTTTTTCTTTCTGGAGGCATTTTTCACACCCAAGTGCAACTACGCAAAACAGTTCAAAGATCAATTGGAAAGAGAAAATCCTTCGGGTAATTTTATCATTTTACCTGAACATCTGCTTTTATTTAAAAATGAAGACAAATAAACAAGATATAATTCGGCATATTCAAAACTTTTTTGTCATGACCCGTTATTTTTATGCTTCTGCTTCGTGATCCACTAAAAGATTTTTTTAAATTTTGACCAGATTTTGAGATAGAAGTCAAAATTTGACCTTTTCTTTCTAAGATTTTTTAATTTTCTTTTATCAAAATTTAGACTGTAATTCCAAAATTTTACCTTGAAATCCCGAGTTTGATGAATCCTAATACTCAATTTTTTCTCCAGGGTAAGTGTCTTAAAATTTCCCTACTTTGTAAAACTTTTTGGAGTAGATTTATTTCTTTATATTTTTCTAAAAAGTCAATCTTAAAATAGAGGTTCCTTTGCTTCGAATTTCGGTTAAAATCTTGCTATTTTAAATCAAAATTTTAATAAAAAATGTAAAATGTTCTAACATTATAGCTTAAAAACACAAAAGAGCAACTATTGTGTTCTTTAATCTTTCTTGATTTCAGGGGACAATTTATGAAATCGTAAAGCTTTTCAAAAAATTCCCAATTTAACCTTTCAGTTTTAGATGCTTGACATAAAATTTTGATTTTTTTTCGTTCTACTTTTTTTTTAAAGATTTCGACTTTAAAAATAGTAAGGCTCTTTTCCATATTTTTTGTTAATTAAAGTTAAAACGTCATTTTCTTTTTATGTTTTCCAACATACACATTTAATTTTTTTCGAAACTTCTGCTCCAAACTCAAACTCATCTTTTTCCCACAACCAATTTTAGCTAGAATTTTTCTCAATATCGAAATTGATTGACACTAATTTTCTATAAATTTTTAGGAAATATTGAAAAATTTTTAAACCTAAGATATCTACTTTAAAATAGAAATTGAGATTTTTTCTTGAAACTTAGAAATTAGAACTTGTAATTGAATTTTTTTCTAGAACCTTTTATCATATTTCTCACAATTTCCATTAAAAATGGAAATTTCAAAATAGAAGGTTGAAACGTGGTATTTTAACATTTTTATTTTGACTCCGATATTTCAATTCATATCAATACTAAATATTTAATTTTTAATTTCTGTAAATTTTAGCGAGAAATTCTGAGAAAAATATCAAAATTTGAATTTTCAAAAAATTGATACTTTTTAGCGGAAGTACAAATTTCGAAAAAAGTGTAAGCCCTTAACATAAAACATACCTTTAAAAAAGTCAGAATTTGATAAAAAAAATCGAAATTTTCAAAATTAGTCAAAGTTTTGAAAAAGAAAACTAAATTTTGAGAAAGAGTAGAAAATAGTGAAATTTTTGTAAATTAATGTAGATATTTTGAAGTGCAGAACATTTTCAAAAAATGTTAAAATTTGGGAAACGTTGAAATCCTGAGAGAGTTGAACTGTTGAACTGAAAATTAATATTGATAACGAAGTCTTCCACGACCAGAGTCGGTATAGGATATACTTCTTCCGGGATTGGACCGTGTCAATGAACTACTAAAAGTGTTCGACGTTTCGCCCACCATCGTAGGGGGTTTCTTCAGGAACAAAGAAAAGAAACAATAAATGAAAAGAGAAATATAAGGGAATATGCAAAAATGAAAAAAAGGCCAATTTCAAAACATCAGAGCACGGTAACTCAGTATGTCCACCATACCAGAGGCGAAACTCATCTGAATTGAAAATTGGTACAAAGGATAAGAAAGTTTAGACAGAAGAGTACTTTAACTCTGTATGTCCACCATACCAGAGGCGAAGCTCTTCTTTCTTTTTTTTTCCATTTTTGCATATTCCCTTATACTTCTCTTTTTAATTATTGTTTCTTTTCTTTGTTGCTGAAGAAGCCCCCTACGATGGTGGGCGAAACGTCGAACACTTTTAGTAGTTTATTGACACGGTCCAATCCCGGAAGAAAATTAATATTATAAAAAAAATTCGAAATTAAGAAAAATATATAATTTTTTTAAATCGATAATTGCAAAAAGTAAATTTCGACAAAACCAAAATGTACAAAAAAAATTAAAATCCTCTGGCTAAGTTTTCAAAAAACTCAAAAATTTTGACAGTCAAATTTAAAAAAAATCAAATTTGCAAAAAAAATTAAACCTTCGATATATAAATGTTAATTTTTTAAAACTTAACCATAAAGTCAAAATTTCGAGGAAAGTAGACAATTTGAAGTCAAAGTTTTAAGGAAAAATTGAAATGTTGATAAAAATGGGAACTTAAAAAAGGCGGAAATTTTGAAAAGTCAATTTTTTTTAATAAATCGAAGTTTATAAAAATGTTAAAATTTGAATAAAAACGCGAAAATTTGAAATAAAAATGTTTACAAAAGATAGAAAAAATGGAAATTAGCAAATGTCGAAAATTCAAAAAATCTAAATATTTAGAAAGACGAAACTTTAAAAAAAAAAAACTCTAATTTTTATGAAAATCGAATTCTTCAGAAAAGAATAATAATAATAATGTCAGAAAGTCATAATTTCAAAAAAAAGCAGAATTATTTACCAAAAAGTCCACCTTATGAAAAAAGTCGAAATTTTTATTAAAAAAAAATTCAAAAGCTACGAAAAAAAACGAAATTTGGAGATAAAATATGAAATTTAGAAAATAACTATAATTTTTTAAAAATAAAGTGAAGAGTTCTAGAAAAATTCAAAATTTTGAGTCAAAATTTTCAAAATAAGTAAAATAAAATTTGCAAAGAAAATATGGAAATTTTGAAAAAGATAGTAATGTTCAAAATAACTAAAAAAAATTACAAAAAAGTAAAAATTTTTAAATAGGTATAGAAATTCTCAAAATAAACACAATTTTGAGAAAAAGCTAACATTTTAAAAAGAAAAAGAAATTTAAGAAAAAAGTATAAATTTAAAGAAATAAGTATATTTTTAAATGTCAAAATTTCAAAGTAGTACAAATTTTCAACAAAAAAACTACAAACACGTGAACATTTTCTGAAAAGTCGTTTTATTTTGAATTCAAAATTTTCAAAAAAAATGGAATTCTTTAAAAACCTTTTTATAATCAAAATTTCTAACAAACTGAGGTTTTTAGTCAGTCAGAATTTTCAAAATAAAGTTATATAATTTTGAAAACGGTTAAGTTTTACAATCGGTCATAAATTTTAAAAAAGTCAGAATATTCAAAAACAGAAGAAAAATTTAGCTTTTATTAAAATGTCAATTATATAAAAGAAGTCGACATGTTCAACAACAAAAAATCTAAATATAGAATAAAAAAATCATTTCAGAAATGAGACTTTTAAACAAAGTTGAAATTTAAATAAAATATTAAAAATTTGAAAAAACAGTTTTGTATCTTTATAGTACGAAAACCACACCAGTTAAACCAAGGCCTAAAATTAGGCGACACGTCGTCAAGGTGTTAAAATTTAAATTTCGTGAAGAACAAGCCATTATTTTTAGAAGTATAAAAATTTTCTGGGAAAAAATTCAAATTTATTAACAAAAATTGATTGAAATTATTTTTTTTAGATGTTCGTGCTTATAGGGATACAAAAGGCACTAGAAATGTTATCTCTTGTTCTCATAAATTCTACGAATATAATTGAACAAGAAAAGGAGAACTCTGCTACCCGGCATTTTATACTTTCGTTGCCCGGTGTCTGGTCGCGACTCACTATTTTGGAAACTCTCGTATAGTTCAATTGTCCTGCCCCACATTAGAAGGCAATATTTTAAAGGGGCTGGATGTGTCATAAGAGTAATTGTTATTAAATTACATTTTTTGGAAATTTATGCTTCAGGCTTCTTATTGTTATGATGAATTAAATTTCCAGGATATTGCTTTATTTTATTAAGTATATATTTCTGCCTGCATTCTTCAGAAGTGTATTGTAAATTTACTTGGTAAACCCATTAACAAGGATAAATAGGCATGAAAATTGTTTAAAAATAGATGCACATTGTGTATAAAAAGGCAAAAAAGCAAGCAAAATTGAAATTTAGTCAATAACTCATGTAAAACGTCGAAAAAGATGAAAAGATAAGATCATAGGATTTTACCTAAAATCCGGCCTCTATGAATCATTTTCTGTTAAAAATCCCCACCTCCTACTTTATGGTTAACGTTTATTAGATGAGAAATTAATTCTACCTAAAGCGAGTAGATTCATATGACTATATGCTGCCGAATATACGAAAATCCCCAAAAGTACTCAATTTTGCTTAATAGTTGTGTGTTTTAATCGTTGAGTGTTCGTCTGTTTGTCAACGCACCTAACATCTAATCCTAGCTTACCTTCAGTTAATGACTTTAAGCTTTTCCATGCTCGTAAGAGCAGCTTAATTTCTTAGTCGTTTGCATATTTTGACGAATGAGAAAATTAAATTGGACTCAAGTTGAAATTAAACACATCGTTGTGTAGTATCGAACGAAGGAGTTATCAGTCAATTCGCGTCTCACTTTGTATTTAACTCTGAAAAAGTCACATACTCATTTCCCTATTACAGCAAGTAATATATTAAATGTGATGTCGAGGAATTCGTTTAGTTCCCGTAATATTAGAACAGCAGTGAGCCCTGAATTGTATTTACGACTTTAAATTGCCAGAGGTGCATATTAAACGAATGAATATCCCCTTTATTACATAATTTAATATCTAACGCGGTCGAGTCGTGAACCTTACTGAAATTATTGTGACCCATCATCACAATTAACGAAATCTATGGCGAAAAACTACCCCTAACTAGGTGAAACTTCCTAATAGATAGCTGGCCGAACTTGACTTCATTCGTCGCAGACTTTTCTTAAATATGAGTAATAATCATAATGTGGGTAGTTATCAGGGAAGTTCCACCGCTGGTTTGTTTAATTTAGCAATCTTGAACGTTAATGTGCTCATGCAATATTTGCCGAGAGGGTACGTGGAAATGTAGATACGTGTGAAGGTGGTTTGCCACTTGTCTTGAAGTGATACTCGAGTAGTGTTGTACTTCAAGTGGTCGTTTAGACTTTGGAGACGCCATTACGGTAATGACATTAACTGAGCAAATTGCAAGCTATTCTTACGTAGTTTCTTACGCGGTGATGGTTATTCTCATTCATGAGTGAAACCATTAAATAATTCGCATTAAAACGTAATAACATTTCGAACATTCTCCCCGTAAAAATAAAATGATCAACATTTAGTTTCAACGACTGATTGATAACTAAGTAGTAAAGTGAAATAGAATCGTTGCTAATTGAAATATTTCCAAAATTTGTTTTATCTCGCAGCTTTACCTCACGTTAGCAATTAAGACTCTAAACCTCAGCAATCTTTCTAGTTTTCCTAACATCTGGCATACATTTACATCTTAGGAAATTATAGTCCATTTCGATATGTGAGCTGTGGTGACATTACTTCTTATCTAGGATCTGTATTATATATCTACTCGCAAAAATGAATTAGGGCTCCCCGAAACCAACGGGATTTATTCACAGCGGATTCGTAACGAAAAGTTCGTAGCGAAATTCGTGACCGAATCAGTAGGGAACCTCTAACCAAAGTGAATATAATCGCATCATATTTTCAGTATCGAAAAGATTGAAAGCTATTTTTAAAAACAAAAAATACCCAATATAAAAAAATACAGATCATTTGATAAAGAAAGTGCACGTTTCTCAAAAATTTTTATTCGAAAGCACATTCAATTTACATGAGTGGAAAGAGAATAAAAGAAATCTATGAAAACCCGCAAAAAAATCAATTTCATTTTAAAAATTCGGCAACCCGCAACCCTCAATCGGAAACGCGAACAAGAGATTAAATTTCTGGAACCTTTTGTAACCCTATAAATATGAAGCAATTTTTTTTAATAAGATTAACATTTATTCAAAATTTTTGTTAATAAATTTAGATTTTTTAAAATTATGGCTTATTCTTGAAATTTAAATATTAACCCCTTGTCGACATGCCACACTATTTTATGCTTTGGTTTAACGGGCAGTGTTTTTACGCTAAGAAGAAATTTTTTTCTAATTTTCAATATTTTTTTTAATTGTGTTTTAAAAAACTGATTTTTAAATGATTTTTTCTATTTAATTTTTGTTGTTAAAAATTTTCACCTTTTTAATAACTAACTGCAAATGTCAACTTTTTTCAAAATTGTTAATTACTTTGAAACTTCTGACTGAAAACTTTTTAAAAAATGTTAACTTTGTAAAAAAAAGCAACTTTTTTGACGAATTCAGCTTTTTGAAAATTTCGAATTTAAAGAAAACGATTTGTTGAAACATTTTCCCTGTTTATAATTTCTTTGACATTTAAAATTTCCCTTTATTTTTAAAAAAATTGCACTTATTTAAAATTTCCATTTTTTTATTAAAATGTTGGTGTTTTCAAAGATTTCATTTATTTTGAGGCTGATTACCTCAAAATTTCGACTTTCTAGCATCTTTTTGACTTATTTTAAAATTTTCTACCTTTTTCAAAATTTTGGATTTTTGAAAAATTATATTTTATTTATTTTAAAAATTTCAATTCAAAATTTTAACTTTTTCTCGAAGTTTTAATTTGATTTTTGAAAAATTCGACTTATTCTATAAATTTCGTACTTTGTCCCAAAATTTCGACTTTTATTCTACCTTCTGAAAGCTTTTCAAAATTTTTCTAATAAAAATTTCGACTTTTTTCAAAAGATAAATTTTTTTTAAATAATTTTAATTTTTCTTGAAATGATAACTTTCTGACTCTACTTTTACAATTTTTTGAAGAAGTCACTTTTTATGAAAATTACAATTTTTTTTGAAAATTTTACCTTTTTGTCGGAATTTTGACATTTGACATAAAATTCAAAATTTACACTTTTTTCAAATTCCTATTTTTCTCGACTATTCCTCAAAATTGCGACTTCAAATTTTCTAGGTTTTTTTGAATTTTTTTTGTTTTAGCTTTAAGAGGTGGACATTTCAAACTTTTGACTTTTTTGAATCTTTGGACAGAGAATTTTCATCTTTTTTGCACACTTTGACGTTCTTCAAATTTACTTTTTGCAGTTATTGATTTAAAAAAATTCTATTTTTTTTTAATTTCGACCTTTTTGGACATAAGTATCTTTCGCTTGGAAAATTCGGCGTTTTTAGAAAGGTTTGATTCTCAGAATTTAAGCAATTCTCAAATTTCAACTTTTTCTAAAAATTTGGACCTTTTGCAAATTTCGGCATTTCGAAATATCTACTTTTATTTTCAAAATTTCTGCTTTTTTCAAAATTTCTCCCCTTTTTCAAAAGTTTGACTAATTTTGAAAGTTTTGATTTTTTATCAAAATTCCGATTTTTTTTTAAAGTTTAATTTATTGTATATTGGAGATTTCCACTTTTTTTCTAAATTTTGACTTCCTTTAAGAAATAGATGATTTTAGATTTTTGAAAATTTCAAATTTTTCTCAAGCTTGCTGTGTTAAACTCGCAGAAACTGAAGATCTAAATTTGTAGTATTAAGAAGAATTGAAATATTGGATTATGGATTCACAATAAAAAAAGTTAAAAGTCCACGTTTAAGCTCATATTTTAAAGTTTTCATTTTTGACCAGAGATCAAATTTTTTAATTAATTTGGAAATTTTGAGAGAAGAAATCTTGAAAAAAAAACACAATTATAACTTCTACTTAAAGCGGATATCGTAGGTTTAAAGAATTTTTAATTTTCACTAAAAATTAATAAAAAATCTATGTCAGATTCAAGGTTGAGAAAAATTGTAGCTATCATTGGGTTTAGCAAAAAGACGAGACCAGATGTTTCGGAAAAAGAATTCAACGTTTCTGTTGGAAAAAATAAAAAGGAAATGACATTTTAGCTCTAATTTACAAAAAAATCTGGAAAAAACCTTACGATTTCTAAAGTGAACATCTTTAGAAAAAAGTCGACATAAAAAAGAACAGAAAAAGTTAAACATCAAAAATTAGAACTTTACATTCAAATTTTTTAGAAAAGTTTAATCATTTCATGTCTTTTCTTAAAAGTTTGACCTAATTTTCAAAATTGTCCAATTTTTTTTTAATTTTAACTTTAAAATTCATAATAGTAAGATTTCAACCGAAATTTTGAGAGAATAAAGTCTCTGTTTAACATTGAATTTTTAATCCGATATAAAGAATTAAATCTACACAAAAAATGTTCAGAAAGGTACCGAAATTATAAAAAAAACCTCAGCATGGTGAAAAAAATCAATCTTACAATTAATGGAAAATAGCTTTAAAATATTAACTCAGGATTTCGAGGCAAAATTTTGGGATCAAATTAGAAATATTGTGAAAAGAAAATTAAAAATTATAGGAGACACAATTTTGATTTTCAGCCTCAAAAAGTGGTCGAAATTTTGAGAATAAAAACGAAGTTTTAAAATCAAAAATTTAACCAATCTTTTAGTGGGTCACGAAGGGGAAGCATAAAAATAACTGAGCCATGACAAATAAAGTTTAGGAAACGCTGTTCTATAGTATATAGAATGATACTTTGGAACCAATTATTCGATAACTTTTCTATTTTAAATATTTTCTTATTTGTAGACACTAGTGCGAATCCGACAAAAAACGCACTCAGCTGCGAATTAGATTCAGTGCAGATAAATTCTCAGACAATTTTGCAATTCGCAGTTTAAACGAAAAAAAAAATTGTATCAGTCTGAAGTTGTCTATCTACCACAATGGAAACAATATTATGCGAATCGTAAGCGGAGCGAAATTTCGCAAGTGCGGCGCCTTTTCGGCGTTGAGAAATCTGTAGCAGCTTTGATGATTTACATAAACGAATTATGTAAGAATTATTAATGTGACCAGAATCTCATCAAAAAATTTTACCTATATCTATTCCAGATAAATATACGTAAGAGCAGGCCGTGAATTTTAATAAACTTTTATATTAATTACTAGAAATATCACCAAAATTAAAATTGAGTTCAAAAATGTAAATATTTGGATGATTAATGGATTTTGGTGGAACGGACTAGTCCTTAGTTATCTTCAAAAATTGAAATACAAATCTTGTTCCCTGAAAGCAAGAAAGAATTAAAAACACAGCAAAGGTTGCATCTGCAGAGAGTATCTCTCGGAAGATGATAGCTTAGCTATCGAAACGAGTTAGAGCTACCTTTGTTGTGTTTTTTAATCTTTCTTGGGTTCAGGGGACAAGATTTATATATCAATTTTTGATTAATGTGTTGCCTATAGTTCAGGGGTTGTTTGGCATAAATAGTCGGACTAAATGTTTTCCATATTATTTTCATTACCATTAATAATTTAATAATTTTCATAAAATATAAAAATATCATTCTCAAAACAAATATTTAATGATATTGCCAAACGACTATGTCTTAACTACTACTAGTTCCTGTTGCTGCCACTACAAAATTAGGAGTTCAGTGTCTGCTGTGATGCAAATTTTTCTGAAATGCACTATACGACATCCATGACGTATTTTCCCGAAGTGCCATCCTGTTTTCCCCTTTATGGTCATTTTAATAAAAAATGCATCGCCAAAGAACTGACTGAATATACTAAACGTAATTTAACGTAATCGCTCATTTTTCTGAGAGGACGGGGTCTGCCCGAAGACAAATGTAATTACTTCGTAATATAAAATTTAGTTGCGGTGGAAAAGTTTTAAAAGCGCAAAGTTAACGAGAAATGTTTAAATTGGCAAGTGGTTCGGTCGGCCGGCTGATGTGAGCCCCAATGCGAAATTATGAAAGCTATAGAGGCCACACGGTGCCGTGATGTACTCAAAGTTCGAATCTCTTCTTATTCGATGGAAATTTTGGAACTTTTGCATTAACATGAGAGGAATTTGAGCTGCACATAGGATGTTATTTTATTTGTTTGAATCATATTTCTCTCGTGACCTATGAGGGTTAGGTTTTCAGTCGTATACCCTTGAAAACGTGGATTCCAAAAAATGCTCCCTCACTAGGCATTTTTTTTTAATTTCAGCTGAGTAAAAACTGATCTAAAATAAACAAAATACTACTGAAGTTAACTTAAATCTTCCAGCACGTTCAAATTTCTGCTACATGAGTAAAAAAACTATAAATATTTAGGTAATTATCAAAAAATTGTTACTTGTAGTAAAATGGTGGCACAAAAAAATAAAAAGGAACGGATTAAATCCTCAAGTTTCTAGTGCTTAGATACCGAGCTTAGGAAAGTTCACAGATTTCAGTACCTAAATGTTTGCAGGGATCCAATCATAAAGCTTCTCTAGACAAATTAATTTTATTTAATAATTTAACCGAGCCTTGTACGATGATTTTTCCCTAAGTTACCGTCCTTCAAAGCAAATAAGTCATTTTTGACTAATAAAATTAATAAAACTGAAACTAATTATCAAACAGATCCTGAACCTCCGGTTTAAAAATTGCAAAGTATTCTCTTCCTAGTTATTGGTTTTCATAAAAAAAAATTGGGCATTATGAGGACTGCCGACAAAAGTAAAAACTTAAAACTATGATTTAACAAATTTCAATATATTTCAAAAAAATATGTTTTCAATGTACTAATTTTTCGGATTATGCGAATATCAGATTAGCTGGGTGTCGAATTATCCGGTTGTCGGATTAGCTGGTGTAGGATTAACCGGTACCGGAAAGGTTTTAAGAAATGTCGGAGTGGCGTAGTGGTCGAGCAATCGATTAGTAGTTCAAACAGCGTTTTTTGGTAACGCAAAACCCATATATGTATATTACATATATGACAAATCCAGGCGTTTATCCCCTATCTTTAGTCGCTTAATGCGCCTAAAGAAATTTTCACTTCAAAAATAGTTTTGTGGAAGTTGATTGAAAAAGTATGAAGAATTGTAATTAGGGATATTTGCTTCATTTGGCATAACTTTGCAAGTAATGAACAGAATAAAAATACCACATGTAACTTTTTAATCTCAAAGGATCCCAAAGGAACCCTGAAAATTTTAAAGCACGATTATTTTTTGGGTTTTTTTGTATAGTGCTGCAAGGAATTAAATTCGTCTTTTTTCCTAAACATTAATTTAAGAATGAATTCATAAATTTATATTTATTTTTCTTCTCTTGGAAATAATTATTGCGAAAAAAATAGAAAGTAACATTTTTTACATTTTTTTTTCGCAATATCAACGGATTCGTAAAATTTTAAAGAAACTTTGGGTTAATCATAAAAACCTGTTTTTGTTTTAATGAGAACTTGTTTGGACTGTGAGTAGCTCAGTAAAATGTGACAATTTATGGAATAAAATACTGCGATCCATTGGGGGTATATCATTTTTTTGCAATTAACATGTTTCCCGCAAAAAAGAGAATATTTTGTGATCTACCCCAGCCTTTTAACAAAACATCGTCACAGTATCCGTTTCCAAAGTTTCTAAGTCATGGAGTTTCCATCGTTTTAAACTTGTCGATTGTGAGCCCATCGAAAACCAATTATATCTGGAAGAACGTTTTTAAATCATGGCGATGTCATGCTGGAATTTAAATAATTTATTAACTGAATTCCTTGGAAGTGTTTTTTTCGACATCTCTTTTTCACCGCTTCTCCTCGACGTGCTCGAAAAGTCAATATTTCGGCCGTAAATCATTCGTTGTGGCCGATCGAAAAAATTGAATTCGAACAAGTTTAATTCCCGGAAGTCAAACGGCGTTGTATTTATTAGGGACATCGAGTACTTTGTTTCAGAATGATTTTTAATCTCCTATGACGCAACTACATTGTTGATATTGTCAGGTATTATATGTATTTTTTTTTGGTGGAACAGACTGGTCCTTGATTATCTTTAAAAATTGCGCGTTAGAACAACCTTTGTTGTGTTTTTTAATCTTTCTTGGTTTCAGAGGTCAAGATGTCTTTTTCAATTTTTGCGGTAATGTAAAATCAATTAATATCATTCTCTGCAATAAATATTAAACGTCTTTGATGAGATAAGACAAGACTTCTAGGTAGCAGCAGAAATAAAAGAACAATTCTAAGCATAAGATATTTTACGTTAGAATGTCAGGAGAAATGGAGAGATAAAAAGATTTCTTACATATGCAACATACATTGTTTTAGAAATTCTGAATTATTTTTTTCAACTTCGACTTTTTTAATAAACATTTCGACAGAAAATCGAAATTGTACAAAGATTAAAACAAATTCAAACATATTTTTCTTACTTTGTTTCCTAAAGTGTTGAAGGCTTAAGTTTCAATTTTAAATCAATTTCAGATTCTTTTTCATTTTTGCTTTAATATGGAAATTCAGGTTTACGCCCGAAAGGCTGGAACACAAAAAAATTAGATTTGCCTTTAAATGTCAACTGTAACCTCTATATTTTAGGTTTATAATTGAATTTTTCAAATTGTTACAGGGAAACAACACATTTTAAATTGAAACTTGAAAACTAACCAGAAATTTTAAGTTTACACTCGAAATTTTCATTTTTTTCCGACATTTTCAAGTGTATAACTTCTATTTTTTTTTTTAAAAATTTGGGTTTTAACTAAACAGAAGTTTTTCTCCAAACTTTCTTCTTTCAATTTTAAGTTGAAATGGAAATTTTAGAAAAAATCTTTCTTTAATTATGCGTAGAAATTTTATTTTGCAAGTTTTTAATGTCTTCTAATTTCAAAAATTCAACTTTTTCAGAAAAAAGGAAATTCGAGTCAAACCTAAACTTTTGAAAAAAATAGTTTATATTTTGTATTTTTCGTCGAAGATATATTTTTTTTAACATTCCACTATTTTGTCCTAATGTTGACATTAATTTTCAAACTTGAAATTGTGATTATTTTATAGAAAAGTGATTGTAAATATTTTTTTGGAAAGATTCAATTTCTTCTCGAAAGTTTGACTTTTCCAATAAAAATCGTTAGACATTCTCTTCTGAATCATACTATTACGGAAAAAACGTTATTCACATATGAGTATAAAAAATCTTGCTTTATTATCTAAAATAAAAAATATATAATTTTCTAAAGAATTTATTTGAGCGCCACTTCAGTTGTGTCTCCAAGTTTTCACTTTTTTTCACACTCATAAAATTTTGGAAAAAGAAAAACTGAAAAATGTTGACTTATCAATTAGAATCCCTGCATTATAAATTTATTTGTGTCTTTTAAAAATTTCTACAGAGTATAGGGAATGTCAATAGAACCTTCTTAAATTCCAAAATAAAATTAAAAGGGCACATTTTAAAGGCAGAGTCAAAAAAAACAAAATTTAGAAATGTCAGATTTAAACATGAATCCAAACTTTTTCCGAAATTTTGGCTTTTGTTTTTCAATTTTACGTTTCTATGAAAATTTTGAAAATGAGCACGACTTTTAAAATATTTCAACTTTTTTTGCATGCAAATTTCTGTTATTTATAAAATCTCGAAATTTTCTTAAAATTTCGCATTTCTTAAATATTTGGTTATTATTTTTTAAATCTAGACTTATTTCCAAACATTTCACTTTCTTTTTAATAATCTCGACTTTTTTCAAATTATCATTCAAATATTCATTTTTTAAAAGTTTCAGTTTTTTTTTAATTTTGACATTTTTAAGAATTTCACGTTTTGATGAAATTTTCTAATTTTTAAAACTTCGAATTTGTAAAATATTTCGCATGTTTCCTCAAAATTGTACTTCTTAAAAGATTTTGACTTTTTTTGAAATTCACAACTTTTTCTGAGAATTATTACATTTTTCAAAATTTCGACTTTGTTTAAATTTTCGTTTTTTTTAATTTTTTTACGGTTTTGCATTCCTGGCACAAAATGTAGACGAGAATGACGATAGACCCAAGGACGAGAACAAGAAGTTACATACATGTTGCTTTAGAGGTTTCAGTTTTTATATCTTGAATTTAACTAGAGAGGAGCAAACATTGCAAACTCTCAACATTCTGTTTCTAATTTTTCTAGTAAATAAAATTAGAATAAGGTCCTAAATATTGCAAATAACGAGCGTTGCAGCTTTTTAATTTTTTTATTGACAACTTTGAAAACCTTCTTATTAGCTTTTTTTTGTAAATTGTATTTATTTATTGCCGTGAATATATATCCTATGGTTGTCGCTGAAATTTGCAGAAAACCTGTAAACATATAACATAATAAAAGACCTATTTTGCCAAATTTGAAAACAAGATCAAATAAAAATTCGTTTTAAAGTTCTAGGCTAATCTATAACTATTTAGTTTATCTCTACTATTTAAAAAAAGAAATCGTAGGCTTATGAGTGAACAAAGAACTTCGTGTAAAACAAATATTGCTTCAAGATAAACCGAGGAAAAACGTCCGCAACGGGCGAAAACAAATATGAATTCATGGCGAAGAAAATAAATGTGGAAGTTATTGAGTAAAACAGGTTAGATTAAAGGGATGTAAGGTCGAGTGTTCGGCTCCGCTAGTGGGTTAGATTTATCTGAGAGCAGAAGCTCGTGATTCTTACTTTCTAATTCAGAGCACGTTCCTTTAATACCATCACACATCCATGCCCGGCCATGCTTAACTGCTTAAATTTGTCCGATTCCGTTGTTACCGTACTTTCGATTCCGAAAACACGAGCCCCGCCAGTTCAGGCAAACAAGAAATTGAACGGTTTTCTTCGCTTTGTGAACAAATTGGTGGATGCGCCAGGTGATTTATTATTATTCTTCTTTCTGCTAAAGAAATAAGGCAGCTTAGTCGGTGAAAAGACAACGATTTTATTCACAAAATTAAACACTCAATGCCAAATGATTTTCCTCTAAAGTTTTTAAGTGAATGTTTTAAATTAGGAATTGCAATTGTGATATTTGTTGCAAAATGTTTTTATAGATTTGCTTAAAACTTAAAATTTATATCTGAACTTAGTTTAGCAATTATAATTGCATTATACTTCGAAGCTAATTTTAGGTCCCTCTTTTATATTTGATATTCCTACACATCACACATCACACATTAGATTCTAACTTACTGAATGCTCATTTTCTATTCTCGCAATAAATTTCTCTTATTTTAAGAGCAATGATGTTGATTACAGTATGTCAAAATTGTATATATCACTATTGAACAATATGCATAATAAAAAGAAATCTGAAGTATATTTAATACTTTTAAGATATTTAGAAAAACTAAAAAAATGTTTATTCCTTTCGTTTCCATTTCCTTTTTTTTCAAAACTGTCAGCAACTTAGTTTTTAATCATAATAATTATAACGCTCTTTTATACCAATTTTAAAATGCTATATTTATGTTGAATTATTTTTGAACTTGGTTATCGAATTTTTGCAAATTTGCAAAAGGTTTTTTTTTTCAAATTATACATCCAGTGTAATAATTTATTTTATTAATTTGGCCATAAAAATAAGATTTTATAATTTAATTTTGTTCAGTTAGTGTTTTTGCCAAACATTCTTTGAAAATTTCTTATTTTTATAATTTTTGACAGCTTAACTTTACGCAGCTCTTCAAATAAGCGAGATCCTAACAGTGGGGGTCAAAAACTGAACGCAAGGTATGTTTAAAATGAACTACAAGCAACGTATAATGATCATCAATCTAGGGAATTCATTTTTAGAACTTTCCACTTTTACCTTGAAAATTTCAGTTATTTTTCAGAATTTCAAGTTACGATTTAATAGTATCTAACATTTTTTCGTAGCCCTTCAACTTCATATACGAATTTTTTTTTCCAAACTTAATATTTTTCTCTGAAATTTTCTATCATTTTAAAACTCGAAATTTTTATTTTAAATTAGCAAATTTTTTGTTATTTTTAATTGCTTATTTTTACACATTTTCGAGCTTTTTCGAAATTTTAACATTTTGCTAACTTTGCGAGTTTAATATTTTTCTTTTCTTTTTCCCTTAAATATTGTCTTTTTTAAGTATTTTGACCTTTATATTCAGATATTATCTTTTCAATTTATAGTAAAGTTATTAAAATTTTTTCCTTCCTAAATTTTCTATCATCTTTTCAGAATTGTCAACTTTTTTGAAAATTTTGATTTTTGCTGGTAACTTGGATATTTCTTCCCAGAATTGATCTCGAAAATTTGAAATTTTTCTATAAATTTTGAATGTATATCTAAGCTGACGTAATTCTCTTTTTTTAATAGTTTGACTGTGGCCAACATATTTAGGCAGTTCCAGATTTTGAATTTATTTTACTCAGAACATTGGTACATGCAAATGCAACCGTCGAACGCACAATACAAATCCATGTTCAATACTTTTACTACTTATTAGATGGTTACAATAATTCATATTTGCATTATGTATTACAAATTGGACTTTTATTTATCAATTTTCAGTGTATATCCATGGATTCACTTGGGCCAGTTTTGCACAAAACGCTTCAATAGTTGTATATAATAATTAAAGATCGACCAAAGTTTCGGTTTCAAACGGTTTCGACCGACAAAAAATACAATTTCGGCCTCGGTATCGCTTCGGCCCAAAGTTAACCGGCACGCTGAAATTTAAACTCGGAAATTCATCTTTTGATTGAGGCCAAAAATGTATAAATTTGAGGTGAAACTCGACATTTCGACTAAAGTTGAATTTTAAAAAACAACTTTTGGAATTGAACAGAACGAACTTGTTTCCGAAGTACCCAAGTTATCACTGAAACCTGAAAGTTTCTAGAATTTTGAATTTTTAAGATGTAACTGCAAGAAATTTATTTTGAGGTATAAAAGTCGAAATTATGAAATAAAATTATTTTATTAAATTAAAATTTCTTAGAATGTTACATTTTTAACATTTTAAAGTCAATTTTAAAATTTATAAAAAATACCGAATGTTTTAATTTAAAAAGTTTAAGCGTAAATAAGGAAATATAGAGATAAATCTTCTTATTTCAAGGAAAAGTTCATAATTTCTGTATTTAAAAATGTTTAGCTTTGTCTCCGAATTTCCAAAAAAAAAGTCACGACATTGGAACTCAAAATTTATAAAAATAAAATTTAAGTATAAACATGAAGTTTCGAAAAAAAGTCGAGCTTTTGAGAAAAATGTAAAATTATTAAGGAATTGGTAAAAATTTAATGAATGTGGAAATTAGTATATGGTATACTTCTACTATTCGAAGACTTTCTGTTTAGCAAATTCTAAAAAAATGAAATTACACGAATAAAATCAAAAGGTTAAGAACAAGTTTGTTTATAAACTGAATTTTCACGATAGCATAGTTCTGATTTTTTTCCTAAAAGAATATGCAAGGTAAAAGTAGAAATTTTAGTTATAACGCATGTATCAAAAGTTTTGGCACAAAATATTTACCCACTTTTTTTTATTATAATTAATTTTATTCGAACTTATATTATTTACTGTAATAAACAGCTTTGAAAATAACAAAATTATTAACTTATATAAAATGAACGTGCCTGTGCTGTTCAATAAGGAGCAATTATCAGCGAACGTCAATCATTGGGTTTTGGGCAGCTTGAAAATTAACATCAACTACGGGTATCTTTTTGAAAATCCTACGCATTAGTTGTTCTTTGTAATAAATACCTAAATTGAAACTCCACCATATACTTCGCGAGATAAAAGTGCCCAAAAATTTTCAATTGGATGGGTCTGACGCAAATAAGGGGAGAGGCAACTAGTGGAATTATAGTTTCGCGGGACAAAAGGGTTATCAAAGGGCAAAAAAAAGGAAAACAATGAGGGATATGTAAAAAATGTCTGCCCAAATTTTGCTTTTGTACACGATCATCATGTACATGTTTTGACTGCTTGGCATCCTGTCGTTATTTCAAGGAAACACAAAATGAGTTTGGTCAAAACATTATATCGTTTGATCCCCGAAACAATAATCCTCTTAAATTATAACAATTAAACTTTATTAACCATAAAAACGCAACAGAAATTAAAAATTCCACAATGTTTCGATAAATATTTGCTAACGCCGGACCAGGTTTCGCATTACTGTAACATCGGCGTTTAACTGAAGCTCCTCCAATTAAAGATTTTTGGGCACTTTTATCTCACAAATTATAGGATATGGGGTGGCAAATAAAAAACAAACAATTAATGCGTAGGAGTTTCAGAAAAGTACATCAGCCATATATTTAAGCCGCCCCTGACGGTCGTTACTAGCAGAAAATAGCCCCCCGTTGAAAAACATGGACCCTTTTATATAGTTTAAGGCATTAATTTTATTAGTTACTAAGCTGTTAATTGTAGTAAATATTATAAGTTTCAATTTAGGTATTTATTACAAAAGAATATCATTAAATATTTTATGCCAAAACTTTTGTGACATACGCTAGGACACTGTAATTGAAATTCGAAATTTATAAAAAAAAAATGTTCAATGCAAAATGGTCTTAAGAGCAACTCTCTTTGTCATTTAGGCTGAATTTTGAAGATTAACTTCAAAATTTCCAAATAACCAAAAAGGTTGAATTATCGAAAGAAAAACCTGATTTCGACTTTTTGTCAGAACTGGACATTAATTCATATATTTACAAGTACGGTAAATAAGTCAAAATTTTAAGTCCATAATAAACATATGTGAAAAAATTCTACCAAGGGGAGATTTCGATATTTTCAATGAAATTTTGGATAAAAAATTAAAATTCGAACAGCTTTTATATACAATTTTGTCTTTATCCTTGAAAATTCGAATTTAACGAGGAAATATTTTTTTCTGGATAGTTCAACTGTAAACTTAAAGTGTCAGGGGAAAAATGTAAATATCAAATTTGCAGCCGAAATTGAAAAAACCTTAAATTTTATATTTATAAACGAAATTTAAATAGATTAACTGATAATTTTCGGATTATAACAAAACTTTCAAGAAGTCACGATAGAGTTAAAATTTTAAGTTTACCAATGAATCTTTGGATAAAAGGTCAACGTTTTGACAGCGAAATCGAACTTTTGAAAAGAAAGTTGAAGTTTCGTCATTTGTCCAAATATTAGAGAAAAATTCAAAATTTTAAATTTAAAATAAAAATTTTAACTGTTTTCTTGATGCTTCAACTGTCAATTTAAAGTTTCTAAAAATTTCGGCTTTTTTACCCTTATGTTGATTTTAATAATTTTAAAATTTTTCACAAAAATTGTCCAATTTGAGAGTTAAAAAAATTTAAGGTTAAACTCCATATTTTGAGAAATAAATCTACATTTCGGTTGAAGCTTGAAGTTTGTAGAAATAAAGTAGTGTTGGGCATAATCGATGTATTTTCATAATCGAGTTGAAATAATAGCTTGGAATAATCGGCTGATCATTCAAAATACCGATTATAAAGAAAATATTCCATTCTGTTGCTGAAGATTCGGGATATTTTATTTCGAATTTCATTTTGGAACCCTAAAATAATAAATAATTCTTCCAAATTCTTGTGTAGTTTTACAATATTGCTTTTTCTTGCCTGATTCTGAAAATGAAAATGTTATTTAATTGGTAGCTAAATTAATAACAGTGTAGATGCATTTTACAGAAAACTTAACTCAATACATTATTCATAATTTATACAAATTTTATTCAGAAGGAATGTTTACGGTAAAATTTGCTTGCATTTTTTTGAGTATTCGCTCATATCTCATAAACGTTTCCAATCGAATGATGCCTCTGTCACTCATCTTATAATGGCTTTCGGTACAAATGCACAGTAGCGCGAATAATCTCTTACCTCTCAGACACTTCGAAATGTGGTACATCACGCATAATCGAAATAATCGTTTTAAACTGAATATTCTCTCGCTAGCTCGGTAGGAGGTGCTCAATTACTTCGCGCTATTGAGTGATATATTTCTGAATATGAAACATCATTCAGAATCGTTTTGAAACGAATGATCTTTCACCTGCAATCATCAAATGATCAATTATACAGCCATAACAGAAATATTTCGATTATACCATTGATAATCGCCCAACACTAAAATAACGTTTCGAAAAAAAACCTGAAATTAAAAAACTCGTAAACAAATAATAAAATTTTGAATATTCGAATTTCTGCTCAGAAATTTAAAATTGATAAAAGACGAAGTTTCGTGGTTAAAGCCTCGCTTTAAACCTTTGCGCAGTTGTGGTAATTTCACTCATTTTTATTGGTTTTGCTTTCGCAAATTACTCCTTTGGAAAATTCAATTTTTTTCTTGCAAAATTTTTGGTGTAATTTGAAATCAAGATGTTTTCTCATAAAATAAGGATAGAAATAACAAATTCTTCTAAAAACATAAAATTTTCTAGAAAAAGTCAAAGTTTTAAAAAGTTTTTAATGGATTCTTCTTTTTTTTGATTTTAACTTTTTTCTCAAATTCTTCAAAAGTTGAAATACAAATCTTTTCCCCTGAAACCAAGAAAGATACAAAAACACAATAAAGGTTGCTCTAACGCGTTTCGATAGCCAAGCTATCATCTTCAGAGAGATACTAACACCTAACCCTAAAATTAACCCTTATATACTAAGAATATTCACTTCGTGCATGATCGACCGCATTCGAACGCGCATGCGCATCTGATCATAAACGTCGTAGTGTCACAATTCCTTAAAACCTTCCAAAACCTTAACTATTTTTAACTGAGATGAGTGACCTAAAGGCCCAGTGCTGATGAGTTAATAATAAAACAGGTTCTAATACCTGATATTATAGTTCCTCTTCGCAAAGTCCTCGAGTAGACAGTACTCAATATTTTCATTCATGAAGAGCAATAATGTGTTTCGAGGATGAAAATGAAAAACGTACGATGTACGAAGCTGTCAACTTTATTTCAGACAAATGATGCGGACTTCCCGCAGCGTATACTTCCATAAATAAGCAAGGGTAAAAAATTAAATCGAAAAGTGTACGGCTGTAGAATGCACCGCGGTAACAAAAAGATCCAAGTAATGACTCGTACACGAACTACATGAATAATTCATAGTGCACCCCTTCCGGCACATTTTACACGGGTTTCTTCCGAATCAGATCCCATAGTCCCTATCAATTATGTCGGGGCACACTTTCAAGGTACATTTCTTGGATATTCCGCCTCGACTCGACTCTGAGCTAAAAACAAGTCATTAATTTATCGTACGCTGGGAGTGTTACAGGATCCTCTGAAGCGTGTTTAACTAATATTTACATATGAATTCGGCGAGATCGTAAATTACGTATCAATCATTTGTTGTGCTTTTCAGAAGCAAACCGAATAGATGTCACACTCTGACAAGCGATATTTTAACAGGAGCCGAATTAGGGTACGATTTTATTTATGTTACATCCATTAAAACATTGAGATTCGATTTGACTATCTCTAATTTGCACCTTGATATTCTCTGAAGAATCTTTGTAGAAGAAAGTATCAACTTCTACGTCAATAACAGTGAAGTGCCTGTATGTAATTTCAAAATAATTCTTTTTATAAGCCTTTTATAAGCTTTTTGTAAGTGGTTTTTACATGTTATATATTTTTGAAATTTTGAAAGTCAATAAAAGGTAAAGTACCTATTTTATTGGGAATAGATTAGTCTACTCGTTCGATCCAAATGTCCTAACAATTTTATTTAAAGTTCAATGTTATAACAACCAGTTTGTCGCCAACATTTACCAAACACCAAATATTATATAGCCCTTATGATTCCCTATAGTTTTTTTTATGAGTTGTAGTAATATAATATTTCAAAAGTTGGAAACATAGATATTATTAGGGCTTTAAGTGAAATAAATTTCGAAGTGACTTCCTATCTACAAGAAAAGCCATGCTGGGTATTTACTCTTATTTTAAAAGCATTTCTGTTAATTCTCCAATCAGGTTCAAGAATCAAGCACTTACTTGGCTTTGGTAAATAAGTTAATCAACATTGTCGATAGTTTGTAACTAAAATGTTTACATAACTACGCGTTTAAACTGTTTCGGAATTTTCGGAAAGCGATTGCGTGTATTGCGACGTTTTCGACTTTAATTTTAGCTGAAGTAGCTCATTTTATTGTCAACTTATTTATATTGACATTTCTATTAGACGGAATATTCGTTGGAGTCTGTGATCCATGGAGCTTGTTAGCATAATAACGGCTAAACAAATTGCTGGTACTGCTCTAAAGCGAAACCTGGTCCGGTGTTAGCAAATATTTATCGAAACATTGTGGACTTTTTAATATCTGTTGCTGTTTTAATTGTTAACAAAGTTTAATCGTTATGAACTTATCTATATTGTGCTCCTTATTGTTTACAAATATTTTAGGGATCCATCAATAATATAAAAACGAGATTTTTGAAAGAATTCACGCATAAGGATCTTGAAAGTGGTATTACTTGGAAAATTGAGTAATTGTCAGATAGTATCAGATTTTACTTCACGGGATACTATTATCTTGCACCCAATACTTTCACATGGTTGACTATTTCAACTGAGTGCTCGAATTGACTAAACGCAATAATAGTAAATGCCCCGCACATGTGTAACTATCTGTAATTACCGTTAATAGCCGTCATCCTGAGAAAGGTGGGCTGTTCTTTGTGTATCAAATTAAATGTATGGTCGAGTCGGTGGAATGCAATAAACGTGGTCGTTAAACCTCGCATTACAATGTGCGGTGTGTGTACACGGCCTCTTAGGTGAGCTGATTGAGGACTTCCCGTCCACCTCCGCCATCAACAATCTCGGCATCCTAATGCCGTTTGTCTCAATGTACGAACACAACAAGACACCGGTCGACTATTGCTTTTACTTATCGCCATTATACGGTTAATTTGTTCTCTTGCCATTTCCTCCGCCTCTAGAATTGACCAAGGCCGCAAATCACACAACTTATAGCACCACCTCATAAATAATCGATAATTTTCTAGAAAAAACATAACTGCTAGCTGTGTCGAAAGTCCAGTCTGGAGTTTTTGAAGTGAAAACTTCAACGTTTTAAGAATGGACGAAAAATGTTTTGAACATTTACTCAGTTTAATTGAAGCTAGAAGGAGATATCCTTAAATTACATGTAGTTTCAAAGAAAATTAATAACAACTTGCAGATTTTTTCATTCTTATTTTTATGATCAAAGTTTAATGTATCCTTTTCGTGTTGCTGAGTGAACTATTCTTTTATTCATATAAGTTGCGTGGAAAGCTACCTGTGAAGCACTTATTGATAGAAACATAAAGGTCAAATTGTTTTAATGTATTTGAATTTTTAAAGTTAAGTAATTCTACATATTTTGCATATAGACTCATCCAACGAAAACCATAATAACTCGTTATTGGTAGTATTGAGATAATTCAAATTAAAGTGTTTAAATAATCACGAAAAATTAATACTTTGAAAACATATTTTTTTCAAATATCTTGAAATTTGTTATGCAATTATTAAATTTAGATAGTGTGACAGGTTTTTTAATATGCAGTAACTTAAAATACACAAGATCAAAAACTAGATCATGCACAAATATTAAAAATTTAAAAACTAGAATTAATAATTGTAATTTGCCAAATATGAAATTTTTATTTTTGATATTACAATTTAAAAATTAAAAAAAAACACTTATATTATAGTTCTAAGTTTTCACTTCTGTCGACACTCCTCATAACTGAAGAATTAAAAGCTGCAATGTCTAATTGTCTAGCTTTAATGGTATTCACAATCTTAAATTGTACATCTCATGAAATTTCGAAGCTTCTTTCCGCATATTAGGCAAACTTCTTCAAGTAATAGCAACATAGCACCTTCACTGCTCCTTCTAGAGAGCTTTAACTTCTGTCGTCGTTGCGGAAACCTCTCGCGTAAGTAATGCCACGCTGCCAACTCGGAAAATCTACTGCAAGGCAGCTTAATAATTTTATTATTGTATTCAGGCATATTTAGCTGAAAATGTTTAAAATCCTGGCCTTGTAAATATCTTTATTTTATTTTCTTTCTTCCTGTCCTTAATTTTTTATTTTTATTTATGGTAATCTAATTAACTAAAGAATACCACGACAGTACACACTTTAATTGGTAATTATGGTTGTTATCTTTTTTCTTTTCTCTCTTTTGGGGGCCGAACTAGATCACCAATTGTGTTTTGATGCATGTGTGGAATAGGATGTAAGGCAGCATATAAATCAATGATAAATAAAGCTTGTTATGGTATCAATAAACGAAGAAAATTTTAATCGAAAAATTAACATAATTAAACAAATAGCATATAGCAATGGATATTCTGAAAACACAACTAATCGATTAATATTTATAAAAGAACACAAATTAGCTAATAATTCCATTTTTCCTAAACAACCAAACAAAAAAACAGACTATTTTGCTATTACATATTTTGGAAATATCTCGAAAAAGATAAGTAGCATAATTTTTCATACATCCTAAGCGACACCTACCTTTAAATCATATAATTCGTTACGTAACATGATTTTTTATGCAAAAAAAAAACTCCACGGCTGGTATTTATAAGTTGAATTGCTCTGAATATAATGCTGTTTACATAGGACAAACATCACGTAATTTTCATATTATGTACAGCGAACATCTTGCTGCCTTCAGAAATCAACATCCAGAAAGATCAAATTTTGCACAACATCTATTAGAAACACATCATAAACTTACATGCTCGAACACAGTAGAAGTATTACATATTTGTAATAACACTAAAAAAAACTTAATTTCTTGGAAGCCATAGAAATTCACAAATATTTACAATCTAGTCAATTTACACTTATGAACGAGCAGCTTGATCTGAACACACCTCTAATCGAAGCTTTGGACGAGAATTTGGATTAGATGGAATATTCGTAGGAGTCTGTGATCCGTGGAGCTTGTTAGCATAACAACGGCTAAACAAATTGCTGGTATGACCGCGGAGGATGCAATAATGCGAAACCTGGTCCGGTGTTAGCAAATATTTATCAAAAACCTTGTGGAATTTTTAAATTTTGTTGCGTTTTTATCGTTAATAAAGTTTAATAGTTATGAAAAAATATTGTCTTTGATTTACTGAATTTATTCCAAGTTACAGACTAGCACTGTATGATCTCATAAGTAAATGAAACATATTTGGCAAAATTGGGAGTTAAGAGAGAAAGCAAACAACTTATAGAATAAGAAAAACTAGCCTAGAAAAAAACTAGAGAAGTTTGAAAGCTAATATTTCAACAAAATCGCAATGTGTAAATGTTTAGCTGAATTCTTCATTAGACGTAGGTAGTTGTAAAAATAAAGAATCCTAGCGTTAAAATTTGCGTTACGTTGCTGATAAAACTTTATCATTGTCCGTTACTCACACGTTTATTTACCAAAATGCTCACAAGTTGAGACAATTAATTGTCTTAATTAGAAATCAATGAATAACGTTTTGTTTAAAAAACATTCTGACTTATAAATTGCATAAATACTGAATAAGTCGTTTCTCCGAAATACCACAAACAATGGATTTATTTAAAAACAATTTTTACTTATAATCTGAGCCGAAGGCAAAGTTCCACTAGTAGTAAAATTAAGTAATGAACAATTAAAAGTGAAATGTGCCGCAAAATTTGCAAATATTTATTTCATCTTTAATAGTTTTATATTGGTGACTACTGCATATTTTTATACTTTTATACTGAATCTGAGAGCACATTTTCGCAACAACCTGTATATAAAAGGGGCTTTTTTAACACTCCCCCACAAACGTGGGACTTTTAATAAGAAAAAACCGAGTGTGACATAGCTAAAAGCAGAAAACTTCCTAATGTGGGTTTCCTCTAAAACTTTAAACGTTGAAAACAACCCCCTTTGGTTTCGTAAGCCGGGAAATCTGTCCGGGCGACGGAAAATGTCGAGATTTCACCTTACCAACGTGGAAACAGAGGTTAATTCGGACCTTTGTTGAATTTATTTACACTTCGTCGACTTCACCTTTGTTGGAAAACGACCAGATTCACTTAGCGGCGTTATTCACCCTGTGGCCACCGCAGACATATGACAGTTCTTTGTTACGCAATATCGGTAAATTCAATTTGCGTTTGTTTTGACACCTTTTAATGGCGGAAGAAGCCGGGGGCAGATCAAAAGGATGACGACGAGATATTTAGTCGCGTAACCATGTCGAAACTCGGTAACGAGGGCGTAAACCACATTGAACGACATAACAGGGATTTTTATAGAATATGTCGAGTAATGGTAAATTTAGTTTCTATTATCTTCAAGAATTAAAAAAACTTATCTTTCACTGGATCGTAGAATATGAAAAAATTATATATTAAATTTGGTTATCTTTCTCTATGTTCACCGCATATAAAGAATAAATATTTTGCATATTTTTTATTGAAAACTTAACTTTCGGTGAATACGCCAGATTTTATCGTTGTAATAAAATTGTAATTATAGCTTCAGGTTTCGTCCTTTCTGCACATCTTTTGGAATTTCCAACATTTATCTTTTGAATTCCTCGGAGCTACGTTTTCTCCCATGCTTTAACATTCGTCGTTGCTTCTTCGAACATTTAACACGTGTAAAATATTCATGAAAACTGGACCAAAATTGGAGTTGAAAATTCAGAAGCACATGATACGCATTTGTAAATAATTTAAACTACAAGATCCGGCCCAACCACCAAAAATTTTACTTTGTTATGTATCTATGCATTGAAAAATATTGCACACTAACTTGGATGCACTTGAGAATGTCTTGTCAAAATTTTTACTAATTTTTCCTCCATGTAACGCTTGAAAATCTTGATTAGTGGAGACTTAGGCGCTTAAAGTATTTAAACTATAGGGATCTATGGAGGCTTTTTACTTTATGGAGGGAGTTTCCACCGAATTAGGTTAATGTACCAAATTTGTTTTGCTAGTTTCCCTTTCGTAGATTATTTAAAGTAGTTCGCAACAAATAAATAAGTTTGTTTGTCGGGAAATTGGCGTCTCAATTCGGATAGAAGAGCTGGAAATGGAATAGGTTAGTTTTTTAGCTTGTAGAAAACAATTTACATAAATAAAAAACAAACACACTTGATTTGACGCATATCATAAACTAGATGTAAAAGGACCTTTTTCCTATTCGACTGAAGACGTTCCGGCGTTTTATACAGTTGAAATTTTTTCTCGCAGATCCTTATCTCCTCTGGAAGGTCTTGCAACGCATTCAACATGGAAGCCGCCATTCGGAACGGCAATTTATATGTTAGTCTCTCTTTTATCTCGCACTTCCTCCTTCTTCGTTATTAAATTAATCTGAAAAACTATTTATCTTGGGCGAATTCGGTTTTATGTAACCATAAAACAATTTGTACAAACTAATCACGAATATCCTCTGATACAAGCCCAGATCAGATCCTAATTAAGATAAAAACGTTTTCTTTTTCTCCGGATTGATATTTCGAGGAACAGATCGTAAAACTTTTGGGACAACTTTGGCCATAAATATAAGTTATCGTGGGAGTCGTTTTAAATCAAGAGAGGCCCTCAAAAGGGACACATATGAAACACCTGTTTCTATATTCTGTTTTTTGACGCAAAATCATGAACTTATCTAAACGTTACTGGTCCTCACAACTTTGTAAATAGGCCTTTGCTTATATTTTTAAGAAGAAATTTTCGTAGAAACGTTGATTTTATAAAAAGCTATCTTGCTTTGTTGTGTTTAATCTTATTGTTTTTAATACAAATACTTACGGATTATCATATTCAAAATTTATAAATTTACAGCATTTTAATATGATCGAGTTCTAGAAAAAGTTTATCGCGATTAAAATCAAATTATAAATTGTGTTAATTTTTATTAACGGGCCAATTGTTTGACTTTTCCGTCGGCTAATAAAATTTACCAGACCACCAAATTGAAATTTTTATAGCCCTTTAAGGCAAAAATGCAGTTGGGATCAATTAAAATGAGCTTTAGGTAACCGTAATTGGTGTGATAACCTCGCAAGTAGATGGTTTGACATATGAAAAGCAAACTTACAGCAACCTTAGAAAAATCCCTTAATTAATTGAAAAATTTTTTTGCAATTTTAACTTTTATCTTAAAACTTTTCAAGTTTAAAAGTCAAAATTTCGAAAACAAGACAAGTAATATTAGCTCTGACTAAAATTCTAGACTTCTTTTAAAGTTTTAATTTTATCCTTAATCGTTTAATTCAGAAAATTTGCCTATTTCTTTTTTAAATAATTGCTAGTATTTCTACAAATTTAGATGTTTTTCCCTACAATTTTTATTTAAATTTGACGATTTTATACGGTTTTCTTAGAACTTTCATTTTCAACAAGAAATTTTTATTTTTATTTCGATTTTTTTTTGTTGAAAATGCAGCTATTTTCTTAGATTTTTACTAAAAGTTACATTTTTTTTATTTCCTATTAAAATATCTACTTTACTCTCAAAATTTAGATTTCATAGGCCATGTTTTTTATAAGTTTGCAGTTTTTCTCAAACCAATATTTCTAGTTTAAACGACTTATTTTTTCCCTAAAATTTTAACTGTAAAACAACACTTTTGTTGGCTTACTTCTCAAAGCTTAACTTTTTATTTCACATTGTTGAGAATAGTTAAGATTAAATTTGAAATTTTTTTATAAATGAAATGTTTTTCTTGAATATTGATGTTATTTTCAAGTGCAGAGTTTAGGCTTGACATTTTTATTATTTTTTCTTAACATTTTGTCTTAAAAAAATTTTTTTTTTAGTTTACGTTTGGCAAAAATTTGATTTTCTTTTAAATTTTTCAATGCAACCTTAAACTTTTTTAACTGAGCTTTTTTTTCGACATTACATATATTTCGAAATGTATACGTTTTATCGAAGTTGTTACTTAATTATCAAATAATTCTGCTCTCAAAAAAATTTCAAATATTTTCTCGTTCCTAATCATCTATTTTTATTCATTCGCAAAGGTATTTTCTCGTATTTTTCCAAGACAATGTACTCGCAAAGGGTAATTCTATTATGCCTTTGGCTTTTTTGTTTGTTTGTTTTCAGTTTAAATTTATTTACGTTTTTTTCCTAAAATTTCGACTTTCGAGTTTCTTTTCAAAATGTCCACTTCTCTTTCGGAGTTTTTATTTATTTGTTTTTTTTTTTTTTGACGCGAAATTTTGTGTTTAAAATCAGAAAATGTAATATAATATTCTTGAGACTTTAATACGTTATTCCCAAATGATATTTTTTTTTATTTTACGGGCTTTTTTGTAATTAAATTATTCTGAAAAACTATTTTATGTTTATTTTCCCCATTCTTCTTAGAAAAGTTTCCTTAATATTTGCGAGCTGTGCAAATTTTTCTGTATAATTTGCAGCTGCACACAAGTTTTCTTGGGATATAATTAAACTTTCTTGTTTTAGAGCTCCTTATTTTAAATTTTATAGCTGTAGATGAAGGCTTTTTGGTCTTTATGCCAATTTCATGGCTGCTTTATAGCTCTGCGTCAGCTTCCTAGAAAATTTAGCATTTTGAATTTGACTGTAACTTTCTTTGGGATTTTAGGGCTTCAAATGAATTCTCTTGAAGGTTTCAGAGGTCTATATAATAGTTGTTTTTGACTTAAATACTTTATTTCGAAATTGCAATCCATACTGTCAGTCTCTCTTTTACCTTACCCTTCCTTCTTCTTCGTTAAGAAATTAAACTTAAAAAATATGTTAATGTCCATTTTTGACTTTCTTGAGAAGTTTTGGAAAAGCTCATTGAAAATTAGAAGCTCTTGATGATTTTTATATACAATTTAAAGATCTAGGCGGATTCTTTTAATACTTTCAGTTTAGATCTCTAAATTTCATTGGATTTTTACAGCACCAAATTAGCTCTTTTAAAGCTTTAAAGCTCCAGATGAATCCCCACGGGTCTTGGGTTTCCTGAAGACTTTTTGGCTGCATGTGATTTTCATGGATACTTTCTAGCTATATTTTTTCGAAGATTTGGCTGAATAAATTCTCTTGAATTTGTACAATAGCTCAGTTTTACCGCTTTATATGTTTCTCCTCCCTTTCTTGAGACATTTAATGAATGAGAGCTAAGGTTGAGGATAGATGTATACACATTCAATTTTATCAAAATAAATGTAAATGTCGTCTCTGTTTCCAAATACTCCCTCCTTTGTTTATAGACTTTTACTCGAAATTCTTTGTCATCTGACACGTCTCATTACATTTTTGGGGCTATTGCAGATCCTTGACTTTGTCTCAAGGGCTTTTTGTTTTTACGAGTTTCCTGTATTTTATTTTATTTTTTATTTATTTATTTTGTGTAAAGACCATTTATTTCGTTTTTAGACTTCATGGCTTTCACGCTTCTATAGACTCACTGGTTTGCTTCGAGATTCCGTCCATTCTTCCTAGCATCATCTCATAACTCTTTATCTTGATGCACACTGCTCAGACAATTTTTCAGCTCTTAGCGCCTTCTTGACCCCAAGGCTCTTTTTGGTGTTAGAGCTCTTCTAACTCATCCGTAGATCTCTTGTTCTGGATCAAGGCGTTTTACATGATTCACGTATGGAACTTTTTAAAAGAGTCTGCAATCCAATTTCTTCTCTTCTGGTAAATGGTTATTTTGGCTGAAGGCATTTTACTGATCAAAGTTTTTTGTACCATCTGAATAGAAAACGAAGCAGCCGATTTCAAAATGAAACAAACTGCTTTAAGATACAATAAAAAAAGGTTCGGATTATGAGCAACGATTCATATAGGAAAAGAAGAAAGTTACTTAACAAAGAACGAAATGTTTGGCAGCGAAACGATCTACCTGGAGATGAATGGAATCTTGAGAAGAAACAAGACAAACCAAACAGTCTCTAAATGAAATAAGAAGTTCCTGAAGGCAAATGGGTTAGTTTGCAGTGCGAAGGAGCGAACAAACAAAGGAGAAAGCAATGTATATGTATAACAATACGAGCTAGTTACGCGCCTTTACAAATGAGTAAACTTTATTTAACCTTTCCACTTTCGAAACGAAGCTGCTTATTTTCACTACGTACGTTCGAGAAATTGCCATCTCAGATTCTCCCCGCGACATTTCTAATGCAAATGCCTCTGATTATCTTCTGCGGGAAATTCCAATGGATATGCTCGTTATAGAGAAGGCTGGCTTCTGCCTCAATCGCTCAGTGTTTTAAGCAAGAAAACTGACAGTTTCAGGTTTTACAGATTACAAGTTTTGGGTGGTTATGTGATTAGAGTTTTCCTTGAACATTAAATAAAAGGACCTCGTTTATAATGTATCCCTTTTTACGTCTTATTTTTTACCTTGAAATAAATTAGAATTAAAAAAGTTTTTTTAGCATTTAAAAACAGGTCTTTTTTAGGAAGATATTTTTCGTCTGGCTACTATAAAATTTCAATAGACAAAACATGACGCTTCTTCAGGCTGGAATTCTTTACGGCTATCGGCCGATTTTGATGTGAAAATGTAAATAATTCCCTTAAAATTTATGTATAATTTAATAATTTGCATGCTTTTGTCTTTTAGGCATACAACCAAACAATGTTTTAAATATTTGTTTCTCCCTATTATTTTATGTATTTATTATTACAAGTTATAGCGCATTTTATTTAGCTATATCTATCGAATATGCATGGAGGACACCCAAAAAAGGGTTTAAGTTATGATGTGAAAAATTTTTTCGCTCTAAATATACCCGAAATAATTTTTTTAAACGCGTATTCGTATCACTAAATTTTTCTATATTTTCTTAAAATTAATGGGATTAAGACTGAATCACCCTTTACTTATGATAGTACACAATTATTTTATTACATCGGCGGAATTATATTCCGTAACATCGGTGACTACGGTCAGCGCATCCACCATACTTTTAAATTTGACAACGCCCCAAATAACAACCATTCGAATCGCTTCAAACATTTACGAACAATCATGCCGGCGATAATGAGAATCGTTCTGAATAAATAAAGCGCGTTGCGGGCTGAAAGCAGTAAAAGCATCATTATGCGGTAACTGCGAAGTAACACTGTACTTGTCTACGAAAACAAGAAGGCAACGTAAGAATGAGAATTTGCATGATAATGTGTATTGGCAAAGTGGCTCTTCTCAGGGTACCCCCGGGCGTGGGGCCCTGATTAACATGCGAAAAAAACATGCTCTTTTGCCTCCGAAATCTTGGGGCTTTAATTAATTCTTCTACTGGAGATAAATGTGGACGTTCTTTCAAGTCTTAATCATAGCTCATGAGTTATTTAATCGGAATCGTATCCACTTTCTTGTTTGTATTAGCTTGTGGTTTCTTATTCAATTCCCAATATTTTATGACCTGAACACCCCTTTTATTGCTTGGGACTTCTAATATTAAGTAAAGTTACTTTTTGAGGCTTAGAAATTCTTAATCGTTTAGAGGCTTCATATTTTATCTCAAGAGTGTGTTTATTGTCTAAGACGTATAGTGATAAATAAAGATTTTTTAGGATTTCTTATTTGATTACTAAATTTTCTAAGACAATTTGCTTTATATCGAGACTTTTTTGTTGTCTAAAACTTCTTATCAGCAACATTTTTTATTAGGAAAACAAGTTTTTATAACTTTCCTGCTTCGTTTTGGGAGTCTTTTCAATTTTTCAATAAGAACTCAGACTTATTTTCAATATTTTTTCTCGAATGAATTTTTTGAAAATTCCTTCTTTAATTTGAAAATTTTACCTCTCTTTTATATCTCAGACTTTAAAGTTGAAGTTGTAACAAAATTTTGAAACCTAAAAAAATTTTGAACATATTGCGATTAATTTTTAAGTACAATCCACTCACAAAGGCTTACCCATTAAATCCATGAATTGTGCGATTGAGTGGCTGAAATGAAAATAGATTATGATGAACTGTCCTTTTAAATGACAATAAGTTCTTATTGTCGCAATTCAAAATTGACTAATTGTAAGACATCTTATTCAATTCCAAAGTTTTTAGAGACTATTTTTGTTGACTGGGACGTATTACTCAGCTCCCAGCTTTTAGAGATTAGACAAGACTTCTTGTTCAATCTCGAAATTCCTTAGGTTCTCTGACACATCTTATTCGGCTTCCAAGCTTTCAGAGATTTTTTTCACCTCGAAACTGCTTTTGTTGTCAGATATATTTTATTCAATTTCCTAGTTTTTACCAATTTTTTAGTTTATCTCGAAACTGGTTTTGTTGCATGAGAGATTTTTTTTGTCTCGAAACTGCTTTTGTTGTTAGATACATTTTATTCAATTCCCAAGTTTTTACAATTTTTTTTATTTTATCTCGAAACTGGTTTTGTTATCTAAGACATCTTATTCAACCCTCAAGATTTTAATTTTTATCTCAAGAGTGTTTTTGTTGTCTAATACATCTTATTCAACTATTTAATTTATCTACTTGATTTTATTCGGTTCCCAAGATTTCAGAGCCTTTTTGTTTTAGCTCAATTTTTTTTACTGCCCATGACTTATGTGTTCTCGGAACTTCTTGTTTGAATAGAAACAAACTCCTGTTCAGCATGACACTCACACTAAACTTTATTATAATACGTTTAAAAGTAAAAATGAAGTCTTGAACTGAATGTATGTAAACAGGGGTGACCCCTGTCAGAAGATAACGCAGGTCTTGGCCGAACAGACAGGTCGATGTTTTATAGAACGGACGGGACTCGAGACGGTTCCCCTTTTTCTTTTCGGCCTTTCATTCGGAGAACGGGAATTAGCATAAGCCGCACTTTTTATAAATTGAAACGTTTAAATAAAACGTATAATTAGTTTAACCCACTTGCGGTGCACCGAATCGCGTAATAAAACGAAAAAGTACCTGACGGAGTTCAACTTCGAGTGAGAGCATTTGCATTTTCCTCGTTATTTTTCCCTTATTTTTTTTACCCTCTCGGCTCATTCGACCGGGTAATTTGTAAAAGTCCCCTTGAAATATCTGTTTTAAATTACGCCGGCTTGTTAACGAAAGCAATATTATTTGGAGACTAATTTATATTTTTCTCTTTGCAGATGGCATTAATATGGAGAACGGCGGCCGCGAACAAGGTAAGAAATTTTATCATTTTTTGAAGCAAATTAGGGGAAAATTCCCCTTTCTGGTCTAAAATCGTTTATCGAAATCGCTGCAAAACGTACTGACTTACTGACATCGTTGCAAAAATTCAGACGATAATTAAAAACCCCAATGGATTAATTAATAGCGCTCGCGATGTTCACAGTAGCTAGTAAAATAGTAAAATTACGCTAGCAAAATTTCCGTGGCCGTTATAGAAACTCCTTGGTCTCCTGTGTTTAATTTTTATCGGCGCATTCACCATTTTAAAACCAGAATGATAAAAACTAATAACAAAAAAATTGGGCAGTTATAGGGACTGCCGACAGAAGTGAAAACTTAAAACTATAATATAGCAGTTTTTTTTAATTTTCAAATCGTAATATCAAAAATAAAAAATGTCATAATTTGTAAATTAAAATTATTATTTTTAGTTTTTATATATTTTATATTTGTATACAGTCTCGTCTTTGATCCAGTCTATTTTGGGTTACTGAATATTAAAAATCCTGTCAAACTATCTAAATTTTATATTTGCTAGCAAATTTTAAGATATTTCAAAAAATATGTTTTCAATATAATGATTTTTGGGATTAGCAGGGTGCCGGATTAGCTGGTGTCGGATTATCGAAATTGGGGATTAAATCGAAAAAACTGCAATTTTGTTTAAATCTTCCATATTTTCAAATTACGCTTTCATCTCGGTAATCCGACACTTCTAAATTTACAATTAGCTAGTTTGACACGTTCCATTTTCCAATTTCAAAAGTCCAAATTTTGAAAAACCACTCGAATTCTGAGAAAAAAATGACTTTCGGATTAGCGGGGTGTCGAATTTCCGAAATTATGCAGAAATTTCAAAAGACTGCAATTTTGTTAAAATCTTCCATATTTTCAAATTACGGTCTCATCTCAATAATCCGACACGTTCGGTAATCTGGTGTCAATTTGAAAAGTAGTCGAAAAACACGGATTTAGAAAAAATAAAATTTCAAACGTTTTAACAAAATTGAAATTTAAAGCTCCGAAATTTTCGGAACAGGTATATGCACCTACAAGAAACTAGAGCATGTCGGTAGTTGAAATTAACGTTACTGGTAACGCGAAACAATTCGTTTGTCCTCTATCTTTAGTCGCTGAACGCGCCCAAAGAAGTGTCTGATAAAATACTATTCTAAGCAATGTACGAAGGAAAGTGGCTGCCTAATTATATGCTGCTGGTCTGACAATGAACTTGCTTAAATTTTAGAGTTTCCCAAAAACTTACTATTCCCAATTTTAACTATAAGTATTTGTGTAATTAAAATCTATTTTATTTGTGTAGCGCATTTGACCCCTTTTTTATTAAATTTGTGTATCTTTCCCAATTTGCTTTCAAGCTTCTGAAAATAACAAAAAATATTAGGCATCCGAGAGAGTGGGCGTCACTTTCTTCTGCACCTGTCGTTTTCATTGGTCCCGCAATCTAATAAAACACGCCGGATTGTCTTTTTGGCGTATTTCCGCCAAAGTACACAATTTAGTATGAAAAATGCGTCGCAATTTATTACAAAGATAAATATTAAAGGCCGATGTTATGTTTATGGTCGGCCGACTTTATCTACCCTTCATCCTAAAAAACTTGGCTATTATTTTTTTCACCTCTGCCTTTCGGGAGGTCGCAGTGCCGTGAAAGTTCTTATCTGCGGCCTCGTGTGTCCAGCTGCGTGTGTAAATCACGCGTTCTCCCCCCGCCACCGCCATTTTTTCGGCCGGAAAAACACCCAACCACCCGATAACCTGCTTTGCAGGTAATCTCTGACGTTACTTATTAACTTCGGTTAAAAAGCTTGAATTATTACCTTAAGTTTTAGCTTATTATAAAACTGGTTAACAATTACATCGAGAACAAAGTCAGCAAGGATAAATCTTTTATCCTTGGAGCTATCACCGGTTAGCGCCGAAGAAGGCGATAGCGATCGCGAAAGCAATATTCCCACGGGAGCTCCTGCAGCTTATCAGCTTTCAGAGATACGCGTGTCGGTCACTTAAAGTTTGGTTTTAAGTGGTCTCCGGCATCAGCCTCAAGACGGTCGTCTTCGGATTGGTAAGAATAAATTGCGGACGAGTTTATGGAGCACCTTCCTCGAGGAAAACTATAACAAGTGCGATAACCGTAACCGCTATTAGATCCTAAGGGAACGACGGACAGTCTTGCAACCGCCGTTTGGGTTACCGAACGGCGAAACGAAAACAAGATAACGGAGGTGGCCGGGAAATCTGACAATTGCAGAAATAATAGTCGAAGGAAGGCCGGGTTGTAAAAGCGAGCCCGAAGGAAGAAGACTGTCGGAGATACCATCGATGAGGCAACGCCAATGGCTGGTGACGTGGCTCTATTGTTTGTCTTTACGTACAAGAGGGAGAACAATGTTGAACAATCACCTTCCATGGTCCCTTTGGGTCTGTGATGGACTTCCGCCGGATGCTAGGCAAGGACGCGATTCGTAAAGTCTTTGAGGCCACTGGCGTCGCATCTGAGAAACTTCCGAGATTAACGCGAAAAACTGACAGCTAACAATTGCTCTAATTTGTGCAATGCTCTATTCAGCAGCGAGAGGGAAAGTAAACCCAAAATAGACTGCGATATACGAGGATTGTTTAAGAAAACCATCAAAATAACAAATCAATCGTTAAAAGTTGAGTCTGGGCGCAGATAATTCTCCTCGAAGAGGTTATTTGATAATGGTCTATTTTTAAGGTTTAAGCCTCATTTACGGTACTCTATATAACAGGAAGGGTTAAACAAATAATCGAATTTAAAATGGCAATGAATTTACAATGTTATTTGATATTTCAAATTATTTTTTGCTGAACAGACCTCGAACCTTTATACATATGATATGAGTGGAACAACAAATACCTCTAAGAACATATCAAACAAACTATAGAAGTTCCAAAGAGTCCCAAAGAAGTCCCATTAGAGAAAATAGAAGCTATAAAAACTCAGAACATTTTACAAAGGAAATATACGGAGTAAAGAATTATAAACAATGGAAATTTGTTCCTCTAAACCATTAAATTCTTGCTTTAAATCGGCCAAATTAATAAGTTTGTTTGGTAGTTTTAGTTACAGCTTCAGAAATTATTTCTTTTTGAGTTCTGAAGTTGAAATTATGGTTTTACTAGCTTATAAAGGTGTAATTAGGTTTTTTGAAGCTACAGGCTACATGTTGACCAAGTTTTCTAGCTGCAGCTACATTCTTACTAACAATATGTTCTGGAGCTCTTACTACATTTTTAATCATTTCTGAGTTTGCAAATGGATTGCTTGGTTCTGAAACTGAAATTACTTCAATTTAATATTCTGTAATGGAAACCGTAAATGAAACTAAACTTTGAATCTAAAGCTAGATTTTTTCCGCGTTCTAAGTTTCCAAGTTTTGAAATTGTAACTGCATTTACAATAAGATATAAAGCTACAACAAATTTTTTAATACGTTCTGGAGATGTGATTTAGTTTTTACTTAAATTTGAAGTTACAACTATGTTTTTACTGAAGATTCTTTAACTACCCGCTGCCGAACCTGCAGTCGACTCGGCATTTAATTCAATCTACTTTAATGGTAGTAAACACACGAAGCGTTACGCCGAGACTGTGTCGAGCGTTTACTTTACGAAAGTGTTCACACGACGAGCGGTTTTTAAGCTGTGAATATTAAGCGTAGTTGCCATATATTGGTTATGATGCACCTATTATAAAAGACGAGTACTTATTTTCGTACAACAAAGTTGCTAAACATTTAACACATCATATTTTTTTAGGATTTAAGTGGGACGGTTAGCTACATTATCTAATTTATATTTAAGATTTTTAAAAATGTTGTCATTTTTAATTTTAGTCATAAGTAAATTATAAAATACCTTTTTCCCTCGAGTGCCTTCAACAAGTACCGAAATACTACTATTTTTATTTTTTATTTTTAATCAAAAATAAAATTATGTAGTTAAAATTATTAACTCGTGGTTAGGATCCATTGTTTTCAATAATAACTAGCAACAGGTTCACTACATCTTACTCGCCGACTGCTAGAGTAGTAGTCGTGCGTTTTCTACAATTTTTTACCACCGCGACGAAAACGGCCTCGTGTATCTTTGCCCTTATACAATTTTTTAGGTTTCATCTAAGTTCTTATCAAGTTCCGAAGCTGCAACTCCTTTTCAATAATTTTTGAAAAGCATCTGCTTTGCTTCTACGCAGAGTCAACCTGCATTGTTTTTGTCCTAGAACTGGTACTAGCTCCAATTACGTTTTGAATAAGTTTTGTAGCTGTACTAGGTTTGCTAGTAAAAGTTTTGAAGCTACGTATTCTTGTTAGCCTTTGAAACTGTCAAAACTACTAGAAAGTAATAAAACTATAGATATACGTTTATACTAAGTTTGAAAGTTGCGGCTAGGTTTTTATCAGGTTGTGAAGCCTCTCTACACTTTTTTCTGAATCTACAAGTTACAATTATCTTTTGTGGCTAAAACTACGATTTCAAAAAGTTTTGAAATTGTCACTATGTTTTTACTAACTTTTGAAGCTGCAGTTACAATTTTATTAAGCTCTAAAGCCTTATCTACGTTTTTACTTTTTAAGTTACAACTACGATTTTGCTCATTTGTATGGCTGTAGCTACATTTCTAGTTACCTTTAAAGCTGCAGCTACGTTTTCAGGAAGTTCTAAAGATATAGCTGTATTGTTGTTAAGTTTTGAGGGCTGCGACTATGGTTTTACGTAAAAGAAATGGCCGGTCGGAATTCATCGCTAAATATTACATTTTTACTCCTGAGGAATTTACGTATGATGAGAAAATACATGATGTAATAAATTCATTAACAAACGATCCCACTACTAGAAAATAAACATTAATTAAGGCGGGCGTCCGCCGATCGAGGCTCAATTGCGATCGCCCGACTCCTGGCCCTTACCTAAGTAGGCGGCGCGGCGTTGAAATGCATGACGCGAGCCTCGCGATGCTCAATCTGGCCGTAGCCTACTAATCATGCAAGGCGAGTAATTGCAGGAACAAGTCTTGGCAGCTCCGGTGACTGCGACGGATAATTAGCAATTTCCTTTGGTCCTTCTGACACCCCGCCTCGATTTACATAAATAATCGGACAACATGCAAATTCCGAGGTCACAGTATTAATTACCTAACTATGTATATTATCTCGGGGAAGATGCAGTTGGCGCCAAAACCACGCCTTCCGCGAAAATCTCGTCCCATGTGCCACCCGACCGAACTGAAACTTTTACGCCGCCAACTTTCGATCTTAATTACATCAATTAAATATCCCTCGATGGCTTCGAGACTTTTTTATCGTTCTTAAGGCGACGCTTTATTATACTTAATTATTTGCACTAGTTAAACACAAAATTCCGATGAGGCACGACAAATTACCTACTTGTCCAGCAGAAAAAGCGCCGCATTATGTAATTCACAAAGATGTTATTGTGAAAAAATATGTTCACAATAATGGGCACAAAAACCTGAGGACTGACTGCCAGCGAGGTTTGCGAAATTTATTCCTATTCCAAGAAGAAGTGACACTTTCAAAGGAAAATAATTTTACCAAAATGAGACGATTTCCATAAGAAACTGTCTTCAAAAGAAAGGGAACCTTCAGCGAGATGTGACCTCCATTGGAATATGACTATTTAAAAACATGTTAACATCCACATAAAGGTGACTAATTCGTGAAAAAAAAATGATTTGTAAAAGAAGATGACTTTCAAAAGATAATTAATCTTTCCACAATAAGATGACTAAAGGAAGTTAACTTGTTCAAAAGGAAGTGACTCAAATTAAAGTATTTCCCAAATGTAGGTAAATTTTAGATCAAAGTACCTTCGAAATAGAGGTAACTTTGACAAAAAGGATAACTTTTTTAAAATTAAGTATCTTTCAAAAAGGGTAACTTCTTCGAATAGAAGTGACTTGTAAAAGTATATTACTATTCCATGCAACTATAACTTCCAAAGGGCAATTATTCTTTTACACAAAGGTGACAAAGAAGTGATTCTGTCCAAGAGGAAGTTAGTTTCAAATACCTTCCAAATGGAGGTAACTTTCATAAAAAATAACTATAATTATTTCAAAATGTTCGACTTCCAAAAGGAGGTGACTTTGAAAATGTAGGTCACTATTCCATAAAATGGTAACTTTCGCAGGTAACAACACATTCAGAATAAGGGACTTTTTGAAATGTATATAGATATAATCCTTCTAGGTGACGGTCAAAAAAAGGAATTCTTCCAAAAGGCGATTTTTTTCTAAATAGCAATTACTTTAAAAAGTAGGTTCCTTTTATGATGTATTTTCGAAAAAAATTAACTTTCAAAAAAGCAGCTTTCAAATTGAGGTGGTAACTAAAAGAAGTAATTCTGTCCAAGAGAAGGTGACTTTCAAATTAAGATACCTTCCAAATGGAGGTAACTTTCATAAAAAAATAACTATTTCAAAATTTTCAACTTCCAAAAGGAGATGACTGAAAAAGTAGGTCTCTATTCCATAAAATGGTAACTTTCGCAAGTAACCCTTTCATAATAAGGTGACTTTTTAAATATGTATAGATATAACCCTTCTAGGTGACGGTCAAAAAAAAGTAATTCTTTCAAACGGCGATTTTTTTGTAAATAGCAATTACTTAAAAAAGCAGGTTCTTTTTCTCAAGTATTTTCAAAAAAGATAACATTCAAAAGAGCAGCTTCCAAAGTGAGGTGGCTTTTTAACGAGAAATGGATTTCTAAAATCAAATGCTTATTCAAATGGATGAGCCTTTCCCAAAAAAAGATGACCCTTTCAAATGACAGTAACTCTTCCAGGTGAAGTTGACGCTTCCAAAATAATGCAATTTTCAAAAAATCCTTTTTCAAAAAATTAATTTCCATAAGGAAATCAAACCTTGAAAGGAAGATAACAGAAAATGACTTTTTCAAATAAAAGTTACTTCGAAAGTGGGTAAGGTAGCTTCTTCAAAAGGAGGTGACTTTCAAATAAAATGTTTCCAAAGGAAAGTGACTATTCTAAATGATAATAATCTTAAAAATAGCAGATTTGCCAAGAGCAAGTAACTCCTTCAAAGAAGTTCAACTCCTTGAAAATCTGTTCCTAATGAAAGTAAATTGTTTAAACTCTTTTAAAGTAAATGAATATAAAGCACAAACGAAGTTAGGCCATGAGATCTGGGAGGGCTAAGCGCCCCTTTTGATTCACAAATAAAGATTATATCGGCTTATATCGTAAAAACCTAAAAAATAGTTCTTTAAATTTGCATTAGTTTAGTTTTGTATTGATAAAAAAAAACAAAAAAGGGTCCTTAATTATTACGTTTCCCTACTTCAGCAAAATATTTCTTGTCCACCTAAAAAAAACATCAGTCTATATTTTCGTGCCTCACTTTATATTTTTGTACTTCGAGCAAACATTCCATGTCATGAAAAAATACCTCATTCCTCTCTTGGGAAAGTTAACTGCGACAATGGGGGAGCTGCTGAGTCCTAGCCCCTACTTAACTTCGCCCATAGTATGAAGAAGTGACTTAGAAACGTAATTCTTTTAAAAAATGTCTCTTCTCAAAGAATTCAATTATTGAAAGAAAATGACTCTTCCGAGGAAAATCATTTTTCTAAATGGAAGTCACTAAATTAAGGTAAATCTTTCATAAAAATGACACTATTCCAAAAAGAGGGATCTGTTTCAAAAGAAGATGATTCTTTTTAAAAATGGGAAGTCAAAAAAGTAATTTATCATAAAAAAAGTGGATCTTCTAAAATAATGTAACTTTCCAAATAATTTTAATAATACAGATAGTTATTCCAATTAATGAACTGACCTTTAAAAGAAGGTTATACTTCTAATGAACATGAATTTACCATAAATAATGACATTCCCAAAAAAGATTACGTTTTCAAAAGAAGGAAAAGGTATTACCCTTCCAACTTCAAAAAATATTTTTTTTTTTCTAAAATCGATTACCCTAGTATAAAATAACTTTTAAGGGAAGTAACCCCGTTAAAAGTCAGCAACTTCCAAGTAAAGACAACTATTACATAAAAATGAGAAGAAAGAAAAAAAGAAAGAGAAGTCTATTCCAAAATTATTTGACCTTTCTATTCAACGACGGTTGCCTTTCTGAAAAAAAGAATTTATCAAAGGGAGATGACTTCCAAAATAAGGTTTCTCTTTCAGAAGCAACTTATTCTTCAAAAAGGCGCTTATGAAGGTACCTAGTCAACAGGTCGACTGCTTTTCTATTGTTTTTTTTTATTTCTGTCAGGTGGTATTAACAGTGTTATCCAAGCACGTGCAAAATTAGAAAACCCGTGTCAGTGCCGAAGTCGAGGTATTCAATATTAAACTTGCGATTTTTAACCTGAACAGTATGGGCGAAGAAATTTTAATTTATTAGTGTCAAACATTTCTGTAGATTTTGATAAAAGGGGAATATATTTTGTAAAGTGATATTATGAATTAAATAGTAAAATATAAGGAATTATATCGGTGCAGTTTTTGCGTAGTCGCAATTTGAAAAACTTGAAGTAATAGCAACATAGCAGCTCTATTACCCTTTTAGCCTTGGGCTAAAGCTGCGTTGCAAAAAAGTTATCGCATAGACAGTGTAGTGATGTCGGCTCAGAAAATCTACTACAAAGCAGCTTGGGGATTTCGGCTATTGCTTCCACGCCAACAGTCTATGCTAAAAATGGAGTCGTCGTGGCAGTCTGGTGTTTAAATAGCGCTTACGCAACGGAGAACTAGCATTTCTTTCTATGATTACAGTGAGACATAAAAGACAATCGGACACAGCAAACTTCTGTGAGGTCCAGCTTGACACAGTGAGGACTTCTGTCTACGGAGGCTCTTTTTTCTGTAGAACTTTCAAGCTATGGAACTCGTTACCGAGCGGATAGGAGTTTTCCCCAAAAATTACAACCTATCCTTGTTTAAGAAGGCGGTTCATCGCCATCTATCCTTGTTTCCGCATCCTACTGGAGGTGCTTTGAAGGCGTAATAGGGTTACCCTTTGCGGGTGGATTGAACAGAAAAAAATGAGACCCAAAAGTTGATTCTTTTAAAAGAGATACACTATTTCAAAAGAAGGTATTAAGGTATACCTCTCCAAAAAGGGGCGATTCCAGAGATGTGATTATTCTAAAAAGTAGCCTCTTCCGAAGGAGATGATTTTTCAAAAGATGGTGACAAAAACAAATTTTTGTATAAGAAGATGAATTGTTATAACATGAAATGATTTCAAAAGTAGACCATTTATTGTTGTTCTAAACTTCAGAAGAAATGTATCCCTACTTCGTTTAAGAAAAAGTAGTTTTTTGTTAAGCAAACGAAGAAGTTGATGAATCGTTAAAAAGCTAATTCTTGTTTCAAAAGAAAAAATAATATATTATTGGACCAAAGGAGAAGATGGTTAATTATTTTACCAAAAATGAAAATTAGTTCTCGAGACAATAGCAAAATGTGAGTTTTTGTTTTAAAATGAAACGATTTCTTCCATCGAAAGAAGTCTATTTGTTGTAGTGGAAAAGATGAATTCCATTTATTTAAAAACGTAAAAAACCCTGCATTCAAAGCAAATTCTTTAAGAAAGTAATCGCAATAAAAGTGCCATCAGAACGAGTACCTGTAAAATAGATTCCTGTTATGGAATGAATTCTTTAGAGTTTTCCCTAAATGGATCGCAAATTGTGGGTTGACGTGATTATTAAACGAAGTGCCAATGATGATAGGTGCCCCTTGCGCCGTCTTAATTAAAAGTCGCTCGTAAAAGAATGACAGTTTAATTTCTGGAAAGCGAAGTTTAGATATCTCCGGTGTTCGCCGCGAAATGTACGTTTTATATCCTTCATTTACCCTTTTGCCGGCAGAGAGGCACCCTCCAAGTAATAAGATCATCATAGATCAGCCGCCGCTCCCTTAGCACGCCATGTCGGACTTTGGTAACGTTAATTAAACTTAATTAAAAGAACTCGCGGCTGGAGAGGTACGAGGATGCATGGCTAATCTTTGGACAAATTAATTGCCTTCGGCATAAGTAATGCAATTTCTGAAGTTCCTTCGGTCCGCCTCCGAAAGGGTTCAGGCTTCGCCCTCATTCTTTTCCCCTCGCCTTAATCCGTCTACTAATGATAACAGCTTCTTTTTAACTCGATTGCGGTTTCTTTTTATTTTCAATTACATTATTTTTCTTCGTCTCCTTGCCCTTTACTTACAAAACTTGATTTAAACTTTTTATTGTGGAACGAGGCAATATTTTACTTCCCGTTTTAATAACTTCTCTCGATAATATTTTACGCGTCCAGTTTTTTCTCGTCTTTATCATCCAAAGATAATGGAACGTACAGGTCGCCTGCCTATTGGGAATAGATATACCATCTATCACGAGGCACGAAGCATTTGAGCATTTTTACTGCCTCTTATCAACCTTGTACATATTTGAAAAATTACTACAGAAGGCCTGTGATCCTCTACATGGTCACATAATACTGGAACTATTTTAGTAGATTGCTCTTTACTGTCTTTACATCTCTATGGAAGCTAGGCAAACGCAGCTTCCTTTGCAAATTTAAAATATCCGTGTTCATATTTTTTATTTTAAAAAATTTTTTATACAACCCTTTTCCCAAAATTTCAACTTTCATTTTTCTGATTCTACTTTTTTGAAAAGTTTCAACTATTTATCGATTTTTTATAAATTTCGACCCTTTTTTAAAATTTGGACTATTTTCAAAATTTGATTTTTTTTATCTCTACTTTTTTAAGGACTTCGACTTTTTATACATTTTTAATTTAAAATTATTGACCTTTTTTGAATATTTAAACTTATATTTAAAAATTCAGACATTTTTAGAAAACCGCTTTTTTTCAAATTTGTTCGAGTCGCAATTTTCAAAAAGATGGAAATTTTTAAAAGTAGTCAATATTTCGGGACAAAGTTGAAAAATATGATTTTTTTTACCTATTTGAAATTTTCGGGTTTTTCGGACGTTTCCTTTTTTTGGAACTTTCAGAATTTTCGAAAAATTGCAGTTTTATTTAAATTTTGCTAATTTTAAAAATTTTAATTTTTTTGAAAATTACAGCTCTTCCAAAAATTTGCCCTTTCAGAGCCATGCGGTAAATTTTTTCAGTATGATGCAACTATTCAAAATGCCGCCCCATAAAAGTTTTTTCTTTAAAACAAACAAAACAATCTTTTATTATCAGTAAATAATCGATGAAAAGTTAAGTGTATCTAAGCTTAACGCAGAAGTGTCAACACATGCGGCAATTATTTCAAAATTTCGATTAAAATATTTAATTTTTGTAACATCTTATAATGCAAGATATCGAAGTTCATGTCGAAATTATGACCTCTTTGAGGCAATCTCAAAGTTGACTTTTTCCTCAAATTATGGCTTTGAGTTGGACGTTTCGGTTTTTTCCTAAAGATCCGAGATCAGTTTTTAATTTTAGATTTTTTTTTCGAAACAGTTATATTTTTAAAATTACGAAAGTAATTAAAATTGAAGGAGTATTAAAATAGAAATTTTTTCAAAACAAATCAGGAAATACTTTTTAATTTAATCCTGTTCATTATTCTCAACAATTTAAAAGTTTGTTCGAAATTAAAAGTTCGCACTTTTAATTTTTACATGTTTATCTAAAATTTTGATCTTAATATCAAAATATAGACCTTTTTCTCGAAATTTTCTTAACAGTCTTTTCTAATGCAATTTGTATTTTAGTTTCGAAATTATTCCCGAAATGTTGGGATTTTTTATTTGTGCATTACTAACATCGCTTGTAGTCGAAATTCGACCAAAACCAAATAGATGTTTGTATGCAATTCTCAATTCTTACCTTGACGATTTGAGCAAAGAGATGGAATGTGAAAAATTCTACTTTAAAAATGTATGATTTTTTATCAAGAATTTTGATCAGTTTAGAAATTTCTACTTTTTTTGTAAATTTCAATTTTTTCTCAGAATTTCAAATACTCCTCGAAATTTCAACTTTTTTGTTAATGTTATGAATTTTTATTGTTAACAATCATGAACTTGCAACATTTTTAAAATTTCAAATTAAGAAACACTTCAACGTTATCTTTCAAAATTTAAATACATATAAAATTTGGAATTTTTTGAAAATGTTCACTTCATAATTGGGCTGTTTTTGAAAATTTTCATTCTTTCAATATTTCGGCTTTTTCTCGAAATTTTTATTTTGTTATAAATTTCAATTTTCTTTAACGGATTCTGCTTTTTTAAAAATCTCAGTTGTTTGTAAATGAATGTCGACTTTGAAAATTTCGATCCTTGAATTTTGGGCCTTTTGAAAGTTTTGACTTTTTTAAATTCTACTCTTTTTTAAAAATTATGCCCTTTTGAACTTTTTAATTAACTTTTTTTAAAATTTTAACCTTTAAAAATTGCGATTTTTAAAAGAAAGTTTGACCTCTTTTGCTAATCTCCAATTCTTCTCTTTTAAAAGCTTTCGAAAATATTCACTTTTATTCGAAGTTTTGTTTTTTAATATATATTCACATTTTTTAAAATGATTCAATCCTTTCTCAAATTTCAATTTCTTTTTAAAAATGTTACCTTTCAAAATATAGGTTTTTTTCGATATTTCAATTTTTTTTCAAAATTTTGTCATTTTGACTTTCTTTTTTTGATTCGAAATTTTATTTTATTTTTAAATCTCATTTTTTTAAAAATATTGTCACTTCTATTGAAAATTTTAACATTCCAGTTTCCAGTTTTTGAAATATGACTTTTTCTTAAATTTTGGATTATTATAAAATTTTGATCTTCGGTTTTAACTTTTAAAAATTGTAACTTTTGAAAGACTTTACTTTTGAAAATTTCAACGTTTTTAAAAGTTTTTACTTCTACTTTTTTCAAAATTTTGTCTTTTTCAAAAAATTCTACTTATTAAAAAAATATAATGGTAATTATTACTTTTTGTTTCAATTTCAATTTTTTTTAAATTCCAATATTTGAAATTTTGACCATTTTGAGGATTTTGAGTTTTTTTTGAACATTTCAAATTTTCTTCAGAATTTTTATTTTCATGCTTTACTTTTGGGAGGAATTCCGTCTGTTCTGAAATTTTTGATTTTATCATAAAATATCGACTTGTTAAAATTTCGCGATCTTTTTTTAGTAATTTCCAATTTTTTTTTAATTTTGGTCGATTTTAAGAAATTTGATTTGTTCTGTCAGTTTTTACTTTACTTGAAGATTTTTACTTTCAAAAAATTTTTCTTTTTTGGAAACTTTTGACCTTATTAACATATTTACTTTTTTTAAAATCAAACATGTATCTGCCAAATATTTTTTTAGAATTATGTCAATAATCTTTTATTATTTTTTTCAAAATTTCGATTTTTCTCCAGTGTCATATTTCTCTCCAAATTTTGAAAATTTTTTTTGGTAAGTTTCTTCCAGTTTTTTATTTTTTCATAAGGCCGATTTGGAATACGTTGATTTCTTTCGTAATTTTTACTTTTATCAAAAATTCCTATCATTTTTCAAAATTTCGATTGTTTGTCAAAGTTTAGACTTTTTTTTGAAAGTTATGTCTTATTTTCGAAATTTCTAAAAAAAATTATTATTTTGGTTTTTTTTTTAAATTTTGAACCCTTTTTAAATTTTGTCTTAGTTTCATAATTTTTAACTTTTTAAAATAACTACTTTTATGAACTTTTCTCAAAATTTTAACTTTTCTAAAGTTTTTGAATTTTCTTTTTTCGACATTTGAAAATGTTGTCTTGTGGAGCCAAAAGTGCGTTCGAAAACTTTATTTTTAGCTTATAAAAGAAAATTTAAAAGTTTTTCAATCAATTTGAAGTTCTCTCCTTATAATATTAGTCTAGATCAGGGGTCGGCAACTTTTTTTGACCGCGGGTCAAATCAACCAAAATTTGTATATTAAAGAGAACTTTGGGTCAAAAATATTTCCATGGATCTTATATAAACACTTATATGTATAAGATCCACACTAATCGAACCAAAGGATTGTTCTTAGTACATAGGCGTAGTCCTAACAGGGCAGGAAGGAACAATTGCCTCCATCTGTCTTATGCAGGCACGTAAAAAACATGTATTCGACCGGGAAGACTTTTTTATCTAAAAATTTCGACTTTATTGTAAAAATTGGCCATTTTCTCGAAATTTTTACTCCTTTTACTCTTCTCTATATTTGTCTTATTTTCAAAATATCGATTTCATTCTTAAAATTAGACTTTCTGCTCAAAATTTCAGTTTCTTTAGCAATTCTTTTTTCTAAAATCTGTCTTTTTTCTTTCTTCTAAAAAATCAACTTTTTACTAATTTTGGTTTTATAATTGGACTTTCATCTCAGAATGTTTCCCTTTTTTTCGAAATTAAAATATATTCACAAAATTTGGCTTTTTCAAAATTAACATTTTTCGATTTTGTTCTAAATTGCTGCATTTTTCTAGAAATCTTGTCGACTTTGTGTTCTAGATTGATCTTCTGAAAACTTCCCCAATTTTCACAAATATTAGCTTTTACTGCAAATGTTTTATTTTTTAGAAAATTCGACTTGTTTCTCAAAATTTGCTTTTCCTTAAAATTTTAACTTTTATCTCAAAATTAAACATTTCGTTATGTTTCTACAAATTTCAGTTTCTTTCTTCGGAATTCATTTATTTTGTTTGGAAAGTTTGATTTTTATTTCTAAAATTTGGCTTTTTCTTGGAAAATTTATCTTTTTTAAAGTCTAAAGTCTTTAAAATCTAGCTTTTTTCTTTAGAAAAATTTGAATTTTTTTAAGTTTTCGATGGTTTCTCGAGGCCTTTAAGATTTGATTTTTCTTTCGTTTTATGATTTTCCTAAAAATTACAAATATATCTTGTTCTCTAAATTTCAGAATGTTCTCAAAAAAATGTTTTTTCTTAAAATTTAATTTCCTTTCAGAACATTCGACGTTCTTTAATATAATTCTTTTTTTTACTTTGAGATGATTTCATTTTTTTCATACTTCGATTTTTACTGAAAACTTCTGTTTCTGGAAATGTGCTTGTTTACTCAAAATTAGTTTGAAATTGTAATAAAAATATTTCGTGGGAAAATTCGACCTTTTTTTTAACTTTAAATAAGAAAATAAAAAATTGAGATCAGTAATTTTAAAAATGTTGAGTCTTTTTCAAATTGTTCATCTTCTACAAATTTTTTTAAGCTTTGTCAATGCGGCAAATGCGGCTCTTCAGCCGAATTTGCCCACTCTTGACATAGACCGATATAGAAAAAACCATGTGTAAAAAGTTTTAGTTATATCTTCATTTAACTGCTTATGACGCCCTCTTAAGGTGCCGCCTGATGCGGTTGCCTTCTTTGCATCAAGATCAAGATTTCGACTCTTTTCAAAGTTTTTCGTCTTCTTGAGAAATTCAAATTTTTTGTAAATTTTCACAAATTTTATGTAAAAAGTTTTGTCTCTTTTTAAATATTTATTTATTTAAATTTCGCCTTTGTTGAAAATTTTGAGAATTCAGAATTTTGACTGTTTCTCAAAGTTTCGACTTACTATGACAATTTTCACTTCTTTTGTAAACTTTAACCATTTTGCAACATTTTCTCTCAGTTGAATGAGAATTTAAACATTTTGTAAAGGACTTTTTTAAAAATTACAACCTAAAATTTGTCTTTTCAAAAATCTTTACTGTTTTTAAAAATTTCCAGTATTTTTGAAATCAACATTATTGAATTTAAACTTTTTTAATTCCGGATTTATCAAAATTTCGTCATCCTTTTCAAAACTTGAAGTTTTTCTAGATTTATTTTGTTTTAGACTTTTTTCCGAATTCAACCACACATTTTGCTCTTAACTGCATTTTTAGACTTATTTTATATTTATAGAAAAAAATAACACATGTCCACAAATAAAAGATGGTGTGCTGGGGACCGGACTATGATTTTCTGGGATATTTTTTCCCGCTGAACACGAATCTGAGGTCACAAGTGGGGGTAAATGAGCAATTAATCGAAAAAAAAATCCAATACACCGATAAAAGTATCGTGACTTATCGGTTTTTTGGACTTCAAATTCATCTTCAGCGGGAAAAAATACCCTATAAAATGATAGTCCGACCCCCAGCACCTACCACTTTTTTTTGTAGCCCTGTGTAATTTTCTAACTTTCTAAGTCATAAGGACATGTCTGGTAAAGCCTATGTTTAATTCTATACTTTAGGAACACACGCCCAAAATAGCAATACAGTTGCGTTAGAAGTGTTTCGATTCTTTTTACCTGACTGCTGACGTATCACAAAAACTTGATAAATCATAAATAAAAACCTCTACCAATGTCTAGCTTCGATTCTAAACTTTGCGAACAAAAACCCAAAAGGCTGCTTCAGCGTAACTTTTCGCGATGACGCCCTAGACGCCGAACGATTCGAATCGAATAAAAGCTTACAACAATCCACACCCGCACCACCGGATACATTCCGACGAGTGTAAAAGATAAACATTCCGCCAAATTGAAAGCTTTAATAGAGGTGGATATTACAATTAAATGCGCGTATACGGCTGATTCAATTTCGTTTCGAAACCGATGCGTATCCGTGAGAGGGTAAACAATCCGCTGAAGAACCAACAGCGCCGTTACGTTTCAATACCACTACACACATCTCCTCGTAATATATTCATAATTGAGGAAATGTTTTACTGACGAATCATAATATTGACAACGGGAACGGGAATATTGTTTAAAATTCAGAAGCGCTTTCGGAATTAAGTGAAAGTGGCGTTAACCCTTCCGAAATCCATCCGGCGCTCGCCGGGCGGTTAATCAATTGAGACTCTGTCAATACTTCTTGGCGAAACTAAGGGGATGTAACATCTCATCGTAACAACATTCAAACTCATAATTCGACGTGTATTTCACTCCAAAAGTATGCACGACGCTTTTACCCCTGAAAGAGAGCGAATTCGATCGCGTTAAATCCTTTTATGGCGACAAAAGTTTGAGAAGAGGAATCTTGATTCTGAATTTTTGCTGGAGACTTTAAAATAGATAACGAGGACGGACTTTGGTTATTCTTTTTTTATGTGCATTCCACTCGCAAAGGATAACCCTATTATGCCTTTAAAGCATCACAAGTAGGATGCGGAAACAAGAATAGATAGCGATGAACCCCCTTCTTAAACAAGGATAGGTTGCAATTTTTGAGGAAAATTCCGTTCGGTAACGAGTTCCATAGCTTGAAAGTTCTATAAAAAAAGAGCCTCCGTAGGGACAGAAATTCTCACTGTATCAAGCTGGACTGCACAGGAATTTGCTGTCTTCGACTATCTCATATGCCTCCAAACTCTTGTCCTTGTGGGGATCAATCCTATTAATTCCAGGAGCATCTCCCTTGAAAGTACTTGTAGAAAACAGATAAATTACCAACTAACCACCTGTGCTCTAGTGTTTCGAGAGAATCGGTCAAACTCTCATCACCTATCAGCCGAATCGCCCTTCTTTGAATTGAATCCAAAAGAACTAAAGTGTGCTTTGGGGCTGAACTCCAAACATGAGAACAGTATTCTAGTGTAGGCCCAACTTGAGCTTTGTATGATGTGAATAGCTGATGGGGTGTGAAATACTTTTTAGCTCTAAAAAGAAATCCTAGCTTCTTAGAGGCAGATTTAGCTCGATTTTCAGAATCTGAATTTCAGTCACCGTTTCACGAGCTATGTCATAGCAATTTACGCCAATAAATATGGCCAACAATTGCAACCAGTGACTTTTGCTGGCGACAGTCACTGAAATTCGGTAGCTAATTATAATTGATAATCATTAACATTCGATCACCAGTCACTGTCGCTGGTGTCAATTACTAGTGGTAGTTGTTTGTTGGAATTCGGTTGGCAGCGACTACTTCTGGTAACATCTACCGACAGCTGTAATTAAAATTCAACGATCAGCGATCAATTTCTACCAGTGACAGTAGATGAACTTGGAACGTTGGCTACTATCGCGAGCGTTTCTCGCTATACAAAACTACAATATAAGCCAGTAAAAACGCGTGATATGTGTGTTAGAAATATTTTTACTCTTGGAAATTTTAGCATCAGAAATGCTTTTTAAAACGTAACCTTCTGCTTTCAATACTGTACTTGGAGAACAAAAACCCAAAAGATTGATACCGGGACTCTTATGTCATTTTGCTTGAATATTGTATTCCATAGGCTTTCTAAAACACAAAAACGAAGAATTTCCTCGTTCTGTTGTGCTGTTCCATCGGAGATTGCCGTGGTCAAACAATGACCCTGCAGATTACTTCATTGGCCACTCTAAGCAAAAGCCCTCCGAATGATCTTCTAGAACCAAGTAGTGGCTTAACGCTTTTATCTTCTTCTAAGTACACCTGCAACTACTAGATGTCGTAACTCTGGAGACACTACTCTTGAAAACATAAACTTAGCCAACACTAGTGTACTATTTTCTTTTCTGCAGCTCAGTCCTGAAACATTCATTGTTTTGTTTGGGTTTCGTTTAAAGAAAAAAGGAGCAATTCGCCTAATTGGTAACGAAATTCTGACTAGATACCTCTAGGCGTTGCAGCACAGGCGTATGGTTGATTTGACTCTTTTCTACAAGTACCTTCATGGTAGATTTTTACAAGAAGTGTTAGCTCTGGCCCCTTAAGAAGAACATACTCAAGGCATACTAAACAGTTGCAAACAGCAAATACCTGTCAGTTCAACTTGACTCGTTGCGAACTTCTATTATGGCAACTCTTTTTTCTACAGAGCTTCTAAACTCTGGAATTCAAGCAGCATTTTATTGAATAATTACAGGTTAACCTCCTTTAAAGCGTCAGTTTATCACCATGTATATTCGCCTCCTGCTTACAGTGTCATTTGCGGTGAAAATTTTAGACTGCCTGATGAGTTCAAATCCCTGCAAACTCTTCTAAGGTTGTTCTTTGGAAGCGACAGGCTTAAATTTGCTCATTGTCTGGAATTTCAGTAAATGTACGATTAACTGATTTGTACCGAGCAGCTATGATTTAAGAGAGAATAGAATGCAAAGAGCATTATTTGGAGCTGCGACGTTCAACAGAAGGAAAAAGGGGCGGAATGTTTTTCTTTTCCGTCGTGTCGTTCTCGTAAAGAGGGGGAAAGCAAACAACAGCTCAAAGTGAGACAATTCCGACATTTGTAGAAAAAAAAAGCTCCATAAAGCGATGCGAAACTATAAAACTCTTTGCTTAAAATTAGTCCGGGTGCCGGTTCCTTACAAAGAAGACAAATTGTTACCGAGTTTTATCCTTTTGTTGCGTTATATATGACCCTCTCCCCGTTTCTTTCTTTGCAATTAGCGCCTCGCCTTGAGTAGGTACATTTTTAATTCCTCAATTCTGCCGTTATAAACACAACATTAATTATCAATTTGTTGGCAGCTCCGCTGCTCGGGCGCCATTGTTTCGACGCGGCATTTTTAATTGAGATTATTGCTCTATCTTTATTCAAATGAACGTTGCTCTTACAACTCAGCCGCACCATTAAAAGTGTGCATAATTATTATATCCACAAACGAGGATTGTCTCAAAAATTAGTCATTTGTGCGTTACTAATTGTTCTCTTAATCCCCTCCAACCCCATCGTTATTTCGTTAGGATAAAGCGGCTTTTTTATTCAAAACGACCCACCAAGACATCAGCTAAAACACTTAATGACTTGGCACAATGTCTTTATCCGCCATGGAGCTCGAAATGGCAAGAATTATGAATTTTAAATTCTTCTGTTGATAGGGGACAACTGGTGAGTCATTTCGGAACGTATGATGCTACAAAGATGAAATTCTACATTAAGCTAAACAAAATTGTGTTAGCAATCCCACATGATTTCTATTTGTGCTTCCGGTGGCTTTTTAAGGTCATCAAAGAGTACCTAGTAAAGTATCTCTGATTTAGCCCAAGTCTAGTAGGTAGCACGTTGGATGGATTCTTATTCAGGGTACTAGGATGCCGATGGTTGAGTAGGTAGTATAACGCTCGCTTACGAAACTCTGAAAAACGAGTTCAGTTTCCCTTTAGAGCAACATCGACCACCCATTTTTAAGAAATTAGCTCCCCAGGTATTCTCAATCTTAGAATATCTCAAGGTAAAACCAAGCCAATAAAGCGTAATGCATACCATATTACCTTGCACGAGCAGCATGACTGTCTGGTGTATTTATAAAAAAAATATACTATTAGGAGCTGTACTGCAGTATTTCAAAATAGTCAATAATAACAGAGTTTTTATTCATCGGATGAAGTATATTTAGAAATAGTTTCACAGCGGCGGTCGGCTCAAAAATGAAAATAACAGAAGATTACGAGTAAGGGACCACAATGGCCAGCCCGATGTATTCAGACAACAAAGTTGTATAATGTAGCGGCCATAAATTCGCTAATTTTATAAGAACTGCGTGCAAATAGCGATTTGTAGATTATAGTGGAGTGTTAATTAAATTTACGATTTTCCGTCCAAAAATAAAGCAATTATTTACGAGTTATTAAATTACACAAATATACGAGGCGTGTGTGCTACTCCATTTTAAATGCGCATTCCTCGAGTTTATTATCTAAAACAAAGTGGCCATAAAGTGCATTTGGACAACAAACGAAAAATTCTCGGGGCCGCGATACACCTAATCGCGCACCGAAATCACGAAACCACAACAAAATAAACAAATTGCGATGATTCGACGCGAGATTTAATAAACACGTTACCCGCCATCACTTATTTTTAGAAAATTGCTACAATGTAACGCTTCTGGGAAAAAAGTTCCACACATTTTGATATTTTATTTATAACGTTAATTAAAGACCAAGTCGGGCAAATTTCCTGAGAAGGTTCAAAGTCCTTATGATGCTATTTACATAAATATGCATTAAATATAAAATAATTAATAAAAACAAAGAAGTCTTCTTTTAGGAATCAAGTGATTTGCATTTCGATTACTCAAAGTTTGTCAATTTTTAATTTTGGTTAACGAATTTCATGACTTATACTTTTTGTGTGTAGTAGATGTCTCTTTTTAAGTGGCCAGCTGCAAATTTTTACGAATTTGCCATTATACCTGGTCTTGATTCTTCAGATTCGTTTGATTTCATCTATTTCAGTTTTAAAACAGCAGGTCATTATTTGAAAATTATATCAATGTTCTTAGCTTTGGACGCAGACCATGTTATTTAAATTATTCATTCATGCGACTAAACGTGCGATTCTTTCTATTTTGCGTTCCAACTCGGAAGATTGGAGACTGAAAAATCAACTGTTATGCGTCTCCGTAGACAGAAGTCCTCACTGTTAAACCGGGTCACACAGGAATTTGCTGTCTCTGACTGTCTTGTATGCCTTAAAAATCTTTCCCTTGGGGGAAGCAACTCCATTAGATCCCGTAAGCATCTTCCACGAAAGTACTTGTAGAAAATAGATAAATCACCAACCATCCGCCTGTGCTCTAGTGTTTCAAGAGAATCAACCAAACTCTCGTCGTCAATAAGGGGAATTGCTATTTTTTGAATTGAATCCAAAAGAGCTAAAGTGTGCATTGAGGCTGAACTCCAAATATGAGAACAGCATTCTAGTGTTGGCCTAACTTTGTATGGTGTGAGTAACTGTTGAGATGTGAAGTACTTTTTAGCTCTAAAATGAAAACCTAGCCTGTGAGAGGCGGATTTGGCAATGGCGCCCACATGATCGTTCCAGGAGAAGTTAGTGCTCGAATTTACCATCTATAAGTATGTCTGTTGCATTATCTCTTGACGTTTTCTTAGAGAAAACTGCGGCCCGAGTTTTTGAGGCGTTGTAGTCGACTAGATTTTTCTTACCTCAATCCAGAATAAATTCAAGATCCCGCTTAATCGTCCGTATCTGCTGTCCCCTTAGTTGATCTGAAGCAGCGACGGATAATGGTTTGTCGGAGAAAAAAGATGACACCAAGCTACTATCATCTGCGTAACTGAGATGGGAAGTTGAAGCCAAGAGATCATTTATGTGTAACATAAAGAGGATAGGAGATAGGAAGGACCCCTAAGGCACCCCTACATTAATCGCCAATGTCTCGGATGAGTTGCCATCGACAACGACCTAAAGATATCTGTCAGCGAGAAAACTGGATATCAAATGACAGAGTCCAGGAGGAAGACCATAGGATTTTAATTTGGCGAGAAGAATCGGTGCCAAACTCTGTCGAAGGCCTTTGAGGTGTACAATGCCACAATCCTAGCCTGGCCATGTTTTTGTATAGCTGAGTTACAGATATGTACAACATATGCCGTATTGCCTATTCGAGATGATTCTATTCTCCTCCAAATATTTGAGGATTTCGATGTTGATAGCCTTTTCTGTCACTTTGGATATATCGCGCAACATGTAGGGCGATAGGGCAATATGTAGGGCGATAGTTCTTAAGCAGATGCCTATTTCCCTTTTTAGGGACAGGCTCCACCCTAGCAGATTTCCAAATGTTAGGTAATGCACTTTTGTTGTAAGAGAGTGTGAACAATTTGCTTAAGGCAAGAGTCAACTCTGGAACGCACTTTTTAGGAACAATAGCAGGAATGCCATCAAGGCCAGAAGCTTTCGATGTGTCGAGCTCGAGGAGAATCTTCCTGACTGTGCGTTGTCGGAAAACAATTTAAGACATCGACGTGTCAACCTTGGGAAGTATAGGAGGTTATGCGTTTTGAGAATCAAGATTGGAATTTTCAACAAACATTAAGGCTAGCAGATATTGCTGTTGTCATCGAGTAAAGGTGGAAAATTTGAAAATGTAAAATTTTTTCCAATCGACTTTGTAAATCCCCAAAAGGGCCTAGAACCGTTCGGACATTTGATAAGCCTCTGGCGCATTATACGATCGAAATCACTTTTTGCGTCGTCAATAACCTATTTACAAAAATTTCGTTCATCTACAAAGGTGACTTTCGACTGGGGAATTATTTCGTCATTTTTTGCTGAACCAAGATTTACTGGAGGCAGACTTCTTTTGGGAATGAGGGATTGAGCATTCCATACCAACCAGGATAGTTTCAATGATGGAGTCGGCGACTAACGAAGGGTTGCCTGAGTTAAAGCAGACTTTTTGCCATGGAAAAGGTGCAAAGAAGTCTCTTAGTTTTTTCCAGTTTGCAGAGTTAAAGTGCCAAACCCTATGGGGCTGTGTCTGAGAAAGAGGTGGTATATGAAGCGAGCAAGAGGCTGTTACAAGCTTGTGATCGGAATTTCCTAGCGGTGATGTCACAGTAATTTTATAGAAAATTGGAGAATTTGTAAGGAAATGGTCGAGTAGATTATGTTGATGGATATCTGCGTCATGAATTCTTCATCAGGAATTGGGTTCCTCAACCAATTGCGATAGTCCACAAGCCATAGCGAAAGCCTCTGCCACCCTTCCTGCATTGTCAGTTCAGGAAGAAAACCTTAACCATAGGATGTTGTGTACGTTGAAGTCACCGAGAAAGACAACCTCAGCGTTTGGATAATTCGTCTGTAGCCGATCGAAGGTTACGGAAAGATAAGAACTGTCTGCATGAGGGATCGTTTGCAGCAGATAAAGTGAACAAATAAATTTTACTTCGTTTTTGGAGCAGATTTTCAGCCAAATCACATCATGATCAGCAGATTACGGTGCTTCTTCTCGTTGACAGGACAGGTCGCTTCGTGTAAAAGCACAAATTCTCCCCTTGTGTCGAAATTTTGTATGCAAGTCGTAATTACATATTCCGATATCCTGACAGATTCTTCTCAAATGAGGCATGTAGAAAGTTAATAGGTGAAAAAATTAATATTGTGACTTTTTTACGCCAGTAAATGAAGCATCTTCCTAAAATCTATGAAATTATTAAGCAACCGCTGGTCTAGTAAAAATCAGGCGACGTAAAGATAAGAAAGTAAGCCGGCTGGGTGGCGTAATCGCGACTTGGCGCCCGTAGAAAGTTAATAAAGGACATAAGGAGCAAATTGCTGGAAAAGTGGATTATTTCGTTTGCTACGTGGACAGGAGTTCATTAATTTCAGCGCCGTATAGCCGGCTGCGCCGGAGGGATCGCCGCTCCACCAGTAACACCTTTTTCGTGTTGGAGCGGAGACATCTTCCAGAATGGTATGCAAATAGAGTATAAAGGATGAGAGGAGGTTTTTATGGTGGTCCCGGTGTAATGCTGCGGTCAGGTCTTCGTTGTTTCGGGACTTTGACTACTTCAGCCGCCCACTGAGATAACCACCTACGTTGCGCCGCCTCACTGGATTGGATGGATATGCGACAATTTTCGCCATTTGTTCAGGCGCGATCGACACGGACATCTTGGAGATTTCCCCAAGTTTCTCTGCCAAATGTAAATTTTGAAGAGTTTACTGTCACATTTGCCACGTTTGGAACATTTCTGAATTAACGATAGCTTAACAAAAAAAAACCTTATTTTATCGAAGTTGCTGTAAGAAAATCTTTCTTTTTAGTTGCTAGAGTTCTGGTATTTGAAAAAATTAAAAATTTTGAAACCTCGAAATTTTTCGAAAAATTCGAAGTTTCCAAAAACTTCAACAAAAAGCTAAATTTTGAAGACGAAATTTTCACATAAAGCTAACAGCTAGAAAAAGTGGAAATTTTGAAATATCGAAATTCTCAAGGGGTCAATATATTTAAAAGCTTACCATTTTCAAAACCCTAAATTAAAAAAAAAATACCAATTATGCATACTTTCAGAAAAACCCCATATTTTGTGACACACGGTTTTGGAAAAAAAACAACTAAAAGTGTTGGTAAAGGTGCAAATTTTAAAAAAATGAAACTTCGAGGAAAGTTCAAAATGTCGAGAGTCGAAAGTTTGAAAATATAAGTAAAATTATGAAGAGTCAAAATTCTCAGGACACGAAATTTTCAAAAGGAACTCAATAGTTCGAGAAAAAAATCAAAATTTTAACCTAAAATATTTTCAAAAAAAATCAATTTTAAAAAGTTTTAAAATAGATTTGTAAAAATTCAAATTTTTGATAAATAGGAACTATTTTGTAAAAAATTTGAAATTTTGGAGTCAACATTTTGAGAAAAATTCGAAACTAACCAGAAAGTCAAAATTTCGGGAAAAATTCGAAATTTTGAAGTCAAAATTTTGAGAAAAATTTGAAATTAACAACAACGAGATAAATGTTTAAGTAGTCGCAGTCTAAAGTTATACATCGCACAGAATTTCGATATTAGGGAAGCATCCTGAAGTAATGACAACATAGCAACTCCCCTACCTCTTCTAGATGCCTTTAGCGAAAGCCCCGTTGCGCGAATTTTCGCTTATGCAGTTGTTCAGTGTTGTCGGCTCAGAACATCTGCTACAAAGCGGCTTGGAGATTTATATTATTGTAACCACGCGTAGAGTCTATGCTAAAAATTGAATAGTGGTGGCAGTTTCTATTAAGATCTAGATCTAACATTCTAAAAATTTTGAACTACATTACTATCGGTGAAATACCGGGTCTTCATTAATGTCAGAGTCCCACGTCTCCTATTAATTTTAGTTTTTATAGGTTTGGTGCAGGAAAATGACAGAACAATCTAGGGATTAAAAATTCTGACAGTTCATGAGCGTTTCATGCTTATAATTTATATCAAATTTTGCATCTTGTTCGTATAACAATATTCAACCTATTTTAGTAAGGTGAATACCGTATATCTATCTATCCTGTAATAATCTTAAAGGCCATGTTTAAATATGACATTTTTATTTAATTCCAATTCCCCCAAGAATGAAGCGCCACTGACAGGCAAGGAACATTGACCAGCTGACAGTTAGGGATGTTATGATTTATTTTATGCGCAAGGGTAGGTTTGGTTGCCTACAAGATCCAGTAACATAGGTCTCAGACATTGAATTAGATTAGATTATATATGGGTCGTTTCGTGTTTCTTTTCGTCCACCCCGCATCTCGACCTAAGAAGATCTTTTTGGCATACCCTGATCTATGTAGTTCCCAGGTTCAAACTCTTGTAGAAGTTTATTATGGGCCAGGGATTGAATTTTTCCCACATCTAATGGGTCTCAGGATATCCATCCAAGTTGGATGTGTCTTTTGCGTGCAAGCCCATCACACCTGCATAGCACATGTTCTGCAGTCTCCGCAGCTTCTGCGCAAACGTGACATAGGTCTGTTTCAGTTTGACCCATTTTCTTGAGACGGTACCTCATAGGGCAATGTCCTGTTAAGAGGCCTGTTAGTATTCTCAATTCGGACTTGTTGAGTTCTAAGTAGACCTTTGTCTTTTCAAACTTTCCAGATATGAATGTTTTCGCCTGTCGCAGTCCTGTATATGATCTCCAGTGGGAAATGCTTGACTTCGCTTCACATTTTTTGACCTCATTGTTGATTTGACTTTAAAAAAAACCAAAGGCCGGTTCAGATCCAAGAAATAATCATGTAGGTCCTTCTCTAGCGAGTTGGTCCGCAGCTTCATTTCCTTGTATTCCTTTGTGCCCTGGCACCCACTTAAGGTTGATGCTGTTGTGTTTAGCCAGTTACTTTAGAGTTTGTTGACAGGCCCAAACTAGTTTAGATTTGACAATGCAGCTGCTGAGAGCCTTTATTGCCCCTTGGTTGTCAGAGTTAATGTAGATCTTTGTTCCTTTCAGGTTTCTTCGAAGACAATCGTAGGCGCAGAGTTCTATTACAAGTATTTCAGTTTGAAAGACAAGGTTTTAGAGAATCTATAGTTAGGGCCATAAATTCCCAGTCCAGTCCCATGTGCTGTTTTTGATCCATCTGTAAACTAGATGGATAATATTTGTATTTTTCTTCAGGTACTGATTGAGTCTCAGTGGGGGCTATTTAAGTTCACTTTAAAAGAATGATCAAATTCATACCAGGGTTGCATATAATCAACCGATCTTGCTAAAATCACAGGGCTACATTCCTTGAGGATTCGATTCCCAGATGACCGACGAAGTCTCCTTCTTTAAATTGTTTCAATTACACTAATCTTGAGGTTCCTTTGATCGTCTCCCTCTTCACTAAAACTAGAGAGGAGTTAGACCTAACATTACCTCCATTGCTGCTGTTGGGCAGGTAACTCGAACATTAATGAAGACCCTTAAAGCTAATGCCATGCTTGCTTCAATAAAGTCGTAATGTCTGGCCGTTCCATTAAAACAAAATCAGTTATGGACTATTGAAAAATGCATAATTTGTTATTCTACTACGAGAACCCCCTATTCAGAAAAGTCATTTTTTGAATGAAAACTATTGTAAGACCCTGTGGAACTGATAACTGTACGTTTCCTTGGAACTAAATATGGAAACCACTAAATTCTGATTTTTTTTAAGCTGACTTAACTTCGCAACAAAATATGCAAATTTAAAAAACTTATCGCCATTTTTGTACGGTTGGAATACTCTATCAGAATTTTGGTGGAACGAACTTGTCCTTGGTTATCTTTAAAAATTGATATACAAACATATCGCTATTGAAAGGCGTAAGAGCAACTGCAGTTGTGTTTTTTAATCTTTCCTTTTTTCAGAGGACAAGATTTGTATATCAACTTTATCAGAAGTGGTGACAATATACAAACAATTCCTTTTAAGAAAACAAATTTTTCTGTGTTCTGAAATTTTTAACTAAGCTGCATACGTGGTTAAAAATGTTTTTAGGCGATGCGCTCTTTCGTACCAATTATTAAATGTCAATAATTTTTGAAGTGAAAACTTCCTTAGGCGCGTTAAGCGACTAAAGATAGAGGACAAACGCCTGATTACGCGTTACCAAAAAACGCTACTTTGAACTACTAGTCAATTGCTTTATCACTGCGCCACACCGGACATTTAAAGACATTTCTTAAAACCTTTCGGACACCCGGATAATCCAACATCCGGATAATCCAGCATCCGCATAGTCCGACATCCGGATAGTCCGACATCCAGCCAATCCGACATCCGGATAGTCCGACATCCGGATAATCCGACATCTAGCTGATCCAACACAAATCGGAAAAATTACTCATTATTTTTTTCAAATATCTTGAATATTGTTATACCATAGTTTTAAATATTCACTTCTGTAGGCACTGCCCATAACTGCTCAATTTATTTATCTCATTTTGTTTACGTGTTACAGACCATGGACACGCTAATGATCTATATAATTAGTGATTAGGTGGCAATTTTCATTAGCGATTGACAATAAATCGGGAAAGGGATCGGTAAACGGATTTAAAAATGGTAGAAAAGCGAAATTTAGAATTACCTCCGATTCAGTCGGTCTCCTTGTAGGACGGAATTGTTCTTAGTTTGTAATAACGAGAAGCCGAGTTTCCCCAGGTGATGTACCAAAGCTAAGTTTAATTTACCTGGGTAATGAGCTGAATACGGATCTCATCGCTATAGTCGGGAATGACTTCCCGCTTTGGGGACGTCGATTAATCCAGCCATTCTTTAAGTGCAAATAAACCACCAAGCCGTTTAATTCACTCTCGACTGATTCGGTAATTTTGCAATTAAGCGGTCACAACGAGATTTTTTATTTAAAAAGTTGATATATTGTGATGCTACTGAAACAAAATTTTGATAATTCAAATTAATAGTACAGGGTGAATATCAGTTATTTGCAGGATTTTATGTTGTTTGGTATTCAAATTTCTTTAGTTTGTGATGATTACAAAAATGTTTTGCTTGATGCACAAAAGTGGTTTACACGAGATTTATAGCGACCTAGATTCGTTGTATTAATATCGAAAGCTTTCTGTGTCTAACAAAGTAAAACACCTCGGTGAGATATATAAATAAAATGACTAATATATGTGAATACATTTGTTAAATAAACATGCAATACATTTCTATAAGCATTAAGAAATGAGTTAATATTTTTAAAGTGCGGATAAAAATATAGCCAGCAGTAATAAATCCGTTCGAGATATAAAGAGCTAATATATCATTTCGAAATTAGATTGTTTTAATAGTGCCACCAATGGAATGTTTCAATGTAAATCCTTGATATATATAATTAAGGTGTTCATTTAAGAGACTTTCGTCATCGACAAACCAAAAGGGAGAAATCGTGATTCGAATACGTGACTTTTCAGCCGATTTACTGTTACCGAGTCTTTTGGTTTCAACCCAAACATTTAAAGCAAATCAGGTCTTCCTACTGTTCGTGTTATGTTACCAGGATTGTTGTTTTCTTCACAAATCAACTTCTAATCGGTTTCCACCAGGACTCTGTCATTTGATATCTAATTTCCTATATGACAGATCTCTCCAGGTCGTTGTTAATGGCATCTCATCTAAGACATGTACGATACGGAGTGCAGCAGGGGTCTCTTCTGTCTCTTACTGTCTGTTACATATAAACGATTTCAGGCGCGGATAGAGGATGTTGTTTATAAAGGGGCAATTTTTATGCAATATTACTTACTTTTCAGAAAATCGTTGTAATTTTAGCTTGTTGTTTCTACAGGGTGCTCTATTTAAATGCCTTAAATGAAACAGGTGATAAAAAAATAATTTTAAACAGTTTGATATGAACATGTATGCGAAATCTCTTAGTAAAAAAAATACATTTGTTAAAAAGTTAGATGCAAAAGGTTTTTATTTTTAAATTTTCAAAGATATTTAAACCAAATTCTGTATATATGTGATAGATGTAGTAAAAAGTTTCGCTCTTAACCAGTTATGAGTAATATTTTACGCTAATTTTGCAAAAATATGTACCCGCTGGATAAAATGAAACGGAACAACATTTTTGGGTAAAGTCTCATAACGTTTTTTCATATTTGTCGCTGTTGTGGCACAATTTAGATTTTTTGGATATGGTACCCTACGTTTGATGTAAAATATCCGTAGTGAATGTACTAATGAGGGTGACTTTTTTTTCAACATTATGATGCAACCAGATACCATAAAATGTCAAGGGACAACTCTTATTCAGCATTAAAAACATTATCAAAAAATGGAATTTTATTTCATTTTGTTCAATGGCGCACCAATTTTTTTCCTAAAATATTATCACAGATTTCCTGTAACCATATATGTAACACTTCTAAATGGCCAGTTCCGCTTTTTATTTGGGAAAGACTCTCTTTCTCGCTGACCTTCACACTGGTTGATTAGTCGCAAGGCGCATATGTTAGAAATCAGCTATTCATGGTGCACGGCCAAATGTAAACACCGGTCTGCATTGTAAATATTTCCATTTTTAAATAAAAATGGAAATATTTAGACAGTGTGGCATTTCCGGATATCGGTAGAAGAACGAAAGTAAAATGGGATGGTGTTCGTGTTATTTGGGTAACAAGAAAAAAGCACAAAATAAGTAACAACCAGAAGGTTAACTCTCGCCTTATCTCTTTGTGGTCGATACCGACAACCTGTAACCTCGAATTGTTATAAACCGATTTTTTACATAGGCGTCCCGCACATTATTTCAATTATTGTGGTTTGATAATATTTGAGTAATTCTAGGAATTTTTGCCAAGATTTAAATCCTACACTAACATTGGTAGAACAAAATATGTTACTTCAATTCTAAAGAAAAAGGTCCAAGAGTTGGATATATAACCGGACCCGAATCCTTTAAAATCTCGGACCTTGCCATCTCTACTGCACTGGCACTTTCAACATAGACGGGCTTGAAGCTCACAGGACTCGAACGGTCACGTGATGAGAGTTAGCCATTTGGTTTTTATTTATTTTGTGAAAAAAGTACAAGATAACCAGCTTATTTTATGTAGGTAAATATTGTTTCTATGGATAGATTTTATTTCCATTACTAGTTAAACATCTTTGAAATCAATGCAATGCGAGTTTTTCTGTTATATGAAAATTTCCAAAGATGATTCTTTACGAAAAGAATGGCAGTCTGCTTGGTGCTTGAGTAAAAGCGATAGTTACCTAACCTAACTTATTGTCTAAATAAAATGTTTGTTTTGTTCAAGTATTTTTGCGTTGTTGTTTGTTACTAAAATGTTTCATTTTATTCGAGTTTTTAACTTGTTATCTGCTTAACATTTTTTGCTTCATTCGAGCATTTAAGCGTTGTTGTTTGTCAATAAAATGTTTATTTTATTTTTTTGTATTGTACTTTTTAAAAAATGTCAAGCATATCAAAGGTTAGCAATGAATTACATTAGACTGAAAAATTGAGAAGGTTGGCGAAATTTTACCTTACATTACATCCGGTAAAAGACATTTGGAGTATGCCAAAGCTAAAGAAAAGGAACAAAAATATGAAGAAGCAGCTCGAGCTTACTATAACGGGAAACATTTTTGATTCAGTTATTCGAATGCATTTAGAAATTTTGAATAATCCAGAAATGGCGGTCGAACTTGTACAGAAAACCAAAAGTGTAGTAGGAGCAAACCTTGTTGCGAGGTTTGTATTTTTGAAGTGAAAACTTCTTTAGGAGCATTGGACAATTTTGGATAGGGGGAAAACTTGTGGTTTCGCGCGAATTTGCATTGTCAACATGTTCTAATGTTAACAGTACTATGTAGCTATAAGACGTGTAATAGAATTAAAAAATCGCGTTGTTGACAGTGGGCTTTGAACCCCAAATTCAGTTGATTTTTCTTAAATTTTAGGACATGCTATTAAATAAAAACAGTGTATAAATTAACAGTCAAAAAGTAGAAACATTTAAGAATACATAGAAAAACATTATTCTAAAGAAGTATCAATACAAAATGAAAAATTAGGGAATGATAATTACGATCTGCAAAGAAAGAAAATTTTACACAACATGTAAGACAACATAACAGAACATTGTCTGTGAATATAACACCAAATGCAAAAATCCATTTTTCATTTTATAAATCATTAATTTTACCTAAAATCTTGTTATTTACATTTTTGACTTAAGCATCGAATTTTCCCTGACTCACCTCTTTGTTGATTCTTCGATGTTTGGCTTCTGATTTATTTTCTTGCTTAAATTTTGACTTTAAAATTTCGACCTTTCCCTGAAATTGTGTCAACTTTTTTAAATTTTGGAAATTTCCAAATCTTCACTTTTTTCAAATTTATATTTCAATCAAAATTTCGAATCTTTTCATAAATTTTGAGTTTTCTTTAAGAGTCTCTTTCAAAATTCTGACTTTTCTAGATTTTTGACGTGAAAATTTCAATAATTTATTATTGATCCAGAATGTTTGTCAATATTTCGAAACTTCCAAAAATTCCACTTTTCCAAAATTTCCAATTTTTTCATAATTTCTACTTGCTTCAGTATTTCGATTTTTTCTAACTTGCTTTGAAAATTATTATACTTCTTGCAAAATTTCGACTTCTACTGAAAATTCTGATGGTTTGTAAATTTCAACTTCTTTGAAAATGTACTTCTTTCCAAAGCTGGTATACCTATATTTTTTAAAGTGATTGAAGAAAAAATCTTCTTTAATAAGATCTAAGATAGAAACATTTCTTTCACGTAGAGAAAAATAAACCGAATGATTCTCAAAAAAAAATAAAAAACATAGTTACAATTTTCCTTAGAAACAGTAACTATACAGGATGGGTCAGAAAAAATGGGCCAACGATAAACTGACACCAAAATATTACGATTGAGTTCAACATACCTTATACCAATGTTGCTGGTTTAAGAAATGGAGGGCGTTCAAAGTTTAAATTTTATTCTGAAATTTCCTAATAACTGAGAAAATGTTGATGCTATAAATTTAATATTTGGTAATGTTATGTTTTTTGGTGTAAAAATTACAAACTTTCGCTTTATTTTAATTTGCCCCTAGAGGGAGCTAGTTTCATATTATTAGTTACGAAAATAAAACATACTTTTTTATCTGTTCAGTTACACTTAAAACAGTGGGGGAATATAAAAGAACATCTAATTTTATGAAGAAAAGGTACTCCTCTTTAAGTTGTTTAAATCTATCGGTTTTCAAATTATTTGCATTTAAACATTTTAATGTATTTTTTTATGATTTTTAAGGCACAGATTATTACTATATTTTTTCGAATTAAAAGAATTCGGGTAGTCAGAAAGAATTAAGTTCTTCTTAGAAATTGCAGAAATAACCCAAGAAGCCACAAATACATTTAAAAATAATACGGAGATTTTAGGAAAGTGAAATTTAAAATTTATTGAAATAGGTGGTAGATACTTGCAACATTGGATCTGAAGTTTGTTACTGTCTCTATTACCAATAATTATCACTGTTATTTAGTGTTCCTCTGATTGCTCCTCCGTATCTTTGCATATTTTAGTAATAAAAATCATAACAAACTAGATTAAATGCAAATAACTTGAAAACCGATAGATTTAGATGACCTAAACAAGAGAACCCTCTAGCAACAAGATCATAATAATCCTACAATTCGTAATTCTCAGATATTAAATTATAGCAACAAAACTTTCTCAGTTAGAGAAATTTCAAAATAAAATTAAACTTTTTTTTGTATCTCTTAAACCAGCGAACTTGGGAGGAGGCATATTAAGCTTAATCGTAATATTTTGGTGTCTAGTATCTCCAGTTTAGCGTTGTCCCTACTTTTTGACTCACCCTGTATATTATGCAGGAGTCATGCTCTCTATTCATATATTCTTAAGCCTAACGAGTTAATTTTCAATGTTCACTGATATTAAAAATTTCCTCTATCTCAATAAATTATCTGTGAAATATTCTCGGCAAAACGACACATACGCACACGCGTTTCTGTTTTGATTTATTGTCCTGTCCTGCGCATATTAATTCATTCATGTGATTCCGGCATCGGTGAGTTTTTAATTTCGATTTTAATCATCGACATTGGCGTGTTCCCATTAACGTTGCGGTGTGTATGTTCAAACACGTAAAGGTATCCCCATAACGGACAAACATAAAAGCAAACAGGGATATAATTAGGCGCCGCGGCTTTCCTCGTTGAATTTCCAAAGGAGCGTCCTTGTTTGCGTCTAACTAATCGACACACATTTCAGTTCCAATCGGTTTAATAACTGTTCAAAAAAAAGATGACTTAATAGGGAAAAAGTCGGTGAAAGATTGTCGAATGTCTGGTTGAGGTTGCCAAAATGATTTGTTTGGAGAAAAAAATTTGTCTAAAACAGTAGCGTGTCGTGCATTTTATAAGTGGGGAACCGGTTGGCAAATTAGCAACAGATGTGTTTCTTTTTAAAGTCAACAGTTGCCGATTTCGTTTAATTTTAATGTCATTTCTTAGTGTATTCATTCATTTTTACTGATTTTAACCGTTTAACTGAGCTGCAATTGCAATTGCCATGACCAGAGAGAGAGAGAGAGAGAGAGAGAGAGAGAGAGAGAGAGAGAGAGAGAGAGAGAGAGAGAGAGAGAGAGAGAGAGAACTACTCCCCATTCTGGACGCATTTCGGTTAGATGATTTTTATACATTGCCAATACAGGACGTGCACTATCCTTATTCTATAATCCGTGAATCAGATTAATTCAAATCGCTTTAAATAAACAAAAGAGCAATTTTGCTTTGGACCGTAATGAATTCAAAATTACTTTGTTTCTTAAATTTCATTATTGTGATTAATATTTTGATATTATAAAATAAAAAAAAATTGTCTTAAGAGTTATCTCACTCTATCTCTCGAATTTATAGCAAACATTAGTTAAAATCTTTACAAAAAATCAAAAAATCACAAAAATTTTCAAAAGTTATTTAAAAAATCAAATTTTTAAATTTCAAGTTTATTTTCAGATGTTAGAATAAAAATTATTAGATTTTGACAAAAACTTGAAATTTGTAAGAAAAATTTGCTCGAAATGTAAATTGTTCAAAAAAATAAAATTTTTAAATTGAAACTTAAAAGTTTCATTAAAAAATATCTAAATTTAGAATTTGGAACAAAGCTCAAAATATGTGATAAAAATATTGCCAAATTTTCGGATTCAGAACCTAAAGACGAAATTTCGAGAAAATTCGAAATTAAAAGAAAAATATCAACACTTTTGGATGAAATGAAATTTTAGAAAGAAATTGAAAATACCAAATTTCACGTTAAATTTTTTTTAAAAAAAGGTTAAAATTAACAAAAATCAATAACTTTGAGCCTTAACGTTTCCAGAAAAATATGGCATTGTATTAAAAACAGACTCCCAGAAATGCTATTCAAAATAGTCTAGGTTTCGAGATTAAAGTAAAAATTTCGCAAAAATCAGTAAAAACCAATATTTTAAAATTTAATTGGAATTTTAGAAAAAACAAATAATTAAAATTAATAACTTAAATGTCAAAAAAATAGCAAAAACTGAAACTTTCGAAAAAAAATGCAAAATTTTAAGACCAACACCGAAAGTTGAAAAAAACCGCTAACCCGAAATTCTCAGACAAAAACGTGAACTTTCGATAAGGAACTTAAAATTCGTAAATAAAATTTTCGACACCCCGAGTCTAAAGTCAAAATTAAAAAAATACATATACTCGAAAAATCGAAAAAACAGTCATTTTCAATCAAAATTTTTAAAACTTAAACTTAAAATCTGGTGAATAAATTCGACATTTGATATTATATTTATAAAAAAAAACTGTTTTTAAATTTCTAAAGAAAAAGCCGACGTTTCGAGAGAAAGTCTATATTTATAGAAAAAATCCAAAAAGTTGGAAATCAAAATTTTAAGAAAGAAAAAGAATTGATTTTGTAAATTTAAAATCTTTAAAAAAAAGAAATGAAAGTAGTTCAAGAGTCCAAATTTAAAAAAAAAGTTTAACTTTGATCCCTGAATCTGATGAAAAATCTTCAATTTTTTTGAATACCCCAATAAAATGTGAGAACACTGCGATTTAAGTGGAAATTCCGAAAGATATTGATATCTTTAGAAAAAAAGTTTTCTTGTTTCTAGAAAAAAATGCACAATATCGAGTTGTGAAAATTTTGAGGAAACGTCAAAAAGAAGCGATTTATAAAAATAAAGTTCGAAGAGCTTAAACTCGAAGTTCTATGATTATTCAGAATTTCTAACAAAAATGAAAATTTTAAATTAAACTTAAGATCTTGAGAATTCGGCTAAAAGTCCAAAGTTTTGAATAAATTTGGAATTTTATTTAAAAAAAATCGAAATTCATAAAATATTCACAAAACTTTCGAGAAAACTTAAAATTCCATGTTTACATTTCAAATGGGAAAAAGGCTGATAGTTTAAGACTAGAATCAAAACGTTCCAATTAAAATGTTTCCTTCTTCTGAAAGTGTTGATCCTTTTCTCTCTTTTCCCTCTGAAAGGGAAAAATTAAACAATTTAAGTTAAAACTGGACATTTTGAGAAAAATAATTAAAATGTTTGAAAATCCTGGAATTAAAAAATAATAGAATCAGGTTCAAAGTTAAATTCAAAGTTTCGTCTTCGTTACTGAAACTTTGAACATAACTAGACAACATTTTCTAGTTAGGGTTTCAGAAAATTTCAGTAAAATATATTTCAAATTTAAAATAACACGAAATTTTTGGAAAAAAAACTAAATTTTGGTAAATATTGAGAAAATTTCAGACTAAAGTAGAGATTTGTGGAAGAATTTAAATTATATGAAAAATTTTAATTTCTGAAAAAAATAGTGATTTCGAGGACAGCTCCAGGGAATTTCGAGTTTCTTCGTGGAATTTCTTTTTCTCTTTAAAATTTAACATTTCAATTTTGCATTTTTAATTTTTTCTAGAATAAAACCAAATTTTTTCGCAATCTCGATATGTAAATAGAAACCTGAATACAAAATTGGAAATTTCCAGGAAAATTCGTTATTTTGGGGAAAAAACAAAATATTTAAAAAATGATAAATTTAAACTGAAACTCTCAAGAAGTTCAAATTAGGAGAAAACATAATTACAAAAAAATTTTGGATTTTTTTAATGAAATTCTTACTTTATTTTTAAAATATGAAGTTTAAATTTTAAATGTCAATAAAAATCTTGGAAATGAATTCAAAACTGTGGATAAAATCAAATTTTCTAGAACAAATTTCAGATTGTGACAAAAAGGGGAATTTTTAGACACGATGGCATCGTATCCGAGACATTTGCGATTAATGCACGGGTACCTCAAGGACCTCATCTGTGTCCTACTCTGTTTCTGTTACTGTTACACATATTCGATTTCTTAGCTTCAATTTGTAAACCGATATATAGGAGGGTAAATCAAATATGAACCCGAATTTGTTCTTAAAAATTGATAGGTACAAGATACATATATGAAAGTTATTAACTATTTTTCTACATAATCTTCTAATTTTGTTATGCATTTTTCCCAACAGATTGCAGGTTTTTAATGCCATCATCATAAAAAGAAGGGAGACGTGTTTGCAGCCAATTACGCACAAATGTCTCAACCGCAACATCATCATGGAATCGCTCACTTCCTAGAGCTTTTTTCAGTGGCCCAAACATATGATAATCGCAGGGTGATAAGTCGAGACTATAAGGAGGGTGTTCTAATGTTGCCCAATGCATTTCCTCTAATTTTTGATGTGTCGGATGGGCTGTGTGGGGGCGGGCATTATCTTGAAGCAAAATCACATTTCTGACCTCAAATTCGCACCTCTTCCGCCGATATGCACGTTTTGCTACATTTAATAGTTGGAAGTAGTACGCAGTATTAGTAACCGTATGACGTTCATGCAAAAAATCGACGTGCACAACTCCTTTCAATTCCCAAAAAAATCGCAAGAACCGACGACGGGCGTGGGGTTCATTTTTAACTTGAGTTCGTCCTTCCAACAATTTTTTGTGCCATTCATACACTTGATTTTTCTTCAAACTGTGCTTCTAGTCTAAGAAGAATTTCGGTTGGCTTTACACCTTCAACGGCAAGAAATTTAATAATAATGCGCTGCGCAACCTACGGATGAACCTTTACTCACTCCTTGTATTTACAATGGACAAATGGCGAGAACGGAATTCGCTTGAGCGCAGGAAGTCACGTGATATCCCCACCTAACATGTCTAAGAGTATGCAACGCTCCCGATGACCTCATGGCGAAATGATAGAAATTTCGGTTCATATTTGATTTACCCTCGTAGTTACGCTAATGATAGTAGCCTAATGAGACCTTCAGGTCGTTCTGGAATGGGGAAAGAGAAATCTGGTTGACTTAATTACTTTAAAAACTCATGCCGCTCTTTTCTAATCATTCTATCCTAGGAGTAAATGCGAGCATTGGCATCTCTTAAAACGACCATATGCGCGCTATTGCCAAGTTCACCTATCAAAAACTGAGCTTTCTTTTTAGAGCTAAAAACTACTCCACACCTCATCAGCTGCTGGCTCCATAAAGCTCAAATTAAGCCAACATTAGAGTACTATTCTCGTGTTTGGAGTTCAGCCCCAAAACACATTTTGACTCTTTTCGATTCAATTCAAAGAAACATGATTCGTCTAACTGATGACGAGAATTTGACCGATTCTCTCGAAATACTGGAGCACAGATGGCTAGTTGGGGATTTTTGTTCCTTTTCTACAATTACTTTCATCGGTGATGCTCACAGGAGCTGATAGGTCTGATCCCCGCAAGGGCAAGATTCTTAAGGCATACAGGACAGTTAGCACAATGAGAACTTCTGTCTATGGAGACAATGTTTCTATAGAACTTCCAAACCTCGCTACCAAACGGAATTTTCCCCGACAATTATAACGTACTACTATTTAAAAAGGCGGTTCAGCGTCATCTATTTACATTCGCATCCTACTCGCAGTGTTTCAAAGGCATAATAGAGTGCTCTTTGCGATTAAACTTAAGAAATAGCATATAAAAATGACCATTTTCAGCATTGAAAATGTTCTTCTGAAACTTTTTTTACGTCGGTCAATTTTTTACTATGATCAGTTTTAAAATTGGAGATTCTAGGTCAACCTATTACATTTATTTGTCTTCCTACATTGACACACGAATGTAGTTTACTTAGAGCTGAAGTGGAAGGCATCGATGTGAGTTATTACAAAAAGTCGCGGTAAATAAACCACGTTATTTTTAAACTTTTTTCAAACATCGAAACCTACGCGAACTTTCATTTTTACATTTCCGCGATGGATTTCAGGTACGAATAATTATAGAACAAATTGCTTTAGGTATCATTTTCTGTAATTTATAGAGACAGCTGCCTGAAAAATTAATAGTCTTGGGTAAAAATTGGTCGCGTAGTCTGCGCTTATATTGAAAATAGCACACACCTCTCGACTTTTTATCTTGTTTAACAACAAATAATAAATTACTTGTTTTAAAATGTCTGAACATATTCCCGAATTTTATTGTATTGAAATATTCTGAATTCTAATTTATAAAAATATATCTGTATTGAAACGAATATTCGCAATCGTCAAATACGCCTGAAAAGATATTTCGCACATTCATTCGTCTTTTGAATCGTCGAATAAATTCATAGAAAGCAGATTAGGATCGGCATGAAGTCATAAAGTTGAATTAAAAGAGCTGGATTTCATTTGCTGCTAATGATATTAAAAGGCGCAATATTTCATGTTAGGCAACAACTGTTACTCTTGATGTTTCCCCTGAAAGAATCGCAACAGGTTTCAATAGTTCGATCGCGATTAAAGAGGAGCTTTTGAAAAATATCACGCGTAACAGATTGCGGCCGAATCGCGTCGCTTACAAGCTCCATTGACATGTTTGCTTTTTAAACGGTCTTTTTCCCAAGTTAAATTAAAAACGTCTCCCTTTGAATAATCCGAATAGTTCTAATTTCGGTCGTCTATTCGATTCGTTAAAAATTCGACAAAGTGACCGATTAGTTTTATTGGGTAGGTAGATTTGGCGTCCACTTGTCATAAATTGTCCCGACTGAAATCGATTCGGAGAAAATACGCGTCGAAAAGACGGTAGGTAGACTTTGAGCGTAATTTTCATAAATCTGCGAGACGAAAATAAAAATGCAAGTACATAATTTCGTGTAATGTATCCAGCGAGTCGAGTATTTATTGGTAAAAAATCGAAATTATAGCCTAGCGAAAGGTTACCAAAACGCCTAATGCATCAATAAATTTTAGAGAAAATGTAAGCTTGTTGATAATATCGATATATGTTTGGCACGAAAAATGTAAACATAACGGTTTCAGAGTGGGTTTTCTCATTATAATGCCACCTTTTATATTTACGTAGACGCATATGTAACATTGAGGTGGCTAGTTCCTGTTTTATTTTAATAACTTTCAATATATCGTCCCAAGTGTCCGAACGAAATTGAATCTAAAAAAAATATTTTAGTACCCCAATTCTAGTTAGCGTGATGATGCAGTATTTTAGTTTAAACAACTTCAATTAATCCTGGATTACCTCACGTAAACTGCACGTTATAGTACTGAGCCTTTAAATAAACCGCCTACGAATTAGTTTGGAATTTCAAACCGCAACAAAATGTAGTAGACGTGTTTAATAATTCATTTTTCATTTTACTACTACGTTTAGACTGGCTTATGATTAGGCGAACACATCGATTGATTTGGTTTTCTTAAACGCTCGTCATGTCTATATTTAAAGTTAACAAATTCATCGAAGTACAATTTCCTTGGAGACCAAAATTCTTACATTCAATAAGAACGTTTACAACTAATTACCAGCCCCGAACTTACTTTTTATCGGGCAACTGCCCAAATGGCATTGACTGATTGCGAGTGAGAAGATAAAAAAATCTAAAAAGTTTTGGTTATATTCAAAAGGCTGTAACTTAAAGAAAAATAATCACAGAGAAAAATAAAAAAGCAACTAAACGATTCAAATGTCTAGTTTTCAGATTTCCAGTTCACAATTCTTTGGCTTCGGTAGTTTTTAAATAATTATAATAAAACCATCGGTCGAAATTATTTCTAAATTTTTGCTTACGTTTAAAAAGGTTCACGGATTTTAACAATTTTTTCCAGCCATTCCATCATAAAGCTCTTGTCGATTATCTAATCTTTCCTCTTTAATTTAAGTAGCCCCCGAGCTCTATTCGATAATTTTTCTCTGAGTGATCCTTGTTCAAAATAAAAAAGTCATTTATGACTTTGGTAATCGATAACCCAAGAAAAGACCCACTGAGAGACGGAGGCCGACAAGCGATGAGCTACCACGTTAATACTTCGTAAATTACAAAAATTCCCCTTTTGCTCGAAATTTCGTGTTAAAACTAGGTTTTTATGTAACTTTAAATTTTTGCTCGAAATTTGTCCTCTTTTCAAAATTCCGTTTTTACATTTTGAACTAGAAAATGCTTTTAAATTTCTACTTTTATTTTTAAACTTTTCAGTTGTTAAAAAATATTCTTGTCAGCTTCAAATACGTCGCAATATAAAACATCAAATTCTTTTCAAAAATATCGAAATATTCAGAGAAAAGTAAATTTTTCAAAATCAAATTAAATACCAAATACCATTCGAAAATTAGAGAAAGTCAAAATTCTGAAAAAAGATCGCAATTTTTAAAAAAGTCGTAGTCTTAAAAAGTCAAGGGAAAAGTCAAAATGTTGGTCATAAAACCGATATTTTCAACAACAAAGATGAAAATTTTGAAAATGGCCAAACATTTAAAAAAAAATCGAAATTTTGGAAAATCAAACTTCTCAAAAAGCAATTATAATCTTCAAAAAAAAGTAAAATTTAATAGTCAAATTTACATAAAATCGTTACTTCGAGAAAAGTAGGAATTTTGAAAAAATATAGTCAAAATCTTGAATAATGGTCGCAGCTTAACAAACTGAAACTGAAATTTTGCAAAGAGTTCAAATTGACAAAAAAGAAGTTAAATTTTTCAAAAAATAAAAGCTAATTGCATAGAATTCAACATTTTCAGTAAAAATATAAATTAAAAAAAAAAGGTGCAATTGCGAAAGAATTGAAATTTTAAAAAATGTGGCAATTTAAAAAATTGAAGTCAGATTTTTAAAAATGTCGTTGTTTTTAGAAAATCAAAATCTTTCGAAAGAGTAGTTATACCATATACCACTGTACTTCAAGGCTACCCATTGCATTGTGAATCGGAGCTGGTCCACATGACTTTTTAAAGCGATTCTTTTGATTTGATAATGCGATTTCCATCTGGCCAGGACCTTTGCTAGAAAATGTTTATAACGAGCCAAATTAACATGTTTGAAATAGTTTTGGTAGAAATACTGTCCTTAAAAATTGTATTTTTTAAAAAGACATATTTTGGAAATCAACATAACAACTGTATACTAAGAATATATTAAATCAAGGCGGGAAGTGTTCTTCAAGTTACGTCTTTCCTTCGTCATCAGTTTTTCAGAATGAATATTGCCCAAAAAAACGTCGCTCCTTAATGTGTGTTCGATGATGAAAAAAAAACGACATCAGTCATGTCAATGGACCCCTTCCCTATTCTTCCCCATTATATCCGTAGTGCCCCGTTGTCGCCAACCTTACCCAAAATACTCACTGGCTCCTTTGGATTGCATTCAATTGAATTCGTCTTTTTGATGATAAAACTTTGGCAGAGTCTCTGCAAACTTTATTGCAGTGGCGAATGCTTACCTCTTTTTAACAAGTATACTTTCGTGGAAGATGTTCGCAAGAGCAAGTGATTTTGATACCCTCACTCTTAAATCATTTTAGACTACCGCAGGCAGCAAAGTTGGGCACATTTCAGCTTAACATAGTGAGAACTGTGTACGGTGACTATTTTCGCAAAGAACTGCAACCAGCTTTCCACTCGCAGTGCTTCGAGGGCATATTAGATCTACCCTTTATAAGTGAGTTAAACTTAAAAAAAAAATTGATCTTGCTTTCATCGGATTTATTAAAGTATCAACACAATAGTCATTGCAGTATACCAATTGTATGCATCTTGTGATGAATACTGGTAGGAACTATATACTGTGTGTGCAAAAAGTTATCCCAGCTAGTATGCGGCGCTATCATTTTTTGTCATGTTTTACGTATGTTCTTTATTTAATCAGTATCTTAAATAGAAAAGTAAACAAGGATAAAGTTAAAAAATTGTTTTATTGATTTGATTTTACAATGGAAAAAAACCTTTTATTGTTAAAACGCCTAAAAAAGTAATAGCGAATGCACCTTTTCTATTTCTGTTAATACTGCAGAATTTTTATGCCAAGGTTAAATATCAATTTGGCGAGTACGGATCAAGTTAGAAACATACCTAAACATACCAACACTTGATATAAAAAACGCTTTGTGTTTAGGTTGCCCAATGCTATTCTTCTCTTGTTAAAATCAGTGCAATAGAACCCACTCTTATTTTTCGCAAAAAAAAAGAGTCTTTGACGAGAAATCCAAACAGGACGCTCAATTAGAACTCACCCTCACTCGACCTCTTTTGCTGAAAATTATTTGTTTACAGTCGACCCAAACTTTCGATAAATCATGTGCTTTTTGCCGCCGCCGCCGAACGAGCTGGGAAGATTTTATGGTAGGCCATTGTTACCTATAAAAATACCTATTGTTCGGGTTGTTTTAGAGAATGGCCGCAAGAAAAGCACGGCATCGGCCTCGAAGAGGTGAACGGAATGGGTTTTAATGGCTTAACGAGTCCTTCTCGATTTCTCGATTGCCTACCGACTTCCTGACGCTGTCTGTGAGAGGGAGGTGCACATCCCTCTGGGACGGATAATTCGGCGAAACTTGGATAAAAATCGGCCGAGATTAATAAAAAAAAAGTGGTTTATGGCGTTCCACTGGCACCGTCGAAGCACGTGTTGAATGCAAGACTTTGAGAACGGTATTTTCATTAAGGTTTGGGTGATGAAGCGCGGCGGGAACGGCAGGAGCCATTATAGCGTCCTGTCGAGTGCAGTCGGCCATGACATTTGCTAACTTAATTTAAAGACGGCGAATGCACTGGCATACCTTGCCTCTTGTCCACCATTAAATGACATTCCACCATTTCGGTCCAATTTTACCTCTGCGTTAATGTAACCTACGTCTGAAGGTTATCCTGACAGGTTACTTCAAAGAAAAATTAGATAATGGGAATGTTTATGTAATCGGCGACCACTACGACGTGATTTTAAAACTAAATGTTCTGATTAAACATGAAATGTAGCCAACATTACAGCTCAAACTTGAAACTTCGACTTTAAACTCAAAATTTGAATATTAGTTCCGAAACTGCTTTCCTCTCGAAATTGTGGCATTAATGTGGAAATTTGAAATTGGATATACAATTTTGGGTTATTTCTAGAAACTTTAAATTCGAAAAATTCAAAATTTAAATTTCACTACTTCACGTCTAACAAAGTGAAAAAGTAAAGGTTAGGTCTGTTTGTAGGAAAGACTCTAAATTTGGAAAAAAAATCCATCTCAAAAAAACCTCAATTTACAAAATGATTTTTAAGTGCAACGAATTACTAAAATGTGTGATCTCAAAAATTTAGAAATTTCGAGAAAGAATAATTTACAGAAAGAATAACCAATGATTTGAATTTAAAGTCGAAATTTTAAGAAGGAAAGAAATTAAGTACCCAAAATTAATTGTCTGCATTTTTTTTACATTCAACGTTTTTTCTTCGATTTCAAAGTCGCCATTCCAACTTTTTTTAATTTTTTTAAATTTAACTCTCGAACCTCGAAGTTTAATGTCAAAATTTCGACTTACATCTTTAAATTTCGCATTGATCAGGAAAAGGTCTAAATGTCAAAAACAATTACGGAAATTTCGAGAAAAAAAAACCGACATTTCGAGCCTAAGTTTAAAATTAAAAAAAGACTGGAACATTTCGAAAGAAAGTTAATTTTAAAGAAATAGAATCTCTCTTTAAAATTCAATTTTTTCCCGAGATTTGCATTCCCTAGGTGGAAACGATGGCGGTGGAAGTGCCCCCATAGAAAACCCTTCTGGATTCGCTCCTTGAGATGCACGATTCTCTATTACACAATGTTATAATATGAACCTCGAAACTATTTGAATAATTTTGACGCTTGGGGGGCCGCGATTTACTTCAGATTTTAATCGGAAAAGATGGATACGTGCGTGGCTATTTAGTTATCGTGCGACTGGACAATCTACGGACGAAGAAACCAAAACGACCGGGAATTGGGGATAGTTCCGTGAGGAGGTCGCCTCATTACGCAGTCGAAACACAACCCTCGCGTCTTTGAGACGGGCTCTTTATTAAAATAGAAAGGACATTTATTTCGGTAAACATCATCGATCAAACCGGCAAACAAGAAGTCTCCCGAAGCACAAAGGTAGCTGCGACATGGGATATTTTTAAGGATAACACAGGCATATTCCCGTTAGTTTATCGAGTTAGGTCGGAGAAGTCGGTCGGTGTCTCCGGTGCGAATAAATCACCCGAGGCACCCCAAGCGCACAGTCGACGATCTGCGGGATATTTTAAAGTTAATTTAAGATGTACAATAGGCCACAAAAGCGAGAAATGAGCTAGTTAGCGTACGACTCTCGAATATAATGCGATGTGTCACTTGTTAGCGACAAACGAAAACACCTTATCCACATTATAATTGTTTCCAAAGCTCCAGGAACAAAAGCAGCGTAAATTATTCTACATTTCCCTTCTACTGTTTCACACGGGGAATTACAATAAAAACACGAAGCTCTGGTGCGAAAGCTTTTAACGTACCCCCGTATAAGATCGTTAAAAAATTAGAGAAGCGCAAAGTCAGCCGATAATTTTATGCTTAAATAAAACATAAATTAAACGGGCGCTCGAAATCATGAAGTGACTTTATAAGGTTTAAAGCTGTATTTTTCAGTTTCGCATCCATTTCAGCTGAGTTTTATACGCTGAAATATTACTGTGTAACAAGATAATACTTTGTCGTTTTGTATAAGTTTATTGTATGATTTAGTGCTCTTATTTACGACGGTATTTCAGTTCATTCAAAAATTAATGTTGCGTGATATTTACTACAATATTCGACCTTCCCCGTAACTTGTTTTATCGCCACATGTTACGACTTTTTATTTCGCTCATTATCGGCTTTCGCCGTCGTTGCATTCACCACTTTTTGGACCTCCGAGAGCCTCGTTGAATAAATTCACCACCCTCATTGGAAGTTCAACAAGGAAATGTTTTTTTTTGTACAGGAATATAATTAATGAAATAGGTATTTAAATATCCTAATTCGAAGGCTCGAAATTTGACACTATTAAACCATGGGAGTATCGAAAGCAATATCGTGGTGGCTTTTTTTTTGACAGCGTCTTCAGGCTCGCTGAGAGAATTTCCCGTTTAGGGGGACATTATGAAGTCTGAGCAAATTTTGTTTGGAAGTTTCGAATTCTATATAGGTTTGACTTTTATTTCAAAAATTCGACTTTTTTAAATTTCAGCTCTTTTGTTAAAATTGGACTTTTTCAAAATTTCGATTTCATTGAAATTTTCGACTTATTTCAGATTCTCCAATTGCTTTGAAAATTTCAACCTTTTTTCATCAAATATCCAATCTGTTCTCAAAATTTTAACTTTTTTCAGAATTTGAACTTTTTTCAAAATTGTCGACTTTTTTCGAAATTCCAAATTTTTTTGAAATTTCGACTTTTTATAAAATGTGGATTTTTTAAATTTTGACAATTTTCAAAATACTGGCTTTTTCAAAATTTCGACATGTATTTATAATATGAAAATTCTTATTTTATTTTTTTCAAAATTTCGAATATTCTCGAAGTTTTTTTTTAATTGCGACCCCTTTTGAATATATCGACTTTTTTTAAAGGGTTTCGACCTCTTTTGAGTATTTCGTCATTCCAGCGAAAAGTTAAAAAGTGATATCCACAAAATTATGAACTGAAAGTTTTGTTTTTTCAATGGCAGCTCACCAAGCCCCTATGAAGTTTGCCCCCTCCCGGCAGAGTTAAGCGCCTTTTTCGATATAGGTACAACTTTCCATAATACCGGGCCTCTTTATAATCGCATTTTAAAAAATTATAATTTTGTGCGAACTGTTGTAACTTTGGATAGTTGGTTATATTTGTTTTTGGATGATTTTTGTCAATTGGTGTTTTAGAAGTTTTTCTTTATTACTTTTATCCAAATTAAATATATAAATGCTAAAATTTGTTTGCCGTCTAATACTGACCTGCCATTTAAAGATGTCGTTACCATATTGTTTTGGAGTTATCTAAATTAATTATATAAATGCTAAAGTTTGTTAGCTCTCTGATAATGATCTGCCATCCAAAAGTGTCGTTACGATTTTCCTTTGGAGTTATCGAAAATAATTATACAATGTATCCAAAAAGTATGAAATATTGCCTGTAACTTTTGAAATATACATTTTAGAGAAAAAAGACATTAGTAAAAGTTGGATGGTTATTGATAAGGAATGCTATAGCATCCTCAACAAGTTTATTTTCTTGCAACCAATATATTTTTGCCATTTTTAAATACACCTTTTGTTTCTTAATATCATAACCACTTTGTTTATAGAGTTAGATATTAGGACAGTCCAAAATTTTATTTGCAAATTTAAAATTTGAAATAAAAGTTTTCAGATTTTATTAGATGTAGGCTAATAAAATAACATAAAGTGGTGCCAAATAATAAATTTAAGTGAAAAAGAAAGTGTAGAATTTCTTATGGTTTCTGGATCCGAGGATAGAAAAAGATCACAAATAAGAGGTGTGTGAGTTATACAATGGCAGGAATGGAACAATTAGGTGACCGAGAGATTCCTGAACTTGAAACCCTTTGAATTTTTTGATGGGATCATTAGAACTAACGTGATAAGGACAGGCCAAATAATTTGGAAGATCTTAGTGCTCGAATGTCTGACTATACTCACAACATATCACAGGAAACTCAATAATTTTCTCACAAGTGTTTATGGCTGATTGAAGCATTGCTTATAAAGTGATGGAAATCAGTTTAAACATTTGTTATTATTAGAAAAAAGAAATACATATTTTTTATTTTGATGAATACTTGACTCTTTTATTATGTAACCCTATGAGCAAGGTGTGCTATGATATTAAGAAACAAGAATTGTATTCAAAAATGCCAAAACTTTAAAAAATAACATGTCTCGATAGCAACAAGAATTGCAAACAGAAAAAAAAAGTTAAGGTTTCCATAGTATCCGTTGTCAATAACTATTCAACATTTATTAAGATTATTTTTCTCTGAAACGTATATTTCAAATGTTACAGTCAATATTCCATACTTTTTGGACACACTGTATAAACGCTAAAGTTTGTTTGCTGTGTGGCAGCCAAATATGTCATTACCATACTTCTTTGGAGAAAATCGAAAATTTCCCATTTGTTTTAAATTCAACAATCTAAAAAACGAAAGGAATTTAGCCTTTAAAAAATGTTAAAAAAGAAAAATTTGAGAAGAAAACTGTTTAAAATTATATAGAAATTTAAATTTTATGAATAAAATTTTTAAAAACAAAGAAATTCAATATATAATTATTTCTTTCAAAATTTATTGCATTTTTATAGAAATATTTCGCCTTTTTTTCCCGAAGTTTTGTGTTTTACCTTGCTTATTTCCTAGAACTTTTATGATGAATTTTTGCCTAGAATTATTTTCAAAATCTCGACTATTTTGACAATCTGGATTTTTTTTTTACTTTTCATCTAAATCTTCGACTCTAAATGGAAATTTCGACATTTTTATGAAATTCTACCGCTGATTTCGAAATTTTAATTCTCTTCTAATAACATTTTAAATGAGAAGTCAAAATTAAGTACATCTATCCAGATTTTTTCCATTTATTGTCTCAAAATTTCGGATTTAGTTGAAAATTTCAAATTTCTGTAACATCAATTTGATTTTCGAAAGTCGATTTTGATATTAAAATTTTGAGTTTAAACTTTAAAGCTGCATTTCCACTTTTTCTCAATATTTCCACTAATTTCATATTTTTGCTAAAATTGTGTAAAATTTTTTAGTTTTTTTTCTAAATTTCAACTTTAAAATAGAAAGTTCGTCCTTTTCTTGAAATCTTGTTAAATTTGATTAACTATAGAATTTGAAATTAACTTCTTTCTAAAATTATTCACTTTGTATCTCAAAATTGCGATTTTAATTCAAAAATTTCCAATATGTACCTAATTACTTTAATCTCGAATTTTAATTTTAAATATTAATTCAAAATTTCGAGAAAAAATTTTAAGAGAGAAAAGTTAAAACATTTTAAAAAAGTTCTTTAGATTAAACATTTTTTTCAAAATTTTAACTTAAATCTGACAGTTCTGACTTCGTACACAAATTTTCAATTTTCGAGTCAATTCTTTTTACTCAAATTCCAACTTCAACTTGCATTTGTTACATCTTTAAAGCTCGAGTACAAATTGAAACTTTCAAGAAAAAATATTAAAATTTAGAAAGAAAATTTTAAATTCTTCACTTAAATATCCATACAGTGTGTTCCAAGATAAAGTACTAAAGAGTAATTTCTTTTTTATTTGGGGTTCTGCGAGAAAAAGTCATTCTTTATAAAAACTCCTGCTTGATGATAAATCAGTGAAAATGGCATTATTTTGTTTATATTTTATGCAGCGAGTTCAATTATTTAAAAATTCTAAAAGATGGCCTGGAGTAAACTGCCGTTATTTTTGGTAGTTTCGAAAAATACTATTTAAAAATATGGTTTAGAACTACAAAAAAAAAACCTTTCAGATTTTAATTTGTCTTCAGAAATTTTTGCAAATAGAATAGATCTGGACTGCAGCAACGAAACCCTCTAAACGTGGGCATTACTGAACTCAGGATCTATTCTTCTTCCATGATAGTTGTTGAAGCTATTCCATAGTTTCTTCTACAGATCGCTAGGTGGCTCTATACTTAGAAATTTGTGGTTACTTGAGAAAACACCACAAAGAATGATTCGAAATATTGAAATAAAATTTATTTTTAATCAAACTTGACAAGGAAAGCGAAAACCCAAGTTAATTCCTTATTATTGGCAAATCAATAGTAATATTTGTTTTCATAGGTATCATCACCAAGATGATTTTTTCCAATTCCTATCACAGTCGTCCATTTTTCTTTATCTCCAGATAACACAGAAGATTCAATATCGTCATAAATTATATTTGGTAACATTTGTAATTTTTAGTGTTTACTTTTATATGGAGCATTTATTAGGTTGAAATTGGGTGTAACAAAATAACGAGATCTAACAAGATTGAAACTGGTATTTATTTTCCAATCCCTGAATTTGATAAATGTTCAGACCTGTCGGTCTATGCATAAAACTGCAGATTTGAAATGCATAGAAAATAATAAAGAGAGTAGAAATTTGCACAGAAGCCGGTGGTAATACCTTTAAATGATGAGGTTTTAGTTTAATATTTTCTTGTGCCTAACCTTGATTTGTAACCTACTTTGCTCAGTTTTTAGAAAATTGCGCATTTTTTGTCATTACAAACTACATCTCTTAGCAACAATTTTTGATGCCGATAAAAATAACAATTTACTTTTGGCCATTTTTTGAAACCTTCAAATAATTAAACTCCCTGTACAAAACACCTCGAAAAAAATGTCATTTTTGGTGATTTAAGATCAAGCAGGAGTAAAGAATGACTTTTTCTCATCAACCCACAATTAAAAATGAAATCCCCATTTAGTTAGTACTCTATCGTGGAATACACTATAAATTTTAAAATTTCCACGATATTTAACATTTATTGTTAATATATTATCAGTGTTATAAATATTGAAGTAAAATATCAATTAACTAAAGTCTAAATTTGAAGAAGATTGAAAAAACCTAAAAGTTGTAAGTGTAATTAACATATTGGAAAAACAAACTAAATCACTAAACAAAAATTTACTCCAAAATTTGACATTTTCTAGAAATCTTGCCAAGTATTTGGCAATGCGGTCAATTCGAAAGTAGGGTACACATTCTGAATATTATTTTTTGCATAAGTTTTAAGCTTTTTTCGAAATGTTGATTTCTCAGAATTCCAAATTTAAACTTAAACTCTTTGTCTTTTAAGTTCGTGATTTAAAAACCTGTAGAAAAATATTTCTAGAGAAAAATATTTCTAGAGAAAAATAGCTAAATGTTTAGATTAAATTGGGAGTAAAAGTGAAAACTTCAGAAGGAAAATCAACGACTTTGACGCCAAATTATTTTTGGGAGTTTTCTAATTTTGAATCAAAAGTCGAATTTTTATTATTTTTATCAGAGTTCCGAGTATGTATTACGAGGAATGAACGATTCATTTAGATTCGCTTGCGCTCTTCACGCGGACTCAAAATTAGAATCAACTCAAATTTACTTACTCTCAAAATTATTTCTGGTCAATCCAAATGTCATTTTCGTTCTTAATGTTTTTTGTTTCCATAATTCGGTCGTCAAAGCGGAAAAATCTCTAATTGAAACTGCGTGATGTGCATCAATCGGAGTCAATCGGGGTGCAATTGAAAATAAGTCGTCGGGAAGGGATCGAGGGGCTGAAAGCTGCATCTGTACGTCGCACGGACCGTAGCAGGTCGTTACAGGTTCATTTACATCACGTCCCAAAGGTGGCCCATTTGTTCCTGTCGCACCGTTCGCACCATCTGTCGCCCACGTTACGATTTTTACCTGATTATATTGTCGGGGTGCACATGTTCTCCCCGTAGATGTACACTGGAAAATTAACAGACCTCTCACGTAGTGCGTACAGATTTACGATCTGGCATATGAAGTGTATTCAGGCAGTGAATTCTTTACTTTTTTTAATTAGATGTCTTTAAATCAGAGGGAAAAAAATCAATGATATTTAAATGAAGAATGGAGGTTTTAAAAGGGGGGAGAATTTTCTAAAGCGCTGAATTAAATCTGTAGCATTTTTAATAAAATCCTGGTATGGGATATTTTAGGATGGCATTTTTTGACTATTTGAGAATTTTTAGTGACCACTTTTTAATCTAGCGATCCCATGACCATACGTCCAATTTTGAATAATCCAGTTTTTGGAAAAAGAGAAGGTAAAATTGAGAAATTTTAATGAAAGCTATTTTAAAATTGTTATTGCCAATTTTAACTTTTTTCGAAATCTTGAATTTTTCGGGTTAAAATTTTAAGAACTAAAAACTGTATCTGAAAGTTTTGAGCAAAGTAAAAGGGGGAGAAAAAATAAAAAGAGAGAAAGAACGTAAAATCGAAACGTATCGAAAGAAATTCGAGTTTAGACATCAGATTTCCAAAAATAAAGAATTTGGTCATTAAGATCGAAATTTTAGAAAAGAAGATTCAATTTTGAAAAAAATTCGAAATTTCGAGATGAAGTCGAAATTTAGATTTTATTACATGATTTTCTCCAAATTTTAACTTTAAAGTTGAAAGTCAAAACAGTAGAAAAAAAGTCAAAATTATCGATTAAAACTCATAGAAAAATTAAAATTACGAAAAAAAATTGAAATTTGAAGTATTCGAATTTAAATTAAAAGTTGTTGCCAAAAAAGCAAAGTGCAAGTAATGTTGAGAAATAAAGCCATTAGCTGATATTTACAAAGGTGTAGAAGTGGAGGAGAATAATTTGAAATTTCAAATTTGACCCAAAAGTTTGATAAAAAAAACGAAATTAGCAAAAAAAATCCCAAAACTAAAAAAATTACTTCGCCAAAGCTTTACAGATAATTATTTTTACGTTTTTGTTTTTCTTATATTATTTAATATTAATACTAAATTTAGTGTCCCATGGTTACGTTAAATTAGATTGACAACAATTGCAAAAGCTGTAGTTGTGTCACTGTTTGTCACTGCTTGATAATTTTTTACATTATTATTTTTGTAATTCCGTTATTATTTCTGTAATTCCAATCTTTGATTCTATTATTATTACAATTACTTAAGGGCTCCAGACCCCTGAGTACATTTAAATCCACCACTGCATAATTCTCCCAGGATAATTCCACAGAATTGTGCAGGTTTGAGCTACATTTAGCAGGTAATTTTAATTATCCATCGGTAACATTACATTCACTGGTAGAAATTGAAATTTTGTAACCTTCAAAACTCCGTCATTTTTAAAATAACTTCACCATTTTATAGGATGCGACAGGTGCTTGCGTCTTTTTTCATACAATTATACATTTCTTGGCTAGAGCTACAATTTCACTTGTCAATTGGGTTTGGTCATTTTTAAAATCGCTTCACTACTTTGTAGGATGCATTTGCTTTTTAATTTTTTTTGCAGAATTATGGGGTATTTGATTTTACTTTTAAATAATTCCAATTATCTATGCCAATGTTTAATAATTTTATTTAGCATTTTTGCGACCCAGTTTGGAAATATTTAAGGTTTTATTAATGAAAGTTGACAACATTCCGAAACATTTTTTGAAATATGACAACGTGATATCTAAATTTATTTAATACGTCATCTCATGACAGTTGACAAAAAATAGGTTAGTTTATTTTACATAGAATAGGAAAAAAATGAAATATAGAATCCTAAAATTAGACATGGAATTTTTTTAAATAAATTATGAAAATATAAAAAATGTAAAAGAAGGTTGTAGCCATAGGCGCAGCTAGAATAGCACAGGGTAGGGCACTTGCCTTCCTCTAGCTCATGCAGCTAAACGAAAATTCATATTCAACTGGGGAGACTTTTTCTAAAAAAAATCCATTCGTCAAAATTTGTCCTTCGTTAAGATATCAACATTTTCTCGAAATTTCGATTTATTTCTGGAAATTCGTCTTTTTTACAGATTTCTTTTGAAACTTCAAATTTATTTCTAAAATTCGATTTCTTTTGTCAGAATTCACCTTTTTTAAAATTTCGAATTTTAATTTCAAAATTTATCGTTGTTTTTTTCGAAATCTTACAATTTTTCAATATCCGTTTTCTTTCCTATAATTTCGATTTTTCTTTAAATTTTGATTTTCTGCCAATTTCAACTTGTTTATCAAGATTTACCCCTTTCTTCAAAATTTAATCGATGTTGAAAGTGTTTATAATTGAAATACAACTTTCTGGAAATTTTAATTTGTTTCTCAAATTTTCGACCTTTATCTCAATATTCGACATTTTCTAACTTGAGTTGGGGCAGGTGGGGGTACATGTCTGCTTATGATTCAAGCACTCAAGATCAAATTCGCGAAATTTCATTTTTCTTGTAATTCATCCTTTTCCCAAAATTTCAATTAAGTTAGACTCTCTATGAAGAATGTTGAGTGTTTACCAAAGTTCGACCCTTTTCTTAAAATTTCGATCTTTTTCTTAAAATCTCGAATTTTTGTTTTTTTTAATTCGTTTCGGTTTTTCAAAAGGAAAAAAACTCGAAATTCCAAGATAAAAAAACGAATTTCAAAGATCGAAATTTCGCTATTCTTCTCAAAATCCATCTTTTTTTCGAAAATTTAAAATTTTGACTTTATAAATTCTACTTTTTGGACTCTTCTTTCCAAAAATCATTTATTTTCTCAAAATTCTGTCATTTTTTTAATAATTAATTTTTTTATTAATTTCGACTTTTCTAAATTTTACTCTAGAAACTTCAACTTCATATTTCGCCCTATTTTCGAAATTTCGACATTTATTTCAAAATTCGATGTTTTAGTTCCCGGAACTATCGACTTTTTCCTCGAAACTGGCTTTTCGTTGAAATTTCGATTTCCTCGAAATTCGTCTATTTTTCCTTAGATCGGCATGTTGAAAAAAATATTTTTGGGTAATTTTCTCATATTCTTATAGATTCAATTTCTTTATTGAAATTTAAATATTATGTCAAAATTAGGATAAAGGAGTATAAATGTCAAGAAAAATGTTGTTTAAAATTGCGAATTTTTTCACAAAATTCGACCTTTGGGAATATTTTGGCATTATTAAAATGTTTAACATTTTCGAGTTTTTCCGAAAAGTTGGGTTTTTATTCTAAATTTGGTTTTCTAAAACATCCGTGTTTCCCAAAATTATTTTTCCCGAAATTTATCGCTTTTGTAAGCAAGACATTTTGAAAATTATTATTTTTTTTTTCGAAGTTAATTTTTTTGATATTCGTTTTTTTCTGATTTTTTGTTTTCGTTTTCAATTTAAATTTCCGAAAATTCCATCTTTCTCAAAATTTGTCTGATTCTCAAAACTTTGATTTGTACTTCAAAATGCGATATTTTATGTTTTTGGAAATCTCCACATACAGCAGAAAATTTTCTTAAAATTTCAACTGTTTCTGAAAATTACATCTTTTTTTACAAATGTCGGCCTTTAAAAATAGATTTCTTTCGAATTTTCAACATTTCCCGAAAAGTTCAGTTATTTTTGGTTTTTTTCTCTCAAAAATTCGTCTCTCGAAATTATTCTTTAAAAAATCTACTTTGCCCTCATAACTATCTTTGTCTTAAATTTTGATTTTTCTTCAAAAAATTTCAACCTTTTTCTTGACATTTCAATGGTATTTTTTTGAAATCCATTCTTTTAATATCCGGATTTTTCTAAACATTTCTTTACTTTTTTAATGTTCAAAATGCGATGTTTTTGAATATTTCTACTTACAATAGGACATTTTCTCAAAATTTCGACTTTATTTAAAAATTTTTATTTGTTCAAAATTGGATTGACATTTTTTTGAAAACTTCGAGAAAAAAATATTTTGTGAATTTCAAAATTAAAACAAAACTGAAATAAAATAAAAATTCTGTGAAAAATATTTTTGGGGACTGAATTTTTTCCTCTAAATTTGCCTTACAATTTCGAAATTTTCTGAAAGGTTCGGTTTTTATTTTATATTTAATTTTCTGACTGTTTCCTCAAAGTTCGGTTCTATTTCCAAATTTCAAATTTAATCTCAAAATTCGATCCCCTAGTTCATATAATTAAGTTGAAGTAGTTAATGAAAATATACATATACTCATTTCAAAGGTTTTTCGGTTTTCTTTTTTTTATCAAATTTTCAAAATGATTCTTGCTCCTCCCTGAACGAAATCCTGCCTATGTCATGGTTATAGCGCTGGACATCGATGTTTCGCTCTCATTTGAGCTCGTCAGCAGTGCAATATTATGTTCAATGTAGTATTTTAAATCAAATTTATATTTCTAAGATTCATACTTAATATAATAAAAAAAGAAACGCAAAACTGTAACCACTGAAATCAGTAACACTAAAGGAAAGTAGTTATTTCCTGCATGGTATAAGTAAGCAATAAGAGGGGTTTTCTGAAATTCATTCTTTAATGGGATCAAAAGAGGATAAAGTGGAATTTCAAAGCTAGCATGAAAAAAATTTAGTAATGTATTTTATAACCTAAAATTTTGTATAAATAATCCATGAAACAATTGAACACTTATTTGGCCGATTTTAACAATTACACCCCTAGAGGGTACAAAGAGATGAAATAAAATTTCGAAATTAGAAACGAATGAGGTTATTAATGCATTATGGAACCCTGAGGGGGCAAAAGGAGGATCGTATTTGGTATGGAGACAAATTAAAAACTCATCTTAGAATCCAAAAGTCCAAATTTACAAAGCCAAATTTTTAAAAACAATAAAATTTTCCATTGTAAGTCGAACTGGCGAATTCAAATTTTTTTTTTTAATAGTCTAAATTTTAATACTCGAAATGTCAAAAATCTGGAACTAAAAAAATCGAGATTTACAAAAACGTCTAAATTTAGAAAAGGAGAAATTTTAAAAGTCTAAATTTTGTAAAAAGTGGAGATTTTGAGATTTCGAAATTGAAGTATATTTGACATTTCCAAAACTAAAAAGAAAATGACGGAAGGATTCATTAAATTTTTGACTTTTCGAGACTTACAGAAAGTTAAATCTAAAAAAAGTCGAATTCAAAGAACAGTAATTTTTTTCAAAAAGAATCAAAATTCACAAAACGTTAAAATTTTAAAAAAGTTGAAATTTAAAAAAAAGTTGAAATGTCCGAAAAAAAATCTGAATTTCGAAAAATTTCGTTAAGATTACATTAAAAAATAACACTGTCAACAAAATTGAAGTTTTGTCATGTCACCTGAACTTTTTTTGTATTTTTTAATAATATTACTTGTCATTTAAAATAAACAGTTTTGAAATTTTCATCACCCACGATATTTGTTTGTTAAATGTTTGAAAAATTATGAATCTCCAGAAATATACCATAAAAAATGTACATTAGGAACTTATAATCTTTGATTTTCTAGATTATTTAGCTTTTAATTGGTCCCCCTTAATCAAGCATTAATAGTCAGTCAACACCCTTGAATTTAATCTGCTCTGATAAAATTTTTCCATCATTGGAATGTCTGTATGAAACTTTCATCAGTTCTTATCACTTAGAACCCCCCAAAGCCCCCTAATTCATAGGAATAAAGTCAAGATATTTGTCCAAAAAATAAATGAATCTTGATCCCCATATTGCAATCCAAGTTTTATACTCCAATAAAAGTTTTTTAACCATATATCTTTAGATGTCACTCTTATGCTAAACCAAAAAATTTCCAATAATTTTTGAAGCATTTTATGCTGATTTTTTCAGATCATTTAATTTTTCTTTAAACAAGGAGTCTTTCATTAATTTCCTTAATTTGAGATTCTACTGCTTCTGCTACTTCACTCATTGAAATATAAAAATCCATTTTTATTGGGACCCATCCCCTCTAGAAACTTTTTGATAAGCCTAATTTGATATGAAGTGGTGGTAGAAATATACCAGAGAGCTTTACAAGCGTAAATGCTTTACAGTTTTCTATTTACAAATTAAACATCGAGGTGTAGGACAACCTTTTTCCTATTGTAGATTTTTTCGATCCCTGATGTCCCATTCAAATAAAAAGTATCCAAATTTTAATGAATAAAAAAGACTTTCAAATGAAGAATTACCATGATCATAATATTATGTTTTATTTTTGATAAAATTTTTTAAGACGTAAATAATATATGGACCTAAATAAAAACGAAAATTATTTGGGAAGACTACATTTCCAAAAATAAATTTTACCATGTTCACAAGAAAACTGGGGGTGATGGAAAAAAATAAATACTGGTTTCACGATAGGGGTAGGTAATCCAAACACAATTACCTACCAGAGTTCGTGTGACCAAATCAGTGTTGACTAGTTTCATTAGACTTTTCGAATAAAAAAGAATTTTTCAAAAAAAGTTAGAGTTTATAACAGAATTTAAAAAAATTCGAAATTTTCAAAATAAATTTAAATTTCGAGAAAAGCCGATATTTTCAAAAAAGTAAATGTTTTTAAAAAGTGGAAATTTTCAAATATCAACGTTTTCGAGGAAACTTAGTTTCGAGAAAATATATTTTAATTATTTTGAAATTTTGTGGCAAAACTAGAAATTTTGAAAAGAAAGTCGAAATGTCTTGGAAGTAGTCAACTTTGAGAAAAAGTCGACTTTTGAGAAAAAAAATATGTCCTAAAAATTTTAATTTACGCTTAAAATATATCTGTTTTTGGAAGTTCAGCTTTATTCTCAAAAGCTAACTTTCTTTCCTTTTTCTGTTTAGAATTCTCTCTAACATTAAAAAAAAAGCCGTATATCGCTAGAAATCATACAATTTCCTTAATAGTAGTGTATTTTGAAAAAAAAAATGAATATAAAAGTAAAATTTTCAGGAACAGTTCAAAATTCCCAGAATTAAAAACAAGTCAGATTTAGAAATAACAAAATCAAATTTTGAGAGAAATGACAATGTTTTCGAAAAAACGTGAATTACGAAAAATACTAGAAATTTCGAAAAAGGGAGGAAGTTTTTTCGAGAAAAATTCAATTTTTAAGGATAAGGTATAAACTCCTAAAAAGAAAAGAAATAATTTTAAAGAGACAAATTGATAAAGAAAGAAAAAGAAATGTCTATAAATTGACAGAAACAAAAAGGTCAAATTTTGAGTCGAAATTTCTAGAAAGTTTGATTTAAAAAAGTTAGAATTCTAAGAAAAAGCCAAATTTTGAGTAAAATGGCAAACTTTTGAAAAAAAATATATACATCCATTAAATGTTCGACTCTTCGAAGCTTAATAGCAAGTCTAATTTAAAAAAGTGAAACTTTTCAAAAAATACGAACTTTGAGAAGAATGTTGATATTTGGAAAGAAAATAGACGAATTAATTTTATATGGATGTATTTTTAGCTTTCATATTTTGTGTATTCAGCCATATTTACAGTCCAATTTCTAGATGACAAATTCTATTTTGGTTGCGAAGTATAGGATTGTAACTACTTAACCAAAGGTGTTACCAGTTTAAAACCAATTGAATTTCGAAATCAGTGACTACATTTCGAAAATAAATTGCAAATTTCGAATTTGCCGTGATATTTTAGAGAAAAATAAAAACTGTTCATTTTCATCTGAAATAGTTGTGGCAAAAATCTGAATGTTTAGAAACCGGAACCTTATAAAAAATTGAATAAAAATCCAAGGAAAGAAAATAAATGTCGACTTTAACTTCAAAAATTTCAAGAAAAAAATTTTGATTTTCAAACTCAAAAAATTTGACAAAAAACTGCAATTTTGGCACTAACGATGAAGTGTTGAAAAAAAAAACAAAATTTTGTCTTTCAAACTCAATGTTTTATACAAAAACCCGCAATTGCAAGACGAAAGACGAAATTGTGAGCTAAAAGTCGAGGTTGTCAGAAAAATTTAAATTTTAGGATAAACGTAGAATATGAAGTTAGGAATTCTGGACAACACCTTACCCTTACAAATTCAATCTCGAATTTTCAATATTCATTTCAACTTTGAAATTTTCAATTTGCAAAATAAATTCATAATATCGAGATTGAAAAAGTTAGAATTCTAAGAAAAAGCCAAATTTTGAGTAAAATGGCAAACTTTTGAAAAAAAATATATACATCCATTAAATGTTCGACTCTTCGAAGCTTAATAGCAAGTCTAATTTAAAAAAGTGAAACTTTTCAAAAAATACGAACTTTGAGAAGAATGTTGATATTTGGAAAGAAAATAGACGAATTAATTTTATATGGATGTATTTTTAGCTTTCATATTTTGTGTATTCAGCCATATTTACAGTCCAATTTCTAGATGACAAATTCTATTTTGGTTGCGAAGTATAGGATTGTAACTACTTAACCAAAGGTGTTACCAGTTTAAAACCAATTAGTATTTGTAATTGTATTATTAAGGTGAAATAATCTGAGTGAACTGATATGCGCTTGCAAAATTTCAGTGCTAATTAGTTCCACCGTCGACATGCACAAAGGTATATCTTTAGATTACTTTAATTAGCAATTTCCTTTGAAAGGCACTTTTCCAAACCGCGATACGTTAGAAATTCGACGTATTTTAATTTTACTCGTACGCTAACTAGCACCTTTCCTCCCATCCCTATCCCGACGGGACGAAAATCAATTGAATCGGCCGTATGCACCACCGCGGTGAGTCACTACGGGAAAATAAAAATAAGGTCATTTGTATTGTGCGACAAAAGCTGGTAGTATTTGCGGGGCGACTTTGACGCTGCTACCCTTGTGTGGAAACTGAGTCGGGGCGCTCCCGCATCATCCGGGAGTTTAATGAATGCGCCCTTTTGTTCACCTGAGGGTTAGATTCGCCGGATAAGGCGCACCGGTGGATTTGCCGAAATAAAAACGTTATTGTGTCGGGAATGCGTCTCCCCGATTGCGATTCGAATCTATTTGAGAAAAACCGTTTAAAAACGTCAATGAATTAATGCTCTTTAAACCAATAATCACACTTAAATATAAAAATTTTGTCGAAGTTGGAAGAAGCTAATGAATTGGAAAATACTTCGGATACTGAACCCTTGCTAAAAGCAATAAAGAAACTGTATCGATCAAAGGAAATATCAAAACTTAAATATTCAAAATTATCTTAGTAGTGGTTATGCGTAAATTCAGACTCTGTTAACTAAATAAATTAGGCTAGCTATATTGGGTTCGATTTAAAAATTCCTAACGAACGTAATATTGCCATTAAATACCTCAAATTGTTTGCCTGGAATGAGAAGCTAAAAGTTGGATAATTGTATGTATAAAGGGATTTTAAAACTCCTATGTCATTGCACAAAGTAGTGAAATGATTTCAAAATTACCCAACAATGTTGCAAGGTTGAAGAAAAACATGGACAGATGAAAAATTTCCACCACTTGTAGATTTATCATTAAACAGTTGAAATACCATATTTGTAAGTGCAGCCAAAGGATATGTGAAGCAGAAAATACGTAAAGAAAATATACAAACACCAGACGTCTATAAAATAGTGAAGTGATCAGTAAAATTATCGAAATATATATAAAAAAACTTGGACATATTTAAAAAGTTTTTTTGAAGAACTCAAAATGACGATATAATTCTTGGCATCACTGATGTGAAGCCAATTCTGGAAAGCTCAGGAAACAACTGAAGGACTGGGCCTAATTAAAGTGTGTAGAGGCTCCTAGGCAATGCAAATCTCGGGGCCCCCTCTCCTCTTTTTTTTCTTCTTAATTTTAAACTTACGCTCAGATTTCGGTTTTTTTCTCGAAATCTCCGCAATTGTTTTTGGCATTTGGGATTTTTTGCTGATCAACACAAAATTATAAATTTAAAGTCAAAATTTCATCATTTAACTCTAAAGTTCCAAAGTTAAGTATTTTTCAGAATAAAATTGAAATTTCGACTTTGAAATCAAAGTGTTGATTCTTCTTTCTTTAAATTATTCCTTCTCGCAATTTCAAATTTTTTGAGGTCACACCTAAAATTTTCAAGAACATAATTTAGTTTTAGTCATTCAAATTGAATATAATTTTCATCGAAATTTCGACTCTTTTTGAGACTAAATTCGAAATTTCTGCACTTATTTTATGAACTGAGGTTTTCTGGGAACGATTTTTTTCAAATTTCGAGTTGTTTCTACAAACAGGTTTAACCTTTAACTTTTGACTTTGTTACCGACACCAACAATTTCTTAATACTTTTCTTTTTTTCTTTATTTTTCGTGATCGCCGTCAAAATAATTGAAAGTTACAGTAGAAATATCAATAACGGTATCGAGATTTCAAGTCTGAAGCTGAAATTAAAGTCCCTTGAGTTTAAAATAAAAATAAAGTGGTGGACATGTCTGGCAAGTTTCATGAGGAGAATATTTCAAAAATTTCGAAGAGAACCAAAAACTATTTTTTTTTTTTTTTTGGTGCAATGGACTGGTCCTGGTTATCTTCAAAAATTGAAATACAAATTTTGTCCCCTGAAACCAAGAAAGATTAAAAAACAACCTTTGTTGTGTTTTTTAATCTTTCTTGGTTTCAGGGGACAAAATTTGTATTTCAATTTATCAAAAATTATAATCACTAAATTTGACTAAAAGACATCTATTTTAAAAGTTTAGTATTTTTCTTGAAACTGACTTTTTTCGAAACTGACAGTTTTCTTTTAAGAAAATAAACTAGAAATTTCAAATTTTCCTTGAGATTCCGATATTTTTTTTCAAATTTAGCTACATAATACTGTTAACATGAGAGAGTATTGGTGAGGCGAATTAGCGTCATGGTAACTCTAAACCATAAGTTTTCCACTTATAAAAAATCTCTCATTAGGCCTAAAAAGTTCTTCCATTGAAAGATATGTAAAAAATGTCACTACTAAGCGCGAATACTCCTTTTTTTATTTGAATATTCAATTTTTAAACATGAAGTTCTAAAAATTATTAAAAAAAGTTTAGACGTTGAGGGGGAAGTCAAAATTTAAAAAATAAATAGCAAGGTCGAAAATGTTAATGAAAAATTCTGGATAGAGGGAAAATTTTGAAAAATAAAAGTCGAAAATTTCATTTTTCCGTTTTTGAGACTCTTAAACCTGAAAAATACACAATTTTCTCGATAAAACCAAAATCTATGGAAAAATGTGAACCCTTCTAAATTAAGCCAGATTTTTTTGTATAAATTTAGTTTTTTTATTATTTTCAAATATTTCTTAAATTCCGAGTTTTAGTTTTTATTTTTTTATTCCTGAAATTTGACTTAAACTAAGAATGATGACCTTTTTAACTTTCGACTTGGGATGTAGATATTATAAGCAAAAATTCAAAATTTTTAGTAAAAAATTCTTGGAAAAATCTAATTTCAATTCCTTAGCAAAAATGTTTTATGAGTTTCGAAATCAGTGACTACATTTCGAAAATAAATTCCAAATTTCGAATTTGCCGTGATATTTTAGAGAAAAAATAAAAACTGTTCATTTTCATCTGAAATAATTGTGGCAAAAATCTGAATGTTTAGAAACCGGAACCTTATAAAAAATTTAATAAAAATCCAAGGAAAGAAAATAAATGTCGACTTTAACTCCAAGAAAAAAATTTTGATTTTCAAACTCAAAAAATTTGACAAATATCCGCAATTTTGCCACTAACGATGAAGTGTTGAAAAAAAAAACAAAATTTTTTCTTTCAAACTCAATGTTTTATACAAAAACCCACAATTGCAAGACGAAAGACGAAATTGTGAGCTAAAAGTCGAGGTTGTCAGAAAAATCTAAATTTTAGGATAAACGTAGAATATGAAGTTGGGAATTCTGGAAAACACGTTACCCTTACAAATTCAATCTCGAATTTTTAATATTCATTTCAACTTTTAAATTTTAAATTTGTAAAATGAATTCATAATATCGAGATTTCAGCGGATAAAGTCCAAAGAATTTTAATTTCGATATTTTATGAAATTTTTAATCTAGAGGAAGAAGAATGAAATAAAGAGTTCAAATTGATAGAGAAACTCGAACATCGTAAAAATTCGAGTGTTGGAACATATCTTGAAAGATTGGAACAACATTGGGATTTAAACTCGACATCTCAAGAAAAAAAGACGGTTATTTGAGACTAATAAAGTTTCAATTTTGGGAAAAACTTAGGTAAAAAACCTAATAATTTTGATGTCTTAAACTCGTCATTTTTTTTTTTTAGAAAAACTTTAATTTATAGACTATTGTGGAAATTTTGGGGTAGGTTGCCACCTCTTCAGGTTTAATAAAGTATCTCCGGGCTTCTAATTTAACCAATTATTTCTCCGGTTGATCAGCTTAAAGGTAGCGAGTGTTTTTAGGCATACATTTTTATTACAACGTTAAAACAAACTTTCCATATTGAAATATGAGGATTTTTTTTTTGGCCAACCATTTTTGCTAAGCGACGAATATCTAAAATCCGTTATTCACCTGCCAATTTGCTAGTTTCTAGCTGAGCTAGCCACCACAGATGGCAACCCTATTTTAGGATGATAGTCGAAGTTTCGAAAAAGCTCCAACTTTACAAAGCAAAATATTTTCCAAGCGAAAGTCATCTTCCATGAATAAGAGGCCACTGTAAGTAACTAAAGTTATTTTTGTGAAATTTTTTGTCTCTTAAAAATTAAGCCTAATGCCTGTGTAAAACGAAGACTATATAGGCCTATATAGGCAATTCGAAACTGCTGAAGGGTCCCAAAAACTGCTGAAGAGTATTCAAACTGATTAGAAAACTTAGGATACCGATTTAAAAAAACAAACTCAGTTTTTGACAACTTAGGAGAACTTAAAACGACTTAAACCAATTCTAGTTATTGCTGAAGCGAAGACAACTGCGGAGAACCCAATCAACTTTACGCAGCAACTCGAGAGTTGTAAGGACAGCTCTACAGAATTCTTTGAACTTTGAAAACTACAGAGATACAAAAAAGTTTAAAACGACGCCTTGGGATTTTGATGGCTTCAAGAGATAATAAGAAATCTGGGCATCTTAACAAACTAGAAGATGTAATAGTAATTCAAGGAGAGTTCGAAAGGCAGCTCCAAGTAAATCCGAGCAATGTTAAAGAATTAAAGTCGCCTCAGAATGGGGCATGAAAGTTAGGCATCGTTTGAAGTGAAGACGAGTTTGGAAATTACCCCAAGACTTGGAAAGAACCTTTCAAGTTGAAGGGTACAGAACGAAGGCAATAAGTCAAAATAAGTGGTTTTGAGAACAATGGATTTTAAGACATAGATTCTTAATCATTTCCTTATCAAAGAAAAACGAAAATGTATTATAACTCCTAACTTAGCATGTGATTCTAGAACAAATTAAACTTTACATCATTGGCCATCAGATGATGCAGTTAACTCACTTTTGGAAAAAAATTTATTATCGCCTTCTTTGCCTGTATCCTTCAAGTATAAATATGATTTGAGAAGAATCAAGGTGATGCACTAAATTCAGTTGGGAAATATTTAACAGGGTTCACTAAAACTAATGAAGCTAATTCATTTCAAGATGAGTCAATAAAGTTTTAAAATGAAAAAGAATGACGGTCATTTTTTTAAGTTTAATCCACTCGCAAAGGGTAACCCCATTATGCCTTCAAACCTGTTCGACTAGGATGCGGAAAAAGGATAGATGGAGATGAACCGCTTTCTTAATTAAGGATAGGTTGTAATATATGGGAAAAATTCCTTTCGGTAACCAGGTTCATAGCTTGAAAGTACTGTAGAAAAAAGAGTCTCCGTAGACAAAAGTCCTCACTGTGTCAAGCGGAACCATACAGGAATTTGTTGTCTCCAGCTGTTTTGTATGCCTCAATAATCTTGCCCTTGGGGGATCAATCCTATTAGTTCCTGCGAGAATCTTCCATGATAGTACTTGTAGAAAAGAGACAAGTCACCAACGATCCGCCTGTGCTCTAGTGTTTCAAGAGAATCGGTCAAACTCTCGTCATCATCAATTAGGCAAATCGCTCTTCTTTAAAATAATTCAAAGATTTGATGAACACAAGAGATACAAGCATACAACACAATACGATCTAGGCAACCTTACGAATTTTTAAACCTGTAGCCCTAAACAGCTTAAAGAGAACTGAAGACTATTTCATGAAAATTACTTTTGCTGCTTTGGAAGGGAAAAGACTTCCACTGTCTGCTGTTTGTGTGCTAAAATCACAATCAACTGTATAAAGATGAGTAGCTCTTTTTGGGTCGATTGTCAATTCCAAATTTGGCTACTTTTGCTAACGCTGTATGTACAATTTCGGACGATGAACTTTTTAGTCGGCAATCCTATTTTTTATTGGAATACTCGGGTTTAGCTAATGAAGATACATGAAGGGGGGGTAAATTCGGTGATCGAAATTAGTATCAGCATGGATTAATTAATGGCAAAAATTGCGTTCAAAGAGGATGTAATCGTATCGAAAAGTCGCGATTCAAATCCAAGCGGGATGGCACGCGTCAATTTGATATCGTCACCGGTCCGCCGGATTCAGGGGGCGGTGATGCAGCATCGGTAGCGTCCGTGTAGGTAGTGACGAGAGCGTCGCGCGCTTCGGGATGGAGGGGGAGGCGTCGCGCATCGAAGGTAGGGGCGCCCCGATCCACAACACAGTGGCTCGGCGACGACCGCGTGCGAATCTTCCTTCGCTTAGTTGGCCATGGTGGTGCGAAGTGAGAGCATGTTTGGGTGTTACGACAGTTACTCCTATCGACTATGGAGTCTGGCTAATGTGTGGAACACCTGTCAAAGTGAGTACCATCTACCTACAGCCCAGTAGGCCCCCTAGTGCTATGTGGTGTCGTTGCACGTGCTTTGCACGAAAGTATACACAATGATTTCATTTTTGTTGAACGCGGTTTTTTATTATTGGGTACGGACGGGCGCGGGAAGCTTTTGATCTCAATTAGAACGTAATTGGGGCGACGTTCAAACTTTTCCAATAAAAAAACCGACAACGCGAAAACGAATTTCAACCCTAACAAATTAAACCGCAAATTGCCAATTAAGTTAGTGAAAAAATAGTGGCCAGTCCTACACAATCATCCTTATGACCAGCCGAAGGCATTTTTGTTTATTTTCCGCTTTTATGTTTACATAAACAGGAGATGGAGACCATAAACTGTAAGTATAATTTTATCCATCGAGTAATTTTAATTTCCATCCTAGTCACCTGTAACGTATGTTGATCTTCGCAAGATATCGACTTAATCAGCACGAACAAAAACGCAAAGAAATTTCCTCAACTACATTATATTGAATCTCTGGAGAGTGTAATGGGTCACCAGTGTCACCACTTCGGTCGACACAAAAAATTCAGTAGCTATCATCAAGCAAAAACATCTTCATCCCCATGAAAGTATTACCCTCGCTTTACCACGCATTTAACTCTATTATGCTTCATATTTCAAATCCACAAATCTTGAAGAATTGGTCAATCTTTGGGACTTTCGGATTCTTTGATATTAGAAGCCTCAAACTCTAATACTCTGAGGTACCCTAAAGCGCTCTTCTAGGTCCATATGTTTATTTTTTGTTTGCACCAATTTTTACTTTTAAGGGGCAGCCGTACGTTTCTTCTTCTTCTTATTATTATTATTATTACTATTTCTTTTAAAAGACGCTAATTCAGGCTTAACTATAGATAATCCAGTTTGCCCAAAGAGTTTTTCTTGGAAAAATTTCCTTGTAATTCCTAATGTCGACGACGCCGATGCCGTCTGATATTAAATGTTACTCGTGCTGAAGAATAGTCCAAGATTCTAAATGGGATGACTTAATCTTAGATATAGGCTTTAATTTTCTTGAAAAAAATGGGTGAACGCACGACTTAAACTAGCATGAATCACCTGTCTAGCTTTGGTCAGTACCAGAAACGAAAATCGGTGTTAGCGGGAATCCTCAAGGCACCGTTTACGGTCCCCTATTATTTATTGCGTTTGATCGACTCGCGCATTCTACTTACTGCTCAGTATCAATTTAAATGTTAGCATTGATGACTTCCAGGCTTCTTTTAGCAATCCGTTAGTTTAGCAAGCTTGAAAATACCAATTCTGCTAGTGAAATCAGGAATTATCAATATTTTGTACTTTCCCTTTGTTTGGTGTTATGTTGTTTATATATTTTAGGTGAGCAAGAAAAATACCTCTAGAAATCTTGATCATGTAATTCTTTCAGATGTTTTCTTGGAATTCTTTCAAGTTTAATATAAAAATGTTTGCTTCGAATTAATTCTTGTGTGACTCTGCACGAAAAGGGTAATATAACTTTTTCTTTTGTTATCCTCCAAGTTGTTTTACAATTTCTAAGCATTTATTTCTGTATAATTATATGAAATATTTTCTTGAGATTGTTAAAGTAATGATTTCCTCGTTGCGCGTTTTTCCACCACCTTTTTTCATGCAAGTTTCCTTGTGATTTTGTTTCAGCATATTTTCTTGAAACTTTGTACGAATTTCAAGGAAATCTGAAGAGAGGACCAAGGGATTATTGTTTGAGTTGTTTTATAAAATATTTCATTCGTTTTCATGAAATTTACTGAGAATTATATGAATCTTTTTTCAAAGTTGTTTAAAATCCATTCATTTCCCATAAATAATGCGAAAATGTAAGTCCTAGGCATGAATAGGGTGAAGGCCCAGCAAAAGTGCTACCTCCATTACCGACTAGTAATAGTTAATAATAGTTGCACCAAAACAAAGTTAGGTTTTGCTTGAAATGTTTCTAAAATTTTCCTCCAAAATCTGTAATAATTTTCCTTAAAATCCTATAAGATTTTGTTCTATTTCATCAAAAATGTCTTTAAAAAATTTTAACTTCTTAGACATTTTTTCTTTAGATTTTAGGGGCGCTTTCTTCAGTTTGTTTAGCAAGCATTTTAATAAGATTGTGGCAAATTTTTTAGGTATGTCGTTTCAGTTTTCAGAAGGTTCTCGTGAAATTCATATTATTATTTTTAGAGTTTGTTTATTGTTATTATTATTCTCATCAGATTCCTTCAAGCGAACTCTTTCAAATACATTTATATTTATGCTTGAAATTCTTTTAATTTTTTTTAGCATGTCATATTTTTTATTTTATTTTTTTATTGCAACCTGAACTGTGGACATGCTGTGTATGATGTTTTTCATTTTCTTGATATTTTCTATGGAATTCTTTACTTAAGACTGTGCAATTAAATTTTGCTTAACATCTCAATCAGTTTTGATGATTTTTTTTCAAATTCTATACATTTTGTTCTATTTTATTCGCTGAGTTTATTCAATTTTTTTAAAGTTTTTCCTGATATTTAAGGCACATCATTTTTAGGCTGTATACTAAACAGTTTTTTTTTAAATATTTTAAAATTTGGTTTCACTATTTTACTTCGATTTTCAGAAGATGTCTTTCAACATTTTCATGTTATTTTTTTAACTGACTTTTTCGGTAATTTCTCCACATTTTCTCAATTTTTTGTCAGTAATATAACAGAAGTTGTATCATTTTCTTCTGTTTATCTTTTGAAATCTTCCTTCTTTTTGACAGTTTTTCAGACATATTTCTGAGATTTTAGAAACGTTTTCTCCGTTTTTTTTTACTAAAAATGTTCTTGCAATCATCTCAAAGAATCCCTTGTTTTATATTAGAAGTTTTTTGGGATTTTATGTAGATTCTATTCAAGATGTTTATCCATTTTCAGTACTATTTCAGAAGATTTCTATTAAATTCTTCAAGTTATATTTTCGAAGGACCTCTTAAGGAACCTCTTCATGTTTAGTCGCCTTTTTATCAGTAATTTTCCTTCATTAAAAAATGGTTCGATTCTTTTGAATTATATCAGTAGTTTGCTTCAGATTTCAGATAATTCCATAAAATTTGTCATAAATTTTTATTCCTAAAAATAATTTGTTACATTCTCTTCAGGTTTTAGTTCAATTGTTTCTATAGAATTCCTTCAGAAACATGTATTTTTTTGTGATTCTTACAAAGTTTTGTATCATTTAACTTTTTTGCAATTTAGTTTGATGTGTTTAAAGAAGTTCTATGAAACTTTACGGTTAAATGTTGCTTAAAACCTCTCCACATTTTTTTAAGAATATTCCTTACCTCAATTTTGCTCTATTCTATCTCGTGATTTATTCAAAATTTTCAGAATTTTGTTTAGACATTTTTCCAACATTTTAGGAACGTTTTTTTCAGACTGCTTACTAAAAATTTTTGTTGTTTCACGTTTGAGCAGTTTTTTCTAGTTTTGAGAATATTGTCATAAAAATTTTTTTTTGAGTTTCTTTACAGGATTTTTTTGCAGTTCCTTCAAGTTTTCATCAAATTTATTCAGTAATTTCCCCCAGAAACAAGGGAATTTTTCAAAGAGATATTTCATTGCTATTTGCTCTTTTAAAATGTTGCTTTTCGACTTCCTTGTAGAAAAAATAAAAAAAGTTGAAAAAAGTTTCTTTCCATATTTGTGGAATTCTATAAGGATTTTTAACGATCGCTCAATTAAATTTGAAACCAAAACTTCTTCACATTTCCTCCCCATTTTATTCAATAATTTTTTTTGTAATTTTGCGATTTTAGTAGTAGTAGTAGAGTTAAAAGGGGAAAATGTTTGCCGAAATCTTTTCCGTAGTTTTCCTGGTATTTTAGAAACGTTCCCTTCAGAATGTTTATTTTGAAAAACTGTCATGGAATTCTTCATTTTTATCAGTTTATTCAGCGAATTATTACTTCGGTTTCTTCATTTTTTCTGCTTGGAATTTTTGCAGCTACAGTTTTTTAGGATATATTTTGAGATCACTTTTTGATATTTTTCGTACAATTCTGTGACACTCTTCTTCAGGTTGTTAGTTAAATTTTACTTGAAATCTCTTTATGTGTCATCGCCTCTTTTTTTAATAATTTTCATTTAAATTATACAATTTTCTCCTATTCTATCCCTTGAATTTGTTCAGTTTTGGAATTTTTTTCAGTCTTTTTTTCTGGATTTTAAACGGACATTTTCTTCAGATTGTTGATTACAAATGTTCTTAGGACTCTTTCAAGTTTTGTTGCAGTAGTTCAGTCTAGTTTTTAAAAGATTTAAATGACGTTCGTAATTGTTATTATTATTTTTTTCTTTTCCTCCGGGGATTATGTTACATTTAATTCGTTTTCTTTGATTTTGTTTAGAACCCTGAAACCAAGAAACATTAAAAAACACAACAAAGGTTGCTCTAAGGCGTTTCGGTAGCCAAGCTATCATCTTTAAAGGGCCTCTTAAAGTATTTCTCTAACCCTGAAACATAGAAATATTAGAAAACCCAACAAAAGTTGCTCCTAATGCGTTTCAAATGCCAAGGTATCATATTGAAAGAGATACAGTATCTCTCTTAAGACGATAGCTTGCCTACCAAAACGCGATAGAGCAACCTTTGTTGTGTTTTTTAATCGTTCTTGGTTTCAGGGGACAAGATTTGTAGTTCAATTTTTGAAGATAACCAAGGACCAGTTCGTTTTACAAAAAAAATAGAACCCTTCTTTCCTACTTGGCATTTTCTCAAATTGTCTTTTTTACTAGCCTCTAAAATTTCTTTTGGTATTCATTTCAGGATTTCAAGATTTTTTTAAAATTATTCTATTAAATTTTACTTTACATTTCCCCAGGTTTATTCGCCTTTCTTTTTCAATCATTTTCACCGTGATTCTGCAAATTCTCTTCTATTCTATCCCTTAAAATCATGCAATTTTTTCCCAAATTGTTTCATTAGTTTTTCGGGATTTTAAGAACTGTTCTTACTTACGATTCTTTCAAGTTTTGTCTCAGTAGTTTGCTTCAGTTTTCAGAAGATTTACTATAATAAGTCATAATCCAAGGATTATGTTACATTTTCTTCATTTTCTTCGATTTTTGAAGCGGAACATTTCTTTCGTGCTAAGCATTTTTTCAAATAGTGTGTTTTTTTAGTGGTTAATGATTTTATTTGTTATTTTAACTGGAATTCTACAAACTTTTCCTTCGGGTTATTCAGTTAATTAAATTCTGCTTAGAAGCTCTTCATAATTCATCGCTTTCTTATTCAATAATTTTTATTGAAATTCTGATTTTTTTCTCTGTTATATCCCTTGAATTCGTTCAATTTTCTTGGGGTTTTTTTCCGTAGTTTTTTCTGCACTTTCAGAACATTTTCCTCAGATTGTTTACTCAACATGTTCTTATGATTCTTTCAAGTCTTGTCTTAGTAATTGGTTTTTGTTTTTAGAAGATTTACTTCTCATATTTCACTTTATTTTTTCATAGCTTCCTCCAAGGTTTATGTTAGATTTTTTCCATTTTCTTCAATTTTTTGAGTAGAACATCTCTTTCCTGCTTCGCATTTTTTCAAACAGTTTTTCTTTAGTAGTTTATGGGTTTCTTTTGTAATTTTTTCTGGAAAGGTATGGTACTTTTTCTGAGATTGTTCAAATAAATTTTGCTCCAGACTTCTTCATGGTTTCTTGCTTTTTTCTTTAATAACTTTCATTGAAATTATACAAATTTTTCGTTCTACCCTTTGAATTCTTTCAGTTTTTTTTTTTGAATTTTGTCATTAGTGTTTTCTCAGACTTTTTTTTAAGATTATTTATTTAAAATGTTCATAAGATTTTTTCAAGTAGTTTGCTTCTATTTTCGGAAGATTTGCATAAAAGACTTTTCGTTTTATTTTTTTAGATTTCTAAAATATTTTAATAACGTTTCCTGCATTTTTCGTCAATTTTTTGAGTAGAACGTTTCTTCGTTGCTTGCAAATTTTTTGAAGTCGTTTTTTTTGATATTTTTTGGCATATCTTTAGACATTTTATATTTTTCAAGAAATACCATAGAGCATTTCTTAAAGTTGTGCAATGTTCTATTTTATCCCATAAATTCATTAATTTTATCAAGGTTTTCAGTTTTTTCTTGGATTTTAGAGACGTTTTCTTCAAGTTTATTAATAAAAATAATTTTAAAATGCTTTCAAGGTTTATTTCAGTAGTTGCTTAGGTTTTCAGACGGATTTCGTGAAATTCTTGATGTTATTTTTTAAACGATCTTTTCAGGAGTCTCTTCATATTTCCTAGATTTTTTATCAATAGTATTCCTTGAAATTGTATAAATTTTCTTCTTATTTATTTCCTGAATTCCGCCATTCTTTTTCAAAATTTTTCTGAAGTTTTTTTGGGATTTTAAGAGTATTTTCTTCAGATTGTTTACCAAATATTTTCTCAATTGTTCAAGTTTCCTTACAATCGTCCCAAAGAATTATTGATCAGTGTTTTAGTTTAGAAGTTTTTCTTGGGATTTTATATTAGTTTCATTGAGATTGTCTATCAAAGGTTTTCTTATGACTTTCTCAATTTTTACAGTAAATATTTAGAAGAGTTATATGAAATTTAATACACTTTCGGGGTTTGTTTCAGTAAATCTTTTGTTTTCAGAAGGTTTCATTGAAGTTCTTCATGTTTAAATTTCATACATCACTTGAATTTCGTTCAATTTTTTTTTGAATTTTTTTAGCAATTTTTAAAAACATCTTCAAATTGTTTACTAAATATTTTCTTAGGATTCTTACAAGTTCTCTTCAACATCCTCTCAAAGAATTCTTTATTTTTTTGTTTTGGAAATTTCTCGTACGATTTTATGTAAGTTCCATTGGGATTGTTCAGTTAAGTTTTCTGACGACTTGCTCAATTTTTTGTCAATACTTAGGTAGTTTATTTCAGTTTTTAAGAAGTTTACTTGAAATTTGAAATTCGTTTGTTTTCCTCTAGTCTATGGTTTATTTTAAAGATTGTTTTTTTTGGTTTTATTTAAATTTTTAAAGGCATATTTTAATAAAATTGAAACAAATTGTGTGAAGTTTTTCATCAGATTATTTAATTAAATTGCAATTAAAAATTTTAATTTATTTTTAATTTTTTTTTTGAAATCGTTTCAATTTATTTCGGAAGATTTTCTTGGAAGGTTATTGAGGTTTTTTTTTCAGATTGCTTAATAAAGTTCGATATGCCATTGAACTACTCATTTCTAATTCTTCTTGGAATCTTCTGTAAGAATCTTTTTGTATCCTTTCATATTTTTGAAATTTTTGAAATATTTTCAATATGTTTTTGTGTTTTTTTCCACGAAGCAATTCCTTGCTTACAATTCATCCAAGAAGCGATTCTTGGTTGATTCAAATCAACTTTTAATGTCATTATTCATTGATTCATTGTGTAAACTGAAATTTGAGGTCAGACAATGCTTATTTCATTACATGACGAAGTTTCAGTTGGTAAACATCCATACTGACGGAAACAAGTTTACCGTGAATCATATAAACCCAACGAGTAGCGCAAGAAAACAAAAACAACTAACGGTACATTTAAAATGTATTTGCTATTTACCAGCCTAGAAGTAAACAATTTGCCCAAGAGCCTTAAACGAAAAAACTCCAAGCCTAAAATACTTTTCAATTGCGTTACTTTCTGACGTCATTGGCTAAAAAATTTCATGCTATCGTAAAAATCCAGCGTTCTAAATTCTACGATGCTGGTAAACGAGCACGCAGCCATATTGTGGCGGGATTGGGGCGCGGATACAGGTGGTTTTACCTGAATTTCATGAATGAATTCGACTTCATTCTTACCTTGAGCTTCGCATTGGATCAGGTGGAAGAGGGAGGCGTTTACCTTCGAATCGTGAAACGATTGGGCAGGTGTATACGCACCTTTGATCGATCGGTATGCGATCAGTATACCTAGCTTTAAAAGCGTTCCTTGGGCCACCGACGAATGGAGAAAAGGACGAATTCCGGTCGGGGGTGAACAGAGGTGGTCGGGTCCGCTTGTTACTAGTAAAAAAAACCTGGATTTTTACCTACTTGGGTCTATTTTATGGTCATGGGGACCGAATTTCTACCTGATATGCTTGTCAACGGTATCAGATTTCTCAAAGTTTAGTTAATGTTCGTTCTTTCAAGGTGAAATTTTACACTTGATTCAAATGTTTTAGATATTTACTGTATAATTAAAAGGAGAAGAATAGCTTTTGTATTATTCATAATAATTATTATTGTTTGTTAAGTTTTTACTCCTGAAATAAATAATATTTTTTCTCATAAACAAAATTTTAATAATTAAAGTCTATCTCCGCCATGCCGGTGGTCTGGTTAGTGTTTACGCTCTCATAATTGCCCGAAGTTTTACAATCTGTCGCAAGATTTTACAATCTGTCACAGTTTTCTGTTACAAAAAAAAACGAAATTAAAGTACTGCGACTCAAATCGTTGAAAAATGTGTCTCTTCCCCATTTTATGCGAAACTTGGTGCCTAGCATTTTTTCTTTTTTAATTTTAATTGTGTCAATTGGTAAACCGATTCAAGCATCTGACACTAATATTATGCTGTGCAAAAACTTTAACATAAAACCATTTTTTTTTTAAATTTCATAGTTGAATTACAAATCTTATCCCGTGAAACCTGGTTTCAGGGAACAAAATTTGTATTTCAATCTTTGAAGATAACCAAGGACCATCCATTGCACCAAAATTTCATAGTGATCTTAGCAATTATTTGATACCTTTATACCACATATCTACTTCATGTGATTTTTTTACATAATTTTACATCATCTCGTTGAACTTTTAAAATATGTTTTGAGCATCTAAGTTTCTCTTTAAATAAAACTTTTTTTTTTTAACTTGACAGGTCATTTTTGTGATTTCTTCAGAATTATACATTCCTTGACTGCTCTTGTAAACAATTCTTAACGGCAGTAATATGCTCAATAAAAGAAAATTGCCCCAAACCTAGTTTTTTTTAGTTAGACTATTTTATACTTAAAACCTGTAGATTTTTTCACAGGTAAGTTCACGTGCTAAGGACGTGTTGTTAATTAGCAACAATATTGTACTAGACAAGAAATTGTATGTCAAACTTCCTCTTTCGACAAACAATTCATCCTTTCTCTGCTCATTTCACTACTTTATACCATGCTTCTGTTATCTGTGGATTTTTTCACATATCCTGTCGTAAACAATGGAAAGCATCTAACGCTAATATTGCGCTGGATAGAAAGTTTTCAGGTCGACCTTATTTTTTTCTTAATTTGACAAACAATTGATAAATTTGTATTCTCACTGCTCCATACTATGCTCCTGTCAGCTGTTGATTTTACATAATTTACACATAATTTTGGTGGAACGGACTCGTCCTTGATTATTTTCAAAAATTGAAATACAAATCTTCTTCAGGGAGGTACTATTATCTCTCTTGGTAGCATGGCAGCTCTTGATAGCTTGGCTATCGAAACGCGTTAGAGCAACCTTTGTTGTGTTTTTTAATCTTTCTTGGTTTCAGGGGACAAGATTTGTATTTCAGTTTACACATTCTATCTCCCGTAGTTTTAAATATCCAATGCGAATATTGCACCTTACAGAAAGTTTTCAGTGAAACCTATTTTTCTCTCAATTTGACAATCAATTTTTTTTTTACAATATTGCATTTGACAGAAAATTTTAGGTCAACTTTAATTTTCCCTGACTTGTATTGATTACTTTATACAACGCTCCTAATGCCTCTGCATTTTTTCACATAATTTCACATGCCTTAGCTCCTGTTGTAAACACTTTTAAGCGTCAACGCCTAATTGCATTCGATAGAAAATTTTAGGACAACCTTGTTTTTCGCAAAATTTGACAATTGATCATTTTTATGTTCACTAACTTATACAATGCTCCTGATGCATACGCATTTTTTCATACAATTTCACTTAATTTCACATGCCTTAGCTCTTATTGTAATCAGTTTTAAACGTCTAACGCCAATATTTCGTTCGATATAAAATTTTATGTCAACCTGGTTTTTCCCTACATTTGACAATCGATCGATCATTTTTATGCTCCCTACTTTATAGAATGCTCCTGATGCCTGTGCATTTTTTTCACCTAATTTCATATGCCTTAGCTCGTGTAACAGTTTTAAGTGTCTAACGCTGATATTGCCAGAAAAAGTCTGAAAAGGTCAACCGTGTTTTTCTCTAAATTTGACAATGAATCATTTTTTTCTACTTAATAAAATTCTTCTACTTTCTGTGTATTTTTTTACATAATTTAATTATTTCACATGCCTAACTCCTGTTTGTAAACAGTTTTAAGCGTCTAACGTCAATATTTCACTCGACAGAAATCACACCAGTTTTTCTCTATATTTGACTAACAATCGATCATTTTTGTGTTCACTACTTTACACAGTTGATACCTTTAACTCCTGTTGTAGATAGTTTTAACATCTAAAGTTAATATTGCGCTTGATGGAATGTTTCAGGTCAAACCTTATTTTTTTTTAAATTTGACAAACAACGAATCAACGCATACGCGTAGCTAGAATAGGGCAGAGTAGGGCGCTTGCCTCCCCCCCTGGCTCATGCAGTTAAGCGAAAATTTATATTCAACTGAGAAGACTTTCCCGAAATAATTTCCATTCGACAAAATTCGTCCTTCTTTAAGCTATTGAGATTTTCTCGAAATTTCGACTTATTTCTCAAGATCCGTCTTTTTTACATAAATTTCTTCCGAAGTTTCAAATTTATACCTGAAATTCGTTTTCTTTCATCAGAATTCGACTTTATTCAAAATTTCGAATTTTTATCCCAACATTCATGGTTTTATTTTTCGAAATTATACCTTTTCTGAAAATTAGTTTTTTTTTGAAAACTTCGACTTTTCCTTAAATTTTGATTTTCTGAAAATTTTGACTTGTTTTCTCTGGAATGATTTATAACTGAAATACAACTTGTTTCTAACAATTTCGACGTTTATCTCAATATTGGACATTTTCTGACTTAAAGTGGGGCAGATCAGGGCGCATTTCTGCCTCTGATTCAAGAGGTCAAGACAAAATTCTAGAAATTACATTTCTCTCAAAATTTTTTCTTGTGAAGAAATAAAATGTTTCGAAAAAATTACGTAGGAATCGATGTAACATACCAAAATTGTGGGTTTATTAACTCTACAAATGATGTTCAAAAGGGGCGCGTCTTAGATTGAACAGTTGTGCGTAAATTGATCTGAGGAAGGGTAAGTTCATAGTTTTTTTTAATTTTTGCTTCAGATGAAAAAGGGGTCCAATTTTGGCGGATTTTTAAAAAATTAGGACGTCTCATCAGGGAATTTCGTACACTGAAAAAGCACAAACTGATGGTGCGGAGCCCTTACTATAGGCAACCATCAATACGCGTATTCCATTTGAACGCTGAGGGGAACACGTAAAGGTTAAAGTTAAATGTCAATGTCGCCCAGTTTTCCCATGGCGTATCCCTTATCTAAATAAAGCACATATTTGTTGATGCTTGGTTATCGCTTACTGTTAAATTGACCAATGTTTGTTCATTCCTATCAGAAATAATTAAAATGTACCTAATAGATAGATTTACAGTGAAACGTATGTATGTACATAAATGTAATCTGAGTCAATGTTTTGCGTTTTTGTTTGTTTAAATTCGAAGCTAATTAGTAATAATCTTATCTAAGGGAAGTTGAGTCAATCGTTGCACACAATGCGTAAAGTTTTATCTACCTTCAACCGCGCTGTTAACCGATCTACGTACTTATTAAGCGCTGAAACAATAATAATTTGATTACCTCAATTTCTCAATGTTGAATTATGAAAACTGATAAAAGTTCAGGTTCCCAGAATTCGAAACCGAGAAATAAAGAGAAAATTTTCATCAAATTTAGGAACTTCGCCATATTTTGCTTCGAATTCGGCCTTCGTTGATTTTTCCCGTACAATCTTTGCTAATTTTAAGGCATCGAAAATTATGCTGCATCTCGTAAGATGTTCTAAGTAAATTCGCTTTTTTGGCAACCAACGAATGTATTTTTTCCTATTTTCATTTGGATATGCTCGCGTAAGAAAACGCGAATTGTCATCACCCAAGATGTTCGGTACCTATTTTTGCCGTGAAACATTCGAAAGGTTCAATTAAAAATGCGATTCGTATGCCAACACATTCCTGGCGATGCGAGATTAAAGGTGTTCGGGAATGCACTAAAATATACCGCCTGGTTATCGCTGCAGATAATTTTTTCTTAGCGGATTTTTGAGCGTCGCTCTGACGATTAATCGAGCTCGTCACTGCACGGCTAGCTGCTGAAACTTAACTAAATCTATGTCGCCTATTGTTAGTAAATTTCAACCAATGTAAAGGCTGTTTGTCTTAACAACTTGGTTGACAAATTTGAATTTAGCGAAATTAAATTAGAAATACTTATCGTTGCGAATCAACAACTGGAATTCCGCATTGTTCAAATTTTTTAGGTGTGAGCTTGAAGCAGTTTAGTTTTAGTTTAATTTTATGAAATTAAAAATACATTAACCACCTTGTTAATTTCTTTTAATTATGGCCGATTTTTCCCTCATTGGGGTGATTTACAACTGAAATGGAATGAATATCTCTACTTTCCAATAATATTGAGCATTGTTCTCAGTACTAGTTAAATTTTTAACATCAGTTTCTTAAAATATCTTTTATGAATGCCGGGTGCGTTTCTAACATGACATAAAATTTTGTAAATATCGTTTCTGTCGGCCTAGTTAATTTCAAAATCGAAAGAACAGAATTCCGTAGAAATATTATTATAAAAATGTCAAAATAATACAGTACTCATTGAAACAAATTAGTTCGTAATTAACTGACAGGTAAAAATATATTGTCAGGCGAAATACGTTATGGAGGAACTCTTTAAGGGTATGTGGAATTTTATAACCTTATTATTTTTTAAAATCATTAGAAAATCATAATCTTTTATTTGAAGTTCCTACATTAATTAAATTTGGTAATATTATTACCAATATTTTCAAGGTAACTGATTATTAAGGTGGAAGAAACACCTTGTAGGTATAACTCGTACAAAATGAATTTCGTAACGAATCATCATCCAGAATTTAAGTGCTTCTCCCCTTCCCTTTGAGAACTTACCAAACAATCGTCCAGTTCGATCTATTTTGCTGGCAAAATTACCAAATTTCATTCTTGTTCCAGTTCCTCCACTGCCAAACGGTCTACCAAAAGACAACGAAGAATTAATAGCCAACGCAGAATACTTCATCCGCTGTCCGCAATGTCAGAAGGGATGCCAAACGTTTTTAGCCCTCAAAGAGCACATGAAAACGTCACATTCGGATTTGACAACGACGTCAGAAAATGGCACGCTGTCAAATCCAGGCGTCGTTTCGCCGACTCCAACCGGAAGCGCCTTCGCTTGCACCCAATGCACCAGTACGTTCGCCACCAAAGATCAACTCGAGAAACACGAACTTTTACATTCGCCAAATGCTCAAGTGGTAAGTTTGGTTTTTTTAGTTTTTAAATGTTTGCGTGGTCGCGGGAAGAGGCGACGGAGGCGTCATAAAACGGAATTTATTGGTTCAATGAGAGTCGGGAACATTAACCTTCGAAACATATACAAAATGATTAAGAAGCGGAGATAATTTTACAGTGGAACGTAACCTAAGTTCATCCGAAAATTAAATGTGTTCTTATTTAAATGTTGGTGTCCCGCCATCCATGGGCAATAAATTGATAAAAGGCAATTTTTTAACGCAGCTGTGAGGCCAAACCAATTACTCATGTCGTACCGATGTTACGTAAACAGAGTAATTGACCTGCGCCCTTATAACCTTTTCATTAATTCGAGTCAAACAGCGAACGCTGTACACTCGACGAAGTAATCAGTCTCGAGGAACTCGAAGATGCCATAATATCAATTAGAGCCACTAATGTCACGCGACCTCACATTTAACACCATGTGAAAACTTTTCCTTCTCTAATGAAGGAACACGTCACCCCTGTTAAGCCGCCTTGCGTTAGTTAAAGCAAGATTGTGCGCTTTCCTCAGAAATACTTGCCTGCTACAATCTGTAGAGTGTCTATTTTTACACAAAAATAAAACTTTTTTGACTAGAAGACCAATAATTTCGGCTTTTATCTCCTCTTAGTCCGGCGCATTCACCATTTGGCTCTAAGACTGGGGGTTGGGGTCGCGTTTCTTTCCTATTTACAACCATACCGATACAGAGAAATCTTTCGGAAAACTATATACAAAAGCTACTCGCATTACCTACAAGACCCGCCAATATATCTTCATTATCGTCAACGATTCTGTTGTCAATGCGATTTTTTTTTAAGTTCAATCATCTCGCAAAGCGCAATCCCATTTTGTCTCCATAGCACTGCAAGTAGGATGCGGAAACAAGGAAAGATGGCGATGAACCTCCTTCTTAAACAAGGATAGGTTGTAATTTTTGAGGAAAATTTCGTTCGGTAACGAGTTCCATAGCCTGGAAGCTCTATAAAAAAAAAGAGTCTCCGTACTCAAGCCGAACCGCACAGGAATTTGCTGCCTTCGACTGTCTTGTATGTTTCAAAAATCTTGCTCTTGGGAGGATCAATTCTATTAGCTCCTGCGAGCGTCTCCCATGAAAGTACGTGTAGAAAAGAGATAATTCACCAACCATTCGCCTGTGCTCTAGTGTTTCGAAAGAATCGGTCAAACTTTCCTCATCAATTAGGCGAATCGCTCTTCTTTAAATTGAATCCAAAAGAGCTAAACATGAGAACAGTATTCTAGTGTTAGACTAATTTGAGCTTTATATAGTGCCAGTAACTGATGAGATGTGAAGTACTTTTTAGTTTTAAAAGGAAAGCGTAGCTTGTGGGAAGCGGACTTGGCAATGGCGCGCACATGATCGTCCCAAGAGAAGTTAGTGCTCGCATTCACTCCAAGGATAGGAAGATTAGATCCCATTGGGAGGATTTTACCGTCCATTAGTATGTTTATTGCATTATCCCATGATGTTTTCTTGGAGAAAATCGCGATCTGAGTTTTTGAAGCATTGAAGTCAACTAGATTTTTCTTACCTATTCCATAATGATTTCGAAATCTCGATTAATCCTGCTGCTGTTCCTTTAATCGATCTGAAGCAGCGATGGATTGGAAGTTGAAGCTAAGAGATCGTTTATGTGTAACTGAAGCAGAGTAGGAGACAGGACAGACCCCTGAAACATATCCCTTCATTAATCGCAAATATCTCTGATGATATGTCATCCACGACGACCTGAAGAGATCTGTCAGCGAGAAAACTGGATATCAAATGACTGAGTCTAGGAGGAAGACCATAAGATGTTAAGTTGGCGAGAAAGATAGGTGCCAGGCTCTGTCGAAGGCCTTTGAGATATCCAATGCCACAATCCTAGCCTATCTTAGAAATGTCAGAAAATCTTTGCAGTAATCTGATGGATTCATCTCGGTTATTTTAAAATGCTTGATAACGTTTCCCATATCATTAACATCGAAATCATGTCCCGAACTCTCCGTTCTAGAACATTACGCGACCTGAATTCAGTTTTTTGTGCAGGAATACAGTTTTTTTTTGGTAAACTTCAGAAAATTATTGTAGTTACGTTTAGAACTTCGACCCCTCCTGAAAAATGTTGTACTTTATTAAATCGCAGATGTATGTATTTAAAAGAAATCATCGAACTGAGAGTTAAAGCTATGTCCATATATCAGTTCGAAATTTGTGAACAAACATTTCGAATGTATCTATAATTTAGAAAAGAGAAGTCAAAAATTCAAGGCTGGTTGAATTTAAAAAAAACTCAATAATTTATAAATAATTTTCTAGAAATCTATAAAAGCATCGACATTTCGAAATTAAAGTCGAATGTCATGAATAATATTTTAAGAACAAAGTAATCAACAATATTGATTGCTATCAATACTTCCTTATTCAATATTCAAAATAAAGGTGTAAGTCAGGATTGTTCTTGAGATAGTAGTCCCTTCTGAAAATGGGTAGTTTTTGAAATAATGATGGTTTGTTAATTTTCTACCGACATTTTACAGATTTCAACTTCAGTCATTAGTTTTGGCCATTTAATATTAAAACTAAAGTACAAGTTATTATCTGTTATCAAAACTTATCAACTGTCACGCCGCATCGCTTCAATTGTGCGCACGATTTTTTGTTTATTATGCAGAATGTAGATAAAATTTTATCAGGAACCTAGGAAATATTTAATGAGAGACGATATCCACATAAACAGAGACTGTTACCGGACAATATTAAACAAATAACAAAGACCTTTTAAGCCGCGTGCAGATTTAAACTACGTCGCGCAACCGAACTCGTCGTGAACCACGTCAAGAGCTTCGAACCGAACCTCGTTCTGCAACCTCAACGCGTTTTATTTTTCTTATCTGCATATGCTTAATAAAACAGCGTACAAACTTGAACCACGTCGCGAACTGAACCTCGTCGCGAACCGCGCCGCTTCTAATTTGAACATTCATGCGAACCACGTTGGGAACCTGATAAGCTGCTGATTAGGAGGCGCGTCGAGTTCCACGTATTGTCGGTCTTTCAGCGTCGCATCAAAGGATGGTTATAAAGCATATGCAACTCAACAAAAATAAAATGCGTTGCGGTTGCAGAACGTGGTTTGGTTAGAGGCTCGCGAGAGGTTCGGTTCGCGACATGGTTCAAGTCTGTATGCGGCTTTTAAGACTCGGCGCGCCTTCTTACCAGCTCCGTATCAGGTTCGCGACATGGTTCAAATATGTACGCGACGTAATACGTTAACACCGTTGAGGTCAATAAATAGTGTCCCAACAAGAAATGCGTCGATCCCTTTTTATTAAAAATGTTTACTAAACTTCAGTGCTGATGTCAGGATGATCAATCTAATGACAATAATTCCATTCTTTAGGGACTTCCAGTTTAAACCGGGAATTTGTACAAAGTATGTTGTTTCAGGTGGAAAGCGTCTCTATTTTTGCGAAAATATAAAATTCTGAGTTAAAGCATTCCAAACACCTAAACCTAGTCTTTTCTAAGATATTGGAAATTGTGTAAGAAAAAATGAAAATCGAAAGGTTTATAAGCATCTTCACAACTCTCTTCGTATTATACTACTCACTTTCTATTCAGTTTCACAAAATTTTCAATATATTTCATTTTTACTCAGCAATTCGAAAAGTCAAAAAAGTTTAAATTATGAGATTATATTGAAATGTTGACAGATTTTTGAAATTAATTTAAGTTTTTTTCAGTTTTTACTTCAATTCGAATTTTAAATTTCTCTTAGTTTGACTTTTTCTTCTTAAAATTAAGACTTTTTGTCAACGAAAATGAAGTTTTTAAGTTTTATAGATCAATATTTTTATGATGCTAATAACAAAATTACAGTATTAAAGCCGAAACTAAAACATTTTGAATTTTTCGAGCAAAGTTTTAGTAAGAAAATAAATGAATCTGAAAGTTTTAGGAAATAAGTCAAAATTTGAAAAAAAAAGTAAAAAGAAAAAGGGAAAGGGAGCAAATTTATCAAATAAAAATCATACCGTTTCGAATTTAGAATCGAACTTTTTGGAATTTGGAGTAGTTTAATCCAAAATGTGGAGAAAAAATCAAATTTGAGAGAAGAAATAGAAATTTATTTTTAAAAAAATGAAGTATAAACTTGAAATTTCCGTTTTTGTAAAATCTTTGAAAATAAGAAAATGAAGATTTATGTAAAAAGGCATAATTTTAAGTTTAAAATCAATAATTTATAAAAAAAGTAACACACTGAACATGTAAATTTAAAATTTTGAACAGAAAAAAATTAAATTTTGAAATTTATAATAATTATTTCAAACTAAATCGAATATTTCGATAAAAAATTCGAGATTTGGAATTTATAAAATCATGTTCTCGAAATGTCGATTTAAATTCAAAAAGGTAGAGTAAAAATAAACATTCTAGTTCAAACCCAGAGAAATATCGAAATTTCGTTAAAAATCGAAAATCGTTTCAAATTTCAAGCTATCATCTTTAAAAAGATACAGTATCTCTCTGAAGATGATAGCTTGGATAGCGATACGCATTAGAGCAACCTTTGTCGTGTTATTTAATCTTTCTTGGTTTCAGGGGACAAGATTTGCATTTCAATTTTTAATGATAATCAAGGCCAGTCCGTCCCATCAAAAAAAAAATTCATATTTCGGAGTTAGAAAAATGACCAATTTTTTTTCTACAGAAAATGGCGATATTTTCAGTTTAAAATCGAAAGTTTAAATAAAATAATCGAAGTTTAAAAAAATAAAAAAATCGAAATTTCTAAAAAATATTTTCGTCCAAATTTAAAAAAACTGTTTAAATTATCTGAAAAATAAGTAAAAAATCTTCAAATTTTTTTTAAAAATTTGACTTAAACTCGCAACTTTCAGAAGAAATTGTAATTTCGAAATTAAAATCGACAGTTTCAAAACCAAATGAAATTTCTACAATGATCTAAGTACTGAAATTGTGTTCAAACTTTAAAAAAAACGGAAAATTGAAACCGTAAGCCAAAAATGTTGAGGAAAAACATACTCTAAAAGGCTCCCTAGATAAATCATAATTAATATTAAAATCACATTCTTGAAATTTTCAAGTTAAGCATCGAAATTTTTAAAAGAATAAAAATTGAAGGTATAGAAAATGTAAAAATGTATGGATGTGAAATTTTCCATAACACTCACAACTAAAATAAAAAATATTTGGAATTTTGAGATAAAAGGCGAAATTTTGGAAAATGAAAAAAAAATCCGTATTTTGTGTTTTAAATCAGAATTGTCAAAAAAAAAACACAACTTTTGGAGAAACATTTTAAGTAAAAATATCAAGATGTAGAGACTAAGGCCGAAATTTTTAAAATAGAAACCAAAAATCTCTGTAAAAGATAAACATTTTCTGTTTAAGTGGAAATTTAAAAAAAAAAGTTAAACGTAAAAGTGTGAATTTTGGAAAAATATGAAAGTTTGCAAAAATCAACCATAATTTATATTAGAAAAATCTTTAAAAAACTTTGGTTACAAGTTTACACTTGAAATTTAAAGAAATAAGCCAAAATTTCGAGATTGAGGTAAACATTTCCAAAACAGAAGTTAAACTCTTTAATAAAAATTAAATTTTCGTTAAAATTTGAAAAGTTTAAGATATTTTTTTTCTTATTTGGGGTGGTGTACAAAATTTTTTAATTGATTGTACAAAAGGTCTTATTTGGGATGGTGGTACAAAATTTTTTAATTATTGTACAAAAGGGTATGAAAATAATACAGTAATGGTATAGTCAGATTTTATTTTTGATGTAGTTATATTTAACTTTATCACGTTGACTTGGGATTCGAAAAATTTTTATTTTTTTTTTTCTTAGTTTGGGTGGTGATTTAACAATGTTTAATTAGTGGTACAAAAATAGTACTAACATTTGGTATAATCAAATTTAATTTTTAAGGTGGTCGTGATTTTCATGTTGTCCTGAAATTCGAAACTAATAAGGTATTAAAATTAAAACTTCTGGTACAGAAAGGTACAAAAATAATACAAAAATATGGCATAATCAAAAAAGATTTTGAAGGTAGTCATCATTTTCACGTTGACCTAGGATCCGAATTGAAAATCGCTTTTTTCTGTTTTTGGATTCGGTGCAAATTTTTTCTTAGCGGTACAAAAATAGTACAGAATTCTGGTATCAATAATTTTTTTTCGGACGTGGTCGGATCCCATATCAGTGGTCCTAAAATTTTGAAAAAACACTGGATTTTATGTAAAATAAATAGTCGACATTTCAAAATTAAGCTCAACATTTTGAGATATTCTATCCTACATCCGCAACGAAGTCAATATTGCGAGATTAAGATCGACATTTCTGAAAGGTCAAAGCCTTTAGAAAAGTAAACATTTCTAATTTAAAGTCGTGAAAAAAAGTAAAACCTGTAAGTTCACATATTATTATTATTATTATTATTCATATTCGAAATTTTATAGAAAACTTGTAGGTATAATGTGCAGTTGTCTTGGTAGTCTGCAACACGTAAACAAAGAGGTAGAAAAAATAAAGACATAAATATCCGTACAAACATATTACTCAAAAAATAAATAAATTGGTATCATTTTAAACCTAGTAATGTGTCTATTTAATATCTAGAACAAAGAGGCAACATTTTTATTAAAAGTATAAATCTGGAATTTACAAACAAAATTTTTGGAAAAAAAACTGAAATTTCGCAAAAGTACTCTAAATTTTTTTGTATAATCCTTGATGTTTTTGGTACTAATTAAAATCCAAATGACAAATAATGCCTGAAAAAAGTTACAATTCCTTTTTAATTTGAAATCGAAATGTTAGGGATGTATGAAATAAACAATGAGATCTATAAAAATAAACAATGGCTAGTTGGAAAGTCGAAATTTCGAGTTTTAAAATTATAAATCCAGAAAAAAATGGAATGTTTGAATTTGTCGAAATTTAAAATAAAACAGATTTCCTGTTTAAACAAGCACCATTGAATTAACAACGTTATTGACAAATATTCCATATGCATAGTTCACCGAATTCACTTGGGCTAGCCCTGGGCAGATTGGGATACAGACATCAAAAGCTCTAGGTACGCCACTGGGGTATTTATGGTACTTAATATTTTCGAAATGAATTCGTGTTTTTATTTTTCATTTTGAATGCTCTCATAAGAGATTTAAAATAAAGATCGACCGTTTGATTAAATCTAGACGTGTAGCAAAAATTATATATCAAATATGCTAAGATGACGTTTAGGTATTCCTTCCAAATTTTCATAAAGTTTTACCTAAACATTAAGTTCTTTTTTTAGGTGGAACGGACTGGTCCTTGGTTATCTTCAAAAATTGAAATACAAATATTGTCCCCTGAAATCAAGGAAGATTAAAAAACACAGCCAAGCCAAGCTGTCGTCTTCAGAGAGATACGGACTATCGAAACGCGTTAGAGCAACCTTTGTTTTGTTTTTTAAACTTTCTTGGTTTCAAGGAACAAGAATTGTATTTCAATTTCTAAACACTATAGTTTATTTAAAAATTTTAGAACTTTATTTTTTAGATCTTATGTGTGTTTACACGTAGGTTGAGACTTTAGGATGCCTAGAACGTGTATATGTATATTTTAACACACTTTCACTATTAAAATGGAACAGTGTTATCATTTTTATTTTATTCGGGGCGAAAAGGATGTGAAATCCGTTACATTGCTTTATCTCTCCACTGTCGGTTAATGAGATAAGTAAAGGTTATAGGTAAAGACCTTTATTTGCACCACGTGTTGAAAAACGATAGTGCTTCCGCAACTCTTTATAAATAGATCATGAAGACCTCATTTATTAATGATTAGGTGATAAATCGTGACTAGACGTTCGCCTTTTGAACAAAAATTACCGCTTTTCTGCTTTATGCATCCGATTTGGTTTTCAGTCAGTTTTCCATCTTCGCTATACCCGAAATGCCCCAAATCAAGGATGAAGTGTTTGTTTACCTCCGACATCATCGTCGGAATAATAAATTACAAGCTTAGAATTTAGCAATTTACAAAATCCGAACGTTAGTTGTTTGTGTTCTTAAGAGGCTCCAAGTGCACGGCATTTTTTTCCTGTTCAACTTGTTTACGTTTCCCTCGCATCTAATAAAAGCGAGGCCGGTCCCCTTAAAATCCCCTAGTGATAAACAGGTGGACGCATGTCATTCCCAAACAGTAACAACGCCAAATTTGGGCCAAAGGACGACAGGATCCAACGCTTCATTTCTTAAGCGAAACAATAGCATGAGTGTTTAACTCTACATTTTATACGCCACTAACCGAATTCAACCAAACTTGATAATTCATTTGATTATTTGCAAAGAAATGTGCGAGTCAACACTTGACACGTCTCAAACTTGCTGCTGGTTAGGATAGAGATGAATTTAGGTCAAGTAAGCCTAATCAAAATTTGACTTTGGTATCTCAAATGAAGTCCTAGTTATAGACCAAAAGAAAATTCAGTCGATTGAACGCCGTAAGATCTTTGAACTTTTTGTAGTAATGATGATACGTTAAATCGTTGACTCAGCATCATTCATTGTTCAATTGCTGTGTGAAAGGTATGCTTATTACCTGTTTATTTTTAACTTCATGAACAACATATCTTTGTCAGTGACTCCTTATCACAACCATGTTTATGTTACCTAGATTGGTTCCAGCGCGTTCTCTTTGTCGCCTCTACCGGATTTGTCATCTACGTGAGGAATCCGGCTTCTTATCAGCATATTCATTAAAAATAATCCCCCGTTATCGAGAGGAACTATTTGTGAGTCTGTTTTGAACAGATAACAACGTATCTAATTAACGAATAACATCCAGGAGGCGTGTACATCGAACCCAACGATCTTATCATTAGCAGGAAGAACCGAAATGCACCAAACTCTACAAATATTTTTATCTTCAAAGCTACACCTAAAACCAAAGTCCATCTGGAAAATAGCGATTAAATTTGAATCACTTTTAATTAATTTACAATATTCAACAGCGTCAAAAAACCTTAACCATTAAGTGGCCATTTGCGAGATAAATCAAGCGGGGATCTATTTTAAAATTGTTACTTTATCCCAATGCCCCCCTCTGGTTAAAAGAGTGAGAACCGTAGGCTTAATGGATTACATCGAGCGCAGTGGTCGAAAGATATTCGACACGATGACAGAGTGCCACAAAAAGATGCCACATGTGCGAAGCTCAGACCGTGTGAAAGAGTTAACTTACGTGACGCCTCCGTAATGGACCGTCTAAGCTTCTGTTTTTGCGTTTTAATTTTTTTTCACCGCCCGAGGAATGTTTACGTTACTTTTGCGCAATGAATAAAACATCGAGAGGATCTCTGGCCCAATTAGTCATGTTTTACGAGCCACTTTTGCGATTACGATCAACGCAGTGGCATCATCTCCGACTAATAAATTCAAAATGGCAGGAATACTCAAAGATTACACTAATAAGATGATGAATAGTTCGCTTTATAGTTCGAAACGAACTACTCTTTCAGTGAGATTTTTTTCTAGAAATTTTACTTTTCATTTTGAAATTCCCACTTTCTAATTTACTAGACATATTGATGTTTTGAGCGAAATTTCAAATTTAATTTAAAGACGAAATTTTAGGAAAGTAAGGGGGACCTTAATCGAATTTAAATCGTAATTTATTAAAGTTAAAATTTAGAAATTCTGGGAATATTTTCTCTAAATTTCGATTTTCTCCAAAATGTCATATAACTAGTGTTGCCAAGCGTTAGGATTTCTCCTGGACTATTCGGTAATTAAGCACAGTGTTCGTATCCGGAATTAAAGGTGGACCGAACACGGATATGTTCTGTAATCTAGAATTAGTTGAGAAATATAATAAAATATTAAACGAGGGCCTTTTTTTGGTCGTGAAAAACTATTTCGCAAGCCCAAGCATGGAAAATGCTATAAAAATATATGGACTGAGGAACCTTTTTTGGCCGCCAAAAGTTATTTCGGAAGTCCAAGTACAAGTACGGAAAGTAAAAATTATATTAACTGAGGACCTCTGGCACCCCTACATATAACTAATTCATTTCCAAACTTCCAACTAACTTATACTTTGTTTTTTACCTTCTTCCCGAAAACTAAAGACTGGCAAGGTGGCAATGTGAATTTTTTGTTGAACTCTTAAATGACCTTTGTGATTTTAGTTAGATCGTACATAACCGTAACATATTTTTTTTAATGTTAAATGCCATTTAACATTCCCACTTTGAACTCTTATTTCCGCGTAATTTTGTGTTAAAAGTCGGATTACGGATTTTTCCCGAAATATACTCTCGTCAAAATTCCCAGTTTAAGCTTAAATTTTTCAAACGTCACTTTAATCTCGAATCTTCGATTTTTTCTATAAAATTTCAGTCTTCGAAATTTCGATGATGAACCAAATATTCGAGTTTTAAAGTTGAAATTTCGAAAATTTTGCGTACAAATATTGAGTGGCGTTTTATTTTCAAATTTGTAACTTTTTTTGAAATTCCTAATTTATGAACTTGCAACTATTACTCTTCTAAAATTTGAAATTTAAATTAGATTTCTAGACCTTTTGGAATACTCTCGGGGATTTCGAAGAAATCGTTAAATGTTCCGAAAATAGATTATCGAAAAAAATAATATTTCGAATTTATTCTTGAATTATCAACTTTTACTTGAAATTTTGTAGTTAATATTACAATTTGGACTTTTTCTGGTAATGTTGCTAAATTTATATTTTAATTTCTCAAGTTTAAACCAGATGGGCACAGCACCCTTTTTCTCAAAATTCCGATTTTACTCCTTCAATATTTATTATTTTTTTTATAAACCATTTCAAATTTTGATTAAAATTTCGACCTTTTTCTAGCAAACTTGATCTCCGATTATCTTGTATAACTTAAGAATGTTACTCGTGTGATGATCAGAGTCACTAATCTTTACGAACATTTTCCATAAAATTACTTATAGAAAAGACATTAGTTTCCAATTATTCTTACTTACATGGTGGCCGAAGGGATTTTGAAATCCAAAAAAGATGCTTGGAAGCTACCCCTGGATGTTTTGTAGATTATTTTTAGATTTTTCTTTTTCTTTTGTTACAGTCCTGCAAAATTTGCAACAAGACATTCGCCAATGTTTACCGTCTTCAGAGGCACATGATAAGCCACGATGAAAGCGCCGTTCTCAGGAAATTTAAATGCACAGAATGCGACAAAGCCTTTAAATTTAAACACCATCTAAAGGTAAATATTTCAGCACGCATCTTTTCCTAAGGAATTTGCAAAATTCTCTTTGCATTGTACAAATCTTTTACTTTATTATCCTCTTTGATTCGTCTTTGATAAAGAGATTTTAATTAGATATGATTTAGCTTGCAGTCGTAACGAATCATTAAGTTATTTACATGTTCCAGAAAACTGAAATTTCTTATTTGTCCTCATAAGCATCTAATATTCAATTAAATTTTAATTTAAAAAAAAATGCGTTATTCTTTCCCTTTTTTTAATTAATTTTGAATTAGTTCGCTTTGTTTTCTTTACTGACAGACTAATTTTCCAATTCCAATCTCTTTTGTATCTATTTTCTCAAGATTTATTAATTATAACCAAAGCAATGTTTTTCTTCTAGGAACACATAAGGATACACAGCGGGGAAAAACCGTTCGAATGCGGCAATTGCGGCAAAAGATTCTCGCATTCCGGCTCGTACTCTAGTCACATGACTTCTAAAAAATGCCTAGTAATGAACTTAAAATTGGGTAGAACGAGGGCCCCGCCCACCACTAGCGCTCTCCTCGACAAAAACACCCAACAGAACCTGCGAACGCTGAAGCGATCGAATGTCAGCCCTTTAAACAACAACATCGCCACCAGCCCTAATCACAACGCTTACCTGCCGATACTTCCTAAGTATTCCGAGGCTGCAGCTGCCTTCCTGCAGTCTTCCCTATCGGCCAATCCGAACATGTCGCCGTTCTACCTGACGCCGCCGACGCTTTTAAACTCCACGCATGCCCTCGGGAGTTATCCCATTCCGTCGCTGGGACAGATACTGGATCAGCTCCAGCAGAGGACGTCGCCGCCGAGGTCCATGGGTGAAGTCGGCGATAAGAGCGACGTAAAGCAAGAGGTTGTGGAGGCGTCACCTAAAGCGGCCGACGTCGGAAAGTCGAACGACTCCAGCTGCGGCGACTTAATCATGGACGAGGAAAATTCGCATAATGGAAAAGATACAGATGGAGGGGATTTGGAGGCAGTGAAGCGAATTCTGGAAACTGTGAACGCGTCGGTGACCAAGCAGTTTCTCCACGCGAATATGCAGAAGTTTTCCTCAGAATCGTCCAATAGCGACTGCCATAGTGTCATATCGGGTCATTCCCCGAATCGCGAATCGATGACATGTAGCGCGTGCAAAAAACTGTTCGAGTCGATTCATCAGATGGAGAATCACGACTGTGAAGGTGAAATGAGCGAAGGTTTAGCCGCCAAGTTAGAGGAGGCAGTCAATACGAAATCCACCGAAGACATTCCAAATGGTAACGTTAGCGGACCCGAGGATCAAGAGTATGAAAAGATAAAAAGCGAGTACGATATGGATTGTGAATCGGTAACGACGACCGATCATCTATCGGAAGACGGCCGAAAAGTTCGTGTAAGATCGTTGATATCCGATGAACAATTGAAGATTTTAAAAGACAATTACGCTCTAAATCCGAGGCCGAAGCGCGAAGAATTAGAGAAAATCGCGTCCATAATTGGTTTCCCAGTTCGCGTGGTGCAAGTTTGGTTTCAAAACACGAGAGCGCGCGACCGTCGCGAAGGTCGCCTAATACAAGTGCCCTACAGTCCCACCGGTCTACCACAACGCTACCCTTCTAACATTGTGCCTTGCAGTCAACCGTTACTGACGCCAATCCCCCAAAGTCACTACATCTCCGAGCAACCACTGGATCTTTCCACGAAAAAATCAGTTTCCAACGAGTCTTCGCCGGTGAGCTCGCCCCCGCGACCGCCGTCGATCAACCAACACTCGGAACACTACGACGAAATCGTCAACTTGAGCCGAAAGTCCAAAAGTCCCATTCCCTACCTCCAGTACCCAAACTATCAAAATTCCAACTCGTCGGAGCCTCATCGCGCGACGCCGTCCCCCATCGACTTCAACAACAGCAGTCGGTTGGCCCAGATTCTCGCCCAACCTTCGCACAAGTTCTCTCTGCCTGGCATGGGGCTGGTACCCATCGATCATTTAATGCACTTCGGGGCGGCGGACCTGCCCAGTCTCTCCCAACTGATCAACAACAAGATTTCGTGTCTTAGTCCGACGACGGAGAGGCGGTGTGACAGCAGAGAAGCCGTCGTCGATGCCATGCAGAACGATGACGATGTCGCCGTAGCGAGGAAGCGGAGCAAGATGTCGCCGTTTTTTCTAAAAACTTTGGGCAGTCCGGTGTTAGGCAACCAAGAGGCGGAAATCGAGGGGCAGTTTATTTGCGATCAATGCGATAAGTCGTTCTCGAAGCAGAGCTCCCTGGCACGCCACAAATACGAACACTCTGGTGAGTACCAATTCATTTATGATCATTGATCACTAAGAAGAACTTTGTCTCTAGTATGTGCGATATACTAAAGTTCAAAGCTCTTCTGTCTTAAATATTTCGTTGTTTTTTACTACTTTAAGCGCTTTTTTGCCATGACAATCTTGTCGTTTTTAGGGTTCCGTATCTTAAAAAGTAGACATTTTTGTCTAAGTCTGCCATAATATTTTTATTCACTATTTGACTACCTAAAAGGGCCTCAAACTCTTTGTGCCCGAGGGCATCTACATATCTAGGATGGCTCTGGAGACGTTGTTGAAGCACAGTTAGGATAATTTCCTAGAGTTTCGGCTCTTACGTCATTTTCTGGAATTTCTGTGCCATTCTAACTTTTCAAATATTACTGACGAGTGATAATTGTTACGAAAAGTAACAATTACTTACTCCTTCTGTTTTTGATTAGAACTTCCATGTATTTTAATTATAAGGACAAAATAAAATCGAAAAAGCGAGAGCGTGTAAAGTAAAGAAAATTTGTTTTCAGGACAGCGTCCGCACAAATGCAACGAATGTCCGAAGGCTTTTAAACACAAGCACCATCTGACAGAACACAAGCGACTCCACAGCGGGGAAAAACCGTTCCAATGTAAGAAATGCCTGAAGAGGTTCTCGCATTCGGGATCGTTCAGTCAACATATGAACCATCGGTTTTCTTACTGCAAGCCGTACAGAGAATAATTAGCAAGGTTTTTTCTAAATATAGAAATTTAGATCGTTACGTTACCAAAGCATTTTGTCATTCTTGCCAATGTATATAGTATTTAGAGATTATATTTGAGGCATCACACGTTATTATTTTATTAATTAGGATTCGGTGCAATTCGTTTCAGTTTTTTTTATGCTTCAACGGGTCGTGGAATTATTTTTATTATTTCAGTCTATGGAGCGTAGTTCGACCAAAACGTACTTCGTCTTCTTTTTAATTTTTTCTTATTCAGTTCAAACTTATATGTACATAAGTATCTGGTACCTGTATTACAATACTCACGAAAAGTATACAGTATGTAGTGCCAGAAAATCCACCGTCTTCCACCGCAAATGGATGCAGTGGTTTCGATGCAGGCGTGGGCACAAAAGCAATCTTCTACTCATTAGTCATTTGGTGCAATTTTTTTTTCGGAAGTTACCTTTTTTTAGTCGCGTGATTAAGTTACCAAATCGTCCGATTTTGTACCGAAATAGTCCCCAATAGCGCACTAGGTTAAAAAATATGATCGCTGAAAGAGCCTGAATTGTAAAAGTAGGTTGATTTGTCCCAATTTAAGAGTGCTTTATAAAAAAATGTTGCTCTTAAGGTAAATAAGTTTTATGTAAAGAGTTCGAATTTACCCGTGGAGCAGGTGCAGTGCCCAGACTTAAATAATTTACTAAATATTTTAATTTTGAAATTTCTGTATTTTCCGAAAGTCTGACTTGAAAAGTCTAAAAGATACGATTCAGAATTTTGAGATTAAAGTTTAGGTCAGTGTAAGATGCGTAATATTTTTATAAGTTTTTCGTATACATTTATCGAATAAACCAAAATAAGTTACAGCCTTATGGTTACATAACCTTTAAGTAAATGTCTATTTTTATAACTTTAACTAATTATTTTACGGAAAATTATTATTGCGGTGCATAGCTTATGGCTGTAGCAATTTATAATTATCAATTAGATTAAAAGTAAACATAAATTTGACCAAAATAGATATTTTAAGGTAACTTTATTGCATTTTTATGAGACTTACTTTGGTTTCGGTTTCGGTCAAAAATAGATCGAAACTTCGGCCTAACCGACTCTTCAAATTTCGGTTTTAAAAGTCAAAGTTTTTTTTTTATTTATTTTTTCTCAGATTTTGTGGAAAACATGAAATTTATGAAACGAATTTCAGGTTGAACCCAAAATTTCTATTTTGAAGTTAAAGTTTAAAAAAAAATCATTTTCTAATTTTAACGAGAACTTTCACAAAAAAAAGTCCAAATTTGAAGAAAGGATTTATAATCAAAGTATTCTCCTATTTTCAAGTTAAAAAGTTAATCACGGAATTTGGAGAAAATTACAAAGGCGCAGAAAGGACATTAATTAAAATAAAAAACTTATTTTTAGAATTTTCGACTTTTTTCTCGAAATTTTGATTTTAATCTCAAAATTTCGACTTGTTTCTCGAAATTTCAACTTTTTTCTCGAAATTTTGACTTTTTTCTCGAAATTTCGACTTTAATCTCGAATTTCGACTTTAATCTCGAAATTTTGACTTTTTCTCGAAATATCGGCTTTAATCTCGAAATTTCTGTACTCTATTATTAAGTTAGACAGATGATAGTTGCGTCCCACCACACCCTTTTTCCATCAATTTGACAGTTGACAGTAGGGCACATTCAGTACTTTCCATTTTTAATTACCAAAATGTCGACTTTTTTCTCAAAATTTCGAGATTAAAGTCGAAATTTCAAGATTAAAGTCGAAATTTCGAGAAAAAAGTCGAAATTTAGAGAGAAAAATCGAAAATTGGAGATTAAAGTCGAAATTTCGAGAAAAAAGTCGACATTTCGAGATTAAAGTTAAGTTATTTAAAAGGACTGAATTTGAAAACAAAATTTCTTGGAAAAGTAGACATTTTGAATTTAAATCACAATTTAAAAAAAAGGAAACATTATTTAAAAAAAATAGACACCTTAGGTTAAGGTCGAAATTTTAAAAACCCGAATAAACATTTCTAGAAGAATGTTTTGAATTGAAATTTTAGAGAAAAAATAAAAATTACAAGTTTAAACTCAGAATTTTCAAAAGAAGCTCAACATTTCGAAAAATAACTCATAATTTATCTACATAATTAAAAAAAATTTAAAAGTCCGAGTTTGTTCTTAAATTTTATCACTAAACTATTTTGGAGATTTTCAGTTTTTTCTTTTAAAATTTTACCTTTTATCTTAAAACTTTGAATTTTGGAGATAACTCCGGATTTCGAGAAAAAGTTCACATTTTGGGAAAAATTCAAAATTTTTAAAAATAAAATTAAAGTTTTACTACGCAACTTTGAGAATAAGAAAAGAAATTGACATTTCAAGAGATTAAAGTCTAAATTTGGACAAAAATTGTTCTTATAAATTAAATTTTTCGTTAAAATTTTTTTTTACTCAAAAAGGCTTTTTTCCGAAAGTTACTATTAAAACTTTAATTAAAAAACAAGATTTCAAGATGAAACTTCCAGAGTGAAAACGGTCAATAAATCGTAGAAAATCGAGAAACTTGTGTAAAATTTTAATCACAAAATGTTGACTTTAAACTTAAATATTAAAATATTTTCTTCAAATTTGACTTGAAACTTTCTTTGATTGTAATTTTAAGAATTCCGAAATGATTACTGGTTTGCCATAATTTTAAAGTCATATGCTCGACTTCCTGTTTTTGAAAATTTGAATTTGATTTCTGAAATTCGACTTTTTTGAAGTGTTTTTTATTTAATCTCGAAATTTTCAATTGTTCGTTCAAAACTAACTAACCTAACTTATAAAAATGATTGACCTATAATATGTCGAATGGTTTACTAGGCAAGCTAAAGTGTTCTGTAGCATATCGAAATTTTTGTATTTTCAAGCTTTTTTTCTATTCGGACGACTATTTATCCGAAAATCTAAAAGTTTTTTTTTTAATTTGGAATCTCGAAAGGTCCAGGTTTTTTTTTCAATGTTCGATGGTTTACTCAAAACTTTTAAAATGTTAGCGATTTTTGTGTCGAAATTTGATTTTGACGTCTAAGATTTTTTTAGAAATTTCGAGTTGAAACCGTCAAATCAGAGATATTTTTCAAATTTGGAGTTTTCTCGAATTTGGACTTTTTCAAAATTCCTCGTTTAAACAGAACATTTGTTTAAAAGTTCATCATTAAACTTTCATTTTTCCTTCCCACCTTTGGAGTGTCGCCTCAAGATTCCAATTGTAAACTTAAAATTTGGATACTGAAATTAAAATTTTAATTTTTGCTCGAAATATCAACTTTCATTTTGAAATTTTAATTTTTCATTGCGTCATTTCTAGAAATTTGTTTACATGTTTTGAATTACTTCTCTCAATTTCGATTTCATTCTTATTTGAACTGGACGGAAATTTTTATCTTTTTTTCTCAAATTTCGATTTTAAATTTCCATTTTTTTACTCAAGGGACTAAGTTAAGGTTTCGGTTCAAAATTTTAATTATAAATTCAAAATATCAAGTTTCAACTTGCAATTTTTAATGTTTTCTAGCATTTCGATTTAAAAGATTTTCCTCAAAATTTTGCGAGTAGAATTTTTTCAAATTTCAGCTTAATCTTGATATTTAGGTTTCTTTCTGAAAATGTGTAATCTAAGTGCAAATGTTTATAATTTTCTGGTTTCTGAATGTTTTTTTATTCCCCGGTGTTAATTTTGAAATGTCTAATTTTATTTGTAAATTTAGAGCGTTTTTTTTAACTGAATCTCGAAATGTCCACTTTTTCTTTTTATAGGGACAAGAACAAAACTTGAAAAGAAAGCTTAAAAGTAGAAATTTTGAAAAGAAAAAACTGGAGATTAATACAAATGTCTAGAAAAAGTTTGGTCACAAAAAATTAACATCGCTCCGAATTTCAAGAAACAATTCAAAACCTCAAAAGAAACTGGAAATTTAACCACATAATAGTAATAATAATAACAATAATAATAATAATTTCGGTTTTAAACTAGAAATATCAAGTTCAAAAATTACCACATCAGATAAAAACACTCAGGGACCTAATAGATTACTATTGGTATTATTTGATCAAATATAAAAAACACGTCACGTTAATATTTCATTTCGAAAGCACTTTTTTTTAATTTTGTCCTAATACAGTAATATCCGCTTATAACGACGAATTTGTAAAGCTACAGGACAGTTGCAGTATACTATTATTATTTATCGTTTAATACAAAATTGGCTTATAACAGACCAATTGAATTTCGTGATAAGCGGACATAACTGTCTATTTGTATTGGTATTACAGAAGCCGCAATTTCGATTTTTTACTTTATTTAACCTAGTGTGCTATCATATTTAGAAGGGTCCCCCTTATTTTCTTCCAAAATCGCATTTTATAACCAAATTATAATTTATAAGCGCGTAGAATTATTAAAATATTGTGATGATCGATATTATTATTTTTTTTCTATAAGTAAGACAAATATGTGTATGATATATGTATATATTTAGTTTTTGTTGCAAGTGCCAAGTACCAACGAATGCAAAAGCCTTTTTGTACAATGTATTTCTTCGGTTTCTCGACATCGAAATTTGTAAATAAGATTTATTAAGCAGAAAACCACGCCGGTGGCCGAAAGTGTGATCCAACTTCAATCTCGATTTTATAAGTTTTTCTCGCAATTTACCTTAAAAAACTAAATTGGTAAACACTTGTCCGAAGCCAAGAACCTCGAAGCCGATGGCGCCATCTTCCAAATTTTAAAGCAAGTACACTGTTTGTGGTTATGTCGTCTCCTAACAAAGGAACCCATTTAACAATAACTAAATGCACTTTTTATGACAACCGCAATTCATTACGCCCAAGGTAAAGGCGTAAAAGTAGAAAACTTCATAACGTAGTTTTTTCTTGGCTGTTTACTCACGGTTTTTAAATTCCAACTTTTGAAACTTTTTTTAATTCTCAGCTTTGATATTTTACTTGACCCGTAAACGGACAGGGCAGAAAAATGATAAGTGCAAGGATATGGACGCATCGAATTTCTCAGAAGGTAGATAGCGGCTGTCCGCCTTTTAAAATTCTGATTGGTTAGAGGAGCTGCTTATTTTGGCAGTTAAGCTATTCGAAATTTAGCGCTCTTATGAATTCGGCTTCTACAAACGAAAATCTTTGAGACTAAAATAGTAAAGAATGGGGGATTCTTTCGGCCCCGTTCGGGTTGGTTTTTGTAAATACTATATTTGTGACTTGCCTTTGGTTCATAAACAGTACAATATGTGGCATATTTGAAGGCCACTGCATTTGAGGTGTTACATGACAATACGTAGTGCTGATAGTCTCAACAATACAATGAACAAATGGTGCCAACATTCACTCACTAAATTTTATAAGGATTTAATTAGGATATTTAATACTCTAAGACAACGGTGATTTAGTTAACCAATATATTTTAGAATACTTTAATATAAATCATTCCAAATTATGTACCTAATATATTATTTCCAGTATATAAGGTTTGTTGACAATAATGTAGCCAGTTTAATATAAAACTAGTACCGCTAATGTTATGGAAAAATATAAAGTAGCATTTATTAAAATAAATTCAAGGTATGTGAGACAGTTTTTTGAAATACTATATAAACAATATATTATATGATATTAAAAGTCATAAATTTTAATAATTACTTAAGATGCTCTATAAATTCTGTGTATAGTTATTCTGTAAATATCAATGTTTTTCTTCCTCTATAACGCTCTCTATGATATGCGAGATTTTTATATTCATTTTTATTTACTTATTTTTTACTACGTTTTATATTTCTTTCTTTTTTGTATAAAAAAATTGTTTTTCTTTTCTGTTAACATTGTGAAAATACAATGGCTAGTATAACCAAAGATCTGTAATATATTTAGCCATTAGTTTACGTTTACTATTATTTGTTTTAAATTTATTTTCTAACAATAGTTTATATTACTATATTTTTTTATATAAATAGATGAATTTGTAAAAAACGACGATGTATGTGTAACGTTTATTTTGAAAGTTGGAAATGTATTTTAATCGATACAAATAAAATTTAAAACTGAGAATACCTTGTTTCCCTTTCACCTGGCATCCTTTATGGCAATCTTTTAAAATAAGGGAACAAACCTTAAAACTTCAATAGCAAGTTTCGAAATAAGGTCACAATTTTCGAGATTTAAGCCTTTGCTTATAACAAAACTATTATCTAATTTCGAGAAACAATACTGTAACGAAATGTAAATTATGGAATTTAGTATGTAAGAAAATTTTCTAGAAAGATCTGATAAGGGGAAAGCGGCCACGATAACGAAGCAAACTGTAGATAAGCGTTCCAAAAATTTCGGCAAACGATAAGCCTTATCTGCAGGATTTTTCTAGAATCCGGGAGCCAAAACTATATAAGGCGGTCGCCATTCCCTCGAAGGAATCAGTCAGTTAGACAGTATAGTTAGTGAGTTAGCAGTTAGAAGTCAATTATTCAGTTGTAATGTTCGGAGTTTGGTTTGGAAATAAAGTGGAGTATTATTCAGGCAAGTTTTTAGTAATCAATTCGAACCGATAAGCCCGTAACAATACTATACATTTCGAAATCACCATATAGCTCTTATCACGAAAGTTGAATTCTATCTAGGTCATCAGCATCTGCATTTTTATGACATAATAAGCAAGGTGCTGCACTTTTCATATATAATGTGATAAAACCATCTTTACAAAATGCCCGGTAACAGATTAAATGAAGACTCTAAAATATTGATAGTGAAGTTACTGAATAATTATTTCGAGCAGCAAAGAGAAAGCTCCCATGACGATAGTGTAGATTATAAATAGTGAGAAGCAGTGGCAAGATATTATAGTAAACAACTTCGTTTGTTGTAAGCCTAGAGATTTTCTGAAATTATTATTAAAGAAATTGTGGTGTAGAAATACCCTTCTAGATTAATTGTTCTCCAAAGAGACAATCTGGGAAACCATCTTGCGCACACGGCTTACAGAGAAATGGATAAATAAAAAAAAGTAAGAAGACTACGAAAATGAATGAAACAAAACTATTCAAGAGGAATTTGAAAAGTCGGTAAAATGAAAAAAAAAACAGAATTAGAATTATTAGGTATTTTAAATTTTTGCTAGCAATTTTCTCATGGTAATGTTTCATTTTTAGTTGATTAGGACATTCAGTATACAACATACTTTGGAACCAAGTATTAATCTTGAAGTTTGGTGTTCGTTATCAGTGTATTGCTCCTTCTTGCAGAAACTATCATTCCGAGAGAAGGTTGGAAAAGAAGTTTAAAACCAATATAAATTGCTTAATGAGGTACAAAAAGGCTAAATCTTGTGATACCTATAATGTCTGTCCATAGCAGATAGCAGATGATATAATTATTGTGGAAACAGTGTAAGTTTTCTGAAAGGAGAAAAAACTTTTTTCTGTTCTCTTTTTTTCAGGCAATTACAAAGGTTAGGACCAGTCTCTGCTTAGGACTATAAAACGTTTCCCCTATTGAAGCAACAAAAAACCACGACAAAGACTGATGTTATCTAAATTTTCTACTAGCATTGCTGACTTCTATGGTATACATTTAAGAATTTGCAGTTTCCAAAGCGTCAAGCAGTCCTGAATATATCGTTAAACAGGGCACACAAATAATCACTTTCTTAATAGCAGCGTAATTAGAGAATTTAGCATTTCTTGTGCTTTTGGGTATTAATACAAGGAACATTACAATGATTCTGAGAAATGGTCTAAGAAAGGGATAAGAACATCTCCTAGTGAAAAGAAAATGTAACATATGTTATGTTTTGTCTAAGTAATAATAAATTAATAAAATTTTCTTATGATTTATAACTAAAGTAAAATTTGCAATAACAGCATCATCAAGTTTTTTTTTTCAAAAACAAAATGTAAAAGAATCCACATTCTCTTTAGTTTCGAAATGCAATAATAAATCTTTTTCTCATACAGCATGTACAAATATATAAAAGATAATATGCTACAAGAAGAGTTTTTTACATATAAAAGGTAAACTGTAATCCAAAGTCCATCCTTCCTCCTCTTTAAATGGCTTTAGTTTCATATTTGCTAGCTTTGCTAATTGGAAAAACCCCTTAACGAAACGCCAATGGATTACTCTCCAATGTGACCTTGAAATGATTGATTCTGAAAATACATTTATGACTCAACTTTCGCGATAAGAACTATAGCAATTTCTAAAAAAATATAAAAGTCTCAAAATTTTGTATTTTAAAATTCAATATTTATAATAATGATACTTATGAAAGTTTCGGAAGCAGTGAAAATTCAAATTATAAAAAAAGTACAATTTTATTTCGAAGTGGGGAGAAATTCAAAGTTTCGTAACTGAAATCGTAATTTGCATAATAAATCTAAAATTCAATCCATAGAACCTTTTAACCTAAAATTTGAAGTTTACACTTTCAATCTCACAATTCGCACTTTTTCGAAAAAAAATGTATGGTCGAAACTTCAATCTAAATTGAAATTTTAATTTTCCACTACAAATTTTCTAAGCAGTTCCGATATTTCAACATTTTTCTCACGTTAACACTGTCCATTTTTACTTTTTTGCTGAAACTTGAGCTGTGAACTCAGTTTTTCAATTTTATTTTTTTCAGATTTTTAAAATCCAAGTGTAAAGGATTCCAATGTGTGAAAAACATTATTTTTCATAAGCCCTAGTTTACAGAATATTACAATTTGTGCTAAAACTAACGAGATGGCATTTTAAAATTAGCGCTAGTAACCTTCAAAATGACTACGAAAGTCGCTGAAAACCTCAAACACGGTTTCGCGACCGTCGCCTCTGAATAGTACTCTGCGGTAATAGTGCAATTCAGAGAACTCTAGCGGAGGATCGTCGCATTACGCGCCGCGCTACATTACTGTTAACGCTAATTACATGCTGAATATTTATTTGAAGTAACAAAAGAGATTTAAATTACATCACTTCAATCATATATTTAACGTCCAGCAACCTAAAATTTTAATATCTAATGGCTATATGTTCTGTGGGCTAAGCAACCTCACCACATTAGTAGATACTAGCGGACTCTGATGGCGATTAGCAGCAGTGATTACCCATTTCTTCTCTGATTATGAACATAAATTTTATTTGTAGCCTGCAAGCCTGCAGTAAAACATCTGATTTATTTCAATCTCATAACTACATACTATTATATCCAACTGCGAATACACTGAAATATTTAATGGCTCAAAAATATTAGTAGATGCAGACATACTCTAGCGACCAATAGCAGTATTATAAGTCATATAGGTCCTGCAAACATAATAATTCGTCGTTTAGAATTAAAATTTTACCAATATATTTAATTGTGTCGTATTAGGCGTATGTTAAGTATATTTAGTTTGTAACAACTAAATATTAAAATATTTAACTAACAAAATTACAGGGAGCTTTCAGGCTCTGGCGACGAATAGGTGCAGTAAGCTATCCATATGCGGAACATATTTTTAATTTATTATCAAAAAGTAATTGAATTATTTTGGTTCTATCATCATAAGTCATAAATTTTTCAATAACAAACAATTTAGTGAATATGCAAATGATTAGATAATTCCCAATTTGGCAAAATTTTAGAGTACTCTAGCGGCGAATAGCGAAGCTATAGCAGTAAGGATCCACAATTTCCTTAGAACTGCATGCGTAATTCGCATTTAAAATTAAAACTGTTTTAATTTATTTGTATTGCATCAAATTAAACTTATACTGAGCTTACAAGATTATATATTTAAGTATTTAATTTAAAAACATATGGAGAATACTAGCGAGCTCTGTTGACCGGTAGCAGCAACGGCATCTCGCTGAAACATTTCCGTTACAAGTTGCAACTATAGTTTAGTACTTGCAATTAGATAGTGCTTAATTTATTTAAATTTAAATTTTCTGCACTTAGCAAGGCTATTGCAAACAAATATTTAATAATGATTTATAGAAAGCATTATTACTGGATAGAGCACTCTAGTAGTAAATGGAAACATTACGCACGGCGTGTGTAAAATCCTCTATGCGTAAAATGTATAGCAATGTTCCAGGTGAATCTACTGCTATAGCTTCGCTATTCGCCGCTAGAGTACTCTGAAATTTTGCTAAATTGGGAATTATGTAATCATTTGCATTCCAGAGGATGGACTTATTAATAAAAACAAGTAAAAACGACAGTTCTAATTATAAACACGCGGGACTTACGATGAATAGAAAATTAAGTTTCTTTTGTTTGACAACTAAACACGTTTTTTTTTTGTTTTTTGTTTGTTTTTAGATTCATGATGTTTTCTTTGGAAGAGACCTATTGCTTGTAGAAATTTTTTTGGTATTGTGAAATTCATTTCATTCAATTTGTGTGGTAGAGCTTTAATGCAAAATGAGTCGTATATTATCATGTGTAATGCATAAGCGTTTCTTTCTAAAATTGTTGGTGCGACAATCCAAAATGGACGTATTTAATTTGCAAAACAAGCAAGAACACAAGAACAGCTGATGATTACACTCTTAGTTTTCGAAAATTTTCGGTGCAAATTTTTTAGGATGTCAGATCCTTATTTTACCCTTCACGACATATCCCCTTTTTGCAGCACCCGATCTTCTTCCAAAAATATATCTACCAACTTTCCCATGCGATTTATCTAATTGAGAGCTTTTCCTTTTCAAGGCTCACATCTTTTTATACTTACAACTTTATTAATTTATTCCTTTTTACAACGTCAACAAAAAGTATTTTTTATTCCTGGTGGGTTCTCAGTATTTTCTTTTAATTTTTCGTCAGTAACCTCACCAAATATAGCTTTTTTATCTAGTTAAGGCATTTTCGGCCATTTACAGAAGTTTTTTCTCTGGAGTAGTATAGCTCTTTACTTCTGGATATACGATAAATTTTTTGTCTACAGTCTACAGGCGTTTAGCTTTGCCTTAAAAAATGATATTGTAGCATTCTTTTTTAGAATTTCAGATATTTCAGGCTTTTCCCTTTCTCTTCTGCTTTCTTCCATTTGCGTCATTCTTCTTATGGATTGTTGAGTTAGACCATTTATAGATGATATTTTTGAAAACGAAGAAGCAGTTTCTGTCATACAATAATTGACTCTTATTGATTCTGCTCTCTGTTTTCTTCTGTATTCTCTCTTAGTCTTTAGCCAAAGTTTTCGTATTTTCTTTCGTTCTCGAGGCGTCCTATTGAAAATTAGCTTTCTTTGGTCCTTTTCCTTTATTCTTAAATATATAAATCTCTCTTTTTCCTTTTGCTCTGCAAGCTTAATCGGATCACCTTTCAAGCGTTGGCAATGAGCTCTTTCTATCCCTCTTTTTTTTGTGTAATTGTTACTCTCTGCTGAGTTTTGATTTTTTCGGTGTCATTTTTCTGTATGATACCAACTACTGGAAGTAAATTAAGTTTATATTGTAAAAGATTACAAGATATCGTCTTAGTTGTTATCAAATCACGTATAGAAAAAAAAATTGTCTCCTTAAAGTTGGTCCGTCCCCTGTCATATTTTTTTTCCAGGAGACGAACAATTTTAAGGTTATACATAAAAAATGTTTTCTTATATTTATTAGATACTTTGATCTTGGATAATTAGTTTTATATTCGTAATCGTATCGTGCACTAAATAAAATAAAATTATTCCCGTTATTACCTGAAATAACACTTGATGGGGGACGGACAATTTGACTGGACAGTCCACATTTTTGCCGATTCTACTCACAATTTAGACAAAACAGAATGGCTGTTTTCGGTGTAATTTTCATTTAAAGTTAACAAAAGGCTAACCAATCCATATAACTGACAGTTCATCATATGGTATTTATGTAAAAATTCATATTGCTTAAATTAATAAGTCGAAAACTAATAACGCAAGTTTGTGTTTTTTTGTTTCAAATCGAATGAAGTATTTTATTTTAAATAAACCAATTAAAATTTACTACAACTATGAAAATGTGTTAAAAAAATTGAACATGTAAAAATTTGTTATAGTTTTTTCATATGTGAGCTTCGAACTTGAAATTTTGCGATGATAAGCCAGGGGACGGAGATTTTGATTGTTTATTATTTATTCAAAATAATTAATTTGACATATTATACGTTGTCTTCATGATAAAACCAATTAGTTTTAGTACTTTGGTAAATAATATGGCCACGCTAAGCATTTTTAATGGCCTGAAAAAAGCACAAATGCCGAAAATTATAATTTTTTGGAGAACTACCTAAAACATGTTATGCAGTTAGCCCAGTCAAATTATTCACATTACTTTGCAAAAGGTGGGGTAATTCAGATTTTTTTTTCTTTTTTTATGTTGCTAGGTGTAAGGTAGGGATGAAGAGACCACTTTTTCGACATTGAAAATCATAATGCTTAACATGCAATGCTAAACTTTTTTTATAAAGCAATCTAGCGCAGCAATTCCAAAGAGCATTCAGTTTACTACAACTTTTGTCAATAACGTTTTTTTTTTTCCAAATCAAGCGAGGTATAAATTCTTCAAACGAAAAAAAAAAACACTTTTATAACTTGTAGAATGGTAATGAAAACATTAATACGGGAAGGTTTTCTTACTGACTGTTAAAATAAAATATATTTTTTGTTAATAATTACCACTCCAAGATTAAATTTTTAACCTTTCATTCATTTAAACTGTCTAGAGGTGGAAAAGTCTTCCTGTACTCTGCTGGAAGGTTCAGATGTATCGTTCTTCATTATCAGTGTTAAACACTCCCGGGACCTTAGCACAAGACTGTCCACAGAAGTGTTCGTAGATTAGAGAACACTTCGACTCTGATTTTCTGCTGCTGTAAGATCTGCCGCAGCCTTTTTTTACAGATGCCTGAAATTACATTGACTAATGAACTGGATTCTTTAAGGTTGTAACGGGAGTTAGGTCTTGACTGCTACGTTTCCATTTTCCATCTCCATTCCACAGGATCTTCAGCAACCCCCAACCGCATTTGAATTTGATAAGTCTGGAATGAATGGTGGTTGACTGTAATTGTACTAAGCTCAATTTATTCTTAAGAGGCACTTGTGTTAACCTAAATCATCGAGTGTTTAAATACCTATATCACATCGATATACGATATACCTACAAAGAAACTTTCTCCAGCCTCAACTATTTTCGCAAGGAATTGTGTCAGCCTGTGTAAAAACTGAAACATTTTTAAGTTTGGATACCTCTTAAGCACAGAGCACATACATTTATTGTGACATCAATGTCTTTTAGCATTCTTGGTAGTTTTTTTTACAGCATTTGTGGGGTATCCATCAAACATTATTAAAATATTGTCTTGATAAGGATTTCCAACGATGTGAAAGCAGCACAGAATGTTGACTTTTTTCCGGAAAAAATGAAATGAATTGGACCATGTTTGGTACAATTTTAAAAGAATGACTTTTTTCAAAGTTCTATAACTCAGGTGAAATTAAGATTAGAAAAAAAACGTTGCATACCAAATTATAGATCATTTCGTTTTTTTTCCTTATTGGTGATAAATCAGTCCAAACAAGTAACCTTTTCAAAACTCTATTCTATGGATTGGAGACAAAGTTGATAAAAGTATCTCAATTTTGTTACACATGCACGGGTTATCAAAAGACGATTCAAGTGAAAGTAGTTGTACAGGGATATTGAAATAAAAACCGTTATAGATTATTTTTGTATTAAATATAAATAGCTGTTAATAGTACAAGTGTTGCTTTTAATAAATTATTAGTTACGTTTCAGTTTACATGACTAATTCTTTGATTGACCAAAGAATAAATACACAAGAAGGCCGTTATTTTAAAGGTATACATATGATATAATCAAATCAAAACGTTCTAAAATAAAAATATACATTTCAAGTAATAAAACGCTAAGACTGTAAATCACGGGTCTAAAAACGGTTGAACATAATGACTTTATCCTTTAGGAATGACTACACTATTATAAAAAAAATTAAAATATAATTAAATAAAGCACAATCTAGATGGAACATAAAACGCTAAATATACGGTTCAGACCAGTACCTAATGGTGGTATTGCAGTTCTTCTCGAAGATATTATAGGACTTAGTTTTGGATCTTAATTTAACATCCTTTGGTTTTAGCATACTCTTGTGGTTACTGATCAATCTCGACGGCGTCAAAATCGACTTGGAACTTAAACCAGTGCACTCCAGAAAATGTTCGTAGCTCCTCTCTTCATTCTTATTTTTGTCCGACCCCGGAAGGTTCCCCTTCTGCAACTGTTGCTTCATGAACAGCTCCAACGAGCTTCGATTCAAATTCGGCACCATTAGATCGTCCATCGCTCTGACGATTTCCACATGGGTAATTGGTGCCTTTTCTTCTGACTTATCGTCTTCCAGAATATCGCTAGATACCGTGTATTCTTCGATTTCACAATCGTCCAGTTTGAATTCTTCGAAATTCTGACTTAGGTCGAAGTGGTCGATGGGTTTCTGTTTATCTGTGTTTTGATTAGCTTCAAAACTAGAAAACAGCCGGTTGGGTTTTCGTTTTTCGTCTTTTTTGTTTAATTCGTTTAGAATTTGTTTGTTGTTGAAATCTGTGATGAGGGTGGAGACCGAGGAGCCAATGGGTAAGGGTTTGCGCGCTTGCTGACTAGTTTTGGTCTTGAGGATCTGTGTATTGTTCTTGATGTAGTTATCTTGTGTTATTCTATCATCGGGTTTGACATCATCCTCGGGGATGATGATTTCAGATACTTGGGGTAACTTTGGGATCTCGGGTTCACTCTTCTTGGGGTATTTGTTGCTTATATCTGTCTGCTTGGCGACTTGGATATTAATTTTTTCAACGCATTTTTTGACTAAACTTTGAGAGTTGTCAGAGCTAATTTTAGAGCCACTACTCTTCTCTAGCTTAGTAAGAACGTCTAATGAATTAGGAGGGTTAATTTCAGCCACTGTGCTGATTTTTCTGAAGGATACGCTCTTTTTGGTCGTAGGGAGATTAAGTTCGGAGATAGAACAGTAATCTGGTTCGGAATCCAAGCTACTTTTTTCGCTGGGTGTCGACTTAGGCCTTGGCATTTTGTACTTGGACACTAAGTTGGCGGGTTTTGGGGGTAAAGCTGGAGGTATCCTTTGGATTTTCGTCTTTCTGATACTCTTACTTCCCTCTTCATGTTCTGGTTTCGGGTCCATGTCGATGTAGAGGTGATTCTCTCGCTTCTCTTGTTGGCTGTCGTCGTTTTTATTAGTAGAATCGCAAAAAGTTTCGTTGCATTTACTCAGGATTTGCTCATAGTCGTTGCTGTAGATACTTTGAGGTGTTTCATAGAAATTCGGGGCCCTCTGAATCGGAGTTTCGTAGTAACTCACTTTATCTTCGGAGTTTTGATCCAAGTTATTCTCAATTGAATAATTCTCTGGTTGTTTTGCATCTTCTTCATCGCTGAATTTCACTCTTTTATTTTTCAAACATTTTCGTTCCACCGTTGGGGTTTTTGGGGGTGAATTGAGGTCATTAATGTTATGTAAAAGTATCTGATTCATGCACTCTAAGACCGGATTATTCCTATAGACATTCCTTTGATCTTCATCTTCTGGATCACTAGCGCTGGCATACCATTTATCGTTGCTTTCATTATCCCCTTCGAAGACAGGAATAGAATCAGAAATTTTTGACATTTTAGACTCTTCATCCGCTTTGTTTTCGCTTACTTCATCCTCTCGATGGGAAATATTCCTGTTGATGACCGTGGTGTTACTCTCCGAATACGAAATGACAGAAGTATCGTTGTCCTGATCAAATTTAGGGCCGTTATTATGCGTCTCTTCCTCCAGGATATTTTCAATTCGTTCCGAAACGACGCTAATTTTGTCATTTAAACTCTCAGTGGGTAAAGAGTCAAAATTATCATAATCATTACTCGTATTGTCATCGTTAGAACAAGGACTATCATTTCTTATCTTTAGAACCTCAAAGTAGGACCCCACGCTCTTCCTATGCAAAATTTTTCTCGATCGCCTCCCCAAAGAATCCTTTCCTTTATTTTTAACGTAAATCCTCTTGGTTTCCCCTTCACTTTTGACATTATCGTCGGCGTTATCAAAGTTCTTCTCTGAACCAGACAAAGTGGCGTAATATGTTTCGCTGCTGCTATCCAAGGATTCAAAATTCGAATCCTGATAATCAGTCACGACGTACTCGGAACTGCTATCCAGGCTCTCCGTGTTGGGACTCGTCCGAAAAACTGGTTGCACTTCTTACAGTACTGACTTGACATCAACGTCTTGATGTCGTTCCTCTGCTTCTTTATAATGTAATCTTTCTCAGCCAGTTGGTGGGTGATAAACTTCTGCTCCTGTCGCAACCTTGCTTCGAATATCAACAGAGCTCTCAACACTTTTGCCAGCTGGTCATCCCTCAGATTCTTTTCATTTTGGTACTCTAGCTCTTTTTGTTGTAAACGCCTGGTATATTCGGCCACCAACTGTTGACACCTTTTGGTTTGCTTCTTGAGAGCTTTCTGAACGATTTGCAACTCGTCCCTGGCGCTCTTCAGTTCGGCCTCGCAGTCGCCCCCCTGAAAACAAAAAGAAGACATGATCAATTTATGTATTACAATTGCCGTAAGCTAAATGAAAATCTAGATGCTAGATTTTTGTACTCAAATATGAACTATAGCTACAATAGCGTCTCCGAAAAACGTGTTTATTTGTAAAATTCTCAGCTTTGCTTCTGAATCATTACGTACGATGCTCAAGGGTGAAACGCGTGTTTTTAAATAATGATTCACAGAAATTGTTTGTAAATAAGTTTAATTGGCTTTTAAACGATCCTATCTTTATGGCTCGGCGTTAAGTGGACTTTCAAACTCTTTAAATGGGAAGTATTGATGTGATATCGAACGAAGTGAGAAAAGATTTTCGTTAAGGCGGTTATCAGATTAGCTAAGAGCTTGTCATCGATTTATCTTTTGCATTGTGTCATATAATAATGTCATAAGAGTGTCAAGCTTTTGGATGTGTTTAAAAATAAATTTATGCAGTAATCTTCTTAATTTCATCCTACAATCGACGTTTACAGTAATTTCCCAACCAATTCCAATTTGAAATAATCGCAATCAATACTTTGTTGAAAAGTCTGTGATATTTTTTTCATAAGTTTTGTGGAGTGGTTTTAATTATACAGGACTGCATACTGTACTCTAGGTTGCATTTTACTTGCATACAACACTTGTTGGAGTTGTCTACAGTTTCTCTGTGGACCAATAGTTACTTAAAAGTCGCACGAAGGACATCTGTTGATTCTATTGGAACGTTTGTCAGCTTTCAAATTGAATATAGCAAACTGACGAAACCTAATAAGGTAGAAACCGGTATTTGGTTTCTAAGCTATGATTCTGACAAATTTTGAAGCGTACCGGTCTGTGCATTAAAAGTTAGTCTTCTGGGACTTTCCTAGAGAGCAATCTCTTTGCTAAGCGTTTGTGGTTCAATTGCGGGTAGTTTGACTACCTACGATCTACTATACACACTTAGAGTGTTGAATCCTGTAGTCTAGGTTGCATTCTACTTGCATACAGGGTGTTACAAATTCATAGGTCAAGCTGTTAACCACATATTCTTCGTGCTACATTAATAAGACTTTTCTTATGCCACTTTTTATTGCGGGCCCTCATTTCATATCTATTTAGGATTTGGCACATTCGAAAAATTAGTAATTTTAAATTCAATTGAATTGAAACGTTGTTTGTTAACTTGTAATTTGGCCTGAATAAGATAAGCACTGGTTTACTCTATGAAAAAGTGATTAAAATTAAATCGCTAACCCGTTTTAACGTACCTCTAAGGCAGGCAGCAACAAATAAAGCAAATATCTTTTTTAAGTGAAGGTAATTGTAATTATGCCAATTAATTGTCGAGACCATTAGATTAATGAGTATTACTGACTTATTACTGACCATATATGCACCAAATATTGAACACCTGTCAAAGATTATAATTAATAGAAATTGGCAATTATTATGCAAATGCTCCTTCATTAATCGTGAAAATAGGACAAATTATATTATAAGAGTATACTTCGATTGCAGCTAGATACGACTGAATATAAATGCACCTGCAAAATTTTAATAAAAATTTAATTAGCCAATGTCTATGTATGTTGCTGGTTAAATAATGTAAACATAAGTGTTCTAATTGCCGTTTTTATTCAAGAAGATTCATGCCGATCAAAGTAGCGTCAAAAATACATTTCAATGCACAATTTTTCCTTCTTGGGATGTGCAGATCTCTGAGGAGTAACTCTCCTAGTTCTGTTAAAGCTCAGACGACGTCTGTGTCGCACAGAACGTAAAATTTCCAATAGCTCGAAAAATTGATTGATGGCGGCCAAAAATAATAACCACAGCATCGTGACGAATGAAGGGTAGGAAAGCAACAATCCGCAATGTTCGAAAATTTTTATTTCATATCGCGCGCACTGAAAATTGGAAACATTATTATATAGTAATTTAGATGCAGATGTGTTGAAAATTGATGAAAATTGATCATGTAAATGACATTTTTAATTGTCAACCAGTACACGTCAATTAGAACTAATCTATCCTACTAGTAGTCATTTATATTCAAGTAATAAATTATTCAGAAGTTTAATGTACTTATTTTAATGCTTTAAGAGGAAACCCAAAATTTGCAAAGAATGACCGTCTTTTCCTGATTTCCTAAGGTTCTAAGCATAAAATCTGAATTTTAATAGGGTTCCTAGATATTACGTCTTAGATTATAATTTATGTCATAATATCTACCTGCAGTTTTCCTGTAATTATCGAAAAACTTTAAAAGTGTTCTCGATATTTTAATAGTTACCAAGAAAAGAATATTTTATATAATATAAAATTAGGTGTGTGTGTGAGTTGTCAATAAAATACGTTAGTTAGCGGAAGCCCATAATCCAGATAAAATTTTCATTTCATATTATTCATTTCGACGAACATTTTAGGAGCTCGCAAAGCTTTATTCATTACACGCAACACTGTAATTACAGTAGAGTAATGGTTACCATCGGTAAATAATGCAGTACAGTCAGTTAATACCAAACATTTTAGCGCAATCGCGTAAACCATGTTAGTCATTGCGAATAGGTAAAGGATTTTTACCTGAGATATTTTGTGGTGTTAAAATTATAACAGTCACCTGTTCCATAAACATTGCAAACAATTGTATAAAAGTGTCTATTTCAAAAAAAGCAATTTATTTATTTTTCAATTATCATAAAAGAAATTTTGGATACATTTCTATACATAAATAAAAAATAGTTTAATTAGGTCTACAGAACAGTAATAGTGGCGGTTTTTTTTTAAATATTTTAAGCCTTCAATATGCTTAATTAAGGTATGTTATGCTATCCCCGCTCTGTATGGAGAAACTCTGGCTTTTAGAATTTCATCTCCGGTTCGGTGTCAAAAGAATGAATATTTCAAATTCCACAGCGTCAGAGGCTGCGGTAAATCAACTAAATGAATTTCAGCGTACAATTGCTTAAAACCACTTAAAAAAATATGCAACGTAGAAAATGCGAATTCCAGTGGTTATTTAAAAGGACCTTTCTTTTGTTAAAATGCTTCCTATTTATCTTTCTTTATTTTTAAATTATCAGTTTCACTATCCATTCAGCTTTGGATATGCCATTACCGTTGATAACTTTAAATTGTTATTAGTGTATCTTAAATTGCATACATATGAAGATAAGAGAGAAAGGCGAGAATTTACAATGAAGATTATTTCTATATTTCTATATAGATAGTAGGTAGGTATAGGTACATAATATAACATTGCAGAAAAAAGAAGTTTAATTCACTGCCACCACTAATTAACAAATTAATCCTAACTAATATACAATTCCGTGCTGTTCTCGACTTCACATTAAATTATTTCTGCAATTTATTATAAATAAAGACCTGATTTTATGCACAATCAAATAAGGTATAAAAGGTGAACAAAACTAGGTAAAAACGAATAGCTATAAAAGGCATTAAAAAGGCAAAATACCGTAAAAAAAGGAAGGGAAGGTCAAAATCACAATAAGCAAGAAAAGCCAGATATTTTTTTAGAAATTATTGGGTCCTTATTTCTGATTTAAAAAAGTGGGCAATTCTATTTATTTATTTTTTATTTCAACTTATAAACAAAACACCAATGATAAAGTCGCAATGTTCGGACAAAAACTGAAATTCCAAAAAAAAACAGATTAAAATTTTTGAAATTCAAATTTCGAATTTAGCCAAAAACTTTGCAATTTTATTTTCTTTTTTTTTAATTTCAGCATTAAAATTAAAAGCTATTTTTATAAATTTGGAAAGTTTCCTTTAAGTTTTATTATCATCATTATAAAATCGAAATTTTGGGATTAAAATTAAAAAATAAAATTTAGAACTTTTTAACGAAATATGTTTCTTCAAATTTAAAGTTTAAAATTAAAACTTAGACAGGCGAAATGCAAAGATTGAGTGAAAAAAAAATTCAGAATTTCTACAAAAATGTCTTTGAAAGTTTGAAATTTGGAAATTATTTCAAAACTTTGAAATGTCTAAGAAAGTTTCCTCTAAACATCATAATTTCAAATTCAAAATCAAAATGGGTAAGGTTAAATTGGAAACAGATTTAGAACTTAAAAAAATATTTTTCTAAATTCCGTGGTTAATCATAGTCAAAATTTCGAAATTGAAATAAAAATTTCGAATTTAAAGTGGAAATTATTTTAGAAATTTCAAACCAACTGTGAATTATAGGTAGACATAGTTTTCCATTTAAAGTATTTAAATTGCGCCATTATTAATTTTTCAACGTATTAACGTCGGACCTCGTGCAATTACTTTCTCTGCAAGTTTTTCCTCTTCTCCCTATAACCAACATTTCTGAAAGATTCATATAAAACGAGAGTTATTATTTCCCTTGCTGTATATAATCTAAATGAAGCAATTAAATAAACGCAGCCTGGAGGAAATGAAACACAACTTACGCTACATACCAGGCATCGACAAATTAAAACAGCTGCCCTAAGAACATTTATTGAGATCGTTAACTTCAATCCAGTAGAATTATGTCACGCAATATGCTGGTCGATGTTGGTAACATCAGTTAATTCCTAAATGTTATAATTATAATCTACACTTCAACAAAAGCTTTTGAAATTGGAATAGTTTTGGAATTTTGTTGCCATACGCGATTTTTTGAATTTTTGAGAAAAAAAGCCAAATTTGCAAAAAAAACCGAAATTACAGTACAATATTAAACTTTTGAGCGATTCAAGCGGAAAATTTAAGAATTAAATTTTACAATAAAATTCGACGTTATTTTAAGTGTTGACTTTTCTCTTGACTTTAATTTTTATAGGAAATTATTTATTGAATTTTATAGAAAAGTAAAATGGTTAAAAACTCAAAAAAATACTGCTATGTAATTTATGAAAACTATATTTTTAAAATTTCTAATTTAGTATTACAATTTTGACCACAAAAACTAAATTTTATGAAAACGTTGAAATTTCCAAAAATATTTTTCTTGAAATTTTTATTTTTTATTCAAATGTTGTCATAATCGTCAAATTTTGACAAACCCCAATCATCACTAGGAGGGGGTGAAATGATGCTTACATCATATTTCCGTCTTTGACACGTGAGTCGGTTCCTGTTATTCTTCTTTCCCCATCCTGTCTTTTTCCTTATTCCCTTCTTTCATCCACTCTGATTTTTTTTTGTAATTATTAAAAACAAAGATGATGGATTCTCTTTGTTCAAAAAATTCCTGACTTAAACTACCCTCCCGTTCGGATGTCCGGGATCGACGGAAAATTTTAATGTGCCACGGGATAAGTTTTTTTCAAAAAATTCATTCAAAATTCCATTCTGTAACATTCGGGGCTAAACTCAAATCTAAACTCGGTTCATTAGCAGCTTCAAAATGAAAGAACCCATGTGCTGTCTCTGACAGAAACCCAATATCAATACTATCCATTTGCTTTTCCCTAATTACGACTTGCACACAAAGATTCGACACAAGAGGGGAATTTGTGCTTTTATGCGAAGCGACCTGTCCTGTCAACGAGAAGAAGCACTGGAATCTGTTGATCATAATGTGATTTGGCTGAATATCTGCTCCAAAAGCGAAGTAATATTCATTTGTTCATTCCATTTGTCTCCAAACGATCCCTCATATAGACAGCTCTTCTTTTATCTCTCCGTAACTTCTGATCACCTACAGACGAATTATCCAAACGCTGAGGTTGCCTTTCTCGGTCACTCCAACGTACACAACATCCCTTGGTCAAGGTTTTCTTCCCGAACTGACGACACGAAAAGGGTGGCAGAGGCTTTCGCCATCACTTGTGGACTATCGCAATTAGTTGGGAAACCCACAATAATTCCTGATGTAGATACCAATCAACCTAGTCTACTCGACCTTTTCCTCACAAATTCTCCAAATTCGTATTAGATCATTGTGACACCTCCTTCTCAGACACAGTACCGTAGGGTTTGTACTTTATCTCTGTTAATATTTCTCATGGCAAGAAGTCTGCCTTAACTCAGACAACCCTTTCTTAGTCTCCGAATACATCACTGAAACTATCCTGATTGGTGTGGAATGCACAATTCCCAATTCCTAAAAGAATTCTGCCTCCAGTAAATCTTGGTTCAGCAAAAAATGTGATCGGGCTGTTTCCTGCCAAAATCGCGCATATCGCGAAATAATCCCTTAGTCGAGACTCGGACCAGCTTTGTAGGTGCACGAAATTTTTGTACACAGGTTATTGACGAGGCAAAATGTGATTTCGATCGTAAAATGCGCCAGAGGCTTATCAAATGTTCGAACGGTTCCAGATCCTTTTGGGGATTTGCAAAGTCGATTGGAAAGAATTTTCAATCTTCAAATTTCCCTCCTCTACTCGATGACAATAACAATATTGCGACAACTTCCAAGGAAAAGGCTGACATGCTAGCCTTAATGTTTGCTGAAAATTCCTACCTTGATTCTCGAAAAGCAGAGTTTCCTATTCTTCCTAATGTTGGCACTTCACAACTGAACAACTGAAGTTGTTTTTAGACAACGCACAGTCAGGAAGATTCTCTTCGCGCTCGACACCTCGGAAGCTTCTGGCCTTGATGGTAGTCCCGCTATTGTTCTTAAGAAGTGCGCTCCAGAGTTGACTCTTCCTAAGCAAATTGTTCACACTCTCTTACAATAAAAGTGTATTCCCCAACATCTGGAAATCTGCTAGGGTGCAGCCTGTCCCTAAAAAGGGAAAAAGGAATCTGGCTACTATCGCCCTATATCTTTGTTACCCGTTATATCTAAAGTGATGGAAATCGTTATCAACATCGAGATTCTCAGATATTTGGAGGAGAATAGAATCATCTCGGATAGGCAATACGGTTTCAGACAACAACGCCCAACTGGCGATCTACTGGCATATGTTACTCATATCTGTAACTCATCCATGAAAAACATGGTGAGGCTAGAATTGTGGCATTGGATATCTCAAAGGCCTTTGACAGAGTCTGGCACCGATCTCTTCTCGCCAAATTAACATTTTACGGTCTTCCTCCTGGACTCTGTCATTTGATATCCAATTTTCTCGCTGACAATTCTTTTCAGGTCATCGTCGATGGCAGTTCATTCGAGACATTTGCGATTAATGCAGGAGTGCCTCAGGAGTCCGTCCTGTCTCCTACTCTGTTTCTGTTACGCATAAACTATCTCTTGGGTTTAACTTCCAATCCGATATACAGTTACGCAGATGATAATAGCTTGGTGTCATCTTTTTTCTCCGACAAACCGTTATCCGTCGATGCTTCAGATCGACTAAGGGAACAGCAGATACAGATGATTAATCAGGAAGTCGAAATCATTCTGGAGTGGGGTAAGAAAAATCTGGCCGACTTCAACGCTTTAAAAACTCAGGCCGCGGTTTTCTCTAAGAAAACATCAAGGAATAATGTAACAAACATACTAATGGACGATAAATTTCTTCCGATGGGATCTAATCTGTCTGTCCTAGGAATGAATGCGAGTACTAACTTCTCTTGGGACGATCAAGTGCGCGCCATTGCCAGGTCGGCCTCTCAGAAGCTGGGCTTTCTTTTTAGAGCTAAAAAGTACTTCACATCTCATCAACTATTCACACTATACAAAGCTCAAGCTAGGTCAACACTAGAATACTGTTCTCATGTTTGGAGTTCAACCCCAAGGCACACTTTAGCTCTCTTGGATTCAATTCAAAGAAGAGTGATTCGCCTAATTGATGACGAGAGTTTGACCGATTTTCTCGACTAGAGCACAGGCGGATGGTTGGTGACTCGTCTCTTTTCTACAAGCACTATCATGGAAGATGCTCGCAGGAACTAATAGGATTGATCCCCTCAAGGGCAAGACTCTTGAGGCATACAAGACAGTCGGAAACAGCAAACTCCTTGCGGTCCAACTTGACCGATGCAGAATTCCAAGTCTACGAAGACTCTTTTTTCTATAGAACTTCCAAGCTATGGAACTTGTTACCGAAAGGAATTTTCCCCAATAATTACAACCTATCCTTACTTAAGAAGGCGGTTTATGGCCATCTATTCTTGTTTCCGCATCCTACTCGCAGTGCTTTAAAGGCATAATGGGGTTGCCCTTTGGGAGTAGATTAAACTTTAAAAAATTCAAAGAAGAGCGATTCGTCTAATTGATGACGAGACCGTTTTTCTCAAAACACCAGGCGGATGGTTGGTGACATCTCTTTTCTACAAGTACTTTCATGGGAGATGCTCGCAGGAACTAATAGGACCCCCAAGGGCAAAATTTTTGAGGCATACAAGATAGTCGGAGATAGCAAATTCTTGTGCGGTCCAGCTTGACACAGTGAGGACTTCTGTCTGCGGAGACTCTTTTTTCTATAGAACCTCCAAGTTATGGAACTCGTTACCAAACGGAATTTTCCCCAAAAATTACAACCTATCCTTGTTTAAGAAGGCGGTTTATCACTATCTATCCCTGTTTTCGCATCCTACTCGCAGGGCTTTGAAGGCATAATAGGGTTGGCCTATGCGAGATGATTGAACTTAAAAAAAAACCCTTAAGTGCAGTTAGGTAATTCTGAAACTTTCACATTAAGTTATTTATCAATAAAATTAATTTTTTATTCATCTTTTATACTTCTTATATGTCTGATGCAGAAATTCTTGGAAATATTTTTCTAGTAATAATTGTAGCATTTTTACAATATTAAAAAAACAGATAATAATGAAAAAATAGATAATAAAAATTGTTCGTAATATCTTATCTCCCCTAAAACTTTGTTTGTTTTCTTGATTAATTATATATGATAAGATTTGCCAGGCACACGAATATGATACACAGTTTTGGAATTTTGTAACGTAAACGAAAATATTTCGCGTTTTCGCCTGAACAACGAGGTTTACCGGAGCATAAACGCGATTGAAATTCTTCCTAGCTTTGTTGCCATCGTTTTTGTTGCACAAGCAAATAAAAGTTCACTTATAAATCATCGACAACCTTCACAACTCACGACGTCGAACAGCTGGTACTTCTTTTTACAGCTGTATACCTCTTTATTATTCACTTTAAAATCCAAAGGTGTACGCGACTTATCGCAAACATGTTTACATTTGACCAATCGCTGACCTAAATCCTGCATTGAAACTTAGGTTTAACCAGAAGGTCGGTTTTTGCGATTAATCCTCACCTTTACGGCTAGCGATATCGCATCTGAAAAAAGTTAATGATACGCCTTCCGAGATGTAATTGGACAGTTACAGATCGTACGAGCTGATGGCTAACGTCTTGCGGAATGGATTTTTCGATTTAACGTCGCTCGTTAATAATATCGCACTGTAATTTCATATTTTTCTCCGCACCGATTGTAATTACCGGGCAGTTTCACAATAATAACCCTCTGGTCGGTTTTTACAAGAGAGTGAAAAAAAATCGAATTTTTCAAAATCGATTAATCGAAAATTTGCGATTCATCGAATGACACAAAAAGGATGATTTTTCTTTTATAGATATCAGCACAGTTAACAATTAATTTCAAAATTAACGTCCGAAACAACCTAATATTGTAACAAATGTTGAATTACTTATCATTAACTGTTACGCCTGTGGACTTCCTTTGATTGATATGATTCTGAAAGCTGCTAGACGTTCTAAGAAATTGATATGGGAGTGGATTAACTTATAGGCAAATGAGCGTTCCAGACCTCTCTAAAAGTCGAATATTCTGAAGGGGTGACCTACATACATTATGGCGAGTCTCTTTACGAAACGAATACATTGCCGGTGTTAAATAAAAGTGTTAAAAATTCAGAATGTTTGATTATGAAACCGGTAGTGCTTAACAATGTTGTCGTATGGGTTCGCACACCGAACAAATGAACTTAAAACAAACTCGAGAGAAAAGACTGGATTTATCAAATTATTTCGAAACGTTAAACAAATGTAGAATGTTGACAAAAAAACGTATCTACAATCGAAATTTTAGGAAAACGTAATGATTGAAAGAGTAAGAAAATATTCTAAAAAACTTGATAAGAGGAAGCAGACGCGATAATAAATCAAACGGCAGATAAACGTTCCAGAAATTGCGGCAAACGATAAGTCTTATCGGCTTCTTCCTTCTAGAACCCGAGGCGGGACTTAATATAAGGCGGTCGACGTTTCCTTAGAATGAGAAGTTAGTCAAGTTAGAATGCAATGAATAAGTTAGTTAATTAAAGAGTGTAGGGTTCTGAGTTCAGTTTTGGAATAAAGTGGTTACTATTCACGGCATGTTAATCATTCGAACCGATAACGCGCAACAATATTTAAACTTTAAAATCTATATTTCGAAAAATAAGAAAACTTTATATTTCCTGTTCATACCCAATATTTCGAGAAAAAAATTGAACATTTTGAATAATGAATTTTTAAAAAAAGAAGTAAAAATCTTTTTAAAGAAGTCAACTTTTTGAGAGTAAAATTTAAAAAAAATCAAATCCGACTGAGCAAATTTCGTAAATACCAAACTTGTCCGTTTGCTCTATTTTATCCTTTAAATTACCCAAAAACGAATTTAATTTGCCAAATTTCCTGTAAAGATTGTCCTCAAAAGTACGTAGGGCAGACTAGACGATGTCTTAAAATCCGAGTGAAGGAGCAATTGGCTCATTTGAGGTACGGAAAAACTGAGAAGTCAAGTGACATGCTTTTGAATTAGACCATAGGATAGATAATAATATTAAACTGTTAAGGGTAGTAAATAAGAATTTTATGTTAAATGCATGTGAAAACTTGGCCATCCATAAGGCTGGAGACAACCTTATGAATGATTGCGCTGGGCCTTTAGGCCACTCATCTCTGTTAAAAATATTGATGGATAAGGAATCGTGACACTGCGACGTGTATGATTAAATTCGCACGCGCGTTCGAATGCGATCGATCATGCACGAACTGAATATGCTTAGTATATAAGTGTTAATTTTAAAATTAGATATTAGTACCTTTCTGGAGATGATAGCTTGGCTATCGAAACGCGTTAGAGCAACCTTTGTTGTGTTTTCTAATCTTTCTTGGTTTAAGGGGACAAGATTTGTATTTCAATTTTTGAAGATAACCAAGAACCAGTCTGTTCCACCGCAATCCTTTATTTCTACGTTTTATAAAATAAATAGTCCTAGCATTACATTTGTTTTTTTACGTTTGCAAAGTAACGCTTTATAATATAACATACCTGGAATAAGTATAGCCCGGGCCATAGCTCCCATGACCCTAGGGGAAATACACCACTGACCCAGGAAAATTAAATGTTAGGGTTGTTAGAAAGTTCCATCGTTGGCACATTTTTTTTGTAAACAACAACCCAACTACCGACAAATATTCAATATGTTCGGAAATTAAATAACCAGGTTGTTTGGGCATTATACATTAATTTTGTGGAAGCCTCATTATTAATTTTTTGGAATTCCTGTTTGAATTGTTTCTTAAAAATTGCCTCATCCAAACTGTGCAAGAAGAAATTTTAAGTTTTTTCTAACATGTCACTATTCTAAAGTTTTAACCTAACTTTTATTTTACCAAATTGAAAAAACTCAGTAAATTTATTGCTCATACTACCTTCTCAAAAGTACATCCTTACTAATATATAAATGCGGAAGTGCGTTTGCTTATTTGTCAGCTTTTTACGGCTCGCTTACTGAAGCGATTTTAACGAAAATTGCTATTCCATACAATGCCGAATAGTTAGAAGGCCAGTTTTTATCCCAAATATATAACTAGATGATCTTTATTATAACAACGCCCTCTCTTCCTAGTCCTAGAAATATTATCATGAAAGTAAGCATCTCTGTTATCGATTTCAGTAATATTACGTTACCACCTTACAATTTGAACATAAAATGAATTTCAAATTTCATTTAAATGTAACATTGTTTTTAAACTTTCCTTCAGTTGTGCTGTAGTTATTTCTTCAAGTTCAGTGACGAAGTCGCGGGCTAATAGGTAGTATACAAATATAAAGATATAAATATACAAATACAAAGATATAGATAACCATATTCATCATCAAGGGTATTAATTTGTTTCTTCTAAATTACATCATGTCAAAATGCTACAATTTGGGACAAACTAATTCATTATTTCTTAATTCCTTCTTGAGTAGCCATGAGGGCTACTCATGATGTAATTTAGAACAAACAAATTAATACCCTCCATGATGCATGTGGTTTTTTTGCTGATTAAATCAACGTAACATTGGGAGAAAGGGCATTTGCGTCGCGCTGTTAAAAAATGGATCTTTTTCATCTCGTAAAAAGGCTAATAGCTGATTAAGCAGAACAGCATTCTTCGGATTTCTGGCGTACCGAATAGCTGAGGAACGTGTGTGCTCTTTCCTTGACCGAGCTTGCGAGAGTCGTATTCTTATAGTATCTTTCTATTGGGTTCCACCTCACCCACGGTCGATAGTTTACATACCTACTTTCCACATTAATAAATTACACACGAAGTTTGTGTTATGTGAGATTGCAACCGAGGAAATCGTCTGATATTATTACACGTTGGAATAAATTATCAAGGAAACGTAAAGATGACAACATATTTTACACCATTATATCATCGAAGAACGAAGTGCACTGTCTTATTACGCGCTTTATAATTGACACTATTATTAGATTTCTAAATTCCCAACAAATAAAGGGAAGTATATTTTATATTAACCTAACCGATCAAGTTATATCATACGGGATATACCCCAAAAACCAAAGTGAACATACGTTGGTTAAAGTTACCTCAGTTGACAAAACCTCGATATAATGAAGTCAGTTTACATTAAATTTCTCGTTGAGAAGCACAAAAAAAAATTCTTTGGAATTCCTCCAAATAAAGTGTCAAAGTTTGTGAAAAAAGTAAAATTTTCAATTGTAAAGTTAAAACTTTGAGAAAAACGAAAATTGCCAGTACGAGCAAGTCTGACAGAAAAGTTAAGCTTTCCAATAAAAACACCCAGAATTTAAAAAAAAAATTGGAATTTAGGGGTTAACAATTTTTCAAGATGATGAGAAAAAAAATCCAAATTTTGAAAAAAAAATTAAATTTATCTAAAAACATCGATCTTACTACAAAATTCCAAAAAGAGGTCAAAATTGTTTTAATTAATTTTAAATTTTAAAAAATTTAAATTTAAAAAATGTATTAATATTTTAATTTTAGGAAAAAGATGCACATTTTAAATTCAAATTGAAAAGTTAAAGAAAAAGTTGAAAATTCGAGAAAAAAATTTGAAATTTATAAGAAAATATCTTAGTTTCGAGTCAAAAAATTTAAGTTTAAGCTAGGAAAAGTAAGTGTGTTAACTCTGTGATCTTTATTAAGACAGCGACCTCTCTTCTTAGGTCCTCGACCTACCACCATAAAAGAAGGCATCTGTATTATCTATTTCGATAATATTACGTTATCCCTTACCATTTGAATTGAAAGTCAATTTCAAATTTCATTTACAATTTTAGTTTTACAATTTTACTCCACAGCAGAATTGGCAGGACTGCCATGCCATATCGTACTTAATAATGCCAAGGATTCAGATTACGTAATAAGTTGAGCTTTCTTCAGATTTTAAATTATAGCATTAATAGCTGAAGAGCCAAATACACAAGCGCTGCATAGAAAACGCAATATTGGATCTTTCCAATTCGTCTTTGAGTTGAATAAGCAGGAAAAATGCGATAATGATTGTTATTAGAATCTTGAAATGTAAATGCAGCGCACCAACTGTGACCGTGAAATACATAATCTGACACGATGTATTGTCGGTTAGAAATTACCATAAGTCACAGAGTTGCAACATACCCTAAGGCCATTAAGAGATTGATTGATAACGCCACACGTTCTAAAGCAACTAACCTCATTAAAATCGTATCCGAGAATTCATTCTGACTACTTAGTTTTATGCAAAGGGGACGTAATATAACATAATTTATGCCTTTTTGTTATGCTTATATGCCGCTTTATGGTTTTTTAATTGTTGAACGGGCGCTGTTTATAAAATAAATACATAACTGTACTCATGCCTTATGGAGGTTAACTGATTTCCATATTTTTTAATCAAAAAAATCGCACGGCGGAAGGCATAGTCCATTTCAGATAAATGTTCATCAGAGAGTAGGCACTGTACTTCTAATTTTGTGGCGGCAACAACAAGAACTAGTAATATTTAGACATGGTTGTGTGGCAGCGCTGTGAAGTCTTAATGGTGTTCAGTGTTCCTAAAATCCTAACCTAAATATCATTAAATATTTTAATTTGTTTTGTTGTTTTTTTAAGAGTGATCTTTTTATTTGTACTGTGCGGAACAGCCAAATGGAATAGATTCCGTATCTCAGTTATTCCACTTCATAAAAAATCTCGAGACACGTCAATTTTGGATTATAAAATGACATCCTCCAGCGCAAAAATTTCATTCCTAGACGCAACTCTCTTCAAGTGACATTTGCAACCCCTAAATTTTTAAATCAAAAGTAGAAGCTTGTTATACCTCATTTGAAATGTCTTTTCATTCTCTATCCAAAAATGTCATCGCTGCTATATTTATTTCAAAAATTAACAGTAAAAAAAATTAATTTCAATTTTCAACTACAAAATATAAATCTAATATTTTAATTTAGTAAAATAAAAAACAAACCATACTTTATGTAAGAGATGTTCAAACTGGGCACCTCCAACATCTTGGCAGCATCCTAATTGTGAATAAAAGATTATTTAACATCTCTGGTGTCACCGACGCAATTGCAAGCGTTATTCTTGCTCGTAAGTCAGCTATGTCGAGGGGTTTGGTTTTATATATGTACTTTTCACATAACCCCATAAAAAAGTCCAGAGGCGTCAGGTCTGCTGATCGTAGTGGTCATTCTACTGTACCTCGTCTCCCTATCCACCGATTTGGAAATGTAAAATCGAGATATTGCCGGACATTGACTTGGTAATGTGGTGGTACTCCCTTTTGCTGGAACCATATTGCATTAGCTGGAACCTGCGAATTTTCTTGAGCTGGATATACCATTTACCAAAGCTGGTACAATGTTGTTTTGGAGCAAAGCTAAATAATTATCTCCATTTAAATTTCCATCAATTAAAAATGGATCAATGACATGATCACCAGTAATCCCTGCCCAAACATTAACTTTTTCAGGATTCTGTGTATACAATTCAGTCATCCAATGTACCGTACCGTGTACATGACCGTGAAGAGTAAAAGTGGACTCATCAGAAAACAATATGTTTTTTATTTGGATGACATGATTATCCAATCTTTACATCATTTGGTCACGAAAATGAGTTCTTCTATCAAAATCGTCTTCACTGAGCTCTTGACATGGTGTCAGTTTATAAGGATGCATTTAATTTTCTTGCAGTACACGAATAATCGAGGAATGACTAACATTCATTGCTGCAGCTACTTGTCGATTTGAAGAATGTGGATTTTCTTGAAACCCGTTCATTATTTCCAATTTGGTATCATTAGTTAATGCATTGGAGGGTCCTTTTTTTAGCTTTCGTACCTATCCTTATTCGTAAAAAGGCTTCTCTATTTTACTAATTGTACCTTGGGATATGGGCGGTAAATCAGGAAATTTTAGTTGAAGTAGACGACCCACTTCGGCTGTGATCTTGTTCTATCTCCATAACAGATCATTTGTAAAATTATTATTTTATGCATTTCTGTTAAATGACCCATATTAAATTTTCAAAATCTGCAAACAGATAATTAAAGCACGATACTGACCACCGTTTAATTCTCTCACAGTTTTAGAAAGTTACTGGGATGTTTTCGACAAAAAGTACAATTGACTATGATAAGGTTGATAAGTTTTTACGTTTTCTTTTTTACAAAATCAAAAAAGGATATCGAAATTGTTTTTGGTCCCTTTATGATTATCGAGGACGAACCGGACGAGCCGCTATTAGTTGTTATGATAGAAAATTTCATCTAGTTAATTTTTCTGGTTGTTGTTGTTTATATTTTAAATGAACTGTAGCAACCATGAAATTTTGAATAGAGAATGAAAATACCTTTCAAATGAGGTATATCAAGGCCCCACTTCCAATTAAAAAATCTAGGGATTGAAACGGTTACTCGAAGGGGATTGCATCTAGGGATGAAACTTTCTCAAAAACTTTCTCGAAAACGGTTACTTTTAGCGACTTTGAGAAAGAGTACCTTTTTTGTATACAAAATGTTGCTTTTTACGATTATGGCACTTTTGTGTCGAAATATTGCAATACAAAAAAGTTACGGCAAAAAATAATCGCGGGCAACCCCCTACACACCACGCTACTGCTTATTTAAAAAATATGTTACATGAGAATATGCCTAATCCAATTGTTTAACTGCTTGCCCAATTTCATGACTTTGCTACTAACCGTTAATTTTTTGTAGTAAAAAAACCACTTTAGGGGCGCCATCTTTAAATGGTCATATCTCCGTTAGGAGGCAATTTAAAGAAAAAAATGTATTTCAACATTTTTCATATTTTAATGTGTAGAATATGCTCCTGAAGTAGCGGCCCGGACTTTTGTAACATCCTGTATATATATTATCAAAAATTCGTAATTACTACGATTCAAACAAGTAGCCTTTGGAAATGCAGTAAAAAAAAATAATTGACAAACATTTTTTGTTGCCATTTGACTTTGAAAAACGTTCACGTAAATGATATACAAGGTGAATCAGAAAGAAAGGGCCAACCTTAAACTGGAGATACTAGGCCCCAAAATGTTACGATTGAGCTCAACATGCCTTATACAAATGTGGCTGGTTTAGAAGATACAGGGCGTTCAAAATTTAAATTTTATTATGAAAATTTTTAATAATTGAAAAGGTTTTGGTACTATAAATTTAATATTTCGGAATTTTATGTTTTTTGATGTGGTAATTACGAATTTTGAATTTATATTGACGTTGCTCCCAGAGGGCGCTAGTTTTACATAATCATTTACATAAATTAAGAAATATTTTTTTTATCTGTTGAGGTATACTTAAAACAAGTAGACAATATAAAGGAACGATCTATTTTACAAAGAAAAGGTGGTCTTGTTTAAGTCGTCTAAAGCCAACAGATTTTAAGATATTTTTATTTAAAAGTTTTAACGTATTTTTTTATGATTTTTGAATATTAAATTCACAGCACCAAAACTTTCTCAATTATTGAGAAGTTTTAAAATAAAATTTAAACTTTGAAGGTCCTGCATCTTTTAAACTCGTCACATTATAAGTCATGTTGAGCTCAATAGTAATATTTTAATGTCTAGTATCTTCAGTTTTGTATTGGCCCATTCTTTCTGATTCACCCTGTATTATTTATTAGTTCATGGGGAATTTCAAAAGAACCCTAGAAGAGCAGGTGAATACTGTCTGAGATACACCGGATTTCCAAACTTAAAAAATATTTAATAGATTTGTCTCCAAACGCTCTTTGATTAAATCGTATCAATTGCGAATTTTTAATAAAACATTTTTTACAATAAATTTGCTTATAACTTTTGGACGGAAAAAGATACCAAATTTTTTTGTTTACAAAATTTGTTTAGAAAAATTAGTTATTTTTAAATGTGGAAAAATATAGGTATGATTCTGAAAAAAAAAATTCAATGACGTCATTACTTCGGTTTCCAAATCTGAAAAAATATGGAGATTTAGCTTAAAATTGACCTTATTCAATGCAGTGTAAGAATATCTTTTCAGATTTCCTACATCGTATTTGCTTTTCTTATAATAGCGCCGAGACATCGAGTTTCGCTCACCCTGTACAATAACTGAGATATTGAATTTATTCCATTTGGCTGTTCCACACAGTATGTTTTGTGACAAAACTCGTCAATTGACTTGAAGAGATTAAGTCGTACTTGCCGTACTCTCATCATTACTTTCACTTTAAGTTAAGTTGATCGATCTTGTTCTTTGATCCTCATATGTGATATTTTCTGCATAATAAAGCCGCGCCCTATATTGCCGAGAAAAACCTCCAGTGTGTGGTTTTCGCAATAAGTTGTGCCCATAAAATTAACGCGTATGACAACACCTGGGTCACCTGGTGTTGCACAGCGAAGCCTTACCGGGTGTGCACTTCTCAAAGGTTTACTTGTGACATTTCTTGTGTTCTTAACTCGTTGATCCACTAACACATATTCATACAACTAGTTCTCGAGAATATATATTTGTCATGGAATCGCTGACATCAAATTGAAATAAGAAGAAACATATTTCAAATTCATTTGATATGTCAATTTTCTTTATCTTTAAACAACTAACAAAACTTGGATATTTTTCTAACACTGCTTCAGCTTCATTAAAAATGTCGATAAAATTATACAGTGAACTTTTTCGAAAGCGTGCTGAAATCATGGAGATCATTTGACAGAAAAAGTGAAGAATGAGCAAAGATGAAAATGACAGTTTTGAACTATAAGTTTCTAAACCGATGAACTTTGAACTATACCCACGACACTTAATATAATTTATGAGCGAAACATTAAAAGAGGAAGTGGAAAGGCCAATTGTTTTAATTATTGTGCAAAACAATATGAATTAAGCTGTGCGGTAGATAACTGTGCTCGATCTCTAAACATATCGTCACATTTTAACCAACAATTGAATCATTCATAGAGATAAAGCTTCATATAATCGCTTCTTATTAAAAATTTGTCACTTCAAAACAATCGTTTGAGTCTTTTTATTTACAATGAATTCTCTATTAATATATCTTGACGCAATACATTTCCTTTCCAATGAAAAGGTTTGATCAATTTATGTTTCAATAATCACAAACGGAATTGTTTCTGATTATGGCGAGATGTAAAGGACATTAGGAAGAATTAAACTATAATTTACCTAAGCACAGAATATAGACATTTCCAGATTAAACTTAAAATTACAAAATTAAAGATTTAGAGTCGAGAATTTCGTGATTTCGTTTTGAGAGTGAAATCTGGAAACCGAGTGTAAACTCCAAAATTTTTATTTTAAACTCTTAATTTCCAGAAAGATGTCAAAATTTCGAATTAAAGTAAAAAAAAAGCTCACCCCTCGCTTGGATATTATAGAATGTCTCCCCTCCTCGAGAGTTTGATCGTTTTTTCTACTATCTATTCTTAAAATAATATGGGAGAACCCGAAAAATACTAAAACCCTCATAAATTCAACATCTTTGTTTTAGCAAACCGTTTTTAATCAACCGATTAAAAACCGTTCGTGCGTGGCCAGCCTTAGTACGATTATTTCTTTCTCTAAGGCTAGCTATACATGAACGATGTTTAATTGGCCGATAATTTTATGTAAAAGCTCGCATAGGTTATAACAACTGTTGGACAATTTTTACCCTCACCAGGGCAACATAATTACTAGTAATTTTGCTATTTACATTCTACTGTATTTTACATTAACAACTGCAACTGTCACTATTATTGTTGAGATCTTTTTTTCTTTTATTGTTGTTTATTTAAAATTACTACAATTTAAAAATATTTCGTCATTTATAGATTTCCAAATCTTCCATTTGACACAGTGTCCGACGCCTGGGCTATAACATCATTGTCATAACCGATTACATGATGAAAAAATCGTTGATGTGGGACTAGTCTAAAGGAAAGAAAAACATTTTAGGAGGGTAAATCAAATATGAACCAGAATTTGTTTTAAAAAATTTATTGGTACAAGATACATATATGAAAATTATTAACTATTTTTCTACATAATCTCCTGATTTTATTATGCATTTTTCCCAACGGATTGGAAGTTTTTAATGCCATCATCTTAAAAAGAAGGGAAGCGTGTTTGCAGCCAATTGCCCACAAATGCCTCAACGGCAGCATCATCATGGAATCGCTTACCTCGTAGAGCTTCTTTCAGTGGCCCAAACGTATGATAATCGCATGGTGATAAATCGGGACTATAAGGATGGTGTTCTAATGTTGCCCAATGCATTTCCTCTAATGTTTGATGTGTCAGATTGGCTGAGTGGAGGCGGGCATTATTGTCGTGAAGCAAATGCACGTTTTCCTTCATCCGATAGCTGGCAGTAGTAGAACGTACGACGTTCATGCAGAAAATCGACGTGCACAACAACCTTAATCTTGTCCTCAGTCACACTGGTCCGAAGACGACGGGCATTTTCAACTTGAGTTCGTCCTTCCAACAATTTTTTGTGCCATTCATACCCTTGGTTTTTCTTTAAACAACTATCCCAAACTGTGCTTCTAGTCTACGAAGAATTTCGGCGGGCTTTACACCTTCAACGGCAAGAAATTTAATAATAATGCACTGCGCAGCGTGCGAATGAACCTCTTGCTCACTCATTGTATTTACAATTGACGAACGGCGAGAACGGAATTCTCTTGAGCGCAGGAAATCATCTGATATCCCCACCTAACATGTCTAAGAGTATGCGCACACTTCTGACGCCCTCAAGCGACATTATAGAAATTCCGGTTCATATTTAATTTACCCTCGTATCTTCGTATCAGCTCAGTGTTCCAAAGTTCGAAGTAAATAGATAATGCGTATCGATTTGTCATAGAGAGCATGTTATATCGGGTGTTCAATTGAAAAAGTCATCAAGTTGGATGTGATTTTTTGCTAGAAGGCGAAGAAGAAAAAGCATGCAATTAGTTATTTATTGATTGTTTTGGTTAATTTGGAAAATATTAGATTGACGTCTAATTTATGCAAAGAAATTGAAATTTTTTTATATCAAATGAAAAACCTCTAGAAAGTTACTTTCTTTGACGAAATATGATTTGAATTAATGAAATACACAAATTCATAAAACGCTTTAAGATGGTCGAGTGATATACAAAATTACTAAGTAAGTTTGTTATGATAATAGGTGAAATGCATTAATATCTCGCAGCTATTAATCACTGATACTCCATTTAAGACATACGTTAAAAACCTAAGAAATGTTCACAACTTCACAACAACCAACCGATGACTTGTTCAATTGACCACCCGATACTTAACTTTAGCAAAAATTTCTGAAATTGCCGATCTAACGTTCTCTTTCGTTTCGATAGTACCTATAATAATAATAGTGATAGTAATAGTGAATATTGATTTTTCTCGGTTTTATTCCTATGATCCTATATGAGTATATTTAGACAACGAACCTAAATCCTCTATTTATCCGTGTCGTAAAGCTGGGTTAACTCGTGATCGTGAAGGTAAAAACTAATAAATCATTGAATTTGGCGTGGGCAAGGTGACAAAAAGTAGGACGTGTTTTGATTTGGACAGCGAGATTACCTTAATAATGTGTAACACAATGATTTAAGCCAACAAGTCACTTTAGTATTATCCATTTTAAGTGGAAACAAGCTGAAAGAAATCAACTGGTAATTTCGCATCTCGGCTTGAACGCACGCATGGTTTAAACGGAGTTGATGTGAAGCATTTTTACGCTAGTCTATTAGAAAAATATTCAAATCAAGTAGCTATTGCACCTAGGAGGTATCTAATTAATTTCCAATGGCCTAATAAGTTGAATGAGAATACAAAGTGATATAATCGCGCATAATTCATCAGCTGGCTTTCTTTTTAAGAATCCAGTTCCTCGAGAGCGGTTTGCTTCTTTTTTAATCTGCAATCTTGGGGTCCACGTAGCGAATATTCTACGACACGTTAATTATAAAAAGAATGTATTATGAGAGTTAGGTTCTAGAAAAAATTATTGAGATGTCTAAATACTTTTAAGAAGTACTAGAGTATAATTGATGTTAGGTGTTTCATATCCTTACTAATAACATAAATGCGAAAGTGTGTTTGTTTGTCTCCTTTTCGCGCTTAAATTACTTATGCGATTTTTGACGAAATTTGGTATAGAACTACCTTATAACGCGGAATAGTCAGATGACTGATTTTTATCCCAAAAAATTTCCAAACTAATATAACCAGAAATCGTAAATAACTTTTATCCCAGTGTTCTTACACGTTCCATAACTACGATTCTGAGTGAAAAAAAATTGGTTAAGTAATGAGAATCAAGAACAGTTATTTCCAAATGACAATTTTGTTCATCTTGTATTCTTACAAGGCCATCGTAGAGATGCGGTAACGAATTTCTGGCTAGATTTAATTAACATTACATTATATTAAAGATAAAAATGTAAGTAGTGTGTTATTTTTATAAACAGGATATTTTTAGTGCGTCTTTCGTAATAATATTAACAGTACACAGAACCTGGTTAGATTATAATATAGTATATATGTATAATTTATAATTACAGCGATATGAGTATGTATATGTATAATTTATAATTACAGCCATAAGTCCTGAAATTAATAAAATTTCCTCAAGAACCTTATTGAGTTGAAACCTTAAAATAATATTGGTGGTTAAAGCGGAGCTAACAAAGAAAGGATATCATTGTATTTCCGCTAATTTCGTGTCTACAGCTGCTTATTTGTCGCTCAAATTCACCCTACTTTGAAACGTTGTCAAGGACAACATGGGAATACCAATATACAATCACAAGGTAATGCAGGAGAACACAACTGAAAGAAATAATCATACATCGGCTAAAAAATCTCGAACTAACGAAGTCCTCAATTTAAATCGAAAACTCGTTAACAATTGAAAAGACAAAATATTAAGTATTAAGCTCCTAAGAAAAATGTGGAAATTTTTACATTGGAGGAGAAAATTTGTGAAAAAACCAAGTTACGATTTTAACGCTGAAACCCAATAGAAAAATGGTTGATTGCATATTTAAGCATGTAAATAATTTCCGAAATTTCCAAATACTAAGTTTATGATAAGCAAAATCGCCATGTAGGCATTTTAAGAAAAATTGACAATGAGCTCAAGGCTTCCCAATATATGCTTTAATCGTCACGTACGTACAGCAGCGGCATTGCAGTCAAAGGACATATTTTTATACCTAATATACTTTATTATATTAGCTCATATTTCATATTGCCAAATTGCCATAGGAAATACAACACAAATCATGATTATGGTACGAGTTAAGAATTAGTCGACAAGTCGACTCTTGATCGGTGATAAGTTAAATACATGAACTTAAAATTGCTATTAAGAAATTTTTCTTTGGTAAGTTTCACGTTTTTATTTGTCAAATTTGTATAATGTTAAGGTCAATAGATTTTATTCTTTATTTTTACTAATTACCAAAATGAAAAAAAAAAATAAAATAAAAGAGACGAATACGTAAAAATAATTAATGTGTCTTCTTATATTTCCTGAAGAATATTTTCTAGAAATTTTGATCATTTAACAAAATTCCGAGTTTAAATTGAAAATTCTAAATTATTTTCTTCAATTTTACGTCTCTGTAAGCACATAATCGATTTCATTAATTTATTTTTTTTAATTCCAAGAACGTATAAATAATTTTTTGTCGAATTCTGGTGTTTTTTTTTAATGTTTTACTTTTGATTCATAAATTTTCTATATATTGCAACGTTTTTCTAAATTTCGATTATTTTTAGAAATTTTCGAAATATCAACTTCTTTTGTAAAATTCTTTCAATTTTCTTTTAATTTTTGATTCAAAATCAACATTTCAACTTTTTCGGAGATTTATCTCTTTTGATAAACATATTTATACGCATTTTGACATTATTTTCAAAATATTCATTTTAATTTAAAAATGTATACTTTTTTTAATTCAAGTTTGGACTTTTAATTTTCCTTTTATTTAAACGAAATTTTCATTTGAAATTCCAACTTTTGATGTTTTTAAGACTTAATTTTTATTTAACATTTTGAAATAATTTAGAAATATCAACATTTTTATTTTTCCATTTCTACTTTAAAATCGAAATTTCTAAAAAAAATGACTTTATAAATTTAGTTTTTCTTAAAATTTTCAATTTAGCTAGAACTATTTTTTATAATGTTTGCGTTTTTTTTTGGTTAAAATTTTATATTTTTCTAAAGGTCTTTATTTTACAATTTCAGTTTTTTTCATTTCTTTTCTAAATTTTTCGCTTTGCACTAAAAATTGTATGCTTTAATTTTTTCAAATTTTAATTCTAGTCACGAAATTTCTTTTTAAAAAACAATTCTAGTTTAAAGCCAAAATTTTTGCTTCATCAGAAAATTTTTGCTTCATCAGAAAATTTTCGGTTTTTTCTCAATATTTAAATTTTTTCTAAATATTTCGGTAAACTCAACATTTTTAGTTTTAAAAAAAATCGAAGCTCGTGGATTTTGTTTTCTTTTCTCATCCTTTTAATTTTTCGTCCAAATTTCTGCTTTTCCTGAAGATTTTTAGAAAAAAATACTGGGTAATTCTAATTTTTTTCAAAATGGCGAGATCGACTAGATTTAAAAGATTTAAATATCGAGACTGAAGTCGGACTTGAGAGTTTCAAATTATAGTTCAAATTTCGAAGTTAAGATTGGAAATTTTACGCAAAAGTAAAAAATGAGCACTAAGTAAAAGACCAAGACGTTTATTGATTTAACAACTCAACTTTTTTTTTTAATTGTGCAATATTGCTCATTTCGAAGAAGTTTATGCCTCTAACATAAAAAAAAAGGAGGGAGTTGGACCCTCCCCGAACGAAAATCCTGGCTACGTGCCTGGCTGAAACTCTGGAAAAATACAACACTTTCAAAATTAAATTTGATAGTTCGAGAAGTAAATTAGAACTTCCAAAAAACATTTAAAATCTTAGGCTTGGAAATTTCAAGATGGAGAAAACTACTTTCGAGGCAAATTTATTGAAAAAAAAAATTAGACACTCTTGAAGGTTGCCAATAGAAGTGAAAATATAAAACTAGGAAATAACAGGGTCTATGTAATGTACAATAGTTCAAACGCGCACTAGCAATCAAGTCAGAATATTCCAAATATTTTAAAATAAACGCTATCAAACTGACCTACCTTTTTATATTATTTGTGGTTTAAATGCTTGTAATTGTGTGAAAACAAATCTAAGATTTATTGATAATAAAATCATTTAGCATAAAATTTACACGCAAAGCCATGCATTTACCCCCTATCCAAAATCGCTTAACATGCCTAACAAAGTTTACACTTTAAAAATCCTACGTGACCACGAAACGTCCAATTAATTTTTAGATTAAAGTTAAATTAAATTATTGAAAAACGTGCCAAAAACGTTATCGACAAAGTTGAAAATTCAAGAAAAAATTTGAAATTAAAAAAAAAAGTCTAAATATTTGGGTTGAAAAATTTTAGGTTTAAAGAATTTTGAGAAAAAAGTTTTATAAAAAAATTCTAATTCAGCATTTATAAAATAACTAGCTATTACTCGCGACTTCGCCTGCGGGTTTAAGTCAATAATTAGAATTTAGCAGAAAAAGTGTCCAAAATAAGGATGACATTAAAATATATTACATATGGGTCGCTTCGTGTTTCTTTTCGTCCACCCAGCATCTCGACCTAAGATCTTTTGGGCACATCCTGATCTATGTAGTTCCCAGGTTCAAACTTTTATAGAAGTTTATTATGAACCAGGGATTGAGTTTTTTCACATCTGAAGGGTCTAAGGACGCCTATCCGAATTAGACGTGCCTTTTGCGTGCAAGCGCATCGCTCTTGCATAGCACATGTTCTGCAGTCTCCGCAGCTTCTGCGCAAAAGCGACATAGGTCTGTTTCAACTTGACCCATTTTCTTGAGGTGGTACTTCATAGGGCAATGTCATGTTAGTATCCTGAATTCGGATTTGCTAAGCTCTAAGTAGACCTTCGTCCTTTCAAGCGTTCCAGATATGAATTTTCTCGCCTGTCGTAGTCCTGGATATGATCTTTAGTGGGAAATTCTTGACTCTGGTTCCCATTTTTTTGACCTTATTGTTGATTTGACTTTTAGAAAAACCAAAAGCCGGTTCAGGTCCAAGAAATGACGATGCAGATATTTCTCTAGCGAGTTGGTCCGCAGCTTTATTTCCTTGTATTCCTTTGTGCCCTGGCACCCACTTACGGTTGATCCTGTTGTGTTTAGCCAGTTGCTTTAGAGTTTGTTGACAGTCCCAAACTAGTTTGGAATTGATAATGCAGCTGCTGACAGCCTTTATTGCCGCTTGGCTATCAGAGTTAATGTAAACCTTTGGTCCTTTCAGGTTTCTTCGAAGACACTCATAGGCGCAGAATTCTATTGCACGTTTCTTCAGGTACTGATTGAGCGTCAATGTGGGTGTCCAAGTCCACTTCCAAGGCATGATCAAATTCGTACCTGGGTTGCATATAACCAACCGATCTTGCTAAAATCACGGGGCTACATTCCTTGAGGATTCCCATGTGACCGGCGAAGTCTCCTTCTTTAAGTTGTTTTAATTGTAGTAATCTTGAGGCACCTTTGATCGTCTCCCTCTTCACTAAAATTAGAGAGGAGTTAGACCTAGCATTATCCCCATTGCTGCTGTTGGACAGGTGTTCATTGCGCCTGTTATGCCCAGACATGCGTACCATTGCACTATGTTCAGTTGGTTTTGTGCTGTCTCTTTAGTTATTTTTGGCCATCATACTAAAGAAGCGTATGTAATCAGGGGTGAAATTATCATCCTATATGACCAATAGATCATTTTCGGTTTCAGGCCCCAGGTTTTGCTGAATAATCTGCGGCACGTCTGAACGCTGTCGTGGCTCGCTTGATTATTCGAGTCAAATGAGGATTCCAGGTGAGCTTTTGGTCTAGGACTATTCCTAGATATTTAGTCTCACTTGAGAAGTTAAGTTGAACTGCATTCATAGTGGGAGCTGTTAGATTTAGCTTCCTTCTCTTCGTGAAAGGAATTATTATTGTTTTATTTGGGTTTACACTTAACCTTTGTTTTGAAAACCAGTTGTCAATGATGTTGGGGTTTTTCTTGCATTAAATGCGACAGGATTTTATCTTTTTTGCCCCTGATAATGACAGTAATATCATCTGCATAACATATTGCTTCAAAGCCCGAGTAATACAGTATATTTAGGAGGTCATCAACCACGATGGACCACAGCAGTGGAGATAAAACACTTCCTTGGGGACAACCCCTTGCTGCGTTCACTGTGACTGAATCACTGCCTAAGGTTGCTTTGATACTCCTACCCTTTAATATGGAGAAGATGCAGTCGATAGTAGGTTTCTCAAAACCTTTTGCGTTTCAAAATGCACTTTCTATCTTTTTGACAAGATTGTGTCTGTGTGTATTTGCCTTCTTGATAGGCAAATTGATTTGCATGAAGCGGATTCTTTGACAATACTTCGCTTCTAATGTGTTGGTTCATAATTATCTCCATTGTTTTAAGAAGAAATGACGTTAGACTAATAAGTCTATATGATTTAGGCTGCGCAGATGCTCGTTTGCCTTTGGTATATAGACAACATTTATGTCTCTCCAGCTTACTGGAATGTAGCTTAACGTGCAACTAGCTTTGAAAATTGTAGCTAGTGAATTTATAAGGTCCAAAATGAAAAATTTCTTGAATTGACCTATCAATTTATTTGTTTTAATGTTTTTATTTATTTCTGCAATAGATGGTGCTGCCGCTCAAATATGCTTTCTTATTTATGACACTTGTGTTACCGTTGCACCAGACACCGGACAGTCTGTAAAGGGAAGGATTGCAAACCTACAAAGGACGAAATATTTTTGAATTGTAGTAATTTTTAGTCATATAACAGAATATGAATTTTTCAAAAATATAGTGTATTTATGTCATAACATAGCAAGTAAATAAACAACAATAAATGACAAAAAAGCTGTCAACAATGATAGTAACAGTTGCAGTTGTTAATGTAGAATTCAATAAAATGTAAATAAGAAAATTACTAGTAAGTTTGTTGGTAATTATATCATTGCCATGGTGGGGGTAAAAAACGTCCAACCCCTGCGTTGCACTCTTTAAAATACGGGAGATTTCTTTCCAAATACGGATTTACCAAAATATAGCAGAACCCGTAAAATACGAGAGATCTGGCAACTATCATCACCGAGAAGCCGAAAAGAGGGGAAATTGCGCCCTATCGCGTTATGACGTTGTCAAACTGTCAGACTTCCTTTCATCCTCATCGTTAGATGACGCCCTCATTGTGTTGTCATTGCGAAGTTTTGCATTTATTTACATAGAAAATGAATCATGACATATGTACGAGGGTTGAACATCTAGAAAGTGTGCGAAATTTGGCAACACTGAAGCGGACAAATAGACAGACAAACACTTTCGCATTAATATGTTAGTAAAGATTAGAAACTCGGAAATCAAAAAGTTTCTTGAATTTTACAGTTTAAAATTTTTAATTTATTAACCCGAAACTTAAATTTAATCTTAAAATAGAGAGTTGTGTCGGGTATTTTGCGCTTTTTTCCCAAAATTTGACAGTTTTTTTATTCTTTCAAATATTTCAATTTTTGTGTTAGGCGTTAGGAAAAAGTTTAACCAAAATTCACCGACATATGTTCACTTTTACTGGTTGGAGATAAAAATGTTTCGTTCGGTAGTAAAGTTCTTGTTTACTGAACTTATTGGAAGGATTTATAGAAAAAAGTGAATACACAATTTGTAAAACTTCCATTTCCATGACAATTACTACAATTCATTATTTACTTTCGGGTATATTGGTATATTTTATAGTTTCTAGCACTTCATCCATCTCACATTATTAAATATCAGAAGCAAGGATTGTTCTTTGCGTTAACAGTTCATAAAAAAATGAATAACAATGAAAATTTTCTTCCATTCCTGTTAAGTGGCATTTTCTTCGCCAATTGCTTCTTCCAGTCGTTTAAATGTTCAGTTACCTTTTTTCGTTAAGGAATGGCAATCTTTTATAGATTGCCCCAAACAGCGATTGCGTTAGATCTTAGTTTGTCAATTGCAGTTTGTGACTTAGCACTCACTAAAAAACACTTAAAAACTATTGTAAAAATTAACGATGAATATAAATAATAATTAAATTTAACGTTTTCGCTCTACAAAATTTGTCTACTGACAGAAATATTCTGACAGTGTCATACCCTAGGTGATTTGGAGAAGATCCATTTTTTTCCTCTTCCATAAATGGAAACCACATAGTGTTTATTTCAACAATTCGCTACACAATTATCCCCGTTTAATAAAATCAAAACCGATTTCTTTAATTTTCTTTGTTTAGGATGTTTTTCCCTGCAAATGATGGTGGATTCGGCCCACAGAATTCTGTGATCACAATCAAACGAGTGTTCACATATTTTTGATTGAGTGTTCACATAGTTTGAGAGTTATAATAAAATGAAGGGTTAGTTGGGGACACAAAAAAATCAAGTTTTAATTAAAATATCGTGTGAGGTATGATTTGAAACATGTATTTTTAAGATAAGGCATATATGGTATATGTCTAAGGGCGCGAGACTACAAGAGGGAGCACCGGAGTAAGTGCACATAATTTTTTTTAGTCATCAAAAATAATTTGGGCGGACGCCAAAGAGTATTCGCCTAGGGATCTGAGAACATTTAATCACCTACCGAATAAACCAATATTATATTGTGAAGATTTTGTGAATTTAGTTAAGATCGATCTACCTAAAATACTGAGATATGCTCTTGCAGATTAAAATTTCGGTAAGAAACTAAAATTCATCAATACTATTTTATTTGATCACCATAATTTTATCTTCATGCTTTGAAAGTTGAACCTATTCATCGTAGTAGCATATTCGATTGAATATGCTACAGATCCTAAGAACTGCCCAGATGGTTCGTCTGAAACTAAGTAGGATATCATCATCGTAATATTTTTCATTCAATCAAAATCAACCATTTTTATAACTCATAGATGCTTTTGGTGTTCAAAATTTCAATGTAAAATTTAAATTCATCAGTAATATTTTCTTTTTCTGCTATAATTTTGCCTTCATATGAAGATTTTTCTAAGCTGTATCTTATAGAATAATCATGCTAGAGACTTTAGAACTAATCCAAAGCTTCATTTTAAACTGAACAGCATATCGACTTCATAATCTTATGTTTTCGGGTAAAATTAATCATTTAGTGGTCAAAATTTCAATGAAAAACTCAAGTTCATCAGTAATAATTTCTTTTTCGACTACGATTTTGTCTTCAAATGATACATTTTTCTAAGCTGTATTTCTCGAGTTCTTATGTTATCGTTCCTAAAAATTAATCAGAAGCTTTATCTGAAACTAAACAGCAAATCTCCTTCATAATCTTACGTATTCGGGTACAATTAATCCATCTTAATAATCATTGGTGGTCAAAATTTCAATAAAAACGAAAGTTTTCTTTTTCCACTATAACTTTGTCTTCATATGATAAATTTTCCTAAACAGCATCTCATATATTCCAATAAAATCGATGCATCATCCATCAAAAATCAGTTGGTGGTAAAATTTCAATGGAAAATAAAAGTTCATCTGTAATATTTTCCTTTTTCACTATAACTTTATCTTCACGTTATAAGAATTTTTCAAGTTGCACATCGTTAGCTGGGTATGTCTGAAGTACTGAAGAGCTTCGTTTGAAGCGAAACGCTATATTTTGTGTATTCCATTAAAATAGATCCTTGTTAAAACTCTAATGTTAATATTGGCGGGCAAAATTTTGGTAATAAGAATAATATTTTCTTTTTGCACCATAATGTTATCTTTTAAAATGGAAGTGTTTAACAATTAGTTATAGCATATTGATTGGATATTCTAGCGACTCTAAGAACTGATTAGAAACTTCTTTTTAAATAAACAAATCATCATCACCATCACCATCATCATTTGTGTATTTAATTAAAACCAATTCATTTTAAAAGGTGTACACCTTCTTGGCGAAAATTTCGATAAATCAAAGTTCATTACGATGGCGGATTATCCATAAGACAAACCAGGCAGATGTCCAGGGACGCAAGTAGGCTTCGGAAGGCTGGAAGCTGATTATTATTATTATTTTTTTTCGTTGTCAAAGTATAAGGGGCGTTTTACAATATTGTCTAGGGCGCTGTCAACATTTAATCCGCCATTGGTCTAAGTATTCTAAAATATTATTTTCATACTTTTTGTTCCAGTGATCTGTGAGACATGTTGTGGTGTTAAAATTACGATAGTCACCAGTTCAATAATCATAAATATTAATATCGACTTTACAAAAAGGTGTATATTTAAAAATAAACGACGTGGTCCCACTCCCAGTGGAATATTATTGACGACTAAAAAAAGATCCTTCGCAAATATATTTTATATTTTTTATGAGAGCAATAATATGATGGCTAGTACACGTAAATGCATCGCGCTCTTTTAACATCTACGCCCCAAACGCATATAAATTTGGCGCCCCATCAATTGCGGTCCGGGGCAACTACTCCAGTTTACCACATCTTAGATTAGCGATGTGCTATTATTAACATATTTTTAAAAATTATCCAAGAGTTAACTGAATATGAGATCGTTAGCAAATGATCTTATTAAAAAAACTGGTATCTAATCTGACTGAAGTCAAGTTTTTTTAAGGATGCGAGTAGGTAAATACGAAGCTAATGTAGATAATTATCGTAGCTTTCGGTTATTAAAGAAAACATCTTCCGCATACTTAACATATTCTGTCTATCACGAATCGAAATAATATTGCATATTGCTAAGTACAATGTAGAAAATTCCTTTGATTTCCTTTAACTTAAAAATTACAAGAGCAACAAATTTTCTCTTACCTTTTCCATTTCGGCGTATATAGTAAAATTTGACTTTTTTTCTTCGATGCTAGGCGCCGTGGTCGCTATAGTGTTGTACTTCATCCTGAGCAACGATTCACTATAAACCAAAAGGGCCCAATTCGATTACCATCCACAATCAATCGACCGATAGAGACATAAACGCAACAACACTTCCATCCGATATTAGTTACAACTTCATTGTTCGCATGTGTATAAATAAAACCGTTTACATTCCCAACAAACGGACGGCGAAGCAGAAACTAAAACTGCTCAGACTTCTGGTGCGAGGAATTCCAAGCTTCGACTGGAGTTGTGAACGGTTAGTACGTCTCGTTCGCCCCACCAACTTACCTGACCGATACTGGCGCGTAAAACATTCGAAAGAAATACAGGTAAGTTGAAAAATAGGGACACTAATCTGGCGTACTTCTTGCCTTAGGGCTGCCTTTATTCGTATATGCAATATGTGTACCAGTTTACTTAGGTAACCGGAAAATTAAGTGCCATCTCTCAATGAGCTACCGAGAAAAGTAGGTTCTTTTATTTTTATTGATGATAACGATTAAAAGTTATGTGATAAATAAAATGTGGTATTTTATTTTTTCTAAGGTAGAAATTGAATTCCTCCTTCTTGTCTTTTGATGTAGGCTCAATGGTCCATTAGATTGAATAATAGTGCTCATGGACGAGTTAACGGAAGAGCGACCAGGGGCGGTCCACCAGGGCCCTATCAGTATTTTCTTTTTGAAAAACCTAATGATATAGATTAAAAAATTTAGCAATTAATTTCCCTTTTTAAGAAATCTTTACTTCGGCAAAAATTGATATCAGTGGAAGCTTGAAAATTCAAAAATAATTAAATTTTTGTCGCAATAACACTTTTTATTTTTTCCAAAAAATCTGGTTTTTCCTTTAACTTTCGATTTTAATTCCAAAATTTAAATTTTTATTCGATATCGTGATTTTGTTCGTGAAATTTTGCTTCAATTGCTAAATTTGAATTTTCTTAAAACTGTGACGTTAAACTTTAAATATAGACTTTTTTCTTTCGACTTTTTCGAAGTGAATACTTCTTTACCTCTTTTTGATAGTAAGAAAGATTATGGTTTCCATCCATCAAGCTATTTCGCGTTACCAACATGCTCCAATTTTAACAGTATATTATCTAGCTCTAAGACGTGTAATGGAATTTAAAAATGCGTGATCGACACTGGATTAAAACCCGGGACCCGGAACCAATCAGACGTATCATGCGAAATACTCAGCCTTAACAAATTGAGCTATATATTGCCTGTTGACAAATTCAAATTTTAACTTCTCTCAAACATACCTATACACCTACTATAAGTTACATTGATTACTGTGCATTGTTTAAATTGTGTCTTAGTTTGGTTATAAATTTGATTGTTTTTTTTTAAATTTCAATACACTTGCAAAGGGGAACCCCATTATGCCTTCAGAGCACCGTGAGTATGATGCGGAAACAAAGATAGAAAGCGATGAACCGCCTTCTTAAACAAGAATAGGTTGTAATATTTGGGAGAAATTCCGTTCGGTAACGAATTCCATAGCTTAGAAGTTATATATAAAAAAAGCGGCTCCGTAGACCAAAGTCCTCACTATGTCAAGCTGGACCGCATAGGAATTTGCCGACTCTGACTGTCTTGTATGTCTTAAAAATCTTACCCTTGCCTTGGAGGGATCAATCCTATTAGTTCCTGCGAGCTTCTCCCATGCAAATACTTGTAGAAAAAGAGATAAGGCACCAACCATCCGCCTGTGCTTTAGTGTTTCGAGAAAATTATTCAAACTCTTGTCATCAATCAGGCGAATCGCTGTTCTTTAAATTGAATCCAAAAGAGCCAAAGTATGTTTTGGGGTTGAACTCCAAAAATCAGAACAGTATTTTAGTGTTGGCCTAACTTGAGCTTTGTATAGAGTGAGCAGCCGGTGAGATGTAAGTACTTTTTAGCTATAAAACCTAGCTTCTGAACATACGTTTATATGTACAATATTTTCAATTTTTACTGAAAGATATGTTACTTTGCAGGAGCGCCGTGTTCAGCGTTGAGCAACCTGAGTGTTCAGTAGAATTTGGCCACCTCAAATGATTTATTCTGATCAAGTTGATGTTGATCTTGTACAGAAATTATTTCGTTTGAAACTAAAATAACCAGTGGCTTTTCTTTAAGTGGTATTGAAATCATTTGATCCAGGAAGACATAATTAACCTTTTGTCAGATTTCAACATTGTTACGCCTAAGTGTTTTTCTTTTAATCTTGTTGATATCGATCGGGGAAGATTAAACTGTTGATAGACTTCCTTCTTCTGTTAACTAGAATCGATTGAATGAACTTATAACTCTTGATAACTCAATATTTTTCGACTTTATAGCATGGAGCGAGTGGAGCCATTATACGCTAACAAATAGTACTTGTTTAATTGAACCGGACTTGTGTAATACTTTCACAACATAAATAACACGTAAGACCACAATTAGTGAAGTACAATCCCCGTTGCACTTTCGCCTTAATAACAAAATAGAGCAATTAACACCATTTAATTTGAAGAAGATTTGTTAAACCATTACGTAAACATAGAAGCATTTGTCATGCATAATGTGCACGGTTATTTAGTGGAATTTTTTAACAATCACGTCTGCACTCGCCTCGATTTTTTGTTTCTTAACTTCTGCAAATATTTTTCAGCCCATCGCTTATTTGAAGATGTATGATGTTGCTTAAAATAGATCAATGTTGCATATTTTGCTCTTGAACAATATGCAAAAAAAAATCTGAAGAAAGTTAATACTTTTTGCTTCTGAAAGAAAAAACTAAAAAAATTAATTTCTTCTCTTACATTTTTCTCGAAAACTACCAAGGGTAAAAGTTTATAATGAATAATCGATTAGAGCACTTTTTTATTTAGAACTAATAATTGTCTCCATGACTTTGTTTGCGCAAGATCCAATAATGCTATATGTCAAAATAAAATAATTTCTAACTTTTCATTTGATTTTAATAGAAGGTTCGCTCTCCTTATTCTAGTACCTGCTAGAATTGCAGGTGGTGCACAGTATTATGTCAACCATAAACATTGCGAATTGGTTTCTCTTTTATATATGTTCTGCATTAAAACCTCAAGTAAAATTGTTAGGACAGTTGAGTTCTTAGAAGTGAAAGGTTGAGATTTATTGGAATAAAAATAGCCCAAAAGGTACCCCTAAAAATACTCTACATTTTGGTTTAAAATTCATTAATATCGATTTAGCACTTTCTGAGATTATGAGACCATAAGTAATGGTACACAGAAAAATGGTGGATTTTTCGAATAAAAATAATGTGATTTAGCTACATTTACCTTATACCAAAAGTTGATATTAACAGAGATACAGGGTGTCAAAGTTTAAAAAAAAATTTCGTATATTTATGGAATGAATTGTAATATAGGCACGAAATTTGGCACAAGGGGGTTTCTTAAGTCGACAAACTCTAATTTGCTAACATATCACCAATAGCTGATAGGGGGCGCTGCGTGCGTTATTCTGCATAATTCTAAATCATCATAACTTTTTTGTGCACCCACATATATCAATTTTAAAGTTATTTTATTTCCCCATATTTTTTACGTAAAAAAGGTGTACTTTCTGAAAGTTGATACGAGCAACCGTTTCCAAGATATTTGCCTTTAAAACTTGACGTGCCTTGGTTTTAAATTACAAAGATATTAAATTTTTGAAGTAGGCTTGAAAAAAGTTATCATAAAGCAGCTTTGAAACTAATTTATGTCAAATATTACTTTGCCAATAATATTATTACCAAAATTTTAAAAATCTCAATAAAGAAAATCCCAAAAATTAAGGCGTAATTTATTTTTTAACATAGAGATGTGAGATATGATCTCTTAAGTCCGCACAAGAAAATTTTAATATTCTGGGTGATCAAAGCAGATATTTGAAGATAAATTTCAATAAAAGACAGCCAGATTTTTAATTGTTTACAATCCCTTTACATGAAAAAAGTCATTTCCAACATACATATTTTTGAAAATAAATTTTATTTTGGTATTTTATTTAAATTTTCTTAAAAATTTTAAAAAATATGTGTAATAATAATGTCAGTAGAGTAATATTTGATATGAATCATTTTAGAGTCAGTTTTATTACTTTTATTTTAAAACCTACTGCGAAAAATTCTCATTTACATAACTTAAAATAAACGTACGGCAAACTTTGAAGGCAAATATCTTGAAAACGGTTGCATGTATCAACATTTAGAAAGTATATCTTTTTTACGTAAAAAATGTAGGTAAATGAAAATATCTATTTAAAATTCGTGTACAGGAAGGCACAAGAAAGTTATGATGCTTTAGAATAATACAGGGTAGCGCAAGTGGCCCCCCTATGAGTTAGTAACAATCTGTTAGCAAATTAGAATTTCTTGACCAAAGAAACCCCCCTATGCCAAATTTTTTGTCTGTAGTGAAATGTGTTTATCAGTTATGCGAAAAAATCATATATTTTTTTATCAACTTTGACACCCTGTATCTCTGGTAATATCAACTTTTGGTATAAGGTAAAGGTGGCTAAATCACGTTATTTTTATACGAAAAATCTACTCTTGCTCTATGTACCATTACTTATAGTCCATCCTGTACACTTCAACGTTCAATTTTATTATTATAGATTTTAAAATTTCAATTATTTTGACTAATTTGTTAGTGAACATTCCGACTAGAATAAAGTACTTTCTTCTACTATCTGCCGCCCCGGGTGGTCACCCTGCTTGGTCTGACTGAGCGACAGTTTTGTTTTTAAAACTACACTACACATTCTTTCTCTCATTAATTACACAGGTCCACAAAAAAAGTGGTGAATGCTGGGGAGCGGTTTATGATTTTCCTGGGTATTTTTTTCCTGCTGAATACGAATCTGAAGTCAAAATTGGGGGCCAATGGGCAAATAATCGAGAAAAATCCAAAAAAAAAAACTATAAAAGTATCGTGACTTATGGGTTTTTTTGGGTTTTTCTCGATTATTCGCTCATTAATCCCCAATTTTAACTTCAGATTCGTGTTCAGCGGGAAAAACTACCACAGAAAATCATATTCCGGCCACCAACACACACCACTTTTTTTTGTGGACCTGCGTTATTAATTGGAAACTTTGATAAAACAGAACAATACTCACTTTTTGTTCGCGTCTTTTTGGCGAAGTTGAAATCCATACAAATAATATTTCCTGAAAATTAAACTTGTACTCGTTTTTGCCTCTCATGAGTCCCCTATAAATAATCAAAATTGCACTTTAACCATTTTTGTAAAAATATACAAGGGTGCATAACAAATGCAACCAATCAGACTGAAAGCTAATATTTATTACTGGCGGTTAAAGTAAACAAAAACTATTAGATTTTTATCGTCTCATTAAGTACCTACTTTTGTACTTACAAGTCCGACTGTTTTGTTATCGTGGCCCCATGTAAACGCAAATGCGGGTAATGCATTTAAACGGAAACGGTGCGATAAATTTGCGCTAAAGGTACCGATAATGATATCAGTACAGTTGTATTCTTCAAGTGTGACTTGAACGCTTTCAAAGTAAAGTATGCTTTTTAACCTGAAGTGTATCTATCAAGCTTAAACTAAACATAAAATTTTGGTGGAACGGACTGGTCCTTGGCTATCATCTTCAGAGAGAATATCTCTGAAGATGATAGCTTTGCTATGGAAACTCGTTAGAGCAACCTTTGATGTGTTTTTTAATCTTTCTTGGTTTCAGGAGACAAGATTTGTATTTTAATTTTTAAACGTATAAAAGACAAACTTTTTTCTTCAAAACAACAGTAGGAAGCATTAACTTATTCCATGATAGAGGTGCATTTGAAATGAAGATTGTACACCAACTTAGTGGTACATTTTCAGCGCAGAATGTGAATATATTACAATAAAAATTGTGACTACATGAAAAATGTTTTGTTAATAACTTGGTAAACGTTCGTTGATAATTACTATATTACTCAAAAATGGGTTTTTAATAATATAAAAGTTAGTAATATGCCTATTTCAATAAAATAGTAATATACCAATATTACATTAAAAAATTAAATTACGGAATATTGAAAAAAACAAAGTTTGCTGCCCTAATTAGGGTTTTCACCTTTCCAGGTTTGATCCGGAGTCTCTGGATTTAGCAAAATATCTCCAGGCTCCGGGTTTAACCCATTATTTCTCCGGCTTAATCGGCTTAAAGGTAACGAGAGGCGAAACAAAACTTCTATGTAAAATATAAGTCTTTTTTGGTCATCAATTTTTTTAAGCGACAAATAACTAAAATTTGTTTTTCATGTGCCAATGTGGTAACATTAGTAGGTGCTGAACAAATACCCTGCATAATAAAACATCGTGTTTTTTATATGGAAACTATTGTAAGACCCTTTAGTTAATCTATATTAATAAAATTGAAGCGTTTAAGTATCTGTCTTATCTGTCTGTCGACCGATCTTTTGTCCAGGCTACTCTTCGAAATTGGTAAATAGATTTTAATTAAACTTTCAGTAAAATGAAGAGTATTTTTAAGGGTAACTTTTAGGCTACTGATGTAATGTCCAACTTTTACTTGCAATTTTAAATTTTGAACTAAAAAAAACACTCAAAACTTTCAAATTTTTAGAAAAAAATTACAATTTTGAGATTAAAGGCAACATAGAAAACGAGTCAAAAGGAAATAAACTCGAGATTTTGATAATTTTTTTCAGTAACTTAAATAAAATTGAGAATTTCGAGTTCAATTTGAAGCTTTAATAAAAAGGTCAGAATTTTAAAATATACAAAAGTAGATTTATAAAAAGATTAAAGATTTCAATATTGAAAATATGCAGTATATTATAGAAAATAATAAAAAGATATATTCCTATTTTTAAACAAGTAAACAGTAATGTAATATGTACAATAATTGACCCCCTGTCATTACAAGTTAACGGACCAAACATCAACTTAGAAAAACGCTAATTTAATAGAAAAACTTTGAGTCTCTGGATTTCTAGAAAAAAAAATCAAAATTTCGAGTTTGAAATCAACATTTCACAAAAATTTTGAACTTGATAAAAATCTTCTAAAAATTTTGGGGAAAATGTCGAAATTTTGAAAAAAACACTAAATTAAGAAGAAAATTTTCATTTCTCGTTAACTAGCTGGTTCGGCAAACTTCGTATCGCCCCTCAATTAATAAATATTGGGTTAGCTTATTTAGCTGAATTCAATTTTACATTTAATACGCTCGCACATAGGCTTTATCGCTTCGCTACAAAGCCCTTTGCCCGTTTTCGACCGAATCCTATGCAAAAACTGCTGAAACCCGACCAAAATCAGAAGAGATCCAGCGCCATCTACTGGAAGCTGGTTACAACGCATTTACGGTTAGTGTAGGTGGCGATACGTTTCTGTCATGTTCCTGTTATGAATCAGAGATGAGGCTCTGTACACGGATTCCTTATAAAAATATTTTTCATGAATTTTTTTAATATTTTAGTAGTTATTCTGCTATTCGAGGCCGAGACAAATCCAAAAAAGCAAAGATCATAAAAATCCGTCCAGTATTTTACAATTTCTAAAGAAAGTTTCTATAAATGTTTGAAAAAATATCGACATTTCAAGAAGTCAAAATTTTAAAGAAAAAATGTTACCCAGAAATTTTGAATTTAAAATATAAATTCTGAAAATGAATTCAAAATTTATTAAGAAAAAGATAATGTTTAACTTGAAATTTGGAGATTAAAATAGTAACAAAACATTCGCCTTTAGAATCGAAGTTTGAGGAAAAAAAGTAACAGTTGAAACTAAAAGTAGAATTATTAAAAAAATCAGAATGTATAAAGTATTTCAAAAAAGTTGAAAATTTGAAAATGAAGTTAAAATATATATTTAGAAAAAGTCTAAGTTTTAAATTTTGAAATCAAACATTTGGGGGAAAGACTGAATATTCAAAAATATACCCGAAATTTTCGAAGTTTTCCAAACAAGGAACGCTAATTTGTATTAAAACAAACCTTCTCGAGCTTACGAGCTCACAGTTAAAATTTGACAAACAAATTAATAAATGATGAAAGGAAAGTCGAAATTTGGAAAAAACCAGTCTTTATAAAAAAAATTTCAAGGTTAACTCTAAATTTCAATAAACAAAATCGAAACTTCGAAAAAGGTCATAGTTTGAAGTTATAATTAAAACCATATTAAGATTAAATGAATTTTAAGAAACAAGAAAAAGATAATAAAAACCCGAAATCCTGAAATAAGTTCAACATTGCAAGATCAAAATCGAAATTTTAAAATAAACAAAAAGAAATAAATATATGAAATAAAAATGTCTAAAATAAATTTGAAAATTTAAGTTTAAAATGAAAATTTAATAGAAAATACAATTTGAAAGTACGAGTTTTGAGAAGAGAGTTGAAATTTTAATAGATCGTATCATAGATTTCGTGATAAAATCCAAATTTCGAAACAAAATCTAAATTAATAGAAAAAAATCGAAATTTTCAATTTTCAATTAAAATTTCACAAAGGCTCATACTTCCAATATTACATTTTAAGATTAATGTTAAAATTTCGAAAATAAAACATTTTTTTAGAAAAAAATTCGAAAACGAATTCAAAGTTTTTAGATAAGTCAGGATTTTTGAGATTACAAAAAAATAAACATTGAACGTGTAATTTAAGAATTAATTAAAAATTTTGAGAAAAAAAATTATAACACTTTGGGAAATTACTCGGAATACAAATAAATTTAGGCAGCCTGGGGAATGTTGATAGAAGTGACAACTTAAAACTAGGAAATAAGAGTGAAACTTACTATTTTGAGAAAATGGTTGAAATTTTGTGAGGAAACCCGAAATTTTGAAATGAAGGCGAAAAATTAACCTAAATTTATAAAAAAGAAATCCCCAATTTTTTGAAACTTTCACTTTTAGGGAAAAAGTTAAATCTTCGAATTTAAGGCATTTCAATCGAGCTCAGGGCATAGCACTGGAAAAAATCAAAATATTTAGAAAAGGCCGAAATGTGAAGTTCAATTTTTTCTCAAATTTTAAAATTTGAGAGAAAATTGAAAGTTTAAACTTAGAATTTTGAGTAGTTTTTTACAGCTTCGAAATAATACGTATATTTTAATTGTAAATTATCCTTAATTTCTTAGTTATACCAAATAAAAATTATATATGCTCGCAAAAATACATACGTTCTTTATTTTTTCCAAATACGATATTTTTAAAGTTGTTTGCACTTTATTATTTTTGTGGATATAATTACTGTAACAATATAATTAATTTAACTTTTAGGGCAATAGCCTAGAGTGTCAAGAGCTCTCAGGTTCTTAAGCCGGCCCTGTCACTACATCTTCATAATATAAAGCTTTACGAATTTGTGTTTATTAACAACCTTTATATATTTAGATATTATTTTATGTCCTTGATGTAAACACGTTGTGTGTTTGCATAAACTGCTAATGTTATATATTAAGACATTTTAAAACGTAGGTGTTACTCATTACTTTAATGTAACTTATTTGAACCTCCAGTTATCAAACGTAGTAATTGTTATTTTTCAAGAAAAAACAATCCACTGTTTAGAGCTTAACAAAAAATAAATAAAAAGAATGGCACACTTTTACTTGACGTACAACTTATTATTAACTTGTAGTAAATAGTAGGACACCAGTTGGAGAGATAAATTTCAATTGAACTTTTAACTCGTGCAGCATACAGGCTCAATGATTTTTATGTTTCGCCCTAAGTTTTTAACGAAAAAATTCCGGAAACGTCGAGGTAAAAATCTCGAAACAACTTTTTGGGTTTAAAATCCAATTTTTTAAACCCGACGTTGCGACTATTTCCAAATATTTCGACTTTCTATTTTTGACATTTCGCCTTTAACATTCAAATGTCGAGTTTTTCGCTCAAAATTTAAAAAAATGTTTTTTTTTATATATTTCCAATTTTTTTATGTTGACTTTACCGGGAAACTTTGATTTTTTTTTGGATATTTCAAATTAAAATTTAATTTTTTTGAAAATTTGGCGTTTTCTTGGAATTTTTATTTTTATCTCACATTTCAAAATTAAACTCGTAATATTTACTTTTCTCTCTAAAATTTTGACTCAGGGCTAGACATTTTTTAATGCGCTAAAATGCAACGCGACCAATATGCGAATTAACATTCATCGCTTTTCCATAGCGACGAAATTGTGACAAGAACGAGGTTGACATTTTATTCTTCAAAATTACATGTCATGATAATTGGGGCCAAATTCTAAAAGCTAGTTTTTCAATTAATAAAAATTACCCAGTAAAATGGAGCTGGTCTCGACCCCGAACCCCCACTTTATACCAGGGTAAAGAATTTCGGCTTCTTCGAAGAAGTACGAAACAACAAATTCGATCATTTTCAGGTATACTGGTTATTGTCCCCAATATAAGTATAGAATTGGGGACACTTATGGTACGACAACGCATAAAGTACTTCTAGACCCTACGGTTCACCATGCGGAAAAATTGGTGCTCTCAGATAGAATCGCCGACGATTATCAGGTAAATTACTTTGGATATATGTTGGTAAAACTAGCAGTTTTCCACTTTTAGGTTACTAGACCCTCGAAAAATGAAATAGATATTGTTAACGCCAGATCAAGAACCGGTGATACGATTTACAAACACCCAATGGTTCCTGGCTATGAAGGTAATTAACAGGAATTCATATCATGTTGCATATTGACAGTTGCAATTGCAGGCTTTATACCTAGAGAGCATGGGTTGTTTGGTCAGAGATTTTCCATGCAGGCCACCCAGGCCTTATCCGATTTCGAAAAAATGCAGAAAGAAGACCAAGCAGCTCTAAATCAACTGATTCGAATTGGAGCTCTCCAAGATGGGACGTGGAATCCCAAAAATTTAAAAGACAAAGAAGTAAGTTTGGTACATTCAAATATATCATCAACCTAACAATCTTTTTTACCAAAATTAACCTCCAATAGGAATGAATTTTCAAAGAAGATTTGTCAAAATGTAATAATATTATCTTATCAAAAAGTTAATAACATTATTTGGTACCAGGTAATGCCCCACTAGCAGCATTTTATTGACACAAATTACTCACAAAGAGAACAACCGTATTTGATCTAGGTTTTGGGAAAGAATTTGGAAAATTTCCCAGATTCAAATTTTCGCCTACTCAAAAAAAAAGTTGCAGCCATATTTTTTTATCTGACCAAAACCTACCAAGCTCGTTTGCCAAATATAGTTCTAGAACTGAAGTATTTAGAAATTTCGCTTGATAGTTTATTCTTTTTTCAGCTACAAAGTCAGTATGACTCAATTGTTATGGGGGCATTCTTTTAATAAGGAAACAAGGAAGAAGGAATATTTCTCAGGCTGAAATTCGTCGCCTACTTCAAAAAACTTTGACAATAAAATTTGTTTTTACAAAATCTTCCCAAGCTTCTTTCCCAACTAGAGAAAATCTCAGATGTGGACTAACCAAATCGAATTTGATATTTCGCTTCTTTTTTTAGTTGATGCAAAGTCAGTTTAAATTGCCCCTTCTTGAAATTAGACCTGAGTGTACAGGGATTTTGCGAAATTTGCCAGTGGACGAACCTCCTCTCTCGCCTCCTCGTACCTCAGCTAGTCCATATTTCATGGATAACACGGATCCTGAGAAAAAATTAAAAACTGGTAATGTTTATATTAATTAATTCGCATCTTGTGAAACAACAGGGCGGGGGGATCTTTATTTGCAAGCTTAAGACAACAATGTTACCAATTTTGGCTGCAACTGCTTAACAAAATTGGTCAGCATTGTCAAAAAGGATTTAAAATAATTAATTGTCAAACAGATTTTAATTCAATTTTTCTTGAAAAAAGGTTAAAATTCTTTTAAAAAAAGTATAAATCTATGAAGAACATAAGGTTCTAAAAAAAATTATCAAAAATTTGACTTTTATCTAAAAATTTCAACTTTTTTCAAAAATTTTAAGTAAAAAAATTAATTTTCAAGTTTTAATGGCAATATTGATTTCACCTTAAAGTTTTTAAACGAAAAAAAAAAATCAATTCTCGATTTTTTATATTAAAACTTATATTTTTTTTTATAAATCTCGATTTTTTCGCAAAGTACAAGAATTTAAACTCAAAAATTTGAGTAAACTGTAGAGTTGAAATACCAAAGTGCCAAATAATGTGTTAGGTACTAAATGTCATCGCCAATAACCCAACAAAAGCGCCAAGTGCTAATCCTTCTTATTTGTCAAATAAGAAGGATTAGCACTTCCACCCTACAGTTGTCAAAATTATGAGGAAAATCTGGATTTTAAAAATCAAGTTTTCTGTCATATTTTGAGTTAAAGCTTTTTTTATATGAATCTCTAAATTCTTTCAAAGTTTTGATTTTTTAAATTCCAAATTTAACCTTGGATTTTCTGATATTTTTTCCAACTTTCGACTTAAAAATCTGAAAATCCTAACTTTCATTAGAAATGCTGTTTTTTTTTAATATTTTCACTTTTGCTTTCAATTTTTCCAAATATTGAATTTAAACCCGAAATTTAATATCAAAACTCATGTTTGCATCCATGCATTCAAAATGTTTTAATTTTAAGAATTATGTTATAACATTTTTATACATTTCTTAATAAAATTAAAATGCTATGAAAGATAAGAATTTTGTAACTTTATCAATAAAAAGTTTTTTACTATATTCTGTTTACAAACGTAATTGTGTACAAAATAGTTATTATCTTATTTAATAATTACGATTGGAAATCAATAATCCGTACGAAAAATAGAAAGCAAATCAATGTAGTAATAAACTGCTTATTAACGCACGGTTGTAGTATGTAAAAGTTTTTTTTTTAAGTTTAGTGATGCACGATTAATTTATTGTAAACATGAATGGTACGCTAAAAAAGGGAAACCGTTACTTTAATAGAGCCTCCTATTAATAAACCGTTTTCGACTATTTTAGGTGCTTTAATAAGCCCCATAAAGTGTCAATACAGAAAAAGTTAAATAACCTTAACATCTCTCGTAGGTTTCACTGGTTATGTACCGTTCGGTTATGCAAACTTTGGAAAAACCAACGAAGCGATGACCAACAGTGCCCTCTGCGACTTCACCTCGAACTACCGCAAGAGACTAAGCACAGAGTGGTCGCCGGTCACTATCGACAAACCAGATCCACCACTGCTGTTGCAACCCTCTGAAATCTACCATAGACACATTGGTCAACTTCCTAATTACACCGGACACATACCAGGCGCCATCTTCAGGTAAACAATCTAAATATGATTTAACAGAATATCTGGCATCGATGGTTTTTCAGGTTCGGAAAAACGTATGGTAATGATACAGTCGATGCCAAACGTTGGTTACGAGGGGATTTTAGCACGTGATTTCTTTGATTACTAAAATGATCGTAGCATAACGCACGCAGACATTATTTGCGATTAAAACATTGGTATCATAACGAAAGTAAATAATCTTGGGACATTTATGCGTTTCATTCATTTTTTTATAGCTTTCGTTATATTCAGGGGCTCATTAGGATAACGACTAATAGGGCCTAAGCTCTGGATTATCAAAAACTAAGAACTCGCAAAAATTGAATTTGACATAATTTTTAATAAATACTTTTTCGCTAACTCATTGAACCCCAATTTAAAAAAATATATTGCCCCTGTGAATTTGATTAAGCTTGAAAAACTGCAGTGGACTGAATATCATGTTAAAAAAGCTAAATAATTTTTTTTTCATATTTTGCTTATGTTCAGAAGTAGCCTAACTGGTAACTGCTGTGACTAGTAATTATAATACATAGTAATCGTTATTAAAATAATAGTTATGTTGTCAACAATACTACAAAAGGATCTATCTGGCAACAGTGCACGTATTCTCTGAATCTATCCTACATTCACAGAGTTGACCAGGTTTCTCAATTTTTCGATTCCTACGCCAATATCCATGAAGATTAAAAAAAATACTTTGCACTAGAGAACCTCAAGGAAAAAAGTGGCGAACCGAATTCGCTATGATTGGTTCGCGGCGCTAACCTTGTCATATTTCAAAATTCTGTGAAATGCCAAGAGTTAAGAGGACAAGGTTTTCTAATGCAAAAATACTTGCACTTTTTCTTAGTTTTTCATACACACGTAGCACAATTTATGTTTTAAAAATTATAAATATCCGGTAATTATTTGAAAGATTTTTATAATTTTTTGGCATTAAACTGCGCTAAATGTGCCTGAAAATCTAAGTAGAAATGCAAGGTTTTTCTTCTGCATGCGAAAACATGTTCTCCCAAACACTTGACATTTCACCTAATTTTGAAATATGACAAACTTAGCGCCGCGCGCCAATCACGGTGAATCCGGTTCGACACTCTCACCCTTGAAGCCCTCTACTTTTGCACGTAAGAATAAATAAAAGATTTTTGCTAACCTTGCCATGTAGGCCTCCCCTATAAAAAAGTATTTTGTTAAAAATAACTGGGTACCTACTTCTAGTAAACTTTTTAAAATTTTATTCCAATTAGGTTGGCTTGCTGCGGAGTAGTTAAAAAGTCACGTCTATGTCATTCGCCGATTGTCAGGCGATTACCTAACCTATAAAAATCGTTATGAAAGCAATCCCTCTTTTATTTATTTAAATTAGCTAAACTCTTCACAAAAATGTTGAACTGTTACTGACAAATTTTGCAAAATAATCGAAGGTAAATGTCTAGTAGAGGGACTTTTCTAACCTAACCTAATCTTATTTTGCCATTGGAATTTTATCATGTTTTATCTAAATTAATACTAGCGCTCGAAACTTGACGTATATGCTAGTTTCAAATAACATTGTAACTTCTATTTCACTTCTATCTACCGCACTTTTTACTTGATCTTGTGGCAACTTCGGCCATTTAAAAAAACCATTCCCAAAGTTGCAAGGTTTTGGAAAACCACGCTATTTGCTCAAAAATCATTTTCAGCGAGTCATTGTTCTAGACGACTACTTAGCAAAAAAAATGACGCTCAGGAGTAATATTATTAAGTACACTTTTCTGGGGGGATCCGTTGTCGGCGCTTTCGTTGCTGGCAGCTACTTCGAGAAGAGAAAGGAATCGGCCTTTACTTTTAAAAACTACCCGGCGTTGCCCATTTTTGGAACGGTATCCGCAGCTACCCCCATAACAGCGCCCGTATCCGGTCATTCCAACGTTAGTCGAGTTTCCCAAATAATGAAATACGGCTTTCCTGGTATGGACAACATCAGGTCATTTGACGACTTCGTTTTAAGCTACGATCGCAGAAACAGAGTGGCCCATTGGGTTTTCGAACATTTGACGCAGGAAACAGTCAAGAAAAATAACGAGGTCGATAGGGCGTTATGTGAATTCAAGGCGGATGAGAGTATACATCCGTATTTCAGGTAAATATCTCTCTAGAGTCTTCTAATTTATTTATATATTATATACTTTTTAATTTCGAAATTTGAGAAAAAAACTCGATATTTGAAATTTACCCCAATATTCCAAATTTAAACTTTTTCCCAAAATTTTGATTTTAAACCCGAAATTACTTTTATACATTTCCAATTTTTTCTAAATTTTTTTTACTAACTTTATACACGAAAAAATTACTTTTTCTACAAATTTTAACTTATTTTTAGAATTTCAACTTAATCTAAAATTATCGTCTCAAAATTTTGACCTTTTAGTCAAATTTTTAATTACCTTAAGTTAGATTTTTTTAAATATAATTTTTCTTGATATTGGAAGTTTTTCTCAGAGCTCTGTATTGAAATGTAAAATTTATGTTTTTTTCCCCAAAATTTCAGCTGCAAAACTCGAAATTACAAGCAATTTTGATTTTTTACATTTCCAATATTTTCTAAAAATTTCAACTTTGTTCTCAAAGCTTCCAGGTTTTCTTTTTTCCTAAACTTGCCACTTTTAGATCTAAATTTCAATTTTTATTCAAATTACGATTTTCGAGTACTATAAACTTGAACTATTTACTGTTTTAATCAAAATTTCCATTACTTTCCCAAAATTTCAAATTTAAAGCTGATTTATTTTCAAATTTCCGATTTTTATTTTATTCACAAATTTTAGCTTTTTGTCAATATTGCGACTTTACATATTTAGTGCTTTGTCTAAACGAGTTTAAAGTTTACATATTTAGTGCTTTGTCTAAACGAGTTTAAAGTCGTAACTTTTTGCTTTTCCTGCGACTTCAGATAGACCGAGATTTAATTCCTACCCGCAACTTCCCTTATCCCGTTGTTAGCAGTCGGTGGCGCGTTGTTTCCACATAACGACTTTTTAATCCACGCCCTGAGTTAAATATTAATTATTGGTTGCTAAATAGCAACTTCCTGTATTTAAACCTTTATATTCAGGTCGGAAAATAAGGACTACAAAGGTTCCGGTTATGATCGAGGGCATTTGGCAGCCGCAGGGAACCACAAAGCAAATCAAAGGCATATTGAACAGACTTTCTTTCTTTCCAACATGGCACCTCAGGTAGGACCCGGGTTTAACAGGGATGCCTGGAATTCTTTAGAGAAATATGTTAGGAAACTAACTAAAGTGTACAAAAATGTTTACTGCTGCACTGGTCCTTTATATCTTCCAAAGTAAGCTATCTTAATACAAATGATTACTGTTCTTACAATATTGAATCTTTAGGATGGAATCAAACGGCAAGAAATATGTAAAATATGAAGTTATTGGTGTTAATCATGTGGCTGTTCCAACACATTTTTACAAGGTGATTGTAGGTGAAACCGCGGACGGTAAGCTAGATATGGAATCCTACGTTATGCCCAATCAGGTGATTGATTCAAATGTTCCGTTGAGCAGCTTTCAGGTAAGTTTTACGTGCTTTGGCTTTCCTGTTAATAACTTTTCTCTTTTAGGTACCTCCTGATAGCATAGAGAAGGCTGCTGGTTTATTATTTTTTGATAACGTTTCCAGAAGTAAACTGAGTAAAATCAATGGCAAAGCCAACAAATGATGTGATAAAGCATAGTTTTAATTGTACAGTAAATTATTTTAAAATTATGTGTCAATGTGATAGAAATCATTTTAAATAAAGTAAAGTATTGATTTTGCCGTATTGTTAGATTCCAATATTATTTAATATTCTGAAAATGTTTACTTTTTTCCAAAATAGGATTCGGCTTATCTCAAACTTTTGCTTTCTTCCAGAAATTTCGACATTTTCTGCTTTTCTCGCCATATGTCGACTTTTTTCCCAATATCCTATTTTCCTTATAATTGGGTTCATATTTTAATAAAAAGAATAACGGTCAAGAAAAATTTTTTTTTTTTTTGAAAATCTGGAGAAAAATTTCTTGAAAATTTAAATTATTTTCTCGAAATCAGCATTGCGAAAATTTAAATAAAAGTTTGGCTCCTCAAAACGGGATTTATTTTGACTTTTTTATTCGATATTTTATGGAATTTCGGTTTTTCACAAAATTCTATCGATTTTTCTACAAATTTCAATATTTTTGCCAAATCTTGACATTTTCCAAGGAAATTTAATATCTCAAATTTTCGAATTTTTTCCCAAAATTGTTAATTTTTTAGAAACGTCAATTATATTCTCGAAATTCTGTTTTTTCAGATTCTGACCTTCTTCGGGAAATTTTTACCTTTTTCTAATTTCGATTTTTCATGCAATTTACAGATCTAAGAAAAATATGTTTGGAAATTAGTTTTTTTTCGAAACTTGATTTGATGGAAATGTCGAGTTTTTTCACAAAATTTCACTTTTTTTCTCGAAAATGGATATATTTCGACAGTTGTCAAAAGTTGGCCGTTTCTGAAAATTTCGATTCTTTATTTAAAAATTGTTAATCTAAAATTTTCGACTTATTTTAAAATTCGTCTTTTTGAAAATTTCGCCATTTTTCTCCAAAAATTCCGACTTTTTTATCTTGGTAATTTCGGCTCTTCTTGCAATTGGGTTCTTTCATAAAAATCAATATTTCCTGTTCCTGTAAATTTCAATTTTTTACTTAAAAATTGCCGCTTTCTCGAAAAATCGAATTTTTCTTAAAATATTTTTTTCTTATTTCTATTGAAATTTTAATAAAATCAACATTTCGACAAAAATATTTTTTAAAAACTTCGAGAAAATTCGGGTAGTTTTCCAAACTCAAAATTTAGGTAAAAAAGTCGAAGTTCTGAGAAAAACATTGGATTTTCTAAAAATTTTAACTTTTAAATTTAAATCTTACGCTCACAGTCAGCGCTTTTCTCAAAAGACTCCCCGAAAATTGTTGACTTTTTTTTTTGAACTATCCCCAAATTGTTTTCCTTAAAATTTAATTATTCTTTCAAATTTCGCCCTTTTTTTTAAATTGTGACTTTTTTTAAATCCGACTTTCAGATTACCAACTTTTCTGAAAATTCGCCATTTTCACGAAATTTTGACCTTTTCCTCAAAATTGGTTTCTTGAAATATTGACTTGTTCTCAAATATTTTTTATTTTTTCTTAATTGGGTCAAAATGTTAACGGTAAAAATTTCCAGAATAACACTTTTTTGAAATTTCTACAAAAAAATGCATTTACTTAAATAAGTAAAAATTTAAATATTTTGAAAATTTCGAATTTTTTCTAGAAACATGGATATTTTCCTAAAATTTCACTTTTTGAGATATTCGGCATTCTCGAAACTAGACGCATTTCAAATTTTTGATTTTTTTTCTCAAAATTTCCATTTTCGACAAAATTTGGATTTTCCGAAAATTTTGATTTCATCTTTCCTGGGATGGCCAAAGGATCAAAGCCCTGATTCCTACCCCCAACGGCGCAAGTGAATCACGTCTTTTTTTTGGCTATCAATTTTTTAAATTAACTATATCCTCCCTTTGAAGCAAACCTTCTCTATGCCATAATGATTTCAAAGTGCTTCATCAAGCCCTTAGTGAGCCTTATCAAGCAAAAGACATTTAGACATTTTTTTAATTCTTCATTTGTAATGAAGGAGATTTTGTAAAAACTGTAGAAAGAAAGAAAAAACAAAAAATGAATAAATAACCGAAAGTCAAAATAAGTAAAGAAAAAGTTGGACAATTGTTTCTGGATTAATTTATTATGAAAACAAAACAATATTGGCATAAATATACATTTTTAACAATAACTTAAGGAATTAATTCTACTTTACGTTCCTACGCACTTGCAGACGTGCGCAATCACAACCAGACATCACGTGTTGTCAAATATAAAACTGAATTTAGCTAGGAAATAAATACTAACTTTAAATACACTACACATAGTAAAAAGTTTAAATGTACACTTGAAGGAGATCTTGTGGATTGCTTTGAAGTTAAATAAAACGTTAGCAATGTCATATATTATTAGACAAAGAATTTAAATATTTACGTTGCTAGCCATGAGTAAATGATATTAAAAGATCAAAATGTAAAAATGAGTATGTTAATGTCTTCTCGTGATCTTAAGTAAGGTGGAAGGAAGTAATTTGGCCAATTAAGTACAGAATATGGTAAATTTGACCAAATTACACCCACCTGAGGGACACATAATATGGTTTAGGCAACTTTAGTTAATTACATAGCAGTCTTGAATATGTTCCACTTTTAAAACACAAAAGATATGTAATCCAGCGCAAAGCAGCATCTGCTACTTAATCCTGCAGTAAAGTAACAAACTGTTTCCAGTCTTCACTGTTTTGGCGCAACTGAATACGACACACATATGCCACATATTCCTTGATGAAAATCAAACCAATTACACTTTTTCACCCCATCGTGTATGAAAATGGCTGCAAATTGAAAAATGGTCTTCTTGTGGTGATCAAACGATACAAATTCTTTATCGAAATAGAAAATTTTCCAAATTACACCTTTCCCACATCCGATTTAGTCATTTAATAATAAAGCTCTCGATTCAATATTTTCAAATCCGACTACTCAGGAAAAAATTCAGTTCGCATTAGATATTACCAGTACCTGAGAAGAGAAAATTGCAAGCTGGTCCGAAATTCACCGGAGTTTTAGGGCTGGCGCAGCTGTAGATAAAATCATCGGACTGCAGCGGTCTGTTCATGTTGGGCTCGGAGGCAGAGCGATTGATCTTAGGGTGGTTCTGCAGGAGTCCCTCCAGCGACGAGTGGATCTGCCTGAACAACGGCCTGTCCTCCCTGCTGAAACTGATGCAATTTTCTGTCAGTCGGCGCAGTGCTGTAGGCGTATCAGAACGCAGTTTGGTCAAATCGGGTTTAAGGTAACCGCGACCCACCATGAAGAGTATTTGATCTTTGTTGTTGATGTGCGCGTAGGGCAGCTGCATGGACAACTTCTCGAACATGACGATGCCAAAGGCATAGACGTCCGATTGAAAGCTGTACGGATTGTCTTCTTGCATGCGGATTACTTCGGGCGCCATCCACAGGATGGAGCCAGTGGGCTGGTGGAACTGTTGGGAACCTGACCAGCGCGTTTTGGCGGTGGCCAGGCCGAAATCGCCGATTTTCACAGTCAAATCTTCGTGCAGGAAAATGTTGTTGGATTTCAAGTCGCGGTGTATAATATTCTTCGCGTGCAAGTACTCCATACCCTGGGCGATTTGCCGACCAATTTCTATCAAGGTAAAGAGAGAGAAATTCGTTTCCAGAACATGCAAATGCTTGTAGAGACTCGAGCTCTCGCACCATTGCGTCACAATGGCTAACTGGGGCTTGCTGACGCACCCCATAAACAACAGAATGTTAACGTGTCTGGTTTTCCTCAGTACAGCCACTTCGTTCTTAAAGGCTTGAAGTTGCGCCACAGTAGGTATTTTAACATTCAATGTCTTCACCGCCACAGGTCCGTGCCAATGGGCCTTGTAAACAGTCCCAAAACTGCCGGAACCCACTCTAGGGCCCACCAGAATCTCATCAGCCGGAATCTCCCAGTCCTCTATGCTTTCCCTCGGCGCCAGCAGCGGCTTGCTTTCGTCGGCACTTCGCGCCCTCGGCCTTCTAGGTTGCTGGGAGCCGGTTGGCGAAGCCTGTGTGCTTCTGCAATGCGGCATCGAAGAGTCGTGTTCGCCCAAACTCGACTGGTTCAACACCAAATTCCGCATCTCGTCACCGGAACCCTTCACGTTGTTGAGGCACACATTGGGAGCCGAACTGGATCGATCATGATGACCGAGCGTGCCCGGGTGTCTCGATGTTCTATGATGCGGCAAACCGAAGCCCGCCTGGCCGGGGTGCAGGATGCCGGCGCTAGAATCCTGCGGTCTGGCCAGGAGAGCTCGATAGTAATCATCTGGTAGACAAACCTGAAAAACAAAGTCGAAACTAAGAAACTGGAGAATGGAACACTATTCACGAAATATCTGTCTGAATAAAAAATGAGACCATAGTAAATTTGATAAAATTTCAAATTGTTAGGACTAGAGACCCCATATTTGATTAAAAGTTACTATTTATTATCGTAGATTACAGAAAAATGTTACGAATTATAATGGATAAAAACATAAAAAATGGGAGATTAAATTTTAACGCTTTGAAAAGTGCCACTTCACCTATCGAAATCACAAACTGTTTCTTCCTAAAATGTACCCTTTAAAACATTTATCCAAATTCTCTTAAAACTAATGGACCGTTTCCCTCAAATTCTTATCTTAAAAAGCAATTTTAAAAATAAAAAAAGAACATTTTTTCTTGAAGCTATTTCATTTCAACATTTCTAATTCTCAACATTTTTGTTTATTTTATTATTACTTTTAAAGATAAAACGTTGGAAAAATACCAACAACCTTATGTTTAATCGCAAAGTTTTGTACAACACTTGAAAAATGGAGAAATTATTCTAAAATTGATGATGAAAACCTCTTTTTATCGAAATTTCATGTTAACGCTCAGGTTTTTCTACATAACCTAAATTCTTACTTGAAATTTGGGCTCCTTTTCCCAAAATTCCTTTTTAAATTTTAAACTCAAAAATTTTTCTCAACTTCGATTTTTTTTAACTTTACAGGTATGAACTTAAAAAATACTTCTTTTTAAAATGTCACCTTTAAAATCAAAATTTAGTCTCGAATTGATTTTATGCACGTCATAATTCCATATTTAAATTTTAAATGTATATTACATCTTAAAAATTCCCTAAAATAACTTAAAAATTTGAGACATTTTTCTAATTTTTTCAGAAATTTAAATTTCATATATATTTTTTTTAACATCACCTAATTCTAGAAGAGAAAACTAAGATATTTAAATTATAAATACCCTAGCATCACTTCTAAATCTACATACCAAGAATGAAACACTTACCTGCTGACATAACGAGGGAACTCCTGTGGCGCACCTTTGATGAAATTTATATCCGCAAGTCCGACAGTAGAAACCTTGAAACAAGAGTCTTCGACAATATTCACAAAACACTATAGAGAAAAAAGTTTTGCGCACAAAATTATGAGAAATGCTTGTTCGAATTGGAAACTTGTCTATTATTTTGACCACAATCTCTTCAGTATTCAGTGTGCTAATGTCCGTATCCCAATTAATGGGCACATTGGAATCTCTAAGGTACACACAGCACATGTCACAGTTAAGATTCCTCAATTTCATTGCCTTAGCTAAGGCCTCCCTCAAAGTAAGACCTTCCCTGACTTGCACACTTGTTCTCTGCTGATTAGGTAAATGCGCTCTCAATAAAAATTTAGGCCTGGTTAATGTGTCGCTGTATTGGGGCTGTGATTGTGATTGATAATGATACGGTTCGCTGAAATCTTCCTCGGGACTCTCCCTGCCGTTGCTCAACTGCTCCATCAGCCTCCTTTCCTCAGCTTCCAGTTCATGCAGCTTAGAAGTGAGATCCTCATATTCTTTTAAATACATAACAGGCGGATGTTGAAAGTCGGCAAATTTGGCATTCAAGGAGTCGATATTCGCGCGAGTCAAGCTGATTACATTCTCTATGTTTTTGAGTTCTTGTTGGATATCCATATCCTCGCTGTCGGTCGACATTGTGTCACTGTTGTTACCAGCATTAGACAGCAAATTTCCATTTAAAGCTGACGTGGCCGTTTTAAATTCATCGAAATGTTGCAAAACGGCCATCGCATCGCAACATATTCAACGTTTTCTCATTTTTAACACATTCTCACCCGTTGACATTTGTTTTGGACATTTTGTACATTTGCATTTATGACATTTTACCTGTCATTTTGACGTTTGCGTTTAACGTCAAATCTGATTGGTTGGTTCCGCTCAGTCCGGTTTGCTATAAAGCTCCATTCCCACAATTGGTTCTTTAAGCAATTTGACGAAACATGAATGCAATGTTGCCAAACTGGCACAGCTCTAGAGTTTAAAAATAATTTCTATTACCAACCTATGTGTTTTCTGTTTCTTTTGAATTCTACTTACCATTTAAGCTTTTCGCGCCGAAAATCATATATTCCCGTGATAAAAAAATGTGACAAATAATCGAAGAACGTATTTATCCGATTTCACTATATTTAGATATGTTAATTTGTGATTATAGGCAAGTTTAACCTTGTCTATTATTTTATTGCCTTATCCGCGTAGTTAAATAAGGAAAATAGCACGTCGCGAAAGGGTTAAGGGTAATTCCCTTTTCTGAACGGAACAATGAATAGTGGACATTTTATCAAAATTCTAAGTTTATTACTATTGAAGTGTTTTACATTTTACATTTTGATGTGTTTGTCAAAATCTGAATTTTTCCTGAAAATTTCGTCTTAAACTAGAATTTTATTTTTCTACATTTTGAGTTTCTCCCAATTAACTTTTACCTTAAACTATTAACCGAATCCTCGAAGTTTTTAAACTCAATATCAAAGAAGTTGTAAATTTTAACATAGAGATTAAAAGTATTAAAATTTCGAGGTTAGTTTACTTCATCAAAAAAATGTTTTCGCAGTTCCAAGTTAAACTACGGAATGTTGGATTTTTTCTCGAATCTTCGTCTTTTTTTTAATAAAAAATTCGAAAATATATAATTCATTTTATAAATTTCAAGGATTTTTTAAAACCTCGACTTTTTTCTCAGATTTTCGTATAAAATCTGAATTTTATTTTTCTAAATTTTGAGTTTTTCTAGAAATGTTAACTCTTTCCTCAAAATACGGACCCACGGTTTAAAACTTTTGTACTCAAAAACATTAAATTTGTGTACAAAATTTAAGATCAAGAGCAACATTTCAAGGGAAAGTTGACATTTCGAAATAAGGCGTTATTAAAAAATGTTTTTAAACATTTCAAATTTAACCACGAAATGAATTTTTTCTCGAAGGTTCCCCTTTTCTTCATTAAAAATTCGAGAAAAAATTTTTAAGTATTTTTCAATGTTTCTTTCCAAAATACTGTAATTACAATATACAAACGATTGGAGGCGCTGTTTAAGTTTTTCATCTAAAATGCCCAAACTGCTGGGGCCCTAGTAAAGGGTTAAAACATAACCTAAAAAGCATCAGCACATGTTCAAAGTAACATAACAAACGAAATGATATAAGAAGTCGACAAATAAGATGAATAATCTTCGTTTATTATTTTTGTACAAGAATAAAATTGTTTTATTTAACTTAGGTTACAAATCTAACTTAAAAACCACCAGTGATATCTATTGAAGCTCCATTTATGTACGAACTTCGATCCGAGGCCAAAAACAAAATAACCTCGGCAATTTCTACAACAAACAAGATATTGCGCTTCTGTGACTTTAAATCCAGAAGATACAAACCTTCTGGGTTACCCATTCTTCCAAGCGGAATTTGCTGCAAAATAATATCTTTAACCTTTTGAGGCACCGCATCGGTCATTGGCGTTTTTATGAATCCAGGTAAAACAGCATTGACCCTAATACCGAATTTTCCGAATTCTTTAGCGGCGGTTTTTGTTAAAAGTTCGACGCCGGCTTTACTAGCTGTGTAATTCGCTTGTCCAATGTTGCCATATTTCCCAACAATGCTAGCTATGTTAACTATTGAGGCGTTATTGATTTGATTTTCTACTAAAGCATTTGCAAAGGTCTGCATCACGAGAAATGTGCCCTGAAAGGGATCTAAATCAGGTATCATCAGTTAAATACGTCCTACATACTTTTAAATTTATTTTGATGACTTCATCGAAGTCTTCTTCGGATAATTTCAGTAAAAAATTGTCCCTTGTAATCCCGGCGCAATTTATTATAACTGTGGGGTAGTTGTGAAAGACTTTGTTAATCGTGTCTAGTGTATCTTTGACACTTGACATTTTTGACACATCCAGAACGGTGCTACAGTGTTTACCGCTGTATTGTTGTGTTAATTTGTCGATGACATCTTCAACATTTTCTTTGTTTTTATCTGCTGCAATTACACTAGCGCCCTCACGAGCAAGCACGTTTACCGTAGCTCTGCCTATGCCTGATCCTGCTCCTGAAATTTACGAGAAGCATGCTATAATTTTACGCTGATATTATATGCTTGTTACGCCACTGCCAAATAGATCCCAAAATCGCAAGCTTGACTGACAGCTTAAGGTTACTTTTCAATTTTTTAGTCATGTTCTAGCTTTTCCATCTTTTTTTCATATATTTAATTCTATTTATTTACCTGTAACAAGTGCCAATTTTCCTGCCAACAGTTTTGCCATTTTAACCCCCCTATTTAAAGGATGATTATTCGAGAAAACAGAACTCACAATGAACGATAGCAATGCACTGGAAAATTAATTTAAGTACATATAATGTACTTACATTACATCAGTGATTATGCTAATGTATTGTCATCGTAAATTTTATCAATAACGCTCATAAACCTCTAAAAAACGCTTATTTGGTGTCTAATCGCCTTATGCATATCATTGGCGTAGATGCCAAATATTATTGAGTTCAGACATTTTTTTTTTTATTTAACGTGCCTAGGAGGTAAAATTTATTTACGAAAATATTAGTCCTCGAGTAGTTGAGACATTAATATTTTAAACATGTTACATTGCAGACTTTAGTAAAAATATTAACTTAAATTAATAAACATTTTAAGTTGCATATTCAAATTTTTTAACATTCTCCGAATTTTTATAAAAGGATTTTTTTTTTGTTTATTATTGATCTTCTAAGTTTCCAAACTCGACTTTTATATTTTTATAGAGAAAATATATTTTACTGCATCATTTCTATAACACTATAAATTATTATTTCTAGGTTAAGTTATGTAAAAAATCTTAGATAATCATTTGTAATGAAAGTAAAAAATATAAACGATGCGTTTTTCAGAAATTGACTAGAGGTTTATAATCAGTGATAAGTCATAAGTCATTCCAAATAAAAAATAATATCCAACATTCGATTATTAGGATCACAGGAGATATAACCATCACGAGTGCACTGAGTTGTTGCTTTCAGATCATGCCAGGGACGAATGGACGAATCCCTTTAGCCGCCTTTAGCATGTTTAAAAATATTAGTAACGTTTGTGATCGAAACTCAACCAAGTCCAAGTGTGTCTGTAAAGTAACGAAATTCAGCTTGTTTTTCACATATTTAGTTCATTGAAAATAAACACATTGACGCTAAGAGCAAAATTTTGTTCAGTTTCAAAATTTCAACTTTTTTAGAAAACTTCGATTTTTTTTTTCAGAAGTTCGTTTTTTCTCGAAATTGGTAATTTCCAATTCTTTCGATCTGTTTAAAAAAATTAACTTTTTTTTTTGAATTTTAACATTTTAAAATTTCTAATTTTTTAAATATCGACATTCTCGAAATTTTTAGTTTTTTGAAGATTTCGACTGTTTCTGAAAATATCGACTTTTTCTCAAAATTTTTACTTTGTGTCTTCGACTGCTTTAAAAAATGTTGCGTTTTATCAGAGTTTTAAAATATTTAAAAATGTTTTTCAAAATCAAGAAAAAACCTAAATGTGGTGTTTGAATTTGCAATTTTAGAACAAAAAATAATGAATTTAAATTAGGAATTTTGAGCAAAATGAAAATTTCAAAGAAAGGTCAATTTATTAAGACACCATACTACCATACCTTCTCAAAATGTTTACTAGAAATGTGAAACATTCAGAAACCATTTTTTTTTTCGTTTTCACTAAATCCCGAGTTCAAACTCTTATTCATAATACTTTTTTTAAAAAAGAACATTCAATTTTAAAGAAAAAATTCCAAATTTCGACTTAAAGTGAAAACTTTTTGGAAAAAAACTAAATTTCGGAGTAATATTATTATTTCAGAAAGTTTCAAAGTATTGCACCCCATTTATGTAGATCGAACATTTGACACAGCGAGAAACTTGTAGTTGTCTTTTTACTTGTTAACAATGTCAAGTTCATTTACTAGTAAAAGAAGTGAACTTAAGTATCACAAAAAAAGAAACATTGACCAAATTTTAAAAAAATTCTTTTTTCTCATTACATATAAGTTACATCGTTAATATATTTCAGAGTGACCTGCAATTCTAGATTTACATACAAGCTATAGATATATTCTCTATATCTTACTAAAATAAAAAAAATACTCTTATTTTGGCTTTTTTATCTATCTCTCATTTTTTGCTCATCTATATTTCAATCCTTATTTTTTTTAGTTTTATGTAAAAAAAAAACCACTAAACTACTTTTTGTCAGATATCATAAGCTGGAGTTTTCGGAATTTTAAATATCTTATAGTCATGTGTCAAAATATCCTACTAACTGGGCTCAGTAAGCCAAAATATATTTTTGAAATAATTCAAGACAAGTCAATCATAATCCAAAAATGAAAAAAAAAATTACATCTATAGCTTAGGGTCTACACAAAAATCATATTTGACACAGACATATAATATTTAGACTTATAAAGGGCCTCCTATCTTAAATAGCTTAGGGCCTTGTCAAGTCTAGTCACGTAGATTATTTTATTTATAGTAAAATAAGCAAAATAAGAAATCAAAATTTTATTCTTAAATAAAATTGGGAATTTTACAATAGCTCATTTTTTCTTCTTCTTTAATTTCTTGGCCTGCTTCCAAGCTTTGTAATGCGTCTTCTGCTTTTCAGCAATAATTTCCTTATACTTTCTTTTATTATACTTATTAAATTCAGCATCAGCCATTAACTCATCCACGAGAGTCTTCTTTCTCTCTTTTTTAGTTAATCTGTCATTGTAATAATCTAAAGGAGAGTCAAGTACTTTACCCACCTACAATACAATAGAAAACAGTAATAAAATAAATATAAGTAATTACTATACATACCTGGAAGAATTTAGGTAAAACTTTTAAATCATTTTTTTTGTAGAAATGCTTAGGATCCAGGGCAGATCTCATCTGAAGAATTTCCAGATCATTTTTCACCTCCTCTGTTAATTCAGTGGCCCGCATTCCAAACCAATTTTTACCTTTAGTTTTCTCTCTCTCTTTCTAAAATAAATACCACTTTAGCAACTGTTAGTAACAGCGCAAATTATACCTTTCTTTCAGCTTTGAGTTTTTTCTCTGACACGTCATATGCCGGAATTGAGTGAAGTCTCTCGAAATTCGGGTCTAATACAATCGACTTCTGTAAAACTTTGTTCACCAAGTCTTTATCTACACGAGGTTTATTCAGTGCATTGAGCGGCTTAGAGTTTTCGACTTTATTGGATGCTTTTTGTTTCGAACTTGAAGGAAGGTTACCACCGTTTAAATCCTCCTTGTATTCTTCCAATAATTTTTTAATTAAGCTGTTTTCTGAAAGGACAAGGAATAGTTTATTTTTTAAATCTAAATTAAACTTACTTTTCGGTAACGGCTGCTGTTCTTGGGCGTCCCCTGTCGTGTCGATTACAAAATCCATTACTGATGCATAAAATTAGTGTTTTTTTTAGGATTTAAATATTGTTAAAGTAAAACAAGTCTGGCATGCTAATTTGATGACAAGTGATTTTTTTAGGTTATATTGTGACATGAATGTTATATGTCAGACATTTTATCTACTGCAAATCTATGATACTTTAGAACGTCGAATCATTGATTGAATCAACGCTCGAATTTAATTGAGATATGGAACTGGCAATAGTTATGCAAAATGCTCCAGATGCCACTGGACAATTTTTTTTTATCTTCAATCTATTCCTATAGAGCTTGTCAACTCGATTTACTAAACCGGTTCAAATCGAGTTGAGCTTAAACCGAGTTAGTAGTAGTCTTTGATCGACGTACATATCTTGAATTTAAATGAAATCTGCAGACCGCCGTCAACTCGGTCCGGGCTGGTCGTGTCCTTAATAAAGGTCGTTTTTTCGATGTATTAATTCAATTAAATGTGTAATGGCGAGTATATGTTGTTCGAGACAATATCTGCTATCGCCAACGAATATAAACACAACAGGCGGCACAATTAATATAATAACACCGCATACTGCGTGTGCTAGAAGAATAATTAGTTCTCTCGATTTACCAAACCAATTTAATTCCAGTTTACTTAACTTGAGCTAAATCTGTTTAAATCGATAGAAAGGGCCTGCAATTTGTTTAATAGCAAAGCGGTTTGGGTAATTCGATTAGAATTATGTCAACTCAATTTGAAACTATGTCAACTCTGAAACTGATTCGCGTGAATTTTCAAATCGGTAAACTCTGTAATATTTCTGAATTGATTAATTTCTAATACTCTATTATGCCTGCAAGTAGGATACAAAAATAAAGGTAGATGACTATGAAGCAGCCTTTTAAATGTAGATAAATTTTAATTGTTGGGAAAAATTGTCAACAATTTGTTCCTACATAATTAAGTAAGTTTCTAATATAATTCATTTATTTTAATAGACTATTACAATATCACACTTTGAATACAAAGAAGTTGAATATTTACCTACCTAATATTGGATTTTACATTTATTCAATAACAGTAGATATTAGGTAAAGCATTAATAATAAAAAAAAGACAATATTTTACTTGGGCACATATATTGTTCAAGTTTTCACAAAGAAATGATTTGTGTGGCTAATACATTTGCCTAAATAAAAATTTCACTCCACTTTCCAGATTTTAAGTAAAAATTTCTACTGTAAAATGTAAAACTTAGGTTCTGATATTTATCCTAAATGCAACTAAACATAAATAGGACCAAAGCCGCTAAATAATACAAAAATAACTCAACTAGCAGCTATAAAACTCATTCGTCTTCATCATCGTCATCATCAGAGATGTACCTCTTGGCGCTCCTCTTGCGACGGCCAGGCGGTTTTTTATTCTTTAATTTGATCTTCATTTTGACTGTCGAATCTGTATCAGATTTATTTCCATCATCTTTATTGTCTTCAGGATCGGAATCCCCGTCATTTTCGAGTCTTTCCTTGGCATTTGTAAACACCGATGACAAAACTATACTATCTTCATGAATAAGAGACGCCTCTTCATTGTAAATTTGGGCGTTTTGGCAAAGGAGCATGAAATCTCGTTCTAAATCGGCAAAGTCAGTGTACTGAAACAAAAATCTGGTTAATTTGATTGAAGTGTTTTTAACGTTTCATTTACTTTTCCGTCTTCAATTCTGTTTAAGATTTTATTAATGTCAATAGGTTTCTTAATTATTTCGTAATAATCCGGGTAATCTTTCTTCGGGGGTAGCTTCATAAACGGTTCACTTAATAGCCTTCCGTCACTGCAAGGAAACACCAGCTTGAAAATACAGAATAATTTAGTTTAAAGCATTTACCTATCCGTGTATTTAGTGACAATACTCATCAGTTTTTTCATCTGTTTTTTTAGTTTTGAGTCATTGTTTTGACCCCTTCGTTTTTTCATCGAAGTACCAACTTCGCTGTCCGAATCGTCCCTCTTTTTCCTCTTTCTTCCTCTTTTCTTCTTCACTTTCTCCTCTTCTTCCTCTTCATCGTCGTAATCACCGCCCTCATCAATAGCCTAAAATGTTCCAGGGTAACCACATAATTAAATTCCTGCGAGTATCTTACCTTAAGCCACTCTTTTTCGGTTAAGCTATCGGTGTAATCTACCTCTTTCCTCTGTCTGGTACCTCGGCCGAGTATGCTGTCAGGATCGTCGTAATTCCACGGATCGACCTCGTCGTCTTCCTTTACCAACCAGTCAGGCAGTTCGGATTCTTCAATTAATCTGGATTTTCGATTCGGTCCCAACTTGGCTTCCTCCCGTCGTCTTTCCAAATCCATCTTTTGGAATAACTCGAATTCGGCCTCTGATCTCGCCACCATTTGATTTACAGTCTCGTCATCTGGCACCTCATTCTCCTCCTGAAATTAAACGAATTTGACAACATTGACTCAGTACTAAGTGAAACGTCAAACCGTCTTAAATTTATAAAAATTGGAAAATGATACAAAATTCGAACAATCATTTAAAATGTCAAAATATCACGAAAAAGCTGGAAAGACTTACCCGCTGGAATTAGATAACTAAAGTTTTTTTAGAAAATATTAACATACTATTTTACTTCCTCCAGGTTTAATTTTCTAAAAAAAAAACTTTCAATGTTAGGCATGCTCATTTCCCGATGCAGCCATCAATTGAATCTACTATGCATCTTAGGTTTCTGTATCCAAAAATTTAGGTTATAGGTCCGTCCATAGTTAACTACGATATCTTCTTTAATATTAGATATACAAATGTAACATACTATTTAAAAAAATTAGTTAACAGAAACATAACTTTAGGTAATCAACTATCCAAAGTTACAAACAGTTTATGAAATTTTATGATCTAAAATAAAAATCATAAATCAGGAAGTTTTGTATTATGAATAAATTTTAAACACAACAAAATGTGAAATTATTACGAAAAATTTTGGAGGCGTGCGTCAAAACTTCGAAAATTAAACATTTTGTAAAAATGTTTATTTAGGAAAAATTTGGAAATATGTTTTAAAATAAAGTAACGCTTTTTACCTCTTCATCGTCGCCATCCTGATGAAGTATACTCTGCAGGAATTGCTGACGTTCCGTACCGGTGGACTTCTGGTCGAACATTCCTGCTTGTATAACCTTCTCATCCATGTTCAACTTGTATCTGGCGGCGGCCAAGATGCGCTCTTCTACCGAATTGACAGTCATCAATCTCAGTACACGCACTTCGTTCTGTTGGCCTATCCTGTGGGCGCGATCTTGCGCCTGTAAATCTTGATGAGGATTCCAATCAGAGTCAAAGATGATTACGGTGTCGGCGCTCTGAAGATTCAAACCGAGACCACCAGCTCTCGTCGAAAGCAAAAACAGGAAGTAATCGCTATTTTTAGCATTGAATTTTTTGAGCAAATCTCCGCGGTCTTCCGCTTTTGTGGTACCGTCCAAGCGGAGGTAGCCGAAACCTCTCCAGTTGAGATAGTCCTCCATAATGGTCATTAGCTGGGTCATCTGGCAAAAGAGGAGGACGCGGTGGTTGGTGGCTTTTAATTTGGGAAGGATGCGGTCGAGGAGTTCGAATTTGCCCGAAGCACGGTATATGTCTGGACTGAAATAATAGATCGTTTAATTTGAGGGGTACGCAATTAAAAACTTCAGAACTCACCCAGAGATAACGCCACCGGCTATGCCGACGTGATCGCAGTATTTCTCTTCGATGTTTTGGAACATGAAGGGATGATTGCACAATTTTCTTAATTGGACAATTGTATTCATTAGAGCTTTAGCTCCACCCTTTCCTTTGTTGCCTTTTTCAGAACCATCGGTAAGAAGGACGCCCTTACTTTGCATGTGCCTGATAAGATAGTAAAGTAAATGTTAAATGCTTTAATTTTCAATATAACTTACTTGTAAAGAACTCGTTGTAATCCAGACATGTCGCACTTGATAATGTATTCCACCTTATCAGGTAGTTGAGATTCGACTTCTTTTTTCAAACGTCTGAGTAAGAACGGCCGTAATACTTTATGTAGACGTCGGATAATCAAAATTGTTTCTTCCTCATTTAATTCAACCTTTAATCAAAAAATTAATTTCATCTCATCAGTTAAATTTTAAATTTTATTTAAATACCGCAACAAATATAGTATTAAGAGAAGAATCTCAAATCTCATGGTATTTATTTAAACCCCGAAGATATTTCACGTAATTTCAACTTTTTTTATCATATAATTTCAATTTTACAGTTGAATTTTCGAGACCAAAGTTTAATTTTCGAACTTGAAATTTTTTGGAAAAAAAAAATAGTTTTCCTAAGTCAAAACTTCCAACTTATGTTAGAAATTTAAAGAATACTTTTTTAGAAATTTTGAAACTTTACACAGAATTTCGACTTTCACTTTGAATTGTAAATTTCGAGAAAACATTTGTAATTCCAATGTTTTTTTAAGTAAACTTCTATAAACTGACATTTTTTGTCATTAATCTCGAATTTAAAAGCAAAATTTTGATTGTAAATCAGCAATTTCAAACACACTCTTATCTAGAAATGTTGAATTTTCCCCTCATCATTTTAGATTATACTTACTTTTTCCCCGGTGGTTGCAAAAGGTGCGTTAAACCATTGTTCAAAAGTCGAACAGCTTTTGAAAATCGAGGGTAACAGGAAGTTCAGCAAGGCCCAAAGTTCGGGCAGTTTGTTCTGTAGAGGTGTACCGGTCAAAAGGAGGCGGTGCGGTGCCAAGTAGTGAGTATTCAGCACTTGAGTCAGCTTACAATGGTGGTTCTTCATCCTGTGACCTTCATCAATAATCATGTACTTCCAGGGCAATTTGGCCAGGACACCCTTATCCTTTATAACGTATTCGTATGTCGTTAATAGCACGTTGAATTTCGTCGACCTCATCTGGCTCTGAATCGCTCTGCGACCCAAGGGAGAGCCTTTGTAGGATACCACGACCACAGAAGGGGACCATTTTTCGAACTCGAGCACCCAATTGGATAAGGTCCTGGGTGGAATTTGATTTAAATTAAAGAAATTCTATGAGATATATCACTTACGATAAAGGGACGATTATGAGGAAAGGGCCGTTGACTTTTTTCTTTTCCATAAGGTACGTTATTAGGGCGATTGTTTGAATGGTTTTGCCCAAACCCATCTCATCGGCTAGGATACCATTTAGGTTATTGTTGTATAAAGACACTAACCACTCGAGGCCCTTAGTTTGGTATTCTTTAAGTTTGCCGTTGACCATAATTGAAGCTTGTTCAGTAACAATTTCATGGACTGTGTGGGCAATACTAGAATTTTTTATGTTAATTGCCGTTGACAAAAAAATAACTTTCTATATACCTGTAGTAGGTTTGCTCTTCATTAGCGTTCTTGTGATATTCATCATCTTCGACTTTAGCTTTTTTGATTACATCTTTCGCCTTATCTTCATCTGTTTTCTCACCTCTGCCTTCATGGCCTGTAATTATTCAGATATAAATATTTTTCCAGAATGAAGAGATTTCAAACAACTTAATAAAAGTATAAAGGAAAATTTTACGTTGTTGTTTACATTGGAAACAAATAATAAAAGGAATTTAGTTTTCCCTTAGTGTTCTTTTTTAAAATAAAACGTATGTTATTAGTCCTTACGGACATAACAGAGGGAATATACGCCATTCCAATTTTTTTGATACTTCTGAAAAAGTAAAAAAAAACTTTGAATTTAGAAATAATATCCGAGTTTAAACAAGAAGATTCCTTGAAAAACATCGAAAATTCCAAAGATAAAACTAGTATTTCTATAAAAAGATACAGAACTTATAGGTAAAAAAAGGAAAAGTGTAATTTTGAAATTTCGAGGAAAAAGCCGAACTAAAACCTTCAAAACTATAATCTAGATCTTGAGAAAAATATAAAGTGAAGGCAAATTTCAAATTATGAAAAAATGTAGAAATTTTGAAGAAGGCGAAATTATTAGCAATAGGAGAAATTTCAGAAAGTTCTAGAGCTTTAGAGAAGGTCTAAGCATTAAAATTCAGAAGTTAGCAAAGGAAAAAAACGTAAAAAATTCGAAATTTGGAAATTCAAGTCAAAATTTCTAAAAAGAAAAAATATCAAATTTTTTAGTTAGGAAATCAAGATACTGACAAAAAAAATTGAGTTACTTAATTTGCATGTGACGCATTTTTAAAAATCAAAATCGACCTGTCCGAAAGAGAAACTTATGTAGAAAGTTCCAGCAGGCGGCAGTTTCATTGTAATTTAACTATCTGATTAAAAAAAAAACTGTAAACTAACCTCTTCCATGTTTACTATCTTCGTCATCATCGTCGTCATCTTCATCGTCCGATTCCACTACTTCCCAACCTGGATGCTGTTGCAACCATTCCTGTAGTTGTCCCAACACCGGTGCATCATCTCCACTTAATTTTTTACCAGTTGCAGTTTCTATCACCGTCACCGGTCTATCTGAGCTTTGAGAACCATCTTCGTCACCTTCCATACCTTCTTCCAAGCGCTTCTTCCTCTTCTGTCAACAATTAAACATTTAGATTCGACAGCGGTAAATCGAACGTGTGCCACTTACCTTTTTGCGTTTTTCTTCCTCCTGTTGTTTCCGCTTCTGCTCTAACTTGTGCTGCTTAACCATCTCGGTTAAATTGCTAATGTACTCGTCGGTTTGTGAAAGCAAGAATGCCAAGCGTTTATCCTTCTTCTGATCGATGAGTTTACGATAACCCTCCTCGTCTTCGGCCATCAATCTTCGCATACGTTCCTTTTCGATTCTCTCCTGCTCCTTCTTCTGCTCTCTTTCTGCGTTGGCGTGATAATTCATCACGGCTTTATTTAATCGAGCCAACTTCGCCTGGTTATTCCTATGGAACTCCTTAAAGTCCTTGCCGTGCTGTAGCACGGAGGTGAGGAATTCCTGATGCTTTTGCCGACGTTTCCTCTCCGCCTCCAGTTTCTGTTGCTTTTCGAGTTTTTCCGTTGCGCGCGCTTCGCGCAACCCTTGCCGTTTCGTCCTCTTGTACGCTTTGACGTTGACCGCCGTTTCGAGCGTGGTGTCTTTGCGAGTGCACGCCACTATCTCGCTACGCAGCTGTCGCTGAAAGTTCAGACAGCGTAACGCTCTCAACTCAATCTGCGCCTGTATGCGGAGCTCCTCGGACATGTTCGTCGGCAAGTTGTTCAGTTGTTCCATTCTGGCGGCTATGCGGGCGGCCACCCTGGAAAATAATCGGTTTAGTGGAAGATTCGGTTGTGGGTGAAGGGATAGTAATACCTGTTTTCACGTTCTTGTAAGAGGACTAGTGGATCGATGCCGACGGGTTTGGGGAGGGTGGTGATGCGGTTTTGCTTCGATGGTGGTTGGGGGTGTTGCTGTTGCTGCTGAGGTGCAGGGCCACCTGGGCGGACGCCGGTCGGAGCCGCTGAATGTGGTGGTTGAGGTGCGCCCGTTGGCGAAGGTTTCATCGGTTGCATGTTTGTCTATGTAACATAATATGATTTAACGTCCTATCGCGTTTTTTATCAAGGATACTTTTGCAACAACAAATTTAAAATTCAATATTTACTAATGAATGATGATCTCCTCTTCAGTAAAAAAACTAGTTTCAATTTAAATAATTTTAGATACAAATTACAAATATATCCAACACACCCAGTTGTTGTACCCTAGTTTCTTCGCAGTCATGTCAAGAATGGATATCCCTTACAACAAAAGCAGATTAAAATTTTTAATTTAACCCGCCTTAGACACTGAAAATTCAATTGAGTGAACTAAATACCACAACTGCATTTGGAAAAAAATTTACAATAAAAATCTCCAAAAATTTTAAATCCCTTTCAACATTTTTTCAAAATTTTGTAGAACAATAAAATTTAAATTTACCGGTCAACCTCAATGTTAGATGTCAGCCTGACTATATCTGGCAGCTCCCGCGTTTTTTTACAGACAGACAAGTCGATGCAAGTTGTGCAGTTGGTGGTACAAGATGTGAGTTCGAGGGAATAAATTTAGTTATTAGAGGATTCAATTATTATTTTTATAGGCCGAATAGCTCCCCCTTACAATTTTGATGTTTTAACTCAAAATTCCGATCGAATCTTCAGAGTTGCTAGAATAAGTAAAAAGTTCTAGTTTTAAGGGCAAATGTAGAGATTTAGAGAATTTATTTTTCTTTGGAATTATCGACTTTTTTCTCAAAATTATAAACTTTTACCTTTTTCTTACGATTTTAACTTTAATACGAAATTATGTCTATATATCTGAAATATGTAATAGACGTTAATATCAAAATTTCGAATATTTTGGAAAATCCTGAATTTTAAGGCCCAATTAAGAGTTTTTGTATTTAAACATATTTAAAGAGAACTTCAAATTGCAAAATTAGCAAATTCAGAATTTTGAAAGATATAAAGTGATACGAATTTTTTTAAAATTGTTCTTTTCTTGAGTTTCGAAATTTTTTATGAATACTAAAATTTTTCTAAATTGAAAATTTCCAAGTTCACATTTTCAATTTTTTACTTTTCCCAAAAATTCGATGTAAACTCGTAAATTGGGGAAATCTTTTCTATAGATTTAAGAATTTTTTTTCAAATTTTGACTTTATAACATTTAGTTTATTTGTACAACTTTTGGTCTTTAAGTTCGACTGTTATCTAGAGATACACTATTTTTTATTTCTGTGGTTTTCAGTTCCATGCAGGTAGCACTAAATATATTTGCGATTTGTTTGTTATTGTAGTTATGTTTCCGCAGTAAAAAAAAATTACTCTAATGCTTTCACAATAAATGACCTAATAACTGATCATCTCTTCAATGCTTGAACTTTAACATTAGAACATAGATCAGGTGAAATAGCAAATTTAGTATTACTTATCCTAAATGACCCCGGGACCCAGGTCTCCTCTAGGGAACCTCGCCTGCAGTTTTGGAGATATTTTATTGGTGGAGGCCCATAAGTCATCAGAAAAGCGCCGGGACGGTAACCCGATTCGGTGCTGGGTGTTCCTCACCTTATTGATTATTAATTTTAACCACGTATTTAGAATGTTTAATAAAGACGAATCGGAAAGAAAATGTTATTCGACCTTTTAAAAGCCAAATCAACCCACAACTCACCCTAACGGCTCTTTCACACGGAGAGCCGTAAGGCTCGCACTCGCGAGCGCGAGCTTTTCCGCTCCTACCTTCCAGTCTTTCACACGCAGCGACTCGAGCGCTAAATATTGCGTCCGTCGTTTATTGCAATTAATCAGACCCGGATAATGTTAAAAAAATCCCTGTTCAGAACTTCGGAAACTTTTCTCCAATTTTTAGGTTTTACGTGGTTTTTGTATGACTTGGCATTTTTGTACCAAAGGGCGGATCAGATCAGTGTTGTCATCTTTTGTGTCGAAAAAATCGGGGTAGCCTATCAATATTAAAAAATTACAAAAAAAATCTGTTGGTAATATTGCGCAAAATCCAAACACACGAAATTTTGATCGGGACTGTCCTGTCCAAACGGTGACTGGTGGGTCAGACTGATTAAATTAATTAATAATTCTATATCAAAATCCATCTCAACTTAACGCTGGGGAGCGAGAGCCATGAGCGATTGTCGCTTTTCTCATGTGAATGCTGTCATTCCTCCCTTTGCATTTTGAGCAAGATACGTGACTCCCTTCTAAGCGGACGGCTCGAAATGCGCGAGCCTTACCGGCTCTCACTCGTGCACCCTAAAGGCCCGTGCCTCCCATGTGAAAGCTCCATTGTACCTTTTGCATTTGAATCTTGGGAGCCGCCCGCTCGCTCGCGAGTGCGAGCCTTACGGTTCTCCGTGTAAATGAGCCGTAACATGACGTTCCTAGTTTGAAACAAATTCTTTTAACAAGGTCATACGACAGAGGCGCGTATCTCGTTATAAGTACTAGATGCAGATTATAAGGCTGACTGGTGGGCAAAAATAATGGAAAACAAATTTTTACATATTATTTCGCCGAATAATTGGTGGTATTCCTATACTTGAAATTAATATGAAAATAATTACATCTTTTTAGTTCCTTTAATCAACCGGTCTGAAGAAAAATAAAACATCAACCTTCCAATGACTTCTTCAGGGCTCTCATAAGCAAAATTAATTATTTCATCATGTATGTATGTTTCCATTTTCAGGTATATTGACATTTTCTACCTAAACAATGTTTTACTTCTCCCGATAACGAATACAAGTTACTGCGCGGATGCCGCATTATCTACCGACTTCAAACCTGCTTGTGGTTAGGGATAGCCCAAAAAGGAGTAAAATTTACGACTTAAAAATGTTTTTTCAACATAAATATACTTTTAATTTTTTTAATCTCATATATGTCATACTCATTTTTCTCCACCTTATCTTAAAATTGATGACATAAAGGCAGACACTCTGAATATTCATATTTGAATTTTCGTTTACCAATTACATCATTTTCTCCTTCTTTTGATGTCTCGTCAAAGTTACCTCACTTTTTAAACTATGGTAACATTTTAAGGAAATCCTGCTGCGAAATTGTCGACATTTACAAATCTACGGGATTACCTGATGAGGCATCGGCCCTGGGCCCGGTCCCGGTGGGCCGGACGTGGGAACAGGCTGATTGCCGGCCGGGCCGGGCGGACCGGGCGGTCCCGGCGGCCTCATATGCTGTTGCTGTTGCGTTCCGGTATCGGGAGGATGCGATTCGTTACTCTCGCTCGCCGGAGGGGGACCCTACAACGATTTCCACTCGTTTCGAATTTCCCAACGTTATCAGCACACAAATTCTAAGACATGCAACTAAGTTTTCTTCTACGACTAAGGTCTACTGTGAGGGCGATAAATAAAAAAACGGTTTCGTTCAAGCAGCAATTATTTTCTTAACAAGGCAATTACGTCCTACAGTATCGATTTGATTTGTTGCGGCAATTTTAATGAACGGGTACCAGACGTGTTAAACTTCGGTAAATTGCGACATTTGTAAAGCTTCAGCATTAAAGAGGTGATAAGTTTTGTGAAATTAAATGCAAACATAGAAATAATAACAAGCAAGAAATACATCCTCATAATTCTTATGAACTACGACATTGAAATACTCTCATGCTTCTCTAGATAAAAACTAGGTACGAAGCGACTTACTTGTGGAGGTCCGGCGCCCGCTTGCGGTTGAAAAGGGCTCGATGGTGGTGTAGGGCATTGTGGATTGCCATCGGGCCGTTTTCCCTGGACAGCCAATACCATCTGCTGCGGGAGAGGTTGATTCCGCGCCAACAGACGATAAGCCATAATCTGGGCCCTTTGAAACAAAAAAAAAATCTAACCTCAGCAAGACCAGCGCGTATGTTAACGATTCTTTTTTAAAGAAAATTTAGATCGAAATATTTACCTAAGCTGTGTCATCTGCAATTGGTTGAGTACGGCGTTGGCCCCGTTGCTTCGAGCTCTGAGCGCAAGCAGCTGAGAGTAGCGGGGATCCTCTTGCATCCCTTTCTCTTCCATGGAATCTATGGCTCTTTGAAGGGCGTGCAGATTTTCCTGGCCTTGAGGTGCCGGACCTTGCTGAGAGGGATTCGGCGGGCCGGGTTGAGGACCTTGCGGACCCGGCGATGGTGATGAATTCTAAAAAAAAAAAGAAATGTATGTGAAAATATTGGCCTAAGGTAGATTAGCAAAGTATTAAACGATGTCCTCTCTATTTGATCTATAGATAACATCGCTCTAGAAATTTACATTTACAAATATTAAGTACAAGAGGAAAAATTCTTGCAGTTTGTGATAAAGCGAAAAGGAATTTTTCAAGGGGGATTCAGATGCTGTTTTTAGTTTTTTTTTCCCCTCTCTCCATTGAAACACACGCATGCCAATATTTATAAAGTACAATAGGAGTATATTGCTTTACTAGTTTATGATCGAAGGCAAACTGCAGCTCAAGAAAACACCTAAATTCACAGGAAAAAAAAATGTCGGCAACCTTTCAGGCAAAAATTAAAATTTAGAGATTAAAATTTACAATTCACAAAAGAATTGGATATTTATGACAAAATGTAATAGAATACAAAAAAATTTGAAATTTTGACTTAAAAAATTGACTGAAAAAACTCAAAATTTATAAAAAAGATTCAAGTGTAAATTTGGAACATTACAAAAACAATCCTGAAATTTTAGAATGAAAAACAATTGAAAAAATGAACTGGAAATTAGAAAAAAAGGTACAAATCTCCAGATTTTGGAAAATTGAAAAATATTGAAACCAGGGAAATAAAGCGAACATTTCGAAATTTTAACATTAAAATTATAACCAAAAATCCGCAGTCGAAATTTAAAAAAAATAGAAAGTGCAAACTTGGAATTATGAGAAAAAAGTCCAAATTTCCGTATAACTGGGAGGGATAAAAAATTCCACAAAAAGCAAAAAAAAAACAGTAAAACTGAAATCGAAGTTTTTAATTATATTAAAATACAAAATTTCTGTAACTTTCGAACTATAACTAAAATTTGTTGTACAAGGGAAAATGTTAATTAAAAAAGAAAGTCAAAATCTTGCAAAATAAAAATCGAAGAATGTACAATGGAATCTCATGTTTAAACTCAAAATTTTCGGATTAGGATCGAAATTTTAAAATAAAATCCGTGAGTAATTTTTCGAGTGTAATGATTTTAAGAAAGAAGGTTAAGATTAAAATGCTAGATGAGAATTAATAAAATTCGACAAAAAAGTACAATAATAAGAATGTTGTCGAAATTTCAATAAAAAGCGACGTTACCGATAAAAATTTCAAAATAAATGGACATTTATTTCTAGAAAAAACCAAAATTTGGAGTGTCAAATCGGATTTTTAAGAAGTAAAGTAAAATTTGAAAGACGAAGTTTCAAAACGATCTGCAATTTGCAAAATGATTAGATTCCTGGGTTTAGAGTCGAAAAAAAAACTTGAGTTCAAGAATAGAATAAAACTTTTCGAGAAAAAAAATCAAAATCACAAGTCAACATTTTCACACTGCGTCAAAATTCCTAGAAAGGTCGAAATGAGTTTAGAAAAATAATTTTAGGAAAAGTAAGCATTGAAGGTATTATTTAATTTCGAAATTTTGGAAAAAAAATTGAAATTCTGAAAAAGCACTCGAAATTATTTTAAAAAAATAATCACAGACGTTCGAATTTAAACTTGAATTGTCAAGGGAATAGTCTAAATCTCGTAAAGCATAACTTTCGAAAACATATTTAAAAATGCCGAAATTTATCAAGTTAAAAACTAAAATCCAGAGGAAAGGTAAAAACCAATATTTTGAACTAGGAATTAAGAGAAAAAAGTAAAAAAACTATGGAAAAAAAACTTGTGGTAATCTTAGATTTCCTGAAAAAGTTCTTTTAGAGATTTAAATTAAACTGAAAAAATAAAAATAAACGATAACTTTATAGCCAAAAACTGTTGAATTGTTTACGAAATTCCGAGTTTACAATTGAATATCTACGGGAAAATAAAAACTAAAATTTTGAACCAAAAAGAATCCAATTCAAACTTGGATTACCTGGAAAAGTTCGAAATTATTTGAATTAAAAACTTCAAAAAAAACTATGACTTTATAGCAAAAACTGATTTATTTTAGCAGTATATAATTTAAAGCTGGGCAGGCGTTAACGCTACATAAAAAAATTCGATGCTACAAAGGGAAATAATTTGTCAGCAAATAATTCTATTACGCTCAATAATCTGTGAAGATTCCAGATTGAGTAGGATTTTTGTTTAGCGAAAACAGGTGAAAACAACTGAATGACTGCACTTGTTGAGAAATTCAAGCGACTGTTTGTACAGATATACTGATATGATCTTAAATTACCCATAATTGCAACAAGCTAGATAAATTTCGAAATTTTTCACACTTTCTTTTAGTTTTACAAACTAGAACTGTAAGTATTACTACTTTTATTAATTTTACTCCCACTATTAAAAAAATGATCCATCGATTAATGTTTTATTAAATGATATAAATAAAAATGAAAAAACAATATAACATCAATATGTACTCATCCTAAATGGAAGCTAATAAATTGTCCTAAAATGAAAAATTAACATTAAAATGGTTCAGAATATCTAATTTTAACGAGAAACTGTTTATTTACATGTTATAAGTACGCCTGCAACGTTACAGATCCCAAATGCGATAACTTTTCATTTCGGTCTTCAACTGCAACCAAACTTAAAAGGTGCACAAAATAATTTTGTGAGGCTATAGATAAAATAAATTACGATAGATCAACCTAGTGACCGGCAGATAGTGTGTCCCCGTAAACGAAGGCAAAATAAAAACAAACAACACCGGAATTCCACCCAAGATCATTTAATGTTATTATTGTGAATTCATTGTAATCTATTTAGATCATGTGATTTAGCATAAGCCGAAGTGTGGTTTTGGACTGTATTATTTTTATTCCGCATTGTCGTGCGCTTGGTGCTGCTTGAAATTCCCTCGTCATTGAGTGTAAGTAAAAATTTCAATTAAAATGTAAACGCAAAATATTTAAACATTGAAACTTTAATGTCTCTGTTTATCGTAATTCAAACAAAAATGTTGCTCTTAGAACATAACGACACGCGTCGTCTGACCAATCCAAGGTCTTATCTAAACATTATTCTATTATAATAATTTTCTAAAAAGTGCTAATAAACAGAAATGGAAAATATGTTAGCTATGATAAGTTAATGCATTAGTGCGAAGTTTGTTAAAGAAGTCACTACTTCAATGTTGTGCCATCCGCTTTTTTATAACCAAAAACATACTTAAAAACGTGCTCAAGTGGATTTCACGTGGTAAAATAAAGGAATAAACTCTATTTTTATAAGAAAATTCAGCTTCTGAATACGTGACATTCTATGATAAATATAACCATCAATATTCAATACGTTTTCAGTGACACAATTTTAAACAAATATTATTATTGTTGTTATTGAAGATTTAAGTTTTTATTCGTTCGCGTGAAATTTCGGACATTTTAACACTCTACTTTTATTTATCAAGTCGAAATTTGTATCATGAGTCGGAGTCTCTACTCTGAAAAAATTGGATCTGAGAAAAAATTTGAAATACATAAAAAAATTGACGTTACTAATGGAAATTTTAAGAAAAAACCTAAAAAATGAAAGTGTAAATTAGAAATTTACAGAACAGAATTTTCGAGTTTTGAAATTTCAAAAAAAAGTGAGCAGTTCGGGATTAAACTTGAAAGTCCCTTTAGAGGTTAAAGGTTAAAATTTTAAAAAAAGAATTTTTAAACACTTAACCTCGAATTTTATGAATCTCCAAACTCGAAATGTTAAAACAATGTGGAAATTTCAAACAAAAATGGAGATTTATACAACAAAAATACGTTTCTAATAAAAATGTTTCGAAACAAGTCGACATTTCGGGATTAAAATAGAAACGAAGAAAAAAGTCAAAATATCCTTAGAATTCAATGTCGAAATTTAAAGAAAAGAGGTGAACTTTCGAAAACAATTTAGAATTAAAAAAAATGACGCTTTAATCGAAATTTTACGAAAAAAAAAAAAATGAAAATTGAAAGTATAACTTTAAAATTTACAGAAACAAATTTTGGAAAAATGTCCACACATTTCGGATTGAAGCGGAATTGTTGAAGCAAAAAACAGTTGCCCGAAAATTTTGAGCTTAAAGTCCGAAATTTTGAGAAAAAACTGGAATTTCGAAAACATTTGAATAAAAAAAATAACCGTGAAATTTGTAACTTGAGTCTCTAAACTTGAAATGTTAAGAAGAAAAAATATAAAAAAATTAGTCGAAATTTGAGAAAAAGGTAAAAATTTAAGGTATAAACTCGAAACTTACACAACACATTTTCGAGTTTTTTTTTTGGACAAAAAAAATCAGTCGATATTTCAGAATTAAATTTTGAAACAAACCTCGTAATGTAAAGAAATTTTAATGTTAATCAAAATTTCAAAAAAAAAACTTCGAAATTTGTAATTTGGGTCTAAACTCGAAATTAAAAAAAAATGAAAGTTTAGAAAAAAAATACAATTTATAAAGAAACTGCGCTTTACAGCAAAAGTTAAAAAATTAAGTAAAAATTGAAAGTGTAATATAAACTTAAATTATGAAAAATTAAGGTCGAAATCTCCAAAATGAAGTATTACTTTCTATAAAAAAAATAAAATATGTAAGTTTGCAACTGAACTTGTGTACATTCATATATTTTTAAGAAAAAAGAAGTAATATAAAAAAATTATTTCAAAAATTTGACTTCCAATCGAAATCTTAGAAAAAGTAACCATCGAAACTGTAAAACGAGAATTATGAAAAAAAGTTGAACTTCCAAAAAATATGAACCGGGGGGTTCAGATGTCGAAAAAGAAGTTCGGACATTGAAAGTTCAAATTTAAGACGACATTTCAAAAACAAGTGGAAATTTAAATTCAAGTCCAAAACTTCGAGGAAAAGTTCAAAATATTAAATTTAAATTCAAAATGTCGACCTTTTCTCTAAATTTTAAAGTTAAACACAAAATGTTTGAGTTACATTTTTTTTTCTCGAAATTTTGAGGATTAAAAGTTAAAATTTAGAAACCAAACTCTAGAATTAGCATTTTTCCAAAACGTGAACTTCTGACTCGAAATTTTATGTTTAAAAGCAAAAAAATATACAAATTGAAAGTATAAATACAACGTTTTCAGAAAAATGAAGTTCCAAAGACATAATTTAATATTAATTTTCGCTAACGTTCGTTTACAATCGAAATCTCATTTAACATAAATTAAAACCGTAAGCTTAGAGAAAAAGAAAAAAAAAGAAAATTTCGAAAGAATTTCTGCGAGTTGATGAGAAAAAATTCGACACTTCAAGGTTAGTCGAAAGATCGAAAAAAAGATATGAACGTATCTAAAAAAATTGTTGTTCAAAGCGAAAATAAAAAAAGGACGAAATTTATAAAATAATTTGAGCTTCATCCCGAAATTTTGACAAAACGAAAATAAACTTAGAATTACGAATAGAAAAAAAGAAAAAGAATCGAAAAAAAATTGAAAATTTTAAATTTAGTTAAAATTTAGGGAACTCTGGAAGTGGAAATTTTAAAATTATTGCTAGAAAAAAATTACAATATAAAAAAAATTGAAACATAACTCGGCATTTCAACATGAAAATCGAAATTTCAGATTTAATATCAAAAAAAAAAAAAACAATTCCATTAAAAAATTTGGTGTTTATAAACTCTGCTTTTCAAAATGAAAGTCGAAATTTCAAATAAAAAATGTGAAATTCTAGAAAGTCCAAATTTCAAAAAGAAACTCGAAATTAATAAAACAAATATCAGTGCAAATTCGTAATTTTGCAAAAACTCAGTTTGCGCAAGTAAGCCGAGGCCTGTGAGAGCCTAAAACCTGGCGCAACTTCTGGCCTCGTCTGATATTTGCCCTCGCAGACTTTGCAAATCTGTGCGTGTAGTGCACAATTCAGGGTGATAATACAGTTTTATGTGTTTCTGGTGGCATGTATTCTGTGAAATTTTTAGATAGGTTTGTAGAAATGATAAAAAACATTCGAGATACTTTAATGAATTTATAAAACTTTATTAAATTAGCCTGGTCTAAGTACAGTAAAAAATAATTCTAATAAAAATCGATAACATATGAAGAATTTGCTGAAAGTTAAACAAAGTAGAACTCGATGAAAAATGTTATAAAGAGAAGAAATAATATTCCATGGTTCTTAAAAACAGAAAATAAGTAGCACATTTATTTAATAGAAGAGTTGTGTACTTTTGTAAATCGCTTTTCGGATTTTTATTTTGAAAATCTCGTCGGATCTGAATGAGAAGTCTGTATTACGTGTAGGCAGCCTTCGATTCAGGCAAAACTACATATTTGATCTACGCATATAAGCCGGGGTAAAAACCGGAGTGTCTGTGGGGCCCCAAGCTCTAAACACAAGATCCAACTTGAGCAAAATTTTTACTCACATCAGTGGTCACTAATATAGAATGGTAGACTTTGTTTCAGATTTCAATCAACTTTTCGAATTTTTGTTAAAATCAATTCAATAGACAAATCGTCAAAAGTTCACACAAATAGATAAATCAACTAACAAACCCACTTTGGCATATACTATACATTACTCTCTTTAGTGACTGTAGCTCTAGTCTTTTATGAATTAAAAAAGTGTCTCATTTCAAGATTCAACTGCTCTTTGATAAACTCAAAGTATAGCAATAAACGAAAATGTTAACTCAATAATGGTAATGAATTAGAAAAGTGGAAAATCTACCTGAGGTTGCTGAGGGTGGCCCATTGGCATCGGATGTCCTGGATATTGCTGCCCTTGCTGCATATTATGTCCCGGGCCCATTCCGTGAGGCTGAGGTCCCGGGTGCCCAGGATGACCCTGTGCGGGAGGAGGTCCCCCGTGCTGTTGATGAGCCATACCGGGATGTCCTGGAGCTGGTGGCCCACCCTGCGGCATTTGCATCGGAGGGCCGCCAGCTTGGCCGTGTTGGCCTGGCGGTCCGGGCATATGATGGGGAGGATGACTTTGAGGAGGATGACCCTGATGTCCTTGTGACGGATGCACCTGATTTGGAGCCGGGCCTTGCGAAGGGTGCGAGCTCGGTGGCATACCTTGATGAGGACCGTGCGGAGGGTGCCCGGGATGGGGTTGCGGTGGCATGTGAGGATTCTGGTGACCGGGACTGGGCATGGAGCCCATATTTGGGTGAGGCATGCCAGGATGGGGTGGTGGTTGATTTTGGGGCATAGGATGCTGAGGCGGGCCGTTTAGGTGGCTGCCCATCGGCGGAGCCTGATACGGACTATGAGGGGAATGCGACGGTGCTGGGCTTTGACTTGGAGGCCCCATAGGGCTGGGCGCCTGAGGAGGAGGCATTGGGCTACTTTGTGGAGATGGACTCGCCATTTTGCTGAAAGGAAAATATTGATTTTTAATCTCTTCACCTTGTTTATATATCGAGAGATTTTAAAAGCAGAATTATCCCCTAAAGTTTTCGTTATTGAATTTTACACTCTTAAGATAATCTTGAATTACTTAAAAGTTGACATAAAGTCAAAATTGAAGAAAAAACGTGGGATTTATATCAAAAAATTTATTTTTGTATATTTATAACTCTTGAGACTGTACGGATTTACAGAAAATTATAAATTAAATTAGCAAATAGTAATAATATATTGACAAGTGTAAAAAAGCAAAGTTTTACTAAACGAGTACAGCATTTGAGTACAAAAGAACGAGTAACTAAACTTTTTGGCATTTAGTGATAATTATAAATAAATAATTAGAGATATGAAAAGACACAAAGTTATAAATTTAATAAAATTATATGTTTATTATTTCTGTAACCTAGTAACCTGACACAACTTTGTTGTTTTACATAACAATAGTTGAAAAGTGTGATTTTTGTGGGTTGAATTTGGTTTAAATTACACATTAATAATTATAAAAATGAGTCTTGCTACTACAAAGAATTATGAAAATTGTGCTCAAGATATTTTAAATGCCGTTCTAGAAGCGTCTTTGTTCGTAACTGTGTTTAATTGATCGTGATGTGGTCAAGTGACGTATCTATGTGATAAAATACCACTTTACTTAACGATTTTGGATATGTTCAATAAAGTAGCACATTATCTGTCTAAAGGCGAAAAAATTATTGAATGTATTGCGAATTTCTAGCACACTGTATATTAAATGTTTACTTAATAACGTCACACTGCAATCTCTGACCTTAAAAACGATTGGTCAAAATCTCCGTGAATTATCTTTATCTAATTTAAATAGTGAAGACTTTTATATTACTCCTACTCTATTTTTCAATCTATACAATACTACAAAAAGTGTTAAGAGGCATTAAAACGGGCGTTTAATTAGTAAAGTTTGGCTCAGCAACACTAATTGGCAATTGAGGCGTACTGTAAAGTAAGAGTTCTAAATTTTTCAATGTGCAAAATAAAAACATAAAGTAGCTAATTACAAATCAGATTTGTCACTATTGTAACTGACGTTAATCTCTATAAGATATAATAACCATCCATATTTGTTTCTTGCGTACTAAAAAATAAAAAGCTTCGCATCCCATTCCAGAAAGTTCTACACTAAAACGCACAGCACTCACCGATATATTCGCCAAAAAACTCGAGGAAACGTCTCTAATTATTCATTTAAAACGCATAAGCCACCTTTCGACATTAAATTATATTAAATTTTTCCATAATTCGGCATTTTACACCACAAGGACGCCATTTTTACTGTTAGCCAGTTTGCAGAGTGGGGATCGAAACGAATGAACTACTTGAATTCGAACAAAAACACCGAAACTAAGGAGCGTTCACAGCGCTTATAATCCAATTTTGACTATACTATGCTTGCCTGGGAAAAATAATTTAACCCAATTATCAAACCTTTGTTTTACTTAGCGTTTACGATATATATGTTCATGTATAGTTTACATGAACAAAGAAAGCAAGTTGCCATATTTTCGGGAGTTTCAGTAGTTCACTCGACAAGTCGAGAGTATTCTCCTTTGACTATACATATTATTTAAGGTATTCTCTATGACAAGCAATTGTCAAACTTTCTTATCTTTACAAAGTACCGAGAGCTGCGTTGCCAAACCTACCGTTTTAGAGTTTATTCTACCGATATAAAACAATCGACCGATTTTTGTATTTCAATATTTCAGTCATACCATAGAACTCTAAAATACATAATTTTACACATTTTTAGTATATTTTATTTTTAAATTTATTCAATAGTCGTTTCAAATGCTACAAACGGATCAAACAAATTCCATTTTAAAAGATGAATAAAAAATTGCAATCTCTAATAAGCTCACATTATTTAAACTTTTCGCATCGAGGAAGTACCCAATTACATGTATCTAATTTGTGTAGGATAAAAACGTGATAAATGAAAACTTAATTGGTATTGGGTTTTACTGATTCTTTTCTCAATTTTTTTCACAAAAAAAAATTTTTGTCCAAGAACATTATTTTGTAACAATCGATTTGATTTTTCAAATCTACTGATTTTTTTTTTGGAATCTATCTATTTTTAACATTAATTCCACCGATTTCTACAATTACAGGGTTAGCAACCCTGATTGAGAGTACTTTACGGCTTATCGTATAGCATTCATGTTTACTATGAATGCCGCACCAGGGCACTCGGAAAGAAGTAAAAATTGAAAGCTAGGAAATAACAAGGTTTTATTCTAATTTTTAAATTAATTAAAAAAATTAAAATTTCATAATTGGTAAATTAACATTATTAATATTAGTCTGGTTTTCACAGCTCAAGGCGTCTAAACTTTTCACTTAAAAAAAAGCAAAAACCGAGGCCTTTGCCTATTTTATACAAATAAACCGAAGTTTTTCTAAAACCATTATTTTTGCAATATTTATAATGAATTAAAATAGGACATTGTCATAGTTCTAAATTATGTTTCAGTTTTCAAGTCTCTAGCTCCTTGGGAACTTACTTTAAAATCGATCGCAAGATTTGTACGGAACAGACAGATATGGGAGCGCTTATACAGCGTGTCCCACTAGTGCGGGAAAGTCCAATAACTATGTTAAAATGAGGAATATATGGATTATTCTTTTTACGGTGTTGTCACATTTCTCGAAATGTACAAATTAAAAATATTTTCAACTACACGGGGTGTTCCACTTTTCCTGGCCAGACACCAACTTTTGTTTTTTAAATGGAAACACACATTTTTTATATTTTTTTCGGATTCTACATCAAAAATAAAGGGTACTTTCTGTAGAATAGTCCTATTCGAATATTCACGGTTTTTGAGTTATCTCGCTTGAAAGGTTTTTCTAGTCGATATTGGCTGCCTACATTATTTGATACTAACAGGTTATGCTAAGAGCTACTATGCCCTTTTTTTTATCAGATGTTTAGTAAGGACGACTCTTCCGAATTGTGCTCCAAAAACTGCCCTGCGTTATACAGGGTGACCAAAATATCATGTCAAAATTGACAATTTAAAAATTGAAAAATTTCGAAAATTTTAAATGCAATACCCTGTATATTTTCATACCATGAGATGCAGAATTAAATTCCCTACAACTTTGCTGCACCTGCTCATATACCTAAATTCATTAGTTTCTCATGAAATCTCATTTTTATGAAAAAATGCGAAGTTTACAAATAGTTTATTTGTAAGATAACGTAGTAGGCACCTGTCAAAGGATAATCATGCAAATTTTCGATAATCCATATATTCCTCATTTTAACATAGATATTGGACTTTCCCGCACTAGTGGGACACGCTGTATGTAACCAGACAAATATTGAAACGAATATTGTAAATATAAGCTGGAAGGTAAAAGCTGAAGTTCGAAAAGATTAATAATTATAATATTAATTATTCTTAAAAAACATTATAAAAGAATGATTTACTTTTTCTCAATATTCTGTTGAAAATCACGCCTCTTCATTTTAAAATAAAACAATGTTTTATAGAAAATTCTTTAATTCATTAATAAAAATAAATTACGCATAATTTTGTAACAAAATTATTCTGTTGGGATGAACATCTTGCCTACAGAGCGGGCAAGTTTTTTGATAAGATAAACTTTCATAGATACAATTCCAACAAAATATGTGGCCGCACGGAATCACAGAAGAATTTTTTCTGGCATCATTACAAAGTACGCATATTTTATTGCAATCGGTTTCTGTAACACTGCTGTCCGATTCAATATTCCCTTCTTTACTTAATTGATCCCCTGTGCAAAGTTTCTGGACGAGAATAAAAAGCACGTAAAATAACGAAATCTTTCCAAGTAGTTTAAAGCTTTGTTCATAGGTGTCATCTTTAAACCATTCCCTCAAAAGCGCCTGTGAAACAATCAATTCATATATAAATTAGAATTGGTCTAATTATTACAGAAAACGATAGCTTACATATCTTATTCGAGTTGTTCGATTTGAAAAATGATAGTAGTCTCCATTAAAGTAGAATAATGATTGATGAATTTTTCTCAACAATATTTTATTGGATAATATGAAATCTACATATTTTCCTAAAAGATCTTTCGCTTCCTTCCTTAGGGATGTGGAAGAACGAATGTTTTTCTTGGTTAAATCCAACAGACCATCTATTAACGGCTCCCCTCCAACGTACAACAAAAGCCATAATGTTTGCACCTAGAATATTATCTAAAATCAATCAATATTTAATTATGAATAATTATACGTTAACAATAATAATAATAATAATGGCATTTAAAGCACAGCTAACAGCCCTTTTAAAATAAAATGTTCGTGTGTTCATGATGTACTCCTTATTATTTTTTTTTAATTTATGAAGATAAAATCTTTAAATTTGCTACTTGATGTTATGATGTACCCATTTCATTTCATTGATCAAAATGATATTCCAACTAATAGTGTCAGTTTCATTAAAATTGACACCAACTTTTGATTCTTAAATGTAATATCCTGCATATTTTTATGTTTAGAATCTGCACAAGGTTATAATTTTAAAAATAAACGACTTTTGCAAATCTTTAAAAACTTTTTGGTAGCAAGTATTATATGTTGTTTTGTTTTTCAAATTTTTGGATAAGATTTTTGAAAAATCGTAGTAGGTGCATGAAAACCAATGGTAAAGGAATAATGAATTTTTAAATGAACCCCTAGAAACTTGTTTCTTTGCAAAAAATGTGACATACGTCAAAAATCATGACAATCATAACAAAAATAAAGATGGCACGTCCATTTCCGGACGCACCGCCATCTTAAAAAATTTGGACTTGCAGCAGTCAATTATGACTGGCAACACAGTTTTATATTAATACGATTTTGGAAAGTAAAAAAACGAACGGTCTACATAAGTCACATTTTATTTTTATTTCAATAACTTAAGAGTTTTTTCCGAAATATACAGTTTCAAGTTTTTCTCCTTTTTTTTTTCTTTTTTCTTTGGGGGGGGGGGTTAAGCTGAAAATGTCGAGAAATGTTCATGCTATAAATTTCCAATTCTTTTAGTTGAAATTGGTTTAGCAAAGTTATTACACTTTAGACTTGACATTATTTACTTGCTTGTTACAATTTCAACTTTAAAATCGGAATTTCGACTTTATTAAAATTTTGCATTACATTTTTTTATAAATTAATCAATAAATCTGAGGTCATAAAAGACTGAACCCAAAATACTGACTTCAAACTCGTAAAAGTTTAAGAAAAAAAAATCACAATCAAAATTTTGAGAATTAAAGCCCACATTCTAAAAAAAATTACAACACGTTAAAATTATTGGAACTCGAACTTTTAAACTGAAAACCTGACAATTTTAAAATATTAAAAATTTATATTTAAGCCATGAAAACAAGTAAAGTTTAGTTTTGTCTTGAAACCCATTTTCTCGAAAAAAGCTAGCGTTTTTTTAAATGAATTTTTCTATATTTGGTATATTTTTAAGGAAATCTGTTAAAAATCGGGTCACTTTAACTTAGCCACTATGTCAGGAATTTGCAGTAATATGATAAGACATTCATGATATCAAATTAAAGGAACAGATTACACTGCAAATGTTTGCAAATCGCACTTAATAGGAATATTACTTGTGACGTAAAGGCAATCTTAGAGCAGCCTGAATATACATTTGCTTGAGGAAGTATTATTAATAAATTAATAAGAATCTATGTAAAAGAAAGAATGTATTTAGTAAGTTTTAAACTTATGTTCATAACTATGAAAAAATAGGGGAAGTACCATGTGTGTTGCATGGCTACACCTGACAAAACCTTAAAAGGGTAACCTACGGATTATAGAATAAGAATAGTGCACACCCTATATTGGTCATGTATAAAAATTTGACCGAAATGCGTCTAGAAAGTAAAATAGCTCCTACTATTTCTTTTCTGTTTCTCTCCCAACTGTTTAATGGTCACATTTATTTACTTCGCTCATCATTGGTAGTAGGAATCCATCACTCCTGATATTAGGAGAACGTACTACCTACTCTCTAGACGTTTTTTCGACAGCGTTTTCTACATTGTGCACTATCCTCCTTTTATAATCTGTGGGGTAGCCTTAAAAGTCTTAAACTGAACTTTGACCCTTTGTTTTTACCAACAGGATATAATTTGAACAAATAATTTAAAATAAATAAAATGCCACTATTAATGAACTGCCAACTTTTTTATACATTGTTCTTATTTCTGAAGAGGTAAAACAGAAAACTTACTAGTTGTGATGGAATATTTTTCCCATTTACGCGAATAATCCCGCTGTATTCCTCCCCTAACGTCTGCAAATTACCGAGAGTCGTCGTATAGTAGTAGCACAGTTCGGACAAAACGCTCACGTGCCTTCGGAACCTCTGGTGATATTTCGCGCCAAACAGTTTAAAAAAAGACAGTAAATCACTCTGCAAAGAACTGACGATGGCCTCATCGCGCTGATTGCAACGCAAGACGTCCACCACGTTCGCTTTATGAATTCGCATTATTTTTAAATTCGTAAGTTCAACGCCCTCACGTTTTCATCGTCAAAGTCGTTTTACCGAAAGTAAAATTAATTTGTATTGTTTTCAGGTCCATTAAATGCTTTCAAATGGAAGTCGAGAAAAAAGATGACACTTTGTGCGCCAGCAATAAAGTGATCGAAGTAGGTGAAGGTGAACCAGTCGTGGCCGTCGATAATTTATCTACCGATCTCGTTAACTATAAGGCGGCGGACATGGAAAACGGTCAATTGGAATGCTTAAATAACGCGGAAACTTTGGATGTGAAAGAGCCGAAAAGATCAAGATTTTCGTTTAGATGCTCAAAACGTGAGTATTGGATGTCCTAAAGGCCAAGAAACCTTTACATATGCAAAAACATCCTCACATAAAGTTTAAACGGAGCTTTATTTTGGCCTTCAACCCCGGCAAATGTCATCGCTGTCTAAGTCGAACATTTTGATTTCTGTTTATACAAACATTGTTGCAATGAGACGTGTCATAATTTAGTTTTTAGTACGTTATTCGTTTAAATTAACTGTATAGTTTAAGCTTTAATTTTCAACTACACGGCTTAGATAGTTGAAGAAAAATTATTTATCATGTTTACCAAGAGGAGTTAGTTTAATTGTAAATAAGTTGAATTTTTTTCTGATTTGTAATTGTATTTTAGCTGAAAATAATGCTCATTTACTGAAATATGTGAGCCTAATTACTTTAACGCTTCAAAATGCTATACTAGGTTTAAGTATGAGGTATGCTAGGACGCGAGAAGGCGATAAATTTTTTATTACAACTGGTATGTTGCTATGTTGTATTTTATTTTATTGGTATATTTTTATGCGTTTTCTTTTTAGTTGTACTTATGGCTGAAGTAGTTAAGTTGGTCACTTGCCTTTTCATAGTATTTATTGAAACAGGGGGAGTTAGAAGTCTCATTATAACCTTACATAAAACTGTCGTAAAGGATTACATGGATACATTGAAAGTTTGTGTACCTTCACTCATTTATGTAATACAGAATAACCTTTTGTACGTTTCTGCATCGCATCTGGATGCGGCCACTTATCAAGTAAGTGTCAAACTGGACAATTTTGTTTCAGTTAATAAGTTGCAAATATTTGAATGTTTTAATTCTTTTGGCAATCCTTTTAACCATTTTGAAGTTTTAGAGAGATATTTTATTTATTTTGTATCGGGTGTTCAAGTGAAAAAGCCATTTAGTTGGCTCAGAAAATTTCTTATGTTTGTCTAGAACAGGTCATTTGTGATTAATAACTGCAAGGTTTTAATACATCTGAACTGCTATAATAAATCTATTAATTTCCTGAAAATTTTTATTTTATGGACATTTTGAATATTTGGAAATAAAATTTTGAGGTTTTTTTGTCAAATTATGAATTTTTTCTCTAGGAAAAAAAGTAAATTTTAAGCGAAAAACGTCAACTGGAACAAAATTTCTTATTTTGATTCTAAAACTGAAAGTTAGATTTTGTGTTTTAAATTTCTAACCAAAAATTCAAACATAAAATGTTACCAAATTTTGAGTTTAAACTTGAAATTGCCGAAGTAATATTTTTTTATAAATTTCAAGTTTTCTTAAAATTTTGACTTAAAGCTTGATCAAAATGTTTAAATTTGACAATTCTAGAATTTTTTAAATCAAATTTAAAATTAAATTAAGATAAAAAAATGGAATATTCTAGGTTTAAAATCGAAATTTTAGCTTTAATTGAACTTAATTTCAAAATGTCTACATTTTGTATATAACTTAAACTTCAGTCGAAATTTTAGCTTCAGAGGTCAAAATTTGAAAAAAAATCAAATATATGAGTTTTAAAATTAAAATCTTTAGTCAATAATTCCAGAAAAAATCAAAATTTATTAATTGTGCACATTAAAAGGTTTTTTTATTGTTAGGTTTCTTTATAAAATCCTGCAATGTTTATTTTTTTTGCTTAAATCGTAACATGAAATTCTAAATATAGGCTTTTTGTTTTAAATGCATTACTTGGTTTTGGTTTCTTAAAATTTCGACCTTTTCTATAAATTTTATGTTAAATTAAATTTGTATCTTGTTCCATGTTTAGATATTTTCTAAATTTTTATTTTTTTTCTATAAATTTTGATTTGGTTTTTCTAAAGTTCGACTTTTAATTCCAAAGTTTCTACTTGAATAGAAATTTGAAGCATCTATCCTGTTTTGGGAAGTTTTAAAATCCAGTTTTCTGAAATAAATTTCTTCTCACTTGGGCTGCTTCCTAAAATTTCGTCTTTGAATTCTAAACTCAAATATTTGAGTAAACATATTTTCATTATAAATTTCGAGTTTTTTTTTCTAAAATTTCTTTTTTTAGAGACCGATTCAATTAGCGGTAATAATTACGAATACATTTTTGCTGCTAACAGTTCAGTGATTTTTGTCACATTTTTGATTCTAATAATTGGTTTAATTATTATAATGGGTTACATTTAAATGTAAAGCATTGAATAAAATTGTAAAAATATTATTAGGCAAATGATGCATCTCGACATGTTAAATAAAAATGTTTGTTTTTAGGTGACATATCAACTAAAAATTCTAACAACTGCGCTATTTGCGGTTTTGATCCTGAAGAAGAAATTATTACCCACCCAGTGGATATCCTTAGTTACACTGATAATAGGAATAGTGCTCGTTCAACTCGCCCAAAAAGGCGACTCCACCACAAAGGAATCTTCTCAGGAGCAGAGTCCCCTAACCGGATTTTTGGCGGCTTTGTCCGCCTGCGTCCTCTCAGGTTTTGCAGGCATTTACTTTGAAAAAATCCTCAAAGGTAGCGACATATCCGTTTGGATGCGAAACATCCAACTCAGTCTATTGTCCATCCCGTTTGCGTTGGCTTCTTGCTTCATAAAGGATGCCGCTAGTATTAGAGAAAAAGGATTTTTCTTTGGTTACGATAATTTTGTTGTGTACTTAATTTGCTTGAATGCTTGTGGGGGCCTCATTGTGGCGATGGTGGTCAAATATGCTGATAACATTTTGAAAGGTTTTGCTACTTCCTTAGCCATTGTGATATCCTGTATAGCGTCTATTTACATATTTGGCTTCGTACTGACGCTGCAGTTCGCAGGAGGCGCGCTCTTTGTAATATTTTCCATATTTTTATACAGTTATGTACCCAAGAAACGCGAAAGTGGGGGTAATATTCGATCCGCGTGATTTAATTTTATAACAAAGAATCTTAGGGCATTAGTATTGTATCTGCTTTTTTAAAATTCAATTACAATATTTTCTCTGTAAAAAAAAGTTGATCGAATGCATGTGGGAAAGCTATCAAATAAATTTTCAAATGTCACCATTAAAGCATTTTCCACATTTGAATCCTTTTTTAACTTGAAAATGGCGTTCATATTATTTTAATTTAAAGAGAAATTGCAAAAAAAAAACGCCTTTTTCATCATTATTCTAATAATTTGGATCTTTTATAAGATGATTTTAGCATTAACCTTTAGAATTTCTTAATTTATTTTATCATTTTAACCCTGTAGTCAGTTTGACATATTTTCTAATTTTAATGAAACTGAAGAACAATTATTTCAATATTCAGATGTAATGCTGAAACAAATTTCGTAACATTATTGACTGATATTAGCTCGAATAAAAATTAAGGAGGGGAATATGATTGGAACTACTTGTGATATATTTTATCAAAGAACTGTCATAAAATAAATTAGGAAATAACCCTAATGCTCAGATTGAAAGTTACTGCAGGTAATTTTTAAAGTATTATATTTATTTCTACTGATATTTTATAAATTACATTAAACAATAAAAATATTAGAAAACTTCAGTTTTTTATTGTCAAATATCCTTTGAAACACATTGAAGGCTAGAACCAGCAAATTTAGAATCAAAATAAATTTGGAAATTCCAATATTTAAAAATCTCTTAACTTTTTAATTATTTTATTTATATATAAAGTGAACAATTCACAAAACCATTTAAATTAAGAATAAAAATCATTAATCTTTCTCAGCAATAGCAGTAAGGTGTCTGTCGATTTCAGCCTCTGTGAGCTTCCTAAATTTGGGAGAATCCTTGGAAACGACTCCCACTTCAACTTCAGTTGGTTTAAAATCAACTGAAAGCACACTCGATAAGCACGAAATGGCCAGCTGAATAACATCATCATGATGCAATTCCTGCTTCTTCTTCAACTTTTTCTCCAAATAACTATTAGCTTCAGTTTGTTTGGCGCCTACGCTGACAGCCCGGTAACCGCAATAATATCCAGCCGGATCCGTCTTGTAAACGCAAGGTCCTATTTCCGGATCATAACCAATGATGATCATCGAACACCCCATAGGTCGCATTTCCGCGTTCTGCGTGTACACTTGGGAAATATCGGCTACTCTCCTGCACAACACATCGATGGGCATTTCGTACCCGAACTTGTATTTAAATTGGGCGGCTTCGTATCGAGCCCGTTGCACTTGAGCTTTGCTATCGGCCACCATACCAGTCATCACGCATCCAGTGGAGTCTGTGAGTTGGAACAAATGGGTGATTGTGTTTGCATCTAGTAATTTGTCGGGGACTTTCCTCTGTGTAACGCAAACCGCCGTATCGATTCCTTTCAGGGCGACTGAGGTTAGACCGGCCTGATTTATCGCTTTGAAGGCGTATTCCACTTGGTACAGTCGACCCTCCGGCGAAAAAATTGTTATGTGCCTATCGAAACCGGCACTACTTCCTCTGGACATTTTCGTAAAATAACAAACAACGCTTTACAACGGAATGAAAATGATTTTCAGTTTTGAAGATGTCAAACGCGTTTTGACATTTAGTTGACTTTGACATTCGAAATACAGAACATATTCGAAGTATAGAATTAAATTAAAGCTACCTTCGCGTCAATAAGATAATGCGAAAATACAGAGAAATAAACATTTTTATGTAATGTATGGCCCAATCTAACCTATAATTATCTTTTATCTCTCAGGTAATTTAAGGCTCCTATCTCTATTCCATAAGTGAGCCATTACCGACTTTTATTAAATTTAATTTTCTTATCGATTTAAAATTTGCAATGTTGGAACACTTCAGCCTAATTATTTGACGTTTAATTGCTGCTAGAGACAAACTAACTCATCAAATATTTTTACAGCTCATGATACACGTAAAAAAATATTAAATTGCCAATAAGTTTCACAGAAAATGCAAATGGCTCACTTATTATAAAACAGAGGTAGTAATTTTTTTTAGATAAACACTTTTGGATTTGCTAGTTTTTGTATCCTCCATATATTTAATACTTTATATTTCTTGGTCTACATAGTCCATTTCAGATAAATATGCATAAGAGTAGGCTATGGAATTCTAATAGTGTTTGACAACAATAAGAACTAGTAATATTTAGTGATCCTGTAGCAGTGTTGTAACATTTCTTAATGGTGCTCTGTGTTTTTAAAATCCTAACCTAATATCACATTATTTTGATTTGTTGTCTGATGTTTTAAAAGTGATTTTTTTTATATCTGATGTCAATTTCTGCTGAAAATTATTAAATTGTAAGTAATAGTAATAAAAATAATGTAAAATAAAAAATATTTATTCTGATTACTTTTGCCACACAACCCCTGAAATATAGGCAACCCATTATTCACCCAAATGTTTAGGCGTGAAGCCGGCTTTGGTTCTAGTGATTTTTTTTAATGACTTTTAAAGGTTAATTTAATACTGCATGGCCTACTCTTATGCAGATTTATTTGAAATGGACTATACACAAGAAGTTTCCCTATTCTGTGATCCATCTATTCATTCCATGGTGAACTTACCTTTACGGATTATAAGAATGACATATATGACAATTTTGACAACTGCAAAACTTTTCTCTATGGCAAAATCCGTTTGAAAGTTTTGAAATGTGTTGACGGTTAATTTAAAACCTTTTTTCTACCTGAAAGTACGATAAAATAATACTTTGATAACATGTAAAAAGTGGTATTTAAATGATGCAGTCGTTGCACTAAAAATTATATCAGATTAAGGTAAGTTGGCTACTATTTACTTTAAAATAGTTAAATTTATAAATTTATTAGTGATACAAGATGAGTGACAGTAATTTAATAGAATTTAATAGTCCGACTGCATTAGTCCAAGCTACAGATGGAGTGTCTAGAAAAAATTCACCAGGTAGTAACCCGTTCGACGAGGTTTTAAGGAAAGCGAATGGTCAAGAAGTTTTTAGTTTCGAAAATATCTTTAATGCATCATTAAAGTATACAGACATTGATATTGGTCGAGAGTCTTTGCCTTTTACCGATGTTACCAATATATCGGGAAGAGAGTCCATCGGCATTCTAAACGCCAGAGAAAGTACTAATTTAATCCGTATAACATCACCGAAAAATAATGGTGGCGGTTCGCCGGCTATCATACTCAGCGAATCGCAAAATAGTTTTTGTGAAAATGAAGTGTTCATGAAAACTTTGAATACCGCATTTTTGGTGTCTCATTTTCCCAGATCTGTATCTTCAAGCACTTCTTCATTTAACTCGGCCAATCCTTCTTTCAACATAAAGAGCCTCAACGAGCCATCCAAAATTTTTTCCTTAAATAATTCGTCAGTGTCTAAAATTAATATTACCTCAGAGACTTTGAATGATGCATTTATACAAAGCAATTTAAGGTAAGTAAAACTTGTTCATAATTTTTTTTTGAACATGTTTTTTAGATCTTTAACATTTATTTTATTTTTTTTGTCGTAAGTTCTAAACATCTTATTTCAGCAGGGAATTTGAACATATAAAACATTTCCAATGTTTGACTAACTGTAATATACACATATTTGTTTTAGTAAGTAGGATCATGACTGAAAACTCAAACTTAATATTTTTAGTTTTAATTAAGGTTGACGATTGAATTAGTTCCATCCTAGTGATTGAAATAGTCAACTGAATTAGTCAAAACTGTAATTCCAGGTCTGAGCCACTAAAAGTTAACTATAAAAAATTTGCAGAAACAATTTTCAATTTAATGTTGCAGTCGGATTTTGGAGATTATGGTCGATCGCATTTTCCGAAAAAAGTCCAAATCTCTTAAGAGTCGTAATTTTAGGAACAAAATTGAATATCGAAAAAGGTGAAATTTTTGAGAAAAAGATCTGCATTTCAAGATCAAAGGCGAAGTTTTGAAACAAGTTTAAAAGTCATAAAAAAAATTGAATTTGCGAGTTTTCAACCAACCATTTTGAAAAAAACCTGGAACATTTGAGTACAAAGTTATCAATTCAAGAAAATACTAGAACCTAGATAATAATAATTCATATAATACTTTAAAGTTTATATATTGTTTTTTAAATGTGAATTTGCCCTAATCTGTTTTTTCTCCTTATGGTGCATATTTTGTAGCGAAAATCTCACAAAAGACTTAAAATGCAAGGAAATGACAGAGAGTGGATGTCGTCTCCGTTCCGAGTCGTTGCCCAATTGCCCTACTAATTTGCAGTTGAGTCCATTGCGCGATAACGATGTCAACTTGAGAAACGTCGTATTGCGAGAGGAACTGAAGTTTCGAAGCGCCGAAAAAAGCAAAAAAAGCAAATTTTGCACCAGTACTTTGGAAGGCAAATATCTACATTACGATATCGCGGAAGATGAAGAATTTGTAAGTTAGGTTTCACTACTCTTTAAAGGTTGTTACACTTTAGGTTTTTTTTCTAGAATGATGCAGTTTTTATTGAAGCCAGACATTTAGCTAATAAATACGCCGACGGTTCTATTTGCGAGTGTAAGCGAACTGGAATAGTTTTTAAAACAACTTATCAGTTTTGGATACATTTTTAAATTGTTTAAATCAATGGAAATTATTTAACAAACTTGGAAAGAAATGTATTTTTGTATATTACAAAAAACATTGAAAATAATTTTTAAAAAGTCAGAATGATCAAAAGGTATCAATTTTCAAAAAGTTTTTAAAAGTTGAAATTTCAAAAAATTTGGAATTTTTTAAAAGAAGAATTTACAAAGTCAAAATTTGGAGAAAAAGTCGAAATTCTCGAAATAAATCGTTTTGAAAAAGGTCGAATTTTGATAAAAAATCGGAAATTTTTGAAATAAGTTAAAATTTTTAAATATTTAGAAAAAGTTATTTGAAAAAAGTTGATATTTTAGAAGTCGAAATTTTCAAAAATGACTTGATTAAAAAATGTCGATCATATCAAAAAGGTGAAATTGAAAAAAATCAAAATTTACAAAAAGTTGATTTTTCAAAAGAAAAAAAAACTAAAAATTTTGAGAAAAACACGAAACTTTGATTAGAAACGAAAAAGTTGAAAAAAGTGGATGAATGTCGACTTTTTTAAAAAAGTTATTTTTACAAAACACTCAAAAATCGAGAAAAATTCGAAATTTTGATGTCAAAATCGACATTTATTGAGTACAAAATCCCAAAAATGCCAAAACTTGAAAAAGATCAAAGTTATTCTTTATGGTGGAGTTTTATTGGTCGGAAACATTATGTTTATTAATTTTATTTAACGTTTCTGCAATCCGGTTTGGAAATATTTAAATTTTTATTAATGAATGTTAACAATATGCTAAAAAAATTTCAAAAAATGTTTTAGAATATGGTCAACATTCATTAATAATAATTTAAAAATTTCCAAATTGGGTTGCAGAAATGTAAAATAAAATTAATAAGCACAAGATCAAAGTTCTCAAAAAGTCGCAATTTTCAAATAAATTTAAATATTAAAAAAGACAGAATTGAAAATAAAATAAATAAATGAAAATTTTACAAAGAATCGCGGTCTTGACAATAAGCGATATATCAAAGGATTAGACCAGGGTTGGCCAACCCAAATAATCTTGCGGGCCACTTTGGAAATGCCTTATAACTGGCCACATGAGGACCTTTTTTTCTCAGGGTGGATAAAAAATGTTGGGTGGAAATATTAAAAGAAGTAGAAACTGGGGACTTTTTTTGGTCGACAAAAAATGTTTAGCTAGAGAAACTAGTAAAAGTGAGATGAATCTCGCGAGCTTTAAAAATGTTCTAGGCGTGCCGTGGGTTAGCTATCCCTTAGTCTTTGGTAAGTCGTCCTGTAGGAAGTCAAAAAAAAAAAAATCAGAAGTTGGTCAATAATGTTCATTATTTAAACAATTTAAATATTTTTCCAACAGAAACCTATTATTTTATGCCAAAAAGGACCTAACAGAAATCTGATTTTAAAGTTAAAAATTACAATTTTTAGACGACGGCGATGATTTGAATAATACCTCCCCACCGAATTTCGAAGTTTTAGAACCCCAGGAAACATCCAATGGTGATGTCCAAGTAAATAGTATAGAGGCGGTTTTCAAAAAAGTGGATAAACTAGTTCCTGATGTCACCCAAGATACAAGCTTGAGCATGAGATCCAGGAAATCGAGTTCTTCCAGCAGCGGCAGCCTTCGAACCTCATTGCACGATAACCTGAGCAGAATATCCAACATCAGCGGGCACAGCGACTCTTCTAGTAGAAAAAAACTGAGAGACGCCAAAGACATCATCAATAATCTATCGGAGATTCTCTCTAGCGATCATCCGAGCGATTCCCAGAAAAGCGAAGGGCAGAATCTGTTAAGCAACTTGGCAAATATTATTAACGAACAACTGCCATCACCCGAAAGAACCCAATCCGAGGATTCCGGTCATTCTTCCATAGATGGCGATGTTTTTGATCTGGTGGAGTCCAAAGTGAACTCAGATGCACCCAAGAATACATCCGAAGAAGCGCCAGAAATTTTGGACTTATCAATGAAATCTAAGGTGACTAATTCTAGGAAAAGTCGTTCGTTTTCCACGCCGAGTTGGAAGCCGGGGCTACCTAATAAATTCAATGAGAGCTTCGAGAGACCCGAGAGCTTTGAAATGAGCAAGAGCAAGATCAGTAATGCCTCGTGCACCAGTGGCGAGAGAAAGCTCAACGATTCTAGTCATAATGGATCTCGAATCTCCCAAAATGGTTCAAGAATCTCCCAGAACGGTTCGAGAATCTCCCAAAACGGTTCAAGAATCTCCCAGAATTGTTCCAGAATCTCCCAAAATGGTTCTAGAATTTCCCAGAATTCGCAGAATAGTTCTAAAAATTCCCAAAACATATCCTTTAGGCCTAAAAAAGTCAGTGATAATTTGGGTCCTCTTAAGAAGGGCCCTTTGAAGGCTGTTGTGCCCTTAGAGAGCATAGTCAAGTATAAAGGTTAGATGATTTAAATTTGCTAGATTCCATCTAATGAATTTTATTTTTAGGCACAAGAGCGTCATCTCCTAAAATGCCTAAGTTGCAGTCGAAGAGAACCAGCACGCCAATCAAGGTGAGTGATATTTTCTAATTGTTTTTTGAGAAGTAATGTTTAAGAGCACTTTGGCCAACTGTATTATCGTTTTCCTCTTCCTACTCCAGTGCTCCAAAGGCCTAATATAATTACCAATTGAATATAAAAAAAGTTGCAGTTTAGATATTTCGACCAGGGATGTTATGGAGATCCACAACCATAACCGAAGCTGTCAGATACCCGAAATTAAAAAAATATCCGAATCCGTAGGCGAAACCGATATGAATATTTGGATAATTTCGGATATTATTTGAAATAATTTTGCTAATTTGTTTTGCGACTTTTTTTTTGTCAACTAAAATTATGAGACAAACTAGTTGGTATGTCACGTGATCTACTCACTATTGCCACGGCTACTACTTTTTTTAACGTGTTAGTGAATTGATTTTATTTTTAATTTCGAAATTTTTCCAATATTTCGAATTTTTTTTTAAATTTCCATATTTTTAATATTTCCATTTTTTTTAATTTTGGCTTTTTGTGAAGATATGAACGTTTCTCAAAATTTTGACTTCATTTAAAAATTTCAGCTTTTTTATCAAAATTTAGACCTTTTTCAAAATTCGGTTTTTTTAATGTTTGACTTCAAAATTTTACCCTTTTAAAAATTCCGACATGTTTCGAAACTTTTACTTTTCAAGAATTTTAGGTTTCCCTGAAAATTTAACAATAACAATTTTTGATAATGTTGATTTTTTTGAAGGGTTGAATTTTTCCAAAATTGTGATTTTATTTAAAAATTCCGACTTTTTGCATAAATTTGATTTTTTGTCAAAACTTGGGCTTTTTAAGAACTGTTTACTGTTTTGGAAAATTTCGACCCTTTTATGATTTATTTGTTTCCAAAAATGTCTACTTTTATGAAAAATTCGATTTATTTTTTACCAATTTCGACTTCGAAGTTTGGGTTTTTTTCGAAAAAAAATGCTAAATTTTCGAAAAAACAACTTTTCCGAAAATTCCTACTTTTTTTGCAAAATTTCTACTTGTGAAAAATTCTCACTTTTTAGAAAATTTCACCTTTTCCTCAAAATTATAATTTCTTTCTAAATCAAAATTTTGATTACTTTTCAAAATCCAGTTGTTTTAAAATATCCACCTTATTTACAAATTTCCAATTTTTGTTTAAATTGCAACTTTTTTTAAGTGTCGATTTTTTGAAATTTTTTCCTGATTTTTTGAAATTTTCGACTTTCAAAATGTCGACTTTTTTTCGATTTTAAGTTTTTTTAGAAATCCTAGACTTTTTAAGTACCAACATTTTTTTAAAAATTTTAATTCTCCATAACTTTTTAGTTTTCAAAATTTCGATTTTTTTTTAAAGATCGACTTTTTGTCTTTCCTTGAATATTTAAACTTCAAAAATTGCGAATTTTATTAAAAATTTTACTGTGCATTTTTTGAATCACAATTTTTCTCAAAATTTTGATTATTTTTGAAATACTAGATTATTTTTCAAAATATCAACTTTCTTATTTCCTATTTTTTCAAATTTTTTGAAAATATCGACTTTTTCAAATTTTTTGAAAATGTTGACTTTTTCAAGATTTTTCACTTTTCTTGATTTCTTTTTGAAAATCAGGATTTTTTTTAATTCAACTAACTTTTCAGGAAAATTGCGAAATTTTTCAGTTTCAACTTTTTTTTTGGAAATTGTAACCTTTATCAAAATTTTAATCTTTTTCAATATTTTCGAGTTTTTTCCACGGCTGCGAACCACTATTTTTTTCGTTGCGGGAAAAAAATCATATCGGTTCCGTTTCGGTTTTCGTTTCAACAAAAATGGCGGTTTTTTTCCGGTTTTGATTCAGTTCCGGGTGACTCATTTTTAAATGTTTTAAAAGTTTTTATTTGATTTAAAATTGGTTTTTTTTAACATAATTTAGGAAAAGACAATTGAACGACCTTTCAAATGAGCTACCGCTCAACCCCCCTTCCTAGTTAAGATTTTAGGTATTGACTCCGTCTCAGCTCAAGGGTTGATGTAATTTAATTGAAAGTCAGCTGAAAAGATGCCCTCCTTGAAAATAAAATTGACGTGTTTTTGCCTAATTCCATATTTTTTAAAACAACTCAAATATTAAAGGTGGTTCGTTTTCAAATTGACACACTATATGTTGATTTTGAGCATGAAAATTTAATAATTTAAATTTTTAAGAAATTTCGAATTTAAACTTGTGCTTAAATGTTCAAAATTTCGAGATTTTTTAGAAATTGCCAGTTCTTCTGAAGTTTCTAATTTTATTATAAACTTTGAATATTTCTTTGTAATTCTTGTTTTAATCAGGAAACTCTTTTAGGATTAAATTTTAATCATAGTTCTTTGTTAAATTATCTTTCTAAGATTCCGAGAAGAAGGTCCAAGGTTTTAAAAAATTTCGAAATTCTGATTTCAATATCAAAACGTTATTTTTAGGAACCTGAAATGAAGCCCATGGCGCAATCGACTCCCGACGCCCGTTACATCCAACCATTTTCGACTGATACCAGTCCTAAAAGGTACTTCCTTAGGTTAAATCTTTCAGTATCCTAACCCTTTCCAATCTTTCAGTTCCAGGGGAGTATTTAATAGGAATTCGTCGTCCAGATGTTCTATTAAAAGATTTTCCCCTGCAAGTAAAGCAATTGAGACCAGCAAAATGTTAAATCGAGGCAATTCCTACTCGGATTTGCCCAATAGAAAAAGTAACGCTAACGTTGTCCTAAGGAGGAGTAACAGCATGGGGAAAGATTCAACGGTACTGACTGACAATAAGACTAAAGTGGTGAATTCGAATTTGCCCCAAAGACGGAATACCAACTTTCAGAAGAGTAATTCTAGTACTTCTTTACCTGATACTTTAAAAATGCAGAAGGGTCGACTTTCTTTTCTGTCAAATAAGGTAAAAAAAAGCTTTCATTGTGTTTTTACTTTTCATTTTGTTTATGTCTATTATTTTTGTAGGTTCCGTCGTTAAAGAAACTCTGAAAAGAAAACGCAATGTAGAAGTATTTCTCATATTCGTGTATTTTAATCTTTGTTGTGATATTTTAATATTTTTGCAATACATGTTTCTACTTTTTTATTTCTTATTTTGTTCTTTTTACCTTCTATCACGTAAGGACGCTTAATAAGAAAACAGTGTGTCGTTCTCTTCCTTCACTTCATTGAGAATGCCGCGATATCTGAGAAAAATTCAAAATTAATGAAAAAAATTAATTTTGATCGCAGTTTCTATTTTGATCCAGACTACCTGGTCAAAGCTTTAAATTTTAAACTAAATTTTCAGGCAAGAAAATTGAAATTTCAACTTCCAAATTAAAATTTAGTCGAATTCGTTTTATAGTTTATTTTTAAGTTGATATTTCAACCTAGAAGTGTAATTTTCCAGTTTAAAACTGAAATCTAAAAAAATTGAATTTTTGAGAAAAAAGTCCAATATGTATTTAAAAAGGAACAAATGGAAACTGAGTTAAATATCGAATTTGTTTTATAAATTTCCATTTTCAAATTAAAATTTTAGAAAGGAGTATAATTTTCAAATATAAACTGAAAACCGAGGGAAAAAGTTTAAATGTTGACAAAAAATCATAGGTTATTTGCTTGCACCTGCTTCGCTAGGACACTACGTTAAGTGGATTGGGTAGGCGGATGGATACGTCTCCGCGGACTGATTGATGTAAATCCGAATTCAAGTCAGATTCGTATCCTCTGTTGAATAGTAATGAAACTGCAGAAGGGTGCAAGTAAAGCGGTAATCGAAATCTGTACACTGCAATGAAATTTTTATTTTAATAATTTTAACGGATTTTATCAAAAGTAAATATTTATCTTAAGGTTCGTATTCTACTAGTACTAGCTAAAGTAATGTCAGCTGTGCGATCCGCATTATGCATTCCTTCCATACCATTCATCCGCCCTCGAGTCGGACCCATAAAGCCCGGCGGACACGGAACGTGGATCCAGATCCTCAGAACAGAACTGGATGTTCAACCGGACCCGACTCCTTTGAAATTTCGTACCTAGCCATCATTACTACGTTTAACGTTGAATTTGGCAACTTGATCCGTAAATATGGGGATTTTCTTTGCATTTTAGATCGAATGTTCTGTAGACAAATATGAACTCTACATATGATGTGTGAACCTTACTTTATCTTTTAGGTCAGATATTCAGTAGACATATCGACGTTATAAAAAAATTATTAACCTAACTTTTCTAAACCATTTTACAAATCGGTAACAATGAGTTTTAATGGTCATAAAACCACCATCGAGGAGGGCGACACGGTGATTTTATATTTAACAATTAACCAAATATACAGTGTGACCGCTGAGTCCAAAGTTATCAATAAAAAAGGAAATCAAGTCGAAAATGTGTTTCAAACTCCTTATGGTGCTTTAAAATGTGCAAGTTTAATAGGACAACCTTACGGCTCCAAAGTAACTTTAAGCAAAGGATGGGGCTACGTATTGCAACCTACTCCCGAATTATGGACCCTAACGTTACCTCACAGAACCCAAATTATCTATTCGCCAGACATTAGCATGATCATTTTGCAGTTGGAAATAAATCCTTCGAGTGTTGTTATAGAAAGTGGAACTGGCAGTGGATCATTATCGCACGCTATAGTAAGGAGTGTTAAGCCGAACGGACACCTGTTTACCTTTGATTTTCATGAGGACAGGGTAAACTTAGCTAAAGATGAATTTAAAAAACATGGCTTTGAAGATTATGTTACTGTTCAACATAGAGATGTTTGCGGCAATGGTTTTGGAGATGATTTAAATGGAAGAGCGGATGCGGTGTTTTTAGATTTACCTCATCCTTGGCTAGCGATTCCCCATAGCTTAAAAGCGTTTAAGAATTCAGGTGGAAGAATATGCTCATTTTCCCCATGCATTGAACAAGTTCAGAAAAGTTGTGAGGCATTGAAGTGTCATGGTTTTCAAGAAATTCAAACCCTGGAGGTGTTGCAAACCCAGCATTCGGTTCAAATTAAGTCACTTAGTGTGTTAAAATTAGACTATCTGAAGACTGAAAAAACTAATTGTGAAACTAAAAAACAAACTAAAGATTTTGATAAAGTTTTGTGCGCCGTTCCGCCTAGTACTCAACCTGGCCATACAGGTTATCTAACTTTCGCTACTTTACCTCCCTTTTATGCTAGAAATTTACAATTACAAGAAATCAGTAGTGAAATAAATTAAGTTTATCATATTTTTTACTTTATTAAATTTTCAACAATTTTGTAATGTATTGTGATTAAATAAACAAGTTAAAATTCCACAATTACTGAAATATCTGAGCTTATAAGAATAGACACAACTACAGCATGTGCATGTCCCACTAATGCCATCAAAGACAAATATCCCTATAAAATGTTGCCAAACTTCGAGCTCTACGAATTAAAAATGGTTATCCTTATACTAGGAGTTTTGTACTTGATTATTGCAGAAACAAAAATTAATGCGGAAGTAGCGCAATTGCGAATGCGGATGATAAAATCAGCGATATACCTGGAAAAGACTAATTTGCTTTGTGTTATACAAAATAATTTTCAAAATCAAAGTGGATAAAAAACACTAATGACTAATAATGACATTAAAAATATTATCTGTTTAATTTTGACAGATTGTAAATTATAGAAAATATATTTTTTCTTCGTAAATTTTTATAATTTTAATTCATTAAAAAAAAAATGAAGCTGTTAATTTGGGGTGTTTGACCCCTCACATATTAAAGTTATTGTACTCAATAAGCTGCGATGTCCGAGTGGTTAAGGAGTTTGACTCGAAATCAAATGGGCTATGCCCGCATAGGTTCGAATCCTATTCGCAGCGAAGCTTTTTTAAAACTTCAAATCAATGATAGAATATTTGTATGAGTACAATTTATTGATGTTTTGTGATTTATTGTGTTTTATTGGAAACATCGATGTTTTCGTTTCCGTGTTTGATATTTTTGCACGGATACTTTTGTTCCGATGTATCGAAAGGGGATCGATATATTTGTTTCCGATGTATCTCGAAGACGGGTAATGGTGTAATGTTAAAATTCCGTAGGTGGCAACGTTTTTTTTGGTCATTAAATCAAATTTTGCCTTGTGATGTGGTAGAAGTAATATTCAAATATCGAAATACATGTACCGATGTATCGAAACATATCGATACATCAAATTAACACAGAATCGATGTTTCAAAAATTTTGTGCATTCCTACCTACTATGTAGTGTTTACTAAACTTTTTCAAATTCAATCGTGTATAGCGTGGATTAAATAAATTTTAAAAAAGTTAATATTTATTTAATCAACGCATGATACTATTACTAGTTATGTCATGCAATCAACGCGGATGGCACAAACCACTGGTGGTTTATGATATGGTTAACATTATAAACTAACAGTATAGTGAACTACAACAATTTCTACAACTTTAGGTTGGCTAACCTGAGAATTGACATTACACAATTTATTGACAGTATTGACATTTCCAGAATAGGGAGCGCATCTGCAGGAAAAGGTAAATAAAAAATTAATTTATTAGTCATTATCCCCGCTGATATAATGACTCTATTTGCTGTTCGCTTTATTTTGCAGTGAACGTTAATTCGATCGTGTCCTAATTTCTTCCCGCGCGGCAAACCCCGCCTTGAATCGTTTTCAATTTGTGTTTCTGAACATCATTCACCATAGGCCTCTCAGACACAGCTTTGATGGACATGGTTGCCTCCAATTTGCAGCAGCAACGCGCTATTACGGAACAGCTCCGCAGAGAGGCCGCGATCAAAAGGATGCCGGTCTCTCTTGCTGTAGCAGACATCGTTAAATATATTGTGGAACATGAACAAGACGATTGTCTTTTGGTCGGATTTTCCAGTCAAAGAGTGAATCCCTTCCGTGAGAAAACACCCTGTTCAATAATATAACTTGTTTTATGTCTTCCTTTATTATGCTATATCCTAAGTTATATATCTAAAATGTATCGCATATTCCTGTAATAAATCTTTTGTCATGATATAAATTGTGTTTCTGTTATAGGGAAGGTAAATTGATTACTTTATTAGTTTTAAACAGATATTTATTGGATTAAATGTGTACAAGAGACAGTATTGTAGGCAGGTATACTATTTACTATTAATGAGCATGGGTGATTATAATTTTTATTAAAATGACGATCTTATTAGTGAATTTCATTGGCAGGGAGAAATATACATCTAGTTATTTAAACAGCAATTAGTTATCACAGCTAAGGAGCATGCTTATCAATTCACTAATAAGAATTTTGAAATGGGTACACTAAGGTATGGAACTTCTAGGAAAGCTGCATCTGTTTCAGGCCACATTCATGCAGTATAACACAAATGAAAGGAATAAATTCATTAATTCATAAATCAGTAACAAAATTCTTGAAGTAGGTAAATTTTATTTTTAAAGTTGATGACAACTCTGTGAGGAGCTCATATTTCTCACAATATTATAGTCGAGGATCATTAATTTGAAAATCTCTTGTCAAGGTATGCCATGCCAACCATTGGTAGCCCCTGAGTATGAAATCCATGAAGCGTCTCTTTGATACATTTTCCAAAATTTCAACATTTTTCTCAAAGAGTTCTTTTATAAAAAAAAATATGCTGAAACTTGAAATATTTTTAGATTTGGAATTTTATTTTAAAATTTTTATTGCCTTAGGTAAAATTTCCACTTTACATTAGAACTTTGTGTTTTATACATTTCTGGAAACATCAAATATTTTTTTAAATTCCAAATTTCAACTCAAATGTTTACTGTTTCTTATAATTGCGAATTTAAACTGGAAACATTATTTCTATAAAGTTCCTATTTATTTCTACTTTTTTCTCACAATTTCCCCTTGAACCTGAAATTTCTCAAAACATTAAAATAATTGTAGTTTTGACGGTTGTTTTCTTCTAAACACCGTTAATTTGAAACATGGTTTTCCAAAGAATTTGATTTATTCTCTGATTTGGACTTAAATCCTAAAATTTCGGCTTCTTTTCCAAGTTTCTAATTTGAGCACAAAATTCTAACCATTTCGCCAAAATATTAAAATTTTTATTTTTCTCAAAATTTCGACTGTTGTCTTAAAATTACAAATTTAAACTTAAATATGCCCTTAAACTGCGCCTTTAAATTCGGTTGTATTATGCGTTGCACACATTAAACCCAGGGGCTGTCAAAAATATTTTTTTGATTCAATTTGAACAGTATTTTTTGACACTACAGAATTCCATTACATATTTAAACCTTTGATGTGGTTAAATAAGGGATGAAAACACCTCTCAGAGCTATAGAATAAGCATGACGCACCGATTTACGAAATAATAATTTCTTTCATTTTCATCATACTGCAGAACAGGATCAATAGAACAAACATTCACAATGTTAATGCAGCTTTCAGAGTAAACATGAATTCTTGACAATTATTCCCTAAATATAAAAATTTGCCTCAATTTCTACGCCGCTCTTTTAATAATATAGCCTTGTTATTACAAGCAATTCTGTTTTAAAAGCCGTTCGATATTTTATTTTAAACTAGGAAAGACGTAAAATCGGTACATACATATTACAATATAATGAAACTTACGACGGATTTAAGCGTGTGAACATGTGCACCTACACAGGGGTTCCCACTAAATTGATTTTGTCATCGACAATACATGGAAGATTTTGTCATATTTTCATAGGAACCTCCACCAGCGTGATGCACAGGATCCTGACCAAGCTTAAACCTTTCTTGGCTTAATATCTAACATAATCTATAAACTGATGTTACGTATTCGTCAAAATGTATTATATGTGTAAAATATTTTATTAAAGAATTACTACAATTTCTATATAATTAAAAAATTTCTTATACTTTTTTTAAATAAGTATATTGAATAAATATGCCAAATTGCAATGAATTTGTTTTTTCTATCTCTGACAAACCAGAATTTTTGTATTTATACTCAACCAAGAGTAACCTTGCCGTAGACCAGTAGAGTAATAATACCGAAAATAACCTCTTCTTTGTTCTTATTAGAGACCGACCGAAATTCAACTTCGGCTTCTGTTCTGGTTTCGGCCAAAAACAAAACTTATTTAGACTTCAGTAGAGCATTGAACTAAACACTGTGGCTTATAATTAAGTCCAAAAAGGCTTTACTCCGATGTGGTAAAGGGGTGTAAATATAGGGTCAAGTAATAAATAGTGAACCAGTGGTACACACTGAATCACCACTCCAATTAGTTAAACTAAAGGTTGACAGATGATGCCGCAAAGTCAGAAAGACCCAATTTTTTAGCCTTTTTCACACGCCCAGGAGATGACATGATCTCAATGAAAACACCCACGCAATGGGCTAATTTGTGTTTTTTAATGAAAAAACAAAATAAAACAGACATTAATTTAGTTGCTTAAACTTCTATATTTTTTTGCTCATTCAAATTTTTTACACTTCCTTAGTGATTAATTTTGTATCGTTTAGACATACCGTTACCACTTGATGAATCGGTTTTCGGTGTTTTACAATATGCTTTTCTGTTCATTTATCTTCTCACAAAGTGTCAAACGGGCTTTTCAATATTCTTCTAAATTTTTGCTGATGGGATTATCTCATTTGATGCATCTGTCACTAGATTACATGTATCGAGAAAATGTTCTGGTGTAATCATATACACGTTGTCCCCACTCATTATTGCAACATTTGAGTGGCAATAACAAGTACATAGTTAAATTTTGCTCATTCAACATCTCATAAGAGGTTTACTGTAGCCCTACCCCCCAGTGATTCACCGTAGGTTGGACACAGTAAACCATTTTCCATATTTAAAAAAAAACTTGTAATAATATCTATTCTATTGGGTATTGGGCCGAAACTGATACAAAAAATAAAAATCAGATACATAACGCGTCATTTGGCAAAAATAATTCGTTTTTTTATTTGCATCCGAGTGAATTATGAGCGTCTGAATTTTTGGTAGTTCACTGTTGCCCACCTTACCTTACATAACTAATTTGTTTGTAACTTTCTTGATGTGTAATAATTAATAAAAATTATTTATTCTCAAATATATTACAAACTGAAAATTAATATTTAATATCCCCTCAGACTTAGAGCCTCATTTAAAAGAAGCACTCCGTCGACAGCTAGAACGGGCCTGTAGACCAAGCTTAAATACAGCTTCCTGTGATCAAATAGATCCGATTTAGATAACCTTAGCTTAATGTCTCGTTTAGAAGTTACAGGCCTTCAAAGAAAAATTGTTTTCTTGTTGTGGGTATAATTCAGAAACGAAAGGTCCGATCGTGTCGTAATTTGGTATAGTTTTTTTTAAATAAGTGCAAGCGTTACAAAGGAGTAAATAGAGTGCCGCATATTGCAGAGGGCGCCGTCGTCTGTCGGCAGAGATACACATTTCATTTTTATCGCATCTTTTTTGCTGGTCCTATTCTGATACGTTTGACTGAAAATTATGATAGAGCAATCAATTTTGCGTAAAAAAGCTATATCTGTTTCAAATTGATACAATGCGCACTTTTAGGTAAAAATGCATTTGAAAATTTCCGCACATTAAAATACTTGAAATAAATTTTCTAACTAGATCAAGTTACGGAGTTACCACTTGTCAAAATGACACTGATATGCTTAATTTGAACAAATTTGTTCAAAAGCCCGTCAGACTACAATATTAATAATTTGAAATTAATTGCACATTACATTTACACTTTGCACAACAACGAGAACTACTAACTCAGTATAACAACTAACTGTAATCTGAGGCTTTTGAGTAAATTTTCGTTACTTTAAGTGTATCAATATAATTTTGATAAGTGGTTATTTCACTAGCCAAGGACAATAAGAATAACACAAATGGAGATAAATTAGGAAAAAAATAAATGAATAACTGCCTATCTGAGAAGACTTTGGTTTCTGGTTAAATAGGCAAAAAATATATCTTTATGTACTAAAACAACAGAGTTAACCAGCGCCCTCTGTGAGCAATATTAAAACAACTTACAAATACTTATTTAGCACCCCAAAAACGTAAACTTGATACATTTCATGTTGATTTCACAAAAGCTTTAGAAATCATTCCGAAATTTCAGAATGAAATTCTAACTTTGAACCGTCAATACTTCAATACATGTTCGACTCGAGTCATATTTTACTTTCTAGTGTCTCCATTTTCGAGATTGTTAATCATTATATGCAATAAAATGATTAAAATCTTGTCTTTGGGATCTTTGTAATTAAATGGTCACAGATTTTTGGATCCAGGGGTGAGGGTCAAATTGGCGCACTTGCTTCGGGCGCCAGTTGTAGAGGGAGCTAAATTCGTATGTAATTGGGGTGCGGTTGTCAGAATCCTAGCGTAAATATAGTACCGTGCTTAGACTAACTATTTATATTTGCGAGGAAACTTTGTTTTAATCGTCAAACATATTTTAGCTACCACATTTGTTTTGTCGTCCAAAAATTTAAAAATGCGAGGGACGCCAATGTCAAGTTTATGCCCCAACTCTGAAAAATCATGATAGGGTACTATAATTAAATATCTAAATTTACTTTTCAACAATAATAATAATAATCATTTGTATGAAAATTGCATTCACATACAAAGAAAACAAAACAGTAATTTTACTTAAAAATGTTTGCAAATAAGCCTATTTAAATAAATAGCTAATCTCTATATTAATTTTAGTAACCACACCTACTCTTAACATCTAAAAAAAAGAAATACTTCAATTCGATAGTTCAATGGCAGGCATAGAATAACACCAAAAATGGCAAATGTACACGTGATCCGAAAACTCATTACTGCAAGTTTGACTTCGTTGATTTTAGGAATAAATCGAACCTAGTTTTTTTGCTAAAACTGGCCGAAATCGAAACTTCGGTTGGTCTGTAGTCTTAATCAGAATTATTCATTAAGAAAAATAAGATTATTCTTTCAGGGAATAATTGTGGACTTACCTAAATGTTTTCATGCATGATTTTGTGTATTCTCGAATGGGTTATAGGATACACATGAATAACAATAATAATAAATATTAATACTCGGTGAATTGTGCACAATGTGTAAGACATTTTCCTCAATTGTGTTAAAATTACAATGTGATTTGGTGTTGTTAGTGTAGATAACACAATTGTGCAAAATTTGAGCAAAGAAGGTGATGATGCCTTATTTAATTCCAATGGGCAGATCAGTCTTGTCTTTTTATTTTGTAGTATCTATTTATGGGGAATCTGCAAATATAAATTGAATTAATTTTTTTATTCCTAAAACACATCCAGACGAATAATAAACATAAGCGAATGACGTAAGGTATTGTCTTTAAGTACAGGACGATTTACATAAGACTACGACCCCCATGAGCCCTAAATGTAACGCAATATACAAATTCATAAGTAGTAGGCATAATAAATTATAATATGTATACTGGACAGCCCCGACTTCATGCTTGACAGAATCGCATAGACAAAAATAACATCCGAAATTTTAGTTAATTTGCTGGTCTAGGATTCAAGCCTGTTTGCAAAAAGAAGGAAGCAAATTGAACATCTGTTAGCATAATTTTAGTCTCGTTTTACAATAGTTGTTAATCAATCTAATTTTATGACATTTTAAAAAAAATAATGGAGGTTCAACATTAAAATTTATTACTTTTATTGAGTCCAAATATTAACGATTGGATTGCATTTCCGATTTTTGAGGCTCGGATTCTCATGAGAATCGCCTGTATATTTTAAGTTTAACAGTTTAGTAGTAAAACTCCCAATGCCACAAAAACAAGGTAATGAAATTAGTACATGAAAACACGAGTTTCGTAAGGCTAACAATTATCATACGAGTTCGCGACGAATTTTTCACTGAATGAGTGTGATATTTAGCCTTATGAAACGAGGATTTTAGTCTATACAGCGTGTCATTAATTTAACTACGTATTCGGAAGGCGTAATAAAGGCAAACACGATATTTTGTTATTTGACTTTTTAAAAGAGGGACAAATCAATCCATAATTCTCGGTAAGGTGGCGCTCCTAATTTGCAAAAAAATCTCTGATACACAGAACATTTCGAGCACAAAACATATATATTTTCGAGTGTAGAAGCGAACTAACGTGGCCACATTGGACCATAATAATATCATTAAGGATTTTTTGCGCGTTCTTGTTTTAAGCATTGCCAAGCGAGTAGTTGCTCATCCTCAACGGATAAACGTTCCGAATCCAAGACTATTCGTGACAAATTATCTTAAGAGTTCTCGGCAACCGATCTGCCATATCGCAAGTTAATTTTTCCACTCATTTTAAATCCCGCAACATAATCACAATTTATAATAGGCAAAATGTGTAGAAAAACCTAGAAATCTAAATAAAATAGTATAAAATGATTTTTTTATATTTTTAGGAAAAAATAAGTTTCGCGAAAATTTCTGTAAAAAAAGTCGACATTTCTATACTTTTTTTTTAAAGTCGAAGTTTCGAGATTAAGTTGGAGAAAAAATCTGAAATTTCTATAGCAGGCAAAATGCATAAAAAAAACTAGAGATCTAGAATTCCATAAAGTCGACATTTCGAAAAGAAGTCAAAATTTAAAAAAAAAAGAACTAAATTTTTCATAAAAATTTATGACACAAAAATTAGAAATTTCGGGGAAAAATTAAAAATTTCAAGAAAGAACATCAATTTCAAGAAAAGGTGAATTCCTATTAAAGAATTTACTAAAGAAAAGTAAATATTTTTCAAGAACCGATATTTAGAGACATTTGGATATTTTTTTAAGAACAAAAAATTTTTGAAAAAATAGCCAAGGTTTTGATGAAAATATCGATAATTAAATTCTGTGAAATAATTTTTATAGAAAAGTCAACAATATCGATATTTTGAGAAAAAACTCGAAATTTATATAACAATTGAGTGAAAGTCGTAATTTCGAGAAAAAATTAAGAATTTTTATGAAACATTATTTAGAAAAAACAATCGAATTTTCGCAAAATATGTTGACATTTTGAGAAGTTCGAAATTGTTATAAAAAATGATGTACTGAAAAATAGAGATTTCAAGAAATAATGATATTAAATTTATTTTAGCTTTCCGAGCTCAATTCGAGAAAAAAGTCGAAATTTTGGGAAAAATTCGATCTTTTAAGAGAAAAATTTAAAATTTCCATAAAAACATTTTTTCCACAGTAATCGGACACAGAGAAAAAATACTAAATTTCTGTAAAAGAAATTTTAGAGAAATATTGAAATTTCGTGGAAAGTGCAGAAATTTGGAGAAACACGCCAATATTCAGATAAAAAAATGAAAAACATTTCAGGATAAAAACCAGCCTCAATTCGAGAAAAAAAATTTGGGAAAAATTCGATCGTTTAAGAAAAAAAATTAAAATTTCCACAAAAACATTTTTTCCAGGGTAATCGGAAGTCAGAGAAATTTCTGTAAAAGAAATTTTAAAGAAATATTGAAATTTTGTGGAAAGTGCAGAAATTTGGAGAAACACGTCAATATTCAGATAAAAAAATGCAAAAAATTTCAGGATAAAAACCAGGAGCTAGGACTGCTATAAGAGTTTTTTGAGAAATTGTCTCACAAAAACTAGACATTTCGAGTAAAAATTAAACATTTCGAGAATAAAGTGAAGTTAAATTTTTGAGTGAAAATGTCGATAACAAGTAGATATTTTTATAAAAGTTTTTGCAGGAAAGTTGACATTCTCAATATTTTGAGAGAAAACTGAAAATTTTTGAAAACATTTTTTCAGAGAAAAGAATAAATTTCGTGAAAAAGTTGATAATTCGAAATATCTATAAAATTTTTCAGCGAAAAATCAAAATTTCTTCAAAGTTGTCAATTTTTCGAGAAAAGTCAAAATTTCGATAAAAAGAGGCAAAATGTCAATAAAAAACAAGAAATCTACAAAACAAATTCTGTTAAACCTTGTAGTTTCGTAAATAAATCGAAATTAAAAAAAAATTCTTAGCAAAAATTAGAAACTTCTAGAAAAAATTAGATATTTCAACAAAGAACTAAAAATTTCCATAATTTTTTTTTACAAATAAGTGATAGAAGAAAATCCAAACTTTGAGAAAAAATCCGATATTTTTATAAAAACATTTTTATACAAAAAGTCGAAATTTCCACGAAAAAAAATAGGAGAAACGTTTAAATTTTGATTAAAAATTCGAAATTTTGAAGATATTAAATTTATTTTCTTAAAAAAATCATAGAAACTCCATATCAATTCATATGTTTCAAAAAGTCGATATTGAAAATGTCAAGAAAATGTACGAGTAATGCCTATTAATGAAAAATCAAGTAATTGGTATTTCTCATCAGAGTACAAGAAAGTTCGCTATTTATAGGGACCATCAGTAATATTGGATCCACACCAATAAAAATTTGTGTTGTGTTGTATTTTGAAATTTAAAAAACATCTTTTTCATGTAAGTTAGAGTAAATAGTCACTTTGTGAGTTCTACCATCAAATCCGTTTGTGTGCGTCCAAAAAACTCTTCAAATATAATGCAAAAACCGTGAACATAACCTGTAACTTCTTGTGACAACTTGAATTTTTATTGATGTGGATCCAGACGCATCCACATGAATAAAATTCTGTGTTAAGTGTTGTATTCGACACAAATAGTGAGGTTATGGCCACAGTTTTTGCATTATAGTCATAAGTTTTTGTGCAGCATTTGAAGAGTTTGCAACGTAGACCAACGGATTCGGCAGTGCAAACACAAAATACCTATGTACATAACAAAATAATTGACATTGCTTGAAAAATATATTGTTTCAATTTTAAAATACAACCGGGAACCCAAATTTTTATTGGCTAATGTCATAGATCGATATAAAAAAATCGATTGTCTTAGTTCAAAGAATCGATTTTTCAATCGATCTCAGACCGGCGTCCCTACCCTGAAAAAAATAATAATTCTTTAATAATAGAATACCGTTTCGGTCTATTTTAGGTGCTTTAATCAGCAAAAAATAAATAAATAAAATAAAAAAGAAACAAATAAAATAACAAAATTTATTAAAAAAATACAAAAATAATACACCTATCTTACCATATTAATATTATTTTGATTCGCCAGATTCAGTTTCTTTTTCTTGATATAAACGTAGTAAATCCATGGCATCTTGCGCCTGCCTTTTTTCGTTCAAGAATCGTCCAGACGCCTCCTTCAATTGTTCCAAAAATATTTTATCAGGAAAAGTTATATCGACAATTGAATCGGGATCCATATCGCTTAATAACTCGAGTTCAGGACCGCCGAGCAGGGAAACGTGACATAAATTATGTTTCAGTTTACCGACTAAACCTGCAAGTTCCGGACCACCTTTAGAGTCGTCGACTTGATCCATATTAATTTTGCAAGTAGGGGCGGGGGGCTTCCATTTTTCCTCATCTCTCAGTATCATGAGCGCCGTGTGAGGCTCCAGGGTGGCAAAATACTCTTCGTCGTCGATCTCTGTGCCATCCACTTCTAAAACCACCGTAACGTTGTCGGTGGTTAGATTCAACTTTTCGATGACTTTTGAGGTTAGATCTTCCAGGGAAGCCGCCACGACGCCTTTGCGTATTTCCCTGGAGGTGTCGGTAATTTTAAAAGGTTTTCCGCCCTTATTTTTGTCATCTTCCATTGTCGTCGTACAATGGCAGTGTTTGGTACGTCGAAGCACTCACATTTGAACGTGACCGCTGCGACGTCTTTGTTTGAAATGTGGTCCCGCCCTAAGTTTTCGTAAACAGAATGTGCACGTTTGGTTGCCTATGCGCATGGCGTACAAAAGGTCAGAGTGGGTCAGTAGAGAAATCGATAATGTAGTGGTAAATTTCGGGGATGCCTTAAATCATCTGCCGATTAATTTCTAATAATAATCCATAATCTAATAAATTAATTTTTCTTATGCCTATAATTAATACGAATATCATCTGATGCAGCCATGTAGCTAATTTCCATTTGGGGTGGGTGGGGGCTTTCTAGATTCCCACTCATGCCGAAAATGACTTCAGAAAAAAAAAGATGAAAAACTTTTCTATTTTTAACGACTAAAAAAAAGGTCATCAGTTTTTTGTAGGGGCTCCTGTGTAGTTGTTCTATATCGTGTTCACAATATATTTAACCTCTTCTCTCTTACCTGCTTAAAATACTCTTTATGACTAAAAAAAAAAGGTCAAATTTTGTGTGGGGGCCCCTGTGCATTTGAACACCCTTAAATCCGCCCCTGGGTTTCTGGTTTTTTAAGTATCGATAATAGGGCCGAAACTGGCCGCAGACAAGGGCAAAGGCGTAGACACGATATTGTTAGTGGGAGGGGGGAGGTCGGGCAAGAAACAAATTAAAAAATATTTCTAGTTTGCAGTGGAAACAAATTTTTCATTTGAATTTTCTAAATAAAGAAGGAAATGTCGAGACTGAAGTTGAAATTTCGAAAAATTATTACTAAAAATTAATTCCCAAGTTAAAGTCAAAAATTTCCAAAAAATCCTGAATATTTGAAATTTAAATCTTTAAAAAGTTTCGATTTTATAGTCGAAATATTAAAGAAAACTGAAAATGTGGATTTTATTGAAAATGCTTTTGAAAAATCATAAAATATTCGAAAAAAAATAATTTTAATTTAAGTTTAAAGTGCAAATTTGAGATGATACTGGAAATTTTGAGAAAAGAGTTGATATTCAGGTCGACAATTCGAAAAATAGTAATATGATTCTAAAAAATAAAAATTTTCGAGCTTAAAATCGAAATCTTAGAAAAAAAAGTAAAACGGAAAATGTGAATTTTGAGAGAAAAATAGGAAAGCTAAAGACCTTAATTTAAGCATTTTTTTAAAATATGTTCTCAAAATTAAAAAAAAACATTGTCATTTTGAGATTAAAGTCGAAATTTCAAAGAAGGAAAACTGCAAAATTTAATTTAAAATTTCGTGATTAACGTGGATATTTCAAGAAACACCCTTAACGTTTTAAGACAAAATTCGAATATTTAAACTATAAATCCCAAATTTTGAAAAAAAATATGGCAACTTCGAGTTTTAAATTTAGCATGCTAAGTTGAAGAAAAAAAGTCAACATTTCAAAAAAAATCGAAATTTATTTTAGCAATTTTTCGGATTCTTTTAGAAATGTTAATCTCTTTTGTGATACAAATTTAAAATAGAAATTTCTGTTGTTTTTTTAAATTTCGATGGAAATGCCGATAATGAAGTTGAAATGTTCGGTCAAAAACTGAAGTTCCAAGAAACAGAATTCGAAATTAACTCAATTAACTTAAAATTTTAAGATAAAAGAAATGTGGTGAACGTTCAAATTTTGGCATTGTAAAGTCGACAGTTCGGAAAAAAGTCAACATTTCATGTTTAACCTCAAAATGTCTAATTTTTTTTTTTTTTAATTTTGACTTTAATGTCTTTTTGAGAATGGAATCAAAATCCTGTTTCCAAAAAGACGTTTTTATATTAACGAAAGGTGAAAATTTCGAGAAGAAAGTCTAAACAGAGTTTAAAGAACTTCGATTGTTTAAACTTTGTAAAGGGAAGCATTTTTTTCAAAATTTTAGCCATAACAGTGTTAAGTTTAAACCTGAAATTCAATTTTTTTATTTCAAATTTAAATTTAAATTTTTGATTTTTAAAATGAAAATTTCTAAAACGTAGTAGAAATTGCAAGATTCAGAATATAAATTGTTTTCTCAGAATTTTATCTTTTTAAAATTACAATTATAAAATCGAAAATTTTAAATTAAAACTGAAAAAAAAAATTTAGAATTAAAGTTATTCTTGAAATTTGGCTGCTTAAGGTTGTTTTACTTTGAAAGGCGGATCCACAAGGTTAAAATTTTGGGATAATGTTAAAATGTACAGAAAATATTGCTAAATTATTATTATTTTTCGAAAATTTGACTTTAGGCTCAATTTTGACTTGAGAGTCGAAATTTCTAGCAGAATAGTGGAGTGTTTACGGGTTTTAACCCAGGATTTCAGTTACAGTGAGTGAAATTAAACAAAAATATATGGAATGTTTAGCTTAAAGTATTTGTAAAAAAGTTTACCTATTAAAAGATTGTGATCTTTATTTAAAATAATAATAATAATAATCATAATCTCGGTGTTTCAAAATAAGATTATCATACTTGAGGAGCATAATCTTCGAGCAATTTTAAGGAAAAAAGTTTATATCTACATAGGTTCGGAACCGCTTTATTTTTAAGTTACAGGGTCTTGAAAATTAGGAAAAAATTCGGTTTTTCCTTAAATACTATGAAATTACTAGAAATATTTTTTTAAATTTTGGTAGTTACTAACAAGGATAAAAGACGCACTTTTTGCTGGAAAAATATTTGCTTTTCTTTCATCAGTGGCGTTCATGCTAATTTGTCTTTGCGTATTCTTAACAAAAAAACTGGTACGTCACTGCTTTTTTACAATTTAAGTACCAATTTCATAAACAACCTTTATTTCTTAGTAAAAATGCTTCCTTGAATTTTTTTCGTCAGACGAACGGTTTTCGGTTAAAAACTATGTTTACTTATTTCGTAGTAAGGGTTTATTAATGATTAAAAATAGTTATATCCTAAAAACATATAAATCTAACTTACATATTAACATAAATTTTTATAAAGAAACACTAATGAACAAAGTTGTCTTAAAATAAGGCATTACATTTGTGGAAAAGAATATAAAACGCCCATCGAAATGCAAAGAAGTGCATTTTAATTTTTTACTTAGAAACCCTTGGTCGGGTGAAAAAAGTTAAGAAGGACTTTTTAATAGAAATAAACAGTCTTACTGAAAGCCATATTTATTTTGACTAAAAAAAAAACAGTTGCGCGATTTTTTTTTAAATTAAAAGTATTCAGAGATATGTTAATCAAAAATCGTCGTCACACAAAAAAAAGTTGAGGGGGCATTTTTATCAACAAGTGAAGGATGTTTATGCAATTGATGCTTATTTTAAAAAAGAGCGGTGGCGTAACATTTTAATTGCTTTTTTTTAGCTATTTTATGCAGATAGAAAAGTTTAAGATTTTGGGTAAGGTAGCCCAAACTGTTCCACTTCCTAAATTGCACCCCTGGTGACAGTAAACGTGGGGGGAAAGCGAAGGGCATGTGGAGCCGCAACATAGGATTTGGTAGCCCAAGGTAAACCGCCTCCTAAATTGAACCGCTTAATTTTGTCAATTTTTTAAAATTTTTGAAAAAAGTTAAGGGCTGGAATTTAAGCTAACTTACACCGCTAGGTGTACCTTACCCAACCTTTTTACCAAGAAATAAAGGTTGTTTATGAAATTGGTACTTAATTTGAAAAAGGCAGTGACGCGCCATTTTTTTCGTTAAGAATACTCTATGACATATTAGCACGGACGCCAGTGATGGAAAAATAGCAAAATAATTTCCAGCAAAAAGTGTGTCTTTGTGCCTAGTTAGTATCTACCAAAATTTCAAAAAATATTTCAAGTGGTTTCATACATTTAAGGAAAAACCAATTTTTTTCTTTATTTTCAAGACCCAGTAACTTAAAAATAAAGCGATTCGGCATCTATGTTGATAAAAAATTTTTTTTCTTAAAATCGCTCGAGGATTATGCTCCTTAAGTATGAGCACATTATTTTGAATATCTCGGATGATTATTATTATTTAATACTATTGTTAATAAATATCACAATTTTTTAATAGGTAAACTTTTTTACAAATACTCTTAGCTAAACATTCCATATATTTTTGTTTAATTTCACTCATTGTTACTGAAATCTGAGGTTTTTAGATTTTTAATGCTTCAGGCACTCACTAGAAACTTCGAACTTTTTTGAATCTACTTAAGCATCGTAATTTTTAAATTAAATCCAAAATTACCAATTTAAAATCGAATTCTGTAGATTAAAACGAAAAAATATTTTTTCTAAATTTTGTGTTTAATTAGTTGGAATTAAGTGAAGATTTACAATTGAATATTTTTTTGAAACTTCGAGTTTAAAGCCAAGATTTCAAAGTTATACCCAAAATTCCGAGAATTTGTCTTTTAATAAAATATTTTTTTTGAACATTTCTATTTTTTTTTTGGTGAATCGGACTTGTTCTTGGTTATTTTAAAAAAATGATATACAAATCTTGTCCCTTAGAACCAAGAAAGATTGAAAAACACAACAACAGTTTCGATAGCCAAGCTAACATTTTTGTTAGTATTTCTTTGAAGATGATAGCTTGGCTATCGAAACGCATTACAACGACAGTTGTTGTGTTTTTTTAATCTTTCTTGGATTCAGGGGACAAGATTTGTATATTAATTTCTTTTTTTTATTTAATATCTTCGATTGTAACATAACATTTATATAAAAAACATCACGAATTTTCGAGCTTAAAAGCCTCAAACTTATGCTTTCAAAAATGAGTTCAAGTTTCTAGGAAAATTTAAAAGTTTACAGAAAAGTCTAAATTTTTAGAATAATTTGAAATTAAGGAAAACAATTTCTTAAAATTTTTAATTTAATATCTTGCTTAAACTTGGAAGTTTTGATAAAATATCGAACATTCGATTTTTGATCAAAACTTTAAATTTTCTAAAAAATTGTCAAAATTTCAAGATGAGCGTTGATTTTGATATTTTTTAAATAAATTAATTTTTGTTTCAAATTTTTCACTTTGACTAGATAAAAATTTAGACCTTTTTTGTTAACTTTGACTTGATTAAAATTTAAAATTTTTCTGTAAACTTAAGCTTTTCCATTTCGAATTAAAATTTGAAATAAAAAATAACATTTTGAGAAATTAGTACAAATTTCGAATTTATATAAAAAAATGTCAACATTTTCGTTTTAGACCCTTTACATTTTTACTTTAAGTTTGAATGATCGATTTTTTTTCAAAATTTTCAATTCAATTCAATTTTCAAAAAAAGTCGAAAGGTTTCAACTTGAGGAGAAAATTGTCGAAATTTTAGTAAAATTAACTTCTAAAAACCATTTTAGGAACTCGAAGAAGAGCAAAATTTATCGATATATACTACCGAACATTACTAACGATAATTTTCGATAGTAAAATTACCGATATAATCAATAGTTCGAATCAATGTTTAGTTAAAACTAGTTCGGAACAATGAAAGCAAAAATATATTTAATTAGGCTGACCAGAAAATCCTAACTTCAAAAGAGAACATTTACAGTAACCCATAACCATATTAACCAGAAATTCTCCTTTTTTTTGTTAAAAAATAATTCAATTATCATAAAAAACAATTTTTTGAAAAAATATACATTTTAGAGTGTTCTCCATGGAAGGTAGAAAAGCACAGTTCAATCGCAAAAAGAAAAGAACATTGTAAAGTTCAAAATTTTCAGGAAACATTCATTTTTTTCAAACTATTTTTATCTTAGTTTAAAAAGAAAATTGTTGCGACTTTTATCTCAAAGTTTTTTTACCATTTTTCTATCGTTTCTGCTATAAAATGGAAATTTTGATTTTCTTTTCGAAATGTTGTCTTTCATCTCGAAATTTAAACTTTGTTTTACAAAATTTTGGTTTGTTCTAAAATTTATCATTTTTTCTCTCAAACATGTTTTCATTAAAAGTTTTAAATTTTGTTTAACATTTTTTCTTCAATCCAGAAATTTACATTTCAATATAAAACATTCGGTTATTAAATATTTTTATTTCTCTATTTTTAATTCGCAAGCTCAAGAAAAAAGACCAAATTTCGAGTAGGTCAAAAGCTGAAAAAAAAATTTAATAATAAACTGGATTTATCAATGAAAAAGGACAAAATGTCTTTTTTATTTTTAAAAATATGGAATAAGCTCTAAATTTTTGAATTTATTGCATATAAACTATCTATCAAAATTTGTAGAAAAATATAGATTTCGAGTAGGGTCAAAAGCTGGAAAAAACAAACTGCATTTATCAATAAACATTTTAAAAATTTTGACTTTAATTCCACAATGGTCTACAAATTTTAAATAATTGGGCAAAAAATTGAAAATCATAGTTATTTTTTTACCCTAATTTGGGTTTTTTTAAACCGTTATTAATTTTGTATTTTAATTTAAAACTTCTAGAAAAAATCAAAATTTTGAGAAAAAAAAACTTTTTAGAGAAAGTCTAATTTTTGAGTCAATAATAGAAACTTTCAAATAAAAACTAAAATTCTCAACCTAATTTTAAAATTTCAATTATTCTAAATTCCGAATAGTCTTCGAGTAAAAAGTTTAATATCTACCGAAAATTTTTATCAAAATTCCATGCCTAAATCTGAAAATTTTACATTTTATAAATTGTAAATTTTCTTGGAATCCTCGACTTTTTTTATAAAATTTTGTATTCAACCAAAGTTTGTTTATTAAAATTTAAGATTTGTCTTGAAACTTGAACTTTTTTCTCCAAATATGGAGTTTAATCTAGAAGTTTTTAAACTCGAAAATTCGAGATTTTTTCTATAATGTTTGAGATAAATGTTGAAATTTTCAGAATTTCGAGTTTAAATTTGAAAGGTTTTCGTTCTTTTCCAATGTACGGCTGTAATCTCGAAATATCGACTCTTTTTTGAAAAGTTTTCACTTCAAGCAAAATTTTTGGTTTAATAAAACTAAATTTATGGTTTTATGTCAAAATTTAAGAGAAAAAAAATTCGACAAGAGCCAGTCGGTCACGCCTAATTAGAGTTCCGCAACAATAACTACAGTGAACAGTCAATAGACCAAACTGAATCATTTTTACTTATGTACGAATTTAAAATTGTATTTAATTTTTTTTTGTTATGATTGAAAAATAAAAAAATAGGGGAGACTGATGTACCTTGGAACATTTTTTAAATATTTGCACTTCTTACTATTTGAACATTATTTTCTATTAAAGCAATATTTTTATGCTGTTTAGTATATCAGTACCTTGAAGTAAAATTTGGAAAATAGATAACAAAAAAATATTTCATTTTCTGTATTTCAATGTTCCATGGTACAATCGAATCCCGTACCTTGAAATGGGTAGGCGTGTGCCTTGAGACATGAGTTTTCTGGTCATTTGTTAAGATTTAATATACTCATTGTTAGATAAATATTTATTAAAAAAAATAACGTCGTATGCAAGAAGAATGCAACCTAGACTACAAATTCATGCAGCCCTCCAGGCGTGTATAGTGGAATCATAGGTAGCTGAACTACCAACAGTTGAAACACTGCCACCTAGCGAAGCGGTTGCTCTCTAGGAGAGTTCCCAGAAGACAAGGATTCTATAATGCACAGACCAATAGGTTTGAACATTTATTAGATTCGAAGTTTGGAAACCAAATACCGGTTTCGATCTTGTTAGATCTCGTCAGTTTGGTATATCCAACTCGAATGCTAATAAATGTTCCGACAAGTAAGTATTAAAACATTCACAGGCGTCAAGCGAGTGACTCTTTAGTACTACCACTTATTGGTCCATAGAGAAACTATGGCCATCGCCAACAATGTCGTATGCAAGAAGAATGCAACCTAGACTACAAATTCATGCAGCCCTCCAGGCGTGTATAGTTGGTAGTTCAGCTACCTATGATTCACTATACACGCCTGGAGGGCTGCATGAATTTGTAGTCTAGGTTGCATTCTTCTTGCATACGACATTGTTGGCGATGGCCATAGTTTCTCTATGGACCAATAGGTGGTAGTACTAAAGAGTCACTCGCTTGACGCCTGTGAATGTTTTAGTACTTGTCGGAACATTTATTAGCATTCGAGTTGGATATACCAAACTGACGAGATCTAACAAGATCGAAACCGGTATTTGGTTTCCAAACTTCGAATCTAATAAATGTTCAAACCTATTGGTCTGTGCATTATAGAAAAAAAATAACAGTAAAATTAGACATTTCATTTTACATTAAAATTTTTAAAATCAACCTGGAACCACAGCTGGCTTGCAACTCTATCGGACCCCTTCATTGGCATTGGTTGAGGAAGTTTCATCACAATTCGTTGTCATTCACATCAAATATTTGCTTAGACTCCTTAACAAATTTGTTGCTATTTCCAAGGCGCTTATAAAATTCAATACGAAATTCACTGTCAAGTAAATCTTTTGGTATAATTTTTCCAATATAGCAGGCATCCTCTTTTATTAGGAAACTGAATCCGAACATAGTCGCCAGCCTCATAATGGTCTAATGAAAAATCAATTTCCTCTTAAATATTGGTGATGTCTTCAGAATAAATTTCTGACTCGCTGGTATCATTTAACACCAAATTAACTGATCCATTGTCGGTATCACTTTAAAAAATATTCTTCTTGACTTTATTGATTTTAGATTTCCGTTTAGCGGTTTTCTTTGAACAAGATGTCCGCTTTTCTTTCCGTTTTTTAATTGCTACCACTCCTGGCGTGTTGGTTACGATACGGGTGTCTCTAGATTTCCTTCCTTTTTTTACATTTCTCCTAGATGCAGCCTTTGGATATGGACAAACTATTTCCGGGAAAACAAAAGAAGTACTGGTTATATTAGGTGAAGCTGTCTTCTTCACGGGAGTAGATGGCCATATTGTTGAACCTGAAAATGCCTGATTGCTAGTTGAGGGTGTGTTAGGAGTCTGAAATAATTCATAAGGACGGTTGGTAATATAGGAAGCAAGGTAATCCCGCTCCGAAAAAACCCCACGATCAAAAAGATAAATTCCAGTTTTTTTTTTAAATCACTTACAATATTGCTTGTTGTAAACACACGAATATAAGCTTGTCCTAAAGCTTCAGCAATATTATGAATTGTAAAGGTTTTAGCTGGATTATTTCTTAACTACGCATCAATAAACTGATCATAGAAGGTTTGCAGGGGTCCATAAACAGTGAATTCCAGCGGCTGAAACTTGTGTGAAGTATGAGGCGGAAATGTTAACATCGCAATACCCACTTGTTTTGCATATTCTTCAGCTTCTACTGACAAATGAGTTTCGTGGTTATCGAGAATAAGTAGCACAGGTTCATTTTTTGACGATTTCACATGTAATGCGAAGTGTTTCAAAAATATTAGGAATAAACCTTCAGTGCTTCATCCAGATTGGTTAGCACCTCCAACCGTTCCAGTAGGAGCTCCAATGATCATGAAATCTTTAAAGCGTACCCTCGGAAAAATCAGCATGAGAGGTATATGATTCCCTATAGCATTCCCTGCTGTAATAAGTGTCACAAGCTGACCACGTTTTGCGGAAGTTACATTCCCAATTTGTTTTTCTTCTTTGGGTGCCAAAATTTTTGCAGATTTTTGGACAGCTATAAGTGCTGTCTCATCAGCATTCCAAATTCTTTTGGGAGGTATTTGACCAAAACGGTTATGAACAGCTTCAAGATTATTGAAAAATTTGTCAACGTTGTTTTTGTTGAAACTAGATGTTCTGAATAAACCTGTTGCTTCAGGATTTCTCACCGAGATGGTGTTTCGCTTCATAAACCAACGCATGGATTATTCTTCACCCGCAATTCTGTTTACCTTCCAGCTAGGAGGAATGTTTTTACTATTTACCCTTGCAAACTTGTAGGCCAACTCACCAAGACATTTTTTCCTAAGACCATAGGTATTTCATTCTGGCCACTGTTTTTAAATAGTTTGCCAAACTTGATTTCTCTGCATCACTAAATACTTCTTTTAAGTCAAGTTTTGCAGAATAGGTAAATGTTTTTTTCCTGATTCTCTAAATCGTTTTAAGTGCCTCGATAGTGGGGCTAGGAAAATGTTGTAAACTTTACATGCTTCTCTCAGTGAAATAACATTGCCGCAAGTAACTGGTTCTACAGATCTCTTAAGTGAAACAACATCAACAGCTAATCTTGTTTTTCCTTGCTTACTTCTAGGCATTTTTAATCTGTGAAAAAGAATAATTTTTTAAGTTTTCTTCAATTATTGATTGTAATTCAAATATTCTTGTACCTTGAAACAGTTTTAAGGTACAATGACACAATATGTTTCAAGGTACACTAGGGTAGGTTAGGTTAAACAGACTTTATTTATCGACAGTACATGATGTGAATTTGAACAATTGATATACCAAAGCACTTACCAGAATTTGATGCACCAGTACACATACAAAACTTTCAATTAAATCAACAATATTCAAAGTTATTAGACACAACCCCAAATTCGAAATATTTTGTTTCGACACCGGAAAAATTCTTCGTCCTATAACTAACGATAATCAACGTCAACGGAGTATGTTTTTGTTCAACATTGATTCCAGGCTGGGTTGCGTTAGTGGTCAAGAGATATGGTGCTAAATTTAAAATTTGAAAATTTTTGACCATTTGTTCCAAGGAACACTATGCTCAAGTAACAACAGTCTCCTCTACCTATTTTCAAATACACTCTTTCTTCTACGATCAATCGCCATACATATTTATGAAACTGGTACTGTGTTCATAATGTCTCTGGTAAAAAGCATTCGTTCGCAATGAGACGATGGCTATGAGATCGGCTCGGATCGCGCTAATATGTTTGATTCCAACCGCAATTACTGTGTTGCGTGCAATTTAATAAACCTGTGCTACTTCCGAAAATATTAATCTGAATAAAATAATGTAAACGACAAATTTGATCTGCATTCTACCTTTCAGCTAAATCAAAATTTTAATGTAAAAAAAATTAATACTATATTGCTCAAAAAGACCTGGAATGCAAGCATCTACTTTTCTATAAAATATTTTTTATCTCAACAACTATTACGATATCGAAAAAAACCGGCAGTTTTCCAATAATCTATGACCCAATGTCTGCTAACCCAATTAAAATCTAAAATTTATTTTTACAAACCTAGGAGATCAGGGGGAACGGTTGTATCTTTAAGACCATTGAACCAAAAATTACAAAAAAAAAATACTTTACGATCCTTAGAGGTAGTTCTTTCAAGCGATACCTCACACGATATATTAACTAAACCTGATTTTTCGGTGGCCAAATCAACCCTCCATTTGATTGCAAAATATATTCTACGGAATCCTAAAAATTACAAGTTTATTTGGAAGTTTTTAAAAGCACTCGCCAGTTCGAAAAACTGGTAGTTTGTATGCAATAAGTTCAGAAAATTTGTAGTTTATTCTGGAATTGTTTACCAGAGGGTACATTTTGTAATTTTTGGAGAAAAAAGAGAGAAGAGTATATGTTGTAGAGAACTGTTCTCGTAAAAATAGTCATCCTAGCTTCATGCCCGAGTGTCAATCGTGAATGGTTGCAGAATGACTTAAGTCCTCTGAATAATTATTATCTAAGGTTGAGTCACAGTAAAAACTATTTGAGAAACATTTTAAAAATTATTAAGTTGTCTACCCATGAAGAGGCTGAAGTTAGTTTATTGTAATGTTTTTTTAATTAAATTATCGATCGACCATTGTAGAGAAAAGAATATGGTTAATAACTGTTATGAAATTCAGTTCCAAAAATAAAAACAATAATTTCCTCGTCTGCTAAGCATAACGATAAATATAAATAAGTTCCTTCTAAAATTTTATTTTAATAGCAGCAAACAAGTTATTAATAGAAAACCAATTTAATTAATATGTATATTTTCTATTGGTTTGCCAAAAATGTGGGTTTAACGTAACCTGGACGGAGCGCTGCATTTAGCATCCAAATAAACGTGTGCTCCTGAAAGAATTGTTCTTATCAATGCATGTATACAAAAAATCGAAATCAAATTATATTTTCGTGCGCGTTTCGCTTTGCCCTTATGAAAGTTTTCTTTATGACATCATAAAAAAGGTAACTCAGGTGTAACCTTAAGGTAAATTGACTGTGATGTTTTCGATGTTTTCCTATTTGTTATTTTGGGGTCACGAAAGGCTGGCAAAGGACCTGAATTAACGCACCATATTTCACATGTTATACGTACATTATACACACAGAGGTGCACATTAACTACTTTTTGTTTAATTTTTTTTCATTTTATTTAATTGTTGTATTACAATAACGAATAGAAAAACTAATTATTATTTGTTTGATTGTTAAAATAAATTAAAAATTATTACGTCGACAACTTGCGTTGCTTGGTTGTGTTTGTGACAAGACTCTTTGTTTTTGACCGCAAAGGTCAGTGTTGTTAATATGAGGGCACAAAGTTCAATGTTAAAAATCCCTTTTCTGATTTATGTATGATTAAATTTCGATATTTATTAATTTTATATAACATTTCTTCGATCCAGTTTGGACATATTTACATTTTTAGTAATGAAAGTTGACAATATTCCTCAATTTTTTTTGAAATATGTCTACTTGATACCTAAATTCCTAAAACATCACCTCTTTTAGATATCACGTAGTTAAATTTTAAAAAATGTTTCAGAATATTGTCAACTTTCATTACTAAAGATTTTTAAACTAAAGAATAATTAAATTTCGAGGCAAAATATGGAATAAGTAAATTTGCTAACATTCGACATTCAAATACATATAGGCAGCTAGTAATTTTACTCAGAAATCCCTTGGCATCAAGAAGGTGCTAAAATTAGTGCGGCTAATGAAGGGACGCGAATAAAAGTCATTTTGTGCAACAGTCTGACCTAGTTTGAATCATAGGAGGGACATTATATTATAATTGCTTTTGCACATAAATAAGAGAACAACCTAAACAAAAAGGGAAACTTTTACTCATAACTTTAAAAATTTATAATTTTTCAGCTTAAAGTGTAAACTCTCTTCAACCATTGTTATTGGAATGAAATTAATTGGAAGATTAATTTTTCATTATATGAACATTTACTGAAGCTTTAAATAAGAGACGGTGTAATATCACAGCCATAAATATTGCGACGTAAATTCCAGGACTTTCATATTTCTCATTTTTTGTCAACTTTTTTCTCTATGTAATTTCGGGTTCAAAAATTATAGATTATTATGTTATATATATATATATAGATTATATATTATATCATATACATTAGAATAAAGGTACTGGCGTGTGGCGACATGCTAGTGTGTCCGCCAGGTGTGTCGCCAAAACGCGAAAATATGAGACATATGTTGGAGTTTTATTAGATTTTTCTTGAAAAATAGTAAATCTACGAATATTCTATTAAAAAAATTCTTTTTAATATAACGTTTTGCGTGAAAAACACACTTCTTACCAGTTCACAGATTAGATAAGGGTTATTTGTTAGGCCTGGATTTGAAGAACATTTTTAAGTCAACTATCGTAAATTAGGACAATACAACAGATGGTAAATATCGATGACGGAGACACTTGGCCATGCCAAATCAGGAATTTGACCTGGCTGATCTGGTTCTGATATTTTCATTTATCGAAGTAAAACATGTAAAATAAAGTGATGGCATCATTTAAAAGGGGTTGTCATTTTGTTTTGCACTGTAGGAATCCTTTTCAAAATTAATTTAAGGGTTAATTTGGATAGAAATATATTTAGATCATTAGAAATTCAGCATCTTCATGCCATGTAACGAGATGCAGAGGTATTTTTCATAAATATGTACAATAACTGAGATTTTGAATTTATTCCATTTGCCTGTTCCACACTATATATAAAAATTAATGTGTCGTCACGATAATGGCGATCACCGACCGGTAAGTCGCTACTTTTTTCGTTTTTTTTCTTTTAGGAACCCTACCAAAAATCCTCCGATAGAGGTAAAAAAGGATAATTAAAAAAATACTTAATTTTCCATTTTCATTTATAAATAATATATTCGAAACTGAATTTGGAATTCTGCTGATCTTTTCTGAACGGGTAAATTTCGCTATAAAATTGACTGCAACCGACGATCGATTTTAATACGAAGTCGGTTTGGTAATAAATCACCTGTTTATGCTGCTATTACAAGCATTTTATCTGTCCCACAATGCACACGTACGAAAGTTGATCCTTGGAAAACATTTCTCGCGACGCGAAATTGAACATCCGCAACAGGCGGAAAGGTTATTTGTAAGGCCAACCTTGACCTACCTCAATTTCTACATTATTTTTTTATATTCTCCAGGGATTCGACCCACAATGTATATCAATTCCTTTTTCCTTTTGAATTATGAATTACCTTCATTACATCTTTCCCTTGCCACCACACTAAATCGTTTGTGGATATAACGCGCCATTCGTTAAAGGCGTATGAGGGATTAAAAAAATAGTCAAAGATTAAAAAAGTCATATTATTTTATTAAGAATAAATTATGTCATATACGGCTCTAGGAAAGTAAGTAGCGACGAAAGCTTGAAGTTTTTCTTTGCGAGTAACTGGAGTGTACCGGGGAAGAGGAAATGTTCTGACCACAGCATCGTTCAGAGCTCTAAGAACTGGAGCTAAGTCTCCTTCCTGCAACAAATATATTAAAATAATATTTGAACGTGATTACTAATTGTTAATAGGCATTATCAAGCTCGGATTAGAGGCTTAAGACGGAGAGGGTAGTTTAGAAGTGTCGGCCCCCTCTCAAAATAGGAAAACTGCAAATACGTGAAAATGTGAAGTTGAATTTGATCAAAATTTAGAAACAGCAATATATTTGGTGTGATCATTTTAACAGAAAAAGCTTGTTTCTCAAGGAAATTACAAAAGAAAAGTGAGTATTACCAAAAGTCCCTTGTTTTGGATGACAGACTTATAATTTAGGTAGATAAAACCTTAATAAAAATATCACTTTTTTCTCAGTAGCGTACCATTTTTATTGCATGAAGAGTTTTCAATTTCAAGCACTTTTTTTTAAAATGGCTTTCTTTAATCTAGTTATGGCTGATTTTTTTTGCAACTAAAATTGTTCGTTCACACGTCAAAGGACTTTTCGCAAGTCATGAATGTAATTTTTGTAACACTGTAAGGTTCAGAGCTGGGCAGTAACCATAACAAAATTCAAAGCATTACTAATTTAATTACATTTTTCAAAAAAGGAATTGTAATTACGTTACTTTGATAAAAAAAATATAATGTAATGTGTAATTTCTGTCATTTGTTGAAAAGTGATGAAACATTCCTTGCTACTTTTTTTTTTAAATTTGACATCAGATTAAAGTTAAAGGGGTTAAAGAACATTAATGTGTATAACTCCAATTTGCAAGGAAGGCTGTGTCTGGAGAACATTCCATTGATTTTTTATTAAAAAACGCCTGCGGAGGTCATATATTTTTTAGTCTTTACTTTTCAAGTTTCTAGTTTTCACCGTTGGTACTTCGCTAATGTTAGGTTATGTATTCAAAGATGTTTACAGTTATTCATTTTTTTATTTTATTTTTTTTGGTTAATACTTCAAGTCCTTAAGGCGTAATTTTTCTTTAGTTTAATCATCTTTAAATATCTTATGATTTGCAACATTCCTCTAGAATACATTTTTATGGGAGACATTCTGCATTTACGAGGGCTGTCTTTTTAATTTTGCATATAGCCAGATTGAGGGCGCAAGTCACAAAATGCATAGTTTCGAAATTAACCTCAACATTACACTAATACGTGTAGAAAATTTCGTCAAAATTCGACAAGTATTTGGTTTAGTCATAGTGAATTTTGAAAGTTAGTAAACCGTTCAGAAACATGGAATTGAATCGAGAGCATTTCCGAGCGATATTTTTTTAAAACCTTCAAAGATCTTTATAGCAATAAGAATGTCTTGCCGAGTTAGTTGATGTTTTTGGCAATGAAGCGCCACATCGGTCGACAATTTCAAACCTGAATGTACAAATCTCAGCGATGATCCTATGCCAGCTCCATCAAAAACAGCGGTCGCCCAGGAAATATTAATGCTGTGCTTGAGATGATTAATGATGATCCTTATGTAACTTACCCCGAGATAGAGAGTTTCTTGGGCATTTCTAAGACCTCAATCCAAAAGATTTTACATGAATCGTTAGGAGTCACAAAATTTGTTTCTTTTTGGATTCCGCAGGATCGCGAGGAGAAATTGACGTCTCGTGTCAATTGGTGCCGAAGAACTTTAAATCGATTCAATAGTGACCGCTCCAAAAATATGTCCAGTATTGCCAGTGGTGACGAAATCTTGGATTTATTCTTATGAACTCGAGAATAAGTCAGTCTAGTTTTTGGGTATTTCAAGATGAGGAGAAACCAAGAAAAGTCGTCCATTCCCACAGTGTTTCCAAAAAGATGGTCGCAACTTTGTGAAAAAATCCAGACTTGGGTCTACAATTTCTTTAAAATATCGAAGGAAGGTAAATGCGGATTGGTACACAACCGTTTGTTTGCCACAAATTATTTCTACGCTACGAAAAAACAACCGACATCGTCGAACCATCATTCACCAAGACAATTCAGGTGCTCACATTGCTCGACAAACAATTGAGTTTTTGGAACTACAACACATCGAAATGCTTGATTATCTTTCATATAGCCCTGATCTAAGTGCCAATGATTTTTTTACATTTCCGACCATCTAAAAGAAGAAATGCATCTAGAATGCATTGCGTGCAATCACCTAAAGATGCTGCCGATGCTTTCCAAATGAACATTTCGAACATACACACACACACAGTGGACTAAGTACTTTAATAACTAGTTTGAGTAAATGTAAAAGTATATCGTCAGTATGGTAAATACTTTGAAAAAGAATAAATATTTGAAACCCCAAATATTACTTTTTGTTAAGGCCATGTGCAAAACTAAAAAGACAGCCCTCGTAATTTTGAGATTTAATTTGCTACAATTATTAAAAAACGAGATAACGTTTACATATAAGGACATACGTTTACATCTAAGGATATATTACCTTCTGACGCAGAAGAAACAAAAACTGACAACATTTTTCTAACACTGAATCTGTAGCAGTATGCATAGGATCTCAGGCAGCTGAGCACAAAGTGCGACAAAATCTGATACGTCACCTTTGAACCTTGAAATGTGAAATGATGAATGGAAGCATAGAAATTTAGCGAGCAATATGGAAAACGATGAATTATAGCTGAAATGCTTTTAAGCTCACGTTGCAGATTTAGCTTGGTTGCAGATTTATGAATTTCATATGGCTTTTAATTAAATACTTAACTGGGTATAATTTAGTGACAATTTGTGGTTAATAAGAAAAAAGTATTATAATTATAACAACTTTTGTATTAAAATACTTTTGTTATATGTTCATTTCCAAATAACTTAAATATTTACAAGTTGATTCAAGAATCAAACTTTTTCCTTTTGTTGCTTGTAATATTTAGGTCAAAAAATTACTCAATGTAATATCGTTTTGACATCTCGTTATAAAATCACGCTTTAGAATTAAATATGATTATATTTTCATCATTCCGAAGTTGTTAACGAACTTTTACATAATCGAAAGCGAAGTAGAATAACTTCATCGGATTAAAATTTATTATGCTAAGAAACTTTTAAACGAAGAAGGCAATGCCTACCTGTGACTTTGTGTACTTTTCCAAGCTTCTTACAGCAGTTTCAAAGTAATCCTTTCCGTATTCCAATTTCTGTTCTTGACACAACTGGGTCCACATTTCTTTCGCTTGCTCCAAAATCACTTCGTCACTCAACCACGATTTTCCTGTCGTCAATTCTCCGGGAGCTACCACCACAACGTCCACACCATCGAGGTCTCAATTCTTTGCGAAGACATTCAGCTTGGGCTTCCAAAGCAGCTAAAAGACCGCAATGGACTCCCCTCACTGGAGAAGCGATCATCGAAAGACCCGATGTCATTATGACGATACGACCGCGGGCCCGGCGTACCAACGGTAACATTATCTGTGTCACCCTCGTAGGTCCTATTAAATTTATGTCGGTCGCTTTTTTGATAACCTGAAAGGAGAACATTTAAAAAGTTAATTTTCATCTCTTACAAAATCGCTTTTAATAAAGTATTATTTATGGAACATGATGATCCTAATCTTCCCAGATTGAAATTTAGGTTTTTTAAAAATACGAAAGTCTTTTTTTGCGATGAAATCCAGAGCCGGCCCTAGTCATTTATGCGTCCATAGCAAAGAATTCTTCAGCGCCCTTGATTTATTATTTCAGAGTTGGTCAAAATATAGTTTGACTGACGATTAAATATCAATGTTTTTAGTTGCACGTTGTACATAACGACTGATTACTAAATCTGTTTCAACGTTACCATTATCTCACTCTAGTTTTTAAATTTGAATGAACATATTTATTGAAGATTTAGTTTCTAGGGAAAATATAGGTATGTAATTAAAACAAGTTATCGAAATGAGAATTAGACCGCTCGAGTCGCAAAATGTCCGAAATAATTCTATTCTTGTCGAGATATCTGAGAATCTCGATGTTAATAACCTTTTCCATCACTTTAAATATAACGGGAAACAAAGATATAGGGTGATAGTTGTTGGCCAGATTCCTTTTTCCCTTTTTTGGGCAGGCTGCAGCCTTGCAGATTTCCAGATGTTAGGGAATACACCTTTGTTGTAAGAGAGAATAAGCAATTTGCTTAGGACAGGGGTCAACTCAGGAGCACACTTCTTAAGAATAATAGCGGGGATTCCATCAAGGCCAAAAGTTTTCCAGGTGTCGAGCCCGAGGAGAATCTTTCCGACTGTGGGTTGTCTGAAAATAACTTTATGCATCGAAGTTCCAAACTTTGGAAGAATAGGCGGTTCTGCGTTTCGAGAATCAAGGTTGGAATTTTTAGCAAACATTAAGGTTAGCAGGGCAGCATTTTCCTTGTTGTTGTCACCGAGTAAAGGTGGAAAATTTGAAAAAAAAATTCTTTCCAATCGACTTTGCAAACCCCCAAAAGGATCTGGAACCGTTCGGGCAGTTGATAAACCTCTGGCGCATTTTACGATCGAAATCACTTTTGGCCTCGTCAATAACCTGCTTACAAAAATTTCATGTATCTATAAAGGTGATCCGAGTTTCGACTGAGGGATTATTTCGCCAACGACGATATGCGTGAGACAGCCCAAGCCCATTTTTGCTGAACCAAGATTTACTGGAGGAAGACTTCTTTTGGGATTGGGGAATTGAGCATTCCATGCCAATCAAAATAGTTTCATTGATGGATTCGGCGAATGAGGAAGGGTTGTCTGAGTTAAAGCAGACTTCCTGCCATGGGAAAGATGCAAAGAAGTCCCTTAATTCTTCCCAGTTAGCAGAGTTAAAGTGACAAACCTTATGGGACTGTGCCTAAGAAGGAAGTGGTATATGAAGACGCTGCTACAAGCTTGTGATCGGAATTTTCAAGCGGTGATGTCACAGTGATTTTATACGAATCTGAGAATTTGTAAGGAAAAGGTCGAGTAGATTAGGTTGATGGGTATCTACGTCAGGAATTCTTGTGGGTTTCTCAACCTAATTGCGATAGTCCACAAGTGATGGCGAAAGCCTCTGTTACCCTTCCCGCGTTGTCACTTCGGGAAGAAAACCTTAACCAAGGGATGTTGCGCGCCTTGAAGTCGCCGAGAAAGACAACCTCAGCGTTTGGATAATTCGTCTGTAGGTGATCGTAGGTTACGAAGAGATAATGTCTTTGTGAGGGAGCGTTTGGAGACAGATAAAGGGAACAAATGAATATTACCTCGCTTCTGGAGCATATTTTCAGCAAAATCACATCCATGATCGGTAGATTCCAGTGCTTCTTCTCTTTGACAGGAGAGGTAGCTTCGCGTAAAAGCACAAATTCCCCTCTTGTGTCAAAACCTTGTGTGCAAGTCGTAAGTAGGTCAAAGCAAACGAATCGTATTGATGGATGAGGAGACTTGAGTTTCTGTCAAAGACTGCACATGTGGTCTTTCATTTTGAAGGTGTTAATGAACCGAGTTTAAATTTGAGTTTAGCCCCCGAACGTTACATAATTGAATTTTGAATGAATTATTTAAAAGAGATCTGGCCTGTGGCACATTAAAATTTTCTGTCTATTTTGGATTCCCTCGCACACCCTCCACCCGGACATTCTAATGGGAGGGTTGTTTACGTCAGGAATTTTTTGCACGAAGAGAATCCATCATCTTTGTTTTTAATAATTACAAAAAAATCAGAGTAGATGAAAGAAGAAAATAAGGAAAAGGACAGGATGAGGAAAGAAGAATAATAGGAACCGACTTACGTGTCAGAGACGAAACATGATGTAAGCATCATTTCACCTTCTGACACGTGGGGTGGTACTACCTTGAACGACTGAAAGCTCCAGTCCTTCCCGTATTTTCGTAAATATGTCAAAAACTCGAAGATGAAGTAAACATTTCTAAAATAAGTAAACATTTTTCATTTGTAATTGAACATCGAACTTTAAGAAAAGTAATAATGGAAAGTGTAGACTCAGAAATTTGAAAGTTTCTAAAAACAAAAAGACATAAAGGGATTCTACTATTTAATAATGTCTTTTTAGAAAGACAAATTATAAAGTATAAACTTGAAAACACGAAAAACAATATGGTAAATTATATTATAAAATTTTGGTTAGATCGTTTAATATTGGAAATATTAGGGACTGTCCCTACTGGTTATAATTAACTTATTTAAGGGGGGATTTAAGGATGTACAATATGTGCTACAGCACAGGGAATCCCACAGAAATGGATGACTTCCTTTCCTTGAGTCGTGAAAATGTTTTTGGAAATTAGAAAGTTCTGGAAAAACCCCAATTAAAAGATGTTAAGTCAGAACTTTGAGTTAAAAATGTAAAATTTAAAATTAAATTGGTCATTTAAAGAATAAAGTTGAAATACATTTTAAAGTTGAAGTTTTGAAATTGTGAAACTTTAAAGATTTAAAAATGTGAATGTTCGAAAGTTGAAAAGTTTCAAATTTCGAAAATTGTAAAGGCTATGGTGTGCAGGTTCCAAAGTTTGAAAAATCCAAAATTTGAAAGTTAGAAAGCTTTGAACATTTAAAAGTTGATAGTTCGAAAGATTGAAAATGGAAAGTTCGAAAAATCGATAACTGGAGAGTTTGAAAATTTTAAAAGTGAAAAATTCGAAAGTTCAAAAGATTTAAATGTGAACAGTTTAAAAGACTGAAACTTTAAAACTGTTAGAAGGTTCACATTCAAAAATTTATAAGTTTGAAATGAAAGTCCGAACGTGTTAGAGTTGAAAAGATGAAAAATTTGAAAATAAGAAAGAGCGAAAAGTTAAGATTTCAAAAATTTCTAAGACATTGAAGGTTCGAAAGTTTGAAAAATCGAATATTTGAAAATTAGAAAGTCGCAGGGTTCATATGACTGAAAAAAGTTCAAAATTTTGAAAGTTCGAAAGTCCAAAAGTTTGAAAGTTGAAAAATTCCAGAATTAGCAGTTGATGGTTCGATGGTTCGAAAGTTCGCAAAATGAAAAATTTGAAAGTTGATGGTTCGAAGGTTTGAAAGTTTGAAAATTGATAGTTTGAAAAGCGAAAATTGGAAAGTTTGAAGTGCGAAAGTTTGACCTTTTAAAAGTTAGAAAGTTTGAAAATTTAAAAGTTTAAAAGTTAGAAAATTTGAAAGTCAATGATTCGGAGGTTCGGAAGTTCGAAAAACCGAAGGTTTGAAAGTAAGACTGCTCCAAAATTTGAAAGTTGAAGTTTTGTAGATTTGAAATATCGGTAGTTTAAAGGGCGAAACTTTTGGTTTGATAAATGTTCAATTTCCTTGATTTCAGCAGTAGCGGTAGTGAATATTTATTTGTTTTTAAAACTTATGCTTGTACGGTATTTTGATATTTACTAATAAGGTATCAAATTTAATTAAATAGGAACATAAAAATTACAAATATAATTCATTAAAAGATTACTCTACAACAAATAAGAAAAATAAATATAACGATACCGATTTTTTAAAATGTGTTTTCATTCAAATAAATTTGTTTTAGAAGTAAAAATTGTTTAAAAACGTAAAATTAAAAAAAAAGTTGCCCAATTTCGTAAATTGAATATTAAAGACCGAATTTTGACAAAAATTCCAAATTTTAAAGATCAAAATTTCAGATAGAGCCTACATTTCGAGATTAGAATAAAAATTAACTCGAAAAAAGTAACTCGAAATTTAAAAAATGGTTTAAAATAATATAAGTTATTTTTTTTCTAGAGGGGCCATAGGTTGCAGGCTAAATAGCTTACGCGTAAATACGGCACCGTATAAAACTAATACATAAAAAACAATAGGAATACATCAACTCTTCTCGGACTAAATTCAGACAATAATATACAAAGCATGAATACCTGCGGGGGTATCCATTCTATTTCTCCTAAAGCGACCCAAGACGTCGTGTGTATGATGGCCCATAAGCCCGGCGCCCCATTCGGAAGATGTTCCACGGCATAAAGGGAAGCGGCCAATATTTCCGTTTCCGAGGAGACATCTAGCTGAAGGATGTGTAATCTGGCCGAGCACACCTCTTTCAGTTCTTCAGCTACAGGATTTCCTTCAGCTTTTTGAAATCCTGCAAATACGGTAAAACCTTGTTCGTCCAGATGTCGAGCGAGGGCGCTACCAATGCGAGAATCGCATCCGGTTATTAATACCACCTTTCCTGCTGCAGTTACCTGAAAAGGATGGAAATACTAAGTTTAACGGAAAGTCGAATTTTATAATTTATATGAAATTAAACCGCAAGATGGAAAGCCTTTTAAATTTCTTAACAATCATTTTTCGTGCGGTCCGGAATTTTAAAATTATGAATGAAAAGAAATGTCTATTTTTTAAATTTTATTCATTTGAAACTTCGTCCAATTTTTTGTTTTAAATTTTAACGCATTTATAGCTCAGTTTAGTTCTAATTATGTTCCGAGGAAGAACGGAATTTTCAGATAAAAGTTTGAATTTCAAAAAATCTAATATATTAAATTTAAAAGATAAAATGGCGAAATCACTGTTCTGTTACAATTTCGAGTAGTTTTTTGAAATTTCACTTCCCCCAAAATTTCAAACTTTTTTCTCCAAATTTTCGATCTCAAACGAAATTTCAATAACATTTGTTTCATACAAACTTCAAGTTTTTTCCAAAATTCTTAACTTAAATTTCAAAAGAGGTTCAATCTTTTTTTGCAAATTTCTCAGCTCAAATGAAATTTGGACAAATTTGTATTTTGTCATTTTGGAAATCCGAATTTCAAGTTAACACTCGAAAAAATAAAAATAAGAGATTCAAAATTTAAACTCGAAAATTTTAGACAAAATGCGAAATTTCATGAAACAACCTGAATCAAAAAACTCCTTCATAATTAATAGCTACTAGGTATGATTAATATTTCATAAAACAACTCAAAATTTCAAAACAAAACTTCTTGAAAACTTCCAGTTAAAAGTCGATGAAAATCATCGATGAAAAATCAGTTGGGTGCGTCCATCTTCCGGCAATTATTTTCGTGTTTGATGTTTGACGTTTCGGTTCTAAACATTCTGCATTATTCTCGAAGCTAATTACTGAATCATGTTTATATTTATGTGAGTTGTGATCTACTAATGATAAAGAGCAATTTAGTGTTTTTCGCGCAATATGACAAAACCATTTGTGTATAATATTCTGCAAAAAGTTAAATATAGGTTCTATTTCTATAGTTTTGGTGAAAAACGCACTAAATTATTTCGAGTAGAAAAGGAATAATCTACATTCCCTTTAACTTTAAAATTCAATAATAAATCTTTAAATAGAATCTTCCTCAAAGATAGTATGCAGTAACATATAAAGAAAAATATTATGTTAAAGAAGAATAAGCTGCACCCTTCTTCTCATTAAACTGGCTTTGATCGCTTTACTAATTATCAAATACCTTTATCTGACGAGACGCCAATGAATTACCCTTAACTGTGACCTTGAAAAAATACATTTGAGGATGTATAATTCAACTTTTATGAAAGAAATTAAAAAAAAAATCGAAATCTGTTTTATCTCGCAACGAGATAAAATGTGAAGGTTTCAAGATAAGAATTGAATTTTCTAAAAAATTGAATAACTATTTGCGTTTAAAGTCAAAACAATGACCAACAATTTTACAAAAAGTTTCAGCTTTTTTAAGGAATTTCCTTTGAAATATTCAAATTTAAATAAAATTTCAGCAAAAACAATCGAATATTTCTTTCATAGGCGTTTCGAGTTCATAATTTGGTTCTAAATTCAAAATATCTTTACCTTGCCTTTTGTCTCGAAATTTTTAAGTATAAACTTAATTGGTCAAAGAAGTTGAAATTTAAAGTTAAAAAAAAGAGTTTCAAAATTTAAATTTTTTTCGGACAAAATACGAAATTTTCAGATATATTTAAAAAAGTTTTTTCTTTATACGTCCGTTTTAAGTACTCCGTAAATAATGTTTATTATACAAAAAAAAAACAGGCTCAATATTCCAAATTTCGATTTCTGATTCGAAAGCCTGATCTGAATTTCACATGTATATACGACTTAACCTAAAATTTTTACAATTTGTCGTAAAATTTCATGTACTTTTTCATAAAATGTTTTACTTCGAACATGTTTTTATAACAATTTTGAGTTTCTTCTGCAAATTTTGATTTTAATCTAAAAATTTATGGTTTTTTTCCTTACATGTAATTTAAAGAAATTTCGATAAAAAAGTCGAAAATTTTGACAATAATATTGGAAATCATTTTTTATTTCATTTGTTCATTGAACTATTTGAACATGGACCTCAAATTCTAGTGGAGTTGCTAGCATACGTATTCTCGCGGTTCCTTAGGGGAGATAAATTACCACCAGAATGGACAAAGGCCTATATAACTAATATGTACAAAAAAGGCGACTGCAGAAACCCTGACAATTATAGGAGTATAAGTATTACCAACTTCCTAGCTCAAATTTATGGAAAAATCATTAAAAACCGGATAGAAGGTCTAATAAAAGACATCGAGGATGAAAATGGTTTCCGAGCTGGTAGATTCTGCGTGGACGCCATCTTCACTATCAAACAGGTTATAAAGAAACGTTTAGCTCATTATCTTGAAACTCTCACCGTCTTCATCGATTTAACCAAAGCTTATTACAGCCTTTCTTTGCAGCTTCTGTGGAAAGCTATGAAAAACCAAGGGGCGAGTCAAATATATATAAATGCAACGAAACAGCTATACGAAACCATGACTGCCCACATCAAAATTGGAAAAGTACTTTCGACAGAAATTTGAATTACTAAAGGCCTTAAACAAAGCTGTTCTGTAGCCTCAACACTATTTAAAATATTTTCAAAAGTAACCTTAACATCATGGCGAAAGAAATGTTGCAATATGGGTATACATATTGAAAATGTGAGGCCATTTTGCAAATGACCAGGCCTTACTACCTAAAGACGAGGACGATGTCAGTTATATGCTGCGGAAACTTGATGACAAATATTCTAAATGGGGTCTTGAGATCAATACAGATAAAACAGAATATCTTGCGGTAGCACGTGAAGGAAAAAATCTGAAATTAGGCTTGAAAATAATAAAACAAACGAAAAGTTTCAAGTATCTAGATGGCACAATAACATCGACGGTGACAATAACCACGAAATTTAATTCAAGGATGGGACAGGATAGAATTGCTACTAGACAAATAAAATAGTCTTCTGTGGAACTCAAAAATCGAAACGAAAAACAAAATTAGAACATACAAAACAATTGTTGAAAGTATAAGTTTATACGGAGCAGAAGTATGGGAGGTATACAGAAAAAATAAATTCAAAATAAGAGCAATGGAAATGGATTACTGAAAGCGATGCTGTCGACTGATGAAAATGGACAGAGTCAGAAATGTGGATATCAGAGCGGAGATAAGAATTGACATTGACATCATAGAGACAATAGAAGTCAAACGGCTGAAGTGGTATGGGCATCTGAAACGAATGTCTATGGAAAGATGGCCCAAAGGGATATGCGAATGGAGTCCTCGTAATCAACGAAAAAGGGGGAGACCAAAGCACTCCTGGAAGGAAGATGTGCAGGAAGCTACGGAGGCTAGAAATTTCGAGGAGCATGAATGCCTCAACCGACAGTGGAAACCAGGATGCGAGAGGCGGAGCTTGTTGCAAAATAAAAGATTGAAAATTTAAAAAAAAATCAACCTTCGAAGACAACAGTCGAAATTCGGACTACCAAAATCTGAAATTTCTCCAAAGAATTCCAAATTTGAAGAACCATTTTTTGTCGAATTCAAATTCGAATTATTGACCTTCTTCTAGACATTTTGCTACCGTTCGTTACCTTATTCCTAACATTTTAGGTTGTTGCACTCAATTTCGAGATTTTTTTAACCAAATTTCTTCAAAAAAGTTGCAATTTTGAATTAAGGCTCGAAAATGTATAAAAAAGAATGTCTTAAAGGTAAAAATCTTACTCCTAATTTCAAAAACATATTTTTCTTTAATTGTTGTCCGTTGGTAACTTCAATGTTGAATTTGACATTTTTACTTTTTTTTAGAAAGAGTTTTTTGTATTAATTTATAAACCGAAAATTAAATTTCTTTTTCGCAGTTTCAGCTTAAAATTTTGCTTTGAATTAAAGAAATAGATAGATTAAAAAATGAAATTTCTGGAAAAAGTTATACACCTAAAAACATTTTTACTTTAAATTGAGACTCGTCTATATATTTGTATGAATTATTATCTAATTTACTTTTCTCCAACCTTTAAACTCAAAAAATTGCTAGTTGAAATTTATTTTCGATTTAAAATGATGACTTCTTTTGAAATGTTGCTATATTTTTTTATAATATTTGGTTTTTCTATGACAGTTTTTAATTTAAACCTACCTTAAATAATATTTTGCTACAAAATTAGGTTTCAAACCAAAATATGGAATTTGGAGAAATAAAGGTGTTTAGTTTAAATTCGGAACAAAGAAATCAATTTTAAGTAAGTTAAAATTTTAAAAAAATTTCTTTAATGTGATATCAATTCTTCCATTGTATACCTACCAACAAAAATAAGCAAGATGTTTCGTTAAAATTTTATAATTTAAGAAACAGGAATCTAATTTTTATGTTAAACATTGACATTTTATAAGCATTATATTTTTTTTTATTTCAGGTTATCGAGCTCAGCTATAATAAAATGATTCAATATAGGTCAATAAGGATCCAAAGAATGAAAAAAAAATTATAAATGTATTAAGTGTTGTAATTTGAAGATTTCCTCTTCATAAATAAAGAAAACTAAACTAAACCTGCTATGTAATGATTTATTAGCCACAAAATAGTGGGACGTTGTAGATCTAAACAAAATCTTAGCATCAAAATCAAAACATTTTAGTGAGCACTTACTTTCAAATTGTGGTAAAATAACACCGCACCGATCATTACTATGCTGAACCATATGAACAAGGTAAGAGTAGTCACGTCCGAAACGTGCAACAAGTTTAAAACCGTACTGATGATGACAGCCGCCGCGTGACAAAACACCACCGGTAAAAGACACCTATCTAACATATCCCATGGTAACTCTTGTTGGGAGGGCGGTATGGGCTTTAGACCGACCGACGATTGTCGCCTGATAGATGTCCGCTTGACCATACCCACCGGGGGTAGGTTTTTTAAGGATGGTCTCCTTTTAAACGGCCCGCTCATGTTCGATTGAACTACACTCGACGGAATGAATTTCCGAATTGTGCCAAATTCGACGTCCGCGTTGGATATTTTAGTCCCGACCGGTGCAACATTAAAATATGTCTCCTACTTATAAACCAAAATTAACTTAATGCCAGGCTCGACCTACAGGAATAAATAGAAATTTATTGCATGCATTTTTGCGTGGAAGAGTTACGAACGCTTAGAAGTTGTTTGCTTTCAGCGGCATTTTAAGCAATTCACAATAAAAACAAAATTAAATCAATGGAATTTTCGAAAAAAAGACATGAAAAAAATAGTACTTAGAAATTTATTTTTTATTATTACTAAGAATAATAATATCAAGTTTGGTAAATTAAAAAAAGTAATTGGTGGAAAAAAGAACATTTTGTCCCTCGTCGAATCGGAGCTCGGTCTCCCACGTAATAGTCGTTAATGCTCCATAAAATAAAATTATCGAATACTTTGGAAATTAAAAATTGTCAGTTATAGCGCTACAATTTTGTTGTAATATCCATTTGAATGAATTATTTAAGATTTTTCGGTCTGCATATTTCATTTATAGAGGGGGAGGATTGTATAATTTACTGGTTGTTACCAGCAATTTTGTCAGAGAATTTAAAGAATGCAACTGAATGGAAGTTTCAAAACAATTTTACATTTAACAATTAATTTTTATTTTAAATTGTACGACGATAACCTAATATTACTGAAATCGACAATGCAGATGTCTACTTTTATGGTCATAGTTCAGGAACCTAAAAAGAGAAGCTGCTGTTAAAATAAAAATCACAGAGTTGACACTTTTACCTTTCCCTATGATCATATACATGTATCAGTTATAAGGGTTATTTAAACAGTCTGGATATAGGTTCAGAATAAAAAGTAGCCTACTAACTATTCTGCATCATAAGGAAAATTTGCACTAATCTTCGTCAAAACCGTTTCAGTAATTAAGCCGTGGAAATCGGCAAACAAACACATTTTCACATTTATATATTAATAAGAATTTTTCATATTTCATAACTTCATAATTATGCCGTTCATTTACAACATATGCGAGGCAATAAAATGTATAACTGCACAGTTTCAAACCGCACTTATAAGAAAAAGGTTTAAATTTTAAAAGTAAAGTCATAATTAAAAAAAATCGAAATTCATAAGAAAATGTTTAGTTTAGTTGAAATTTAAGGGAAAACTGAAAGTATATCCTAGGAATTATCAAAAAAATTAAAGTTTTAAATATCTTGCAATTGTTAAAAAAAATGTAAGGCCCCCTTCTCATTTATGACCACTATTTCTTTAACATAGGATATGAAGAGCCTAATTAATCCACGTGAAGGTCCGTAGGCCCCTCCCCTTTTAGGTCTCTAGGTAGAAAAAAATTGGCAGTATCAAAAACTTTTCACGATCGCAACGCAATGACTGATTTTTTTTTGTGGAACGGACTGGTCCTTGGTTATCTTTAAAAATTGAAATACAAAACTTGTCCTCTGAAACCAAGATCAGTATCTCTCTGAAGATCATAGCTTGGCCATCGAAACGCGTTAGAGCAACCTCTGTTGTGTTTTTTAATCTTTCTTGGTTTCAGGGCACCAGTTTCGTATTTCAATTTTTGCAATAACTGAACAAAATGAAATATACTGTCCATGATTTAACGCACTCGAGCGTATTGGGGAATCCCGCAGTATTTTTTTTTTCATGCGAAATGAATAATTAAAAACCAATATTTAAAAGTTGTAAGGTTGTAATTAAAAATTTTAAACCAAAGTCTAAAATTCTACTGCACAGTCCAATAGGTTTGAACATTTATTAGATTCGAAGTTTGGAAACCAAAGACCGGTTTCGATCATGTTAGATCTCGTCAGTTTGGTATATCCAACTCGAATGCTAATAAATGTTCCGACAAGTAAGTACTAAAGAATTCACGGACGTCAAGCGGGTGACTCTTAGTGCTACCACTTATTGGTCCGACGGAACATTTATTAGCATTCGAGTTGGATATACCAAACTGACGAGATCTAACAAGATCGAAACCGGTCTTTGGTTTCCAAACTTTGAATCTAATAACTGTTCAAACCTATTGGTCTGTGCATTAGAATCCTTGTCTTCTGGGAAATGTTTCCTAGAGAGCAACCGCTTCGCTAGGTGGCAGTGTTTCAACTGTTGGTAGTTCAGCTGCCTATAATTCACTATACACGCCCGGAGGGCTGCATGAATTTGTAGTCTAGGTTGCATTCTACTTGCATACAAAGTCTAAAACTTACTCAAAATTGTTTTAAAGAGTTAAACTTTTCGGAAAAACTTAAATTTATAAAAAGAATTCAAGCTTTAGCCCGATTTCAGAAAAAAGTATAGTATTCAAGTTTGAACTAACAAATTTCAGAAAAAAATGGAAATTTAAAGAAGAAATATAAAATTTATATATTAAAATAATTAAATACGGAAGAACATTCAATTTTCGAAAAAAAGTTTCAAATTATTATTAAAACTGAATAAATTCTAATACAAAATATAGAGGAAAAGTAGAAAATTTTCTGCTTTGAGAAAAACTGTCTAAATTTTGAGAAACAGTGTTAACGTGTTATAATTTAAAAAAAAATACCCAAATCTCGAGTTTTATGGACGAAATTTTAGAAAAAATTAAAAAGCAGGTTTGAACCCAAATTTTAAAAAGAAAATCTGCATTTCAAAAAACTCATATTTTATGGTATATAAAAAGATTCTTAAAACTTCGAGTCCAATAGAAGTTTCAACTTTTTTTGCAATTATTACTTTAATTTTGAAATTTACAAAAAAAATGCCATTTTCGAGATTAAAAACTTGAAACCTAGTAAAACTAAATTGAGAGGCAAAATTTCAAGAAATACGAAAAATGAAAATTTTCCACTTTAAAAATTTCAAATTTTAATTGAAATATTGTTTTCGGAAGTCCAAAATTTCTTGACAAATTAATTTTGGAATTGAAATCGAAATAAGAATTTTTTCTAATAAATTGTACACTTCAACACAAAATATACTTTTGCCAAAAATGTTTGTTTCTCTTAAAATTTAGAGTTTCTTCTCTTTACAATAATAACAATTTTAGGTTAAAATTGAAAATTTTGAGAAAACAAAAAAAGGAAATTAAGGGTTCAACATTTCTAAAAAAAAATTAACTTTTGGAAAAGCTTTTCCTAATAGACGTAACCTTTATTTGAAATTTTGATCTTGTCTAAAAATTTTCAATTAAAATTTGCAATTTTTACATTTCTTTTTCCCAAAATTTCAATTTCAAATTCGAAATTTAGACTTTTTCTAGAAATTATGTCTCGTTATTTCGACAATCCGACTTTTATTTCTAATTTAGAACTTTTTCTCCAATTTTGGGTTACAATTCGAAATTAGAAAACCGAAAATTGGAAACCGAAATTGGAAATTTTAATAAAACCTCGAAATTACTCGAAAGTTCAAAAATTGTAGAAAAATCTGAAAATTTGAGATCAAAATCGAAATTTTGGGTAATTTTTATTAATGAATGTATAATGAGTTTTTCATAAAATTTAATTTTTTTTGGAAACTGCAGGTAATAAACTTTGACTTTGAAGGTACGACTGTATCTAAGTTTCGTCGCTTTTGGGCCGAATCGAGGCCGCAACTGTGTTAGGTTTTTTGTAGAAATGAGCGAAACCGAAACCTTTGATGATCTCTACTATAAACCGTATAAGCTTTTAATAAGTAATGTAAAATTTTTTGTGAAATAGTTCTTTTAAAAAAGTTCTTTCATACGCTGCGGTTAGACGGAGCTGGGCCCATAGATAATTGTCTGTATTGCCTATATAGGTAATCCAGTATTGAAGATTTTCTAGCGTTAATCCACTTTGTTCTTCTAGTTTTTTGTAATATATTTATGAAGACATTACGGGATTTTTCAAAAACTTCAAATGTTTTAAAAAAATTCAGAATTTTCCATTAGTGTTTTTTTTTTAAATTATTATAAAATCGAAACCTATGGTTAGTTTCTCAAAATTTCTAATATCTGAAATTTTTTTGAATATTTGTTTTTATTTCTAGATATACTAATTTTATTTTAAACTTTGACTAATATAAAAAATGTTATAGTAATTTCGATTTAAAATGATAAAATTAGTTCTATTTTCTTAAAAAAGTCTTAAATCTTGAGATTTAAAAAAACACAATAGTTATTTTTAATATGATACTGGTTCAAAGAAACATAATGTACAAGTTTTATGTTTTTGTTTTTTCGAAAATTTTGGCTTTAAACTCACTATTTAGTTTCCTAATTTTTTATTCAAACTTAAAATTTCGACTTGAGACATTTTGACTTTTTTAAAAATTTTTTGCGTTCATTTAAATTTATTATTTTTTGTAGAAATTTCGACTTTTTTCTACGAAATTTGACTTTTTCTAGAAATATTCATAGACAGGGTGAATCAGACATAAGCCTAAAGTTCGTAATTATTACACCGAAAAACATAAAACTCTCAAATTTTAAATTATAGCATGAACACTTTCTTAATTGTTGAGAAATTTCAGAATAACACTTAAAATCTTAAACCAGCGACATTGGTATAAGGTATAAAGCATATTGAGCTCAATCATAATATTTTGGTGTCTAGTACCTCCAGTTTAGCCGATTCTTTCTGATTCACCCTGTATTTTATAAATGTGGTTTTAAAATTAATTTTATCTAGATTCATGTTTACTTAGCTTATGTTAGTTTATATTTTTTAATACATTGTAAGAAACTGTAATTATAAAATTTATATTAGTGATTGTGTAGTGTAAGGAACTCTAGAAACATTTGATAATGGGAAGCGGCCGCGAGAATGAATCATACGGCGTTCAGCCGCAAGCGATAATCTTAACTGTACGGAGATCCGTTCTAGAAAACCGGAATGGTAGAAATATGCGGTCGCTTTCCCTCAGTTAGTCAGTTAGTTAGTCCGATAGTCAGATAGTTAGATATTTTGCTAGTTAAGTGAATCATAATCATAGTGTTCCGAAATAAGTTTGGTAATAAAGTCGTACAATTCACGAAGTTTAATTTTCGAATCGATAATACGCAACAAAATTAGACAAGGAAAAATTTAAATCTTAAAAAAAGCGAAATTTATAAAAACAAATTTCAACAAATTTAAATTTTAACACAAAATTTGGAGAGAAAGTTAAAAAAGAAATTTCCATATTTAAAAATTTCGAAATAAGAAGCGACCTTTTGATAATTTTTTAATGCTCGCTAAATTTAGACTTCTTAGAAACAAATTTTTTTCTCGAAATTTCAATGTAAAAAATAAAAATTTGAGTTAAAATTTGAAATATTGGTAAAATAGTCATAAAATTACGCAAATCTTCGACTTTTATTTTGAAATTCCAACTTTCTCCGAAAAATAAGTTTTAAATAAAAAATTGATGATTGGACTTTTATCGAAATTTAAAGTTCAAATTTGAAATTTTTAAAGACAAAAATATCTTTGTGAAACTTATTTCATAATTTCTTAGTTCAAGTAAAAAAATATATCCTAGGGCGTTAAGAAATTTTTGGAGGTCCTGTGCTCAGTTTACCACATATGATTTATTACTTAATAGAAGTAACATTTATATTTAGCTCCATAACAGTAATAAATTTCTAGTGGCATTCAAAAATATATTCAGTTGCTAAATATAATAATTATGTAATTTATTTCGGTCACAACCTTTATGGTGCGATTTCTATTATGTTCAGTAATTGGATACATCTTCGACAATCTGGAAATGGAAAATTTTCGAGAGGTATAAAAATAAAAATCGATCCATTTCTGATCGTTTGACATTAATGTGGCAAACGCAATCAATCAGCGTTGCATGTGTAAAATAACAAACACTCGAATTGTGTAGCTTCAATCCAGAAATATCTATCGATTGGCGTTTAAGAATGTAGATGCAGTGAATTATTGAGCGTTTCTATATTTTATCCACAGACCGAAATAGTACATAATTGCTTACAAATTTCCTATTCTTGCTCTTTGACATGTGAAATGGTCTAAAAACTCCTCAGGTCACCTAATTTTTAAATATGCTAGTAGCTAATAGATTGATTGTACATCAAGGGTGTAAATTGCATGATTTATTTTCTCGAGAGGCTCTACAAAGTACCGGAGAAAAAATACTATCGAGGTGTACTACATATTATTTTTTTTTGCACGACCCAACGATTTTAATTGGAAGAATCTAAAAAAAATAATTCTCAATAAGACATTTTTCATTTACGAACACAATACTCTGGATGGCACATAAAAATAAATTTGGTTACTATTGAGGACTGATAAATAACAGTAGCCATATTGCTTTTTTGTGAATATCGAAAAAGTGTTCTAATTTTTGAAATGAAAACTTTTTTAGGCGCAATGAGCGATTAAAGGTAAACGAATGGTTTTGGTTACCAATAACGCTAATTTGAACTATTGAGATGCTCCGATGTCTCGTAGGTACACGCATCTATAAATAGATCCCGTAACAGAGTTAAAAAAACGCGAGATTTGCAGCGAGGTTCGAACTCGGACCCCGCCACGTACGAAAACGAAACGATTCTAGACCACTGGACCACTCCAGCTGGCGCTTTTGAAACCTAAACAGGTCTGATAATCTAACCTACCCCTGAAGTTAAACTGAATATACGAACATGTTAATACTATACTTGTTTAAATTGTGTTTTAATTTGAATATTATTATTCCTATTTTCTCAGTAAGCGCCTATAATAGAAAAGAAAAAACGCTGGCAAAATTCTGGCAGGCTGGCAGGGTCAATTCGAAATGCGCCGTGCGAAACAGCGACAATAAAGACACACCTGGTGCGAAACGCGAACCTACAATTTAACAACTTCCTGCTAGCGCCTGCTACTAACCTATTAATGTTTTTGTTTACATTTTCGATCTGTCAATTTTTGAGGTTATTTGTGTTATGAAATTGATTTTTCTTTTAGATTCGAGTTTCGTACAGTCGACAATTACAAAGAAACAATGAGCAGCTTTATATTAAATAGCAGTAACTGTTTAGTTATACAGATAAGGAAACATTTTCATTGTCCATGTAAAACGCTAAGAATTGTCCCTTCCATAGTTTTCTACGGCCGCTGAACGTATTCCCCTACTTTGACGCAGCATACTCGTATCTTCCAGTTTAGATGTCAGAAAAAACTCGTCGAGAGTTTTACAAGAGACTGAAATATTGTTTAGCACAGTCCAGCGGCCTATTTGAACTCCTTATATTGTTATGTTTAAAGAGTTATTATGTTATATTCTTCATAAAAATCTCTGCGTTGAATTTTTGACACCGGTGTAGGAGAATACAAGGCACCGCTCATTTATCCCACTATTAGCTCTCAATGTTAAATCTCTCATTAAGATTCTCCCTATGGACAGTGTTTGACTTTCCTGATGTGTATACAAATTGACGTTAGTGAGCAAGACTTCGATTATAGAGAAGGCAGTTGAAATCTAATGAATTGGGAACTTGTGTGGGGCCTTGTAAACCTTTTTAAGAACGGACGAAAAATGTTTTGAACGTTTACTCAATTTAACTGAAGCCGGAAAATTACATAGGGTTTCAAGAGGTTTCAATAATTAGTTACACCTTGAAGATTTTTTATTTTTTTATAATCGAAGTTTAATGTATCCTTTTCATGTTGCTAAGTGATCTATTTTTTTATAAAAACAAGTGGCGTGGAAAGCTGCCGATAAAGTACTTGTTGATAGATACATAAACGTAAAAGTGTTTTAATATATTTGAATTTTTAGATTTAATTCTACCACATGTTTTGCATATCGACTTATCCAACGAAGACTGTAGTAACTCATTATTTGCGGTATTGAGATAATTCAAATTAAAATGACTGCATAGTCACGAAAAATAAATATATTGAAAACATATATGAAATTTAGATATTGATAGGTTTTTTAATATACAGTAACTCAAAATAGACAAGATCAAGGACTAGATATACAAATATAAAAGGTATAAAAACTAGTGATAATTTTAATTTACAAGTTATGAAATTTTAATTTTTGATATTACAATTTGAAAATTAAAAAAAAAACAGTGTTACATCATAGTTTTAAGTTTTCATTTCTGTAAGTAATCTCCATAACTGCCCAATTTTTTTAAAATGAATATTTCAATAATGTGTGATAAAACTATTGAAGAAGTCAAGAGCCGCTGCAGAAAAAGCGGTGGATTTATTGCCAAGAAAATCCAAAAAACTTACGAAAAGTCCTTCGAGGAATTTGGTGATTGTTGTCTGATGAAACTCGACGCTGAGGAGCAGGTTGATTGCCGCCGAATATGTTAAATTGAAATTGAAATGAAAAGCGCTTAACTAAAACTCCGGAAAGTAGATTTCGACCTGTTGGCCAAATCGACATAATATTCAGGGGACGAATAAGTAATTAAAAAAAACATCAGCTGAAGGCCTACGAAACTACTTAAAAATATTAATCACAAAAACTAACTAGATATTTACTAACCATAGGAAATCTAGGACTGAAATCTCCTCCATACAAAACAGCAGATCTCCCGAACGCACTAGGAGCATGAAAATAACGAGAACGCAACCATCAATCTCACGGATGATGATAATCACAGGCCCCTATCTTTGGCGGCGTAAGGCTCCATATTAATGCTGGAACACCAGGCATTAATATCCCCTGTTTACTGGGCCACCCTTGGATGACAGGACGATAACACTATTAAAAATCTACGAGCCATATGGGATATTCGAGGAAGGAAAAATCCGCAACACACGAAATAGGATCTGTCATAAGAAAGTGGCATTTCACTAGGAGCGAAAGCTCAGAAGATAATGGTAGTAATGAGTGAGTGAAACAGTCACAACACCCACACAACGCGACAGCTAGACAAACCCAATGAAGTAGCGCTGCCTATAGGCGAATTAAACGATATTAAGATATTACTGTCAGTGCTCCTTAAAAGTTTTAGAGTGAAAAGTCCTGCTTATAGAGAAAAATTAACACACCAATTCTGCTTCCTTTTAGATATTATCTAAATGGTTTTTTCTGATTTCTTTTATCCTCAACTGTTTAAAAGTTATTGAAGGTAGGAGGGTTTAATCTTCATCTTGTGTTTAATTTGATGTTTTTTGCGCATTTCAATGCATAACAAAAACAGTTTTAATTTAAACAATAACTCGAAATGAGTTAAATTTTACACCAAATTTCAGTATTAATGGTTTTAAACTAATTCTCTGGTACTCTTTAATTACACTGGAATTGTTTAGGTCTTTGTTACATAAAACACATTTTTTTTAAAATTTATTTCAGTAGAATTATAAATTTTTAAAATATCATCTTATATATTTTAATAACTGGAGGCTAGTACAGGATATACTTCTTCCGGAATTGGACCGTGTCAAAGAACTACTAAAAGTGTTCGACGTTTCGCCCACCATCGTAGGGGGCTTCTTCAGGAACAAAGAAAGAAAAATAGATGAAAAGAGGAATATGAGGGAATATGCAAAAAAGAAAAAGGCCAATTTCAAAACATCAGAGCACGGTAACTCAGTATGTCCTGGAACTGGAGGTTTTTTAGAGATTATATCTTTTGTGTTATTTGTACTAATTTATTCATATCGAAAATTATATCATTCAAGAAATAAATTTTTATCAATAAAAAATGCTCCTCATATTTATATACATGGTGGCTCTAATTTAGCTTAAAGTGAGCTCTTTTGAGAAAATGTAACAAATTAAGTGAAAATAACCCGCTCCTTGCGAATTCCCACACTCGAGCGATTGCCGCTTCTTTAGCGAAATTAACCGTTTGCAACACGTAGTTTTGCCATAATTTCCGTTGATTTAATGGAAGAGACCTGGAAGTGAGTCCTTTAGGGTTTCCTCGACGTCGAGACGGGAGCGTTTTAATGAGGCGACCGCGGCTTGCCTGGGGCGCACCACCACCGCGTATATACAACGCGAAAAGTGTTACGGATGCGGGTACGCGGGATCTGTAGTCGAGGCGCTCCAGCCGCATCGTGTGGGCGGCTTACACTCGCCATCGATCGGCCGCACCCACTTCTCCCGACCTAGGGGCTTCCTAAGCGGCTGATTTTAGAGAAGGTACGAGGGCTGCTCAAATACTATTAAAATTTGGGCAAGGATTTCGGAAGCGATCATCTCTTCTTTATAGGAGACCTAATCTGAAGTTAACTTTGCTGTCGAATAAGAAGAGGCTGAACATGACATCCTGAATTCTGCGATTTCGCCATGGTATGAATCAGCCGCTAGGGAGAGGGGGGGGGGACAAATCGGGGCATGTCCCCGGGCATCCCAGGCGCCAAATGTAAGGGTGAAATTTTAATGTCAAAGACTTTTTGAGCACCACGAATTATACACTGGTCTAAGCATAAACTTATTTTTAAATACAATTCGTTCTTTTATACAGTGTGCTCCAATTAAGAATAAACGCTCCACAGCCTCGTTATAAGTTATTTTACAAAAAATGGTGTTTTACATAAGCTAAATCTATTTTTTTATTGGGCATCCTTAAGTTTTAATTTATTTTACAGATACGCACAATAAAAATAGAAGCAACTTTTGAAAAACAATACTTTTACAAAGTGATTCATAACGAAGCTAAGGAGCGTTTATTCTTAAGTGGGACAGACTGTATAAAAAACTTAAGCAGAAAGGCGAAAATGAACTGTAGTTTAGAATGAGAATTAGTCGTAATTTTGAGGAAAATTCTGACTGACAACAAATTCCACAGTTTAGACGTTCTGTAGAATAAAGAATCTTTACAAATAAAAGTTTTCACTATGACACGCTGGACTCCATAAGAATTGGCTGCATATGATATTTTGTATCAATTTGGCTCTCGGAGGTTTCAGTGTCCTTTTTTTTCAATTAAAGTACTTGCAGAAAACAGTAGTTGTAAATCATCCAACCCTGCTCTAGTGCATGAAGATATTGAGCCCCCCGTTGATCGCAAACATCTCAGAAGGGATTCTACCAGTAAGGACCAGAAGTATTCTGCCATAAACAAAAGCAAACTCTGTCGAATAACTTTGGAGTGATTGAAAAATTAATGGTGAAAAATAAGACGTAATTTACAACAAACTTCCCATCTGATTATTACAAACAGTGTGTTTCGTCTCAAGTGCACACACCTTGACATTTCGATATAATTCAACAGATCGATTTTAAATTTTTTTCGTTACAAATCTCTTCAAGGATCATCTTTTCATGATTTTCAATATATTTTCAATTGTCACATCGATTCACTGCGTTCGCGCAAAAATCTGATTTTTCTGGATTATACTTAGCGTCATTATTACAGCAAAAAAATATTAAGAAAAGTTAGAAATCAAAAATATATCGACAGTCCGGTCCAAAAACTCATAAGTTCATTCTCTGCGTAATTTAAAATTTATGAGTAAAATCCTGAAATGCATCAGTTTTTAATTCTGTGATAACATTTGTTAAGTAGAATGTGATACCTCCTTCCCTCTTCTTTGAAGTGACAACTACCGTTTTACAATTTTTAAATAAAACAAAAGTGCGTGTGATAGCTCATTTCTTATTGGGTCTTTTGCCATCTACGTATGAGAAAAAAATGAATAATTATGCCACAAAATCAATTAGAAACAGTCAGATTTGACAGATATTTGGTATATAAGCATAGTTAAAGATACATTTGATCGTATGCATTTCAAATACATTTAAAATTTTCAAAATTATTTTTCTTAACAAATATTAATAAAATTTAAGAAAACCTTGCACTGCTGGATACAGAATTAAAAACCCTTTCAAATGAGCTGTCACACGCACTCTCGTTTAATTTAAATATTCCAAAGGGATAGCTGTCACTCCGAGGGGGGGGGGAGAATGGAGATAAAATTATGCTTAAAAAGTGTCATTTCAGAATTAAAAATTAACTGCTTTAGGATTTCACTTATAAATTTTGGATTACGTAAATAATGAATTTATGCTTTACTTTTGGGCCTCATTGTATTTTCCGTAAATTTTATAATTATTTACAAGTGTGGAATTTTGTGAAAAAAATTGTAATTTCTAGAAGTCGAATTTAAAAAAAAAAATAAAATAAGTCAAAATTTCCATAAATATTTTTACCAGAATTTTTATATTTTTATTTAAATTTTGACATAGTGTTAAAATTTCGAGAAAAAAGTTTTCCAATAGAATTTTTTTTTAATTTTCGGCTTTGTATTAAAATTTCGTCCTAATAGGTGGAAATTAAGCGAATTTTGAGAAAAAATTCGAAATGTACTAAACATGAAATTGGTACTTCATTATTTAAATTTTGACTAACTTTAAGATTTCGAGCTAAAAGTTGGGGTTTATTGAAATAATTCTTTTGAAATTTCCAAAAAATATTTATATAATATTTTTTATATTTTTATCAAAAATTTTGACACAATTTTAGGAAAATAAAAGAAATTTCCTCATCAAGACGAATTTTGAGGAAAAGTCGAAATTTTTAAAAACAGAACGGTTAAATATTTTATATTTAATACTTATTTAAGGGGGGTAGGGATAAAAGAAACTCAAAATTAGTTCCTTTGCAGCAATTGTATTATTTGTTCTGGACTGATTTCAATAAATTTTAGAAAAAAATAAGAAATGAATAGTTGCATTAAGGGTAAATGACCTCCTTCAAAAGCGATTTCATTTTTATATAAAGTTAATGCGGCGAAATTTTTCTTAAGCGGACATTTTCGGAACTACCAAAATAAAATCGAAAATTCTAGAATCACACAAATATTGATAAGTATCCATTTCCAGAAAATCTCATGTATTAAAAATATTCAAAACTTTCATAAAATGCAAAATTTTGCAAAAAGTTGCAACGATTTGAAGAAAAAAACACTCGAAATCTAGAAAAAGGAAATAAATGCGAAGAAGATTAAATTTTGAGTGAAGACCGAACGCGAAACTAGATTTTTGGTAGAAACCGAAACTGAAGTTCGACTTTTTTGTTTAGGTTTCGGTCGAAACTGAAATTTATGAACAGTGAACTCACACACATCCATGTCGATATTTTGAAAAAGTTTGCAGAAATTACTTAAACATCCCTCCCTAACGTAGCGCTGCTGATCGCAACAAACAATTTCATAGGTCAATAGAAACTTAACACGTTAACACCTACGCGTCAGCTGTAATGATCACTGGGAAACAGCAATTTCGTTGTTTTAGATCTGTGATTTGTTTTCTACTAATTTTTGGGCTCTGAATACAAAAATGACCTCAGTCTCTGTCTATCGCGTCATCAGGGTGCCCTCTTCTTGTCTCAAAAGTCATACCAAATGCACATATAAAGGAAAATAAAGATAAAAGTAACCAAATATAACTATTTACAAATAACAGTTTTGTTCATGCAAAGGTTAGATCTTACTTTAAGTCAAATTATGTTCATACAAGTAATAAAGTTTTTTTTTACAAAACGTTAAACATATTAAGATACACATTTTTTTTTAGTGTTTATTGTGTGGACATTTTTGTCTGATGATTGATTCTCCAACAATAGTAAACCTCATTGTATATTCACGTTTGCATTCCATCTATCTTGATACCGTGCCTCCATGTCCTTCAGATCTTGGTGGTCTCGCCCTCCTTGATAATCGCTGCACCAAGATTTTTTAGTAAGTCAGCAAGATGGCTATGTAAAAAATGCAATTTAATACTCATGTTGCAACTAGGCATTTTCAAGTTCTCTAAGCATTGCTGGATAATTTCGATGTAATTCAGAGCTTGTGTTTTTCCAATAAAATCTATGACAATGTTTTTGAATGCCAGCAAATCATTATTTTCAAATTCTGGCATTGTTGCGATAAAAGATTTCTTTTTAATGACCTATGCATCTGTGGACTATCAAACCACTGACCTTTATCTTTCCAAATGACAGTCTAGGAAATTCTACAATAGATACTTGAAACAATCTGCTTCAATTGACATAATTTTAACAAATTGCTTTATGAGACCAGGTTTTATATACAGGTATGGAAATATAAAATTCTTTCTGCTAACAAGTTGCTGGTACAAAATGTGTGGTCTGTTTGGAGTTCGCCAAATAAATTTCCACTTTGGAGGAGGACATACTTCAATCTTCGCTTGTAGATTGATATATGAATCATTGCTTGAAGATACATATAATCTCAACTTCACAGTCGAAACGAAATCTTTTCGTAATATTTCCAAATACATCTAGTCTATTTCATGATACACTGCTAATATACATGTCAACGTTAATCCCTTAAAACCTATTTTCAGAAAAGAGACTGACCAGCGTTCTTAGAATTAATCATCCACCTAGAGTGTTCCAAATAAGTTGAAGTACCCGTATCAGATTTCAGTTAGTAAAAGATACAGCGAAATCCATAAAGCATTTGAGGGTGTCTAACATTTTACTTTAAAATGAATACCCATAGATTTTTGCTCTCACGCTTTGAACGTGGTTTCCAAGAATGACCAAAAAAAAATGATTCGTAGTTAAGAAATTTTTGCCGGCATCATATGTTCCTCTCATGGATTAACAAAACTCAAAACGTTTGTAATCATCGTCTCAAAATATCTCTCGAGTATTATAGACACAATACTTCTTCGCTATTTCACATTCTTCTGCGATTCGTTATATAATTGAACCGCAAAATACAGTGTCCCACTAGTACGCAAAGGTCCGATATCTACCCTAAGGGAAAAACCATCATTCTCATTTTTATAGCGTTGCCAAACTGCATTAGCTCTACAATTTAAAAATAGTTTTGATTATACAGAGTGTTCTGCTTTCTCTGGCCAAATAGTATCTTCGTTTTTTTTTTAAATTACAACCTATATACGAGGGTAAATCAAATATGAACCGGAATTTCTATCATGTCGCCATGAGGGCCTTGGGAGGTTGCGCATACTCTTAGACATATTAGATGGGAATATCACGCAACTTCCCGCGCTCAAGCGAATTCTGTTCTTGCCGTTCGTCAGTTGTAAATACAATGAATGAGCAAGAGGTTCATACGCACGTTGCGCAGTGCATTATTATTAAATTTCTTGCCGTTGAAGGTGTAAAGCCCGTCAAAATTCTTCATAGACTAGAAGCACAGTTTGTGGATACTAGTTTGAAGAAAACTCAAGTGTATGAATGACACAAAAATTTTTTGGAAGGAAGAACTCAAGTTGAAAATGAACAACATGCCTGTCATCCTGGAACCAGTGTGACTGCGAACAAGATTAACCTTTCTAAATACCTTTTGTGCAAGTCGATTTTCTACATGAACGTCGTATAGTTAATGCTGCCTACTATTGCTAGCTGTTGGATGAAGCAAAACGTGAATATCGCCGAATTTTCGGTCAGAAATGTAATTTTGCTTCACGAAAATGCCCGCCCCTATTCAACCAATCTGACATATCAAATATTAGAGGAAATGCATTGGGCAACATTAGAACACTTCTCCTTATAGTCTTGATTTATCACCATGCGATTATCATTGTTTCGGCCACTGAAAGAAGCTCTAGGAGGTGACCGATTCCATGATGATGCTGCTATTGGGACATTTGTGCGCAATTGCCTGCAAACGTGTCTTCCTTTTTTTATGACGATGGGATTAAACAACTCCCAATTCGTTAGGAAAAAAGCATAACAAAATTAGTAGACTATGTAGAAGGATAGTTAATAACTTTCTATATGTACCAATAAGTTTTTAAAAACAAATTTCGCTTCATATTTGATTTATCCTCGTATTTTGTGCTTTTTTCGAATTCTACTTATCATTTTAATATGTATGGTATTAGCTTTTCCTATACCTATTATTTTCATTTCATAAGAAAATGATTCTTCAGCAAAAAATAATGCTTTTCAGGTTTAAAAGGGTAAAGCTTTATTTTTTTATACAGAAATTATTCGAATTATTAGGTTATCCAAAAACACTTAGAACAATCCAAAGTTATTAGACAGAGTATTCAAACTTAAATTTGAATGTTGCCAAATTAAAACGGCGGAAACTCATTTTTTTAAAACAGAACACCCTATATTTTATTAAACTCTAGTACAAAGCATCAAAGGAAGGTACATTGATTTTCTTAAGCTTGCCCTACAGCTAAACTTAATAGTTTTTTGGAAAATTTAGATTTCTTGGAAAATGTACTTTATAGCTTAATTGGTATGTCAATCTAGTTAGCATTTTTTAAGTAACAATCTATAATGTTTTCGTTCAAACTGAAAGGTTAATAGTAGTAAACAGCATAAATTAAAGTAAAGAACAATTTAGTCGATATGTTGTATACCACAGGCGAAGCTCGTGATAATTGGTTGTAGTTTTAGTATTTACAAAACAAATCATCCTAATTACCAATATTTCCTTATTTTGACTGTTTTCTAAAATAAAAAAGCAAATTTTATAGAAGAATAATTATAAGAAAAAACTTGGAAAGTACATGAAGTCTCCAATGACAATGGTTAAATTAGCCTTGATGCATTCGTTCTTAAAAATCCATTTGTAAGTAAAAAAAAATTAATGCTTATCTCCGAATTTTGAAGAAGATCCTTATTAAAAATAAGTTTCACTCTTATTACATCCTTTATCATTAGATATAGATATTAATATAACAAGATTTTCAAAAGAGACAGTAATTCTGTCATTTTTCTGGGGCAAAATTTCTTTTAAATCCATTTTTTTGTTGTAAAATGCTTTTAACGGATACATTTTGCAGGTTGAACAAATGTGCACAACTGTTACCGTTATAAGGATCCTAATCTCAGGCAAAAAGCACATTTTTCACAAAATCGAAATTTTCAAAAAAACTATTAACTTTAATTATATAGGGAAAGCTTAAAAATCAATGCATCTTTCTTTGGTACTTCCTATGGTCTAATAAAATATAGGTGTTCTATTAAAAAATAAGTTTTTGCTGTTTGAAGTAGCAAAATTTAAAATTAACTTTGTATAATAATTTTGACGTGTTCTAAGTATTTTTAGACAGCCTAGGGATTTAGAAAAAATCAAAATATCTTGGAAAATAAAAGGTATAGACATAGGAAAATCCAATGAACTTCCCACTAAAATGATGAGTAGAATTCGAAAATATCATAAAGTATATAGACTGTAATGTAAAAACATACAGTTTTTATCTGCTTACAGAATACAGAACACCCTGCATTATAGAAACTATTTTTAGATTGTAGAGTCAGGGTACTTTGGCAACATTGCAAAAAATGAAAACGACATCTTCCTCCTTAAAGGAGATATTCTACCTCCGCGTACTAGTGGGACACATTGTACCTTTTCTTCTTATCTCACTACAATATGTTAACAGACCATCTTGTATGTTTTATCACTGCTTCATTTTACCGTTTTGTCGGCCCTAATAATGTTAAATATATTATAGCCAATGATCGATTTTCATGCGACTTTTCCGGGAAAACGCCATTTTTTGACTTGTATCTTTCATTTTTTAGGCATAACCTAAGGAATGTTTTTTTTTCTACCAATTCCCTGGTGCGCAGCTCTCGAATTCTTCTTCTTATTTAGTGATATGATAGCCGCTATATGGGTTTAAATTATGATCTAAAAATATTTTATTTTAGCCCAAACATGCTGGAATTTTTTTTTAAACCGCGTATTCGTATAACACTCATTCATATTCATATTTTGTCTAAAGGGTTTGTGTACACTTTGTTGTAATTTTCCTTGGCCTTTCCATGTTATCCTTTTAAAAGGGGGCTCCCATTTTGATGTTCTGACGTTCGGATAAAGTTCTTAATTTATGTTGAAAATTTACGAGTTTTAAAGCCTTCTAAGAATATCACGTTGAAACACCTAGGAGGCTGGTCATGCCGCATCGTAAATCCGATGCAAGTCCTTTTCCAAATAAGGCCGTGATATTAAAATAGTCTCTGATGACATCGTAACTCGACTTAATGACTGCGTACCCAGACTATTAGGGCTCGTTTCTTTACAGAACATGGACATAAACACCAATAATCGAATTTTATTAAATCGCCTGGAAAGGTTGCAAAAGTCGTCTTGAATTACAAGGATAGTTGATTTTATCGTGAACATGCAAAAAGAAGAAAACAAAACCTGAAATACATTTTTTCAACATTTTATTCTTTTAGTTAATTAATATGTTGGGGCAATTTAAGAGAGCATGAATATTTCAAGGAAAATTCATTAACAGATTAATCTTTCCTCTAAATTAGATGTTTACAATGAAAAATCTCAACGTTGAAGTAGATGCATGCAAAATAAGGTTCTATAAATAGGAACTCCATTTATCAATCTCTTTTCAAGATGAAATTCATCAACTCACCTGGCACGATTAAAAAAGGGTTCCGACGTTTCTCAAAGAGCTGAAATGTTAGGAATCTCCGCATTCGATATTTCCACTTTAGAAATTCAGTCTACAAGAACTAATTTCATTTTGCTCTCGTATGCTGATCATTAAATATTTCCCGATTATTTTTTGAAACGTCATATTAAGAATAAAAATCTAATGTGTTTTGGGTTGGAATTAGTCAGATTTTGCAGTCAATTTCATTGTTCCTTTTGTTAAGTAATATCTCATTGCCTTTGCCTTTAAGACGATCTAGAATTGAGTTTATTCGGTTTTGTTGGCAGAAGCGGCAGTTTAATTAATTCTGTGAGACTTGTGGACAACTGTTCGAGCAAATGAAGCCGTACAAAGAACATAACCGCCAAGAAACACGCAGCGCGCTCTTTAAGTTCAAATAAATAGGGTTAAGGACGAATGTCATAAGAAGGAAGTAAATAAAATATTCAGGTCTTTGTGTTGATTCGGCTCAAACTTTACAACATCGAATTGCAACTTTCCTTGTTTTGATTTTACTTGCTGTATTTCTATGTAAATAGGATACTATCTGAAACAAATTTGTTTTTAATTTCAATTACAAAATAAATTTGCTAAAAATTTACTGCTTTTCACTAAAAAATGAAATCTATAAGATAATCTAGAATAAAGAAGAAGAAGAAGAAAAAAAGAAGAGGAAGAAAAAGAAAAAGAAAAAGAAAAAGAAGAAGAAGAAAAAGAAGAAGAGGAACAAGAAGGGATGTAAAATCGAGCATAAATTCGTCGATGTTTAATATCAATAAAAAGATAAAAACTCTTAAAGAACCGGTTTTGGGTAATGTTATGTAGGTTAAAAGTTTAACTTAAAGTCAGAATCCTTTCAACTTAACCTTAAATTTTCAGTTTCATTCCCGAAATTTTGAATGTAAAGGCGGATTAAAACTCAAATCTTGATTTTAAATTTGTAATTTTGATTCTTCTTATCAAATTTATGAATTTGACTTTAGATTTTGGGTTGAAAGTCAACATTTTAGAAAAATAAAATAAAATCAAAAATTTTTAGAATAAAATTCATAAAATAATTTGGAATTTTTCAATTTGAAGTTGGTATTGTAGAAAAAAATGAAAATCTCATTGTCAGATTTAAATCGGAAATTAAAGTTACTAGGGAAAATCTAAATTAATGAAATACTGTTATCGAAAAAAAAAACAAGACAAACATACGAGGCTAAATCAAATATGAACTGGAATTTGTTTTTAAAAATTTATTGGTACAAGATACATATATGAAAGTTATTAAATATTTTTCTACATAATTTCCTGATTTTGTTAGGCATTTTTCCCAACGAATTGGGAGTTTTTTAATGCCATCATCATAAAAAGAAGGGAGGCGTGTTTGCAACCAATTGCCCACAAATGTCTCAACAGCAGCATCATCATGGAATCACTCATTTCCTAGAACTTCTTTCAGTGGCCCAAATATATGATAATCGCATGGTGATAAGTCGGGACTATAAGAAGGGTATTCTAATGTTGCCCAATGCATTTCCTCTAATTTTTGATCTGTCAGATTGGCTGAGCGGTGGCGGGCATTGTCGTGAAGTAAAATCACATTTCTGACCGAAAATTCGCGCCTCTTCCGCTGATATGCACGTCTGTCTTCATCCAATAGGTGGCAGTAGTAGGCAATTACCTTCCAAAGGGCGTTGATCAGCGTTAATCTTGTCCGCAGTCACACTGCTGCGAGGATGACGGGTGTGGGGTTCATTTTTAATTTGAGTCGGTTCTTCCAAAAATTTTTTGTCAATTCATGCACTTGAGTTTTCGTCAAACAAGTATCCCCAAACTAGCTTCTAGTCTATGAAGAATTTCGGTGGGCTTTACACCTTCAACGGCAAGAAATTTAATAATAATGAGCTGTGCAACATGCGGATGAACCTCTTGTTCACTCATTGCATTTACAACTAACGAGCGGCGAGAACGGAATTCGCTTGAGCGCAGGAAGTCAGCTGATATCCTTACCTAACATGTCTAAGGGTATGCGCACTCTCCCGACGCCCTCATGGCGACATGATAGAAATTCCGGTTCATATTTGATTTACCCTCGTAGATCCAAAGTTTAAGCTGCAATTCTGAAGTTATATCTGCGGTGATTAAAATACGGTTTTTATTCCAGATAATTGTATAATTTTCAAGTTTAAAATACTAATTACTATTTTTGAACTTTCAAATGAAAAGGTAGAAATTTTGAGAAATAGAAAAAATTTAGACAAAAAACAAAATATCGACTTAAAAAGGTTTAATTTCCAAACCTTAGATCAAGAAGCTATTAAACTCAAAATGACTAAATGAAATTGTTGTATTTTCCTGTTGCGTACGAATTAAGAAAAGAAAAGTGAATATTGGGGTTTAAAGTTGAAATTTTTGCAGTAAATGTTGAAATTTCAAGGTCAAAAACGAAATTTCGAGTTCCAAAATATTTAAAAAGGAGTCGACATTTACATTTAAAACCAAATACTTAACTATAATTTCCAAATTTTAAGCCGACCCTTTGGAATACTTCTCGACATTTCTAAATATTTTTTTTTGAAATTCCAAATTTTTCCCGAATTTTCAACTAAAATTCTTAATTCCATTCAACATTTTAAGATGAACATCAAAATTTCGACTCTTTTTTTACTGGATTTTATGTTTAACATTTTGGGACAAAGTTTAAATTGTAAAAAGAGAAAAACAAATTTCAGAGATTTGAGAATAAATTCGAAATTTGTAGGAAAAATTTTGAATTTTATGTAAAAAAAAATCCATATTTAAAAAAAATATATGCAAAGATTAAATCTCTAAATTTATTATAAAGCATTTATAAAAAAATTTTAGATTAAGTATGTGATTAAAAAAAATATATAGAGTTAGAGAATGCCTTCGAAATTTCGAAAAATAAATTAAAATTTCTAGAAATAATATTAAGTTTAAATCCAAAATTTAGGAAAAAGTAAAAACGAAAATATAAATTTACAATTTTGGGCGAAAATTTAAAAAATCCTATCTTAATTTACAAAAAATCAAATCAAGAGATTTTGAGAAAAAAATCGAAATTTTGAATAATATAATCATAATTAGACCAAGAAAATAAAACTGAAAAAAGTTAAAAATTCATAAACTTGAAATTTATAAAATCATTTTCGAGTAAAAATTCGAAATGGTAGAAAAATAAATTATATTTCTTGTCGAAATATACAGAAAAAAATAGGAACTGCTCAAAAAAGTCAACATTTATATTATTAAACCTTTTGACTTTTGGAAAAAATAGTGGGAAAAGTGTGAATTTTGAAAAAAAAACCTTTAAATTGCTTGAAAATAATATTTGTGTAAAAGAAATTGCAAAAACTTTGAGATTTCAATGAACATTTTAGGAAAAAAAAAACATTAGTAGAAAAAATCTTAATTTCGAAGTAAAAGTCAAACTTATGGATCAAAAAACTTTAGTTTTACGATTTGCATCCAAATGTTAAAAAAGCAATCCACATATCATGAAAAAATTTTAAATTTCGAGTTTAAAGTTAAAGTTTGAGGAAAAAAGTGAAAACTAAAAGTGCGAGTTTTGATAAAAGTGCGAAAGTTTCGATGAAAACCTATGTTAAAGAAATACTGAAAATGTTGAAATTAATGTCAAAATTTGGAAAAAAAAATGAAAATATAATTTTCGTACTCAATTCTCAAGCTTTTGAGAAAAATGTTAACATTACAAAAAAGTTGACATTTTGAGTTTCCCAATATTTTCAATAGTTTGGATTTTAAATAGAGAAATAAAAATAAAAATTCTGAAAAATAAATCGTCGGATGCTTCTCTATGTCGTATTTGATCAGTGGAGAAAGATGAAGAATTGCAGAAGCTACAATGCAGTTTTAGGTTTGTGAATACGAGATAAACAGGTGATGCCAAAGAAAGCTTTTCAAAACATGTGTTACTTACGACGAATTATCTTCATAGATCCACAATCCTCAAATATTCGAGTATTAAAAATTTGTTGCCATTAATTACGGATCGCCAATCTTCTTCATCTCTGTAACACACTAGCGATGTAACGAATGTTGGTTTTTTGACATTCGCGAATGCGAATGAGAATGAGAATTTTGTGATAAAAGTCGCAAAATCCAGAATAAATCGAATTTGGCTAGTAAAAAAATCAGTTTCTAAAAATATATCTCTGACAATTATTATTTTCATTTAAAATTTGACAAAATCTCGAAATTTACAAGAAATATTTATCTCTAAATTTCGTAAAAATATTATTCTCAAAATTTCTATACTTTTATTATAATTTTAGAAAAATAATTGAAATTTTGGATAAAAAAGCTCAATTTGAAACTTCGCTGATAAGACGAATTTTGAAAAAGAGGTTAAAATTTATGGACACTTAAAATTTCCAGAATAAGGCCGAACTTTCTATAAATATTCAACATTTTTAATACAGTCAAATTTTGAGAGAAAACAGCCGAATTGAGTTTAAAATAATTTAGAAAAAGGCGAATTATAATAAAAAACAACAGTTTTGGGATAAAGTCAAAATATTCAGGACATCGAATTTAATATAAAAATTTGACCCTTTTTTAAAAATTTGAAAAATACTTTTATTTTGGAGAAAAAGACGATTTTCGATGTAAAAATTGAAAGTTTCAAAAACCCAAATCAGTTTTGAAAAAAAAAATCAAAATTTCGAGAAAAGGGGTGAATTTTGAGGAAAATTCCAGAAAAACGTAAACATTTCAAGAAAAAGACATATCTTCTTTATTTTTTAACGACTGCCTAAGTGAAGGATAAGTTCCTCCCTGCCCCATTGTGACATCAGAAAACATCCACTATTGCGATAAACGTCGTAAAAATTTTGAGAATCTGGTTAAAATTTGAATTTTCTGGAATTTTTGTCTTGACAAAAATACAAAATGCTTAAAACATATTTTTCAAAATTGTCAGATAAACAATATTCTAAACATTTTTACTTTTTTATCAAAAGATCCACCAAATTTCGAGAAAAAGGCGACGTTTGATAAACAGGTCGAAATCTGCAGAAAGACTAAAGAAATTTTCAGAAAAAGTCAAGTTTTAAGAAATGATGAAATTTTGAAAAAAAACCAAATTTAAAATTTCAAAGGAAAAGAGAAATTTTTTGAAACAAAAAGACAAATTTTGATAAAAGTAGAAATTTCCAGGAGATGTTGAAATTTCAAGGAAAGGGCTAGCTTTCAGAAAAAAATGGAAACTAGAAAAGGTTCCCGCAGTAGACAGTATAAATGTTTGGTTGGCTGTATAAACCAGGGAAGAGCAAGCATTCCAGCCTGCGTTATTGTAACTAGTTAGTAGGAAAAGAAAACAAGAAGATTTAAAAATACTTTTTATTAGGTGGGACTGGATCAATTACTGCATTAGTTAATATCTTCATAAATGTCAAGGGTCCATGGATCCTATTTAAGAAACCCTGCCTTAGCATTTGCATTGCTATGTCATAAAGAATCTCCGTGCTCTTGCCAAATACATTCATAATATATTCGCATAATTTCTTGAGAATGCGAATGCGAATGTGATTATTAAAAAACATGCGAATATTCGCGAATGCGAATGCGAATGTTCGTTACATCACTATAACACATATGAACCTACTTATTTTAGGGGCAACTTACGGCTTAATTTGCATTTCTTTCAAAAGGTCGAATAAAAATTTTATTTCGATTTTCTGTCTTTACTAAGCCTTCCGAACACGCGGTCATAATTAATGACATTATGGCTGAAACACCCTGTATATATAATATCATTTCAATAAAATCTAAGCTTTGCCCAAATGTATACTCGTTTGGTTAAAAATTCTGACTCCTTTATTAAAATGTTACCATCCGAGTTAAAAAAAAAAAAGAAAATACCTAATTGCCGCATATTTCTGCGGCTGCATGTAGTATGTGTGTATGTAGGTGTACGACACATTCACGTCTCTGTTTATTAAATCGTGGACGTCGAGATTAAATCCACAAGGGTTTAAGCGACATCTCCTTTATTTCCTCTTACAAATGGCTTTTACGTGACGCTTTTGATTTAATAGAAATACGGTTAATCTAGTAACCAATTAGACCGGTCCATAATCTAAATGCAAATCCCGCCACCGACTAGGTGTATGCGTTTTGTTGTACAGTCGCTTTTTCGCTCCGACATCAAATTTAATTAAATCTTAACCGCCCTAATGGAAGTCCACAAGCACGCCGGATTTACTGCGCGACAACGTCGAGATTTTGCCGTTTCGTTTAATCAAAATTTCTTGTAGAGGCGGCATAAATTGAACGTATTTAAATTTACGGCATGTCGGCGTTGTTTTGTTATGTAAATTTAAAATATATGTTGTTCCGAAATGAAAGATCCACGTAAAATTATGAAGGACAGTTTACTTGTTCAAAACGCGTGGCGTAATCAGTTATAATTGCTGTAGCGAAAGGTTAATGTTTTTTGGACTCATATAACTCACTTTTTCCTTTTGTAAAAATTTTAAAATAACGCTCTCGCAAAGATAACCGAAATAACATTTTATTTATATTTAATTGATCGGGTTTTTAATGAACGTTGGTTAGGAATATTTTGAGAAAGGATACATTTGTAAATTCTTTTATAGTTAAAAAATTAAAACTCATATTTTAAAACTAAAAGTGGCTATAAGAGAAGAAGTTTACAGCAATCGTCTGATACTGATGAGGCCAAAGAAAGCCGAAATCTCTGGTTGTTGGTTGGGAATATTTTCAGCTGTAGTACGTTCGATTGTTTTATTAAAGAGCATTTAACTGACATAAATTTGAATATTCAAATTTTTCTCCATGTTTCGACATTTAAAATCGACATTTGTCCTGAAGTTTATAATTTCGACAAAAATTCGAAACTTTGAAATCAGAATCGAAGTTCGAAATTCGATATCAAACTTACAATTTGAAAAAAAACTCCAAATTAGGATTTTTTAAAATTTGGATTATAAGTCTAATTTTGACTTTTATCTTAAAATATATAAAATAAATTTGCTAATTTTCGCACAGAAATTTCGAGCTTAACACCACAATTTCAGAAAAAATATCAAATAGTCCGAGGAAAATGTACAAACGAACAAAAACTTTTGGAATTAAAATTGAAGTTCAAAAAAAAGCTAAAATCGTTATAAATTTAAGTTTCGCATTTAAAGTCGACATTTTAGGAAAAAAGAATACAAAAATTGAAGACAGATAAATCAAAATGTTTAAAATAACTATAAAATTATAAAGTAAACGAACTTGGCAGTTTAAACATTTTTAATGTATGGTGAATATTTTTCAAGTTTAGCGTCGGAATTTTAAAAAATCTATATTTTGGTAAAAAAAAAACCCTTCTACAAAATAAATTCATTGAAATGAAAAAGAACCTTTCGAACACTAACTAAAAATTTCAGGAACAATCTCGAAATTTTAACCCGAAAGTAATAATTTTGAGTTTAAAATTGAAAAAAAAAATTAAGTCAAAACGTCGAGTTTAAAAGTATTTTTTAAAAAAAGATATAATTTCAAGTTCAAAGTTAAAAAACATGAACATTTTAAGTTTAATTTGGAAGGTTTGAGAAAACATCATTTCACACATTTTTACAAAATAAATGAAAATTATAAAACTTCTCGAATTATAATTTCAGGTTTAAATTCAGATATTATGCAACAAAAGAGCCTTCAAAAATTACCATTTTACAAAACAAAGTCAGCCAAGTATAAGTCGGGCTCGTACATTTAGGGTTCCATACCAATTACTACAGTAAAAAGTCAATATAAACCAAATTAAATCTTATTTACTTATGTATGGATTTCAAATTTTATCCAAATTTTCTTGTTTTAAAATTAAAAAAAAATTATATTTTCAAATACACCACCTTTTTCTTACATCAACCGCAATATTTATGGAACTGGTGACTGTGTTGATAATGCCTTATGTAAAAAGTAATCATTTGCAGTTCGGAGTGATTCGATGATTAAAATAGTTTTTTCTTGGATTGCGCTAAAATGTTCGATTCCAACCGCAATTACTTGTTGCATGCAATTTAATAAACCTGTGCCAACTCCAAAAATATTTATCTAAATGAAATACTCTAAAAGACACATTTGATCTACATTCTATCCTTTAACTTTAAATTTGGTTGTCAGTTATTTTATTTGAACAAAATATTACTATATGGGTCAAAAAGCTTTGGAATGCAAGCAACTATTTTTCTATAAAATATTTTTTTTCTCGACTATTGCCATATCAAAAAACCTGTAGTTTTCAATAATCTATGATCTAATATCTACTAACCCTAATAAAATCTAAATTTTATCTTTAGAAACCTAGAAGATCAGGGGGGACGGTCATTTTTTACACATTTTGAGCTGTATCTTTAAGACCATTGGACCGAAAATTACAACAACAAAATTAAATCCTTAGAAGTAGCTATTTCAAATGATACCTCACACGCTATATAAATTAAAACTTGATTTTTCGGTGACCAAATTAACTCCTCATTTTATTATAAAATATCTTCTTTTCTAAGTCGTTAGCAGGCGATATTTGCGTAGGCCATCCAGAACTACCGCTGTCCAAAATTTCACATTTCTACATTACATAGTTTTCGAGGAAAACCTCTATAACAGATGGACGGCCACGATAATGATATGATGAGGGTTCGGTTTTTTACTTTTAAGGTACGGAACCCCGAAAATGGAGTTTTAACAAGAAATTTTTGGGATGTCGAAATTTTAAGCAGAAAGTCAAAATTTTTGGATAAAGTTTAGATTTAAAATTTAAGATCGTGATTTTTAAGAAAGAAATAAAAATATCAAGTGTTAACTTGATTTATATTGTGTCCAGAAAGCATAAATAATTTTTATAACCTCTTTATACTGTAACCAAATGTACTTATAAAATTTAGTAAGAAATTTTCTAGAAAAAATTGAAGCGACGGCGATAATGAATTATGCGGCAGATAAGAGCTCTAGATGTTTTCTAAAGATAAATCTTATCTGTGCGTCCGTTCTAGAAACCGGAACGGTACCTATAAATATACACTGGCGCCTTTCCCTCAGTTAGTTAGTTGATTAAACACTGAGTTAGTTAGTTGGTTAAGTGAAATATAATTGTAGTGTTCCAAAATCAGTTTGGAAATAAAGTGGTTACAATTCAGGAAGATTTAATTTTCGAACCAATAACGCGATGTAAACGATCACAGAGAAAGATAAGAGTGTCAGCTGTGTGATCTTTATTCTGTCAGTGAGTCTCTTCATAGATCCTAGATTCTTATGAAAGTAGGCATCTTTTTTGTCGATTGCAGAAATATTACCTTACCGCCCTACAATTTGAACTGAAGATCGATTTCAAATTTCCTTTAAATGTAAAATGATTTTTAAACTTTAATTTAGTTGCATTGAAGTTATTTCTTCAAGTTCGCTGACGAAGTCGCGGGCAACAACTAATATTTGATATATCTTTGATGGAACATCTTTTCAAGTCCTACAGCTTTATAGGAGAAAAATAAATTAATATTTTATATAGGTGGCTCAAACGCGGTTAATTAGAGGCAAGTAAAGTATACTTGATGGACGGTAAATTGTTTATGACATGTAAATAGAAAGAACAAAGAATAAACGGAACAAACAGTTAAATAAGTTCAAAGGTCAACATGTAATTAAATCGAGTTTTATCTCATTGGCCTTTTTAAATCACTTTAATATTTAATAACAGTCGGTTGAAAGTTTTAATCTGTATTTCCAGGAAAAGTAAAAATAGTCTTTCTAATTTTGAGGAAGAAAGGAAATATAAGTAAAGCGTAAATATATTTTCCACAATCCTCATTCGCACTTATTATATACCTAATAAAAGAGAGGCGAAATCTTCAACGCAACAGGAAAAAAGTTTGAATAAATGACGTTAGGCCCGAAAACGAGGGTCTTCTAACGGAAACTAATTTATTGTCAGAACTCGTGTAACGGAAGTAACCTTAGGGCATCGAATCTTTTTATATTTAGGAAAAGGTATTTTCGAAGACATTCTCTTTAAGGGGAAACAAATAAACTTGGAGAGCATAAGTAATTCCATTACGTGGATAATTTATTTAACTGGGCACGACTATGCGAACAAAGATGGAGTAAATGAACGAGAAGACGAGATCATTTCTCTATTAAAATCTAAATCGGAGAAATGCGTAAAGCCTTCTTGAACATTTGAAATTTTCCTTGTTCATGGCGAAAAAGGGGAATAAATAACAGAACGTAGAGATCGCCTGTTGTGATGACGTATTTACGACGTCGCGGTTTCGACGCCTGCACCCCGCAGGGAGTATTAAATAGGTCAACACAAGGGCCATGTATGGGTCAAGGACAACGACAGATACTCCCTTTTGGCACGTGCATAATTAACAATGCACAAACTGCCCGAAAAATATCTACGTGGTTTTATGCTACTCAAAAGCCCCCACCCCCTTTTTTTATTTTTGGATAATTATACTTAAACTTGGAGAGTAAAAATAAAGGGTGTAAGCTTCTCAATTAATGCTAAAAAGAAGGCTCTTATGACCATTAATTTTAAAGAGTACGTTTTAGCAGCACTTATTTAACCCCTCAAAACCACCCTTAAGTCAAACAAAATTACTACGAGTGAATAGGCATTTTTAAAACTTTTCAAACGAGGTGTCACTTGTCATAGGATAGCATTTAAAATTATTGCTTATAAGGCCTTTATAACCTTACAAACTCTAACGGTGGGTTTACATTAGACACTTTATTCCGTTTTCTCTCTGACATAAAATATATTTTCTCTCTGACGTAAGTGTCAACTATTCTATGAGAAGTTATCTCCTCCCAGCTGTGCAGATAAGTCTCGGATAACTTCCCTCAAGATAACTGACACTTATGTCAGAGAGAAATGTACGAAATAAAGTGTCTAATCTAAACGTATCCTTATTTTCATCCTTAAAATTTCTAAAGGTAGAAGAGGGGGCGACTTTTCACTAGCACTATCTTCCTCATTAATTATATTTGCAACGTACCATTTCAGATTTAAGACAGAAAGTCATATTTTCAATGAACCTTACTAGGGTTGTTAGGGATATGGGACATTTCGGATCTGAATACGGATACGGATATATTGCGAATATTATATCGGTTTCGGTTACGGTACGGATATGAAATTATTTCGGTTATCCTATAGTTTCGGATATTATTTCGGTTACGGATAACTTTAAATTATTTTTGTAAATCCCGAAGAAAATATCCTCAATTTATATCTATTTAATAAAACTTTAAACTCGAAATTATTAAAAAAGGTTAAAATATTGATAAAGGCTTAAATGTTGACCTTATAATTTTCAGAAAAAGTTGAAATAGTAAAAAATGTCGCAGTTTTGGTAGAAAGTTAAAATTTAAAAAAAATCGATTTACAAAAAAATTCAAAAAAAATTAAAAATCTTGAAAAAATCGACATTTTCATAAATTTCCTCAATTTGAAAAACCAACAAATTTTCAAAATTTCGAATTTTTATTGGAAAATAATCTAAAATTTTAAAAATAATCAAAATTTTGAGAAAAATTGAGATTTAAAAGTGATCAAAATATTGATGTTTTTGAAAAAATTATAATTTTCAAAAAAATTTAATTTTGAGAAAAAGGTTAAATTTTTAAAAAGTGAGAATTTTTTAAAAGTAGAGATTTTACAAAGAAGTAGAAATTTTCAGGGAAGTTACTTTCAACAAAAAATGCTAAATTGTCGAAAAAACCTAAACTTTGAAGTCGAAATTGGTAAAAAAATCGAAATGTCAGTCAGGATTTTCAAAAACAGTAAAAATGTTTAAAGATAGCCCAAATTTTGACAAGGAAGCACATTTTTGTAAAAAGGCCAAGTTCTTAAAAAAATCGCACTTTTGAAAAAATTCAGCTCTTCAAAAAACTCAACATTATCAACAATTTTTATTGTTAAGTTTTCAGAGAAATCTAAAATTCTCGTAAAGTAAAGTTGTGAAATGTCGAAATTTTTAAAAAGGCAAAATTTTGAAATGTCAAATATTAAAAAAAACGAAATATTGTAATAAGTCGAAATTTTGATAAAAAAGTTAAAATTTTGAAATGAAGTCAAAATTTTGAGAAAAATTCATATCTTCACAAAAAGGTAAAATTAGAAAAAAAGAAAACATTTAAAATCTGTAAATTAAAAAAAAATCGAAATTTAAAAAAAAATGTCTAAATTAAAAATACAATCAATTCATTAGGCTGAGGCAACAGCGAGTAAGGTCAGGTGACATACCAACTCTGTACCCCAGAAGTAAACTGTATTAAGTCACAAAACTCATTCTTATGATAAACAAAGTTAAAATCGCTTAACGTATTTTACATCTGGGGTAAATCTGGACTTCACATTTTCCAAAAAAGCCTCAATTTGCTGTTTATTTAGATGTCTAAATGCTGAAGATAACAAACTAAAGATGGTGTTCTTCTGATAAGCATATAATGTCTTTAACTCATTTTTGGAAAAATTGGACTTAACATGGATTGCCTCTAAGGTACAGAACTAGTTTATCTCATAATTTTAGTTGTCGGATATCCGATAGTTTCGGTTGCGGTTACGGAGCTCCATAACATCCTTAGTTCTTAGCATCCCATGACACTCTTCCAGTTAAGTAATATTGCGATAAATTTTTTTGTTTCATAATAAGTGAATCATTTGCGTTTTCTGTGAAACAGAACAGATTATAGTTAGAGTACTTTCACAAATAAAGCGCCATATTTGAAAAAATTATTTATATTGATTGTATCTGTAAATCTCACATCACACACACCAAAATACCTTTGATCGGTCACGTCATTAGTAACGTTCACTTCTATAAAGACAAATATAACCAAATAAGTTTCGTTTTTCGTATTATTCAGTTACAAAACTAGCGCCTAGAAGGATCCATCGTGCAAGGGAAATCGTCATAATTGTACACAGGAGAGTTTTGTTGATGATATAATAATATAACAATTTATTAATTTTTTGTTCAATTCTATTTGAATTTATTTTCTATGTTTTTTTACATATTTTATCATTATTTCTCAATCTTATGTGAACCTGTCTTTTTTAAGGGGGAGTGTCCTAACTATATCTGTTGGGTAAACAGAGTACAGCAGCAATTAAACGTCAAATAAATAGATAGAAGTTTTCTAACACCTCAAGTTTTAAAACGATGAGCAAACCGGATTTTTCTAAAAATCGGTAATTTATTTATTATGGAACGGGAATAGTACTGTTACGGGATTATCGATTCGAATTGATTACCACGTGTGAATTACACCACTTTATTACCAAACTTAACTTGGATCACCACAATTGAACAATTAACTCACTTATTATTAACTTCTACTAACTCACTAATTACACTGACTCTGACTGACTGACTCGAGGGAGAGCTGGCCGCTTTATATAGTTTTGGCCTCCAGGTTCTAGAAGAATCCGGCAGATAAGGCTTATCGTTTGCCGAAATTTCGGGAACACTTATCTGCCGTTTGCTTCGTTATTGCGGTCACCTTCCCCTTATCAGATTCTTCTAGAAACTTTACTTATGTACTAAATTCTACAATTCTATTCCAAATTCTATTCCATCTATTTACATTGCGTTACAGTACAATTCTTCTCCAAAGATTTGGTATTTCGGGATTTAAAAAAAATGGACAGTTATGGGGACTGCCGACAGAAATGAAAACTTAAAACTATGATATAACAGTTTTTTTTCTAATTTATAATTTGTAGTATCAAAAATAAAAATTTCATAATTTGTAAATTAAAATTATTATTTCTAGTTTTTACATCTTTTATATTTGCAAATTTTAAAATATTAAAAAAAATGTTTTCAATGACTTTTCTGATAAGCAGGGGGGGGATGAGCGAGCTTCGGATAAGCGAGCTTCGGATAATCGAGGTGTCGGATTACCGAAGTTATGCAGTAATTCGGAAAAAAACTGCAATTTCGTTAAAATCTTCCATATTTTCGATTAGATTATCTGGCAAGTAGTTCAAAGTGGCGTTTTTTGGAAATGCGAAACCATTCGTTTGTCCCCTACCTTCAATCGCTTGACGCACCTAAAGAAGTTTTTACTTCAAAAATCATGATAACAATTTAGATCTTGGATGTGCAACTTATTGTTAGTCCAAACTGTAATGCTAGAGTGCAAGAAACTCAAGAACGCCCTACAACTTCCTTTTTTTATTAAAAACAAAAATCTACTACTCTACTACATTCTTCATTAAAATTAGGACCATTCTACTTCATTTTTTAGATTAAGGTCGCTATTATTCTGAATTTCGAGATTAAAGTGATACCGGAACCGCGTAAATTTGGTAAAAAAAAATCGTAATAGTTTTTATAGTCTGAAAGTCTATAGCACTGCGGAGCCGCGTAAATTTGGTAAAAAAAAATCGTAATAGTTTTTATAGTCTGAAAGTCTATAGCACTACTGTTCACCGTCGGTTCAAAAAAAAAAATCACTAGGCAAAACTGTCGGGAAAGGCTAGGCCTTTTGTGTCTGACGCGGGACTGCCTCTGGTTTGTCCACCGAGGCCTTTTATTGGGAAGCGATTGTCATTAAGATTCAATTTACCACCCCAACGAATTCTAGAAGGAATGCAACTATCGGCTTTTGTCTATCTCAATTGCAGTTCCATTAAAATGAAACGCAATTAGGACAGTTGATGGTAAACGTCTACCAAACATCCGGGCTGTAATGGACCCAGGGACAAAAGCTTTGTTCAATTATCCCAGGCTCGACATTACTCACCCTTTGTCCATCCTAATTGCATTTTTCATGATAAGGAAAAGCACTTAAGACGACAAACATCCTGTTATTCATTGGGGTGTAATTATCTTATCACTTTAGTGAATACTTCAATTTCTGCCTAGCGATTTTTTTTTCTACCGTTAAGCGTCGTCAAAAAGATGAATATACGGTATAATTCCCCCCCGCTCTGGTGACGACACTTAACGGTGGAGCGAGCTTCGATGAGTGTTCCGTGCTATATTGATCCCCCAGATATTTTTTTATTCAAACAAACAACTAATCTATAACAATGTTTCCTTATAACTAACATAAGAAACAAAAAAAAAATAATAAACAGGTGAGATAAAACGGAAACATCCCTGATGGACCTTGCGGTATGGAATACTTTAGACTGACATATAAGATGCATACATTAATAACCAAAGAAGAGATACATACAGATTGCACAAAAATTAATTTACAAACGTGTCTCTGTCACTATAAATTCACCTTTGAGCAACCACTTCACTAAACTGTGAGTCTTTGATCCGCGAAAAAAAATTGTTTTTCTATTCGGTGGCGGGTCGTATTGGGAGAGCAGGTCGAAGACGGTCCACATGGATCTTTTGCAGTAAACCGTCTCTAAAGATCCAGTAGCATGTCTCACCTGCTGCGCGAATGATGGCATAGGGTCCCTGCCATCGGGCTTCAAAAGGTCGACGGACTTCGTTTCGCATCAAGATGGAATCCCCCGGAAGGTATTGGTGGAGATGTCGTCTTCGTTGGGGCCATCTTTTTCGAATGTAAAGCGCTTAATTTCTTCGAGCAACTTCTCGCTGATCGGTTATGTCTCGTGGAGGTGGTGTGGCTGTAGTATCCCATTCTCCAGGTCCAAGGAGCAGGTGGCCCATAAGGATTTCACTGGGCGATTTGCCAGTGGCGGCGTTCCTTCTCCTTCGGAGACTGAAGAGCGTAGCCGGCAGGTAGGCATCCCAAGAGCTGGAATCTTGTCCTGATAGACGAATTTGGATGCCCTTCTTAATTTCTCGATTGCGCAATTCCGCTGGATTTGCCCTCGGGTGGTATGTGGCAGTCGTCCAATGTGCTGCTTTCCATTGTTCGCAACTTCTTGTCCAGCGGCGGCTCAAGAACTGGGGTCCATTATCAGTTATGATCTCTCGTGGATAGCCGTATCTGTGGAAAACTTGCTCCTCCAGGAGCAGAGTGATACGGCTAGTCCGCGTTTCAGGAATAGCAAACGCTTCGACCCATCGGGAGAAAAGAGGTCAGTGACCGTGAGCACAAAGCGATTGCCGTCATCTGTCACTGGATATGGCCCCATCAAGTCGCATGCTATGGTCTGCCATGGTTCAGTTGGCTGACGCGGTCGCAGATCGGCGGCGGCATGTGGTGGCTTTCTTTTGAATTGAGCGCACAACAAGCAGCCTCTGACGTATTGGGCGACATCTTGGGAGACGGAAGGCCAGAAGAAATGTCGGGAGATTGCATCTGCTGTTTCTTCCCGTCCTGGATGTCCCGCTAATTGGGAGTCGTGATATTCGAAGATGACCCTCTCTACCATGGATTGCGGAACTATAAGACGCATCATCTCGCGTCGATAGAGGTGGCCATCTTGCTCTATATTGAGCTGGTGTGAGCGTTGTTCCCAGTCTTCTGGGTCTGGGCCGAGAGGCATTTGTAGTTGGGCCAACATTGCTTGGATAGCTTCGTCTTGCTCCTGGGCTCGTTTGATTTCTTCAGTTAATGTCACGATCTCCAGTTGACAGCATAAAGGTTCTGGTACGGGTTCTTGTCGAGCTTGAATTGGTGGAAGAATTTCTTCCAGATCGGTGAAGTCAACCGGAGATGTTGTCGGTTGAGGATGTCGTGATAATTCATCTGGAAGTTCGTTAAGTTTTCCGGGACAATGCTCTACCGTGAAAGAATACTGTTGCAAGAGCAGTGCCCAGCGGGTAATTTTGGCCCTGACGTCTTTCATTTTATTTAACCACTGAAGAGCGCGATTGTCCGTTCTGAGAGTAAAGGGACGACTCTCCAGAAACTGACGGTATCTTTCTACGGCCCAGACGATAGCCAGGCACTCCTGTTCATTCACATGATATCGCTGCTCAGCAGGGGTGAACTTAGCGCTGGCATATGATATGATCCTCTTCCCTCCATCCTGAATTGGCTGATAAAGAACAGCTGACATTCCGACTCCACTTGCGTCTGTCTGGAGAATAAAAGGCAGGTTTGGGTCTGGCCGATGCAATTTCCTGGGTTCCTTCATGGCGTCTTTAATGGCTCTGAAGGCGACGTCAAATTCTTCAGTCCAACGATAAGGTTTCTTGGTACTTAGGATGTTGGTGAGAGGTGCGGCTAGCTGTGCGAAATTAGGTATATATTCGCGCAGCCAACCACAGAGGCCTAGAAATCGTCGAAGCTGGGTTCGCGTCTTCGGAGATTCCATAGCTTGGATAGACTCCAAGTGACATTCTAAGGGCTCGTTGCTAGATGCTCCCACATGGTGACCTAGGTACTGAATTTGGGAACTTCCAAGTTGACACTTTTCTGGTGCACAGGTTAGTCCATGGGATCGAAGTCTCTCAAAAACAACCTGGAGATGCGTAAGGTGCTCTTCGTAGGTAGAGGAATAAATGATTATGTCATCCAAGTAGACCAATGCAATGTCATTCAAGAGGCCAGGCAATACTTCTTGAGACATGAAGCGTTGGAAAGTTCCAGGTGCGTTCTTGAGCCCAAATGGAAGCACCCTAAATTGGTAAGTAGCGCCATTTGGTGTCGTAAATGCTGTATATCTCTTGGAGTTTTGGCTTAGAGGAATTTGCCAATAGCCGGCCTTTAGGTCCAGTGTCGAGAAGATGGTGGCGTTTCCCAAATCTTTTAAAGTTTGAGGAATGAGAGGAAGAGACGTTGACTCATCCGCAGTCTGGGAGTTAAGTTGCCGATAATCAACGCAAAATCTCCAAGTGCCATCTTTTTTTGGTACCATGACCACAGGAGAGATGTATTCAGATGTGCTTGGCTCGATGATCTTGCTGGCCATCATCTCCTCAATCTGTGCGTACATGGCTTTGCGCTTGGCTTCTGAATAGGCATATGGTCGTAGTTGGAATGGTGTTGGATTTTTAAGCCGGATTTCGTGTGTCATAGATCGAGTAGTGGTATAGCCTGTTTGACCAGCAAAAATGTCTTTAAATTCATCAAGGAGTTTGCGTAGATTTGGTTGCAGTTGTGTTGGGAAAGCATTCTCAATGGTGGGTGTCGTGATGCCCTCGTTTTTGTGATAGATTGGCCCCAAAAGATATTCTGTGTACCTGCGTTCATTGCCGAAGTGGATGCATCTTCTTCTTGCGTCTAGATAGGCATTTTCCTCTTCCATCCAGGGGTAACCTAAGATCACTTCCTCGTTAAGACCCTCGACCACCAGAAATTTAATGGTCTTTGCATGGGTCCCAACTTGGACCTCCAGGTTCTGGACTCCAGTGACGGCGGATGTGGCCTTGGCGGCTAGTTGCAAGGAAGTTCGATATGGGTGACACTCTTGGCTGATTAGACCAGCTCGGACAAAATTACCATTAGCACCAGTATCAACGAGTGCTGAATAGCTCTTTCTTCCGATGCTAATCTGAATGCGTGGCAAGCTACACGATGGCTTTCCGGTCTGAAGTGACCGAATTAATGCTGGATACGGCTGTTGGTTGGAAGCTCGGTGCCGCCGTGAGCACCGAGCTTCCTGTCGTTTCCCTGATTTGATTCTGCACGAAGTTCCCTGCGCCAGTTGACTTGGTTATTTGGACAGTCCGCATTCCAGTGAAATCCTGGACAAAACCAACATCTCGGAAGTGTTTGTTGGTTTTTCATTATTCTTTTACTCTCGGATTTCTTCTCGGTTGGTTGTGAATCCTTCTTTATGGAAGTTTCAGCTTTAAAGTCTGCCTCAAATTCTGAAGCAGTTTCGATTAGTTCGATCATTGTCTCGAATTTATGTGCCCTTATGAATCGCTTTAAGCGAGGATGTACTTGTTGAAAGAGTATCTTCGCTAATGCTCCTTCGGAAATTTCCGGAGCCACTCTTGCTGCTAATCGCTGTTTGTGTATAAGAAATTCCTCGACTGGCTGTTGTAATTCGTGAGCCTTGCCGTAGAGCTCTGCAAGTATTTCTTGCAGCACTTGGTCTGACGCGTACTCTCGTTTTAATTTTGCACAGAAAAATTGATAATTTAAAAATAGGTGGTTATTCTTCTCAGCCCACACTGCTGCTTTACCTTTCAACAGTCCTATGCATATGGATAGACGGTCTTCCTCGGAGGTTTCCTTGGTGTTCTCTTCTAATGTATTTAGGAACTTTATCGGATCCTCGTAGATTAGCCCCTCAAAAGATGGTAGTTTTACTGAAGCAGGCGTCTTCATTGCATTTATGGTCTGTTGGACTATGTGAACCGCCCTTTCGTCAGAGAGCCGCGTGGACTGCTGCAGCATTCCCGCAAGCTCCGTTAAAAATGACTTAGTCCATTGTGAGTCCATATTTCTTTGGGATGGATCACTGTCACTTGTTGAAGAAGTTGTGGGGTTAGTTGGGCGCCTTTCTGGTTGGGTATCTTCTGTTTTTCCACTTCTTGTAGCTGGCATCTCAGGGTTTCTGCTCGGGTTCACTTGCATTCACTATACAACTTATGCCCCACGTTGGGACCGCCAAACTGATACCGGAACCGCGTAAATTTGGTAAAAAAAAAATCGTAATAGTTTTTATAGTCTGAAAGTCTATAGCACTGCGGAGCCGCGTAAATTTGGTAAAAAAAATCGTAATAGTTTTTATAGTCTGAAAGTCTATAGCACTACTGTTCACCGTCGGTTCAAAAAAAAAAAAAATCACTAGGCAAAACTGTCGGGAAAGGCTAGGCCTTTTGTGTCTGACGCGGGACTGCCTCTGGTTTGTCCACCGAGGCCTTTTATTGGGAAGCGATTGTCATTAAGATTCAATTTACCACCCCAACGAATTCTAGAAGGAATGCAACTATCGGCTTTTGTCTATCTCAATTGCAGTTCCATTAAAATGAAACGCAATTAGGACAGTTGATGGTAAACGTCTACCAAACATCCGGGCTGTAATGGACCCAGGGACAAAAGCTTTGTTCAATTATCCCAGGCTCGACATTACTCACCCTTTGTCCATCCTAATTGCATTTTTCATGATAAGGAAAAGCACTTAAGACGACAAACATCCTGTTATTCATTGGGGTGTAATTATCTTATCACTTTAGTGAATACTTCAATTTCTGCCTAGCGATTTTTTTTTCTACCGTTAAGCGTCGTCAAAAAGATGAATATACGGTATAAAAAGTAGAAATTTTTAGGAAAAAAGTCAAAAATTTTGATTTCAAATTAAAAAGTTTACAAAATTATTTAAAATTTTTAGGTTCCATTCTTTGAACTTGCCGTTAATTAAAAAAAATGGGAAATTTATATTAAAAACATTTCTTTTTTGTTTGGTGGAACGAACTGGTCCATGGTTATTTTCAAAAATTGAAATACAGAACTTGTCCCTTAAAACCAAGAAAGCATAGAAAACACAACAAACGTTGCTCTAACGCGCTTCGACAGCCAAGCTATCATCTTCAGAGAGACACTCTTTTTTAATCCTTCTTGGTTTCAGGGGACAAGTTCTGTATTTCAATTTTTAAAAACATTTCGACAAAAACTGTAGTCATAACAAAATCGAATTTTAGCACAAAATTTGGACAAAAGTTCAAAACTATTTTGAATTAGAAATTTTGAAAAAAAGAAACGAAATATTTAGAAACCAAGTCAGAATTTATTAAAAAATCATAGATTTCGAGTTCTCAGTGTTTAAAATTAAAACTTCCAAAAAAGAATAAACATTTCGAAAAAAGAAAAGCTCGGTGCTCACCTAATTATAAATTCTTATGGTGTTTTTTTATTTTTAAATTTTTCACTTCACGATTAAACGCCAAAGCTTTAGACAATTTATTTTCTTTTTTTGCTAGAAACTAGGATTTTTTTTGAAAGTTTCGGTCTCCAAATTTCGATTTTTTTTTAAATTTTGAATTTAAATTTAAGCGAAAGAATTGAAGTTTACAAGTTTAAACTTAAAATTTTATAAAGTCAAACTTTTAAATAATTTTTATTTTTGTAACAAAATTTAGTTATAAAATGTAATGAGCAATTTTTCTAGAAAAATTTGATAATGGGAAGCGGCCGAATAAGGAATGAAACGGCAGATAAGCGCTACAGAAATTTCCGCAAACGATAAGTCGGTACGTTCCTTATAGAAACCGGAACGGGATCTATAAATAAGCGGTCGGCTTTCCCTCAGTTACTTAATGAATAGGATAGTTAATTAAACAGTGTTGGTGAGTTAATTAGTCAGTTGGTCAATTGTAGTGTTCCGAAATCAGTTTGGAAATAAAGTGGTTACAATTCACGCAGTTTTAATTTCGAACCGATAACTCGCAACATTATTAAATTTAGTTTATTTTTTAAGAGGTTCACTGATTTGTAACTTTTTGAGATTGAAATGTGAACCTGTCTCTCGAGATTTCGAATTAAAAGTTAAAATATTTAATAAATATATCCGCTACTTTGGGAACGCATTATATAAAGCAGGTATCGAATGTTATCGGTCGTTAGGTATCAAAAGTACAAAGTTGACATTTAGCCTTGATATAAAAATTATGCAGTAAAATCAGGAATAAAAGAGCTCCAATCGCTATTGCTTTTTTTGGTAGGACTTTACAATAAAATATCTTTCTTCTATTGTAACCTCAAATCAATAAAATATTTTTTTAAGGCTATGTTTGTTCACCTGTTTTTAAAATACCTATCAAGTAAGAAACATACGTGAACATGACAAAAAATGACAGCAGCACACTAGATTAAAAACCATTTGGTGCAAACGGTACCTATAGAAGGTGCATATTTGAAATGGTAGTTATTTATTTATTAGACCGATCGTGCTGACATAATTAGATCTTACTTAATTCAGTGAATTAGTCATGCGGAAAGCGAAGAAGATTTGTTTAAAAAATCGCCTCCCCGTGAAAATGTTTTTACCATTGCCGTGACCAGGATTCGAACCTGGGTTACTACGGCCACAACGTAGGGTCCTAACCACTAGACGATCACGGCTATGGAGACGATGATTTAATCATTACGCTGCATTTAAGCGAGCTAACAATTTCTTATTTTTGCCCTAGATAACGTACATAAGTTATTAGTAATCTTAGTGCACTCATGGGGGCATTTAAGAGGGTCCTGCCAAATAAACCCCCCCCACCCCTCCAAAACTATTTGAACACTTACACACATACTATCTTAGATACTTAGGGACGTTTTAAAATACCGAAAATATCAAAAGTAACAAGTAATTACAACGAATATGTTCATTTTACTGTGACTTTTCGTTGTTGGATTCAGTCTTGACATTCTCGACGTTAAAGGACATGAAATATATTTTAAGTTCACATTATACTTTTAGGGTTCAACTTTAGATTTCAAGTATTTTTTGATAAATTACAAGTTTTCCTCGTAATTTTGTCGATAACCCAGTAAAAATTAAGTAGAAAAGTTTAATATTTCAACTCAAAATCCAATTTTAAACATATTGCTCTTACCCGCAACTTCATTAGCGAACTTGCCGAAATAACTGCAGTGCAACCGAATGGAATTTTCAAAACAATTTTACAATTTATTTGAATCCATTTTAAAATTAATTTTAAGTTTACATTTTAAGGCAGTAACCTAATATTACTGAAATAGACAATGCAAATTCTACTTTTTTTTTAGTTCGAGATAAAGAGTTGACACTCTTACTTTTCTCTATGATTATTTACGTCGCGTACAAAAGTAATAAAGATTATTTGAACTTTCTATTTATATAATACCATATAAGTATGAGAAAAAAGTAGCTCTCTAAATACTCCGCATCGTAAGGAATGTCTATATCTATACCATGTGGAAAGTGAATAAAAAAACAAACCCACTTTGGCATTCTTGTTAGAAAGAATAACGGATTTTTGGGTGTAAAAACGAATTTCGATTTAAAACGTGTAATTTCAGATACTTTTTATCGAAAATTTTAATTGTACTTTAAAATTTCTATTTAAAAGTCAAGATTTTAGAAATAAGAACATAAATCAAGACAGTTTGGATCGACATAGATAAAAATCGAAATTTAGGAACAAACATAAACATTTCGAGATTAAATATTTCGAGGAAAAATCATGATTGTGGGTTAAATTTAAAGAAAAACCATCAACGTCTACGTTTCTGCTTAATATAGGTATTTTAACAATTTGGAAACTATTCCCAAATAAATACTTTAATTAATAATTGCAGTAATCGATTATTTCCATCTCGATTAATGTCATTGACTGATATTTTTCCATTAATATTACGAAGGTACAAAACATTTGTACATGAATTGAAAATTTTTCTTTTGTTAAAAATTTCTTCGCGAGTATGGTTTAATTAATGGTTTAATAAATTCGACATTTTTCGAACTCGAAATAATTCAACATTTTATGTTTTTTCTGTTAGAAATTTTAAATTCTTTCTGAAAATTCTAGGTGTATAATTTCCGTATTTTATTTTTTTTAAATTTTTGACTTGACCTTTGAAATTTTCATTTTTTGGAAGTATTATTTTAATTTCGTTATTTCAGTCTTATTATTAATATAAATCTCGAAATTTCTACGATTCAGTTTTAATCTCAAATCCTTTTTTTGGTAAATTTTTACTTTTTGTGAAAATTTTGATTCTCTTCTCCATATTTCGCTTCAGAAATAAAAATTTTACTTTTAATTCCAAGATATTCGGCTTTTAATTTAAAATTTCCCGTTTTTGATTCATAAACCTCTGTTATTCTTTTCTCGTTTTGTTTATAAATTTAGAATTTTAAACGATCTTTTCCTTACAACTTTAACTTGGGAAATCCAGAATTTTGACCAATTCCGAAATTGAATTTAAATGGAAACTTCTCTCTTTCTATTTCTGCTTAACCATTAATGGATGTTTGCCACCACATTTTTCATTACTTCTTTATCTCTGACTGTATGAATCAATGATTGTGTATCGTGTATGTCTGTCCACTGTCTCACGTTCTGCAAGTATGACATTTTGTTTCGTCCTACTCCTCTACTACCTTCGATCTTGCCCTCTGTAATTAGATGAAGAATTTGATATTTATTGTTGCGCATAATGTGACCCAGGTATGCTGTCTTTCTTTTTTTTATAATATTGAAGAGTTCTCGCTCTTTGTTAAAACGTTTGAGGACGTCCTCGTTTCTTATCTTGGCTCTCCATGGCCTATTAAGGATTCTACGATATATCCACATTTTGAATCCTTCTAATTTGTTTATAGCCTTTACTTTTAGTGTCCAGCTTTCCATACCGTACAGAAGTACTGACCGGACATAACAACTCAGAAATCTCAGGCGAGAACTAAGGTCAAGATCATAGCACTTTTTTAAATTTCAAGAACGCGCCTCGGGCTTGTTCGATTCTGCTCTCGTTTTCTTTGTCTGACGATAATTTTTTCTTAAGCCATGTTCGCAGGTATTTAAATTTTTCCAGCCGTTCCAAAGGTTTTCCCTTATGTGCTAAGTTGACGTTTCCAAATGTATCTTTTCCTCTTGTGATAATAATGAATTTAGTTTTCTTTGTATTTATGTCTAGTCTCATGTCCTGGCTATATTCGGCACTACATTGACTAGCTGTTGCAGATTATCCATATTATCCGCAACCAGAATTGTGTTGTCGGCATAGCGTATATTATTTATCCAGGCACCTTTGAGTCTGATTCCAATTGCTTTGCCCTCAAGCCACTCTTGAAAGATAACTTCTTAATACAAATTAAACAAGAGTGGCGATAATATATACCCTTGCCGCACTCCTTTACGGATGTACATTTGGTTTGTTAGACCATTAGTTAGTCTTACTCTTGCTGATTGGTGCCAATATAAGTTTTCGATGCACCAGATGTCTTTTTGATCTAAATCAAATCTCCTGAGAAGCTGTATGAGCTTGCGATGTTGTACTTTATCAAAAGCTTTCTCGTAGTCTATGAAGCATAGACATACGTTTTTTTCGCTGGTCATAACAGTTGTGTATTAGGACTTGCGTTGCAACTAGTGCTTCTCTTGTGCCCAGCCTTCGTCTAAATCCAAACAGAGAGTCACTTATAACGTTGTCACACTTTTTGTATAATCTCCGATGTAATATTCTTAGGAGTATTTTTAGGGAATGACTCATGAGGCTAATAAGTCTATGTTTGTCACATTTCCGTACGTTGATCTTCTTTGGCAGAGAGATAAAACTGGAAGAGAGCCACTGTTCTGGGTAATCGCCCATGTCATATATTTCGTTAAATAATTTGTAGAGTACTGCAATGCTTCTCTCATCTAGGAATTCGAGTATTTCTATATAATTTTATTTATTTTAAATTTAATATCATAATGTCGATTTTGATCTCGAAATGTTGGTAATAAAGCTGAAAATTTAAAGTTCACATGTCGAGAAAACTACTCCAAATTTCTGAAATATTGAGGTTTATCTTAAAATTTTTAATTCAAAAAACTATAACGTATTATTCTTAAACATTGAATCAAACTTGCAAAGCCATAGTCTAAGTTGCGACATTTTGTTCGAAAATTTGGAAAAATATAAATTTTGAAATTGCAAACTTCTTTATAGCCAAAATTTAGAGATTTTAAAATTAAAATGTCCAAAAGTTTTCTTTTCTTAATTACTTTCGAAATTCGCAAGTTGGATTTTAATTTTAAGATGTCTATATATAAATTCATACTCACCTAGAGTTTTAAATTTTATTTTAGAAATTGGCAAAAAATAGAAAAAAAATAGAAATATCAAAGAATTTGAAAATTAAAGTAAAAAGTCAACACTAAAATTAATAGTAAATATTTTGAAAACATAGTATTTATTAAAAAAACTCGAAGCTGGCTTTTTAAAGTTTTTAAATATAAAGTTCAAATTTCACTAGAGAAAAAAGAAATTGAACGTTGAAAACGGTACACGATAGTATAAATCAAAAAGTGGATATTATCAACAATTAGGAAATTTAGATAAAAGCATGCGTCACTTGTGACTGGCGAACCCATCGCCCTCTACTAGGTACCCCATTGGCTTTTACAACCTTTGTAACTTGCTCTGAGCCAATTTTTTTCTTCAGTTTTTGCCCACCATATAAAGGGGAAATGATGGTTACTGTCATTAGGTATGGTTTCAATGTAGTAGATATGGAATAATTTTGTAGAATTAAAGAGATTGATTTTATGTACTATAATACAGGATGAACCATAAGTAATGGTACACAGAGCAATGGTGGATTTTTCGAATAAAAATAATGTTATTTAGCTACATTTACCTTATACCAAAAGTTGATATTAACAGGGATACAGGGTGTCAAAGTTGAAAAAAAAATTCGATTTTTTCGTATAATTATGGAATGAATTGTATAAGCACGAAATTTGGCACAAGGGAGGTTTCTTAAGTCGACAAACTCTAATTTGCTAACATATTACCAATAGCTGATAGGGGGCGCTACCTGCGCTATCCTGCATATTTCTAAATCATCATAACTTTCTTGTGCACCCATGTATATTAATTTTAAATGAATTATTTTATTTCCTCATATTTTTTACGTAAAAAAGGGGGACTTTCTGAAAGTTGATACGAGCAACCGTTTCCAAGGTATTTGCCTTTAAAGCTTGACGTGCCTTGGTATTAAATTACTAAGATATTAAATTTTCGAGGTAGGCTTGAAAAAAAAGTAATCATAAGACAGCTTTGAAACTAATTTATGTCAAATATTACTTTGCTGATAATATTATTAACTAAATTTTGAAAATCTGAATAAAGAAATTCCAAAAAATTGAGAGAAATTTATTTTTTAACATAAAGATGTGAGATATGTTCTCTGAGTCCGCACAAGAAGATGTTAATAGTCTGGGTGATCAAAGCAGATATTTGGAGATGAATTTCAATAAAAGACAGCCAGATTTTTAATTGTTTACAATTCTTTTACACGAAAAAGATCATTTCCCACATACTTATTTTTGAAAATAAATTTTGTTTTGGTATTTTATTTAAATTTGCTTTAGAAATTTAAAACACATGTGTAACAATATTGTCAGTAGAATAATTTTTGATACAAACTATTTTAGAGTCAGTTTTATTGCTTTTATTTTGAAACCAGCTGCGAAAAATTCACATTTATATAACTTAAAATAAACGTACCGCAAACTTTGAAGGCAAATATCCCAAAAACGGTTGCTTGTAACAATATTTATAAAGTATACCTGTGAACCTATGTAGGTAAATAAAAATATCTATTTAAACTAAGGGTACATGAAGGCATACAAAAGTTATAATGCTTTAGAATAATACATGGTAGCGCAGGTGGCGCCCCCTATAAGTTACTGACAATCTGTTAGCAAATTAGAATTTCTTGACCAAAAAAACCCCCCTATGCCAAATTTCTTGTCTATAGTGAAATGTGTTCATTAGTTATGCGAAAAAATCACAATTTTTTTTTCAACTTTGACACCCTGTATCTCTGTTAATATCAACTTTTGGTATAAGGTAAATGTGGCTAAATCACGTTTTTTTTATACTAAAAATCTACTCTTACTCAGCGTGGGCCATTACTTATGGCCAACCCTGTATATTAATAGTTTTAAATGATCGTTAAGAAAAGTTTGGATCCAAGATTAATTCCTAGATATTCGGCTTCGCTTGGCAAAGCCATTAAAATAGAAAGCTCAAAAAGAGTTCAGTTTTTTTCTTTTTGTAAAAGAAATGGTTGTTATTTTTTCAATTTGACGGTAAGTCCTTTCTTTCGACACCATTTATTGACAATATATCGAGGTATATGTATAGGTTAAACGTTCCTCCCTGGGGGCAATATCTATTATGTTTATTTTATGAAAGTCATGTTTAAAGTACTTTTTGGAATAATGATGTTAGTTTAGAACTTTTCTTTAAAGGCAGGTGTTGACAACTGTATAAAATAAACCTACAATACGTTGAACAACTAAAATATTTTTAAAAACCAACCTGTTCCAACTTTTTGACAATTCTCTGGGTTAATATTTTTGTAAACATGATTCGATTTGAAAAAATAATCCACGCATTTGCCAATGCATATTGAGTGATAGGACAGGCCAGCATTAAAATATTTCAAGATTGAAAAGAAAGTAGGTAAATCAGCAATGATAATCATGTCTTAGTGAAAACTAGTTGTAAATATATGTAATAAGTGCGACTGTCATTCATGGATAATTCCAATAACACTTTATAGTTAAATATTCCCAAGGTAAATAAAGAACTTGACTTTTGAAATGTTTTTTATTCTAACTATCTTTAGATAAAACAAATCACATAATCTCTTCACTTTTATGTTTACGCTATTAAATACATATAAATAAATTTCTTTAATAATACCTAAATACTATATTGATTTTAAATCACTCCAAGCCGTACGAATCGTATATTCTTTTCAACTTATCGCAGTAGAATTTCTCGTAATATGCCGTAGTGGCAACGTCGCATAAAAGTCCTTTGAAGCAATCATCGTCGCAGAAAAGTCTAAGACCAGTGTCTGAATGTCTAAATCGGTACCAATTAAATTCCTGCAGCAAAGTTCGGTTGCTTGCCAGTCGGAAGGCGATCGGTCCAATTTCCCTAGGAGTCAAATCAGCCACTCCGTAAATGTCTCTAAACGAGTACAGCTTGTACCAATTATCCATTTTTCCATGCTCATTAGCATAAGTCAGATTGAACGTATACTCATCGTAATCTAAAAGACTCTAAAAGCAGCTTTGCAAATTGATTCTACATTTACCTGCTCACTCACGTAGTTTTCCTTGTCGACCTTAAAAATCTTGTAGCTTGGATTAGCGTCAGTATGAGCTGTTACCGAAGCCCCGTTGTAAGTCACTGCCACAGCTTCGATGGGACCGGAAGTTCTGTTAAAGTAAATGTTGAATTCGTCTCTGTGCGTATGACCCACGAACATTCCAGTGATGGTGTTGGCAAATCTTAGAATAAGAGCACATTTGAGCGATTTAAGAAATTTCCCAAAGGCGCCCTTTTACCTGTTAATGATGTTGGCGTAATTATCTGACCAGTATTTGTTGCATTCTTGACCAGCCGGAATGTGCGAGAGTATGTGGACACTCTCGTCGTTTTCTTCGGCCTTCTTCAAAACTTCCACGAGCCATTTGAGTTGATCATAGGGATCTTTGTCGTTGAGGAGTTGCCACCTTAAATATAAAGAAAATTGTTTTCATTTTTAATAGAGATAAAGTAGAATATTCCATACCAGTTAAAGGTATAGCACACGTTAGCGTTCAACGATATCACCCTAAATCCTGGTTTAGGGCTTACTGTATAATAACCTCCTTTTAGGATAGTAGCTTTGCACTCTTCCGGTAACCATTCTTTGGTTTCCTCCCAGAATAATCGGAATAACCAGTTGGTGTCGAGTCCCCTTCCGGTAATATTCAATGGGGAGAACCTGTGATATGTAGATCTTATTTGATACCCATTCGATTAGTTTTGGGAGGCAATTTTAAGTATATTACTTTGTTTGTTTTTGTACAATAAAAAAATGTATGATAATAAAATTACTAATTGAGGTTGGGATTGTCTAATATAGAGACATCAAAGCTTAGCACACTAGGGATTGGGTGTTCAAGTGAAAAATTCATCAAGTGTGCTGTGATTTTTTGTTAGAAGAGGACGTAGCCAAAAAGGCATACCATTAATTATTGATTATTTTGATTGATCTGTCAAGTATCACTTTGACATCATATTTATGTAAAGAGATTTCTTAAGGCAAAACAAATTTTTAAAAAGTTATGTTCTTTGACGAAATATAATTTGAATTAGTCAGATAGACAAATTCATAAAGTAGTGAGTCGCTTCAAGTAATTTAATACAAAATCAGATATAATAACAATTCAAATGTATTAAAACTTTGCAGTTTTCAGTCATCGATAATTACCTATTTAGGAGGCACATTCGTTCAAAATATAAGAAATGTTTACTCACAGATGATAGCTTTTGAACTCTTTGATAAATATTTTAACTTGTAGGCGTTTTGTACTCAGGTATTTCCTGAACGAAAAAGTACAACATGAATTTTGCTTTTTAATTAGGTATTTTTTTCAGAATAAAGAATGAATTTTTGTAGCTCCGTAAATTTTTACGAATCCACAAAAAAAACTTAATTAAAAAAATTGTTCGGGGGAGAAGCAACAGGGGAAGAAATGAGGAACATTCTCGTCTTCCATGTTCCGGAAACAAATAGCGATTTCGAATTTTTACTTATAATATATGGAAGTGAAAAAAATCTAAACATTTTCAGAAAACAAACTTAACAAAGATTTTTTGTTAGAAATTTCGGGTTTCTTCGGAAATGTTTATTTTGTTTTAGTAAATACAATCTATTTGCAAAAGGGTGACCCAATAATGCCCTCACAGCATTGCGAGTAGGAGATGGAAGTGAAGATAATAGATGACGATGAATTGCTCTTCTAAACAAGAATAAGTTGCAATTATTGTGAAAATTCTTCTTAATAACGAATTTCGAAGTTTTAAAGTTCTATTGAAAAATGATTCTCCACAGATAAAAATTCTCATTGTGCCAAGCTGATTGCACTGAAGGAGGGATCAGAGTTATTGCGAGTGATAAGAGTTATTTTTTTTTTAAGTTTAATCAACTCGCAATTATGCCTTCAAAGCACTGCAAGTAGGATGCGGAAACAAGGATAGATGGCGATATGTTCCCTGCAAGTACACAAGTCGCTAACCATCTTTCTGTATTCTGGTGTCTGGAAACGTTTGACCAAAACTGTATCATTAATTAGTGAATAACTCTTTTATGAACTGTGTGTTTTAGGGTTGAACTTCAAACATGAGAACAGAACTCCAGTGTTGTCTATCTTGAGGTTCATAGAGACAATCGATGTTGAGTCGTCGACATGAACAAAGTATTCGACGTTTCGGCCACTATCATAGGGGGCATCTTGAAAAACAAGGAAAAAACCAAATTGAAAGCAGAACAGCTCGGTAACTTAGTATGTCAACCATACCTGAGGGGAAATTCTTCGGAAATAAAAAAAAACACAAAAGAACAAGGTTAAGACAGAAGAGCACGATAATTTAGTATGTCATCTCTCTCTATCAAAAGCGAAACTGTTCTTTTGTTTTATCATGCTTATTTTGGAAGTGCTTCGTTTATAGTGTGGTTATCATATTGAGTTACCGTACTCTTTTGTCTTATCAACCTGTGCTTCTTTGCTGTTTTTATTTTGGAAGTTTCGCCACTGGTATATTTGATATACTGATTGTGAACTATCATGCTTTTCATCCTATCTACCTTATCAGAAACGAAAGTCTTCTTTTTGCCATTTCCACTTCCGAAGTGCTTGTTTTCTGGTGTGGTTAACATATTGAGCTATCGTGTTTTTGTTTTTTTTTTCTCTTTTCTATTTTGAGAGTTTCGTTAGTGGTCAGGTTGATATACTGATTGGGAGTTCCCATGCTCTTTCATCTTATCTACTTTTAAGAGAAACTTGGTCAAAATATGACAATATTATGAATACAGTACAGCGGAAGTAGAACGATTGATTTAAAATGGCGTCTTCTGAATGTAGAAATGTGACAGAAGACAGTGTCAAGTCAATATTGAAAGTTTAGAAAGGGCAGGTTAGATAGTCTCAACAGCCTCTATTTCTACCATACACTTCGATAGTATCACAACCAAAAAGAATATCAGTTCTAAAATTATCTTGGCTTTAAGCCACAACTGATTGGATAATTACCAGATATTGTTTTATGAACACATGTAGGTTCTGGATTTTTAGGCTCCATTGATTTCGCACCTAAGGATCAAATTCATAATTGAAGGTGATAATTAAAGTAGATCGAAAGTTGTTTAAATAGCACCGAAGTAGCTTCAACGCCTTAATGTCTAAAAGGGTGACAACAGATTTGTACGAATTAGTAAAATGCAACGGCGTGACTAGCTAGTAACATAATTGGTATTCCTTGTGGAGAAGGTTAGTGCTTTATGAGTACATCTCAGATAATAGGGTATGATAAATAAGATTGTTTCGCCATATTTTAAATTAATGTCTACGAATATGCAAATATTAACTAGGATTTGTAATATCCAGAAAAAACTGGGAAGACAGAAATGTATCCACCTGAAATACGCCAAGACCACTAAAACCTCTTATCAGCTTGACAAGGTGTTTGGGTTTCCATTCTCTTTCAGAGGCGAATTTCGCTAGATGTACGAGAAACTTAAGATACGATGACGAAGATCCATTTCTTGCGAACAGATATCTTTGCTACATTTACTTGCAATCCCAAATTGTCAAAAATGATAATTGCTTTTAATTCAAGACTCAACATTTAAAGATACGTTTTTTTCAATTTATTTAACATTTCTTCGGCCCAGTTTGGAAATATTTAAATTTTTATGGTTTGTTGACAATTTTCTAAACAGTTTTTGAAATGCGACTACGTGATATTTAAATTTATTGAAAACGTCACCTCATGACAGTTCACAAATTAAGGGGTTAGTTTATTTTACATAGAATAGGAATAATGAAAAATAGGAGACCAAAATTAGATATGAAGGAAATTGTTTTTTTGATAAATTAGGAAAATATAAAAAAATACATAAAAAAGTTGTAGCACTGGACATCGATGTTTCGCTCTCATTTGAGCTCGTTAGCAGTGCATAACATGGAAAGGGAACAATGAGGAAGAAATACTTAAAAATAAAAATTTTTTTAAAATATAAAAAAGAAAAATAAAGAAATTTTAACATGAATAGACGTTTCATCATCAATTTACTGTTCTATAATGCACAGACCAAAGGTTTGAACATTTATTAGATTCGAAGTTTGGAAACCAAATACTGGTTTCGATCTTGTTAGATCTCTTCAGTTTGGTATATCCAACTCGAATACTAATAAATGTTCCGACAAGTAAGTATTAAAACATTCACAGGCGTCAAGCGAGTGACTCTTAGCACTACCACCTATTGGTCCATAGAGAAACTATGGCCATCGCCAACAATGTCGTATGCAAGAAGAATGCAACCTGCACTACGAGATCTAACAAGATCGAAACCGATATTTGGTTTACAAACTTCGAATCTAATAAATGTTCAAACCTATTGGTCTGTGCATTATAGAATCCTTGTCTTCTGGGAACTCTGTCCTAGAGAGCAACCGCTTCGCTAGGTGGCAGTGTTTCAACTGTTGGTAGTTCGGCTACCTATGATTCACTATACACGCCTGGAGGGATGCATGAATTTGTACTCCAGGTTGCATTCTTTTTACATATCAATTTACTGTGTTAAAAATTTAAATACTTGAAGCCCGATCCACAAGAAACAACTACTCCGAGGGCTAGTACCACTTCCGGCATTGAACTACACTTGTGGGTCGAACTTACATGCTCTTGGTGACTACTGTTCCTAACCGCCGAAATATCTTCATCTTGGTAGTTAGAAGCACTCACCATTTGCGGAGTCCGTTCGTTCCGTTAGAGGAATAGGTTTATTCTTCATGGTAGACCCTTATTGACCGGAAATATTATGTTTTTTTTCAATTTATTTAACATTTCTTCGGCCCAGTTTGGAAATATTTAAATTTTTATGGTTTGTTGACAATTTTCTAAACAGTTTTTGAAATGCAACTACGTGATATTTAAATTTATTGAAAACGTCACCTCATGACAGTTCACAAATTAAGGGGTTAGTTTATTTTACATAGAATAGGAATAATGAAAAATAGGAGACCAAAATTAGATAGGAAGAAAATTGTTTTTTGGATAAACTAGGAAGATATAAAAAAATACACAAAAAAGTTGTAGCACTGGACATCGATGTTTCGCTCTCATTTGAGCTCGTCAGCAGTGCATAACATGAAGAGGGAACAATGAGGAAGAAATACTTACAAATAAAAAATTTTTTAAAATATAAAAAAGAAAAATAAAGAAATTTTAACATGAATAGACGTTTCATCATCAATTTACTGCGTTAAAAATTAAAATATCACGTAGTCGCATTTCAAAAACTGTTTAGAAAACTGTCAACAAACCATAAAAATTTAAATATTTCCAAAATGGGCCGAAGAAATGTTAAATACATTGAAAAAAACATAATATTTCCGGTCAATAAGGGTCTACCAAAAAGGATTTAAAGATACATATCCACATCAGTGGAGAGGATGTTTTACATGAATGTAAAGCATATTAATGATATTGGGCTGTAATAATCTTATCAGTTTTATGTAAAGTACTTCGTGGTATAATTAAAATACTATAGTTTTAAGATAAACTTTTTCCGAGATTGAACCATTTCAATGAAACGCTTAATATTCAAGAGCAAACTCCAACTTTGATATTTTAAACGATTCCTTGACATGATACAATCTTATAAAATGTTTATGTCCTAATGACTCTGATCATAAAGAAATCCGTCAATAAGTAAGTAACAAATTAATCTTACTCATTCAAAGGGTGACTTTCGTGGTTTCCTATTGCGGGGTAAACGGGGACTTTGAAGCGGTCCTTAAATCCTTGAGCCACTTTTTTTATGATATCTGTATTGAACTTGATCGATGTGTCCCATATTCTGTGACTAACTATATCCCCCGTGTAGTAAACGTAATCGAATTTCTGCAAATCATTTTAATATACCTCCCTAAAATTTAAAATGTGAAACCATTTTTCTTACGTGATGATCATCGGCCCATTTCAAAAGGTTTTCGATTGTGGCCCATGGTGGATCAGTATTGTAATATTCGGAGAATAGGCCACATTTTTTGTCACCTCCTTTAGCAGGTTGATCATCTTGGCAACAAATGGGTTCATCGCAAAGCGCTTTGTTTCCCACGGTATAGCGGGGATCGTAATGGATGTCGGATAGATGGAGTATATTAAATGTGTCACCTTTAGGCTGTAATATACCGTTTTAGATTATTTCAGTAATATATACGCCCTCTTTTCACTTATCAATTTCAACGATTTACTCTTGAAGTGGACATAAACGTTGAGTGAAAATATAAATGAATACCAAGGAACTGGGCAATTCCAAGCGGAGGCAATTCATTTTACACTTAACGATTTGTTCGTAAATTTTAAAACATTTACAATAATTTTATTATAATTATTAATGATGAAGATAATTAAAATAATCATGAAAATTGATAAGCAAAGCTGATTTTCATGTTGATGCCATTCCGATTAAGATTATTTGGTAAATATTGGTCAAAAATTGAGATGATTATTTTCAGATAATCACAGAATATTAAAATTTATATCTTCTTCCAAATGTGGTCATTTTTTTTCGGTTTTGTTATTTGATTTCATTAATATAATTGATAGATTCTTTCCAGAATTGGACAATGTCAAGAAAATACTCAGAGATGAATTTCCTCAGGAATAAAGGAACCCGAATTCAAGACAAAAGACCCCCTTAATTCAGTATTTTATCCATACTAGGCACAAAATCCTTTTGACGTGAAAGAGACACAAAAAGAATGGGATGTAGTAAATACAGTAGATCAGGTCGATTCAGTATGTCAACCATACCAGAAATGAAACTTGTCTACGGAAACTGTAGAGCCACAATTTGACTTGCTAAATACTGGTTGCGAAAAAATTAAACTTGTTCAGAATTCATCATGTTACTGATGTCCCAAATCAAATTTAGTCAAAAACCATTAACATTGAGGTAAATAACTATTTAATCAAAAAAAGTTAATAAAATAAAATCAAAATTTCGTGCTTCAAATTAAGAAATATAAAATTTTTGCGAGTGAATGAAAGGGGAACTTACTTTTTTCAGCGTTGCTTTCGAAAATCCTTTCGGTATATCGATGGTCCATTTTTCTCCTTGACCTTCTTCGCAGCCAGTATCTTGAAGAATTAAGGAACAGGTTTTTTCTGCGTATGCACCTGATTTATCAAGTACGTAAAACAAACTATCCTGTAAAAATGATCACAATAAGCAATGAATATTTGAAATACAATAAAGGAATGCAGAATAATTTATAACCATAACCAAATAGTTATATCTTCGATGAAACCAGATCATTTCATAATATTTAAATAGTGATAGTCAAGAGATTAAACTGTTAAACGCACGTTGAAAGTTCTTGTTATTAAAATTTCAAAGAAAATACACTCCTTAACAAAAAAACGTAAAAGCTTTTTTCGCCTTTAATGGCAAAACACTTACAGCGTTTAATTCAATCATACCCCTACATAATCTTTCGGTTTGTTCAGAGTACTTAACGCACAATGATATCATCCACTCTTTACTTTTACTATCACCGAAAGTTTTTCTTGATGTATAAAGACCTCTCAAGGCCCATTTGCATTGAGCGCAATCGGAAATGCCCAAAGATGAACGGTCATAATGTCCTTTGAACCATCTCGATAGAGGGTACTTTCCATTGGTTTTTTCAAGTTTTTCAGGATCCCCTATGCCCATTAGATATTTGGCTATTTCTCTTCCAGCATCATCGGGAGTTACTGTGAAAGTCAACCCATTTATGGAACTGAACACCAACTTTATCCATCAATTATTTGATACTTACTTGTCGACGTATAGTCCACATCTTTTATTGTCATAGAATTCGTTAAACCATTTGCTAGGCATACTATCATCAAGAAACAGATCCACATTTTGACGAAAACTGGTAAAATGTTTACAAGACTCGCGGTATTTAATATTACCTCTTTTCTTATCTAAAGTATACTCGATTGATGTTGCTGCGGGTACAAATGTCATATTTTTTTTGAAGTGGGAAGTGGCGTGAGTTTATTGGAAAAAACTCGAACTAAGGATTTCTGGAAAACTTATTTTGATTTTGTTTTTGTATTGTTTAAGATGAACTATTGCGCAAGCAATGAAAATATTTCGATTCAAAATTAGCTTTAATACTTAACAGTCTAAGTGGGTATTATATGCGGAAACAATATAAAACTTCTAATTGAGCAAAAGCATGATGATGATAAAGAGTTTCAGATTTGTTTGTTCATTGTCTGTCATCAAATCAAAGGACTTTTGATGATGATGTTCTAACATTCAGTCGCACTGGGACTTTTCTTACAACATTTTGTTCTTCTAATTTTTAATAGTCGGCAGCTTCAATTTTCAGTAGTTATGGCTTTTTAACAAAAGTTAATATGAAAAGATTCCTCCAATAACCTACAGAACCATGTTTTACCGTGTTATCAAATTATGTGACATTAAAGTTTTGATATCAGCTTTATTAATGGTGCAAGCAGAGATAAATCGAGAACTTAGAGCCTCGAGCATTTATGTTACAATGCACCCCAAAAGTTGTTTTCATAGTTCGATTAACCCATAATTATTGAAGTAACAGACGTCAGAGATATGTGATAAGACAGAAGGATCATTACAAATTTCAAGTTAATTTATTTTAATAAAAATAATTTTTCCGAGATTTTGACTTCAGGTATGAATTTATTTAAACAATTCTCAGAATAATAATAACTTGGTTTTGTTTACTTGCTAGATAGAGTTCAATAATAATTTTAATACGCAGAAAGTTTAACTTAAACACTTCACTGGTAAAAATACTAATGTTTAATCGTTCCTGTAGTCAATGTTGCCAGATGGTCTGAAAGCTTTTAAATGGAAGACAATCGCAAATTCTACTAAAATGACATAAAATAAAGGTTACTAAATTTAGTACCACATTTATTGTTATCGCAATTGCTGCATCTGAAAATTTTTGATAACTAAAAAAAACCAAAGTTGCCGCAAAGAGTTTGCCGACTAAAAAAAATGTCCTCAACTCACATACTCGCTCGAACAAAGAAAAGGTCCCAGATATAATTTCCATATCAATATACCATGAAAGGATAACAAAAATTCTATTAGGCGATAACAATTCTACTATTTTCTACTAAACAGATTGTTCTACTAAATCTAGTAAAAGTTCTACTAATCTGGAGCGTCGTTTGTTAGCGTATAGAGGGTACTAACATAAGTATTTCCGCTTTTTATCACCAAATGTCCGTAAAGTTAAAAGAATTTTAGTCATGGAACCTTACTGGAGCCAATTAGTTTGAGCCTAACAACGAAAAATTTGGAAACTCCTGGTTTAGGGAAGAAAAAAACATGAGATTGATTTAATTAGTTATTTCATGGAAACGGAAACCCGAAGAGCATAGAACATGCATTACCAGAGAAAGGAATTTCGATAAATGTTACATTTGTATAAGACAATCAGTTTAAACTCCAAGTCTCAAGAAAAAAGTTGGCTAAATAAAATGTTGCATTAACCTTGTCACGGGTTATAGAATAAGGATAGTGCACGCCCTATATTGGCCATGTATAAAAGTTTGACCTAAATGCCTCTAGAACGTGGAGTAGCTCCGACTATTTCTTTTCTCTCTCTCTCTCTCTCTCCCCCCCGCTCTCTCTCTCACTCACTCTCTCTCTCTCTCTCTCCTCTCTCTCTCTCTCTCTCTCTCTCTCTCTCTCTCTCTCTCTCTCTCTCTCTCTCTCTCTCTCTCTCCCAACAGCTGTTTAATAGCCATATTCATTTACTCATTGGTAGTAGAAATCCATCATTCCTGATATCATTAAAATTTTCTTAGAAATTTTGAAGTTAAAATTTCAAATTAAAAATTGTAAGTACATGGTGAGCGAAACTCGAAGTCTCAGCTCTACTGTAACAAAAGGAAAAACGATACAAAAAAATAGAAAAGAGATTCTTAATTGGGGTTGAGTAAGCTCTATTTTAAGACAAATCTGTATATTTTTTCATGTTTGGAAATCGAAGTAATGACGCCATTAAATTTTTTTTCTCCAGAAGCGTACGTGTATTTTTGCACATTTAAAAAGAGCTAATTTTCTAAATAAATTTTGCGATTGAAAAAAATGGTATCTTTTTCCCTTAAAAAGCTATAACAAAATTTACTGTAAAAAAAGTATATTATTAAAAATTCGCAATTGTTACGATTTAATCAAACAGCCTTTGGAAACAAATATATTAAATATTTTCAGGCTTGAAGTAACATGTTTAGGGTATCCCAGAGCGTATTAAACTCCTCTTCTAGGGTTCTTTTGAGGTTCCCCAAAAACTAATAAATAATAATGAAAGTCAAATGGCAACAAAAAATGTTTGTCAACCATTAGTTGAATTATTGACAGATGCCAGTATGCTTTGACATTTGATTTGTTGCATTTCCAATGTTTAAATCGTAGTAATAACGAATTTTTGATAATACTTTTTTTACAATAAAATTGCTCATAAATTTTTAACCGAAAAAGATACAAATTTTCTTATTTACAAAATTTGTTTGGGAAAATAATCTTTTTTTTTAAATATGCAAAAATATAGGTATGCTTATGGAAAAACCAAGTTCAATGACGTCATTACTTCAGTTTGCAAATATGAAAAAATATGAAAGTTTGGCTTAAAATGGACCTTACTCAATTCAATTTAAGAACCTGTTTTCAGATTTCTTATATCGTTTTTCCTTTTCTTATAATAGAGCTAAGACATCGAGTCTCGCTCACCCTGTACAAGTTAAAAATTTTGAAAAGTCAATACTTCAAAAAAACCTAGCTGTTTATGAAAAACTCTCAAAAATTCACCTTTTTCCAGAAATTTTGAGACAAATCTCCAGAAAAAGTCTAATATTTAGGTTCAAGGTCAATATTTCTAAATTTAGAAGAAATCAAGTAGCATTTCTTTAATAAAAATTACGGCTTTTTCCCAAGTGTTTACTGCTTCTCAAAATCTCGAGTTTAAATTTCTATTTTGTTTAGTGTTTTTTTTTAAATTCGAAGCTTGTGGAAAGTACATCGAAATTTCGAGAGAAAAAAAAGTCAACATTTCTGGAGTCTAAATTTCGAGACAAAGTGGAAATTTTGAAAGAAAACCTAATTATTTTAGAAAATTCTTTCCAATTCTTTATTTAAATCTCACAATTTTGGGTATTCTAGAAGTTTTCAGAAAAAAATTTAAATATTTGAAATTTTTACGTAATTCTGTGTTTAGACTTGAGTATTTAAAACACAAAAACTTCAAATTTCATTTAAATAATCTCAAAATTGTCTCGAAAGTTCTTTTTTGTCACAATTTTGCTCTGATCTCATTTTTAAAAGTTTTGGTTTTTGATGTTTAGTTCTATTTTAATTTAGATATTACTTACAATGGCTCAAGAATATTTTTATAATAATTTCCAACATTTTTTTCAAAATTTCCATTTCTTTCACTTGTTTACGATTCCTTTTTAAAAATTTCAAATGCAAACTAAACATTTTGATTGAAACCACGAATTCGTTTTGTAAATGTTGAGATTTTCTCAACATTTCTAGCTTACACTTGAAATTTGAAAATTCGATATTTTGATAAATTTGAAGTAATTTCTCGTATTTTGGACTGTTGTTCCAAAATTTTTGAAATAAAAATGTGCTATTTTTTTCAATATTTTGACATTTAATCAAAATCTGCCGTTTTTTGTAGAATTGTCTACTCTAATTTTAAGAGTCTGACTTCAACGTCGAAAAATGGGCGAAGTTGATAAATAAAAAATAAATATATTTTGTATAGGTCTGATGACTTAAATTTGCTCATGTTTGTAACATCAAAAATTAAATAGTAAGTGCCTTACATTCGAATGGTAAGTTTTTTGATCTTTAATTCTGGAAAAATGTTTTTTCCTGATTATTTTCTTCATTTACAAAAGAAACAACACTAATTTTAACAAAAACTGTAGATCTAGGGTTTCTTAAAACAATTTTTAGTTTTCGAAACCTTTTTTTGGTACTATACGGTGTGTCCCATCGGGAATCGCCGCGATCGATATCTGGCAAAGTACACATCTAAAATATTTTAAAATTTAGCAACTTAGCAAGGTCGACGAGGCCAACACAACTTGAATATTCGCAAAGTTGTAATCCTGCTGGTTATACCGGAAGTTGACACTAATTTTGTTATATTAAATGAAACACCCTATATGTTTTTGCATTTTTGGGTTTTATTTGATATTTTAAGACTACTTTGAACAAAAAACATTGTTTTTAAAATTTATAGTTTTCGAGATAAGATAAGTAGATTTTTATAATTTCATATTTGGTATGTGAGTAGAATACATATGAAACTATCTTGCACAACTTTCATAAATAAAGTACATTTCATTTGTTTCTACTCATTATGTCACTAATGTGCTACTTAATAAGAATACAATCATGGACGTACCCAGGGGAGGGCAGAGGGGCAGATGCCCTCCCCTGGACTTTGTTTACGTCCCTGCAGTCCTAGAAATTTTACTGCCAATGTCTTATTTCACTGCTATAATTGAAAGGTCATTCAGCTTTCTCAGACGCGTAAAAACGTGGCTAAGATCGACTATAACCGAAAATAGATTAAATTGGCTTTGTATGCTCATAGAAAATTTGTTATGTAGAATGGGCGATTCTTTCACGGAAGACGCCATAAACCGTTTTGCTAAAGACCCTCGAAAGTTACTGTTAAGATAACTCTTGTATAATAAAAGAGTTTTCATAAAAAAATTACCTATTTTAATTTAAGTTCATTTATCTGACGTTTTGACTAGGTGCTTATAATAAATCTGATTTGTCCCCCTTTGGCCCAGAACCTGGGGATGCTCATGAATACAATGACCGTGAAATGAAAAAATGAAAGTTAAAATTGCAATTGAATCAGTGAGATTAAGAACAGTACAAGTTCAAAATTTGACCTTTTCATCTATCATAGCCATTTTGTTTTAAATACGAAACTGCATCGAATCGGTAGAAAAATAGTAGTAAAGACACCTTGTTAATGTCCTTTTCAGAGTTTGTCGCACTGCATTGAGTGTAAGAACAGTACAAGTCCTGGATTTGTATTGTTCTTATTCTCATGTGTGTGCTACAATTTATGATCAGGCTCAGCCGTTTTAGTGGCATTTAATGCTGAAAAAAAATGCATTCCAAGATGTGATTCTATATACCTTCCAGATAAATATGAGACACTAACTGAAATTTCCAGAAAAAAAAACATTTACTATAACTATCAGTTCATATAGACCCATCTACTTGATTTTAAGAATTGTAAGAATTGTAGAAATTTCGAAATACATTCAGTATGTATACCATGAACTATTTTCAAGTTGTGTTAAATGCTTAGATTTAAATGATTAATTCTTTTACTTTAAAGTTACTAAAACAAAATCAAAGTCCATATATTTCTATCATTAAAGCCTATTTTGAATCAGTCCCAATTAACAAGAAGAAATTAAATGATACAAAACATATTATAATGAAATACATAAAAGGAAAACAGTAAAAGTTTTCTTATCCTATAATATCCTGGAGAACCACTAATTTGGAGAATGGTGATTATACTAAATCTGATTATTTTTCTACAGCAAAATATGATTTACCAATTTTACCACCGTGTTCTTATTTTTTTATCCAACTTTAGAGCAAAATTCTAATCATTACCAATGTTGAGATTATGAACAGTACAAGTCCAGATTTGTTTTTTGTGGATATTAAAAAATGCACGAACTAATTAATTTAATTTTTTGTAAAGGGTGCCTGAAGGAATATACTAAAACTTGTCTGTACATACCAAACCTGTAGGAAACATAACAAACGAAATAAACGTATTTTTTAGTATCCCAACAGTCAAACATTTGGACTTGTACTGTTCTTAATCTCACCGATTCAATTATTTTTAAAACTCCTAAAGCAAACCCCACAATTCTTATATCAGATAAAAGATAATTTAAATCTGCACAAGATAGGTCAAAAAAATACAGGGTGTTCCATTTAAGATAACGAAATTATTGCTGATGAATTTATCAAAATGTACACTCGTAAACCCAATACTGGGTATACTGTTTTTAAATTTATAAAAGTTGTGCAAAGTAGACTCATATATGTTCTACTTATATCTCACATATGAAATTAATGTCTGTTTTCTGGAAAAAGATTCAATGAATTGGGTGGAAGCTTGTATTTGTCAAATTTTTATAAAAAATCAGTTTTGACAAATGACCAATCAAATGTTCTGTAATTAAACAGTTAAACGTGTTTAAAATTGAAAATATGTACAACCGCAACCATAGACTAGTTTCGGTCTTCCTTGGCCTCATCAGCATGGTACGGTGGTTGTATAAACTTCCAATTTAAAGCCGTTAGTCAGTCGTATAAGTATCCAAGAGAGCAAACCTCCTTTGGGTGACTTGTAACTGACTGTTAACTGTTTATTACGCAAACATTTTCGCTACATGCTAATTGAAGCATTACTCTCTGCTGAGATAATAAGCCTTGTATATACGAATATATACAAGTTTATTACGATGCAATTGAAATCCAATTTCATTAGAATCTAATGAAAATTAGACTGCAATTGCAAAGTTCACGTAGATGAGGCAAAGCTTGTATCACGAGTTGCATCGCAACATCCATAGATAAAATCAGTTATCTAAAAAGGTTTAAATTTTAAGAACAATGTTTGTTATCCAAAGTGGTCTTAAAACAATAAATAAAATCCAAAAATGCCAAAATATATAGGGTGTCTTATGTAAAATAACGAAGTTAATCGGAAGTCCTACAACTTTGCAAATATTTTAGTTGTGTTGGCCTTGCCGACTTTGCTAAGTTTCCAAATTTTCAAATTTTTTAGACGAGTACTTTGCAAAGTATCGATCACGGCGATTCCCTGTATAGCTTTCTTCTATGATAGTTTGGTAGCAGTAGTCACAACTCAAGTATAAAATAAGGCTTAAAAAATAGTTGACGTATTTATTAATTTAAAAAAATCATCCGAGAAAGAGTCGGGTTCGCACGATTGCTATGGTAAACATTCAACAGGCCAAATTAAATCATTTTTATTTAGGTATGGAATGGAATTTTTTTCAAATTTTTGTGTGTTATAATTAAATAATTGTCTATTTTCAAATATACAATTTTTCTACAATCAATCGCAATATTTATGGAACTGGTGACTGTGTCAATGTTTCAGGTAAAAACCATTCATTCGCAATGAGTCGATGACTTACACCTATTTTAAGATCGCAATTACTGTGCTGCGTGCAATTTAATAAATCTGTGCTAACTCTGAAAATACTCATCAAAATGAATTAATGGAAAACACAAATTTAATCTGAATTTTATTACTCAGTTAAATAAAGTTTTTTATTTGAAACAAAGTAATATTATATGCGTCAAAAAGCCTTCGAATGCAGACACCTCTTTTTCCATTAAACATTTTTTTCTCAGTAACTATCACAATATCGAAAAAACCTGCAGTTTTCTGATTAACTATGACGCAATATCTACCAACCCTATTAAAGTCTAAATTTTATCTTTAACAACCTAGAAGATCAAGGGGGAACGGTCATTTCTTGCACATTTTGAGCTGTATCTTGGCAAAAATATTTTAGGAGCCTTAGAGATAGTCCTTTCAAATGATATCCTACATTATATATTAACTAAAATTTGACTTTTTGGTTATCAAATTAACCCTTCCATTTTATTACAAAGTCTTGTCTTTTTCTAATCGTTGGCCGGCAGTATTTACATGAGTCCCCGAGAACTAACGCTGTGCAAAATTTCAAATTCTTACATTATATAGATGTTGAGGAAAACCTCCTTGTGGCAGACGGACGGACGGACACGAGAATGAGATTATAAATAAGGATGCCGTTTTTGCCTCTTAAGGTACGGCATCTTAAAAAGGGGAAATTATAATTATTGTGTAGAACTTTAGGTAAAACAATTACACCATTTTTCATAAATGACAACTTAACTGCGGATAAATATTTAATATGCTCTGAAATTAACTAATCCGGCTGCTTGAGCATCGAACATAAATTTTGTGGAAGCGTCGCATCGTTTTATATTCTTTAGGATTCATGTTTTAGTTTGTGCCAGACCTATTTTACCTTTTTGCGATGATTATTATATAGGGTGAGTGATTAGTACGGTAAAGCTCTACAGATTCCTCGCTAAGAAAAATATTTGTGTTATGAAGGTACACCAGCATAAACTAGCATAAGGTGAACATTCTAAAGTTATTTTTTACTATACAGGATGAATATACACAGAATGGTATTCTTAAGTTGACTTGTTTGAATAGAACACCCATAAATTTTTACATATTTAAATCTCTTACAAAATGCTGATCAAACTGGTATTAAACAATAGCGGTTAACAGTTTTTGAGATATTTAGAAAAATCATTATATTTAGCCTAAATTCTAAGTTCGCTTGAAAGGTGGGGAACGCCCAAATAATTTTATTTTTAGTTTAGATTATTTCAGAACATTCCTTTCTTAGAAAATGATGCAATTTTATTTAAATAACAGTTGGAGTTACAAAGGGTGATTAGCAAACTCAAAATAAAATTTTCTTAAAAAATTCAAATGACATACCCTATATATTATTTTCCATTTCTGTTAACCAACAGCTAAGTTTTGCTTTGATTTAAATATCTGTGGGACTAATTCTTACATTTCGGGAGATATTAAATTTTAAATTCAAAAAATTTCCAGATTTGTTTTAGTAAAATGCGGTTTTTCTAAAATTCTAAAAAATAAAATCTTTAAAATGCACTAATTAAATGCATTGTTCTACTTTTGATCATATAAATTACATATTTTCAAAAATATAAACCCTCAAATAGAAAACATATTGGTTTGGATGTCTGCTTATCATATATACCTAAATTACATGCACCTCTTCTCTGTGTTCTCTACACAGTTAACATTATTTTAGAAAATAAGAGTAAAACTAGTGCACGGTAGACTATTTGTTCATTCTAGTCAGTTTTACGTTTGTTTTGGTCAAGCAAAACGAAACAAACCCATTTTCCACAACGACAATAAAAAAATATTAATAAATATATTTTATGAAGCATATTTTTAAAAAGAAAGTAAATAAAGTACAATAATAATTTTTTACCTTGGATTGGTAATATGGCAATTGGGACGAGTCATGTCGAATTTCTTGTGTTATACATTTTTTTTGAAAATTATGCGTTAAAAAGTTTTTACTGTTTTCCGTTACCGTTAACAAATAAATTTCCAACAGAGATGCATTTTAAACATTCAAATAATGACATTTTTTATTTTTCAAATTTAATGTTAAATAACTTTCAAGCTGTAAGAGCTAGATCCACAAATTTTCACATTAAATCAAAGCTCACTTGCTGCTTGACAAAAATAGTAAATAATATACAGGGAATGTAATTTCGCGTTGACTAATCACCCTGTATAATAGTAAATATTATTTAAATAAAGTTACATTATTTTTCAAGAAAAGGATATACTGTAATAATTTGCACTAAAAATAAAATGATTTGACTGTTTCCGGTCTTTCAATCGAGTTTCCAAATTGGACCCAATTTTCATATTTTTCTAAATACCTCAAAAACTAATAATCGCAAACCCCTATTGTTTGATACCATTTTATTCGACATTTTGTATAACATTCAAATACGTAAAAATATATAGGGTGTTCCATTTAAAAAAAGGCAACGTTAGTGCACCATCATGTATATAGCTACAGGGCGTTACCGTACTAATGACTCACCCTGTATAAGAGTTTAATTAATTTTGTACATTCTATACGTAAGGTTACTGGAATGAGCGACGTGAGGAATAGTTGTCACAAAACCGTAGATAGCAATAAGTTTCAAGAAAAATTTGTATCGTTGTTTTACTATCGTTTTCTTTGGAAAGTTTATACTGCTTCTGCAAGGTGTTGGATCTGAAAATATTAGACTTATACAAGATAATTTACATACCAATACACACACCGAGCACCGAGCTTTATAAAATGTTTTTAAATTTCTCCTGGAATATATTTTTATTTCGGATTATACGTGTGGCCGTTATACCGTTCCGAACTTTGCATAAAACTGTTTAATGACAAGAAGCTATCCTAACGGGATAAAACTTAATCTGAAGAACATAAATCTCCATAACATCGTCACGTTTAATAGTTCGTTTTATGCTCAACTTTTGTGTCTAATACGTAATTTTCCTCCAAGAAAGCCATCGGGCAACTTTAGAGCTTTTATAAATCCTTTTTCCGGAATTTTTAAAATGCCTTCGCCTGAACTTCAGCTTTCAACATGTTCTATCTTTATTGGTTGTGAACTTTGTTGTTTTACATGTTGGCGCGTAGCGAAATACTTTATTAGATTTTAAATCTACGACTCTTCCGTTTGCGATGAAAGTTCAACAAAAAACGCTTTCTAAATTGTTGTTTATCTAAGTGTTTTCTAGTGGTTTTTCAAGTGATTCGTCTGCACCTTTAGCTAGAAATTTGAGGTCAACTGGATCAGGTCATAAAATTTCTCAAGAGGTAATCAGATGAAAACATTTTTATTGACGTTAATAACAATACAAATTCTCAATAAAAATTACGATAGTAGAATTGTTCCCATAGAAGGCGATAAATTTCATGACTAAGCTTATCAATTAGATTGCCGACGTTTCTCCGGAAATCCAGAGAAACCGAACAATAAAGTGTGATACAGTCGTGGAAAATCGCTCGCCTTTGCGAATATTTTCCGCCCCATTAGATCCGATTAAATGGGATTTGCTCTCGGGGATCGTCCAGCCGTCCGAATTCCAGCGACCCACGCTTTAGCCGAAGATCAGCCGTTGAGTCGACCGCTAAATCAACCCCCGAGTTGGCGTGGCGGGACAGAGTAACATAAAACGCCTTCGCATCGTCTTTCGCACTTTTCGGGGCTTTTCGCTCCTAAAAGCCACGTAATCCGCAAGAGATCTCTTACGAGACAGGTGTTTATTGGTATTTATTTGGTTGTGGATTGGGATAAGGGATGAAAGCGTTAATAAGCGAGGGCGCTATATGGAGTTTCAACATCGATAACAATCAACGTTAATGTATGCTACAGTTTTTAATATTGTTTCATCTATGTAGATAGGGACATTAAGTTGAAATAATCAGTTGAACGATTTAAGTATCATTTTATTTTATTTTATTTGTTTAACATAGTTGAGGAGGCACGTTATTTATTTACTACATAGGTAATGGTCAGTTATAGACTGGCCTTTAAGAGCAACTTTTTTATTTACCGATAAATTCGTAAATGAAAATGTGAATAACAGCATATCGATAAAAAAATGCAGCATTTCTACAAAAAAAATTATTTTAAATTGTGAATTTCCAGAATAGTATATTCTACAAGTTATGGAATGGCCCATGTTACCCACGAGCGAAAAGTTTGTTAGGGTACGGACAGAGTAAAAGTAGGTTCCCAGATTCTGGTTAGCGGCGCTAAAAAATAGTGTGTTATTAAATGTATATACATAGAGCAAAAGCACCGCTTTTAATCTGAGAGCCCACATTAAATAACACACGTAATTTTTGGCTCTAGTAAACAGTAGTCGGAAACCTGCCTTTACTCTGTCCGTACCCTTACGGTTTCGGTGGAATATAGCATTCTAAACGTGTTTTAGACTATACTTTCCCTAACAATATTATAGAAAAAACCCTAAAAGTTCATAAAATTCTTCAAGTTTTTGAATGTGTTGAACAGCATTTTATGATTAAAGCTTGTTAGATAAAATGAAGGAACTAAAAATTCTTTTTTTAAGTAGCATCATTTTTGCGCTGTAATTTCAAATATATTAATTATTATTTTATTTAAAACTAAGCCGCAATCATCAAAGAACAAAGTGAATACATTGATCAAAAAAACCTGATTTGCAGTGACATTTTCGGTATTTTTAAATATTTTTATCCAAAATTTGCATGTAATGAACATAAATCATAACAAAATAGTCTATTTTCTAGATTGTTTATACAAGGTTTAATCATAAAATGCCTTCGAACACAATAAAAAACAAACACAAACTCAAATAATCAATTTTTTCGATCGTAGTGTAAATTCAAAATATCGTGATTAAAAGTAAAAAAATCATAGTTTAAGTTAAAATTTGGTAACTAAGATAAAAATTTGAATACTAAATTTGAAAGGTCACACTTTTTTCCGAAGTTTTTCTTTGGAAGTGGAAATTTTGAGAAATAAAAGTCGAATTTTCGGAATCAAAAACGAAATATCAAAACACGAAAACTTAAATTAAAAACTTCGAGTTAAATTGGTTAGTTAAAAGTTATGAACAAATTCTGAATTTTAAGTCCTAAAAAAGTCTAAATTTATTAAACAAAATTGTCCATTTAGACTAAATTTGTAGAAAAAATACTAAAAAAATGTCTTCTTAAAATTATGACTTTGCAAGAGTTTTTGAATTTTTAGTATGTAAAGAGTGAAATATTAAAATTGTATCCAAATAACGCATTTGAAGTTTTAATTTTTAAATCGGAAAGGGTTGAAAGTATTATTACAAATTCCAAGTTTTTCTCGAAATTTCGTGTTGAATCTCAAAAGATCGTTATATATAAATTTTGAGCTTTTCTTAAAACGAAATGGTTTTTTTCCAAATGCCGAGTTTAAGCTTTATATTTTTAGACTACAAAATTTCACTTCAAATTTTATGTTTATTCTAGAAATGTTCATTTATTTTCAAATTTTAGTCAGATTTTCTTTTCACAATTTTCATTTTCACTTTTCTAACAAATTTCGATTTCAAGCTCAACATTTGAGAAAAATTTGTATTTCAATGTAAAGTGTCAAACATTCTATTTCCATTTCCACGTTATTCCTAGTTATTTGCTTAAAAATTCAAAATTTCTTTCTTTGGTGGAACGTTTGGTCTAATATGTATTTTCGAAATATCGACTTTAAATTTATAAGAAATTTTGAGTTATTAAAAAATATGGACTTTTTTCCCACAATTTAAAGTATTGCGCTTTCAATATTGTGTTTTTTTCAAGTAGTTTTTGTTATAAATTTTAGACTTCTTTTGTAAAATTTCTGACTACGTCCCTGCCTACATATTTCAACAACAAAAAAATTATGGGGAGCCAAATTTTATTGGACAGGCAGGCGGCTGAACCGCTGAACATTTAGGAATGCATCTGGCTAGATTCATGCTAATGATTGGAGGCCGGATTTTAGGTAAAATCCTATGATCCTACCTTTTTTGGCGTTTCAATTTCGCTCATTTTTTGCCTTTTTATACATGACATGGACCTATTTTGAAAAAATTTCGTGCCTATTTAAGCTTTTCTATGGGGTTTTCCAAGTATATTTACACTTCTGAAGAAGTTAAGCAGAAATATGTACTTGATACAATAAGGGTAACGACATACGTAGCGGTTTTTGACCCTCATAATATTCATCACATAAAAATAAGAAGCTAAAAGTATAAATTTTTAAGAACTGTAAATTTAAAACAATTATTCTTATGACCCATCCAGACCCTTTTAGGTTTTGCCTGCTATGGTGGCATAGGACAATTAAACTAAGTTGCTAATATTTATTTTAATTTCTAAATAAAAACAAATGTTGGAGTAAAATGATAAAATTATAAGAATCTTCCTATTCTAAAATTTATCTTCGAGCTGTCTTGTGTAAAGTGCACTGGTATAAATAATGTCTCCAGCAAGATAAAGTGCTCTAATTAACCACAAAGTTTGAAGTCAGCTGGAGAAAAATCGTTTAATTGTAGATCTTGAGATACTTTTTGTAACAAGCTAAATTATAAATTACATCATAGCAGACATTTTTTTCAGAAAAAAATATTTTGTTAGTTTCAATTACATGCAAAAAGTCTGATGTTATGCAACATCACATTCGTCGTTAATCAAAAATAAAAATAATAATAAATAAAAACAAATCTATCAGGCAAGCTCTTTTAAAAAATGTGCAAACATTTTTATTAGACCTCTAGATTAATCAAGTAGTCCCAATTTTCGTAATTCTTTTATTCCAAAAATACCTGGAGGAGAAAATTTCCCACGAAGGAGAAAAAACTAGGAGAAAGTACGTTGTTTATAATTTTTTTTGCATTATTTTTCTCTCCTGAAAATAGGTAATATTGAAAAAAATGTACCGGGTGACCAACTAAGAGAGGACGCCGGCTATATCCCGACAACGAATTATCCCACAGCTTTGAGAAAAACATTTCAATAAGGAAAGTGGCCCTGAAAAACGACTGGAAAATATTTTTGAAGTTCTAAAATGACCGCTACTTGGCCGATTGAATGGAAAATTACAATTTTCTCGAAATTTTACTTAATTGAGATATATCGAAAATATATGCATTGTAATCCTAGAGTAATTTCAACTTGTTTTGTTCTACACTGTTTGTTCTATCTCTAAAAATAAAGTGGTGGAGAGAAGTCGAACAATTTTTTTTAAATACCAAAAATCGCTGGAAAATATTTTGAAGGTTCTAAAATGACCGCTAAGTAGCCTAATATGTAGAGCTAAATAGAAAATTAGAATTTTCTTGGAATTTTGCTTAATTAAGGTATATCAAAAATACATGTATTGTAATCCTAAGGTAATTTTGATTTGTTTTTGTTTTATACTTTTTGTTCTATCTCTAAAAATAAAGTGGTGGGAAGATATCGAAACATTTTTTTTAAATACCATTTACTTCGGTTAGGCTTAATGAAATTTAACAATCTTAGTCTATAGAAATAGTTTTATTTAGTCTATGGAAGGCACTTTTATATGTTTTTATTTTAAAATTATTGTCGCTGCTATAGCGGGTTATATAAAATTGTAACAAATTTCGCCGTTTTTCTAAAAAAAAAAATTAAATAGAAGGATATGTCAATTTTGATATCTTAAAATAGATAATTGAAAGCCCTAGATTTTAGTGAAAACCGCAACTTTATATCTTTTGTCTAACTGGAGATATTGGCAAATAAAATTTCAATAACGTAAAAGCTTGATGACGTTATTTACCATTTAGAATATGAAATCAGAGGATCTTTAGAATTTTTCTTACATAATATAACAATAAGTAATTATCTACCTACAATGATCTAATAGTAATAACAGTGAATAATGTAAAAAATTAACCAAAGAAACAAATTAATGTTCAAAAAATTAAAAAAAAAAGACAATACATTAAGTAAAAATGTTAAATTAATATCGTCCATTAATTGGAGCCCTAGAAGTTTAAACTGACTGCAGTTCATCATTTTCATGCAGTTCTACCTCTGACGAATGAACAACACTACAATTTCAACTTCTGCCATTGATCACTCTACCACTCTAAATAGTGTTTCTTATTATTTCGATCATGTCGTTTCTTTATCAGGCTTGTTGGCAAAAACAAGGTATTCCATTCGCCTGACAAATAAAAATCAAAGCAAGTCAGATCTGGGGACCTGGATGGCCAAGAAAACTGACTTCCACTTCCTATCCACCTGCCACGCGTGCCTGGTTTTGAACGGTGGTTCAGCATATCCCCAAGTCATTAGCTATTGTTCTAGTACTTAAATGAGGATTAAATTTCACATACTCTAAAACATTTATAATATTTGGCTCGATGCGACTTCTACGTTATCTTTTAAATACAGGAACATAAACATTTGCCTTGGTGCGTATACGATGTATCAGTCGAAGGAAAACTCTTTCACTTTGATTGCGTTTTTCGGGATACAGTAGGCGTAGATTTAGCAGCATCAGTTACATTTTCATGCATTCGAAATAAATGGTTAACATGTCAAAGGCTTCTTTATTTGTATAAATCTTTTTAATTTTATAAAGGACTATAAAAGCGGAAATACCAATTCAGTTAGTTCATAACTTAAATTTTGTTTGCCAATATCTTCGGTTAGACAAAAGATATTCAGTTGCGGTTTTCGCTTATATTTAAGGCTTTTAATTCTCTATTTTGGGATATTAAAATTGACATATCGTTCTATTTAATTTTTTTTAGGAAAGCGGCGAAATTTGTTACCATTTTATATAACGCATTGTAGCAGCGACAATAATTTTAAAATAAAAACGTATGAAAGTGGCGTCGATAGACTAAATATCACTCTTTCTACAGAAACTGAATTTGTTAAATCTCATTAAGGCTAAATGAAGTAAATGGCATTTAAAAAAATTGTTCGACTTCTCTCCACCACTTTATTTTTAGAGATAGAAGAAACAGTGTAGAACAAAACAAGTTGAAATTACTCTAGGATTACAATGCATATATTTTCGATATATATCATTTAGGCAAAATTTCAAGAAAATCCTAATTTTCCATTCAGTTAGCCAACTAGCGGTCATTTTAGAACTTTAAAAATATTTTCCAGCCGTTTTTCAGGGCCACTTTTCTTTTTGAATTTTTTTCCCAAACCTGTGAATTGATTCGTTGCTGAGATATAGCCGGTGTCCTTTCTTAATTGGGCACCCGGTACATTCTTTTAAAATATCCATATTTTGAAGAAATTAAAGACCTTAACTAGATTCACGTTAATGCTGGTGAAAGCAATAGTTCGTTACCGAATGAGAATGATATAATTTGGACATTGTCTGTCGATGTAGAGACAAACTTTCCAAATTATGCGGGTTAATTGTCGTAGAGATGCACAAATTTTACCATGGAGAATATTCAGAAATATAGTTGGGTAAAAAGCAATATTCAAAATGGTCAATAATTTTTTATCTTGCTAATTTTGGTTTTGACCTTTTAATGCCTTTTTTAGCATATTCTGCCTTTTTAATGCCTTTTTAGCTGTTGGTTGTTACCTTACTTCACATTTTCCCCACCTTTTTACCTTATTTGATTGTGCTTAAAATCTGGTCTCTACTAATAATAACAGCGAAAGCAACAGCTCGTCACCGAATGATGCAATTTGGTCATTTTGTACCTTAGTGTCCGTCGATGTAGAGAAATAAAATTAAATTAGGAGCATTTATTGCCGCAAAGATGCACTCGTTTTACAAATATCGAGAGACAATTAGTTTGTAGTTGAGAATGAAATAATTAATGTTCAAAATGGCCAATCTTGGTAATTGTTGATCTTCACCTTTTAATGCCTTTTTAAAGAGTATTTGGTCTTTTTAATGCCTTTTCATTTGTTTGTTGTGCCTAAATTAACATTTTGCTCACCTTTTTACCTTATTTGATTGTGCCTAAAATCCGGTTTCTAACAATCAGATATAAGGGGGGTCACAATCCATCCAACTAAGACAGGTTACAGAAAATCCCTTAATTATATTGCCGATTCATAAAAATCCAAATAAATTCTTTAAATGCAATAATTAAGGCTTTTTAGGGAGATCGTGACACCAAAACCGCACTTTTCTCAGCTGTTTGGTGGTTGCGTCTCGAGTCACCAAAAAAGTTAAGAAACAAGCCGCTAAAATAAAGAAAATGAATGGAGAGTTTGCTCGTATTTGTGTTAGATCTAATTAGTTATCTACTGAATATCCAGACAGATAAAAATATTGCATAATGCAAGTAACAGTCAAAATAGCACAAATTATTTTCGTGTAGCATTAGAGCAATTCATCAACCCGTGCGTGCGTTCGATTTTCATTTATTTCCCTGGCGTTTTAACAGAATTACGCCAATTGCTCGAAATAGCTGTCTTTCGGTTCGGTAAATATGACCTTTTGAAATAATAATTTCCCTTCTTTTCTGCCTTCAAAGTAAACTTATTTTTATAATTTCATCGCGAGTAAAACACAACGCAACGGTTTTTGTGTAAACAAATGTGCGGCAACGCCATCCCATTTCATTTATTAAACGCGTCAGTTGATCGCAGCCTACTCTTATTACTCTTTCGGGGAGAAATTCATGGATTTTCATCTGAAAACGTTTCGCTTTATTAACGACGTACGAACGCCTCGGGGCAAAAACTAACAGGATCTTTGTAAAATAATACAATAGAGGAATACATAAATAGATAAGTTGTATTTCATTCCAATTTTATGAAAATGTTAAAATACGTATTTTTTACATTTCGTTGAGAGTTTATGATTTTAAAGATGAAGTCAGGATTTTATACAGAAAATAAGATCGTAATAATTTTACATTGTTCGTTAGAAAAGGCGGATACATATTATTTTATGAACGAAAACCGCGAGTTTATTATATCGATTAGACCGTTAAATATTTTAAACCCTAGCCTTTGAAATAATAACCAATATTACACGAGTTTTAGATATATACGCTTACGAATAAATGTGCTAATTTTAGTTAAAATCATTAAATCATGACCAATAATAAAATATCATGCATCTCAATTAACTAAATTGATAAATTAGGTAATTTAAGGTTTAGTTGATTGTTTAATTTTACAACATTTCACAAAATATAGAAAGGACATGACCCTAGGAATTTATTTTACAACTACCTGATCTTCATAATTTTTTCTGCACAAGGCATGCTCGACTAATTTCAGAAAAAATAGTTTTTAAAATTCCCCGTAGTCACATGGAAACTCCAATATAATACACCGGGCAATATATTTAAACTAACAGAAATGGCAGCCACTTCAGTTATAATTTGACTGACAAACATACGCTTCGGTTTTCCTAACATAGATTTTTCGGAAAATTTTAATTTTTCTTCTCTCCTTTCTGAACTATACAAGCAGGAAAGTCGCAAGTTTATTTAATTTTGACAAAAAATGTCAGCAATTTGAAACTTAAATTTCAAATTTTCGAGAAACTGAAACAGAAGTTTCTAAAAAAAGAACTGAAATTCCTAAAAATACGTTTTGGATAACAGTGTTTTAGTAAAATATTATTTTTATTTTCCAAATTTTCTGTTTGAACCTAAAATATATAAATCATCATTTTTCCCAAAGTTCTTTAAAAAAACATTCTCGTAATGACAGCTCAATTAATTTTCAATAACTTCAATTATTTAGATTCCAATATAAGTTGATATTTCCACCTTGACGAATTGATAAAGAAATAAACCGATAAAAATCAACAAACACCGGTAACGACGATTAAAAAGCGGAATTATTTTTATTGTCAATGCGACACACAAATAGGTATATAGATAGATATCGAACTGTGTGCAATGCTTCCCGCCCAGTTGTTGAATATTCAAACGTCATTAGTCAGCCGGTCGGGATTTTGATAATTCATGGCGATTCAGAAATGCGTCAGTTACTAAATATCGATTTACTTTAAGTTTGAATTTCTCGACCCTCTTTCTTAATCCAGGAAAACACTGTTACATCTCGCGTCCGTTCTGATCGTACAGTATCTCTCTTCTAACTTTTTTCTTATTTGCTCAACCCTATTATGCACACCCACTAGTTACACCAACGCGAACGAATTTAAAACTTTAAGAAACAGGAATTTCCTCCGTTGTCAGTTACAAAACTGCGGAGCTATGTAACTACATTATAAAAGAAATTAGCATGAGTAGTTTATAGAACATCTATAGGAAGACGCAATTCTTATCTCTGGCGCATCCACCAAAACGCAAAATTGTATTATAATGGTGTCTTCTGTCTATGGGGTGCTTCAGTCGTTATGTTTTTAATTTTACCACGTATATTCGGAAGACTTAATAAAGAAAGAGGATCATCTAGCTTTAGAACGTCTATCGCAGGAGAGTGCAATTGATCTAATATGGATCAAAGGACATTCTAGGAAAAAGTGTAACGAACGCGCTGACAAACTGGCGAGGAAGGGCCCGGAGGGACAATTCGTTGGACCAGAATCAACCCTTCTCCTGGTTAAATCAACCGTAAGATCCCTACTTAAGGAAGAAATCCATCGCAAACACAAAGCCCAATGGGCATCAATAACATGCCGACAGACTCACGCATTCATCAGAATGCCGTGTAGGAAGGGCAAAACTATATACATCTTTCAAGAAATATCCTTAGGATACTTGTAAGGATTTGGACAGGTCACTGTCGATTATACAAACACCTCCACAGAATGAGAATTATAAACGACCCGAGTTGTAGGGGTAGTTTAGAGGAAGATGAAAGTGCCGAGCACGTGATGTGTCACTGCCCGGCACTAGCATCAATCAGGAGATCCAAGCTGAGGAACTTCAGGTCTAGTGTGGCCAGTTGAAGAAAAGCGCATCCAAGAGACTTTCTTCAGTTTCTCAACAAGGTTGGGTGGCTGAATGAATGACCAAAGACACCTCAATCACGGGGATAGCACAATGGGCCCGGAAAGGGTAGTCTAAGTGCTGGCCTAAACTGTAGGCAACCCACCTCAAATCCAGGATCCAGAAAGAAAGAACAAATTCTCTTTAAAACATTATTTACAACTTCATATGCTAACAGAAGCTACACATCATCAGTTGGAGTTGATAAGACAGAGCGACGAGAGAGATATGACTAATGGGCAATAAATTTTTACTATTTCGCTGTGCAATTATTTGTATTTTCATCCGCTTGAAACCAGTGTACCGAGGTGTACCCCACCGATTTTTTTCATTTTGTGATATGTTATAGTACATAAAAAATATTGGACACGTATTTATTTTTAGATGCTAACTCGGCGATTTAAGTGGTGAAACCACCTCCTAAAAGTAACTCCAGAAGACAGTTTTTCTTTAATAACTCAAAAATAAATTAGAATTTATTGATGAGACAAATAGTATGTTATTTTTCATAAGAATGCCCTCTTGAAAACATATTACTTTTGCCAAAAAGTTACATCCTCTACTTTTTATGGGGGTGAGTTTGATTGTTTTTCTTATATATCAACTTTTAAGCAACTGAATTTCATTAAATTTCGCAAATTTCATTAAGCAAATTAAAAAATAAAATTAACCTGTCCCGGGGTTTTGCAAAAACAATCATTAAAAGGGGGGGTGATTTACTCCTTGGGTTAATTTTTTTCTGTACAGTGATATGGAAAACAAATCACAAAATATATTTCCAATTTTATTCCTATAGTGATTATTTTAACATATAATTTGCATTAACAGTGAAATAACGTAACACCCTATTTTTATGACGCTTGGAGAGCCCCATGGATTTGATCATTATTACATTTATTTTTTTACCTTCAGCTTATTATATGTTGATATTTTATCAAAATAATGTATCAACATTTTTTTTAGATGCTAAATTTGTGATTTAGGTGGTGAACTCCCCTCTCCTAAATATAATCCTCAAAAAGAGTTATTTTTTAATATCTCAATAAATTGCAATTTTTTTACTGAAACCATTGGTACGTTATTTCCCATAAGAATGTGCTTTTAAGAGCTTATAACTTATGCCAGAGGATTGCAACCCCTAATTTTTATGGGGGTGGGTTTAATTTCTTTTCTTGTATATCAACTTTTAAACAACTGAATTTTATTGAATTTTGCAATGTCATTAAGAAAATTAAAAAATATAATTGACCTGTTAGGGGCTTAAAAAAATTGTTGGAAAGAATGATTTACCCCTAGGGTTATTTTTTTCTGTAGAGTGATAAGAATAATTAGGCACTACATATGGTTTTACCTTTATTGCTATAATGCTTTTTTTGACATATATTTTGCATTAAAAGTAAAACTCTTACCTTTATGAGGGTTGGCAACGGGATTGATCATAACCAGACTGCGAGTCAAAACATTAGTTTCCTCCTATTAAAATTTGCTCAACGCGCCAGAAGAAGTTTTCATTTCAAATACTAAAAATATTAAGTACAAACTGGTAATTTTGATGTATACATTTTTATGTATATTTTTAATTTTGAAAATTAGCTTTCAAATATTAATTTTTTACCTAAAATTTCGACTTCCAAGTCGAATTTTTGATTTTAAATTTAAATTTTCGAATTTGTTTCCAAAACTTAAAAAATATATTTTCCAAAATTTCGAGATTATATTCGAAATTTTAAATTAAATTCGACTGGGAAGTTTTCAGATCTAGATTACGAGAAAAAAGTCTGTATCTATAGCTTAAAGTCATAATGTTGTAAATACATATCTAATAGAAATTCTAAATTCAGTATTAAACTAAAAATGTGTGAACATTAAAATTTCAAGATTAAAATTAAAAGAGTAAATTATGAAATGACTTGAAAAAAATCGAATATCGAAAAAATTTGATGTTTTTATTTTTAAATTTCAAGATATCCAATTTGAGAAAAACCTCTAAATTGATCATATTTTCTTTTCAAATTTTTAGGTTCCAATTTTTTCCTATATTTCAAAAAATTTAATAGTCTTGGAAGCTGGAGACAGAAGTGAAAACTTAAAACTAGGAAATAATAGTGTCTATGTAGTGTAGTTCGAATCTACACCAGTGAAAAACTCAGAATATGGGAAATACCTTAAAATAAATGCTGTCAAACTGATTTATCCCTTTATATTTGTGGTTTGGATATTTGTAGACGTGTGGAAACAAATCTAATATTTATTGATAATGATATTACTTACACATAAACTTTACACACTTTTTACTTATTGCATCTTCAACATCTTATTAGTAGACCGGATTATATTCAACATAAAAATCTTGAAATATGCATGCAAATATTCAAGCAAAATGTTTAAAATATGCACGAAAAGTGTCAAAATATGCAACTTTAAATAATAATGATGTTTATTTAAACAATTTTGCCTCTGATTTAAATAATTTTTCTTTTCTTTTGAACAAAATTGCTTCTTATTTGAATAGGTTTGATTCTAATTTGAACTCTGCTATTAATTTAAATAAGTTTGCTTCTAGTGTGAACAAATTGTTTCCAATTTAAATAGGTTTGCTTTTAATTTGTACAAATTTGCTGAGAGTTTGAACAAATTTGCTTCGAATTTTGACAAAATTATAGTATTGCCTACCATTTAAAAGTTGTTCCTGAAATTTGGTTTTTTCTCTCAAAATCTGGTTGTATAAATTTCAAAATTTCCTGTTAATTTGTGTATTTAATTTTGTTGTACTTTTCTTGAAAATTAAACTTTTCTACAAATTTTGGGTTTCATATTAAAATTTTTAAACTCAAATGTCTTAGAATTTTATCTATTAATGGAATGAGAATTAAAATCGAAATTCTCAGTAAAATAAAATAGAAATTTTGAAATAAAAAGAGAAAAATTCAAAAGAAGCTTAGTTTTTGCAAAAAAATCCTTTTTTCTTTTTTTGTGACTGTAATTTTGAAATTTTCGATATTTTTCCGAAAATTTTCAAAGAAAAATTACATAATTTATGTATTTTGTTCCAAACTTGATTTCAATTTTTTGGAAATTTACCTTTGATGTTTATCTTTTTTTCTTCAATAAATGTTTGATTGAAACCAAGAAGTTTGTAGGTTTTTTTAGAAATTTTTACTTTATTTTCGATATTTCATCTTTATTCGAATTTGGTTTTTTTAAATTCTTAGGTTTTTGATAATCGTAAAATGCCCTTTTGAAAAATATTTTCTGAAAATTCAAGTTCAAAAATTTAAATACAAATCTTGTACCCTGAAATCAAGAAAAATTTGTATTTCAATTTTTGAAGATAATCAAGGACCAGTCCGTTCCATCAAATTTCAAGTTCGACTTCAAAAGCATACTTCATGTTTTCAATTTTTCGTCTTTTGGTCCTTCTGATTTGTTTTAATTTTCTATATTTCAGCTTTTCAAAATTTATTTTTGTTGTTGTTATTTTTATTGGCTTATGGAAACTAAAAGACTATCAATGGTTGTTTTTGTTGCAAATTGGTCAATACTACATTATACTGAGTGTTTACAAATCAGAGTCCTATCCCCGGATTTATGATCCTCTATTAGGAAAACGACCCATCAAAATTCCCATAAACCCTACATTATTTTGCTGCATTTTTATAGAACTATCCAAATATGTAAAAATATACAGAATGTTCTATTTAAAAAAAGTTTGTTTAAATCAACACTCTGTATATGACTAGTACAATAAAATGAAAATTATTTTAAAATCTGCTCCCTATAGATGTACACCACTGGACAAAATTTTATTTTGATATCTTCTCAGGCTTAGGAGCTTCCGTCCACGCACCAACGGTGGACCCTATACACTATGGGTCAGTACACGATTTCGGTCTGCTATAACGTGTGAAGAACAAGGAACATATCAAAATTCTGTAAGGAAAGAGAAGGATAGTATGATTTACACTATTTCAATGTGTTGTTCGATAGGCGCGCTTATCAAATCATGACCACGCATTCAGCTGCAAACTGCAGACCTGTCTTGTAGATATTGCATCAGTACCTTATCGGAGCTCGATAAAAGAGTGTCACTTTAATGGGAAATACATCTTTACATATTAATTGATTCTACAATTATTTTCACACCCTAAAAAGTATGAAAATAATTGCAGATATTTTACGATTTTGTTTTCTTTAATCAACCCGGTCTGACGAAAAATAAAACAAAAATTCTAAAAGATAAATGAACTCTGTGTAAAAATAATCACCCGGTGTGATGACAATCTAAACTAAAAACTTAAAAAATGATTCAACAAAAAAAATGGAAGAAAAAATGCCTACGTAATAAGTGGTGCAAAAATGTCCCCTCTTTGTATTTCGCAATAACCTAATCTGTCGTAAAATTCAGTTCTTACGCGTGCCAACATCTCAGGGGAAATATTATCTAGGACTTCTACAATTCGGGCCCGTAAATGATCTAAATTACGTGGTCTTTCTTGTACGTGTCCATAAATTATTTGTTTTAGATATCCCCAAAGGAAGAACTCGTTAGGTGATAAATCGGGGGATCGAGGCGGCCACTTGATTGTGCCCCTTGAACTAATAAGACGCTGCGGAAATGTGGTTTCCAAGAAAATTCTCACACGTTGAGCATTATGGGCTGGACAACTATCTTGTTGAAACCACACATCCTCAAAGTTAATGTTCAATGCCTGAACAGCCGGAATTATTTTATTGCGGAGCATAGTTAAATATTTGTCAGCAGTTGGGTTTCCATTTATGAAAAATGGCCCAATAATGGAATCTCCTAACATACCAGCCCAAACATTTACCTTCTCAGGGTTCTGGAAGGGTAGGAATACTCAAATGCTTATTTTCCCTAGACCAATACCGAATTATTTGACGGCTGTGGTGTCTACAAAGAAAAAAGATGATTCATCGGTAAACAATACGTGAGTTAAGAAATTTCCATCGACATCAACTTTTTCTCTCAGAGACTCACAAAACTCAAGACCTTTGTATCGATGTTCAGGAAATATCTCTCTTGGGTTTCAGATACGGTATAACACTTGTACCCATTTCTTTTCAAAATATTTCGCACTGTTCGCGATGGCACATTAACTTCTTCTGCGATCTGCTTACTAGAACAAGATTCATTTGCTTCGACAAATAGACATACAGCTACCTCCTTAGCCATTCTTTGTCGGATAATGGCATGTCCCCTTCAGGTTGACGCGCTTCCAAACAACACTTGTTATTACAACCAGTTATGCATCCCGATTTTTCAAATTTGTGGACGATATTTAACACCGGCTTTGCATCAGGTATTGGTCGGTCTTCGTAGAAAAAAGCGAATTGCCCAACGACTTCTTCAGCGCTCTGGGAGGTTAAATACCACTTAATAATTAACACTTTTTCTTCTGACTCGAAAAACGATAACACCCCTAATTGGGCAATACATCATAATTTCGGTCAGCTCGACGTGTAAAGACAAATTAGTTATTCGAATTCTGTAAGAAGATGGTTAGGAGTGGAAATTGTTGGACGATTTAAAAAATTTGATACTGCTCGACAGAATCGCTTATCAAATCATGAGAACCCAGGCGTCCGCATTTCGAGTTTATATTCGAAATTCTACTCTCCTAAAATTATGACCTTAAGACGTAGACTTTTTTTGTGATCTCATTTTTTTTCAAGTGTCAAGACAATCATTTAAACTTAAAATTTTAATTTTCATTTAAAAAAATGACTTATAATATAACTTATTTTTGAAAGTTTGACTGAAAATTCGGAAGTTCGAATTGAAAATCGAAATTTCAGAAACCATTCTTAACGAATTTCAAAAACAAGATTAAAAGTTTGAATTTAATGTAAAAAGGCGACTTTGAAATATAAAATTTAAGTAAAAAAATAAATAAATAAAATTTAGAGTAATTAATAAGGAATTTTATAAGAAAGTAAAAGTGCCTAAAAGAATTTGAAATTTATTCTCAAAATATTAAAATTATAATAGTTTTAACTCTAAATCTTTTGTTTTTTATTTTTATAACATTTAAAATTTTTCCAAAATTTTGATTTTTCCAGAAACTTTTTTTATCAAAATTTCAAATTTTTTCTCAAATTTTTAAAGTAACCTTTTCTCATATTTGTCGCAATTTTAAAATTGCAACAACATTTAAAAGTTAAGTTTAAAAATTGAAAAAAATTCGACTTTTAAGTCGAAAATTCATAATTCATTTTTAATTTAATGTTCAAATTTCGAGAAAAAAGAAGAATTTCCATAAAAAGTTCAGCAATTTCCCCCTAAAAAATGTCTAAGTGTTGAATGTTTTCTTGATTGAAATATAATATTTTTTTTGTTTTTAATTTGGAGTTTAGATTTTAAGAAATGAAAAGTTTAAATTTTTACTTCCAAATTCAATCTTTTTTTCTAGAAATTCGAATTAAAGGTGAAAATTTTAAGTCAAAAAATAAAAATCTAAAATTAAATCTTCAAATTTAAATAACTTATGAAATTTCAGAGAAAACTCGCAATTTCTAGAATATTTATATTTTAAAAAAGGATGCTTTATCGAAAATTACACTTTTTTTTTGTTAAAATTTTCAGCCTAAACTCAAATTTCTCAACTCCAGAAATGTGTTTAAACATTTCTGATTTTTCAACGAATTGTGTATTTTTCTCAGATTTTTTCTTTTTTTTACAAAATGTTCCCTTTATAAATTCAAAGTTGCAGGAATAGCAACCAAAGTTTGTATTTAAATTCGATAAATATCAGTTTTAAAATCTGAAATTTAGACTTCAAATTTCAAAGAAAAAAGTAAAATTTTATACATTATTCGACTAATGTTGGTTTATTTTAATTATTTTCTCCAAAGTTTTATTTTTTCTGGAAATTTATAGTTTTTCATTTTGAGAAAAAACTCGGAATTTCTGTATTTAAATATCGACACATAAACAATTGCCGCTGTTATTAACAAATAAAGATTTGAAAAAAGCAGGTTTTTCTCAATTTTTTCCAAAACATAGCTAGTAAAATTCTTTTTTATTATGTTATTAAATATTAATTCAAAAATTTGACCAATTGACGAAATCATCTAAACGTGTAAAAGAAAAAAATTCTGCTAGAAAAAATTGATTTCATTGATTTTGCATAAAATTTTAGATTAGCAATTATTAAATTAGAGTTGCTTATATGTTTTTTCCTTCGCTGAGGTTTTATGGCAATTATACTTAATATGATTATAATTTTGCGATATGTTTAATTGTTATAATCAATCTGGTAATTATTAATTCTTCAAACCATGAAAAACCTAAAAAAGTTAAATTTCTTAGAAGTTTGGATAGTACATTTAATATCTAAATTATAATGTTAGGACATTGCAAGTTTTCCTATTAAGTACACAACTTAATCTTGCCATAAGATCTCCACAAAAGGAAATTACTTTAGTAGCTTTTATTTAACAATTAACTAATTACCAGACTTCGGACTTAAACGACATCTTTAGAAACCTTATAAATTAACAAAAGACCCATTTTATGTAAAATTAATGAAAACACTTTTCTTCGGCCGATAACGAAGCGTGTAACAAAGTAGCGCTTGGAGTCGCAATTAATCTTCAATTTTGTTCTCAAAGTACGGAACATTTTCAAAATATTTTTTTTTTCAAAAGTTTTATTTTTTTGTCGAGTTTTATTCAAACATTTTGCTAAAAATTCCTCTTTTTTTGCTGGAAGTTATTTCCTAAATTCTGAGTATTAAATTTATACTTTTTTATTATTTTCAATAAAACTAAATGTATACGCTAGTTTGTCTCTTTGGGGAGATTTTTCCTTTATTTTTAAAATTTTACTAAACTTTTTTTCGCAAAATTCCTAGTTATTATTTTAAATTTTTACTTTTTCTCTTAAATTGTTGGCATAAACTCAAAACTTCGTTTTTTTTCAAGAGATTAAAAAATTTTTTTTGAAGTTCCACTATTTTTGAGTGTTAACTGAAAAAACTAGATACTTCGGTTTTTTCCGCGAATTTTTGACTAACATTTTTGGATTACTGTCACAATTTAAGGAACACACATAAAGATACACATAAATGAATTACCATGTGGCATCTCTGCCGATTTAGTTTCTCTTTCCGTCTTGCCTCATATCAGAAGTTTGCTTTGTCGTTTTCATTGGCAAGCAGACCGAAATAGTGTACTTGCCGATACTGTATTAAGAAGATACATTCGAAATGGCGAGAAAAGAATTTTTTAAAATTGTATGTGATATAGCACATTACACTTTTATTGTAGACGCAAAATGTTAAAAGATGGAGGAGGTGCACAAAATATAAAAATAAATAAGTAACAAATATACGTTTGTATTATTATTACTTTTTCCATAAAATTCTGTATTATTTTTAAGTGTGGCATATTGTTTATAGCTTATTCTGAAAAATATTATAATCAGCCGAAAAAAAGTTCGCAACCCTACCAAAGACTTCCCTTGTGTGACACTGCCTGCCGTAGAATGAGAATTTAAAGAAATGATATTAAAAACTTCGCTTTACTTAAATCTCTACTGTAAACACCAGCTCGAGAATTATTTTATGAAACTTTTGCCGTATTTTCATCTTCTTCAAATACTCCAGCACTTAATAATGACAAAAAGCTCTTTAAACATTCAATCCTGCTTTAAAGAGGCGGTCGAAATTAAAACGTGGACCGCTCTTTTTTTAACCAAATTTACGCTTTCCGACTAAAGGGATGATAGCGTGAGCACTTGAGCTTTTCGGTGAATTGTTTTAAGCTTGCGTCAAATATTTACGCATTGTTATCAGTGATTACCGAACTGATTACATAGTTACGCTACGGATTTAATCAAATGCCATATTGTCGAGCATTTTTCCGAATAGAGATGGATTAATTCAATTGTCTGTTATGCCGATAACATATGTTCGGAGTATTTAAGGCGAAATCTCCTTTAATTTGTTCCGGTTATTGAAAAAATTGTACTGCGCCTCGCAATTCGAATCGCATACCAAATCTAACTCTTTACACAATCAATAACTGGTTCGGATTTAAATTCATTCTCTGTGTACGAATATTGTTAACTTGAATTAGTAGTGCAGAAAATTTGATGTAACAACGATTGTGATCTTTTGTAGTTAATTTGACATACTATCGTCTAATTAAAATGACATTTAATCGAAACTGATGCATTATCCTGGGAGGGAGCGTGGGTGCACATCGTCCATTATTCCCCCATAATATCCACTAAAAGCATAAAATTATGGCATCGACTTTTTTAAAATGACCCAGTTATCCTAAGGCGATGCGGTACGCCCACGTCGAAGTCGCCCCAAACGCTCGACAGATAGCTAGATACATAAAACTTAAAGCCGTTCCCGTTATGTTGTTTACTTTGTGCTCAGTTAAAAGAAATATATCGCCGTACCGCTTCTAATAAGTGAACTAAATATTAGCTCGCTCGAATCATTTAAATAAAAAAGCAGTAAGACCCTATAATATACCCCCTACGTTATTGGCAACTTTTCAGAAGTAATATCGCATGAGACCCGCACAAGTGGGTGTTTAGCTGTCTCGATACACTGGCTGAAATGCCGTTCGGTTTTATTAAATTAATGGGGATGTAAGTCCCGCGATTTACCTTCAAGATATTTTTTGTAAGGCAAGTTCGGTTTGGCCGCCTACGTAGTAGTACTTTCATTTTTGATTAATAATATTCTCCATTAAATTAACTATTCCAAACAGAAGGTCAACCTATTAAAATCTCTGAAAAGGTGGCATCGATCCGAGATAGAAGTTTCAGATTATTTTACATCTATCAAATTTATTGAGTAAAATATTTAGAGCCGTTTCTGTCTTTACATTTTGAATATATATAGGTAATCCGTCTATCTTTTGATATTTAAAAGTATTATAAGTTATTGGAAAGTTGCCAAAAAAAATAAGGTTAATTTTTAAAAAATTAGTAAGAAGTCGGTAATTGAACTCGGAACTCTGATTTCACGGTGGAGTATACTACTGGTCACCTAATGACAAACATGATTATTGCACACCACAACGACGATGGAGAATTCTTTTATTATCGACTAAGGCAACAAACTCGAATTTTTGCGATGAATATAATTACCTATGTATATTTCCGATCATTTTGCAGTAAAGAACTGAAATATGGCGTTTTGAAAAAATGAGACCTCTCTTTAAACAATAACAACATTTGTTGTTTTTTTAATCCTTATTATTCTCCTAAAGTAGCCATCGAAAAGCATGTATTTCCGGTAGTTGCACGTACATATCTGATCATGTTGTAGGCTATAGGGCACAATTGTTTACCAAGGTTCTTATTTCTATCGATTCAAATTTCTCAGAATAGATCTTATTGATTTTGGAAACGATTGGTCAAATAGTTTAATTTAATTAAAGAAAAACACAATTTCGTAAATTCTTGACCTCAAGTCCTTGTAACTTTTAGACACATTATAGGTCAAATTCTTCTCAATGCAATGTAAAAGATAAGAAAGTGATGGAAAAGGTAATCAACATTGAGATTTTCAAATATCTGGAGAAGAATAGAATCATCTCGGACAGGTAATTTGGTTTCAAACAACAAGCTCAACTGGCGATGTACTGGTATATGGTACTCATATCTGTAACTCAGCTATGGAAAAACATGGTGGCATTAGGATATCTGGTACCGATCTCTTCAAGCCAAATTTAAATCTTATAGTCTTCCTCCAGGACTCTGTCATTTAATATCCAATTTTCTCACTGACAGATCTCTGCAGGTCGTCGTCTATGGCATCTTATCCGAGACATTTGCAATTAAAGCTGGGGTACCTTAGGGGTCTGTCCTGTCTCCTAATTTGTTTCTTTCACACATAAACGATCTCTTAGCTTCAACTTCCAATCCTATGTACAGCTACGCAGATGATAGTAGCCTGGTGTCATCTTTTTTCCCCGACAAACCATTATCCGTCTCTGCTTCAGATCGACTAAGGTAACCCAAATACAGATAATTAATCGAAATCTCGAATTTATTCTAGAATGGGGTAGAAAAAATCTGGTTGACTTCAATGCTTTAAAAAATTCAGGCCGCGGTTTTCGCTAAGAAAACATCAAGGGATAATGGAACAAACATAGTAATGGATGGTAAAATACTCCCGATGGGATCTAATTTGTCTATCCTAGGAGTGGATTTGAATACTCACTTTTCTTGGGACGATCATGTACAAGTCCGCCTCTCAGAAGCTAGCTATCTTTTTAGAGCTAAAAAGTACTTCACATTTCATCAGCTACTTGCACTATACAAAGCTCAAGTTAGGCCAACACTAGAATACTGTTTTCAAGTACTATCATGGGAGATGCTAGCAGGAACTAATACGATAGATCCCCCAAGGGCAAGATTTTTAAGGGATACAAGACATTCGGAGAGAGCAAATTCCTGTTTGGTCCAGCTTGATACAGTGAGGACTTCCATCTACGGAGGCTCTTTTTTCCATAGAACTTCCAAGTTATGGAACTCGTTACGGAACGAAATTTTCCCCAAAAATCTCTACCTATCCTTGTTTAAGAAGGCGGTACACCGCCATCTATCCTTGTTTCCGCATCCTAGTCGCAGGCTTTGAAGACGTAATGGGGTTGCCAGAGAGGGTAAGACAATTAATAATAAGAAGAATAATTTAATGAAATGTTTTTTTCTTTTCATTGCATAAATTTTTTTTTGTATTCTTTATTCAAGTAATTCGTATATGGGGTATATCATACTTATGATAAGAGGACTGCCTATACCTTAACAAAAAACAATATTTCAGGCTTCCAATATTTATTGTTTTTCAAAGTAGGCAAAAAAGGGGGAACAGCGAACACCTAAGGGATATTTCAAATATCACGAAAGAATTTTGCAGCACGCTTTTTTTCAATACTTATTCAGAATGTTCAACTATTTTACTAACTACTATTTAAGAGCAAAAAAAAACACTACCTGTTCGGCTTTACCCGACGTTGGTGAGGTAATGGCAAATTAGCCTAATTATCAGTTATAAGTAGAGACCGGTCTATATGCAATATAAAAAGCTTAAAATATGCACGAAAAATGTCAAAATATGCATATTTAAATAGCAAGAAATGGTCATTTTTGGGTTTCTTTTATTTCAAAATCAGCATACAATTAGAACATTGTTAAATAATATATCTCATATGAATAAATTATCAACTATATAAAATTATTTAAGATTTTGTTACTCTGACAAATATAAAAAATCAGATACTGCTTCAAATGTCCAGTACTAAGTGTCTTCGATTACTCAAAATATTTTTGTAAGAAAAAAGACCATTTTAAATCCACTGAGGTAAGTTTGCATTTTGTAATTTGATTACTCTGTTAGCATCTATTGTTCTTGACAAAAGTACACTTTAATAAAACTCTTTAATTTGACTCAAAACTAACAAAACTATGCTAACGCAATTTTTCAAAATGTTTGTAAACTTTATTTTAAGTTTATGTGAAAGTCCGTTGACCAATATGAAGCTCATTTGGCGAATTTTATTTATTAACTGAAGAGATACAGCCAAAGCCAAACCTCTAGTTTCAAGTCCTTGATATTCGCCCTATGTGGAAAAAATAAGTGTTAATCACAGTTATGATTTAGTCTGGTAAGATTATATTCATTAACTACCCCATAAAAAAACGTGAAAATATAGCGAAAATATGGATCATCACAAGATTTTAGTTGAAATATGCAACAACCGGAGATTGTGTGTGAAAAAAATTAGTGTGCCTGAAAGTACCGGGTGAGCGAAACTCGATGTCTCGTTGCTATTATAAGAAAAACAAAAACGATATCAAAAATATGAAAAAGGATTCTAACATTGAATTGAATAAGGTCCATTTTAAGCCCAGTTTGCATATTTTTTCCAGATTTGGAAACCAAAGTAATGACGTCATTGAATTTTTTTTCTTCAGATACATACCTATATTTTTGCATATTTAAAAAGAACTAATTTTTTTAAACAAATTTTGTAAACAAAAAAAATTGATATCCTTTTTCGATAAAAAGTTATAAGCAAATTTGTTGTAAAAAATGTTTTACTAAAAGTTCGCAATTGGTACGATTTTGTCAAACAGGTTTTGGAAATAAATCTATTAAATATTTTTAGGTTTAAATAACATGTTTGAAGTATCTCAGAGATTATTTATCTGCTTTTCTAGGGTTCTTTTGAAATTCCCCATAAACTAAAAAATAATACAAGGTGAGTGAGAAAGAATGGGTCAACGCAAAACTGGAGATACTAGACACCAAAATATTACGAATGAGCTTAACATGCCTCAAACTAATGTAACTGGTTTAAGAGATACAGGGCGTCCAAAGTCTAAATTTTATTCTGAAATTTCTCAATAATTGGGAAAGTTTTGGTGCTATAAATTTAATATTCTAACTTTAGACGACTTAAACTTACTTACTTTAGCTTATTTTAGCTTTACTTTAGCTTTATTTTAGCTTTACTTTAGCTTAATTTAGATATAGACGACTTAAACAATAGTACCTTTTCTTTGTAGAATTGATCGTTCTTTTATACTGTCTACTTGTTTTAAGTATAACTCAACAGATAAAAAAAAATGTTTTAATTTACGTAAATGACTATGTGAAACTAGCGCCCTCTAGGGGCAACATCAATATAAATTTAAAATTCGTAATGCTCACATCGAAAAAAAATAAAATTCCCAAATATTAAATTTATAGAATTAAAACTTTTTCAATTATTAAATAATTTCAAAATAAAATTTAAACTTTGAATGCCCTATATCTCTTAAACCAGCCACATTGGTATAGGGCACTGTTGAGCTTAATCGTAATATTTGTCTAGTATCTCCAGTTTAGCATTGGCCCATCCTTTTTGACGTCACTCTGTATAACATTTACGTGAACATTTTTCCAAGTCAAATGGCAACATAAAATGTTTGCTAACCATTAGTTCAATTATTGACAGATGCGACTAAACTTTTATTTTTAATTTAATGCATTTCCAGAGGCTATTTGTCTAAAGCGTAGTAATTACGAATTTTTGATACTATTTTTTTTACAATAAAATTACTTATAACTTTTTAATCAAAAAAGATACTAAATTTTTTTCGTTACAAAATTTATTTAGAAAAATTAGATCTTTTTAAATATACAGAAAGACAGGTATGTTTTTGAAAAAAAAGTCTTATGACGTCATTACTTTGGTTTCCAAAGCTGGAAAGATATGCAAATTTGACTTAAAATGGACCCTATTCAATCCAATTCAAGAATTTTTTTTTGATTTCTTATATCGTTTCTCCTTTTATTATAATAAAGCTGTTTCGCTCAGCCTGTACATTATAAATGCCGGTGGGCACCATTTATTTGTACCGCCCGCAGCAAGCTTTCAGGCCCCATGCAAGTTGTTAAATTTTTATTTAAAGGTAATCGAAAATCAATGACAAGAAAAGGTTGATTATTCAGACCATTTCTTTTCATGTCATCTAAATATGTATATCAATTTTGACAACAAAAAAAGTTTCTGAGGATGTTGGTCACAAAAAAAACCAAATATATTTTATTTTATCGTGATTACAGAGTGATGGGCACAAATGATGATACAGTTCGAAGAATAAAAGTTTTACTCTAAAGTGACTTTTTCTACTACTAGTCTATTAACAAAACCGAATTGTACAAAAAAATGAAGAAACAGATCTTAATTATGAGAAAATTTAAGTAGCAAGGCTTGAAAACAAAAATTACACTTTGAAAATAAATTCTCGAAGTTTCAGATATTAACTGAAACTTGTATTATGAAAAATTCGAAAATTAAAGTTCTAAGAAAAAAGTCCAAATTTCAACAAAAAATGCAACATTTTTAGGAAAAGACTAAAAGAAATAAACTCAAAATTTTAGGAAAGTTCAAAATTTTGGAAAAAAGTAAATATATTAGATTGACAGAAAAATTCTCAAAGTTCTGCCTTTTAAAGTGAAATTTCAATTTTAAATTCAAATATACCACTTTTTTTTTCAATCTTTAAATTTTAAATAAGACGTCATAAAGTTACAATCAAAAATTGTCAAATTTCCAAAATAAATGCTCAAAAATTGTTTTAAAATATCTCAAAATTCTCAAATGTCTAGAAAATATCCAAATTTTGAAGAAAAATTGAGATTTCAAAAAATAAACCCTGAATTTATTGATAGGTAAAAATTTTAAAAAGCTATTTAGTGTATTAAGGCACATAAAGGTATCTTTTAAAAGGGATAATTTGTTTTTTTTTAAATAAATAAACGGCTTAAGCAAAATAATTAATATTAAAAGAGCCAAAATAAAAGTTAACTGTAACTTGTGCAATTCATTGTCTTGCAATTTGTAATAAATTTTGCACTTTTAGTAGTGGTAATGCAGGACAAAAATCAACTGCAACCATTATTATGAAAATATTTTATAATTTTTTAATAATAAGTTGCGCCTAAATGTGCACGAAAATCAAAAGGGAGTGCAAGTGTTTCTGCATTAAAAAATCTTGTCCATTAAACCTTTCGCAAAATTTTGAAATATGACAAGCTTATCTCCACAAGCCAATCACAACGAATCCGCTAATCCATTATTTCTTATACTAACTACAAAAAAGAGACCTTTGATTATATTTTCCTTTTTGCCAAGGATAAAACGAAGCAGTCGGTAATAATTCAGATAATTAGGCTGTCTGACGATACAAAAAGGCAGAACACCTACAACGTACAATTTCACTTCTAAACGTCTCCAACAATCGCAAAAGAAAAAGCACAGATGCGGCGGCTTTTCTAGCTGTTCCTGGCTTTCCTAGGATTTATCTCGCCATAGGTAGCAGGATTTAGAGGAGTAGTGACGTAATCACGGCTTCGCATCGGGTCGGCACTCCTCGCTCCATGAGGAAAGGAGAAAGCTTTGTGAGGGGCTAAAAATAGATCGGGTTTCCGCATCCCGAGGAGAGATGATTCTCTTTCACGTAGACGCGCGAGAGTTCGCTAGCGCCAGACACAATTACGCTACGCGTTTTGGCATTAATAAAGCCCTTTTCGTCATAAAGGTAAAATTCAACAAACGAATTTAAATTGCGTAATTTACATTAAAACCGTGACATGGAAGGTACCCGTGTCGTCAGGAGAATGTGGGCGATGTTCTAATTATTGTAGATACATCAAGTTATCGGTTTCTTGACAGCTTACAAAATACGCTTCTTGGGATCTTATCGTCGCATCAAAATCTCATTAATCCGTGAAAACAAAGGATAACAAAGTGCTTTTGCTTGGCATTTCCCATTCATTAAAACTAGCTGCAAGTCTATCGTCATTATAGGAAAATCGCAAATTAATTAAATAAATGCCAAGTAGAGACCCTTCATCTTTTTTGATTTAAGTGTTGATAATTTAATTGTACGGCGATACGCTTCTTCGTATGAGAACTGATCGAATTGTAGAAGGATAGTGAATCTTTGCGGAATATTTAGAAAACAGATTTGTCTAAAGGTTATTATAAATTGGCCAATATTTATTCAATATATTTTCAGACGATCATTAATCAGTAGATAAAAACGTCCCGAATTTTGTGCATCTGTGGGGGAAGAGGTCTTTATGCCATCGAAAAGTTTAAACTACGTATTGTTTACCGACCTATTTTTTTTCATTAGCTCAAAAACCCTCAAATAGTTCAGGCCCTGAAATCAATAAACCCTTGAGTATTTCTTTACGTAAACATGTAAAATTTAAAAAAATGATCTCAATTTACGAAAAAAAAAAAACAGAAACTTCAAAAAAAAATGGAAATTTGACAAGATCTAAATTCTGAAAAAAGTTAATTTTTGAAATAGTCAAGCTTTAAAAAGAGTAAATTCTTAAATTTTGAAAAATTAACATTCAAAAGGTTGAAATTTTGAAAAATGTGGACATATTTTGAAAAAATGTAATTGTGAAAGTAAGGCGTAACGTTTAGTAAAATCCAAATTTTCCGAAATTTTTAAATATAGCGAAAACTTTGAAAAAGGCGAAATTTTCAAAAAAAGTTAAAATTTTGCAATAAATTGAAAAAATCGAAACTTTCAAAAGTTAAAATATTAAAAAAACACGAAAATTTTGAAAACTCAACATTCAAAAAAGTCCATTTCTTTTAAATTAGAAATTTTAAAGAAAGTTTTAAATTTTGAAAAGTAGTTTAATTTTTTTTGTGGAAAGGACTGGTCCTTGTTATCTTCAAAAATTGAAATACAAATCTTGTCCCCCAAAACCAACAAAGATTAAAAAACACAACAAAGGATGCTGTAACGCGTTTCGATATCCAAGATGTCATCTTCAGAGAAATACTAACACCTTATCCTAAAATTAACCCTTATATACTAAGAATATTCACTTTCGTGCATGATCGACCGCATCCGAACGCGCATGCCCATCTAATCATACACGTCGTAATGTCACAATTCCTTATCTATCAATCTTTTTAACAGAGATGAATGCCCTAAAGGCCCAGCGCAACCATTCATAAGGTTGTCTCCAGCCTTAAAGATGGGCTAAGGCGGCCAACCGTCCCGCATTCTTCGGGACTGCCTGGGAATGGCGGTTACAGTCCCGCATAGAAAAAATTAATAAAATAGTCACGCAAAACATCTTATGTGTCCCGGATGTCCCGCATTTCTAAATATTGAATTCATCCATAGATTTTCAAATCACTAAATACCAAATCCAACCTATGCCAATGCAGTAAAAAAAACGAACGACTAAGCAAGTATGAATCAAATGCTATTATGTGTCACACCGATGAACTGATCATATTTCAAAGATATGTAGGGAGACGACATATATTTTGGTTTGTTTTTGTTTTCCTTCTAAGGTATGAGAGAAACAGAAGATGAGGACCTTTTTTTTGGTGGACGAAAATAAATTACAATTGTCCCGCATTGCCCTTTTCAATAGTTGGCCGCCTTATGGATGGCTGAGCTTTCACATGCATTTAACATAGAATTCTTATTTACTACTCTTAACAGTTTAATATTATTATCTATCCTATGACCTAATTCAAAAGCATACCGAGCCACACTTGACTTCTCAGTTCTTCCGTACCCCAAATGAGCCAAATGCTCCTTAAGTCGGATTTTAAGAGATCGTCTAGTCTGCCCGACGTACCTTTAAGGACAATCTGTAAAATTTGAGAAATTTTGAAATCATGTCGCGACAAATTTTCAAAAATTTCGAAATATTTGAAAACTTTAAATTTTGAATAAGTGCCAAAATTATCAGGAACGTAGAAATTTTTAAGAGAAGTCTAGATATTGAAAAGTTAGGATTTTGAAAATTTGGATTGTTGAAATTTTGAAAAAAAAAAAACGAAACATTTTTTAAAAAGTCGAAATTTTGAATTGGAAGTTTCCAAAAAGGCTAAAATTTAAAATAAAATGGAATTTTTAAGAAGATTTGGGAAATACAGAAAAATGGTAAAATTTAAAAAAATCAAAATTTTAATAAATAGCTGACTAAAATAGTGGTAAATTTCAAAATGTCGAGATTTAAAGGAAATCAAAAATTTCAGAAGAACAGTGGAAGAAGAAAATTCAAATTTGAAAAGTTGCAAAACAAAAACCGAAATTTAGAAAAAGTTTGTGCTTGCAAAAAGCTTAACATTTTCAGAAAACATAGAATTTTTAAGCAGTAGACATTTAAAAAAAAATGTTAAAATTAATAAAAAAGTAGAAATTTTCAAAAAAACAGAAATGTTTGAAAAAATCAAAACACAAGAGTTGAAATTATCAAAAAAATATAAATTTTTTAAAAAATGAGGACTTTTCACAAAAGTAAAGAAACAAGGTTTCAAAAGAAGTAACAGTTTTTAAAACATCGTAATTTTGAGAAAAATTCAAATGCCTTAAAGTTTAAATTTTCAGAAGAATTAAAAATGTTTGAAAACAGTCTAAATTTTGAAACAATCCAACCTTTCAACAACTATCAAAAACAGTTGAAATTTTGAAATAAAGCTGAGATTTGCGAAAAAGTCGGATTTTTCAAAAATATTTTGAAATGTTCGACAGAAACATCAAAATTACCTGGGGAGCCAATTTTCAAAGAAGTCGACATTTAAAAAAAAATCAAAATATTGGATCAACAATTTTGAAAAAAAAGCCAAACATTTTTTAAAAAGTCGAAATTTTAAAAAATCTAAATTTTGAATTAAAATAAAAATTTCAAAAAAATCTAACTATTAAAAACATATTCTTAAAAAAGTGACAATTAAGTAAAATGTTCAAAAAAATATAAATATTCAGAAACTCAAGTTTTGAAAAAAGCCGAAATTTTCGTTTCAAAATGAAAACGAAATCCTGAAGAAAGTTGAAAAATTTGGAGAAGAGCCTGTATTCAAAACGGAGAGGATTTAAAAAAAATGTTGGAATAATGTTGTAATTTTAAAAGTATAAAACCTAAATTTAAAAAAAATGATGCTTTTAACACTTTAAAGAAAATAGTTTAGCTTGATAATAAACTAATTCCACGAAAATGTTACCAATTCTGTTGTGGGAACTTCCATGTACATATAATTTTTATATAATTTTATTTTGACATCCTGAACCATCCAAATGCAATGAAATGTCTACGTCAGCATAATATTTTTTATGATTTTAATCCATATTACCGTGAAAAAAATATTTGAAATTTGGATAGATTAGGTTATTTGTAACCCGTGACAAGGTTCTTATTTCACTATAAAGATATCTTACCCACAATTTACGAAAAAACTGATTATCTAGGGAAATTCATAGAAATCGACAAATAATATGAACGAGATCGAAAGTAAAAATCCTGCGGCTGATGCGTGCTCCGTCTTCTTTTACTTCTATAACTTTTTACTCGTAATAAACATAATTAAATAGCGTTATTACCTAAAAAAGATACAAAACGACAAGATGGTGGGTGATGAATTATTAAAATAAATGATATTTATAATAAATAATTGAGAAATTGATGCCTAAAAGTATATAAATTTTAACAAATTGAAACGGGTGTTACATGAAATTACCTAATAGCGAGGGTTTCACCCGCCTTATCAACTACTTTACTTAATAACACCTTAAACACTGACTGATATCGTTGAGTAAAAAAAAAATCTTATTCAAAGTTGCAACGTACAACCTAAACCAGTGGGTCTAAAGTAAAATGCATAAAATTTGCACAAAAGTTCCTCATATGTCATAGATGAGTACGAAGAAATGATTTTTCGAAATCGAACATGTGTATTAAATTGTACATACAGGTTGCGTGCTCCCAGCAAATGTCTCGTAGGTACATGTCTCGTAGATACATGTACCTATGAATAGATCCCGCAATAGAATTAAAAAAATGCTAGATCGGCAACGAGATTTGAATCTCAGACCCGCCACGCTCAAAGTAATTGCTCTACCACTACAGCAGATCCGCTTATTGAACTGTAAGCTAAACTTGCCTGATAATTTAACCCTACCTCTAAAGTTAAATTGAATATGCGAAAATGTGTATATTACAATTGTTTAAATTGTGTTTTAATAAGCGAAAATAGCCTATATTAGAAAAGAAAAATCGCTGGCAAAATTCTGGCAGGGCGGTAGGCATCAATTCGAAATGCGCCATGCGACAATAAAGACACACCTAGCGCGCAACGACAACCTACAATTTAATGTCTTTACGCATCTCCCTATTAGTGACTTATTAATTTTTGCCTACGACAAATTCACTAATGTTTTTGTTTGCATTTTAGATCAATTTTGTCAATTTTGAAGGTTATTTGTGTTATGAAATTGATTTTTTTTATATTGGAATCTCTGTTTATTTATATAGAAATAGACGTTAGTGAACGAGACCTCGATTATAAAGAAGGCAGTTGAAATCTAGTGAATTACGAACTTCAAACAGGCAACTGTGGGGTCGTTGTAAAGGTTTTCAAGAATGGAGGAAAAATGGTTTAAACAATTACTTAGTTTAACTGAAGCCAGAAGAAGATAACTTAAAATTACATGGAGTTTCAAGGGGTATCAATAATTAATAACATAATGAAGATTTTTTATTTTTTTTATGACCGAAGTTTTATCTACCTTTTTCGTGTTACTGAGTGAACTATTTCTTTATAAATACAAGTGGCGTGGAAAGCTGCCTATGAACCACTTGTTGATAGGTATATAAAGGTAAATTGTTTTATTACATTTGAATTTTTAAAGTTAATTCTCTAGATTTTACATATCGATTCCTCCAACGAAGATTATATTAACTCATCACGAACAATCATTACATCGAAACCAATTTTTTTTTTAAATATCTATGCAAATATAAAATTTAGATACTGTAACAGGTTTGTTAATATGCAATAACTCAAAATAGATATGATGAAAGTCTAGATCGTATACAAATATAAAAGGTATAAAAACCGGAAATATTTTTAATTTACAAAATATGAAATTTTTATTTTTGATACTACAATTTGAAAATTAATAACAAAACATTGTTATATCATAGTTTTAAGTTTTCACTTCTGTAGGCAGTCTCCATAATTGCCTATTTTTTTATGTTAGTATTGAGACAGATACAGATAACCTGAGACATATTCAGAATACGAAAATTAACGATTTATTTAAAGCTAAGACATAATACCAAACGTAATAGATTCTTTTGTAATCCAATTATCAACTCCGTTGTCATTATTTGCTATTTATACTTTTCCTTACTCGAGATCTCCGAGTTATATAACTGAATTTAAAGAACTCCACTATGGTTAAAAATAAACCAGAAAATTATATACGTAAATGGTAGTATGGATCTCTTTCGTGTACGTGTAGTGAATTTTTCAGATAGGAAACTTAATTTTTTCATAACATTTCCGCAAACCGAATGGCAGTTTTTCCTCTTTAATTTAATTTTAAATTCAACATTTTCAGACTAAAATTGCAATTTTAACATCCTTATTTATATTATATTGTTTCTTTTTATTTTTGTAAATCTTAAGTTCTTTGGAAAATCTCGAATTATTTTCTTAAAATTACAATTTTTAAGTTTTATTTTTTCCGTAAAATTTCAACCAAAATTAAAAATTTCCAATTTTTGGGGAAATTTTAATAGGAAATTTAGACTTCAATCGAGCTTAATTCGAGCTTGGACCTGAATATCGAGAATTTTGTAAAGAAATTTGTAGTAATTTTTCGAAAAAGAAAATTTTGCATACTTTCAATGGTATTTGCTTCAAAAACATTTTTTATATAAATTATTAGTGTTCCACGAAATTTTGTATATTTTTTTATATTAAAGTTTCAGTTTCTATTTTTGGTCTAAAATTTCGATTTTGGGTTTTGAATTTTAAAACTTTTTTGATTTTTTTTTTTAGGAATTTTATCTGGATGTTGAAGGTTCGATATTTTATTCAAATTTCGAATACAAACTTGAAAATTTCAGTTTATTCTTCTGTAATAAAACAGTGCGAATGTGCTAAAGGTTAAAGACTTACAACTACGACTATACATGGGTTTCGCCCTTCCTTAGCCTCATCAGTATGGTCGTTGTAAACACTTCCAACTTTATAGGCCAGCCAGCTAAATACTTAACACACGCGGTATCCATTGAGTAAAGTGTAATTGACTCAACAATAGCCTAAGAGGAAAATTTTTGCTACATGCTAATTGAAGGAATTATTGCTGAAAATTACAAGCAGAAATACGAAGGAGCTCCAGCGGTTACCTAAAGGCTTACTATGATACAAATCTAGAATATAAGAATTAAAGTTACTCCACACAGCGACCTTTGCAAACCTTTACGATAACCGTTGGGATCGCATCGTACTTGTGGTTTTAAACTCGAAAGTTTAAGATTTTTAATGTTAGATTTGAGAAAATGTTTTTACATGAATTAGGAGCTCTTTAAAGCTTCGAATATTTTTCTTAAATTCGCACAATTATATTTTTTATTCTGTTTTGCAAAATTTTTGATTTCACAATAAAATTTTCAACAATGTTATCAAAATTTTGATCTTTTTTTCGAAATTTCTAATTGCTTCTCAAACTCTTGAGAGTAAACGCGAAAACTAAAATTTATTTTAAAATGTTTTGACGGTATCTGAACTGGGGAATCAAAATTAAAAAAAAAAAACCTGTGACATGATCAGAGGAGGTATCGTATGAAAATGTTTTATTCGGCAATTCTGAAACCGTATAATTTTTAACAAAAACTTAGCACAGTTATTGAGTTATAATAATAAAAATATATACCTCATTTACCTCCAAAATATTTTGATCGAAAATTCTGAAATAATTCATGCTAATAGATATTCAGCCACTGATTGCTATCCATTAGAGTACACTCTCAACAGAGCTTTTAAATATGTATGTAATTTATTAAATTTCAAATCGGAAACATCATGAATATTTTATTTGGTTAATATAAAGGCAAACTGACAATGTTAAATAGAATAATCTCGGTTCTGTTTATTTATAAAGTGGCTACAATTTATCCGACCATTAATTGAACGAGCTTAGAGTTCTGATGACCTTATTTGCATTCAGCAAAACTTCACTTGAACTATTTCGAATCGCGCGAGATATTTCTCTTTAGCTTATCAAGATTATCGAACGAACTGAAACCTGTCGTCTTCATAAGAAGTTCAACCGAAGGTTAAAACTTATTTAAAGAGGATTTTCCATTTAATTTTCTTACTTTGCCTTCTCATCCATTAATAATAAAGAAAAGAATGAGATGCTAATTAACGAGGCGAAATAAAACTCCCACCCTTTTTAATTTTTAAGACTTTTTACCTTGCTGTTTTACGTTCTAACGCAAAATAAAGTTTACCCTGTTCAGATTCTAAAAATATCCTCCTCCTTAAGGTAAAAGAACAATTTGTTTGATTTTTATTATTAGCCATAGAGCGATTTTTTTAATAACTACACGACAGATAAAGAGATGCGAGGGAAAAAAGAAGAAAACCACTTGGGAATATCGCTCAAAGCCAAAGTGAGATGTTCCAAAGTGGAATCGACATCAAAAGAATCTGAAATAATTAGATTTGTGGGTTTTAAGGCATGATGGCCGTTTTTCAGTCGTCGCTATTAAAATTACCTTCGAGTCGACGTTTACAAACTTTTTTGCGTGGCTCTAAACTAAAAAAGTCCAAAATTACTTTTGGGAATTTTCAAATTCCCATTTATCCGCCCTTCTTTTTCCCACATCGCGCACGGGAAATTATCAGTAAAGTAACGGAAATCAAATTTAAACCTGATGTATATCACTCAAAAGAAAGTCGGAAATATTCGATTTAAATAGCTGGCGCGGCTGAAATTAGAAATTTTACTTCAATTCATAATTAATTGGAAAATCTATTGAGATAAGTAATGTTACATTTTTCATTGGTGACTTTTCCATTTTTACTACCCTCATAGGAGATCAATTCTCAGACTCAGAGTTATAATAATTATATTCATTGTCGGGTTCACGGCGGGTTTTCGGACCCCCTCTCTTGAGAACATTAAAAACTGACATTCTTATTATTCTTTTCTAATATCGAAATACAAATCTTGTCCCCCGAAACCAAGAAAAAACATTAAAAACACAACAAAGGTTGTGTTTTTTTAAGCTTTCTTGATTTTAGGTCACAAGATTTGAATTTTACTATTTGAAAATAACCAAGGATCAGTCCTTTCCACCAAAAATGTTTTTTCTAATGTAAAGTTTGAACTTGGAATTCCTATTTTTTGACATTTCAACGTCAATGCCGAAAGTTGTTGAAAGTTGAAATTTTGAAAAATTGTGGAAATCTAAAGTTTGAGATCTAAAGTTTCAAATAAAGTCAGAAGCTAAAAAAAAGATTTTTACAATTTCCATCTTAATATTTTTAGAACATAAACTGTCTCATAAACGGATCTCATCTTTTTCTTCATAATTTTAAATTTAAACTGAGCGTTGCATTATTTTTTTTTATTAGAACTTTATAGATGAACCTTTACGATTAAAACTGAAATTTCTGGAAAATGCGTAATAATTGAAAAAACAATCAGAAATTAGATTTTAATTCTGGGTATGGAAGTGGAAACTGCGACCTTTTAGAAGTTGAAGATCTGAAAAAAAGTCAGGATTTTAGAAAAACTCAAGGTATTTTTCAAAATTTTTTTTTTTAAATTTTGACTTGTCGGTATTTCATCTTTAAAAGCAAAAAATTCTTATCTATTTTAAGTCAAAATTTTAGGACTAAAGTTAAAATTCCAAGAGATGAGTTCTATATTTCAAGAATTTGGAATTTCATCTCGAAATTTTGAGACACGTAGACAATTCAAATTTTAAGAATGTAAAATTAACAGTTCAAGAAAACATAAAAAATTGGATAAAAAGTCAAGATTTCAAATTAAACTTTAGATTCTCAGTTTGTAGCGTAAAGTATAGAAAAGTGAAAAACGGCAAAATACTGAAATTTATAAAAACACTTTTCGTATAGATAAAGCGTGGAAATTTCTAGGAGGAAGTCAAAACAAAACCAGGTCGAAATTCCATGAAAAACGATTGGGAATTCCAAATTTTTTCTCAAATTTTTTAGAAATCTTGCCTTTAAATTTAGAATTCAATAGATTCCATTTTAAAAGTTATTTCTCGAATTTCCTGAAAAAAGCTGAAAATAAGAATTGTGAAAGAAGAAACAAAGAAGCAAAATTAAACTTTTATAAATACTATATTCCAGACTTAACATAAAATAAAAAAAACTCAAAATTTCAAAAAACAACTTGAAATTTATTTAAAAATTTTTAAGTTCTTGATTTAAAATCTTTCAAGTTTAACTCCAAATTTTCATAGAATATCAAATATTTGAATTTTTTAAATTTCTAAAAAAATCAAGATTTTGTGTTTTAATATGTTTTGTAGACCAAAATTAAAAGGTCTCAAATGGTCGAATTTATATTCTAGATTTCGAGAAAAAGTCGAAAGTTTTAAATTAAATAAGATCAACATGTTGAAAAATTAGGTCAACATTTTTTTAAAAGTTCTAGATTTGGCTTTTTACTTCGAAAATCTAGATTTGGCTTTTTAATTCGAACCTTTTTAGAAAACTATATGAGAATTGGAAATTATTAAATTTACATTCGAAAAAAAGCCAGAGGTTCCTTACAAAGATAAAAAAATTAAGAACCTTAGTCAAATTTTCTAAAAAGCCAAAAGAAAAAATGAAATTATGTAAAAAAAGTTGAAAAATTTTAAATGAACATTATCACAATTGAAATTAGAAAACAAGTCGACAGTTCTCGATTAAGGTTACCATTTTGTCAACTGAAGTTAACATATCAAAAAAGCCTAGATATTAAGTTTTAAGTAAAAATGAAAAAAAAATAAAAAAATTGCAAATTGTCGAGTTTACCTTTGAAATTTCGGGAAAAAATAAGAAGTACGTACTGGACTGAGATCGACATTTTGGAATTCACGTCAAATTTTTTAAAATAGGCCTAAATTTTAGTTTTTGGGCCGACATTATGTAGAAAACATTCAAAAAATTGTAAATGATCCACTTACATTCAAAATTTAGAGCAAAAGTCAAAAGTTCTAGACTAAGGTCAGTATTTTGAAAAAAATCAGTTAAAATTAAAAAATATCTAAATGTTGGGTTTTGCTTCGAAGCTTTGTAGAAAACAAGTAAAAAAATTGCAATTAGCCGAGTTTCCAGAAAAATTCGAAAGTTCTGGATTTGGATCAAAATTTTCAGTGAATTTAGTAAAATTTTCTACAAAACCTTGATTTTGAGTTTTTTATTGAAATTTTATAGACCAAAATAAAAAATTGCAAATGGTCGAGTTCACATTCAAATTTTGAGAAATTATTGAAAACCTCTGGTTAACAATCTAAAAAATTGCAAATAATCTAGTTCACGTTCGAAGTTTCGAAGCAACACTTAAAAGTTCCAAATTAAGATCGAAATATTGAGATCTTTTGCCAATTTTTCCAAAGTCAAGACTTTGCTATTCGTATTAAATGAAGAAAAAATTAAAACATTGTAAATGCTCAACTTTACAATCAAAATTTAGAAATAAGTTCTGGATTAAGATCAACATTTTGAGAACTTAAGGTAATGTTTCTAATAAAAGCATATATTTTGTTTTTAGGTAAAGATTTCCTGAAAAATTAAAAACTTACAAATATAAGTTAAGAATCTTGGTGATAAACTCTACAATTCGAAAATACTCATAATTTACGAGGGTTAATCAAATATGAACCGGAATTTCTGTCATGTCACCATGAGGGCGTCGGGAGCGGGCGCATACCCTTAGACATGTTAGGTGGGGATATCACGTGACTTCCTGCACTCAAGCAAATTCCGTTCTCGCTGTTTGTCAATTGTAAATATAATGAGTGAGCTAGAGGTTTATCCACACCTAGCGCAGCACATTATCATTAAATTTCTTGCCGTTGAAGGTGTAAAGTGCGCCGAAATTGTTCGTAGACTATAAGCACAGTTCGGAGATACTTGTTTGAATAAAACTCAAGTATTTGAATGGCACAACCAATTTTAGGAAGAACAAATTCAAGTTAAAAATGAACCTCATGCCCGTCGTCCTCGGACTAGTGTGACTGCGGACAAGATTAACGCTGTTCAACGCCTTTTGCAAGGCGATCGCCGTTTAACTGTTGGTGAAATTGCAGCCCAGATAGGAAATAAGCTTTGGAACTGCTCAATTCATCATTACAAATGAGCTGGCGTTTTGAAAAAATTTCTGCCAGGTGGGTACCTCGTCTTTTGACTAAAGAACAGAAACAACAAGATCTGGTGATTTGTCAGTGCCATCTTGGACGTTTTTAACGTAAAGGTGATGGTTTTTTGCAACGTATCGTTACGTGTGATGAGACTTGGGTCCACCATTACACCCCTTAATCTTAACAAGCAAGCATGGAGTGGAGAAGAAAGGGAGAAGGTGCACCCGTCAAGGCAAAAACTCGCCTCTTAGCTGGAAAGGTTCTTGCGACAGTGTTTTGAATTTTAAAGGAGTTGTGCACGTCGATTTTCTAAATGAACATCGTCCGGTAATACTGCCTACCACTGCCAGCTATTGGATGAAGCAAAACGTGAAGCAAACGGCGGAAGAGGCTCGAATTTTCGTTCGTTCATAAATGTAATTTTGCTTCACGACCATGCCCTGCCTCCACTCAGCCAATCTGACACATCAAAAATAAGAGGAAATACATTGGACAACATTAGAACTATTAGAACATCCTCCTTATAGTCCCCGACTTATCACCATGCGATTATCAGATATTTGGGCCACTGAAAGAAGCTCTAGGAGGTGAGCGATTCCATGATGATGCTGCTGTTGAGATATTTGTGCCCAATTGGCTGCAAACACGCTTCCCTTCTTTTTATCATGATGGCATTAAAAAACTCCCAATTCGTTGGGAAAAATGCATAACAAAATCAGGAGATTATGTAGAAAAATAGTTAATAACTTTCATCTTGTACCAATAAATATTTAAAAACAAATTCCAGTTCATATTTGATTTACCCTTGTAGATTTGTAAAATAAATTCTTAAAATTTCAAGTTATTAGGGAATGTTTTCTTTTATCTCGAAATTTTGACTTATAAACCAGATTAAAGTAAAAGATTCTATTTTTACGTTTTTTTTAATTGATGTCTTTTAAAATATCGACTTATTGTCTTAAAATATCACCTTGATATTAAAGGTTATAAAAAATATTGAATTTTAAATCTCTAAATTAAAAAATAGAGAGTCAAAAAAAAATTAAAATAGACACCAAAAAACACTGTCGGTGTTTAAACCAAGTTTGCTTATTTAACGTCTCTGCAATTGAAAGAAGCTAGAGTCGACTCAGTTATTTTAAACAGAAGATCTTCCAGTGAAGAAGTGATCTTCAAATCATATTTAAGTTGTAAATGTACAGGTATACCTACATAAATAATGCACATAAATTTGGAGGTTCCTAATTAGGTTATGTTGGTTTCCCGAAACATTTTTTTTTATTTTCTCAGTAATAATTATCGTGATTGCATTAAAACATTGCAGTCATCCCATTCCGCTGAGCTATGGTTAAAGTTTTAATTCTCTAATTGTCTAATTCAGATGTTAGTTCCAAACATATTACAAAATTTGTACTGAACACACATGTCAAAACTTGTACCTATATTATATTTCAAACATACAACTAGTTAATAAAAACCTGTTAATAATAGAAATATTGTTAAAGTGTATTGAAATATTTGAAAAACACGAACATTTTTTTAAATAACCGATTTTAACAGCACACGACTAACATGTGAGTTACGTGTAATGGAGAGGTTATTTAACGTTGGCTGTGTTGTCCGTTTAGTTGTTGTTTACTGAACTGCGTATTGTGTGTAACAAGAGCTTTATATAATTAGGAAAACGTGTGAAGACATTTCGTCTGTTATAGAAAATTACCCAAGTGCAGCGAAAGCTATTTTTAAGAGTTGGTAGTAAATTGACTCCACACATTATAAGATGGATAAATTAAGTCATTAAAATCTGCCGAAGCTAGGATAATGCAATGAAACCAGATAGTTAGTTGACTTGTGCTATTCGTTATCCAAGCAATGAAGTAAAAAGGTTAATATCGTATTACCTCATTATTGAGCGAACAATTCGCCTCAGGTAATTCAATTCGAAAACAATTAAAATATCAAAAGGGCATTTCGATTGAGCCTTTTTAGCGGTTATTTCGAACGTACTTTGGAGTTTTATTATTCCTAATGCTGAAATAACTGTAAACGGTTTGAATGTTGGTGGAAACTTGTCACACGCACACACGTTGGGAATGGGACACATTATCTTTGTTGTCGTTGGAAAAGTCGAGGGAAGCGCATCCAATACCGATAGAAAGTTATATTGGCTCATCAAAGGGAACGTGCACGTAGGTAAAGTGGGCGAGACGCGTCCTTTTTACTTTATTTTCGAAGCAAGTGACAAAGCGCCAAAGGAAAAATCGTCTGCGACGCCAGCAACCACGGTAATCTACAAAGTTTCACTTTATTGAGTTTGTACACCTCGTTGGAATTACTTTTTACAATGTTACTTTAACATATGGATCTTTAAAGAAATAAGTTTTGAAGTATCTTACGTTTATTTTAACCTTTAAGAATAAGTCTACATTATAGGAGTTACTTATCATCAATACACTGCCACTAAGGAATCTGGAAATACGAAATGGGAAAATCTGTGATCTTAAAATTAACAACATAAATAACAACTGAGCAAGTAAACCAGCTGCATATCTATGAAACCACTGACCGTACAGCTTCTGTACCGCCTGCACTAAAAAATGATGAAGATAATCGTCAAAATCGTAAGACGTTCCCTAACGGAACAATAAGAACCAAAGCACCCACAAGAAATTGATGTACTTGCATTTACTCCCAGTAGAGACAAATTAGATCTCACGGAGAGGATTTTATCGTCCTTGAGGAGGTTGGTTGCATTATTCCTCGATGTTTTCATGAAGAAAATAGCAGAATGAATTTCTGTGGGATTGGCTTTACCATTTTTTTTGACACCCAATTCAAAACAATCTCAACATCACGATTAATAATCTGTATTTGCTGTTCCCTTAGCTTTAACTTATCTGAAGCAGCAAAAGATTATGATTTGTCTAGAAAAATAATCGATAGGTTTCTATCATCTGCATAGGAATCGGAATTGGAATCTGTATGAGATTGGAAATTGAAGTTAAGGGGCCACGTATGTAAACAGAAACAGATAAGGAGACAGAACAGGCTTCTGGGTTATTAACCACAAAGATCCCAGATGAAATACTGTCAACGACGACCTGAAGAGATTTGTCATTTAGGAAATTACCTATCAACTCGAGGGGAGTCGATGATATATTATTGGCGAGAAAAGTCTGATACTAGACTCTGTCGAATAGAAGGCCAATGCTACTATTATGAAGTATTTTTTCATAGTTGAAGTCCAGATTTGGGTAACCTGTCCCTTAATTCTGTTATCCTCCAGATATTTTAGGATGTCGACATACTTTGTCCGTGTTATCGTTATAAGACAGTGTAAAGAATCTGTTTAAGATGGAAATTAGCTTATGGTCGTACTTCTTAACAACAATTGCAGGGATACATCAAGATTATAGAAGCTTTCGATGTGTCGCGCTCGAAAAGAATTTTTCTGATTTTGTGTTGTCTGAAAATCACTTCAAGCATTGATGAACCAGTTCTAAGAAAAGTAGTAGACTGCGTTTTATGGATGAAGCTGGATGTCGTTGTGATATTTTCATCGAGCAAAGGTGAAAAAATTGAAGATTCGAAAAAATGTGTAAGCCTGACGTTCTTTACGGCTGACTTTCCTTATATAGATCCAGAGCGGATTAGACAATTGATGAACCTCTTATATGTTTTAGAATCGTAATCACTATTTGGCTCGTCAAAAGTTTCATAGTCTACAAAGGCGGCCCAACTCAAGATTGAATTCTTCCAGGAGACAAACTGAGCACATCCTTTGTTTAACAAGACATACTGAAGGCAAGCTGCGACAAAATGTTTGTAATAAAAGTGTCAATGCAGTGCAAAGTAATTTTAGTAGCCCTGGTATGGATAAGTTCTACAGAAATTGCTCCTGTTCCTACTTGCTATTAATGTTATTTCCCTAGATGACGAAAAAAGCGGCTAAATATCGTCTAATCGTATATAGCTTGGCTAAATTATTGATTTTGACTTTGGATACATTTCAGTTAATCCTTCTGTTGACTGTTGCAAGAAATGCACAAAAAGGTACGCCTTTCCTAGTAAAATTATCGCCAAGACTGTGCATTTTCTTCAAAACGGTAGTTAAACACCTACTAGTAGGTACGTGCAAGTTTCAGTTTTCAGTCCTAGTTTTAATTTAGGGCGAATAAACGCCCCGCTGCTTCGAAAATGATGGATGCTCTTAATCAGATACGAGATACGCCCACGCTCGGGGCATCATTTTTAGATCGTCGACGGCGCAATAATGCACAAATAGTGCCGCGATAAATTCTAATTGCGGAGCACGCAATTAAGCCCCCTTTTGCGATCGACGAAAAGGCCCTTTTTGACACATAATTTTGTCGAGCTCCATTCTAGAGTTTAATTTTAGGAGTTGCGGCGATAGAAAATACAAAATGCCATTCGTTCATTAATTGACGAACGAGAGCGAAGGGATTATTCCAAGAGTGCATACAATTAGTGGAAAGTTTAATTAGGTCTGTGTAACAGAGTATGAAGTCGCATCCAGCGGAGGTCTTTTAATAGATTGCTCGTCATTAAATACTTGCTGCAAGGACGATCCGTACCTTTGCCATAAGAGATGAGGGATAACAAACTGTCAAGATTGAAGGGCACGCTTAAAACTTTCTTTATTAAATTAATTTTGAATTTGGGATAAAATATTCTTTAACTTTTTCTTCTTCTTAATAAAAAAAACTATATATCAAGGCTATCAGAATTAAACTGTGAAAATGACGTCTTTACAAAGAGTGCAGGAATTCTCTAATCGAGCAGTATTGACCCTCTTGGCGGAACTTGTTGGCCGGCTTCACAAGAAATATTTTTTAAACCTAAGTTATGAACAATATCGCTCTTATTGGTCAATATTTTATTTTTAATATACGCATTGGGTGACATTACTTATTTAGAGAACGAATTCTATGCAAAACTTTTAAAACTTCATAAAACAAATTGCAACATTGATAAAAATGTCGATAATTTAAGAAAAAACTAAAAATTGCGAAAATAAAGCCAACATTTTGAGTAAATGCACTAATGGTAATTTTAAAATTTAAATTTTGAAAGAAAGATCGACTTTTTATGATTATAAAGGCAAAATAAAAAGAAACTGTTTTCGGCATTATGAAAAATCTCTTCCTCTTTTGTTCTCACTTCTTCCATGAGCGATACGAATGTTAGAAACATGCCATTTCTTTTATTCAATTGCGCAAGTTAGTGCAACAGGTTACCAGTAGGATTCACAGCCTGTAACGTATTAGATTTTTTTCTTCCTTTACCCCGGTAGCATAGAATGTTCATTGTTTTCTAGTATTACTTAGAATTATTTCTTACTTTGTAATACATCTTATTTCTATAATTTTCTTCTGGGAGATTTGGAGTTAACAATCTAGAAAATTATTATTTCAACTGACTAATAAATGAATAATGCATACATATGCATATCGAATTGGTTCGTAACTCTGAGGAATGTGGTAAGGCAAAATAGAGCAACAAGATTTTATAAGACACATAGCAATTATTGACAATTACGAGTAAATACGTCCCCCAAGTTATTTGTCCACAGATTTTTGGTACGGATCCAATAAAAAATTGTAACTTTGACGTGATTTCAACAATAATTTTAAATATAATCTAAAAAATGCTTGCAATTAGATCGATCACGCCTAAGAAGAGATTTTTATTTTATATTAGGATGCTGTCGAAACGTTCAAAACATGTATTTTGAACATCCCCTTTATTGAGATTGTTTTTTTTTATATTTAATCCACTCGCAAAGAATAACTCTTATATCCCTTTAAAACACCGCAAGCAGGATGCGAAAACAAGGATAGATGGCGATAAACCGCCTTCTTAACCAAAAATAGGTTGTATGTTTTAGAAAAAATTCCGTTCGGTAACGAGTTCCATTTATGGAAGTTCTATAGAAAAAAGAGCCTCCGTTTTTCTTTGAATTGAATCCAAAATAGCTAAAGTGTATTTTGAGAACAGTATTCTAGTGTTGGCCTAACTTGATCTTTCTATAGTGTGAGTAGCTGATGAGATGTGAAGTACTTTTTAGCTCTAAAAAGAAAGCCTAGCTTCTGAGAGGCGGATTTGGCAATGGCACCCACACGATCGTCATAAGAGAAGTTAGTGCACTCAGTCCTTGGATCGACAGAATAAATTCGATCGGGAGGATTTTACCGTTCATGAGTATGCTTGTTGGATTATCCCTTGATGTTTTCTTAAAGAAAACTGCGGCCTGAGTTTATGAAGCATTGAAGTTGGCGAGATTTTTTTTACCCCATTACAGAATGATTTTGAGGTCTCGATTAATTATTTGTATCTGCTGTTTTCTTAGTCAATCTGCAGCAGCTACGGATAATGTTTTGTCGGGAAAAAAAAGATGGCACCAGGTTACTATCATCTGAGTAACTGTATATCGGATTGGAAGTTGAAGCGATGAGATCGTTTATGTGTAACAGAAACAGAGTAGAAGACAGGACAGACCCCTGAGGCATCCCTGTATTAATTGCAAATCTCTCGGATGAGATGCCATCGACGACGACCTAAAGAGATTTGTCAGCGAGAAAACTGGATAGCAAAGGACAGAGCTGAGGCGGAAGACCATAGGATGTACATTTAGCGAGAAGAAATCGGTGCCAGACTCTGTTGAAGGTCTTTGAGATATCCAATGCCACAATCCTAGCCTCACCAAGTTTTTCCATAGCCGAGTTACAGATATGAGTAACATATGCCAGTAGATCGCCAGTTGATCTTTGTTGTATGAAACCATTTTGCCTGTCCGAAATGACTTTATTTTCTTCGAGATATTTGAGAATCTCAATGCTGATAACCTTTTTCATCACTTTAGATATAACGGGTAACAAAGATCTAGGGCGGTAGTTGTTAGACATATTCCTTTTTCCTTTTTTTTGAAATAGGCTGCATCCTAGCAAATTTTCAGGTGTTAGGGAATACACCTTTATTTTAAGAGAGTGAGAAAGTGTTAATAATTTGCCTAGGATAGGAGTCAACTCTGGAGCGCACTTCTTAAGAACAATAGCGGGGATACCATCAAGGTCAGAAGCTTTCGAGGTGTCGAGCTCGAGAAGATTCTTCGTGATTGTGCGTTGTCTGAAAACACCTTTAGGCATCGAAGTTCCAACCTTAGGAAGAATAGGAGGTTTTGCATTTTGAGAATCAAGGTTGGAATTTTCAGCAAACATTAAGGCTAGCATGTCACCCTTTTGCTTGGAAGTAGTCGCAATATTGTTATTGTAATCCAGTGAAGATGGAAAATTTGAAGACGTAAAATTCTTTTCAATCGACTTTGTAAATCCCCAAAAAGATCTGGAACCGCTCGGACAGGTTGATAAATCTCTGGCGCATTTTACGATCGAAATCTCTTTTTACCACGTCAATAACCTGTTTAAAAAAATTTCGTACATCTACTGAGGGATTATATCGTCAACGACAATATGCGCAATTTTTGCTGAACCAAGATTGACTAGAGGCAAACTTCTTTTGGGAGTGAGGAATTGAGCATTCCATACCAATCAGGATAGGAGAAAGGATGGAGGAGGAAGGGTTGTTTGAGTTAAATCAAACTTCCTGCTATGGGAAAGATGCAAATAAGTTTCTTAATTATTTCCAGTTAGCAGAGTTAAAATGCGAAAACCTAGACTGTGTCTGAGAAGGAGGTGATATATAAAGCAAGCGTGACGCTGCTACAAGCTTGTGATCCGAATTTCCAAGCGGTAATGTAACAAAGATTTTATACGAATTCGGAGAATTTGTACGGAAAAGATCGAGTAGATTAGGTTGATGGGTAGCAAAGGAATCTTTGTAGATTCCTTAACTAATTGCCATTATCCGCAAAGGATGTCGAAAGCCTCTGCCACCCTACCCGCGTGGTCAGTTCGGGAAGAAAACCTTAACCAGGGGATATTGTGTACGTTGAAGTCACCGAGAAAGGCAACCTAAGTGTTTGGATAATTTGTCTGTATGTGATCGAAGGTTTCGGAGAAATAAGAGAAGAGTTGTTTGTATGAGGGATCGTTTGGAAATAGATAAAGTGAACAAATAAATATTACTTCGCGTTTAGAGCAGCATTTCAGCCAAATCACATCATGATCAGCAGATTCCAGTGCTTCTTCTCGTTGACAGGACAGGTCGCTCTGCATAAAGGCACAAATTCCCCTCTTGTGTCGAAATTTTGTGTGCAAAGCAAATGGACTGTATTGATGGATGGGGAGACTTTGGTTTCTGTCAAAGACAGCACATGGAGCCTTTCATTTCGACGGTGTTGATGAACCGAGTTTATATTTGACTTTAGCCGCCAAATGTTACAGAATTTAATTTTGAATGAATTGTCCGTCGATTTTGGATTCCCTCGAACACCCTCCTCCCGGACATCCGGACAGGAAAATAGTTTACCTCCGGAATTTTTTGCACCATGCGAATCCATAATCTTTGTTTTTAATAGTTATAAGAAAAGAATCAGAGTAGATGAAGAAAGGAAATAAGGAAAAGGACAGGATGAGGAAAGAAAGATAACAGGAACCGACTCACATGTCAGAGGCGAAAATATGGTGTAAGCATCATTTCACCGGCTCCTCTGAGGTGGTATTACCTCGGACGACGGAAAGCTCCAGTCTACCGCTTACCTGTTGGACATTTTATCTGCGGATATTATTTCGGGGATATTTGGTTGCGGATATTTTGTCATGGATCTAAAAGTCGTGCTCCTAACAGAATGAGTTTCTTTTTTTCTTAAGGCCATTATGTGTAGTAACTTTTAAAACATGATATTTGTGAAAAGAGAATAAAAAGACCTTAGTAATTAGTACCACATTACAAAAATTAGGAATTTCAATTGTCACTCAAAGAGAATTGAATTAAGGGTGACATTTCCATTTTTCGGAATGTCATTTCAAGAGTAATACTATATTTATTCTATTTGGCTATTTCATATTGTGTACAGGTGGGTTTTATAGGCGTTGTTACTTTTGTATTTTTTACATGTTTATAATTTTCCTTGTAACGTTTCATTAACTCCATTTTTTGGTTGGACTGGATCTTTTTTCCAAGTTTCTGTAAAAGAAGACATCTGGAGTTTTGAAAGAAGGAAAGGTCCATGAAAATGAATGCGCGGGATATACATATAGAGATACAAATCGTTTTGTTTACATTTATGAGCAAAATGACAATTACTATTAAAAATAAATTGTAAACAGCCCCGTGTCTGTAAAGTGTTAGCACGCAAAACGACCATCGACGGATAAAATATCGCAGAAGTATTAAATAGTTTAACAAACAGCGGACTAAAAAAAAGCCACAATCGATAACCAGTGCTAATAGTCGACGACCCGTCAGCTCTCGTGAATGAATGAAAAAGCACCCCTAACGTCGAAACAGGTGGTCATTTTTTGCGACGGCCATTCATTGCTCCGCATCTCGATCGTCGTCTTCTCCGGTAGGCCTCAGAAGTCCCGCATAGCCTCGAGGGCCACCTGGCGTAATCTTTTCGACAATTGGGCGAAATGAATGGGAACGCTATACCACCGAAGTGGGGGCGGGAGCGAGAGGGAGAACAAGGAGCGTGGGCGGCCGGGAGCGAGACGCTGCCGACGGCCGTCGTACTTGGCAGTCGCGAGTATCCTCCAGCCTCGTCCAGAACGGTTGCGCGTCCACACACATATACACACATACACTCACAGACACGTTCTCTTTGCTGAAGAGTCCCGAGTGAAAGAGCGGAACGAACGGCGTCGGGGCCCAAGGGGCTGTCGCTGGCGAACCGAACGACCGACAGGTGCGTTTGGGTGAGTTTCGAAACCGTGGGCAACAAGTGGAACTTGCTGTCAAGGTCAGTTTATTTATTTAACTTGCTAATGGGTTTTTCTTTACTTGTTGCTGGTCGTTTTCTCGGCGTGTCCATAAAACGTCCACCCTTGTCTCCCTTTATTTATCACCGCTTTTCACGTCAAGTTTGAAAAGACTGGACATGTTTCAGATACTCCATATCAATTAACCCCCATGAAAAGTGATAATATTAGATTTTTTATGTCTCGTGAGAGACATGAATCATGGGATTTAATGAATAAGAAAAATGTCAAAAATTGCTTAAGAACCTTTTGAAAAACCTCTTTGGTGATGTGATTGTGAACTGTAACGTTTAATTGCTTAATAACCATTTTGAAATGTTATTTAAATATTCTGTAATATTTGAAAATACATATATGAATGAATCGATTTAAATTTCCAGAGAATATACATATATGTAGGAGGTTTAAACTGAGCACAAGCGAAATTTTTAAATAAAAAAAATATATATTAAATTCTTTTCTACTTCACTTAATTTATTCGTCTCATAAAGACGTTTACAGACAAGACAATCAGATTTGACCGAAGAGAATTTAATATTTTTCTGATTTAAATGCAATGACAAATTCAGAATGCAGTAAAGACAGTTTTAAATATTTCTTCCATTATTTACAAAATACTTCACCATCCTGTGCTTATATAATATGTAAAACCACTTTTGGGTTTATTTCGCATAATTTTACTATTTTTATACTAGCTATTATAAAACTGTTACATTGATAACATGAATTAATAGTACATACAAGTAATAATAATAATTTTACGCTTCGGGTCTACGTTATAAAACTAAAGACAAAATGTAGTTAAAATAATAGCAAAAAAATAAATGAGTTTATGTGCAATTTTCTCATAAAAAGATTGATCTGTCCTATTTATTTGTATTTAAAATAATAATATTACTATAATCATGACAATCTTTAAGGTAAATTTGGTTATATTCATGAAAGCTTAAAAAATCACCTCACGGAATAATTGCTTATACTGGCGCATCCACCATTCTATCATTTGTCCTACAAAAGTTTTTATGGGATAATTATTTATACGTTTCGACTTTATGCTTAAAATTACAAGAAAAATGTCCGAATTATAAGGTTAAACAAACTCGTACTTTAAGAGTCTCCAAATTCTCGGTTCTATGAATTTTATTGAAACATTTAAACTCGAATTTTCGAGAATGAGATTAACAATTCTGAACTATTATTTTTTGAGAGTTTGAAATTTTTCAGAAAATTAAGAAAATTTTATGTAAACTTCGATTGTGTAAACTTGTTTTTTGCCACTTTGCTTTAAATTTCAGGCATAAGTTTAAGATTTAATTGTAGATGTCAAGAATACGTAGATTATCTAGAAATTTATACCATTATAGCACCATGTTTCGTGATTAAAATTTGAATTTCGGTAATAAGTTCAAAATTTCGAAAAATGTTGGAACTATAAAAATTTTTAAAATTTCAAAAAAAAACATTGAAATTTCTGTTTCGAAGTTTTAATGATAAGGTCAGTTTCAAGACTTTCGAGATTAAAATCGAAATGATCTTGGATTTTGTATAAAGATTTTGATTTTTTCTAGATAGTTGGATCTCTATCGAATTTTTGGGTACCTATACCATGCAATTGCACAATTTATAGTCAGTCACCCTGTAGATATTAATCTGAACAGCTACTTTCTATTAGTATTTATTGTTGAATTATTGACTTAAAGATATTAATGTTTTGATTTTGTTCTCGAAGTTTCTTCAAATTATTGTTCTCGACTTTGAGGTAATATTTTGACCTATTTATCTCGAAATGTCGACTGAAGTGCTCGATTTTTTTAAGTATTTTTAACATAACCGTCAAAATTTTGACTCTGTAAAATATCCATTTTAATCTAAGAATCACACTTTCAAATCTTCGATATTTATATTCCTTTATATTCGCACTTTAATTTTAAAGATGAACTTTTACCAGATTTTTTTTTTCGACATTTTTGAAATTATTTTATGTTTTTTGCGGAAAAATCCAAAATTTATCATTCCTTCTTAGAATCTATAATGTTTTTTATTATTTCTTTTCAACAAATTCTCTTTCTAAATTTCAGTCTTAAGTCGCAACATGGCTAATTTTAGATGGAATATTAATATTTTTGAAATTTCGATTTTAGTTTGGAAGTTATGCCTTAAATAAGAAAATTTTGAATTTTTTTATATATTATTTAAAATTGTAGTTAAGGACTTTTTTCAAAAAACAAGTTGAAACTCGCACTTTTGTTTTTCTTAAACATTTTATCATTAAAATTAAGACGACTTTATTTATTTACTCTCAACATTTTCTTTGGATTTTTTAACTTGAAATTTTCTTAAAAATTTCAAATTTTATTTCCATTTGTTTAAAAAATGTTAACTCAACTCAAACTTTTGCTTACTTTTTTAAATGTTTCAAGTCATAATTTTTTATGTTTTCTCTTTGGTAAATAATTTGAAATTCTGATTCATTCGAAATTTCCAGCTTTAAATTTTTGTCATTTTTTTTCTAGCTAGCAATAATTTGCTCACATTTTTTTTTATTTACTATCTATCCAGGCTATCCAACTTTTTTTACATAAAATAGGGATTTGGAAATAAAAATACATGCTCTGCGCGCCACTGCCATAGAACGTATTTTTTTGAAATTAAATTGTTAAAGTTTTTGAAATTGGAATTTTAAAATTACGTAAAAAACTTTAAGAATAAGCTTTAAGAGTCTACCATAAACTTTAAATGGAGACTTTCACATGTTTTCCTCAAACCTCTGACTTTTTCTGAGAATTTAGACTTTCTTCACAAAATTTTGCTTCGGATTTTGCCAGATAGTTTTAACCTTAAAAGTTTTTTCTACATTTTTTACTTTTTTCCTACAAAATATCGACTTTAAATTTTCAAACTTTTTCTGGGAACTTCCAACTTAAACGCAAAATTTCTTCCCCTTGCTCAAATTTGCGGTAAATTCAATTTTTTTGCAGCTCAAGTTTTTCCTTAATATTTCGATTTTTGGTTTTTTTACTTAAAACCCACATTTTCTATATTTATTTTAATATTGTGACTTCAAAATGGAAATTTCAACTTTCGAAATTTTATCGTTAATCCTGAAATTTACTAGAACATTTTTTATTTTTTCTCAATTCTATTTTGTTAGTAAAATTTCAAGTGTTTTTCTCAAAATATTTTCTTCAAGTTTCAAATTTAGATTCTAATTTTAAAAGTTCAAGCGCTTGAAATTTTTAATTATTTTTTAAATTAAATTTTTATTTAAAGGAGTTTAAAATTCAAAAAAATTATTTCAATAAAAATAATTATCTCAAAGTTTTTAGTTTAATGTAGGATTTTTTAATTTAATACCGAATCTTTGACTGTTTTTAGAAGTTTTAAACTTCAAGTTGGAACTACTATTAAAATTCGTGAAAAACTCGAAATGTTAAGAATTAGGAATTTTTGAGGATATTGAGTTTCTTCTCAAATTGCGAAGTTAAGCCTCCAATGTTTAAAGTTTTCAGAGTTTGAACTTATTTCTGGTAATTCCATAGTCTAGAAATATCACTTATTATCGATTAGGCATTTTAAATTAAAGATTATTTTCATTAAACTGAAATTTTTAATTTTTCTGAAACTTTGAAGGTTACATTTGAAAATTACATCTCATTCCAAAGTTGCAAACTTGCAACTTTAAAACCATAATTTTAAATAAAATCTCGAATAAATTTGTTTTAAAAATTTCGACTTTTCTCAAAAAAATCTTGCGTTTGTGCTTGTAATTTGGCAATTCTAATTTATTTAAGATGATTTTTTACATCAACGACCTTTGTCATAAACCTAATATTTTTAATTTTTTCTTAGTATTTGGAATTGAAAATCTGTTTCCATTTTTTTCCTAGAAATTCTGGGTTTAGCTTTAAAATTTATCTTATCCTCTTTAAAACGACAGTCCCTCGTGATCTATCTCCATTTCGGCCTTCTACCCGCAGTGCTCCAGTGGTAATAATTGATTGAGGCTTAAAAAAACTCTAACTTTATCATGGAAATTTCACTAATCACGATTTGGATTTGCAGAGTCAAATCAAGTTTCTTTAATTTTAAACAGTTAGTAGTTTTTGTTTTATAAAGTTAAAAGGAAATCATATTTATTTCTTATTTTGTAAGATGTCTTGATTACGTTATTGTACAGATGGTACAATGTACTAGCATCATATTTCGTAAAATATGGAACGAAATTAAATTTTAAAAAGGTGGTATTGTAATAATATTGATTAGCATTTAAAATTAGGGAGAAAGAGCGGAAAAATCTGCATAATTCTAGGCGCTACGACGTCGAGAAACTATTTTTTTCCAGCAACCAGACACACTACCATTTTGATTCTGTCACTTAAAAGTTCTTTTAATTTAGTTTTTTCACAATAGTATTTCTTTCTGTTTTACGTTTCCTGAAAACTCAATTCCCGCGAAAATTTTAATTAATTGGATATATTTTTCAGGTCCAATGAATGTCCACCATGATAACCTGAACTCAGCTTGATCGAATGCGGCTATGTGGTCCGTACTGGCCGCTTTGTGGGTGTGCGTGGTGGCGAGCCCACACCTTGAGCGCGACACCTTCAGGAGGCCGTCGTGGCAACAAAAGCGCGCCGGAGATCAACAGCAACACCCTTCTATGGCCGATCTCGGCCTCACCCAGCACATACCCCAGCTCGCCCACGCCAACTCGCAACTCATGCTGCGCTCGCCGAGAGGCTCCCGGCAGTACGATGTACCCCAAATAGGTGAGTTGCGTTGAATTTCTCATTTAAGGTTCATCTTTTTCGGTACATACTAATCAAAGTTGCTATAGGAATTTGGATTCCGATATATATTTAAATAATATTAAAATGGTGGTGGTAGCTAAAAATGTTTTGCAACACCCTGTATCATCTATTATAATAGTAATTGCAATAAAAGCAAAATAATCAATAAATTATTCATTTGATTAGTTAAATCGCAACAATTATATTGTCATTAAATTGAAAAGAATTAACCAATTAATGAGGTATATATTATAGTTTTTAACTCGTCATTGATTTCAGGTTGTATTTTTTTTATTCAGGTCCTTGTGCTTTTATTTTTCCCTATTTATGTTTTGTAATGGAGCAGAATATTTAATTAACACTATTTGTTAAGGTTAGCACACATAAACGCATGTCACGCTGAGAGCGCTTGAATTTATTGGATATCGTATGGATGCGTATATGTCATTTAATTATTTATTAAGTAAGAAATCCGACAAATACATCCAGATATTTTATAAAACGTTAGAAATAAATTTTATAGACGGCATTGGTTTAAACTGTGCCAACAAGCAAAAGTGTACACTTTGATCCAATTTTACACAAAATGTATTTTTAATTTTGGTCTTATTTTTGTTTTTGATAATAGCAAAACTAGATAATCCATTATAATCCACTGGAAAAAGTTTTTCCAACGATAAGGTACAACCTTATGTAGCTCGACACTCTCTAGGCAGCAAAAATAGACATGATCACGTCAACGAGTTTGAACAATATATCATTCTGTACGAACTCTTTAAAGCTGCGTTTATCCAAACCAATTTTATAAATAAGAAAGTATGTATAATCGAGGGCGCTATCTTACAATAATCTACCATACCTGGTTCGTAATTAAAACCAGAGACAAATAAGAACAAAAAAAAATTGATCTGCCTCTTAAACTATGTTTAATTTTAGGCAGTGTTTCCTTCGCTGCAAAGAAAATTATTTATTTAAATCCGCAGACAGTCACGTTTTCATTTTTTATCCCTCTCGAAAGTTAATTATTTAAAGTGTAATATATTTTTCCAAGGATTTATTTATTTTGGTATTCCTTTAAAATATTCATTTTATTGCCTATAATGAAACGTGTTTTAGGCAACGCATCGCACAAACAATATCGGAAATGGACGGGTTTATTATTTAATAAATATTTGTCATAAATCCGCTTGGAATGTATTAATAATTAAAAAAGCAAAATTTCATTTGATAGTTACGCCAAATATCAAGTGTTTATTACTCCAGCCTATCAGACATCCGTTTAAATAATTAATATTTTCAACCCCTGCTTGTGGAATCTGTAAGATTTTATTCAGATATTAGGGAAATTTCGTGTTTATTTGTTATATCGTTAAATATAATCTATAAGTTATTATGAAAATATATATAAGAAAAATTGTTTGAAAACCAGGTTTCTTTTCAAAAGTAGTCGAAATTATAAAAACAACATTTGTAAAGATGTCTAAGTAAAAAAAAAGTCGCAATTAAAAAAAGTCAAACATTCAAAAACAATTGAACTTTTGAAATAAATTCGAGACTTTAAAAGAGTGAAAATTTCGAAAAGAAGTGGATATTTTGAAAAAGTAAATAGAAATAAAAAGAAAAACAGAAATGTTTGAAAAAAGGGGTTTGATGGTTGGACAAAAAAAATAAGATTTTCAGAAAAGTCTTTTTAAAGACTCTAAATTATTATGAAAATAAATATTTAAAAGATAATTCGATATCAACATTTTGAAAAAAAAATGTGAAACTTAAAAAAATTTAAATATTCACAAAAGTGGACATTTTTAAAGCATTATAAAATTTTAAAGGTTTAAATTTTCAAAAAGGTCGAAACTTGAAAGCAGATATTTTGAAAATATAAATTTTCAGAAATAGGGTAAAATTGTGAGAAAAATAGAAATTTTGAAAAAAGTAAATACTTTGAATAAGTGAAAATTTAAATAAAGTAAACATTTTGACATGTTAAAATTTTCAAAAGAGTCATAATTTACAAAAAAAAAAGAAAAAAACAGCCGAATTGCTCATAAAGTTAAAATTTTCAAAACAGGCCAAATTTTCAAAAAGTCGCAATTTAAAAAAAATGACATTTTTGCATCTAAGTCAAAGTTTTGAAGAAAGTTGGAGTTTTGGAGCAAAAATTTTTAAAAAAGTCAGCCTCCTGTAAAAGGTCGCAATTTTGAAAAATTAAAATATAAAACATCAAAATTTTCAAAAAAGGTTACAATTTGGAAAAAAGTTAAAAAAAGTCGAATATTACAAACAGTTACAATTCCTAAAAAAAGTCGTTAATTTGAAAACTTGAAACTTGACAGTAAAAAATTTTAAAAAACAGAATTTCGAGAAAATAAAAATTTTGTAAAAGGTAAAATTTTTGACAAGTTAACACTTGAAAATATTGAGGGTTTCAGAGAAGGTGCAAATTTTAAAAAGCAGTCTAATTTTTTTTTCAATAAAAATTTTTACAAATTTAGGCAGAAAAAGTTAAATTCTTTTAAAAAATCAAATTCATCAAAAAAGTTAAAATTTTCAAAATAAGTCTAAATTTTTACAAAAATCGGAATTTAAAAAACCATTTTAAGAAATTTTGAAAAATAGTCAAATTTCATAAAAAGTTCGACAGTTGAAAATTTCAAAATAAGTAAAAATTTTCTTAAAGAAAAGCAAATTTATATCAAAAATTTCAAATTTCGAAAAAGTCAATATTTTCAAATAAAAACAAAATGTATTCTTAAAATAAAATTCTTGACAAATTTCAGTATCTTTTTAAAAGTCCGCTACCTAAAAAGAAATTGAAATTTTCAAAATTTTAAAATGTCAAAATTTTGAAAAAAGGAGTACTTTCGAAAAAAATTCAAAACCTTGAAGAAAGTCAAAAATTTTAAGATTCGGAATTTAAAAATTTTAGAAATTTTTAAGACGGTCAATATTTTTAACAAAGGTGGAAACTTAAAAATAAATAGAATCAAAAAACGAATTGTACAAGACAGTATGAAATTATGAGAAAAAGGAGAAATTTCGAAAAAAGAAAATTACAAAGTCCTTTTCGAAAAAAGTCGAAATTTTGACAGTCGAAAATTTTAATATAAATAAAAATTTAGAGAAATCCATAATTTGGAAAAAGTTGGCATTTTTGGTAGAAAGCGAAAATCTTAAATTATCAAAATTTTCATAACAAATTCGAAATGTTTAAATAAATTAAAAGGTTCACTAAAGAGGTCAGAATTTATAAAAAGTTGAAATTTGTAAAAATGTCGAAAGTTTCAATAAAAGTCGAAATTTACAAAAGAAGTTATTGTTTTAAGAATTTAAAATATTCCAAGATGGTCGAAATTAGAAGAAATCGAATATTTTTAAAAAAAGTAGAAATTTTGAAAAATGAGTCAAAATTTTCAAATAAAATTTAAATTTCGACACAGCTATAATTATAAAATTCAAATTTGAAAAAATCTAACATTTCAACGATGATTTTTATAAAAAGTGAAATTTTTTTAAGGCTCGAATGCCTCAAAAATGTGAAATTTTTAATTATGTCGAAATTTAGAGACAAATTCGAAATTTTGAAAAAATACATTGATATTTTTCAAAGAGACCAATTCTTGAAAGGTATGATTTTCAAAAAAGTCGGAATTTTGAGAAAAATCTGAAGTTTTAAAAAAAAGTGGAAATTTTCAGAGGTCGAAATTTTAAGAAAAGACAAGACAAAATTTTTAATAAAAGTAGAAATTTTTAAAAAATAGTGGAAGTTTGCATACACCATTATTTTTCCTAATATCAAGAAGGTAAGAATTAAGAATTAGAGGAAAATTAAATTCCAACTGCGGTGCTGGAACGTAGCAGCGACGCAAGTGTGAATACGTCAATACTTATAAATGCGATTACGTTTCCTTTTCAATTTGGATCTAAATATAATTACGTTTGGTGGTACAGTGCCCTGATGTGGCGTTTTATCTGGTGGGTATCGTGCCTAATGAAACGTAGTCATACAATTGTTGGCGTATCGCTTGAAACGCATAATAGATCACTTAGAGGAAACGTAAAGCGGTTTGACATTCAGCTGCCGACCATCGCAAAACAATCTATTAACTTGATGTAATTAATTTCGCACCTTCAATGTAATAACAGGTTTTCTCTACCGCCCTCTTTGTATCATCACCCACCCTTAATTAACGCACGCCAACGATAGTTCGCTATATTCAAATTACACGTACATGGACGCATCCATTCGCCGAAAATAGATTCGTATATTTCACCGATTTTACGATGCCAATGGCCAATGGTGAATGTGTTGTGCCTACAGAGAGAGCATAAAAAAATAAAAAAAAATAATTTATTCGTCTCGGGGGAGCGCATATCCATTTGCATGTGATATGTACGAAGTATGTTGGCTTCACCTAAGGGCTTACGTCACCCGTGAGGATCGTTCGAAGTTTGTCAAAAGCGTTTTCTTTCTTTGCCGAATGAAAAGCCTTCAAGTGAAAGCCGGGTGTAATACGAAACCGCCATGTAAAAATGTAGCTTTCGCTTTGTGTTCGAGCGTTGGAAACAAGTTGCTTTTTAACGAGATGTATGTGCAGCTTTTTATTTGCATGTGTCGTAAAAAGGATATCACCTTTTTGTCAAGATCAACGAACTTGACAAGGTTCTTTAGAAAAAACATATAAAAATATTTTACGTGTTTTAGCTCAGTAATGCTCAGCTGCTTCAAAACAATTTATTTAACATACCAAATGTTATATTATTTCCGTAATGGTTATTAAAGGAATATTTTCATCGCATATTTTTGTGTATATTTAACCCTGGTAGAAAGGATTTGATTAAAAGAAGGCCACTTTTCTTGAGGCTAACCATTAAATTCGTTTTATATCAGTTTATTTTCTTTTATCACTTTATGAATCAATTTCAAGGATCTGCTCACTGCGAAAATTCGTTTTAGTAAGACATTAAGCTTTGTAACATTTTTACTAAATAATAACTTGCTAAATAGCAAGTTTCCAACTAGGCCTTCGAGAGGCTTCGCTGTGCTCTTTACATAGGGACTGAAATTTTTTTTTAGCATTTCAAAAATAGGCAGTCTTGGCGGCTGCCGACAGAAGTGAAAACTTAAAACTAGGAAATAATAGTGTCTACGTAGTGTAGTTCGAACCCACATTAGTAAACAAGTCAGAATATTAGAAATATTTTAAAATAAATGCTGTCAAACTGACGTACCATTTTATATTTGTGGTTTGGATGCTTGTGGTCGTATGAAAACGAATCTAATGTTTGTTGATAATGAAATCACTTACACATAAACTTTACAGTCTTTTTATTTATTGCACGTAATGTTCAACATCTTATTAGTACCGTTATTTGTCACTTTTCTGAAGCACAAGCAAGAAACCTCGTGAATTATAACCACTTTATCTCCAAACTGATTTCGGAACACTACAATTATAATTCTTTTAACTGAGCAACTGACCAATTAACTCACTAACACTGTTTAATTAAATAACTGAGGGAAAGCTGACCGCGTATATATATCCTTCCGGTTTTCTAGGCCGATCTCCATACAGATAAGATTATCGCTTGCGGAATTTTCTGGAGCGCTTATCTGCCATATAATTCATTACCGCCACCGATTCCCATTACCAAATTTTTCCAGAAAATTCCTTACTAAATTTTATAACTACATTTTGTTACACAACCTCCCTCTTAAGACTGATCGTCCCATCTGTTGAGGTGTACCACTTTCATCTTGGTCCTGGAGCCGCGCTGGATCCTGTATACCAAGACGTTGATCCTCTTCAGCACTGTACGGCCCTTCCCAAGATGGCTTAAACTTCGGCGAAACTCCGCCCTTACTGAAACCTCCATGACTGGCGTTTGCGTCATATCTTGTTTTCATTCGGTCGGTCGCCAAGTTGATCTTCGTCCGCACCAGGGCATGTGTCTCCAATATAACTTCCCTCAAGCCGTCTTCGAAACCCATCGTTTCCCTGGAGGTCTCCCTTGGTGATTCAAACACCAAGTCGCACGGAAGCCGCAGTTTCCCCCCGAAGATCACTTTTGCCGTTGAGCCCGATCCGTAGTTTTATGAGTTGCAGCGCGATAGGCCATTAGAAACAGTGGCAGTTGTCGGTCCCAGTCTTTCTAATGCTTGGAAACGATCTTTAAAAGATGTTTTCCCGAGGTCTTTTTAAATCTTTCCATCTTTCCATCATTCCATTAGACTGTGGATTAAGAGGTGGCGTTCGAGTTTCCTTGATTCCAAGAAGACAGCACACCTCTTGGAAAATCCCCGATTCGAAGTTCCTCCCTTGGTCCAAGTGTAGTTCCAAGGGAACACCAAATCAAAAGATGAAGTGTCTACAAGAACCCTTGCGACTGTGGTAGCTTCCTGGTTCGGGATGGCGTAAGCTTCGAACCATTTACTGAAATAGTCCATGGCCACCAGAATGTTTTTGTTTCTATCGTCTGATGCTGGAAATGGTCCTAATTGCAATCCTCTCAAATGGAGCTTCGACATTATACTGCTTCAGGGTTCCTTTGGTTTTTGTACGAGGACCCTTGAATGCAGAGCAAGTAACACATTTTCGACACCATTGCTCGACGTCCTCCCTGCATTTAACCCAGTAGAACCGTTTTCGAATCTTCTGCAGGGTCTTGTTAACCCCTAGATGTTTACCAGAGGTCCCATTGTGCACTTCCCACACACAAAACATGTGGAACCTTTTTCTGCGTCACCACCAACTGCAAGTTGACACGCTTCCCATCCGCGCTTTCCCGTGCCCTCTTTAGCACCCCGTCCTCTACCTGGAAGGATTTACAATAAACCCACAAATTCTTAAGAGGTGGTCAGAAACTTCTTGCCATTCAGGTCTTGCCATTTAGGTCTCCAGCTTCTTTCCATTCCAATATGGGTCCGATATTACTATCGCTCTTCTGTAACTCCCGAAGACCTGCAACAGTCCATTCATCTTCTGGCTGGCTAGACGTGACCCTTATATCCACCATGTCCTCATGCTCCTCGGCTCGTCTGCAGTATCTGCAATCCCCACAAGGTCTTCGAAACAAAGCGTCAGGGTTGTTATGCTGTCGTCCCGGTCAATAATGTACCTTTAAGTGATACTGTTGGAGCCTTTCTAACCATCTAGCTGTTTGCCTCTCTGAGTTCTTCATTCGGAGTAACCAGGAAAACGCCGAATGATCTGTCTTGAAGAGGAATACTTGTCCATACAAATACTTGTAGAAGTATACCACGGCCTTTACTATCACAAGAAGTTCCTTCCTGGTGGTGCAGAAATTCCCCTTTTCGATCTTGCTGTAATATTCGATAACTCTTTCTTCACCACCTTGAACTTGGGACCGCACAGCCCCAATGCCGACGTTGCTGGCGTCTGTGTCTAACACGAAATTCCCATTCTGCTGAGGATAAACCAAGCTAGGACTTCTACACAAGGCAGACTTCAGTTTTCGGAAAGCGGTATCACAATCGGGATTTTAGACATACGGCGTTCTTTCTTTCGTTAGTTGGTGTAACGGCCCAGCAATGATGGCGAAACCTTTTACAAATTTTCTGTAATGGGTGCATAACTCCAGGAAGCTCTTCAATTCATGTTTACCTTTGGGTCTTGGCCAGTCACGGATTGCTTGAGTCTCGCATGCCAGAGTAATCATGGTTCTTTGTCCACTGTTGCCTGAACATTCCTACGCTTCTCTCTACCACCAAACTCTCCTTGGTCTTTTTTATCTGTTTGATATGACGAGTAGAGGGAGATGCAACAGATGCACCGGTACTATATCAAAAGTTAGAATGGGATGCAATAGTCAAAAATACTTCGGACGTTAAATTTATTTTTCGTTAACAACAATCTTTTTGGATATTTCGTAGTGACAATATTTTGGCTGATACGATTTATTTTGGTAATCAATAACTTAGGAGCCGGCTATTTTTTAGTCGTTCTAAATTTAACAGAAAGTATTACCATCATGTTTTTGTTTATCGTTAATTTTTCGGACTTGTGTAAGATGTGTCAGACAATTTTTTCCAAATTCAAGGTTTTCTTTTTCTAAATTTCGATTTTAAGATTAATGTTAAAAGTAAGATTTCCAAAAATAGATTTTAAAATTTTAAGTTTAAGCTTACAATTGTTTCTCAAAAACTTCGGCTTTAAAATCGAAGCTCCAAATTTGTCTAAAGATTTTCATTCTTTTCGTTTTGCCTTTAATCTCGAAAGCAGAATCATTTTCTTAAATTTGGCGGAATACATTTCAATATTTTCTTTTTAATTTTGACTTGAGAACTTTTTATTCTTTTAAAAAAATCACGATATTTGAATTTTTTTATAAGTTGCGAGACTACTTTTGTACGAAATTCTATTTTTTTTTTAATGTTTTAGAAATGTCGATTTTAAATCTATTTACTTGATTTCTTTTAATTCTAAAGTTATACTTTTAATTTATATATATTTTTTAATTTTCAATATTGCTTTTGATTTTTTTTAGGAAATTTTGATTTTCCTCAAATTTCCAAATTTAAGTTTGAAATGTTTAACTTTTACCCCAAAATTTTGACTTTTTGCTTAACAGTTTCACTTTTTGGAGAGATTTTCGCCTTATTTTCCAAATGCTTGGAATCGAATATTTGAATTTTTCTAAAAATTTCTAGTTTAAACTTGAAAATTTGTAAAATTATTTTATAAATTTCAGCCTAATATTTCGAAATTCTGTTTAAAACTGGAAATTCATTTTTATTGTGGATTAGTTTAGAAACTTAAATAAATAAATAAATGTGATATTTTTAAATTAGAAAATCCGAGTATTTAGATTAAAGTTAAAATTTAGGAAAAAAGTTAAATTTACAATATATAAAAGCTTTAAATGTAAGCATCTTTCTCGAAATTTTTAAATTAAGCTGGAAATTTTGCCCTTGTTATTTTAGATATTGTTCTAGTTTTCTTTGCAACGTTTCAATGTTAATCCCACAATTTTTTTCTTATTAAACTTTAAATTATTTTAGACATTTGGCCTTTTTTCTGAACATTATGTGCCTAGAATTTAAACCCAAAAATGAAATATTGTTTTTAGTTTAACTTAAAAATAATATTTTTTTTAAAATATTAAACCTTAAAATTTAACCTAACTTTTGTTATATTATGTATTTCGAGTTCTTATCAAAGTTTCATTTCTATCAAAATTCCTAATTTAAACGTAAAGTTGAAAAATTAAATTTAAAAAAAATTCTAGTTACTTCTTGAGTTTTCGAATTTGTCCCAAACTGTAAAGTTTAGAAATAAAATTAAAACTTTTTTTTTTAACTAACAACGAGGCGGCAAGTTTGTGGGCTATTCAAATTAATATGAGGTTTTTGTGTAATTTGTGCTCATTAAGAGTATGCTCATTTGCTAAAGCCGTAGCGCGTACTGCATAATGATTGTCGAGAAAAAAAATTGTAAAAAAATTACTACAATTTGATAATTCGCGTTGGCTAATATCTTGTCCATTTTTTATGATTAAAAAAAATGGACAAAAAAATTGGTAAACGCGAATTATTAAACTATAATAATAGTTTTTTTACACTTAAAAATTTATTTTTCGACAACGGCTGAGCAATGGGCGTTACGACTCCTAATACTCTTATTGAGTAGGAATTTCACACAAAACTTTATTTTGTTTTGAATACCCCACATCCTTGCCGTCTCCTTATAAAATAAAAATCCCCATTTATAACCGCTACATTAATTTCAAAATAAGGTAAAGAATTTTTAAAAATATGGGTAGTTTCTGATTTCGTAGTACGCTAGGCACAAATATAGAGGAGTGTAAAAAATTTCAAATTTTTAGGTGAGTTCAGAAGGGTGTAACGCAAAGAAATCTGGTTATAGAAAAAACTTGAAAAATAAAATTGAAGCTTCAAACTAATTTTCAGATTTTGAGTCCAACATTTTTTAGCCTTAGCAGTTCTAGAATAATTATCCGAAAAATTTTGTTACACATTTTTGCTTCATTTTAAAAACCTGCAAGGACTTCAATATAATGTTCGTTAGTTATTCCATAAAACTCTTCTACTCTTTACTTTCTAATTTGAGTGGTCTTCGAGTCCTGTACAATGATTTATCGACGAGTTCTCGTCGTTCAAACCAAAAAATCATTTTTAATTTTGGTAATCAATAATTCAGGCAAGAGTGATCGTACAGAAAATACGAGTAGGGCTTTGAAAATAGTAAAATCCTTTTACTATGAGAAAGTTGATTAAAATATGTAAAAAGTAAAAAATTGCATAATTCTAGATGTTCGCTTAATTTAGCGTAGCTTTGCAAATAATCGATTAAATAAGAATATGTTTACGGTATCTTTTTAAGCTTTAAAGATTCCAAAGAGACACTGAAAATTTCATAGACTTGCAATTTTTTCCTTATTGTATTAGGATTAAATTTGTCGTTTTTGTTAACAACCAATTTTTTATTTTAGGATGATTTATTTTTTTCATTTTTAATTGATTTTTTTTGGAAATATGCTTTTTAGCAATAGGTAACCCACATTTCCAGTATCAAAAATATAAAAAAAAACATATGTTCTGAACGAAAAATCATGGTACACAGGGTTCCCTGTCAAATTAAAAAACAGTAAATTATTTAGAAAATGTTCATTATAAGATCACAGGAAAAGAGTTATTGAAGTCAGCGGATCTTTCTAAATGTCAGTAAAAATTTGGAAAAAATATTGTCCAACGGTTTTCTTATAATTACTCAAAAACTGCTCATGATAAAAGTTTTAAACTCATGATTTGAAAATTAGAAATTGAGACGTTTAATTGACTTTTTTATATTTTTGCATGATTACTTTTCCTCGAGTTACAGTCTTTTGAAATTACCTAAAAATGTATGCTGTTTTATATTTCTCAATTTTTATTTTTAACGTATTCTAAATGAAACGTATTATAATTATTGATTTAAAGCGATTTAACGGTGACATAAAAAAATCGTATTTGCTTTTTTATTCCCGATCAGCTTCGTGCTGCCGAGTCGCATCTTATGTTTTGAATATAAATAAAATGTCGAAACAAACTCATAATTCGATAAATGTCCGCGAACGCAACAAAAATGCATAATTTATCAAATGCTGCTGCTCCTTCATGCTTTTCCTCTTCATTTCGTTCATTTAACATTTTTATAAAATAAAACGCAAAATGAGTTAATTTCGAAATTGTTTTGTTCAGCAAAGCCCGCAACGTATGTTTATATATAAACATGTCTTTACAAAATAAACAAAATTGTTTGTTTTACATTAATTTCATTTACCCTATTCATATACATATGTACACATTATATATTTTGCTATATTATTTGATCGTACCAAATGAGCCTTAGGAAATATTTATTCTACTAAATAAAACATCTCAATTTTCACCTATGGCAGAAAGTATTTTATATAAAATCTAGAATTACACATAAGAGAAAAATTTCGATAATTCCTGACGGGAATAATATTAATAAAAGACGAGTCGCTTGTGCTATATTTATTCCCAAACCACGTAATTCCCGCCGCCTCCCCAGATAGCTTCAAGCTAATAAACCCACCACTTCCTAGAAGGTTCCCGGATTTCGTCGAAAAGGTAAACGTCCTTTATCCCTAGGTTGATCTTTCGCGATTTGATGCTTGATTTCTATTTAGCCACATTAAAGAGCCAAAAATCCCGTTATGTATTATTACTTCGGGGGTGTGGTATGTCAAAGTTCGTATATGTCAAAAATGAGTTCGCGTCACGTCACTGGGCTTACATAAGAAGGATAACGGTTGAGTTGTTTACTTCTCGACATGATAAACCGGTTATGGTAAATATTCATGAGGATCCGGAAGCTGCCTTGCACCATTTATTCCGGACACGACCTCCAGACAAGAAAGTAGACTTGCCTTCACGTAAGCATTCGACTTATCATCGTGAATCACAATAAGCCCAGGATTTAATGGTGTCACAACATTGAAAAACTGAGAATTTGGAAACAGAAGTATGCTACCATTCTTTGTTTATCTGTCTCCTAAGTGAACTGTAGTTGCTGTAAAAATAGGAGAAAAGTTTTAATTATTCAAAATAATCCAACATAGTTATGGTCACCTAAACTCAACAATTTTTTGATGGTCTTCGCGTGTGTACCTCGGACATCCGCAGAGGACAGACGATTACCTTCATATGCTTATTGAGGATAGGGATGCAAACGATAGTTCGATGTTTTGAATACATCGATGTATCGTTTGTAAACATCGATGTTTCAATATCGATGGCAAAGGATCAAAAGCATCGATACATCGTTCGCTTTATAAACGATGTTTAAAAAATCGATGTATCGTAAGGCGACAGAATTAGCACCATCTGTTGCACAGAATTGATGGGTCAAACAACCACATAATTTCGTAACTAATCACCCGATAGCAGTGTACATTTAACAAATTGATGCTAAATTTGTATGCCGCAGTATACAATACAATTATTTGAAAATACATAGTTTAGCTATTTTAATTTCGCAATCTATAAAAAAGCCCAAATTTTGAAACAAAAATGAAAATTTTAAGAAAAGTTTTTATAGTATTAACTTCGAAAATTCGAAAACATTAACTGCATTTAATTCACAATTATTTATTATTCATTAGTATTGGCAAAAAAAAGTTCAATCAAATTTTCAGTTGCTCTAAGACAACTTTTCTTATATAAATTACCCTCTAGAAAAAAAGTTGAAAATTTCACAAAAAAGATAAATATTTTTAGAAATAGACCAATTTTCAAGTCAAAAATAAAAATTCCTAAATGAGAACCAACCAGAATTCTCAAAATTTCGACCCGAATTTCCAAATTACAAATTTGTTAGAAGTCGTCACTTTTTAGGTCTGAATATCTATTTCGTGTTTTACTTATAAATTGCACATTTTTGTAATTTCAGATTTTCCTCAAAATCTCGATGTTTTTCCCAAAATTTTGCGTTACACCAAATTTCCAAATTTTGTTTTTATACGTTTTAGGTTTTTCTCGAAAGTTAAAATTTTTTCTCAAGGTTTGGATTGTAATTTTAATCTTCAAACGTAATCTTTGGTTTTAAAACTTTTTTACAACATTTGAATGCATCAAAATATCCACTTTTTTGGAAATTTTGATTTTCTATTGAAAATTTTAACTTTTTATGAAAATATAAATATTTTTCAAAATTTCGACTGTTCTAAATTTTGACATTTTCTCAAAATTCGTCTGATTGCCAAAATTTCAATTTGTTCAAAATTTCAATTTGTTCAAAATTTCAATTTTTTCAAAATTTCAATTTTTTCAAAATTTCAAATTTTTCAAAATTTAAAAATTTTCAAAATTTAAAATTTTTTGGGAATTTCGAATTCTTTTGAAAATTTAGACTGTTGGAAGCCAGTAGGATTACATAAATTTTCAAAATTCCGATTTTCGAATTTCGCATTTTTACGAAATTTACTGACTTATGATTTTTTTCAAAATTTTCACCTTTGTTTTAAAAATCTTGGTTTTTTGAAAATTTAAATTTTTAAGAATTTTTTTTACATTTCGACTGTTTTAAAATTTATTTTTTAAAATTCCAAAATTTGTAATTTTCTCAACATTTCGCTTCGAATTTTTTTAGAAATTATAGATTATTTTAGATTGCCGATTTTTTTTAAATTTTGATTTAATTTTAAAATTCTAACTTTTTTGAAAATTCAGATTTTTTTTTAAAAATCTAATTCTCAAAATTTCCTATTTTTTTTTGTTGAAATTCCTGATTTTCAAAATATTTTTTTTTTAATAAAATAGGAACGATTTATCAGATATTTTGACTTTTCTGAAAATTTAGTTTGTTAATAAAAAATTTAAATGTTTCTCGAAAATTTCGGATCTTTTGAAAATTTCCAATTTTCTTGAACATTTTGACTTTCAGTTTTTCACTTTCTTTTAAAATTCGGTCCTTTTTGAAATTTGGACTACTCTTCAAAATTTTCACCGATTTGAAAAATCTTAACTTTGTTCAAAATTGTAATTTGGCTTCAAATTAAACTAGTATGCGACTTTAAAAATTTCGCCTATTATTTAAAAATTTCGATTTTTCGAAATTTGACTTTTTAAAGTATTGAATTTTTCATAATTTTTACATTTTTGAAAATCTTTTTATTAAAAATATCTGTATTTTTGAAAACGTAGACATTTTTCTAAATTTCAACTATTTAAATATTAATTCAAAATTCGTCTTTGAAAATTGGACATTTTTTGAAATTTTCTTTTTTTCAAATTTCTAACTTTTGACAAAATTTTTAGAATTCGATATTATCTCAAAACCTCGATATTTTTTTAAAAAATTTCGACTTTTATAAGTTTGGCATTTTTACAAAATTTTGCCTCCCTTTTTTAAATAAAGAATTATCAACATTTCGACTTTTTTTCAAATAACTGAATTATTTTGAAAATTTTAAATTTAGTTTTCCCAAATTTGATCTTTTTATAAAATTTTCTAAATCTTCCAAAATTTTAATTCCTTCTTCAAAATTGTGGCTTTTCCAAAAATTTCGACTTTTCTAAAATTTAAAAATTTTGTAGTAAACCAAATTTTATTTTTATAAATCTCAGTTTTTTCCCGAGATCTGATTGAAAATTTGAGCATGTTTTATAAATATTTGAGATGAAAGTGATAATTTTAAAAACTTTAAATTTAACTTTTCGGTGTTTAACTGTCATCTCGAAATGTCTATTTTTTTAAAAATTTTAGTCTTTAAACCTAATCTTCGGCTTAAAAAATGTAGGTTTTGAGTTTTAAATCAAAATTTACAGGCAAAAATAAAAAAAAATAGGTTTAAATTTGGAGGGAAAATAATTGTCATTTCATAACACATATTTAAAGAAAGTAGGCGTAGAAAGGTCAACAATTAAAAAAAAATTGTTTTAGAAATATCCAGTTTAAAGGCAACATTTCCGGTGTTTTCTCAAAATTTCGACTTTTTTCTCTAAATTGTAAAATGAACGTCGAAATATCCACTTTTTTTCTCGAAATTTCAAGAAAAAAGTCGCATTTTCGATTTTACCTTAGTCTAAATTTCGTTATTAAAGTCGAAATGTTGACTTTAATTTCGGAATTAAAAATAACCTAAATTTCCAGACTAAACGGGAAAATTTTGAAAAAGAAGTTGAAATTTCGAGAAGAGTCGAAATTTCGAGATTAAAGTCGAAATTTCAATTTTAGTACCGGAAGTCGAAATTTTAACGACACATTCAAAATTTCTAAAAATTTTTTTTTAAATTGATGTCCTTATTGTTCTTTTTACACTTTGACAATTTTGATTTTTTAAACCTGCAGTTAAATATTTAAAAACATCGGAAAAGCATCGATGTATTGTTACCGATTATCGATGTTTGAGACATCGATGTCTTTTTAAAAAAAATATCGATGTTCAAACATCGATGCATTTTTGAACGATGTTGCATCCCTAATTGAGGGCCCAAAAATAAATCCTTCACAAGAACTTTAAAAAACCCGCAATTTAAATGAAAAATCCCTTATTTACTCCAAATGGATAGAATACACATAAGTAGAAGCAAATTAACGAATTTTATTATGAATATTTTCATTAAAAATTAATAAAAAAATGTTCATTTGTTGTCGCTCTTAAACAATATAAAATATCCTTCCTACAGTTATATTGAACCTGTCGTGGTAGTTGTAGAAGAGAGTCCTAATACAACATTTCAAAAAAATGAACTTTTGGGATCAAATTTTAAAAGAAGATCCAGATTTTTAACATATGACTTTTCTTAAAGTTTACAAAAATTTGGAAATTCGTGATTAAAAAAATTAAAAATCCTAGAAAATGTCGAAAATTTGCATTTAATTCAAAATGTTAAAAAAATTGGAAATTCTGTAATATACGAAATTTTGGAAAAAACAAATCGAAGTTTTGGATGAAAAGTATTTTAAACATTAAAAAATATTTTAAAAATAAATTATAATTTATATTTAGCAAATAATTCAAGTTAAAGAAAAAAAATTGAAAAGCATGTAATGAAATAATCAAAATTAAAAATTAAAAAAAATTCTAAATTAATTAAAAAAACATTTAAACAGAAAATTTACAAGTAAAGTGAAAATTTAATTTTAAAACCACCAAAATATGGAGTCAGAACTGTAGGAAAGAAACTAAAATTGAAAGTTTAAATCTTGAGAGTGGGTAGAAATCAAAGTTGCATAAAAACGCATGATTTATCTGCAACAAAATCTACTCAAAATTTGAAGAAACCATATTTAACATTGTAGCAAAAGTTAAAAATTTCTTAAAAAATCTCGAGGTTTCGAGATCAGAGTCAGTATTTTGAAAATAGTTGACAACGGAAAGCTGGGTTAGAAATTGGTAAAACCTATTTAATTAACGACGCCTTAGAAATTCCAAATTTAAATTTAAAATTCTGAGAAAAAACCGAGACGAAAACAAATTAGAATTCGAAAATTTGGAAATTTCAAATTTAAACTTGTTTTGTTTTTCTCAAAATAACATTTTTTAGAAGTTTTCAAATTTTTATCGACGCTTTTTCCCATCAATTTCGAGTGTAAGGTCGATATTTGCAGGAATAGTTTAAAAACTTTGAGATTAAACATTAAAATTTTGATTGCTTTTGAAACTTATGACTTGATAATATCGACATTTAAACTTCAAACTTAAAATTTTCTTCATCTTAAAATTTTGAGTTTGTAGTCGAAATTGCAAATTTATTCTCCAAATTTTAATCTTCCTTCTTAGAATTTCAAATTTAACGTCAAAATGTTGACTTACAATTAGTCAACATATCAGTTTAAAAGGTCGCAATTTAATAAATGTAAACTCCTTTTTTAAATGCTTTAAGATGTCCTAAATTTTTTCAAAATTTTTAGTTTTTTTCCGTGGAAGCTTTGATTTTAACTTTTAAATTTAAGATTTGATTTTGACTTTTTAGAATTTAATGTTAAATCATTGAATTTTGCCTCAAAATATTGAAGTTGTTTCATAAAATTTGACCTCGATCAAGAAATTTCAGTTTTAAAATTGAAAGTTAAAAAACGGCAATTTTACGTTTAAACGAGAAATTCCGAAAAATAAGTCAAAATAAAATATGACGTAGTGTATACACATAATGTACATAATGAGATATAATGTAGTTAATTTTAATTACGTATTTGGAAGCTTCTTAAGTATGTTTCAGTGTTGAGTCATAAACAGCGATTGACAAACAAACATCCAACTCAATCGTTGCTTATGGCAATCTATAAGAGACTGCCAATCCTTAACAGAAAGTTACTAAAAATCTGGAATTCTGGAAGGAGTAACTGGCAAAGAAAAAGCCAATAACACATATACCCGGCATAAAAATAAACAAAAATAAATAAGACATTTCAAAAATTTTGTTTACAAGCGGGAGAATATTTTTTATAAACTTCAACTTTTGCACAAAATTTCGTGTCCGATATTCAAGTTTAATCATTTTCGCATGTAAACTTCAAAATCCTAGTTTAAAATAACATAAAAATATGAAATTTAAAATATTTTTCTGAAATCTTCTTGAAATCAACTTTTTAAGATTAAAGGCGGAATATCGAAAAAAATTCGAAAATTTGAATGAAAAGTCAAATTATTGAGAATAATATTTAAGTTTTGATTTGAAGACGAAAATTTTAGAAAAACAAAAAAAATTGTAGTGTAAACTCACGATATACTCCGTTTCAATCTTGTGATTTACGAATTGTCTTGCTGCAGGAAAATATGAAAACGTATGGTTGAGATACTGCTCTTTGATCTTGAATTTGGTTTTACTCTTATACCTGAAAGCTCTTCCTATGGAAAATTCAAATTATGGAACACGGAACACTTTTCTTGACTCCGTTCAATCCCTGGGGAGGTTGGGGAGGTGTAGTTTTTACTAACTTTGGTCGCAGAAACCTGTATATACTCATATGACAATTTCTTTATTTGCTGTATTTAAATTATATTAATTTACACAATTTCTAATATTTGTATCTAATACCATAAGATATAGCCTCTGAGAAAAGAGTGTAACAGATTAACAAATCTTTTGTTTTTTCTTCAATTTAAATCAAATATCTTCACAGAAAAACAATGTCTAAGCAGAATAGAGCACTGATGCAGTAGCCGTCAATGTCAATATGTGACAAAACAGTACTTATGTTGTTTCCACTTATCGCGTATTTTGTTATTATTTTTTGGAATGAAATTGATAAAGTAGAAAATTCAAAAGAAAATCGATCCAACACGACTAATTATGCTATTCGACGGAACTTGAAAGGGCAACTTGATTTTTTTAAAAATTTGGAAGGAATGGCTAATATTAGGCGAAAAGGACACGCTAATACTACTTCAACCAAGCGAGCGAATAATAAATCAAAAATAAAAGCTAATGGCCCTTTACTTAGAAAAGGTCCCAGAGATTTGAAATCATCGGACAATTCTGATAGATTAGCAACTCCGCGCTTGTTGAGGCCTATGAAGAAAAATGATTCGCATTTTGATGACATTAGGAGCGAAATTGCTTTCGATGATGGCTTGGGGGAAGCCGATTTGGATGAATATTTGGGTTTAGAGGATATTACGACCGAGCAAACGACAACGGAAGATTTAAAACCTGATGAGTACTATTTCCCTTTCGGAGATATCGAGGAAGATGACAAAGATTACACGAAAGATGAGTACGACGAAGTCGAAGAGGAAGATCATAAACAGGAAGATCACAATCAAGTTGTCGTAGAGAAACGTAATCCAGAGGCACATAGATCTAGGGGAGAAATTGAAAGAAGTTATGCTTGTGATGAACATAAATACGTGGTAGGTATAGAAGCGGCAGACGAGGGACACGTATGTGCTGGCGTTATCATTAATTCGAGGTGGGTCCTCACTGCGAAAATATGCGTGATTTCCTATTACGCTCATCCTTACAACATTTTTGTAGTTGGAGGGCTGATAGCGAGTAATGAATTTTATCGTCAGCGCATAAGAGCGCGAAAGATTTACTTTCCAGATGAAAAAATTCTGCACAGCAAACGGAATCAGACAGTGGCGGCAATATTATTGAGACACCCGATGAAGAAGAGTATCGCTGTCATGTATTTCAAAGTAGAATATCCTTTCGTCACTGCGCTAGGATTGACGAAACACCATAAGAAGTATCCTCATTTCGTTTACACTTTTCGATGGACGCAAGAATCGTCTATACTTGGAGATATATTCGTTTTAAACTGCAACAGGATTAGATTGACTCGTGCTATCAATAAATTCCTGGTGGAAGGACAAAATGAAGTAAGCGGAAAATGGTGCGTTGGTTCGGAAATGGGATCACCTGTAGTGTTCTCTATCAGACCGAACTTCATGGGCATTGTGGTTGGGGGGGATAGGTGCGGACCGGATGGGATAATGATATTGTTCATCTTAAAGCAACTGAAAACCATTAATCAAATTGTCCAAGGAAAGAACATAGCAGGGGAAGATGGTAAAATGAAGGAAGGCGATGAGAATCAAGGGTTCAGAATAACTTATAATTACTTTGTTTTATTTGGACTGTTTGTAATACATGTTTTATTTCACTAAAAATAAGTGCGTTTATTTATTTAAATAGTCTTTACCCAATTTAAGTATTTTGGTATATGAAGCTGCATTGATTGTCAATGCTACGTAATGGGGATAAGAGAGGATATATATTGGTTCTGTACTTGTAATTGAAGGTGACAAATGCATTAGCCGGCCATACACGAACGAATCTGATCTGCGGATTTAATCTGCAAAGGTATATCTGCGCACTTGGCTCATTACATACCACTTACTTTTACTTACTTGCATCCACTAACGTACATGTCTGTACACATATTCTAACCTCCAATTAAATCCGTCAGCTAAAATCTTTACGTTATTGGGCTAATATTCGTCACATTGGTACGGATTCGACTCTGCTCGCAGAATATTTATGTTATCTGGCATTTTGGAGTGAAAGATGTCAAAGTCAGAAGAAATCAAAACCTTTAACAGCCACTAACTGACATATTTAGTCTGTGCAAGGTACAGTCTGCCGATTAATCTGTGGCTCGGCCAAGTCCGTTAACGCAAAGTTAATTCCGCTGATTTGATATGTGCCGTATCCAATGCGTTGAGTAATCTGCTGTTGTACGGGTGGCTATTAGGCTACTATTTTTTCATGAACTTACAATTAGTAATTTTTATCTATTTATTACTTCGGCAATTAGTGATAATAAATAATCTAAAGAGCAGTCCTCAATCAATGCATGTTAGTTGGTGCATACTGATGAAAAAAAAGCATCAACAAAATACAACGAAAATATACTAAGGTGGATGTTAAGAGTCACTCTCCAAACATAATTTTAACTTTAGCGAGTACGAAAGTCTGCTGTACGGGGCCACAATTATAGAAAAAAGAGTTCTGTCTGGCGGGTAAGCGAACCCAAGTCTCCCTTACTACAATGGGTAATTACTAGGGCCCTGATTTTATGACTTATACATAAAGAATATGTAAAAGCATATTTTGGCTGATTTTTGTTGTGGAGGCATAATTTATAGAATTTTAGGAATTTTACCTGCGTAACTTAAATTCTCAATAGGAGAAAGTATATACCTACACTCTTAGTAGGGAATTACACGGGATAACCCATTACCCCCGCTCTTAGGCAATGGCCCATTAGTAGGTACACTTAGCATTAAGTACGTCATTTTCCTGATAAGTAGGCCTAATAATAAGTAATTTTCTATTAGATATTCAGTTTATTTCTCTATTTCTAACGAATAATAGCAAAAATCAAAATGCCCAAGGAATGCCTTTCCTTAAAAGTAAAATTAAATAACTACATGAAGAGTTTTCCAAATTTTAGTACCGACGGAGAGATATTGTTCTGTAAAGTATGCGAAATTAAAGTGACAGCAAACAAGATTTCCCAATTAAAGCAGCACCTACAAAAAGCAAAACATTTACGGTCGATGAAACGTGACGCGAGCATATCGTCTAAAAAATCTCAGTTGTTGTTGCTTCCTTCAGGTAACTTTGTTTTTATGAATGTCTATATTTAAGCAAATTAATCTATTAATTTGTTTTAGTCATAGTAAACGAAGAACTTTCATCGGGGAAATCATTCAATAAGAAATTATGCGCAGTTTTTATATCCGCTGATATACCCTTGCAGAAATTGGAGAATGAATATTTTCGCAAATTTTTACAAGATTTGGCAAACGAAAAAACTCCTCAAACAATATCATCTTGCTCTACATTAAGAAAAAAATATATTCCGACATTGTATCAAGACACATTAGAACTGTTGCGTCAAGAGTGTAAGGACAAGTATTTGTGGGGTTCCTTAGATGAAACAACAGATAGTGAACAATGGCATGTAGCAAATTTTGTAGTTGGTACTTTAGATGAAAATGCGTGCGGAAAACCATTTTTGTTAAGCATGGATGTTCTAGAAAACGTCAATCATGCTACAATTTCGGGATTTTTTAATAACGCTTTGCAAATTTTATGGTCTCATGGAATCCAGTATGACAAAATTTTACACGTGTGCACTGATGCAGCCCCATATATGAAGAAGTCTGTGACCGGTTTGTCGGTATTATTTCCCAAAATGATCCATACCACTTGTTTCGCTCATGGTCTACACCGATTGGCTGAATTAATAAGATATCAACATCCTTGCGTCAATCAATTAATAGCAAGTGGGAAAAACATTTTTTTGAAAGCGCCACATAGAGAAACTTACTTTCGAAACAAAGTTAACATCCCTTTACCGCCGTCGCCCATTGTGACAAGATGGGGCACGTGGCTCGAGGCAGCTTTTTAATATGCGGACAATTTTGAACATTTTAAACAAGTGGTCAATTCTTTTGATAAGGAAGAAGCTCAATCAATAGAGGAATGGCAACTGGTGATTAACACACCAGGGCTTTTCCGATCTCTTATTTTTATAAAATCAAACTTTTCATGTTTGATAGGTGCCCTTACACAACTACAAAGTCAGGGAATAAATCTTCGTACAAGTATATCTATCATTGAAAACATCAGAAGTAAACTTTTAAATCTAAACAATAAAAAGTATTTGGAAAAATTTGATATGATTTTTAATAAAAATGCAAGGTATAAAACGTTGAGAGAGTATAGTTGTGTGTTTAAAACAGGAAAGTGTTCTGAAGATGACATTAATGAAAATCATTCCATTAAAGAAATTTTACAATATCAGTATGTACCGGTAACGTCTTGTGACGTTGAAAGAACTTTTTCAGAATACAAGCAAATTTTCAAAGAGGTCGTTTCTTTTTGAAAACTTATAACAATGGTGCATAATTAAATGTAATAGCGTGAACACCTTAATGTAGTTAATAAATAGAAAGCATGTTATGGGTATTTAAGATATTTAATTAATTTTTAATTATCTTATTTTATTAATTTTAAGGAATTAGTAAAATATATTGAATATTTCAATAATAATGTTAATGAGTGACATAATAATAAATATTTTCTTAGATACTTGGAACTATTTTTTTAAGGAATATTTTATGGGAATATTTTTCATTTTTTTAGAGCATAAAAGAATCATATTTTTGAAGTTTGTTAGGGAATAAAATCCGGGCCCTGGATTACTAACGATTATATTAGGAAGCGTGCTTTTCCCTTGGTAGGATTTTGTGAGATTTAAACCGACTTCTTAGCCCGTCGTACGTAATTTTTTTTTTAAATGAACGTTACGTAATTCTGGGTTTTCTTTGCCATTACAACTTGTAATTGCTTTAATAAATATTTAAAAATTCCTATCAATCTAAATGCAAGAAATAATTAAATAAATAAATGTTAGGATAAAAGAAACTGTGGCTGTTAATACTTTTTGTTAAAAACATAGGACCCTTATTCGTATATAATCGAAATTCTAAACTTACCGCTCCCAAATATTCAATCTTTAGAGAAGTCTGGAATAAACAGTTTCGTATGAGTCACCTCATTCAGTGAATGTCGAGTCTTCAACCAACTACCGCTTAAAATTACTAATTAAACCCACTACTCCTTAAACCTGCTACTGTATTGTAGAGAATTTAATTACCTCATTTAAGGCAGCATTATCCAAATGGTGAGTTATAACCCGTCACCGAGCCACGAAAATAAAATACTGGGTCGCAAAATTATAGCCTTCAATCATATTTGTTAAATTTTCGAAAACAAGCGATAACAAATTCCAAAATTTTTTAATAAATTACAAAAATTAAAACTCTGAACTTTATCCCGATTTCAAAAAAACATTGAAAAATTTCAAGTCTACTGTGTAGGAATTACGATTTCCCAACACTTTTACTTTTTTCTAATATTTTGATTTTAATTTCGAAGTTTCGATTTCCACTTTTCTGAAAACGGAACGTTTTGGTGTCAGGATGCCTTTCAGGGGGTCCAGGGGGTAAGCTGAAAAGGACATATAGCCGCATCGAGTGTTACGTGAAAATTGCAGACATAAATTAACGACATTCAGGTCGATTCGACGAGTTATTTTCGAATGTTTATTTTCTAAAAATAACGTCGACGCTAAGCTAAGTTGCGATCTTTCATTTTGTAAATTTATTTCGAAAGGACAATTAATCAACATAAAAAGAACAAAAAAAATTCACATCAGCAATAAGTTAACCGTTAAAGTTTGCGTTTTATCAAAACACACGCTACCTTTCAAGACAGCGTATAATTCAACCAAGTTAACCGAGCGTAATGAGGATAATTACTTTAATCGGCTTTTATTTTTGGACTTTTTAATGTTATTTTTAAGAGGCTTATCGATTTGATAAGGAATAGGTGTGTTCTACATTTAAATAAGGGTAGCGTTTAGCATTTATTTTAATTTAACCTCTCTCGATTATCATTTGACTTGTCATTATTTATTTTATTGGTTTTTATATACTACGAAGAAGCCCAGATATATAATATAGCTATATAGCATTTAAAAAGATAGCAAGTTAAAGAAAAGTGATATATTTTGTAGTAATATATAAATCACGGCACTCCACCAGCGCTCCACCAGCTCCACCAACTGATTGATTATAAAGTTGAGAGCAGTCGCTTGTAATCAGTGAAACTTGTTTAATATGACCTGGATAAGGAGGACAAATCTACTTCGTGACGACTTCAATTTTCTTTAGCCGGCTGGTTGTCAGGTTGATTTTGGTCTTCACCATTACTTGTGTCTTCGACTTCTCAGATGTCACACGAAATAGAGACATCTGAGAAGTCGGAGATACAAGAATTGGTGAGGACCAAAGTTTAATCTGTAGTCCTTTTAATACTTCTAAAACAGCTCTTCGCAGAGCTTCGTAGGTCAAACATCTTCAACACCACCCCTTACTTTTTCCCAGTAAATCTGTTTCCTAATATTCTCCAAGGTTTTCTTCACTGCGAAATGTCTACCAGCAATGTGTATATCCCCTACAAAACCTTTGAAATTTTTCCTGGAGAACCATCACTTTGCCTCTTCAAACTCAGTCCTCTACCGGAGTAATTTTAATTGTGCCCATAAGTTCTTAAGTGTAAAATTCCCATTGGAAACTAAGTGTCAGTCAGGTCTCTAATATGATTCTGACATCAGCGCGTGCTTAAACGGTGGTTCATCCCTCTTCATGTTTGACAGAAATAACCCTTGGCATCTTCTATGGCTTTTTGGTCCTCTCTTTTTCACCGTTTGTAATCCTGACGAGGTCTTCTGTTGCTCTGCTCTCTTTGAATCGCAGATGTTTTGAAAGCTAGCAGGCTTTCTTTGGCATGTTCTTGGGTGTCATCAAAGCAACTTTTTTAATACAAATTTTATCACCTTTTGCTTCAGGTCGAAGAAAAAGTTGTGTTGTCTTATTATGTGTATCCTAAGAATAAGCTCATCTTTATTCGACATTAACATTTCATGTAATAGTTGTTGCTTTTCTAGACGCATTGTTACGTTTGTTTCTCCTACGATTACCCCAATATTTTCGTCAATCATTTTGAGGATCATCTTCTGTGACAATGGCTCCGCTTCTGATAGGAGGACGTTCTTCCTCGCCAAAGTAACTATGATTCCGGTGTCCACTGTTGCTTGTACATCTGTTCCATTTATATTCACTTTCACCTTAATGCTTTCAATGGTTCTTTTCACCAGTTCGATAGACTATGGTACGGAGGCCGTTAGTTGGACTTCTGTTAGTAAGGACCTTTTCTCTCTGACTGATTTTATTTTTTCATGTTGATTGCAAGAAAGTTGATGTGCCGCTATCTGATCTTTCGGAGCTGTCCTGTAATTCTTCTGGAGATGACCAGGTTTATCACAGCGAAACATATATAGTTTTTAGATTACTTTTCAATGCTTCTAGTGCGGTTTTCATACTTGGCCCGGCTAGATAGAAACGTATCATCTTCGACTTCAACTTTCCTTATCCTGCATTCTCGAAAAAAAATGATGAATGTTAAAAATAAATTTTTGGAATTTAAGCCTTTAAAAATTTCAAGTTTAAATCTAAGTATTGAAAAAGAATTCTTCTTTTGGAAAAAGACGTGACTTTTATACCGAGAAACATGTAGTGATTATGAGACTAAACTCCAAATCTTGAAAATAAAATAACAATTTCGAGGAGAAAATTCAAAATTTTACAAGACATTTACAAGTCAAGTTTAAAGTTGAAATTTTACTGAAAAAGTAAATATTCAGAATTGTAACATCGCAATTTTGTATCAAAATATCCGAATCTTCTCAAAATCACTGGTAATTTATATTTAAAAAACTAGTTCAGGAGCGAAATTTTAGGGAAAAAATCAAAATAAGATTTGAAAATTTTAATAAAAAGGTTTAAATCTCTAGAAAAAAATTGTAAAAAGAAAAATGGCCATAGTGAAGTTGATTTGGCTCTTCAAACAATTGGGGTTAAATTAAATAGATTAATTTAACCAAAATACGTTTGTAGGAAAAATAAGTGCAGGGTTATTTAAAAAAATAATTTTAAGAAATGATGGCACGATTTAATTCACATTTAGAGTCAATACTAAATAACAAACAAAAAGTAAATTCACTCTTCAAAAAAATAACACATTTTCACTTCTCCTTTTCTGCGTGTGTTTTTGTTAATATAATTAGAAAATGAAGAAATGTGCATTTTGTTGAATGCACACTACAATTCGAGCGTAAAAGTGTTGTTTCGATAAGAAATAAATGATTGCGTTAGGCAAATTTTTACTTGATTTTTGCTAGATATCAAAAACAAGCTCGAAATTTGTATCTTTATTATTAATGATTTGTCAAATCTGTTTTCATGTTCTTTCGATAATCAACCCCTAATGTATGTTGTAATATACGAAAACAAATTAAATAAATAGTATATATCGAATATAGCTAATTGAGGCAAATGACTCGAAGAAAATAAAAAAATATATATCAAAAGAAATTATATAGAACTGCTTTGATCTACCACCCCTTCTGTTTGAATTGCATTTGACCACATTCAGTTATAAATATTTATGGCGCTGGGAGAAACAGAAAAGCGCTCTTGAAGAATATTTCATACTTAGCAACTTTTTCCGAGAACATCGCTAGTTTCTTTCGCCGTAAATTACGTGTAATGCAAACTGCGACGTTCGACAAGGGGGTATATTTATGTCGTGTCCTCGCGCCATAAATAAACACAAACAGGGTGCAACGTTCATGTTTCCGCCGAAATTGAGACGTATAACCGCCTCGATGGCCGAGCGATTTATCAAAATTCGACGTCCTTCGAGGTGGAAGACCATCTACGTTCGTCTTTATTTATTGCTTTTTTCAACATTGGCGGCGCGAAAAGCGAAAAGAAAAGCGTCGGCATTGATGAAAATGGAACGGCTAATGACGATACGAGAGGCAGACGTTCGCACCATCGCATCGCTTTGGGGCTATTTTCAGTTTTCAGCCATTCAACAGGCTGTAAGAAGGGTGGGTTAACGGAAACACTATTGTATTTTTGTATTTTCTTTTAAAGCAAGGGGTGGCCGCTAATTAGACATTTATCATTTCGAATCGTTAATAATAGAAGGAATCATGCAATCGTTGCTATTAATACTCCTATTTCTTACGTAAGCAAATAAACTATGGCTCTTAGAAGGTTTTCTCTCTGCCACATTGGTAATTACTAATAATTAAGGATAATTATCACTAACTACTGATGTAGTAAAGGGGCAGAATCTTGTTTTGGTCTTCAATAAGAGCAAGATTGTTAGCTGAGTGTGTGGCGGGTAGTGCCTTTTATACTTAAAACGGTGTAGCTGATTGGGAAACAAATTGGCAGATCTGGGGAATTTTTTTCAGATTTTAAGGTCAAACTGTTTTTAATGAATAATTACAAATTATAATGAATTTAAAAAATAGGAGCAATGCCCATAATTGGACTGGCTCTTGAATATCTTTTTTCAGATTCGAGAAATTTTAGGCATTATCTGCTGCTGGATAATTTCATCTTGCAAACTGTTTAGTGTTAACCTCAGTGGTGCGTCGCCATGTTTTTTATAAATGGCAAGGTGATCGGGAAAGAAATTGGTACTTTTACCTTTACCTTGTAAAATTCTTCAATATTCATAAGTAACAAAAAAAATAGAACAAATATTTGATATGATCGGACCAGCTTCATCGGCGATTATATCGTCGAACTAACGGCCTCCAAAATTTAGTCAGAAAAGGATCATTGAAAGCTTGGAAATGAAAGCGAATGTCAATGGAACAAGCAATTATTAATGGCGAATGACAATGAACCCATTCTTGGGATGGACATAATAAGACAATACCCTTTCATCTTCGATCCGAAGCAAAATGCGATGAAATTGGTAATGGAAAAGTTGCTTTGATGGCATCCAAGGTCACGTCAAAGAAATCCTGCCAGCTTTCAAAACATCTGCGGTGCAAGGACAGCAGAGCAACAGGACACCACATAAGGATTACAAAAAGAGAGGACCAAACAGCCATAGGAGATGCCAAGGGTTATTTCCGTCAAACATGCAGAGGAATGAACCACCGTTTGCGATCTCCGGGAGCTGCAATGGAAGCACGCATTGATATCAAATCCATATTGGAGGGGAAAGAAGTTGGAAAATGTAGATCCGACTCACAGAAAGTTTTCGAAGAGAATACTGTCCTCAAGAACATGTGGGCTACTCCAAGTAGAGGTCTGAGTTTGAAGAGGTAAAGCACAAATAGAGGCAAGTGATGGTTCCCCAGGATAATTTTCACAGGCTTTGTAGGAGACATACACATTGTTGGTGCACATGACGTAGTGAAAAAACCTGGAGAAGATTAGGGAACAGTTTTACTTGAAAGAGGTAGGAGGTGGTGCCAAAGATGTTTGACCTACGCAGCTCTACGAAGATCTCTCTCAGAAGTTTTAAAAGGACTACGAAATAGTGCTGCGTGAGAAGTCCATCTTAAAGAATGACGGCCGAAGTGATATTACCATCTTCAAAATCGGAGGCACAAGGGTTGGTGAGGACCAAAGATCAACCTGACAACCCGCCGGATGCAGAAAGTTGAAGTCGCCATGAAGCAGTGTTAGCCTACTTATCCATTTAACAAGTCACCTTAAACAAGATTCAATGATTGCTAGGTTTGCTAGCGAGAAATAGGTCCCCGAGTGGAAGCTTGTCATCAATCCACCTTCGTCGATCAGCGGTCCTAGATTGTACCTGTTGGAAGCTACTCAATCCAACGGTGCAATGGTAACAACGGTGTATTATCTTTAGTTTTCATCCCTTGTAGGATGTAGGATTTGTTTGGGCCTTTTTTGTCTACTTTCAGTGGTGTTTCGTATTTCCTTATTGGGAAAATCTGTCTGTTTGTGTGTATATTTCCATTTTTGTTTAGATTATTTCATTTAGTTTAACATGCACCTATATATTCTCTCGATGTTCTCTTATTTAGACAATTGAGAAACCACTCTTTATAAAAGGACTGGTCATCTTCCAGTGTAAATTGGAATTCATCTGAGATGTTGACAAAGTAGTGGTGATTCAGCGAGGTTATTGAAAACCAGCGGGACAGTCTATTGGTTGTCGGATTCTTGACAGTTTGAAGTGAATAATGATAGCCTTCGCATGCGAAAGATAGTATGATATATTTTGTGTTTTTAGCGACATTGGAACTATGAATAGCACCACAGTATAATAGTTACACAGTAACATACTCCAACTTATAAAAAATAAGACATCGATTTATGATATTTTAATGCACAGACTTATTAGTTTCAAAATTTGGAATCCAAAAACTATTGGTTTTTCTCTTGTTAAATCTCGTCAGTCTGAAATACCCAACCCAAAACCAATAAATGCATCGCTATCAACGATTACAATGGTTTCTTGAACTTCATACAAGTACAGTAACTCCAATAAAAGGTCATCTACCAGGCGAATAGCATACAACTGAGACTATACAAAGTGCAGCCCTCTACGTACCAAAACGTATAGTGCAGATTTTAGGTAGGTGAATCACTAACAGAGATAAGCAGCGGTCTACAGCATGAATAAACAAGTACAAAACAATTTAGAAACTAATAAAACCATGTCCGGAATCTACAACAGAAAATCTGGCTGTTCATAAGGCTAGTTTTGAGGAGAGGATGCGATGTGCAAAATGTTTTTCTTCCGTTTTATATACTTAATTACGAATTCTCGATAAAGCCAGCCTACTAAACTAAAGGAATTAGCAATTTAAAACATGTTGACGAAAAAGTAAAAACAGGTAACATAGAATAAACATAATATTTTTTGTACTTAATTCTCGATAAAATTTGGGAATATAGGTATTTTGCAAAAAAAATCCGATGGAAAATCTCTTGTTTCCTGCCACGGCTTGAGCCTCCACTGTTTAACTGAAAAAAAAAGAGGAAGTGTTTCTGCTTAGGGCAAAAATCTCTCAAAGATAACTGAGCACACTGGTAGGCTAGCTGAAGTTATAATGCCTCAAAAAAAATTTAGTTGCTGAAAAAATATCAGAAAATTGTGGTGAAGGAATTGGAAGTGACATTTCTGAAACAAATCGAATCGAATTCTTCTTCGCCAAAACCAATTTTGGAATTCATCATGACAAGATATAAAATAATGATTCTGTTTTATGACCTTCAGGATAAAAATTTATTTGCACTACTATTCGTACATTTTTTCCAATTCTTTTGAGACAATCTTAATTAATAACGCCAATAGTTAGATATCTTATATGCTAAGACTCCAAATGGCTCTGGCTAAAACTAGCCTACAAATAGAAAGACCTGGAAACCATGGCTCCATGCGCTAGGGCATTTATTTCTAAGAATAAAATGGCGAATTTACCAATCGAACGAAGGAGATAGATCAGTTATAGAAAGCTCAAAAAAAGGATTACGAATATAGACTGGGGCTTATATCGGATTCAATTTAGAATAAAGACACTTTTCCGCACAATGCGACAATATCCACCATCAGCTTTTGCTTGTAAAGCGAATAAGCTGTTTGCCTTCCGTGACGTTGCTGTACTTTAAACTTCCGGGATATTATAAGAAAAAAGGGATTTTTATCATAGGATTAGCGGTGAGAGCCTAAAAATAACACAACACGAAATTTTATAGTCGTCGTTGTCGCCGGTAAATGCACGCAAATTTCCACACGTTATGTGAAAGGCGAACGAATCTACCGCAAACTTTGCAAACGTTTCGTCGTCTTCAAACATTCATTCACTTCATTCATAGCGGTGCGAAAAGCCGCAGCTCATGTTGCATTATTCAGTGGTTTAATGGAATATTCAAAGGGAACGCGACCTTTTGGATTTAGTAGAGTTAATTCGGATGAGCGTTGTCGTTTCATTTTTAAACGAACGACACTTCAACGTTAAATAAACAGAAGCTGGGAGGATTGCAGTTTGATTAAGGGCAATGCAGAGGTCTAGACTTGAAGTGTGACATTTAAGCGAATGAGTATGTACATTTTAATTAGCGTGCACTCGACGCTAACTAGTGCGGTGTCGGTGTTTTGAGTATCGTCAGGAGATATCTTTTATCCTTAGTATCTAATGCCTGACGTAACAAATAGTGTCCTAGACAAATCGGGGGTAGGGATGAATGATTCTGACAAATTATTCATATTGACTTCGATTTTAATATCAATAACTGAACTTTGAATGTCGATAATAAGTGAAATTAAAACATCCATCTTATTTAATATCTATGGCAGTGGTGCATAGGCGTAGCTCACGAACCATTTGTGGGTTGTGGTAATCTTTGATATGGCTCGTGGTAACTATGAAGAAATATTGTAACAGTTTTTCGAAATTTTTTTTTCGTCATTATGTACCTACTCTAGTTTTTATGAAGTGAAAACTTGTTTAGATGAGTTGACCGATTTTTGATAAGGGAAAAATAAACTATTTCGTGTTAACATCACGCTAATTTGCTTTACCAATATGCTTTAATGTTAACAGTACAATGCAGCAATGAGTAATACGCGTAATAGAATCAAAAAATTAACGTGATGGTGACGCGGATCAGCGGATTAGTTCACGGCCTCTAAAGAATCTTTCGGTTCAAGAGTGGGTGATCTGCAAGTTATATTTGTATTTTGTACTGGACTTGCGCAGCCCATCCTGTGGTGTTGTTTCAAAAATAAATAAACAATATAAAAATGCTATAATGCACAGACCAATAGGTTTGAACATTTATTAGATTCGAAGTTTGGAAACCAAATACCGGTTTCGATCTTGTTAGATCTCGTCAGTTTGGTATATCCAACTCGAATGCTAAAAAATGTTCCGACAAGTAAGTACTAAAACATTCACAGGCGTCAAGCGAGTGACTCTTAGTACTACCACCTATTGATCCATAGAGAAACTATGGCCATCGCCAACAATGTCGTATGCAAGAAGAATGCAACCTGGACTACAAATTCATGCAGCCCTCCAGGCGTGTATAGTGAATCATAGGTAGCTGAACTACCAACAGTTGAAACATTGCCACCTAGCGAAGCGGTTGCTTTCTAGGAGAGTTCCCAGAAGACAAGGATTCTGTAATGCACAGACCAATAGGTTTGAACATTTATTAGATTCGAAGTTTGGAAACCAAATACCGGTTTCGATCTTGTTAGATCTCGTCAGTTTGGTATATCCAACTCGAATGCTAACAAATGTTCGGACAAGTAAGTACTAAAACATTCACACTGTGTTTTATATATATTCGTTTTTTATATTTCGAGTTAGTTTACATTAAATGAACAATTAAAAAAAAATTAGAGTACAAATTTAAAAGTTTTCTATCGTATTTTAAATTAAGGGGTATGCCATTTGATTTAGCATGCAGCCAGATTAAAGTTGAACTGAAAATCTGAAATTTTAGCAAAATGAAGTGAAATGATGTTAACATTTTGGGACAAAAGTAAAAAAATCTAGAAATTATGCGAAATATTTGTTTTTATCCCACTTTCACAGTTTAAAATCGAACGTTATTCTTTTTAAAATTCAGTTTATAAATTTCCAGTTTTTATCAACATTTTTTGTTTCAACATTTCGGGTTGAAACTAAAAATTTGAAAGTGGGATAAACTTAAGAAAAAGTTAAAATTCACTCAGGTAGAAACGAATTCTTGAATTTTCTACTTGAAAATTTAAGCACGAAATTTTGAGAAAGAGACATTTAAAATTGTAAAAAAATATTTAATGTATAACTTTATAATTCCTTCATCAATCGTATTGAAATTTGAAACGTACGTTTACAATACTAAGGCTTCTGATTTTCTAAAATCTTAGTGAAATTGGGTTATTGACAGATCAGAACTTTTATCATAATCATGGGAAATCATAAGCTATAGTATTCTAAATACTACGTTAGTATATTCTAAATAAATGTTTCAAATTTTAGCTTGATCGGTAAAGAAGTTATCGAATTATTAATTTTTTTCTTGCCAATTTCAAAGATCTATAACTTGGAAGATAACACTTTTATTAACCTTTTTTTACCACTACTCGTATATTTATCATTTAAAATCCGTGCCAAGTATTATCGGTGAAATTATCGGACATTCTATACATATAGGCTAACTGGGAATCGACTCGGGCTCTGGTTGGTAACCCCATCTCCTATGAACAAATGAAGATATGAATTCTTTTAATAAAACTTGATCTCAAAAATTTGAACTTTCGATAAGATCACATTATGTGCTGTACATTTTTAAAATGATCTCGTAAAAGAACCTGATTTTAGTTTTCAAATTGACACTATCGTCTTTCTCTAATCACTTTTAAATCACCCTGTACATTAGAACACAACTTAGTTTTACCACAAACTTTCGATAAAAAGGACAAAGTCCCGAAATCTCGAAAAAAATTAAACTTTGAGATCAATGCCAAAATTTTGCGAAGTAAAGTCAAATTTCCAAAAAAAGTCTGCATTTCGCGTTTTCAATCCAAATTTTCGGACAAAAAATAAGCTTTGTATTAAGCTTACATTCAAAAGTTTTGGACGAAAATAAACATTTCAAAACGACTCAAATCAAAATTTAGTGTTTATTCTTAAATTTAAAATAACAATAAAAAATTCGATAAATAGTTGAAATTTCAAGGTTAAACATAAAAAGATTAGTGAAATAATTTTCGTTAATCAACTAAGCTTGTTTCGAAATTTTGTATTTTTCTCAAAAATTTGACCTGAACCATCATAGCATTCCAAAATTGCACACCGTATTTTGGAAAAAAAAAAGTTAAATGTCCAGAAGAGCTAAACATTAATAAAAATAAATTTCAAGTTATCGAGAAATTATTAAAAAAATTTGAAATTTGCAGAAAACCCTGAAATTAAAATTATTTTTTAAACAATTTTCAAGCTTTCAATGACAACTTTAAACACCGAATGTTTGAATATTTAACTTTTGGCTCAGGAATTCAGAATTTCGAGATTAAAGTCGGAATTTTTGGACTTTTTTTTAATAAATAGAGTTTTCATTTCGATAGAAATTTTCTAGAAATTTTGACTTTAAACTTAAATTTGTATTGAGCTAGAAATCGTTTTTTTTAATTTAGAGATTTACCCGCTATCTTACTTCTTTAAACTCGAAAATAGCAGAAGTTTTTTAAAATCTTTGGTTTTTGTTAAAATTTATTTTTTACATAATATAATTTTTATTTTCTCTCAAAATGTTCAGTTCAATATTTAAATGTTTACTTTTTTTCTAATATTTCAACTGAAGGAATCAAGTGTCGATTGTATTTTGAATTTAATTTCAAAGATTTGACTTTTTCGAAATTTTCAGTTTCGAAAAAAAAGCAGAATATTTCAGCTTTATTCAGGAAATTTCAAATCTTAGGTACAACATTTTGAGTGTAATCACGTAATTTCAAGTTTAATCTCATTATATTGACTTGACAATAAATCTTTTGACTTTAATCGCAGAGTAAAAACTTTACTAAAAATTGTTATCAATCTTTACGATTACAAATGTCAACTAGAATTTTCCATAAACTTTGGAATATTTGTTTTCTTAGAAATTTAAAATTTCTAGAAAAATGAGAATTTCAGTATTAAAGTTGAAATTTTCTGAAATATTTTTTTAATAAATTTAGCTTTCATTTCACAAATATTTGGACTATATTTCAAAAAGGTTTTCTCTGAAAATTTATAATTTTTTTCTTAAAAAATGCTAAAAGTTTGATTTAGGATTTTAAGAACATAATAAAATTTCGAATATAACCACAACATTTCTTGTTTCTTTCAAGATGTTTAAAAAACTTCGTAATTTTGATAGTTTTGTTAAAAGTTTTTGAAATTTTGATACTTTCCTTTCCTTTAAACTTAAAATTTAGCGTTTTTGTAAAAATTATTATTTTTTTTTCCTTTTATTTTTTTTAACAAGGCTTTAGTAATTTGAACGTCTAAAACTTTTAGAAGTCAGAAGTGCACATTTTTTAGAAAAAAAGTTGATATTTTGGAAGTTTTATTTTTAATTTTAGTTTGTTTTGTCGAAGCTTTGATCTTTGATTTAATCAAAATTTATACCTTTTTTAAAAACTTTTAATTGTTCCCTCTAAATTAAATTTTTCTTTTTGAAATATTTTAAAAAATCTCCCAAAATGTATAAACAAATCCAAACAGTTCCATTTTAGTCATAAGATTTTAAATTTGAACCCAAATATTCGAGTTTTTTTTTCAAATATTTGCTAGAAACTTTAAAATCTATATCAAAAGTAGGAATTTCCGTTTTTGGTCGCAATTTTGAAAAAAAAAGTAAAAATTGAAAGTGTACATTAGGAAACACTTAGAATTTGTTGAATTTAAACTAGAAATTTTTAGAATAACATAACTAAATGTAAAATTCTAAAGAAATAAGAAATAAATAGGAATAAAAATTCGAAATATAAGGAAACAATGCAAACTCAACAAATTTTGAGGAAAAAGTCGAAATGTTGAAATAATCAACATTTTTAGTATCCTAAGGTTAAACTTGAGAATACTATAAGCGATAATAAAAATAGCACATATTTTGTGAAAAAACTTAAAGTATATTTCGAGTTTGCAGTCGAAATTCAGAAAAAAAGTAAAACTTTCTAGTTTCAGCTAGAACTTTAAAAACATAATAAAAACTATGATTCGTACATTGTAAGAGGTTTTTTATTTGAGTTGAAACCTTAATTGTCAAGATTAAAACGAATTAAATAAGCTCGAAATTTATAAAAGAAAACGCCTTTCGAAATTTCGACAAAAAAATGCAAGGTTGTGAAAGTTAAAGTCGTACTTTCGAAGGAAAAGTGCAAACTCGGAGTTATAAGTAAAAATTTGAAATTCGGAAAAATCTTGGAATTTGTTAGCAACATTTTTTTTATATAAATTCGAAATGATGATAGTGACAAAGTTTCGAAAATAACCCAGTAGAAATTAAAATGTATATCGGGTTTTTAAGAAAAAAGTTAAATATTTTGGGTTTTAGATTTTGATATCTTAGGATAAGAACCGAAAATTCGAAGAAAAGTCTGCATTTTTAGAAAAAGCTATTAGTAAAAACAATAATAATGGAAATTGAAAGTGGAAATTCAAACTCGGATCCTACGAAAAATTGTCTCGCTTTTAGATTCCTGCTTCTGAATTGAAGGTGCGCAGTTTGCTTTTCCTCTGCAAACGTTTTCACATCCTGTGCAAACCAGGGTTTGACTGTCTTTTCTCGTTTAAAATGGTTTTCCTTCGTCCCGGGGCTTTTTCTGCGGCTGTAATTATGTTCGTCTTCAGTTTTTCCCAGGCAGCTTCGAGGCCAACTGCCTCCAAAATTTTGATGTTATTTATCTGGGGTGAAAAAAAAATCATTTCTAGAAAAGGTTTAATTTTTGGGAAAAACAAAATGAAATTTATTTTAGCTTACCGAGACCAGTTTGTAAGATATCTAAATTATTATTTAAATAAATGAAATTTTTTATTTTTAAAAACAGTTTTTACAGATATTTAAAATTTTTAAAATGCCACCTTATAACAAAAAATAAAATAGTCTTTTTTTACGTGGAAACGAAAAACAAGGGGATTGAAAAAATTAAACTGAGGTCAAAAATCCAAAATAAAAATAAAAAAAAATGCGCAACATTGGACATTGATGTCTCGGGAAAAAAGCAAAACGTGGTGTGGAAATTTTAAGAAACAATTCGAAATTTGTAAAAATCCAAATTTTTGAGAATATGAAATTCGAAATTTTAAGAAACATATTGACATTTCTAAATTACACTTGTAACTTAGAAGCACGGACCCTTATAAAGCTGTTAATAACATCGATAATAAATGCCATTTTCTTAGATATTTTATGCCGCCTATTTCTAAAATTACCGAAACATATATTTTTTAGATATTATTATAAGGATTTATTCTGTGACTCTCGTTGTAAAATATGCTTTTATGACGTGAATGTATGCCGTAAAGAGAGCATTTAGATATTTTTTTGACTAAAAGCCATATTTTACGCCTTGCGAAATAAAATATGTCTTTAGACGCAGCATGTCTTAATAGAGGGCCTCAAGAGGATTACCTTGTAGAAATTTTTCAATGTAGCCGCCAAGCGTGTTATTTATGGCTTTATTTCCAACCCTAAACCAACGACCACAAGTGAATTCCATGTCTTTCCCCAATTTTTCCGGATGATTAATACAGCGGCCAAGCGGCCAATTGTCGGCTTAATCACGCCCCGATCAAAGGTTCAGACGAGCTTTCACATAACCCTGTCAATCGCACGCATTTTTCCGCAAAATAACATTTTTACTAAACCGACGGCGATTTTTCACGCTGCGAGGGTGGAAAATTTATTTGTCAGAGGTCGAGATTTCCCTTTCAGCCGTTTATATCGGAAAGCGCTTTTTCCGACGACCTCGTGTATACTAAAAAGTCCATAGATGTGAAAAGCAACGTCGTTTGATGACCAGAGAATCGATGTTTCGACCATCAATTTCCCTTCTGGATAACGAGCTTTGCCGCAGGTTCATTTTTTATTTGAAACTTTCCTCAACAATGTAATAGGGCCCCGCAGCCTCGTTATTCATGAAATTAGCCGTGTCAATGATAGCCGCAATTCGTCTCCACTTACCACAGGGCGCAAAAACCATTTCTGCTTTCGTTTTGTTCCCATTTACATATCAGTTCCGAACAAATTGCAAAGTATTTAAATAATAAAAAGCTGTTCGACTTGTAATATCGACGTTAAAAAATATCGATACTAACAATCGAAATTTTAAAAAGAAAATTAAATAGGAAAAAATTTCAAATTTTTTTTACAAAAAATTAAAATCTTACGAAACCTCAAAATATTTATCTCGAAATTTAATAGCTTATTGTTAGATAATTAGTCAAATGTTAAAATTTGTTCGAATAAATGGTTAAAATAGCATATGCGATAAAAATAATATTCTCTCTTAGTATATGACGCAATACAAATTAGAACTTATAAATAGAAGCAACAAATGAAAACCTATCGATTTTAATAGCTATAACCAAATTTAGAGATATTTGCTTTATTAAATTGGAATGTAGATTTAAAATACGCACTGTTATTGATTGAAAGCGATACCAAATTATTTTAGGGAAGGTTTAACTCACTTTACCTTGCAGATCTTTAATCTGCACTGATACTTTTAACTAAGCAAAACTTTCAAACAATTAAATTTTTCATCCGATAGCCATTGTTGCGAAAGGTGGGGCCTTCAAAAAATAAAATCTTTAAATGTTCAGTATCGAGAGTAATTTTATTCCAGTTAGGACCACTTCACATTCACTGTCGCATATAAGAATTTGCTGAAGAAGCAAATATGGCGGATGCGCAGGGCTAAGAAAATAAGTAATAATTTCAGTTACCTTCAGGCAGAAGATTATTTACGGACGATGGATAGATTAATAGAGAATTAAAACATACCGTCGACTAACGAGACTTTAAAGCTGAAAATCACTAGAAAATCGGTAAATGTGTTAACGTTTCGACCTATATTTTTTCCTAACTTTGAAACATTGTAGCTTTTAGAAGGTACGGCATGGATTAATTTAACTTGCAAATCTTCAATTTAAATCCAAATCAAAACTTTTGTTGATAATTTAACTTTAACTGTTAAATATCAATTTTTTTCCTTAAACGTATACATGCTTAAACAACAAAAACATTTGAGAAAAAACCCATCTATTTGAATTTTTTCCAAAATATCGTTTTTTTTTCAAAATTACTAGCTAAGATTGTTTTTTTTTAATTTCAATTTTTCTCAAAATTTCAGGTGTAAATTAATTATCCCGATGTTTCGATTTCAAGTTCGATATTTCGAGATCATTTTACTTTACTAATTTCAAGCTCTTTATTAAAACTTTGATTTCTTTTCTTAAACATTTTTAAATTAATTATATTTATTCGTTATTACATCAGCATCAGCATCGCCAATGTAGTGATTCGATTGCCGTGACAGCAGATAGGGATTGGCCCCAAGCAGCCCTTTCTGTGATCAATGGTGCCCGATGGCACAAAAGTGTAATACACAGTCTAATGCAAAGTGCTATACATACATGTTGGTCAACAAATTAGTGAATATTATTGTCGATAAGTAATTTTTCATCGGTGTATGGTTTCAATTTTTTCTTGAAGTGATTGTGTTCAGTTCGCTGCCTTTTAGATTCATCCTAGTCACCACTCTTTCTGTTAACTTAATTGTGGTCTAGTGGCAATTTCAATTGGGGAATATTGTATTGTGTTATTAGCGACTCGCATGCGGGGTATCATGTTACGATTTCATGCTGGCATGAATTTTTTTTTCAATTAATTAGGTTTTTAAATATTTGCCAATAAATTAGCTTTTTAAATTTTAAAAGCCACACTAACGTATAATTAGCATTTTCACTAGTAAAGAAACAAGCTCAGATCGAACATGATAATATTATTTTGTTGGGAATTCATATATACTATATATATAAAACGCAACAGGTATTAATTCTCATTATCCCCCTGGAGAGAACGAAAATAAACAATCCATACCGAAGCGTTCTATGTCGGTCCGTCCAATGGAGTGGCTCCAGTCTTCTTACGTTGACGTTACGTCGTCGTCGTCATCGTCGTCGGTGCTCCGGCGAAATTCAGACGATGGCACAAGCCACAAGCTCTTGTGAATGAAACGAGAGATGTGTCTATTGTATACGACGCGCACATTGATGTCGTATTGATCTGGGTCTCGACGCACACACCTCGCGGGCGCCGTTCCTGCTGACGTAAACTTTTGGGGAGTCATTCGGCTTTTAACGGCGTGCCGTCACCGATGCCGCCGCCACCATCGAGACACTAGTCGAAAAATATGAACACAATTTGAAAACTATTTTTGATCTAGTCAATAACGGATAAGCTTTGCACTGAAAATATAAATCAAAAGTTCATTAGGACAGATTTGATAAGATTTACTTTATATTTATGAAATATTTATATTTATACCTATATATTGCAATTGCAACCAATGTGCCGTGTTAAAATTCTGACTAAATGGAATGTTTCTGTCATTATGCCATTAAATATAAGCACGTATTCGAAAAATTAGTAAAATCGGAAAATCGAAAAAAAAAAAATGTTACTTATAAACTTTCTCTCACAGGGCCCTCCTGATTCGCAACAAACTCTTTTATTAATAATAGCTTACAACTTCAACAGACACTAATCATGTTATCACGTGGCAAGCTACAGTGATAAGGCAGACTGATGAGAACAAATATCTCCAACTAGTAAGCAACAATTTGAAACGTATTATTTTACCATACAATTATTTATGTCTGCTGTAGTATCAACTGCTCTAACAACAGAATTAAACATGAATTCTAAAAATTAAATCATATAAAAGGGGAATGAAAATGATGAACCACTCTGACAAAAACTAAAACAGGAATCCTAAAAAAACTAAATAAGCATCAACAAAATTATAATATTCAGTACTGAGACAGCCGGATTCTTTGATTTCGGTGCATCTCCTGTTTCCCTCATAGGTTTTACAAAACTCACAACGTTTGTAATAGTCGTCGGAAAATATATCTCGAGTGTAAACCTCATTAAATGTATACTTGCAGCCATTTCCTTTCAAAATATTTCGTGCTGTTTCACATAAACTTTCTTCTGCAATTTATTATTGCTATCGGTCAATTTATATATGAAAAAGCGAGTCATCCGGGGCCGAAAATATCACTTAATGATTTGCATGTTTTCATCCTTCAAACAATATTTTGTCGCGATTTTCAGTTGCAAGTTGCGGTACAATTGTCGCAATCGATGTCAAAGTTGCTTGGAGAAAAAAGGTTTAAGAACCGATTTTAAAATATCTATAGTTTAGGGCAATTAGTTTTATATCTCGGAACCCAGCTATAATGACTGAATTTTATTTTTTCAGGGGTTTTTAATTCCGTATAATTAAAAGTAAAAAGTTTACCTTTTGAAACTTGCCGTTGATGATTTTAAAGGGGGCACTAAAGCAGCTGAAACCTATTGTTGAAAAATGTCTCTACAGATTAATTTTTATATAAATATGCATTTTCAAACAATAATAATAAAAGTAGATTCATCACTATTTAAGAAAAAAAACTAGTTAATGACAATATGTTCACATATTTGACAGTTATTATTAAGTATAAGTTGTTAATAACTTATTTTCTATAAAAAATTTTGTTAGGTAATAATTGTTTCATTTATTTCGCTGTTTGGGGGTCTGTCACCTTCAAATTAATTTGTTTTTCTTTTTTTCTTGACAAATTCTGTATGAGCATTCTCTAAAAATATAACAAAGATGATTTCCTTAAAAGAAAAATTTCAATATTTTTTCTTAACCTCACGGGGGTGGTGCGGAAATTAGTTTGCAACAACAGCATCAAACGTAGATTTTTCCCAACGCGCTACTGCCTAACCATTTAGGCCAAATAAACAAGAAAATATTTCTTAGGTTTCTTTAAAAGTTGAAACTTTAATATCTTGTGTTTTTCTCAGAAATGTGACTTTTTACGACAAAAAAATGGAAACCCAAAAAACAGCAATTTTGGAGCAAAATTAAAAGTTTGAGGTGAACTTATTAAAAAACCATATATCCTGTGATAAAGGTGTTTGTTATTAAAGTTGTAGTACTTTTAAAAACCTTTAAAATGGTTTTTGAAATGCCATTGTAGCTGGTACGCTTGCCGAGATATTTAAATGAACTCACTTTCCATTATGGCAGCGAACCCCACCAGCTAATCTTGCCCACACATTCATAAAATACCTTCAAGTAATCCCTCAAAATTTCATTGATTTCGTAGCATTTTGCCAATGGGAAACAGCGAAAGGCGACATGTGACTGGAGTATTGGGTTTATTCTTCATGGAGTATTGGGATTGTTAAAAATTTTATTTTATTTTTGTAATATGGGGATTTTCGAAATGGCGGTCGTTTTTAGTGGGCAAATTTTTTAGTTTATGACATCAGAAATCTAAAAAAAATCCTTCAAATCCATTCATTCTAGCTGGGTTCCGTCATTTTTCATTTTTAACTACTAATCACATATTTATATCATACACATGTTTCTGTATCCTCTTTTTCAATTAAACAAAAACAATTGTATGAATGTTTAGGTCATGTAAGTAATCATAAATATAGGTTTATAAGTAGAAGGCAAAATTGGATGGACATTTTCCTTTTTTAATATGCAGACTGTAATTTTATCGGCTTAATGTCAATAAAAATAAACGAAATTAAACATTTCTACGGCGGTCCCTAACAATCCATATGATTGTAATCTAAATGGACAAATTAAATCGCTCATTAGAGGTCAACTGCTCTATAACAAACATCTCGGTTATATCTCCCAAAATTTATCAGTATTCTCGAGTGTTTGCATGGGCTTATCTGCCTTATAAATGCGATTGTAATAGTTACAGCAAAATAAACCCTCCAGATGCTTGTAACGACCCTATGTAAATATGTGCCTTCGACCAATTTCCCAATTTGATTTGCTAAATAAAGAGAAGATAATAAAAAATTACGACAAACGTACTCTCCCAATCTGAAGCAACAACGACGCCGACTGGTTCGCGGGCGTTTTATCTCTATTTATCTATATCGGCCCCACTCGTTCCACATGCAAGAAATGTACGGCGAAATTGGAAACTTAGGCATACTTTTTTTGCGGGAACCCACCTGGAATAATAACGACAAAGAAAAGTTTAATATGAACGCGAATTTTGTTATTCGAAATGTGCCTACGGTGAAACACGAGGTTTACCGGCGAACGAGATAGAATAAATCGAGTTTGCTTCGCACGTAGTCGATGTAAAAATAAAGCGAGTGCTGTAATCACACAAAATCAAATTATCTAGGACATCTAGTTGAGATTTTATTGGTTTCAGGAACTAGTTTCCACGGCTATTTGAATTCAGAGATGTGTTCTGTTTGTCGATGAATCTCCCGCAATTGGTCAAATGGAATAATTTGGTGATTTCTAATATGAAAAAGTGATGAAATTACATTACCATGAAACGTTTCACCACATTAAGGGTTTTTAGGGCAAAATAAATATAACAAAGGGCGACATTATCTTAAGCGTAGTTGATAAATTACTTTCTCATCTGAAAGATTCTATTGTTGTAAGGGCCATTAGCAATTTTATAATTTCTACAGTTTAACGATTTACTACGCAAGCGAATGAACAAAAAAAATGCAAATAGAAATGATATCTTCGAACTTACTCTCAGCAAAACGTAAAGTTGTTTGTTTGAGGGTTTCAATTTAATAATGTCAACGTGATGGCCCCGTACGTATGACTCAAAGGAAAGGTCTATCAAGTAAACAAACACCAGGGTGGGGTAAGACAGTAATAAAACAGAATTGCTTTCAACAGACGCAAACGACGTAATTTTATATAAACATCAAATTTCTGAAACAGTTTCAAGATTACTTCAATGGACCATAGGGCCTGATTTAATTATTCAATAAGCTTTTACATTATTCGAATTGGAATTCTTTCTATAAAACGTTTTCCAGAATTAGATTGCAACGAAGATGAAGTAATTCATCATTGGAATGAGTTGTTTTAAACTAATTTTACACTTGTCAGCATGAGGTCTATTGATTTCTTGTTCACCTCAAATGTAATCACATCTAGGCAAGCAGCGTTAGGTGTTGCAGAAAGACGTTTAACTATCTAGCTACTTACCTTACGCTAGGGGGATCACATACGTCAACTTGTCATTATTTATCAACTTGAATAATGTAAAAACTGGCTTCTCTGGATTTAAAATGCTATGATTTGACAGCTCTAACATGAGTTACTACCACAGAAAAATCTAAGATAAACATTTGCACTGGTTCTTCCTGTTTGGCTTCACTGCCTACCGTGTGCTTCCGCTTAGAAATTGAGAAAAAGAATTGTATTTGTAAATTTTTTCATTCGATTATTTCTTAAAGTAATAATGTATACGTAATATCACAGTAATGATGTTATTGAGCCGCACATTCAGAAGGCTAAATAAAAATAGAAAATGGAAAGAAAATTAAAACAGGAGCAATTCAACCAGCAACTTTTCGCTACTTGGTGCTCCTAGTTCGCAAAACATTTTCGTAAGGGATAACTGTCGATTTTAAAATTTAATGAAATTGATAGATTAATGTAAGCAAAAGATCCAATTAAATTATTCAAAAATAACAGACAACCAGAAAAAAAAATTATTGGTATTATATTTCACACTTTTAACCTTATGAGAAATAAGAAATTCATTATATTTTACAAAAAGTACCTTTTAGTAAAAAGGGAGAAAATCATAGAAAATGACATATAAAACATTTTGGACACTCGGATGCAGCTTTAGAGTGCGTGATAAAATTGGCGAATAGTTATAAACAATTTATTTTTTATCATACTTTTTCCGTAGTTTATTAGATGTGGAAATGTGGTTTTTATGTAAATAATTTTAGGGATTTGGTGCGCCATTGATGGTGACGATAATCAATTCCACCCAACTAAGCAACAAAAATTATACGCTGGGGAAGGGGGGCCATAACCGGATACTTAATGTGGGGTTTACACGGGATAGTAACTTGCGATAGCAGCGAGAGCGACTTATGAGAGCGTTTCCACTTAAGCAAGTTTTTAAAGACAAGTTCTCTCAGCAAGTCATATGTGCACTATCCAGACACTACTGTCTGCAAGTTATTTACACAGTAGAGTGGATAGTGTATGCTAGCTGGAGTGCGGCAAGTATAATTTTATTTCTTGGCGCCATTCCATTGTCGAATGCCAATAGAATATTTGTCTAATCAATTAATACCCTGGAAAAGATATTGAAAACATGTTTATTGAGAAAATAAATATTGATACATGTTCCTAACGAGACATTTTAAAATTTTAAAGAATATGCGACAACATAACCTAAAAATATGACGGAGCACAAACGGATAGCATACGGTTTTGTACTATCCGGTTGTGTTCCAAGCATAATGTGTTTTTATATACAGTAATAAAATGCATGATAATATTATTAGAATATCATAAAGCATACAAAATGTAACTTATAAGATAGTCTATCCATTGCACAAAAAATTAGAAACTACTTTTATAAGCAGCATCATTTGCTGCACCTTCAAATATGACCTTAAATTAGATTAGGAATCTTTAAATCAGAATTAAGCAAAAATTACTATAAGAAAAATTGCTTTCTGACGGTGTCTCTTTGTTTTATATACAGATTTATACCTAACAGACTTATATTATCCATTAAACGGCGAATGTTAGTAATCGTTTTTAAATACCATCAAAATACGGTTGTACCCCACTATCCCTTCCCCTATATTTCCTAGCTTCATGCTGATTCGTGCCCATGTGGCATTAAAAAATGTTTGTGGAATGAAAAACTTTCAATGTCAAATAAAAAAAACCGAAAATGAAAAATTTTCAAAAGGACGAAATTTTGAAAAAAAAAGTCTAAATTCAAATCAAGTCGAAATTATCAAAATAGTCAAAATTAAAAAACTTAAAAATAGTTCAAAATGTCGAAAAATCTAAACTTAAAAAGGCATGATTTACAAAGTAATTCAGAAGTTAGAGGCAATATTTTTAAAAAATGTCGAAATTTAAAAAAGTATAAATTTTGAAAATTCTAAATGTAGGAAAAATCTTATTAAAAAAGCAGAAATATTTACAACAAAAGAAAATTTCAAAAACAAAGTAAACATTATGACAAAAGTGGAAAATTTGAAAAAAAATGACAAGTTTTTGAAATTGTGCTATTTTCAAAAAGTCCAAATTTTTCAAAAAAGTTGAAACTTGAAAAACTTCAAATTTTGAAAGTCCAAATCTTCAAAATCGACTAAATTTTCAAAAAAGTCAATAATATCTACATATAAATTAAAATTTAAAAAAAGAAGAAAACCTTTTTAAGTTAAGATTTACAGAAAGTTAAAATGTCGATAAAAAAATAAATATTTTTCAGAAAAAAGATTTTCAGTCAAAATATTCAAAAAGATAAAAAATTTTAAGTGTCGAATTATTTTAAATAGTTAAATTTTTAAAAAAGTTACAAATTTCAAGAAAACTTAAATTTTTAATTCAAAATTTTATGACAAAGGCATGATGTTGATAAAAATTGGAATTTGAAAAGGTGGAAAGTTTCCGATTTTGAACGACATTTCTTTAAAAATTGACCCCTAACCTATAAGAGTAAAAAGTTCTTGAAAAAATCAAAATTTACAAAAAACTCAAAAACCTAAAAAATATAAAAATAGTTTTTAAAAAAAGTCAACATTACCAGAAATAGTCCAAATATTTACAAAAACATCATTTTTGAAAAAAGTCGAAACTTTCATAAGAAACTTTCATTTTTTTAAAATTATAAAAAGTCTAAAATTTTGAGAACAAGTCAAAAATTTGAAAAAATATCGAATTTTTTGAAAATAAAGTTAAAATTTCGAGAAAAGGTAAATTAATTGAAAGGTTAAAGTTTTCAAAATATAAAATTTTGAGAAACATCCAAAATTTTGAAAAAGAGTAAACATTCTGAAAAAAGTACATTTTTAAATATCAAAGGCGAATTCTGCAAAAAGTAGTCGAAATATCTGAAATACACCGAAAGTTTCCAAAACGGACTCGTTCTTGGCTATCTTCAAAAATTGAAAAACAAATCTTGTCCCCTGAAATCAAGAAACATTAAAAAACACAACAAAGGTAGTCTAAAGCGTTTCGATAGCCAAGCTATCATCTTCAGAGAGATACTGTTGTGTTTTTTAATCTTTCTTGATTTCAGGGTACAAGATTTGTATTTCAATATTAAAACTTACTTTTATCTGAGTTTGTTTTTTCAAAAAGTGGAAAGGGATCATCAGGAACCACGTAAATCCGAATTTGCATGAGTTGGGGTAGCGTAAGTTGGGTCTTTGTCTTTGTCTTCCAATCTCCATATGGGGTCAGGAATATTTTCCTCTTACCCCTTTATCGCTCTATTCTGTATAAGAACTTTAACACCTCACTTGTTTCTTGCTGCTCTTTTTCCTCTTTAGAGATTTAGACCTTCCGTGTCCTTCTCTCTTGCGTCGCAGATCTTTCTTATCTGCTCGTACCGTTAGTTACTCTTTTGCCTTTTTTGAGATTTAGACCTTCCATGTCTGCCTATCATCTGCTGCAGATTTTACTTTCTGCTTTTATCTCTCTTTTTGTAGAAACATCCTCTTAATGCGCGTGTGGAGCGACTTGTTTTTCTTTCGCCTACTAGCCTTTGACCTTGCCCTCGGGAAACCACACTAAAACCCGAGGTTAGTAGACTTCCTTATCTTCTTAAGACCATCCTAGGTCTTTTGACTCTTGCATAATCTTGTGGTTCATAATCCACTACTTCCCTAAGTAGTCGATTTGGGTGTATTTCAGCTCTATCAAACTCTCTTCTTGCGGCTTTTTTTACCGTTTCTAATATCGTTTCTATTTGTAAATCTTCATGAATTCTTCGGTTGGTTACGAACCAGGGAGCGTTGGCTATCATTCTTAGCGTTGTGTTTTGTACTGTTTGCAGTATATTCATGTTTGATTTTGCTGTATAACCCCAGCACGCTGCACCATAAGTCATTATAGGTTGTATAGTTGCTTTGTAAATTAGTCGTTTGTTTCTAAGACTTAGACGGCTTTTTCTGCACAAAAGCGAATAAATTCTTGCCCTTGCCATTATTGCTTTCTTCTTAGCGTGTTCCATATGTTTCCTGAACGTTAGCTTTTTATCTAGAATTATTCCTAGATATTTTGCCTCTTCTGTCCAGGGAATGTCTTCGTTGAAAATATTTAAATTTTCCTCTGGCTGAGATCTTTTTCTTGTCATAAATGTGGCCGTACTTTTGTCTCCATTGACTTCAATACGCCATTTTTCAAACCATTCTTCCATTTGATTAAGTGCTTCTTGCAATCTTCTAACTATTATTTCTTGTCTTTTGTGTCTTGCTAGAATCGCTGTATCATCCGCATACAGCGCTATCTTTACTCCGTTTGGTTTGGGAATGTCATACATATATATATTAAATAGAGTGGGGCCTAGAACGGAGCCTTGCGGAACCCCAGCTCTTATTCTTCTTTCTTCTGTTATTATTCCGTCCAATGTTACCTCGAATTTCCTATTCTCTAAATAGGATTGTATTATCCTTGTTAATTTGGGATTGATATTTGCTCTATGCATTTTATATACTAGTCCTTTGTGCCAAACTTTGTCAAAAGCCTTGGCAACATCTAAACAGACCAACCCCGTGGACTGTTTATCGTTTAATCCTTGTGCGACTTCTTCGACCAACCTCAACGCTTGTTGTGTGGTGCTGTGTTCCGGTTTAAATCCAAAGACTTATCGGTCTTTGATTTTGTGGATACGTTGGGTCTTTTCCCGGCTTTGGAATCATCACTATCTGTGCAAATTTCCATATGCTGGGAAAATGTTCCATTTTTATTATCGTGTTGATAATTTCCCTGATTTTTACAATCTCCGCTTCCGGGAGATTTTTTATGGCCAGGTTTGAGATTTGATCTCTTCCTGGTGCTTTTTTCTTCGCCATATTCTTGATTATTGACTTAATTTCTTCCACATTTGTTTCTCTTACTCGTTCTCCTTCCTCATTTGCTACTGCTTTTTGTCTCAGGAGTCTGTTTACTTGTGTTATTTGTTCATCGTTGTAATTTCTGTAGCTAGGCTGGCATTGTTCCTCCAAGTGGTTAGCCAGAGCTTCTGCCTTTTCTTCCGGAGTATACACAGTTCCTCTTGGGGTGTGCATACAGGGAGTTTGTGTTCTTTCCCTTTTTAAAATTTTATGTAGTTGCCAAAGAGAATTATCTTGCACTGTTACTTCTTCTAGCTTTCTGTCCCATTCTGCATTTCTCTGCTGCTCTAAGGCCTGCCTCAATGCAGTCTGTGCTCTTTTCATATTCCTTTTATCTCGAGGATCAAGGGTCCTGTGATATTTCTTCTTTAGCTTGTTTTTCTCTCTTGCTAGTTCTTTGATATAGCGATTATTTTTTCTATAATCCCGTCTTTCTTCGTACGTCGCCACACTGATGGCATTCAGAATAAATATAATAATAAAGCGTAAGTTGGGGTATCACCGTACTCATTTCGTCATTTCATTGAAACGCTGAGTCGATCTTGGAAACCAGACGTGGGGGGTGGTGGTTGAAGCCGCCAGTGCAAATCGGAACCAGCGCCCTCAGAACGGAAGTCTAGTGATGTACTACTGGACCACCTTTTTACATATAGAACGTAGTAAACAAAAGAGTCGAAAAAATCAACATAATATAAATAACTATCCAAAGTTACAAAAACGTGACGTAACAATTATAGTTTGTAAACTTGACAGAAACTCATTTGTTTTGTTTATACTTATGAAGCATAACTCACTCGCGTTGATCGGTATTTTAACTCCACTACAGTCATTGTTACTGTTATTAACTGCATAGGAAGCTATACGCCGTAGGTGTAATTTCTTTGCATTCACATCGTAATTGTGAATAGTTACTGAGCTGATGCAGGTAATGGTGGAAATGTGAAAAGCAGATCAATACGCGAGGTTGTGGCCCGACTGGCGACCAGACATGAGATGCGACATCCCAGGGCACTATTTTTAGGGAAAACGTACGCTCACTTACCTACCTGGCGTCGGATACTGCAAACATTGAGCAATATCGAATTTTCAACCGGTTTTGATATTTATTCATACCGTTTGAAGCAACAAACATATACATGAAGAGAATATAGAGCTTTCATTCAATAAAAGCCGTAATTATTATTTAAAAAATTAATCTGGCGTATATTGCGCGAACGAAATTGAAAAGCTCCGAAATAAAACGCATGAAATATTTGTTGGGCGTTTATTTAATCTCACTCATTTGGAGAATGTACGAGAATACGGTCGTGAAAAGAAAAAATTCCACCACCGTCAGCAAACGTAATTATGAATTCAAATATTTTTTCATATAATTATATTTATGCTTCATTTTGCGCAAATTCCACGTTTAAAAAAAGCGGGTGAATGCTATTGCATCAAAAACTCCGTTCTACGTCTGTTAAGAAATTCTTGTAATCATTTCTACGGTCATAATGTTTTACAACGTTCCAATCAAGCATCGAATAGTTTAAAGTTGATTATTGTTTGCGTTTCTTGGGGCCCAATGTGTCCCGAATCTAAGCCAATATCGAAGTTTACAATGTGGCCATTTGGTTAACAGAGTACTTACTCTAGATGTTTGTTAATTCTGTGTTCATACTTTTGATTTTTTATATATTTTGACATTATGATTTAAATCATGATTCACTTTAAATCTGTTTAGTATAATTTATATCTTGCGATTACAATCCAAGGAAACATCTAAAATATTTACCGTTCACGAATAAAAGGGTCCTTTAATTCAGCCTAGATATAAAATTTATCTTCTAACCTAGACTTATTTTTTGGTCTGTCATTTTTATGTGTTTGATTTAAGGTGCTATTATTATGATGCCAAAAATCAAAAGAAAATTAAATAAATATTGAATATAAATAAAATTTATATAAATATTCCTTTAACAAACATAACAAAATATAAAAAGTAACATACATTCCCAATTGTATTTTTACTTGTTGTCTCCTCGACTTTGTCGCGAAAAGTCCAATAACATATTTCAAATAAAATAATTTCTCACGTGATTTTAATAGATTCAAAGATTCGCTTTCTTTATTCTAGTACTCGCTGGAATTGTAGATAGCACGCAATATTATATCAGCTATAAACATTTCGAATTGAATGCTCTTTTATATGTTCTGTATTATAACCTTAAAAACAGTTAAGTTCTTAGAAGTAAAAGATTGAGTGATACTGAAATAAAAATAGCCCAAATGGCACTCCTAAAACTACTCTGCATTTTAGTAAAAGTCTCATTAAAATCGATTTAGCAATTTCGGAGATTAGCCCGGACAAAAGATCAATCGACAGACAGGCAGTTGCTTCAATTTTATTAATATAGATTTGCCTCTATAATATTATACTAATTACACAAGGACAAAACAACTTTTACTTCAAAAATAACAAATATTTGTTATACACCTACTAAAGGGTGGAAACTTCAATTTAATTTTTATTAAGTGTTTAACCAATGTATATTCAATGTAATTTCTATATGTTGATAAGTATTATAATATATAGATTGTAACAAATTCGCTTTTCTCTACAAGGATCTGAAAAACGGTTAGAGAGGCAGCATCGGTTAAATTTAATAGCTTGACCCTTTTCAATTAAAACTCGAAATAAAGAAAAATAAAAATACTTTAAGGTTAAACCCGAAATCAGGAAACATTTCAAAAAAATTTCTATTTAATGACAGAATTTTAACTTTGAAAATTCCAAAATTGTTAGAATTTTGTTTCTAATTTCACTTTGAAACAAATAGATACTTGGAGAATTATATGTATATAAAGGCATATAAAGGCAGTGCTGGATTAACTTATACGCTATGCAAACTATAGCTTAGGACCCCCACCATCTTACCCCCCCCCAAATCATATTTGGAGATATCCAGAAAAAGTTGTAAGGAAAAATAGGATTGAGGAATATTTTTTGCTCACTAAAAAGTTTCCGTCAAAGTAATAAATTTAATATTTACCTGACCCCATATCTCAAATAGCTTAGGGCCTCATTAAGTCTAAATCCGTCCCTGCGTAAATGTGATGTGCGAAGAAAACCAAATTTTGCTATAGACGAAACTTTCAGGCAATTGAATTTTAAATAAAATCCTAAATTGAAAGCAGAAATTTGAAAAATGAAAAGAAATGGAAATGTCGAAAAAAACTTCAAACAAAATAAGTCTATTTTAAAGAAAAACATGGACGTGTTTGACAAAAGTTGAGAATTTTAGACAAAGTCGATACTTCAACATATTTTACTTTTTTTTCAATTTTGACATACTAAACTGAATTTAGAGGAAACGATTTTTTCAGGAAATATTTTCTTAAAAAGTTCAAAATTTATTTATTTACCGAAGTTTTCTATTTATTTTCATTAAGATTTTGGCATAATATTTAAAGAAAGAAAAAATCGAAATTTATAATACTACTTTTCTTAGAATGTTCACTTGTTTATTTAAAATGTTGACTAACTTTCTAATTTTCAAGAAATGGTTTTCTTAGAAATTAAAAAATATATATTTTAATTACAATTTTGACATATTTAAAAAAAATACATGAATTTAAAAGAAAAGTCGCAATTTCATTTTTTCCAGAAATTTAAAAAAGTATGTATTTCTTGGAAATTTTAAAGTTAGTGAACATTTTAAACAAAAAAGTCAAAATTCCGGGAAAATATACTGTAAATTTTGTTTGTTTCTCAAAATTTGATTACTTTCTAGATTTTAAGTCAAAATCTTTGTAAAACACGGGCAATTTTTTATCTTAATATGAGTAAAGAATTCGAAAATAACACCTAAAGACCTAAATGAAAATCTTTAAAAAATCTAATTTTAAAAATGTCAAAATGTTCATAACATGCGTAATTTGAGGAAAAAAAAGACATTTTAAATGAAAAGAATTATTTTAAAAATAGAAAATTTGGTATTTGGGGCCAAAAGTTCAAATGTTTCGGAAAATAAATTAAATTTCTAGGAAAGAAGTTGAACTTCAAGAATAAAATTTAGAATCCAAAAGTTTAAGAAAAAAATTGAATTTTAAAGAATAAGGCTGATTGTTAAATAAAAGTGAAATTTAGGGACAAAATTTTCTCCCTACATTTTTGCTTGTCGGTGTAAGCAAAAGACGACAAAAGTCCCATCTTACATCACCATGTTAAAGAAGGACGAATTTCGAGTTTTAGATGAAGTCTAAAATTGAATTTTTAGAAAAAATTTTAAGAAGAACAAATTTTGAGAAAAAGAGTGAACATACGTCCCACCTTGCTTCACCATGTTAAGAAGCACCAATGTTGGCATAAAAAAGGAATTTTTTAGAAAAAAGTAAACTTTTGAAAAAATGCCTATATTTGTAAAAAAAATGGAAAGAAAAAATCAAAATTTTGACAAAAAGATCCGAAGGCAAAAGAACGTTATAGTGAAAGTCAATTTGGGAAAGCAGTTGAATTTTAGGAATAGTCGTAGTTTATTCATTTTATTTAACATTTCTGCGACCCAGTTTGAAAAAGTTTTAAATATTGTAACGCAATGTAAATAGATGAAATAGGATTTAGAATAAAATTGTAGAATTTAGTAAATAAAAAAAAATTTCTAGAAGGTTCTGATAAGGGGAAAGCGGCCGCGATAACGAAACAAACGGCAGATAAGCGTTCCAGAAATTTCGGCATTCGATAAGCCTTATCTGCCGAAAATTCTGGAAGACGCGGGCCGAAACTATAAAAAGGCGGTCAGTTTTCCCTCGAGTCAGTTAGATAGAAGCAAGTGCAATAAGTTGGTTGGCAATTAGTAAATAATTAGTGAGTTACTGTTCAGTGAAGTGTGCCGAGTTAATTCAGTAATAAAGTGGGTATAATCTATCACGTGTATCAATTCGAACCGATAACGCACGTAACATTTGGTGTCAGAAGCGGAATTATTCGTGGATTGTGCTTTATTACTCGAAAAAAATTCGTGCCAGGTGCCGTAGTTGACTTTATCTCGGACCTTTTAAACTGTTAAATAGTTATACGAGGCGCGTCAAATAAATTCGTGAACATTCAAATACGCTTTATGGATACGAGATTAAAATCGGCCAAAATGGAACAACAATTACAAGCGTTATTAGCAATGTTTAAAGACAAAGAAGAAAGACGACAAGAAAAGGAACTGGAGGAAGAACGAAGACGACAAGAAAAAGAACAGGAGGAAGAACGAAGACGACAAGAAAAACAAGAATTGCATAGTCTACTAGCAAATATAACTGAAAAAATGGGAGTAGACGTTGAAAAAATGAAAGAAGAAGTGAAAGAACAGATGATAGGAATGCGAGAAGAAATGCAGGAAGAGATTGGCGAAGTCAGGGAAGAAATTGGAGAAGTAAAAGAAAAATTCAACAGCAAGCTTCTTGATTTGGAAAATACAACACAGAAAAAGTTCAGCAACATCGAAAAAAACATGAAGAAGTTGCTAAGTGGACAAGTCACACAACACGAATCCGAAAGTGTACCCGCTATCTCTTCCCAAAAAGTGAAACCTCCGACCTATGATGGGAAAACATCCTTCCAGACCTACAGAAAACAGTTCGAAGCTGCTGCTAAGGCAAATCGGTGGACGGAAGAAGCAAAGGCAACCTCATTAGTGGTATCCCTGCGCGGAGATGCTCTGGAATTACTCCGAACTCTATCGGATCAAGAACAAGCCAATTATGAAGATCTAGTTAGGGCTTTAGAGCTAAGATTTGGGGACCACCATTTGCAGCAAGTTGTCCAGTCGCAGCTGCTAGTAAGAAGGCAGAAAAGTGGCGAAACCCTGCAAGAATTCGAGGCTGACGTGAGAAGACTGGCGTATATTGCCTATCCAACAGCACCAACCGATTTTCTGGAACTTCACGCAGTTAGAATTTTCATAGAAGGAATAAGAGACCCGGAAGTCCAGAGAGTGATACGCTTGTCGAACGTCCGAACATCAAGGGAGGCACTGATTAGAGCCTTGGAGGTTGAAGCCGCTTACAAGGTTTCAGAGCCAGGGGCGTCACGGAGAATTAGAAAAGCTGACATCGAAGAGGTCGCGAATGACACTGATCTTGCGAACATGAGCGCTAACATAAAAGAAATGAATGCGAGTATGAGTGCTAACACAAAGGAAGTAAAGGAAATGAACGCGAACATAAGCGCTAGCCTAAAGAAAATGGACGCGAGCATCCAAGAACTGGTAGGAACTCTAAAAGGCAGATCCAACAGAAGCACATGTTACAACTGTGGCAAACCGGGGCACTTCAAGAAGGACTGCAGGTCAGCCCCAAGAAGTCGACAAGTCCCACAGCAGGAAAACTAAAATCAGCCAGTGGGAAGGGGCACTCACTGGCTGGTGTCGAGCAACGAGCCCCCAAAACTCTTTCCATCAAACAGATAAAAAGGACCATGGAAAGTTTAGTAGTTGCAGCCAGAGTAGATGGAAGGAATGTACAGGCCACAGTCGACACAGGCGCCATGGTTACTTTGGCACGAAGGAACATCCTACCGTCGCAACCGAAGGTACTGTCGCAAAGAATGGTCCTCAGAACAGTTACGGGAGATACTGCGCCAATTATAGGAGAGGCAGACGTCATGATTGGTCTGGGAAAACTAAGGATTTCGCATCGGGTGTTGGTGGCAGATATCGAAGACGAACTGATTCTGGGGATGGACGTAATCAGGCAACATGGTTTTACTTTCGACCCAGCGCAGAACATTTTAAAGATTGGAAATGAAGAGCTTGTCCTGACTACACCAAAGGACACTCCAAAGGAGGTAAGACTGTTTGCCTGCGAAACAGCTGTAGTGCAGGGAAGCAGCGAGAAGACGGTTATGGCTGTGATGGAAGGAGATTTGGGCAGCTGCGTTGGATTAGTGGAACCGGCTTATGACATTTCCAAGAATTTGCTAGTGGCGAGATCCGTGGTTAAAGCATCTCAGAACGTACCTGTGAGAGTTGCCAACTTGTTCCCAACAGCACGCTCAATCAAAAAGGGTAGTACTCTGGCAGTCTGTACCCCGGTAACCTCAATAAGCTCCTTGGGAGACAGTTGTGCGCCAGTACAGGAAACGAAGATTGGGCAAGTCAAGTTGGAAGTGGACTTGAAACACTTGTCCAAGGAAGAAGTAGTTCTGGCTAGGTCATTTCTAAAGAAAAACCACGGCGTTTTTACCGATGGAGACCGAAATCTAGGAAGGACCGACGTAGTTCGACACAAAATCAACACCGGCGATGCAGCACCTATTCGTCAACCCCCTAGAAGATTACCGGTGGCCAAGCAAGAGGAAGTCGCGGGACTGGTTAAGAAGATGATGAAGGATGGTGTCATCGAGGAGTCCAATAGTCCATGGTCTTCCCCTGTAGTCTTGGTTACAAAGAAGGACGGGTCAACAAGATTCTGTGTCGACTACCGGAAATTAAACGACGTCACTAAAAAGGACAGCTACCCCTTGCCAAGAATTGATGACACCCTAACGACCTTGTCTGAGTCCACCATTGGAGCTGTGCTGTCCCAAGTTCAAGGCGGTGAAGAAAGAGTCATCGAATATTACAGCAAGATCCTGACGAAGCCAGAGAGGAACTATTGCACCACCAGGAAGGAACTTCTTGCGATAGTGAAGGCCGTGGAACACTTCCACAAGTACTTGTATGGGCAAGAATTCCTTATCAGGACAGATCATTCGGCACTTTCTTGGTTACTCCGAATGAAGAACGCGGAGGGACAGACGGCTAGATGGTTAGAAAGGCTTCAGCAGTATCACTTCAAGGTGCATCATCGACCGGGACGACAGCATAACAACGCTGACGCTTTGTCCAGAAGACCTTGTGGTGATTGCAAACACTGCAAACGAGTTGAGGACCATGAGGACATGGTGGATATAAGGGTCACTTCTCTCCAGCCAGAAGACGAATGGACTGTTGAAGGTATTCGGAAGCTACAGAGGAGCGACGCTGATATCGGACCCATATTGGAATGGAAAGAAGCTGGAGACAGACCGGAATGGCAAGAGGTTTCCGACAGAAGTCCAGCTCTTAAGAATTTGTGGGCTCAATGGAAATCCCTCCAGGTCGAGGACGGGGTACTGAGGAGAGCATGGGAAAGCGCGGATGGAAAGCGTGTCAACTTGCAGTTGGTGGTGCCTCAGGAGAAGATTCCACAGGTCTTGTGGGAGGTGCACAATGGGACCTCTGGTGGGCACCTAGGGATGAACAAGACCCTGGAGAAGGTTCGAAAACGGTTCTATTGGGTTAACTGCAGGGAGGACGTCGAGCGGTGGTGTCGGAAATGTGTCACCTGTGCTGCATCCAAGGGTCCTCGTACGAGAACCAAAGGGGCCCTGAAGCAATATAATGTGGGAGCTCCATTTGAAAGAATTGCAATCGATGTGGCAGGACCATTCCCAGCTTCAGATGATGGAAACAAGTACATCCTGGTGGCCATGGATTATTTCAGTAAATGGCCTGAAGCTTATGCCATCCCAAACCAGGAAGCCACCACAGTCGCAAGGGTTCTTGTGGACAACTTCATCTGTCGATTTGGTGTTCCCTTTGAACTACACTCGGACCAGGGAAGGAACTTAGAATCGGGGGTTTTCCAAGAGGTGTGTCGTCTTCTTGGAATAAGGAAAACTCGAACAACACCTCTTCATCCAAAGTCTGACGGAATGGTGGAAAGATTTAACAGGACCTTAGAGGAACATCTTTCGAAAGTCGTTTCCAAACATCAGACCGACTGGGACCGACATCTACCACTGTTTCTGATGGCCTATCGCGCGGCAACTCATGAAACTACAAGTCAAACTCCGGCAAAAGTGATCTTCGGGAGGGAACTGCGGCTTCCGTGTGACTTGGTGTTTGGATCACCAAGGGACGTCCCCAGGGAAACGATGGGTTTCGTAGATGACTTGAGGGAAGCGATACTGGAGACGCATGCTCTGGTGCGGACGAAGATCAACTTGGCGACGGACCGGATGAAGGCCAGGTATGACGTGAATGCCAATCATGGTGGTTTCAGTGAGGGCGAGTTGGTATGGCTATACAACCCTCAGCGAAAGAAAGGAGTTTCGCCAAAGTTTACGCCATCTTGGGAAGGGCCGTACAAAGTGCTGAAGAGGACCAACGACTTGGTATACAGGATCCAGCGTAGCTCCAGGAGTAAAATGAAAGTGGTCCACCTTAACAGACTATGCAAATTTAGTGGCGAAGTGACTGATTGGAACTGATCGGGACGATCATTTCTAAGGGGGAGGCAGTGTAACGCAATGTAAATAGATGAAATAGGATTTAGAATAAAATTGTAGAATTTAGTAAATAAAAAAAAGTTTCTAGAAGGTTCTGATAAGGGGAAAGCGGCCGCGATAACGAAACAAACGGCAGATAAGCGTTCCAGAAATTTCGGCATTCGATAAGCCTTATCTGCCGAAAATTCTGGAAGACGCGGGCCGAAACTATAAAAAGGCGGTCAGTTTTCCCTCGAGTCAGTTAGATAGAAGCAAGTGCAATAAGTTGGTTGGCAATTAGTAAATAATTAGTGAGTTACTGTTCAGTTGAAGTGTGCCGAGTTAATTCAGTAATAAAGTGGGTATAATCTATCACGTGTATCAATTCGAACCGATAACGCACGTAACAATATTTCCAAATTGGGTCGCAGAAATGCTAAATAAAATTAATAAAATAAACATAATGTTTTCGGCCAATAAGAGTCCATCATGAAGAATAGTCGTAGATGTAATAAAAAGACGAATTTTGGGAAAAAAAATTAATTGCCAAAAAGAAATTTTTGAAGTAAAAAAATTTTAAAAGACAAGACAAGATTTCTCCTGATTTGTTCCTGCCGCACCATATCTTATGTAGGAAAGGTCGAAGTTTGATTTTAAGTCAAAATTTCGAGGAAAAGTCGAATTTTCCAAAAAAAAAATATTTTCTCAAATTTTCGTCTTTTTTGGTCATTGGTAACACTTTAAATTTTTGCGTGTTGATGCATCAACACTGACCCTGCTTGATGTATCAATACAACGTATCAGCACAATTCTGTTATGACACAACAAATGCGTTTACGCAGAAACATATTAGTATCACTCTTATGGTACGATTACGATTAATACAATGTGAGATTTAGCAGCAGTCAGCAGAGATTACCAGAGCTGCTGACAAAGCAGTGTTGCCGTGTTAACCAAAAACGTTTTTTATGTAAATCAACTAGTATAATCTACGAATCTACGGATCTTAGGGGGCAGCAAACGGCAGCCCGTGCCCCGTGCGCCAAAATGCATGTAGTTGAGGCGCGGTTGTCAGGCGAAGATTTTTTTAGTTGTCAAAAGTATGTTGGGCTCGGAAAAATCGTATATCTGGCACTGTACAATTTTCCAAAGTCTTTCGCTACTTCAATGTTATTAAAGCACATTTAAGTGAACTAATTAGCTACTAAAATACTTTGGTATTGTACAAAGCGCACCTTGTCAGAATAAATAAAAATTTCTACCAACTCTCTAGCTGTGCGTGTGTGTGTTTCGCAGTATTGTGATACCGCATGCGCCACACGAATTCAGAACTCCCGATAACTCGACATCTTCGGTGTCGTTAGAGTGTCAAGTATCATATAAACAGTTTCAACACTAGTGACACCGAGACGGGTGTCAGCACAAAAGTGTCATTCAACACAGTGTTACACATCTCTATTCTTTTAGTTAAAATTTTGATATAACCTAGAAATCTCAAGGAAATGGTTAAAATTTTCCAAAAATATTTTTTGTCCATATTTCTAAATAAATATTTTTCTCTGAAAGTTAACTAATTTATTTAGGATAAAAAAAAAATACACATTTTAAGAATAAGTCGAAGTTTCCAGAAAGATAGGTTAGGAAAAGATGAACTCAAAAGAAAAAGAACAAAATTTCGAACAAAACATAAAAAGTTGAAATTTCGAAACAAAGATTAAAACGTTGAGAATAATCATTTTTAAGAGATATGTAAAAGTTTTCTTTAGCTGCATGAAGCAAAGAAGGACAAACGTTCCATTATACCCCACCACGGCTAAATCAAGGGCATGTGCTTAGATGAATATACACAAATTCAAAAACATATTCAACAATTTGTATTACCAAAAATCGGTAAAATGTCTTTATATGTTGTCTTTAACAAGAACTTTAATGATATTTTGAAAGTTTATTTTTCTCAGTCTTTTGCGTTCAATGGATATTTACGGCAGTGCAACTAAATGGAAAGTATTTTTCACTTTTTCTTGGGAGCCCCTTAGGTAGCGAGGTCTGGAGTCGCTTCCCCTAATTTAAAAATGCCGATGGTTGTTGTTACTCTCTGAAAACATTTTCTGAAAATTTAATAGATAAATATGTAGTTGGTGATAATTATTGCGTTAAAAATAAAAAGTATGTTTATTTTTATTTTGAAAAGGAAGCTGTGTTTCTTACCCTCTTTGGAGAAAACGTCACTGGGCAATTTTATAAACGCCTAAGTTAAACATAAAATATCACTGTTCCTTACATTAATATTTCATGTTCAATTATTATCGGTCATCCATTGTTGACGTTAGTATATTTAATTTTCGACAGAAAGCTATATTCAAAATATGTGCAATGTTTGCTTGCCCATTAGTTCGTGGTTTGTATCTAGTGGCCTTTGTGGGAAGTTCACACTTATTGGAATGCAATAATATGACAACTTTTGCGATCAGCTACAACTTTTAGTAGATACACTAGACGCCTAGGACAAACTAATATTAATGACCTTAATTAGAACCAAGAAATACTTTTTGGTCCCATCAAACATAATTTAGCAGCTTCCAAGTTACATCCGGACAAATAGAAAGACAAACGTAAAAACAATTGTCTAGGTGTTTTAAATCGTGTACATAAACTATATAAGCTTATAAAAAGACAAATATGTTGAACTCGGAGAGAGACATAAATTTTATTATTATAGATTCACGAGTTCGCATAAACTCTATGGAAGTGTGAGTCGCGCCTCAGTCGTTCTCCATTTAAAACATTCTCAGCCCTACCTCAGGTACATTGTGTAATTGAAATTGAAACTGTTAGAATGATTGATAATTTTAATAAACGAGCGTGTCTAATAAAAACAAAATGCCAGGTTGTTTATACATTAAACGAGTCGGTAGTTGTTTAAGTCGATAAATGCTAATAACAATGATGGTAACAAAACGGGCCGCAACGGAATCGGCCGTCCCCCAGAGAGTCGAGGCTAATTCTCGGAAATAGCTCTATTAGAACGGAATTCATTAGTACTTGTACACGCCATTTTCCTTCCTCTTTTACTAATTCTTCACTCGTAGTTTTTGATTACTCACACCGCCAAGGTCTTTCGTTACAATTACATTATTTTATTCTGTAAGCTTCGTTAAACAATCTTCAGAGACTCGTACATCAAAGAAAATAAGGGTTAATTAAGGTTATACAACTTAAAAGTGCGTCTTGGTGGACCAATAAAGTCAACAACCTTCGGAGTTTCAAGTTGAATAGGAATAATTAACGGTCCCCGAGGGACGTTTCCACTCTATTTTGGTCCAGACGTGTGCGAAATACACCATTTCTGAATTACGTCATCAAAGGAAACCTGTGAGGGGAGAATTGAAGTGAAGGCAAAACATAAATCTGATAATCCTGGGTTATATATTGTCACCTCTGTTTAAGAATAAAACATGTAATAACACTGCTACTATGAAACAGTATGATAAAAAAGATAAAAATACAAAACATTCTGTTTAGTGAATTACGACGTGTATTAATTAATAAGGGAGACATTTTTGAAGAACTTATTAGAAAAAAGGTTTTGTTTCAGTTTCAAGTTAAAGTCATCGCGTGTCTGTATTCATATTTGATTTTCATCCGACCTTATTCGTTCACTTATGACTTAAAATTTTAACTGACACCAAATCCACTAATCGTTTCATCACAAGCGCTCGACGATGGGCTAAATCAATCTAATCTGCAGACAAATCAAAATGGTAGACGAATATACCGCCGAGAGTTTTTTATTGTTTTAGTTTCGATGGAATAATGACTATTCGAAAACATGAATAATAACAATCCGGCATTCGGGAGAGCGAACGGATTCTGACACAACGAAAACAAACAACACATCCATCTCGAATTATTTTGTTTTCGTACAATGGCGGACGAACGTTGATCACAGAAGGTGAAGCAGATATTGACGTTCCAAAATAATGCTTGGCTGCTTCAAATGTAAAAGGAACAATACACGAGATCATTTGTCTCGCCCGTAAATAAGCAAAACGTAACAACAAACACTTATGTTAATTAATAACATTAAAAGGATCTCCCTGCGGCTTCACAGTTGTAACGAAACAAGATGTGCTTTTAGTTGAAAACGGCCTTTAACCAAGCTGACTCTCCATCTTAATTAATTTTACAATCGCATATTGAACGATGACATATTGCCCCATTTTCTATCGAATTACCGAAGAGGGCATTATTCAAAACATCCCCATTGCAAATCTCGACCGTTTCGGCGTAAAATTCCCCCTGGTGATAAAGTTCATTGGCCATTAAAGTGGAATCGATGATATCTACATGCTTGTGTCAAAAACAAGGTATCAAGATGTACCCTCTCGTCCTCTCTTTCCCGCTGTCGCGCAACATAGCTTGTTTTCCGACTTTTCTCTTAACCAAACTCGAATTTCCACACACATTTATCAGTTATATTTGGATGTTGTTATTGGGTTATCGCGATAGACAAGTTTCCAGCGAGTAAGAATTGCACTTCTAAACTTTAAATTCTCCCCAGTGTTCTAAGTGGGAGATTAACATAAATTTGGTATTCAAAGCGTGGAAATGCACATTGCACAATTGGACAAAGAATTAAAAAATACTTCCTGCAAACTCGACTGTGGCAAATGTACGCTGATACATTTATTACTGTAGCTAAATATGCTAAAGTGAATCTATTCCAACGCAACTGATAATCGATTCAATGTCAATATAGCTCGAAAATTGCACACACAAACACTACAAATTCTGATAAGGCATCACGTTATACGTCAAAATTGTTTCCTTTATAAAATAACTGCCTGGTAACAACTGTAATCAGCTTGTTGGTTCTGTGGGCCTGCATTCAAAATGAAAATTTCATGCTCCGCTTGTCACCAAGACACAAATGACATAATTGCGAAATACGCCGTTGTATGCACTCATGTATTTCCAATTAGTCCATATTTTGAAATAGGGAATTCCTGTAAGTCCTACTAGGTTCACTATTACAGATAAAGGGTAAGAGTTTTGCGGACATTAACTTTTCGTCATCTTAATTACTTCGAAATATTACACTATATATTACAATACCATTTAATTCCAAGGCACTTTTGGAAACTATTAAAATGTACAAATAAAAATTAATATTAACAGCTACTTCTTTATTTTCTTTTATTGTTTTTTTGTTTTCTAAATGCACCCCTTTTTTGGGAACTTCTACAGCTTTATATTTAAAAAGAATCTTGATTTTCAAAGCTGAATTGGGACAGGATAATGAATTGGTAAAATGAATTCATCCTTTTTTTGAACCTTCCCATTGTATCCCTAAAACACTGAATTCAACGATTCGACACACTTTCATTGCACCTAATTTTGCTGTTGATATTGTAACGTCGTGACAGTCGTTTTGTTTGTAAAAACATAAATGAATTTTTTTCCAGAACTCTAACACCTTACCTATATTTGATTACTCTTGAAGCTGCAGTGTTGATGAAAACATAAATAATTTTTTTCTAGAACTCTTTCATCTTAACTGTATTTGATTACTCTTGAAGCTACAGTGATATTTGATGTTGCGTCCCATTTAGAGAGCCTCAAAGATGAGATGGGAGAGAAAGTGATGAACCGGATGTGCCGTAATTGGCTCGAGGCGCAAGCTTGTTATAATTCAAATATATGTCAAATGCCAGGGGTTTAACGGACAAATCTTTCTAATACAGAAACATTTGCATTTTTTTAATTTTTATGAACATTTGGAGCAATTTTTCATTAAAAAATAAAATTGCAATTATCTTTATAATAATTGTTGCAATTGCAGGAAATACCGACTTCCATCCTGCATTGCATATAGATTAAATATTCAAAATTTATTTTTACTCCTTACTAATTTCAAAACAAATAAATTTGACAAGTTAAAACTTGCTTTTGTTTTGGCACATTTAATCTTAATTATTTTACTTAAAATTATTTGCCCTTTAAAAGTTTTTTGAAGTCTTTTTTCATGAAAATAGCTAAATTATCATTTTAAGAAGATGCGTGCAGCATGTGTGCTTCAAAAGTTAAATTAATATAATAATGGATATTGTCATAAATTTCTCCTTACATATATATGAGCTAATAAGATGAAAATGGCTAGAATCTTTTAGCAAAACTTTTTTTATTCAATTAAAAATATATTTTTTTGTAAGAAGGGACAAGAAATTTTGAGGCTTTTTAAAATAATAATTTTCCACCTTTTTCGTTCAACATTTTTCAATTTCGGGTTTAATCAAACTTCTTAAAATTTTTCGTTCAAAACTCGGAGATTCAAGAAGAAAGTCGAATTTAACATTGAACTGAGTTGAGACTGAAATTTTTCTATTTCCCACAATTTTGGGAATATTTCTGTCGTATAACTTACTAAGTTTTTTCATTAAAATGTTAAATTTTCCTTAAATTTTGATGCTATTTCGAAATTTACTTCTTTTCTAAATATATTGCATTTTTGTCTTGCAATTTGATCTTTTTTCTTAGAACCCAAATTTTTTAATATAATTTCAAAATTTTTTCAAAAATTTCTCAACATTCCGAGGTTCAATTTCAATGTTAAAGAATTTTTTTTAATTTAGTTTTTATACGTTACTTGAGAATTAAAACTAAAAATTTTTATATTTAACTTCAAATTCCGAGAAAAAATTGAAACCTCAGAAAAATCTAGAGGGCTCTCTCTCTCTCTCTCTCTCTCTCTCTCTCTCTCTCTCTCTCTCTCTCTGTCTCTCTCTCTCTCTCTCTCTCTCTTTCTCTCTTTCACTCTCTCTCTCTCTCTCTCTCTCTCATTTTTTTCTCAAAATTTAGTTTTAAACTCGAAATTTTCTTATTAATTTTGTTTGCACTTTAAACTTAAGATTTTAACTTTTAATTTAAAATGCCAAACTTTAGACATAAAGTCTATAGTTTGAGTTTTAATTCGAAAAATTTGAATTTGAAGTCGAATATTTAATTAAAAAAATTACAAACTTGAAATGAAAAATCTATCTAAAATTTTAGCTTTCGAGGAGACGAAAACACAAAATTAGTATGAAAATTCCTAATTTTGAGTATTTTCTCAAAATTTCAACGTTTCTTAAAATTATCATTTTAAATTTATATAGGATTAAAGATAGTTTTTTAAACCTAAATTTTTCCCAATTTTTAATTTTCAGCTCAAAATTTCTACTTGCTTTTACAAATTTGACATTAAAAGTTAAAATTTAAAACCACAAAACTAAAAAATGACAATTGACAAAAAACTCGTAAGTTCCTTAAAAAATATCGAAATCTTAAATGTCATCGAATTCTTTTACTTTTTTGTCAAAATAGTTTTAAATTAAAATCTTGTCTTTTTCTACATGACTGAACTCTTTATTGTAAATTTGGCTTATTTTTTATAACTTTTAATTTTTTATGTAAATTTTTTTGAATAAATTTTAATTTTTTTTTCGAAATTTTGATTTTTTCCTAAAATTCCTAGTTAACACCTTCAGTTTTTATTTTATCCCGAAAATTAAAAAAAGTAAAGTAAAGTAAAAAATTGAATTTTTTTGACAAATAAAGTTTAGTTTTGCTTTTTTGTAATAAACTGCTATATTTTGTTTTCTTCGAATTTTTCGTAATTTTAAATTAATATTTTGAAATTAGACAATTTTCAGCGTAAATAAAACTTTCTCGAAATTTATTATTAGACATTTTTTTCCAAAACACTTTCAATTTGTCCTTTTTTCGAAATTTTGACTGTTCTGGAAACGAGCTTAAATTAATTTTATTTGTAAATTTACTTTTTTCGAATTATTCAATTCTTGTCATAACTTTAAAGTTAAAAACTTTGGATTTACAGCCGAAATTTTAGGAAAAAGTCACAGGTTGAAAATGTTTTTACTTTTTTTTCATAAAATTCTCATTGTAAAGTGAATAGGTTTTATGAATGACAAATGTTTTCAATTAAAGGTTTTATTCTTGAAATTTTAATATTTTTCCCCAAATGCAAGATTTTCTCTATTAGAAAACCCGATCCACCAAACCTTTGGTATTTGATATTTGACAAGCTTAGTGCCGCACGCCAATCATGGCGCACCAGGTTTGCTACTACTATTTATTCTCTTACTTATTCCTTAAGTATTCTTATTGAGTTGTTACCAAGCTATAATCTTGGATGCGCCAAATATTTTTGTATATTCCTCCCATTCAATAGCAGTGCCCTGGAAAAATTGTTAGTTTGGGAAAAAAAGTTTAAATCGTAGATGCTACATTATGCAATGTGGGTTCCGATTTAATTGATAGCAATAATAAAAAATAGGCAGTCTTGGAGACTGCCGACAGAAGTGGAAGCTTAAAATTAGAAAATAACAGTGCCTATGTAGTGTAGTTCGAACCCACACTAGTAAACAAGTCAGAATATTGAAAATATTTCAAAATAAATGCTGCCAAACTAAACTGACTTTTTACATTTGTGGTTTGAATGCTTGTATTCGTGTGGAAACGAGTTTAATATTTACTGATAATGAGATACACTTACATGTAAAAGAGTGTAACTCTTTATTTATTGCATGTAATGTTCAACATGTTATTAGTGCTGTCATCTGTCATCACACTAACATATACATACTTGGTTATAATGCCGGCTCCACACTCGCGCGCGAATCGCTGCGTGAATTCACGCTGCGAGTCGCGCGCGATTTTTGCCTCTCCACACTTGCAAACTTCGCAGTGTCGTTCGCGCTTCCAAGAGAAATGGACCCACAGGTAGTCACTGCTCCTGCCGCCGCGCTTTGCGCTATAGCATATTTTAATTATCTGTATATTAAAAATAAACACCAAATAAAAAAAAAGAAAATAGTCCTCTCTGAAACCACACAATAATCACGAGAAAAGACTAAAACTGTGACCGAATTCACGCCGCGAATGTGGATGCATTCGCGCTTGTGCCTTGCGAAAGTCCCGCGAATCCTTTGACGCGGACTAAAAAACCGACTTCGAACAGAGAACAGCGCGAACGCGAAGACGCGAAAGCCTCCACACTCGCGTGCGCGCTATTTCGCGGGCTTTCGCGGCGCGAGTGTGAAGCCGGCATAAAACAGTATATTCTCGAACGATTGAGCACTCCATCTGCAGCGTCGTGCAGAAACTTCCTTCTCGTTAGATATAAACATCATAACCCCTCTTGTTGTACAAACTACTATGGTATTCAATGTTGTACCGCATGTACAGTGATTAAACAATTAATCGTAAATCACAATCATAAAAAATAATAATCGAAGAGGTTAGAGTAAAAAGAGTATAAGTACTTCCTATCTAGTTTTGAGAAATTGGTTCCCAAAGCCGATTGCTTTTTTAAAACTTTGTAATAACAGTACAAGTTTTTAGTAAAATGAATTATATGAAAAGATAACGTATAATTTTATTAGCAAAATCATTACATTCGAAAAAAGTATATTTTTTTAAAAAGATTAAATTTGAAGTACTTATACCTTATTTGCACAAATATATTTATTCCTTTCAATGGTTCATAGTCAGAACTTATGTCATCGTCATCGATGTCGATTTCGTTGTCGGATTCTTCATGATCCTTTCGAGTAGTGCTGGGTTTAAGTCTCAGTGTTAGTTTTCTTCGTGTTGTTTTACTTTTGGGATTTTCCTCATGGTTCATGTTTGCGTAAAATAAATGGTACACTAAAAGTATATAATCTAAAAGGCTCTGTAGATTTTTCCATTTTTCAAATTTAATTGGAACTAAACTTGTAAATGTATTATCAAACAAATAAGGCGTCCAGGGGAACTTGATCCAGATATACATTTTAAGAATGGATAAAGGTCACCCAAGACTGGTTTAAATTCAAAAGAAAACGATTCGAATTTTTGCTCATATCTAAAGTGGGTTATTTCTCTAAACTTAATAGGTCTTCCTTCTGTATCTTTATTTGGATTTTTATTAATTTATTCAACCTTTTAAAAGAATAGAATATTTCCTCTATAATTTTTTTACAGGGAATAGAAACTTGAGGATTCTTTTTTCTGCACTTTTTAATTCTAGTAAAACCCCTACTGCACTCCATATAGGTATATCCAGGCTCCAGAAATTTATGATGAACTTCTTTTAGGTGGGTGGTTTTTACTAAAAACATAAATATCTTGGCAATTACTTTAGTGATACTAGATGGCAACAACTTTAAAAAATGCATTACACAGGAGCCTCCTATGACCCTGTGCCATCCCATGTATACGTATGGGCCTCTTTAGTAATTAAATTATGTCTGCCAAAATTATACGTCCAAAATTGTCTCAAATAGAAGACTTTTGATGTAGTAAGCAGGGGTGTAGGTATGATTTTGCTGTGAATCAAAACATATAACTACAGTGTCTCTGGAGTCCCTGTTGCTTTTGATATCCATTTTTTTTTCAAATTCCATGCTTTTTGAGATAGATTCTTTGTGTAGTTCTAAAGATACTTTAGCAGCATGCACACTCTCTTCATTTCCTGAGTTATTTATAATATTCTGCAAGTTGTCAGACTTTGAGTAGGTGACGCTGTGGAGCTTATGAAAGCGTAGGTTAAATTCGGTGCTAAAAATATTTCGATAATAGGATAGTTTAACGACAGGTTTATTAGTTTCATTGCAGTATTGTTTATACAACAAGTATAGATTTTTGCTACACTTAGATCTGAGGATAAGTATCTTGTGTTGACGTTGTCTTTTCGAGAATAATAACTCTTGTATTTTGGAAACAACTTTATATAAGAAATAACAGAGTTTCTAAAATTTTCATCAATTTTGTTTATACTCGGCATTTTTCCTTGTTTATCAGTCTTACATACACGCTTATTCATTAACATTATTTTTGTTGCGAAATTTCGGCCCTTTTGATATCCTTGCTTTCTTTTATCAACTTCTTTTTTTAATACAAAATGATAAATACTCGGTCTGTAAATCATAACTAGGTATCTTATAGAATTTTTCAAATAATACTTGTCTATCAGCCTGAGAAAATGTTTCGTTACATTTGAACCTACACACCTGATTAAAAATTCTTAACTGTTTGCTTGGATCCATTACGCCTTTGTGTCCTACGTACAATTTCCCTTCTGTTCGTAATCTCTTCTGTTCATTTCTTTTCCATTTTACTGGTATTCTGCCTTCTCTCTGATCTCTTATATGATCTACATTTTCAATGATACAAACTAAATTTTATTGAGTTCATAGAGTTGATTTGATTTACCACATAAAAAACATTTTAAACACCCGCTAACAACTCGTTATCAGTATAGACACCATCTCAGTATGACACGTCTATCTTTAAAATATTAGATGACTGTTGAGTGCAAAACTGGTACAAGTGATCTTATATTTTGCATCAACAGGTTTTCGATAATTGCTAAGTACTCGCCAAATGTACTTACACCCTTTTTGCTCTAAAAGAATACATGCTTAAGTTTCGGTATTTACAAATATCTCAAAAAACAAGAAAATGTCACTTATACCCTTTTTGCTCGAACCCCTTCAATCAAACTAAAACGTAACTTAAACAACAACAAAATTATTAGTTTAGACATATCGATATGTTTAAATACAACTTAAAAGTGGATATGTCAAGAATAGTTTATGTTAGTTTGGTAGTGCTTTCGCTTATGTCGCTTGAGAGGTCGCTGGTTCAAAATCCATTGCCAGATCATGCATTTTTTAAAAGTAAATTTCTTAGACGCGTTCAGGGATTTTTGATAGCAGCCAAATTTATTGTTTCGCGTCACAATGACGAGTATTGGCTCTAATATTAACAGTAGAGCATATTGGTAACGTGTGATGGTTACGCTAAACCATAAGTTTGCTCCCTATTCAAAATTTCCCAGCGCGCCTAAAGAAGTATTCACTTCAAAAATATTGGACAATGTTTGTTCTCGTATTTAAGAGAGATATCGAATAATTGGTTTTTCCTACTTTCGATATTAGCAGCAGCAAATTTTGTTGTTAAAATGCAAACAAACATGTAACAGAAGTGAAGTTTATTTTTGGCAGGTCGGTTAATACAGTTGGGGCTAATTCACCGAAATAGCAGAAAAATAAACGAAAGAAAATTCGTCTGAGAAAAATTTAATAACTCAAGTTGCCAGAGCTGCCTATTTTCCAAGAAAAACAATTTACTCCTCGAAGGAGGACAAGATTTAAGAGTGGGCAGGATGAATGGCTTAATCGTCAGTTAGATTTTAAAGTGCTGACTCGTTTTATAGTTGTTCGGTCGACTTTGCTAAGGTGAAATTGCACCTTGTCGGTTTAAATTCAACAAGCTCTAATGAAAGCGGAGATATTTTGGGACATCCGCACTTTCTTTCGTTTGGAACTGTAGATTTGCACCTAAGAAAAGTCAAGTTTTAATTTGGCTCGTGATAGTTCTATCCTGCGCTAATAAAAAAAAGATTTTTATGCAATTTACCTCTTTAACGGTTTTTAATGGTTGATGGGCTATTCTTAGCGCATTTTTGCTTAAAATGTGCAGTTGAAGGTACAACAAGTTTTCACAACGGTTATTCAGTTGCTTCGGAATCTTCACAGTTGGTTCACATGTCCTTACTAAATGCTAAATGTAAAAATGTGTTTGTCCACTTTTCACGGCTGAAGTATTGAAGCGATTTTGACGAAAATTGATATAGACATTTTTTACGATGTGGAAAAGTTAGTAGGCTCCTTTTTATTCCAAACTTATATCCAGAAACGTTAAATAACCCCTTGTAATCTTTTTACAGGATGTAAACAATTGTAGAAAAAGGTAGAGTGACAACTCAGTGATCTTTACTTTGTCAGCAGCAGGTCTACTTAGATTCTCGAAGTATTACCATATAAGTCTACTTCTTCTTCTTTCTTAGCCGTTTTCTGTCCACTCCTGAACGTAGGCCTCTTCCATGCTTCTCCATGCTGATCTGTCCCGTGCTAACTAAAACCATCCTGATATCATTAAGCCATCTTCTTTGTGGTCTTCCCGCTCTGCGTTTGGTTTGTCTTGGTCGCCAATGTGTTACTCTAGGCGTCCATTTGCTTTTGGTCCTGTCGAGCCACGTGTTCCACCCAACACCATTTCAGTTCTGCAATTCGTTCTATTATATCTATCTTCTTTGTGAGATATCTTCATTTCTCTTCCTGTCTTGCAGACTGATACTGAGCATCGCCCGCTCCATCGCTCTTTGCATTACTCTCAGTCGGTTCGTGGTCTTTTTTGTCAATGTCATTGTTTCTAGGTCATAGATCGCTACTGGCAATACACAGATGTCAAAAACTTTTCTTTTAAGATTGATAGAAATGTCTTTATTTCTTAGTATATAGTTCAGTTTCCCAAAAGCCGCCCAAGTTAATCTTATTCTTCGTCTTATTTCCGCTGTCTGATTTTCTTTACCTATTTTTATTGTATGTCCTAAATTTATTTACTCTTTCTAATTCCTTGTTGTCTTTATACAGAATGGACCATAAGTAATGGTACACAGAGTAATGGTGGATTTTTCGAATAAAAATAATGTGATTTAGTTACATTTACCTTTCACCAAAAGTTGATATTAACAGAGACACAGGGTGTCAAAATTGAAAAAAAAAATTGATTTTTTCGTAAAATTATGGAATGAATTGTAATATAGGCCCGAAATTTGGCACAAGGGGGTTTCTTAAGTCGACAAACTCTAATTTGCTAAATATTACCAATAGCTGATAGGGGGCGCTACCTGCGCTATCCCGCATAGTTCTGAATCATTATAACTTTTTTGTGCACCCAGGTATATTAATTTTAAATGGGTTATTTTATTTCCTTATATTTTTTACATAAAACAGGTGTACTTTATAAAAAATTATACGAGCAACCGTTTCCAAGATAATTGCCTTTAAATCTTGACGTGCCTTGGTTTTAAATTACTAAGATATTAAATTTTCGAACTAGGCTTGAACAAAAAGTAAGCATCAGACAACTTTGAAACTAATTTATGTCAAATATTACTTTGCTGATAATATTATTACCTAAATTTTGAAAATCTGAATAAAGAAAATCCAAAAACTTAAAACGTAATTTATTTTCTAACATAGAGATGTGATATATGTTCTCTGAGTCCGTACAAGAAAGTGTTAATAGTCTGGGTGGTCAAAGCAGATATTTGGAGATGAATTTCAATAAAAGACAGCCAGATTTTTAATTGTTTACAATGCCTTTACATGAAAAAGGTCATTTCCCACATACTTATTTTTGAAAATAAATTTTGTTTGGGCATTTTATTTAAATTTGTCAGTAGAGTAATATTTGATACAAACTATTTTAGAGTCAGTTTTATTACTTTTATTTTGGAACCTACTGTGAAATATTCACATTTACATAACTTAAAATGAACGTACGGCAAACTTTGAAGGCAAATATCTTGAAAACGGTTGCTTGTATCAACATTTAGAATGTATACCTTTTTTTCATAAAAAATGTAGGTAAATAAAAATATCTATTTAAAATAATTAAACATAAAGGCATAAAAAAGTTATGATGCTTTAGAATAATACAAGGTAGCGCATGTGGCGCCACCTGTGAGTTACTGACAATCTGTTAGCAAATTAGAATTTCTTCACCAAAGAAACCCGCCCAATGCCAAATTTCTTGTCTATAGTAAAATGTGTTCATCAGTTATGCGAAAAAATCACAATTTTTTTTTCAACTTTGACACCCCGTATCTCTGTTAATATCAACTTTTGATATAAGGTAAATGTGGCTAAATCACGTTATTTTTATACGAAAAATCTACTCTTGCTCTATGTACCATTTTGGTCTTTGAGATATTTATTTTTAAGCCTACATTTTTAGAAGCATCACTGAGTTCTTTTAGCATGTCTCTCATTTTCTGTATATTACTACTTATCAGAGCGATATCGTCGGCAAATCGGAGATGATTCAAATAGGATCCGTTGATATTTATGCCTTTAGTTTTCCACTATAGTAATTTGAAGACGTTCTCTAGCGCCAAAGTAAATTAGCTTTGGAGAAATGGTATCGCCTTGACGTATTCCCCTATTTATTTTAATTTTATCTGTTTTCAGAGAGTCACTAATTTTAAAGTGAAAAGTGGCACTGTTGTGTATATATTTTTTAACAGATTTGTGCATCGAGCATCTATTCTAGTGTCATTGCCTGTATGAAAGCCCATGTTTCGATGGAGTCGAAAGCCTTATGAAAATCTATAAATGCCAAGTGGCGGGGTATGTTGTATTTGGTTGTTTTTTCTATTAATGTTCTAATGGTTTGTAGGTGGTCGATGGTGCTAAACCCCTTGCGAAATTTCGCTTATCCTGTTGGTTAATAGGCCTCCAATTTATTGATTAATCTATTGGTGACAATATTCGTCAGGAGTTTATAATAGATGAGAGAGAAGGCTAATTGGCCGATAGTTTTCTGTATTTTCATTTTCTCCTTTTTTAAAAAGTACAAATACTTCTGTGTTTTTCCACGCGTCCGACATTTTGCCTTATTGTAAAAACTTGTTTAAGGGAATTTGTAGTAATTTTTCAACGATTGCTCCTCCCATTTTTAACATTTCACATGTAATTTTCTCTTCTCCTAGACTTTTTTGTTTTTCATTTGCTTGAAAGCAGTCTGAATTTCTTGTCTTGATATTTCTGGAACATCTACAGAGCTCACGTTACGAATGACCATATTCCTAACTCTTGGGTCAGGTCTAATAGAGGTTAGACAGGTGTAGAAGTCTTTGATGTGTTCAGCAATATTTCTATTGTGTGAGATTATGTTACCCTGTTTATCTTTTATTTTGGTATTTCTGTGTTTGCCTGGGGATAGTCTTGATCTTAAGACCCTCATATTTGCATTATTTTCTATTGCATTTTCGATTATTTTGTTGTTAGACATTCTAATGTCCTTTCTCACTTCTCTGCAGTGATGGCTGGTGACTTTTTCACGGGGAGTGCGCAGATGCAAAAATATTAGTGGTTGAGAGTTTAGGTGACTCCAGTGCCATTGCAAGGTATTCAATTTAAGAGAAACAAAAGTGATACGAAGGTGTGATATTTAATAGTATTTTTATAAATTAAATTTAATTAATATCCTATAAACTCTAAAATATGTTTGGGTTATCATCTCTAAATTATTTTCATCGCGTACAACAAAAAAAACATTATGGACATTTCTGAGCCCCTTTAAAGTACTCGGCGTGGTTGCACGTCGTTACGGCTCTAGATTATTTAATTAAAATTGTTTGCTTTCATAGGAATAAAATTATATCACTTTTTTATGAAAACTGCATTTGAAAATAAAATATATTTTATTACAAAGTTCCAATCAAACTCTACAAAAACACAAAAAAATATTTTTTTCAACAAAATCCGCTTTACGATCTTTTAAAGAAATAAAGTGTTCATTACTTGCTCATTAAAATTGTTTTAATCCAAATTTACAAATTAATACTTAGACCCTAGAATGGGTACTGCTATCTCTTTGTGAGGAGCGCTATTATTGGAAGTTAGGTCTGTAAGCGGCACAATTAGCGATCGCAATCAGATCAGCCAGCACCTACGCATTTAGCATCATAAACCGTAAATACACACTCCAAACTCTGACTCGTACTCACCATTTGGCAATAGCGCATAAGCGCGGAGCGGCATACCCCGGGCTAGCTTTAACGTGGTGTTCTGTAAATTATTTCTCCGTATTCCGTGGAGGCCATCGATAGGCATCGCATGGCAGCCACGCTAGGTGCATAATTCTGCGCGCACCAACTTATTTCAATTTCCTTATAAAATTTAATGTAATGGAATCAAACGTTTGCGTACTTTATTCCAAGTCACTCACAAGTATTATTATTTAATTGGTATATTTTGTGTTTAAACATGTGATAAATCCAAGTCTTTTACATTAAACCGAAAAGAATAGATCGCTCATTTCATAAGGAGCGCGCTCTTGCGCTCTGTAAGATCAGCCGCTCCTGCTTCTCTGTGAATATTTTTATTTAGTTCTTGATATTCTGGTGTTTCTTTGGAAGTTCTTTTTCTCTGTTCCATAAGTTGCAGTGTCTCTGATTGTATTTTGGAATATATTTTGTTCCATATATGTAGGCACTTGTATCATCGATGTAAGTAATATTATGTTATCGCGTTGTAATCTGAACTAAAATTAATTTCAAATTTCGTTTAATTGTAAAATTATTTTGAAATTTCCATTCAGTTGCATTGCAGTTAGTTCTTCAACTTTGCTGACAAAGTCACAGGTAACAGATAGTATTCAATTATGACATAATATGTGAAAACTTATTTAATGAGCTCAAAGTAGACCACACATACTGCCCATAAAGTTCAAAGATTCCACATCTCTGTTATCCATTGAAAAGAACTATTCGCATATAAGATTTACCTTTCAAGTTTCCTTTATCTTTGTTGAAATGACTTTGTCATTACACTAAACAATTCTCGATTCTATAACATATGCCAAGTAAAATCAGTGGAGCATTTATTCGAGCAGAGTGCAGCAAAATACGCTTGTTTAACATTTGCGACAATAAAACTACATGTTTATCTATCCATATCTCCCTCATTCCAATTTCGATTACTATAAGAAGTAAACCGGTAAAGCAAACACATTGCGTGTTATCCATTTGAACAATGACAAACCGGACTTAATTTCCCCCAGGTATCAGGCTGCTCTAATTTTCGTTTTAATTAAATAAATTTCCCCGACTTCGATGCGTTTTCTTCGAATTTTTAAAGCGACTCATTTGCCTAATAGAACTTAATTTCGTTCGAATCCATATTTATTTGATTAACGGCGCCCAAATCAACTTGAAGCAATAGCACCAGATGCAAAAATGGTAGGGGAGTAGGTGTGATTCCTCGAACGGGAGCAAGAATAATACCTTGTTAGGTGATCCTCGCCTAATCGGACAATTAATATCGCTAATTAAACGAACCTGCCTGAATGGACCAATTAAGAAAAAAGATCAACTTCTCCGGCTCATGGCAAATTTATGAGACGTTTTATAAATTTGATATAAAGCAGCTAATTGGATTTGAGCGGCGCATGTCGTACATAAAGTGTAATATGTTTACTAAAAAGACATCACAGCCCTGATTAAAAATAACGCCTGATATACGTAGTTTTTTCGTCTTCCTAAAATGTTTCCTTTCATAATTCAATTACCAACTAATACATACTTCATTAGCAGCGCTTAACTATCCATCGATGTGGGTAAAACATTGTCGAGGGTGAATTTTACGTTTAGATTAGAACTCACTTACGCTCGATCGTGTAGACGCTCCTTCACCTCGAACCTATCAAAGACAAGATCACAAGATCAGTTGAACCTATATGGGCGCAATAATATCTGCTCCCATGTTTAACTTTAAAGTTTGTTTCGAATCGTGAGAATGCGCAAACGAACGAGAAAGGAATCTTCTATTTCGACCTGCCGTCACTGTCTATCGCCCGCTGTTCGTACCTTTGGAGGAGAAAGCGGTACAAATTCGAGATGCACGATGAACACGGTGAATTTTTCTTATGGCGCGTGCTACACAGGTAACTCTTAAAATTATTTCTTATTGGCAGATGTAGCACACAAAATCGGCGGTAATATATTTAAAATTAATTATAGGACGAAACAGTTCGTCACAAGAATTATGTTTACACCGCGAGTGATATTAATCATTTGCGTGAAAATAATCAGAACCAACGTCTACATACCGAAAAAAACTTTAAACACAGTAATCTGTTTAATTTGTTAAATCCAAGTAACCCCGAGAATGATTTATTATATATAAAAGATGTCCAGTTATGACCCTCTTGAAGACTGAATTTCGGAAAATTGTTCCTTGGTGCTCACCTATGTTTTATTGCGAAATTATGTGCACAATATTAAGCTTTTAAGCTTATTAGTTAAAGTTGTGCATTTTCTGTCAGTCAGAGTTTTATTAAAAAGATACTTCAACGACTCTGAAATGTCTTCTAGCAATGACAAATTAAGCCTGCGGTGAAATTTTCGATTGGTTTAAAGCCGTGAGAAAAGTAAACTTTCCATTATTTAAAGTTTAAATAATGAAAAGCATAATCAAAAGCATGGATAATGTGTGTATTATTTAATATGAAAATATGAAGACTATTGATAGACGTTCGCCGACAAAATTTCCAACGCCTACAGATGGCAAAGAAAATTTATTTTTCACTTTACGCGAAAATGGATTCTTCCTTTGCAAATGTGTTTTTAGCGAGATGCGTACGTAGGGAAATGAAATGAGCGTCCCCCTTCAGAATACGTATCGGTGTAAATTACATTTTATTTTGTACACTTTTACGGAAACGACTCGCCTCGAGACCTGTTTGTATCTCCCGCTCGCCTGTCAAATAAGAAAATTTATAGTATTTCAGTTACCCAGATCCAAAAATCGGCAAGAGCCTCGAAAAAGTTAATTAGGGAACATTAATCACAGGATTAAATTTTGATAAAGTTTATAAAAAAGAACACTCTCAATATTTAACTGGGTGTGGAAATTTCTGTTTTGATCTAAATTGATCTTAATTCTATTGTTTTGTAAAAAAAAATATTTCCAAGTTTGGTATCTTCTACAGGAATTTATCGATTGTTAAAAAGAAAACAAGGAAGTGTAGATAGTCAAAAGTATTTTTATTTTCTCTTGACTCGCGGAATACTATATTGATAATTAGAAGTGAAGTAAATTAAAGTAAAAATCACGTAAAATTTCTGAAAGAAATTTCAATTTTGGTACGGGGCAATATTTAAAAAACAAACAAAGTAACTCTTTCAAGCATCATTTCATTGCAGCCGTCAAAGAATTGTTAAATTCTGCATAGAATCCAAAGTTAACTTTAAGATAACCGAAGATTAAACTTATTGTGAGACGGATAAATTAAAAAATGTAAACATCTAAATGGAAAAAAATATTTACAAAAATATTGCTAGTTTACATTGGTTTTTCATACATTAGATTAGACTATTCGATGTCTCAAAGTCTCGAACATTTACGTACGTAACTGTACCTAGCCCTAATTTCATATCACTGTACGTCAGTCAGAATTTACAAAAGTCAAAATGTCGAGAAAAGTAAAAATTTTTTAATAAGTTCTCGAAGAAAGCCATTTTCATAAAAAAAACAATCGATATTTCAAAAATAAGTCAAAATTCTGGTTAAAAGTGTAGAAAAGTAAAAATTTAAAAACACATTGGATATTTAAAATTTAAAATATACAATATGTCTCGACAACATTTCAAGAAACTCGATATTAAAAAAAATGTTTTTCAAAGTAGATCAACATTTATAGCCTAAGTTTTGAGAAAAGATCGAAATTTTGAGATAAAATTTTTAAAAAGCTTAAATTTTCAAAAAGTAAAGTTTTAAAAAGAAGAAAAATCTTTAAAAAATTTGAGAGATCGAAATTTTAATAAAAACCAGTATCTGAAAAGTAGAATTTTAAAAAGGTGATTTTTTTTTAATTTGATATTTGTAAAAAAAGTCAAGATATAGAGAAAAAGTCGAAATTTTGAAAAAAAGGTAAAATTTTGAAAAAAATACAAATTTTGAAGAACTGATATTCTTTTAGCAAGTCGAAATTTAAAAAAAGTTGAAATTTTGCAAGAAGGAAAAAATTTTGCAGTCTAAATGTTTACAAAATGGAAGTCAAAATTTAGAAATTGTGAAAATTTTAAAAGGTTTAAATTTTGTCAAAAAGTAGTAATTTTCAAAAAAAAGTCGGAATGCTTTAGAAGGAAGTCTAAATAATTTATAGAAAAAGCCAAATAGTATTGAAAAAGTTGAAATATTTAAAAATGTTTACATTTTGAAACAAAAATCGAATTTTCCATTAAAAAAATTAAAATTTTGACAAACTCAACTTTCCAAAAAAAGTGAAAATTTTGAGAAAAGGCCAAAATTTTGAAAAACGCAAACAATTTTTAAAAAAATCAAAATTTTGAGGATAAGAAAAAATTTTTAAGATTTAAAGTTCGACATAATCTAGACATTTTGACTTTAATTTTAAGAAATGTTGACTCTTCTCTTCATATTTCGACTTCAATCCCTAAATTTCCAGAATATTAAAATTATTGAACTATTTTCTACTTTAAACGCTAAATATGAACTTTAATATCCATGTTTTAATATTTAACTCGAAAAGTCGGAATTAGGACAAGCCGAAATTTCTAAAAAAAATTTTTTTTAATTTTAAAATATTTTAACTTTAATTGCTATAGTTTCATCTTAAATTGGAAATTTAAATGTTACAAATAAAATGTTGCCTTTGAATTTTTGGTTTTAAATTTGACTTTCAACGAAAAATATCAACTTCAAGTTTAAAGCTTTAAAAGAAACATTCTTTAGAAATATCGAAGTTTCTTTTGGATATTTTGACTTTAATAACGAAAATTTGACTTTGGGAAAAACTGTGATGAGATATTTTTGATTTCAATATTATTTTTTCGAAATTTTGATTTTATTATTTGCCCAATTTAAGAGTATGAGATTTGCCAAAAAAAATTGCTCTCAGGCATAAATAACATTTTGGCTTTGTCTCTAAATGTCTAGAGTGACTATTTTTTTTCTGAGAAATTTCGAAGTTCTTTCCATCCTAATTTCAACGTTTTAACTTTATTCTCCAAGTTACTACTAAAACATTAAAATCTTGATTTTAGACTTAAATTTAAAAAAAACTAGATACGAAGTATTGCAAAAAATTAACATATTTTTTTATTCTGTTTGATTAACGTCTCTGTCTATGCTTTCATTATTTTTATTTTATCTGCGGATTTAGTATAGATTCATAGACGTTAGATATGGAAATACTGGCCTTGCTGTCATTATAAATTAAAAAGTTAACACATCTATGTCATGTTTTACAATAATTCCTCCATATTAACACTGACTATAATCTAAGGGTCATTGATCACGAACTTCACACTTAACACCTGACTATAGTTGTTTATTCTTAATTATACATACTACATATTACAGGTAGACAGACAGAGAAAAAATCTGAAAATTTGAAATTTGTCCGAATTGAGATGTTATATGGTCCGTTTTAACAGATCTAAGAGTTGACCCCTAATCAACCGTTGGCGAAAAAAAAAACAATAAACTTGAAATTTCTGGCCACTATTTCGCAAAAAAAGGTTTTAGCGAAGAGTCAAAATTTCAGTCTCGTCTTGCTATCGATTGTGTCCAAGATACGTGTAATTATCTTAACCGAATAATGGATCCCTAACGAACTAAGGTAAGGAAGTTGGCATTTAGTGGACTTTACCTAAATCAATTAACAGTTTGCTTGCGTATCATGTTGGATTATAGTTACAGGGAATCTCGCTTTATGAGAGTTTACGTAACTGGGAGTCTGTGAAAATTTCATTAATGAGAAACCCCTGGTGAATTAATTATGCTTTGTGTGCGTTCTGCACGATGGTTCTTATTCACTTGTCCAATGTCCATACCCTACAGGCTTGGTTAGAATTTTCGATTAACGATAATTTCGTTTTCTAATTTACTCTATATTTTCCCCCTCGTTTTACTTTTACAGAATTAGGGTATTTTTGGAATACGAAACCCTTATAATGCCACCATCCGTTCGTCCGTTCGTCCATTCATTTGTCACACAAGTTTTCCTCGAAAACCATATGACGCAGGAATTTGAAATTCGTCACAGTGGTAGTTCATAATAACCTACGCAAATATGGCCAGTCAACAATTAAAAATATTTATGAGAGTTTACGTAACTGGGCGTCTGTGAAAATTTCATTAATGAGAAACCCCTGGTGAATTAATTATGCTTTGTGTGCGTTCTGCACGATGGTTCTCATTCATTTGTCCAATGTCCATACCCTACAGGCTTGGTTAGAATTTTCGATTAACGATAATTTCGTTTTCTAATTCTCACTATATTTTCCCCCTCGTTTTACTTTTACAGAATTAGGGTATTTTTGGAATACGAAACCCTTATAATGCTACCATCCGTTCGTCCGTTCGTTCATTCATTTGTCACACAAGTTTTCCTCGAAAACCATATGACGCAGGAATTTGAAATTCGTCACAGTGGTAGTTCATAATAACCTACGCAAATATGGCCGGTCAACAATTAAAAATATTGTAACAAAATGTAGTTATAGAATTTGGATTAGTGACTTTGTAAGGAACTTTCTAGAAACATTTAATAATGAAAAGCGGCCGCGATAATGAATCATAAGGCAGATAAGCACTCTAGCAGCAGTAATTATGCAAACCCGATTTCCTATTGGGGGATTTTTTGCAGCATATTTTTTATTTTTAATTCTAAGGCAAAAGATGACAACTTTGCAAATTGATAATTTTTAAGCTGAATTGCCTTAAGCCTAAAACTGTCTAGACAGGTCATACCTCATGTAATTTTAATGTTAAATGTAGTAAACATCTTGATGCTTCCAGAGATAATTATCCAAAGACAAGATATTTCCCCAACCCTCAAGTTTAGCTTCTGTAATAAAATTTAAAAATTGGCTGATAAGGAAAAAAAATGCGAATTTTAAGTGCACACTCGAAATATTGAAATAAATTTCAAGATGCATACCTATTAAGAAAACTGAAGTGTGTGTGGTTTCAAAATGACTTTTATGGGCCAATATTGGTCTTTATACATGATATTGTTGCGTGTTATTGGTTCGAAAATTAAAACTTTGTGAATTGTAAACACTTTATTTCAAACTTATTTCGGAACCCTACAATTATAACTGACTTAACTATCAGACTCTCTAACTATCTGAATATCGGACTAACTGGCTGACTGACTAACTGACTTGAGGGAAAGACGACCGCGTATTTATACTGTTCCGATTTCTAGAATGAATCTCCGTATAGATCAGACTATCTCTCACGCAAACGTCTAGAGCGCTTATCTGTCGTATGATCCATTCTCGCGGCGGCTTCCCATTAACAAATATTTCAAGAGATTTCCTTACACTACACAATTACTAATACAAATTTTCTAACCACACTTCGTTACAATATTACTCGTATATTATTTTTACACATTTTGTCTGCTTCTACAGTGTCTCGCAATGAAAATTTATACCCGTTATAATTAGAAAACCGAGAAGAATTCGCCGACACACGTCGATTTATGTTCTTGGCGGCACCATTTTTGACCGTCAAGCCAACTTAAAATGTTCATCTCCTTAACACCTATCAACTCCTACTTTAAAATTTCAAATAAATTCACCTTCTTGTTACACATCATTTTAAAGTCCTTTCCATTGCAAATAAATTGATGCATCGATCGTTTTTTGGAATTGATTGAGAATTAAAAACTAAAAGTTGACAAACCCGCACTCATGTAAGAGTGTAAGACTCCAGGATTGTTCACCCATTTTTCGGCCTTATGAAGTCAATTTCACAAAAAAAAACTTTTTATTGCCATTGAATTGTACGTGGTGAGTTGAAAATGTTTCTCATATACAGGGTGATTCATTTTGCAATATCACAAAGCTTCATTTTTTTTAATGGAAACACATTTTTTTATGTCATGAAAAATCGTATTTACAAAGGTTTTTAAATAAATAATTAATATACTTGATATCCATTTTGAATGGGTAATTAATTATAACCTATTATATTTGCAAAAAGTTACATTTTTCTGTATAAAGATGGATATTGTGCTCTGAACTACACCATGAGAAGACACTATACTACAACTATTTGTGGACAATTTGGAATAAATATGCGACATGTTCCTTTAGAGCACACTAACCACTTTTATACAAAAAAATATATGTGTAAAATTTTCTCAAATTGAATGGGTTATAATTAAATAATCTCTGAAAATAGATATCGAAAGCTAAAATATAAGTGTTTTCATTTAAAAAAATGTTAATCTTTCTATGGTTCTCCAAAATAAATCACCCTATATCTAAACGATCATGTGCAATTTATATGTCTCCACGATCTATTTAATAGCCATATAATATTTCATATGAAATCGATCTTTTAAGGCCGAAAAATAGGAGAGCCTCTTGGAGTCTCATACTGTTACACGAATATCGACCTATTAACATTTCATTTTTAATTTAACCCATTTAACCCATAAGTGTTTTCATTTAAAAAAATGTTAATCTTTCTATGGTTCTCCAAAATAAATCACCCTATATCTAAACGATCATGTGCAATTTATATGTCTCCACGATCTATTTAATAGCCATATAATATTTCATATGAAATCGATCTTTTAAGGCCGAAAAATAGGAGAGCCTCTTGGAGTCTCATACTGTTACACGAATATCGACCTATTAACATTTCATTTTTAATTTAACCCATTTTGAAAACAGATTGTAATTGCAATGGAAAGGGCTTTAAAATGATATATTACAAGAAGGGTAGTTCTATTTGAAATTTTAAAGTGGGGGTTGGATAGGTATTAAAGGGATGAGCACATCAAGTTGACTTGACCCTCAAAAATAGTCTATTCAAGAACTTAAATCGACGAGTCTTAGCGAATTCTAAAATATTTTTCAGTTTTGTAACTACGGGAAGTTTTCCTTGGGAGGCCCTGTATATCTGTTTGGCATATCTTTTTGTTTATTGATCCCAAACGGCTAAACCAACTTTACTGAAATGTGGAGCCCCATCCAGAAGTACAATGTAACCTAAAGATAACAAAGGTCATTGTGTGAGCTAACTTAGTTCTTGTATTATGGGTTTGCATCGTAGTAAACTTCATTCAATATAAGCGCCCTCGGCGTGATATGCGTTTAGATATGTTGAACTTATTAAATAATGTTAATTAAACGTTTTGTAATGAAACCGCCGAAGTTGCTTAAAGTTGTTTTATTTTTGGAATTTTAATTTAAAAGAGAAACTTGCGAATTTTTAGAAAATATCTAAATTGAGCAAAAGGCTGAAAATCTTGAAAAATATTCTCGAAAATTCGTGCTAAAATATGAAGCGAAAATTTTATTTTTTTAAGTTCATACTTCAAGTTTCAATTTTTTAAACTAAAAAATTATGAAACTTTTTTTCATAACTTTTAAAATTAATACTGATATCTCGAATAAAATAAATAGAAATTTCAAGAGGCTGGGATTTAATGCGATTGAAGCGATTGGTCCCAATCGGGCCCCGCTGAAATTACCAAAAAATTTGTTTTTCGGAATTTGACGATAAAGGATAAATTACGAATTATTCAAATAATTAAAAATGTATTTATTTTAAGTTTGCATTGATGGATGAGATTTATTATTTTCTTTATTATAATACTAGCTGGTACCCGCGATTTCTGATTTTCTAGAAAATGTTAACATTTTACTTCCTCGAGGTTTTATTTTCTAAAAAAAACTTTCCATATTAGGTATTACTCATTTCTCGGTGCAGTCATTAATTGAATCTACTATCCAAGTTTAGGTTTATATATCTAGAGATGTAGGTTATGCATTGGTCCGTCAATAGTTAGCTAGGATATGTTCTTTAATATTACGTATAAAAGTAATAAAATAAAATGGTCTGAAACCCCATTTAAAAAAAAACAGGGTAGCAGAAATAAAACTTTATGTAATCAATTGTCCAAAGTTACAAACAGTTTATGCAATTTCATGGTGTGTTAAATTGAAAGACTTTGATTTCTTTTGTTTTACATATGAACTCGATAACAGCACAAACATTATTTTATATTTGTCAGCTGCTCTGCTAAAAAAAATATTCTTGCGCACGAAGGTTGTCATAAGATACCACGGCGCAGTTATATGTACTAGTCAACACACCATTTTTAAAATTAGTTCAGATAAGCGCAATAAAACAAATGGCTCTAAAGTACTACTAAAATTCAACAGAAAAACAATATACTATACCAAGCAGCTATCCGAAGTTACAAACAAGCAATTACAGTTTGCAAAATATATTGAATTTGAATTTTATTTAAATATTTAATATACAAGTTAAACCAAATTTGATTTCCACTACAGGGATCTCGTAAAATATAAGAGATACAAGGAAGCTTAAATGGGCAAAGTAGTGCAGAATTTATATGCCTAACAATATTGCGCTGACAAAACAATTGAATTTCGTCTTTATTTTAATGTAAAAAAACTGAAAATCGCTGTTGTATCGCATATGTTACTCATATCTGTAAACTCAGCTATGGAAAAATATGGTGAGGCTAGGAATGTGGCATTGGATATCTCAAAGGCCTTAGACAGAGTCTGGCAGCAATTTCTTCTCACCAAATTAACATCGTATGGTCTTTCTCCTGGACTCTGCCATTAGATATCCAATTTTCTCGCCGACAAATCTCTTCAGAACGTCGTCGGTGGCATCTCATCCGAGACATTTGCGATTAATGCAGGGGTGCCAGTAAATCGCGTTGTTGTCTGAAACCGTATTGCCTGTCCGAGATGATTCTATTCTCCTCCAGATATTTAAGAATCTCGATGTTGATAACCTTTTCCATCACTTTAGATATAATGGGCAACAAAGATATAGGGCATTAGTTTTAAGCCAGATTCATTTTTCCCTTTTTAGGGACAGGCTACACCCTAGTAGATTTCCAGATGTTAGGGAATACACCTTTGTTGTAAGAAAGTGTAAGCAATTTGCTTAGAATAGGAGTCAATTCTGAGGCGCACTTTATAAGAACAATAGCTGGGATACCGTCAAAGCCAGAAGCTTTCGAAGTGTCGAGCTCGAGGAAAATTCTTCTGATTGGGCGTTGTTTGAAAACAACTTCAGGCATCGAAGTGCCAACCTTAGGAAGAATAAGAGGTTCTGAGTTTTAAGAATCAAGGTTGGAATTTTCAGCAAACATTAAGGCTAGCATGTCACCCTTTTGCTTGGAAGTAGTCACAATATTCTTATTGTCATCGAGTAAAGGTAGAAAATTTGAAGATGTAAAATTTTTTTCAATCGACTCCCCAAAAAGACCTGGAACCGTCCGGACAGTTGATAAGCCTCTGGCGCATTTTACGATGTAAATCACTTTTTGCCTCGTCAATAACCTGTTTACAAAAATTTCGTGCATCTACAAAGGTGGTCCGAGTCTTGACAGACAGATTATTTCGCCAACGACGATATGAGCGGTTGTTGACATAGAACTCCCTGTATATTTTTGCATATTTGAATAGTTATATTAAAATGCAGCAAAATATTATATAGTTTATGGGGGTTTTGATGGGTCGTTTTTCTGGTAGAGGCTCATACATCCGAAAAGAAGACTCCGATGCAGCCATTTGTAATATTAGTATAGATGTGTGTTACAAGAAAAGTAGAATTTAGATAAATAAGCTAGTTAAAAATATCAGAAATAAGAAGTTTCAAATTTCGTGCTTTGAAATATATCTATGTAACAGCCGATTTCATAATGGATTTAAAGTGAAGTTTAACTTTAAAGTCCATTTTAACTGTCAAATCTAATTTCATAAACAATTTTTAAGCTTTAAAGTCGACTTTAACTTAAAAGAAGGAATTGTCCATTTTAAATTTTAAAATGCACTTTAAGTATAAACATAACCTTATATTTTAACCTCTCCTGTTATTAAGAGCAAGTGATTCTGTTATAAAAAATTAGGTTTTCCTCTTCGAGCTCCAGTTCATCTACTTACACTTCGTAAGTGTATATCTACTTACGAAGACCAAAAGTATATAACAATAGAAAAGATTATTTCGTCGATTACGATGATGTAAGCTTTTTTGAACGATTTCGTTTAACGAAAAATACTGTTCAGTCTTTATTGCAACAAATTGAACATTTAATTAAACTGCCAACGAATAGTTATAATACATTATACAAGATAATATGAAATTTTTAATGATTGTTAACTTATTACAGAGGCGGAGCTATCCAACCCCTGCATCAACTACTATTGACTCTAAGGTTCTATCCATCAGGCAAAATGCAAATTGCTGTAGCTGACCTCTGAATCATATAAAATCTTTGTATTTCACAGAAACAGCAGTACCAACCTAACTTTAGATTTGATAAAGTTCGCTTTTGTTAAAATCTGATTATGAAATTGCCAGAAAATTTAAAGTTAATTTTAGCTTAAAGTGCACTTTAGTTAAAGCAACTTTTAGCTTGCGGTTATGAAATCGGCTGTAAATGAAATATGGCGAAAAAATGCCATACTCCTACTGGACAGGATTTTAATTGTAATCAAAGGCACATGCTCCTCATTGTTGAAAGAAAGTAATGTTTTCTTTCGATCCGCTGATTATACAAAATCACATTATGCTCTGTTTTTGTCGAGAGGGTTGTTTACTAAAACTAATAATTGTTTAATAAAACCCAAACGAGGACATTGGTTTAGATGCACCTCTACATTAATGCGCTTTTCGTCGGGCGCAAAGTGAAAACTCTAATGAATATTTAAAAGGCGTTTTTAGCTGAGCGAAATAAATCCAAGAAAATTCCTGTTTCGCTTGAGTTATGCCTCTTTTAATGTCGAAAAGCCATTAAGCCTTTCCACTGGAAACACCTGTTCGCTCGAAAATCCTGGATTGCATAAAGCGCTTTCGTGTTATATCGAAATTACTACACCTCTCGGTGTCATTACGTTTATTGCTGATATCGGTGGGGCCTTTGGCTGCCTTTGTAGAAGCTAAATATAGTAAATGAGATTTTGCCGTCGACAATGTTTCTCGTAAAAGTCTTTCTTGTTTTAGAGGTTAATATTATTCCACTTTTTATTGATAAAACAGAACGAAATGGACAATTGGTTACAAGTTAAATATTATTTAACGTGACACTTGAAAATAAGTCGAGTGAAACAAAATATTGTTAGCTTTGGAAGTCCTGTTTAATAGAAACATTGAAAGGTTTAGAAAATAAAAATACCCAGTGGAATTGCAATGAATTTAACGGCATTCTAACGAATTCGAATTATCCTTTGACTAATTTTGACATTTTCCATGAAAACACTATTCCCATGAATAGATGAATTCATTTTATATTCTCTGAAACAAAAATGAAATTAGTCGCGTTACTGGGGTACGCATCATAATATTGTAATTAAATACAGGGAGCCAGCGTAATATCTAGTTATCTGGTCGTAAACACTAACTAGAAACAGTCGCATAAATTTAGCGACAGTATATATTTCATCGGGGAATAAATTACAACAAGCTCTTGCAATTAATGTTAACTGAATAACACGTCATAAATTACCGCGATGTAATTTGAATTACTAATACGGTGGCGGAATTGGAAGTAATGAGTGCACTTGATAAACGTCGCATTCGTATTATATTCTCAGCTAAATTTTCTTGCTTTAATGCTGAAGTCACATTGTAATTTTTTGCTTCTATTTACTATCGCTACAGCTCTAACAGATTTAAATCAAAAGTGGATAGCAGTCTAGCGAAAGGTAATTTAAAATTCTAGTAGAAAAAAAGAAATTTAGCTGCTTAGTTATTATGCTATAATTTTTAACCACATATTCGGGAAGTTTAGTAACGACAAATAATTTCAAAAAAATGTTATTCGATCTTTTAAAAGAGAGACAAATCAGCTAATAACACTCCTTAACAGGGCGTTCCTTGTTCGCAACAAGCTTATTTAATAAATATTGGGTCGTGACAAAGACTGTCGTTATAACTACAACCAGTCAACAGGTGTTGAGAAAATAGTGCAGAATGACGACGAGAGAGGAGCTCGTCTAAGAAATGAGCAACAAATGTTGTATATAATTATTTGTATTTTCTCACGCTTAAAACTAGGGCAAAAATAATTGCATTTATTTTGCATTTCGTTAATGATGTTCTGACGAAAACTAAAACAGGAATTCTAAAAAACAAGTAATGACTCATTCCCAAAATGAACGTACAATGCCATAACCGTTGATTTTTAATTAATTTTAGAGCATATTAAACATTTGTTCGTAGTTAGCGTGTTGTTAGTCGCCTCAAAATATTAGGGCATTTTAGTATTTAACATTTAGCAGCCTAAATTATTTTTGGAAGATAGAACACGTTTGCTTTTCTTCAGTCGACAACAATTTTATTTTGGTGAGCACAGCTTTTTTTTAATGGACTAAAATTATTTTTCAAGCACGTTTCTTCCTTAGTCAATAATCATGAAATATATGTTTGGTTAATTTTTTTTAGACCGCTGAGTGTACACCCATTATTTGTGAAGATAAAGTATTCAAATTTATTACATTTTAATTCATTTATGAGATGTATGTCAATTTTTGATATAAAAATGACATTCCTAATGCTGTCAATTTCGCCAACACCTGGACTTTGAAATTTTTAAGAGAAAAAATTGTTGAGCTCAAAATTAGGAGAACAAAATCGAAAATTTAAAATGTTTGGATAATTAAAAAACGGTAATTTTTCAATTCAGAGAAAATGTGAAATTTGAAAAAATGCTATATTCTGCATTTATGCATCCGGCCGGATTCGACATAGTCTCCAGCAGCCCGTTGCCCACCCTTTCGATAGAGCGTAATTAGTGTCCCCTCATTTTAAATGACCCCCCTTCCCCCTACATCAGATAGCTAGTTCAGGACATTTCAAAGTTTTAATTCTACAACTTTTTTTTAGAATGTCCCAACGCGCTAGATGGAATGGAAAGATTCGCCTGTCCCACACCTGATCTCAAAGGTCGATACCATTGTATAGATGATCACGTACTCTGTGACGGATTTATAGACTGTCCTACAGGAGAAGACGAAGACCGTCAAGCCTGTATGTTTTACAAAACGGTAAGTCTATAAATTAAGCGCAAATATAAAAAAAAAGACCAGATGACGATATAAATGTAATATCCTGAGCATAAATCACGAGATCGAGCCGCTGCTCTCCGGCTCGCGTGATGAATGGCGAACGACCCTACACCGCACACAACACAGAATCGGATATGAATCTATTTATAGTAAACATCAGCAAACATCGAATCTTTTACGCTCCAATAAGCAAAGAGAGAACGAATTCTACTATTTCGTAGAAGATGTATCGAGTTAAAAAAACATAGACATAGTGCGTGGGCCGATCGTGAAATTACAAGCGTATCCCTAATTCGCCATCAACTTTGATAGCGCCTTCGATATTCACTTCATCTTGACAGTTTCCGATGATTAGTTTAAAATCACACCGTTCGGACAATTCTACGTGACGGATCGGCCGCCCGGAAATCCGAGGCGCTGCTAGCATAGATGTTGACACGATTTTTAGGAACGCCGCCCCCGCCATTACATCGTCTCGACGGTGGCGCCTCCTGGTCTAGAACGTGGGTGCCTCATTCATTACCCTCACCCGGCGATCGCCGTATCCCAATAACCCTTTATCGATAACAAACGGCCGAGTCACAATAATGCATGCACACCACACCGACGGGTGGCTATTGCGCAAAAACAATTGACCCAAGAGGAAAATAATAACAACGTATTTCTAGGTTTTTGATATGCTTTAATTTAAAATTTTGTTCTTCAATAACAAAATAATTTAAAAAACCAACGATCTCAAGACAACAACTTTCAACTTTCTTCTAGAAACGTCAAGACAAAGCTCAGATTAAAGTTGAAATTCTGAGAAAAGAGTATCTGTCAACATTGAACCCAAATTTCGACTAAAAAGTCCGTAAGGGGTCATCAATTTAATAGGGTATGCAATTTTCAACCATTTTGAACTTTCCGTTATTACTTGTTATGTTTCAGTCGACTGATCCCCTTCTAAAATAGCTTGCCTCCTAATCCGACCACTTGTTTTAGTAAACAATTTTACTTCTACATCTGATTGTGAGTTAGGAAAAGCTAGTGACTAAAAAAGGAGCTATCGCGGTTACATTCTACATCTCCATTTTTTTATAGTTTAAAGGCGAATGTTTAGTAAAGTCTTGAGTTTAAATAAAGGTTTGGACATTTTACCATATTTTCCTGGTGGAACGGACTGGTCCTTGGTTATCTTCAGAAATTGAAACACAACTCTTGTCCCCTGAGACCAAGAAAGATTAAAAAACATAACAAAGGTTGCTCTAAGGCGTTTCGATAGCCAAGCTATTATCTTCACAGAGATATTTTCTTGATGACGAATACACTTCAAGTTAATATCAAATATAATCTTTTTATTAGAAAAAAATTAGAAAAGATACAATTCTATGGTAACAGAATAAAAGTGCTTAAGCCATAATTTATATATTTTAGATATTGACAAAACAAAATATGTTTGTATTTTAATAAATTATAAAAACTTAAGAATGCTCGTGTAAAATTCCTTTTATCTCATAGACGGAGCACCTAAGATGTTTCTTCCCGCCAGAGGTGTGTAGTAAAAAATGCATGACATACGCTTATTTTCTCAAAAGCAGTTTTACCCTGATGCCACAGAATTATAAATTAATAACTTTAATTTATAATTATTTAATAACACCTGTAATCATATTATCCTGATTTTATTTAATTATTAACAAAAAAGAGTGCATTTGACCTAATACTCGTGCAATAAATCTGGTAACAGCACATAAAATAGATGTCTATGATTATTTGATTATGATCTAAACGAAAACTAAAAATCAGCAAGAGAATGTCTAATTCTGACGGAAGGAAGATTTCCTGCGAAAAAGAATTTGCCGGAGTAAATGATTTAAAGGTTTAAAATTGTTGTTGGGCCAAATTATCACGTTCACGTATCACCACTAGAAACTACCGCAGTTTCTACCTTCAAAAAGAATGACGAAAAAATGTACAATGATCAACATATTCCATGTGAGTAATGTAGCTTCATTATTACATTGCCTTATATTATTTTTGTTATTATTCTGCTTTTGTTGACTACTCTACACTTAAAATTAAACAAATTTTACTTCCTTTTGCATATGCAGAAAGTGTTAAATTGAAAATGGAAAAATAAATATTAATTTTTAATTTTATATTGATAAATTTGGGATAAATAAAAAATATGAGAAGTCAAAATATAATTAATTTTCAAATATTTTCTAATGTTCACGCCTCAAACTTGAATTCCAAATCTGGAGAACAACTTGTTCATAAAATAGAATTAAAGTTTAATTCAAAATTTCGAATTTATAAAGCTGGTATTTTATTTTTAGATATAATGAAATGGAGACTTTCAGAAGAAAGTTGAAACTTAAAAAAACTAGAAATTTAATTAAAAATTTCTTGAGTTTAAAGAGTTTTGGTTTAAATGTAGAATAGCATTTTGATATAAAAGTCCTAATTGCGAAAAGAACTCTTAAAGTTGCTAGGTACTTATATAAACAAATCAGCATAACATTAAATTTCGAGAATTTCTTCAAATTTATAGTTTAGATTACTAATTTCGAGAAGATTTGAATGCTTTGGAATGCAAAATATTTAAAATTCCCGTCAACATTTCTACAAATCCTAGATCTCAAATTTTAAGTTGAAATTTTAAAAGCAAATTTTAGAAAAATTCAGAACGTCTAACAATCTTGTAGGATAATGGCATCAGTAATTGTCATCATTTCAGTAGTTGTCACCAAACTTATGTTTGAAAAAATAATAAGATAATGCTTCGTTACTTTAATTCTCTTACTGTCTGAATCAGTTCCCATATGTATTTGCAACCATTTTAGACGAAGCTTTTAAAGGTAGTAGCACATACAAATGAGTTTCCAAAGAAAACAGTACATCATTTTCTTGTCCAAAATATTTTGGACATTCTTAGCGAATTTGTTAAGAAAGGTTGAAATAATTTACCTTAAATTTCAGCAGTTTTTATTGTAATGAAAGCAAATTTTTTTACATAAAAACGTTTTTGGGTTTGTAATTAGATTTTAGTTATGAAAAATTTGGTTGTGACCATTACCAAATAAAAAAAACTAAAATAATCCAGTAATTACCACAGTGTGGATAACTATTAGCAGATCTGTCAGTGACAATTTTTGTTTTAATATACTGAGGAACCAGTTTTGGTTGCAATTGAAGCCTGCAAAAAATGAATCACATATTCAACGACTAATAAAACATTTAAAGCACCCAGAGCAGCACTTAAATATAAAGTTTTCGAGAAAAATAAAAAGACAAAATGCTCCAATGGATTAAAAATATTACAAGAAAAGGTTTTCCATCTAAAAAAAATATCTTACACTGACAATTCCGTTAATTACACAGGATGGCATTGACAATAAACCAAAAATGAACAGCTACAATTTTTTAAAAGTGAGATCTCTATTTGACCTATGTGAGTGCGAGTTCCCATTTGGATTTAGAGATTTTAGAACAGTTCAAAAAATAAAGAGACGTAAAAATCGATTTAGGAAAGAAGCACAATCATATCTTAAGAATCGATATTAGTTTTAGATACCAGAGTTCAAAATCCTTTAGGTAAAAAACAATTACCGCGATGGGAAGTATTAAAGCAACATATTGGATACCTCTACATACCCAAACACAAATTACTATGTGACACCTCCATTCAGCATAAAAGCTTATTAAAATGCAGTATAAATCCTGCCAGAAATATGCAAGTAATTGAGAATAATTCTAGCTGAATGGAAAACCTTTCCACATTTCCACCGGTTATTATTTTGAAAGAATTCTTAAAACACCGCAGGAGTGAAAATTATAGTTTTCAAGAAAAAAAGATAAAAAGAGAAAATACTAGGAAAAAGAAGAGAACACAAAACAAGGGAACTAAAAGACCTCGAAAAATTAAAAGAAAATATTTAAGTATCTTGGGAACATTTTCGTGTATGTATAAACAATAAATAAACATCCATATTGTTCCACTTTCTTTTCCGTAGCAATTTAACGATTCAAATTTGATATTAATTACTGGACAATTATTGGTTATTGCATGACAATTACTAGTAAAATGACACTAACAAATAAAAATATTTTTATTAATTTTTTTTTATTTTTTTATAAAAGGCCAGTTGGTAGTTTCATAGCGAAGAAACTAATCTTCCTCTTAAGAATTGGTGGTATTAAAAAAATGCATCAAGTTTTTGCGATATCAGTAATAAGTTAGAGGTACGGCTAATAATGACAATTACTAGTGCCATTACAATACATTCTTAAACAATAAATTCTTAAAATTTGGGCTTCATTCATAAATTTTCGACTTTATGCTGCGAAATTCGATTTAAATTAGAAAATATTCAAATTATTCTAGAAATTTCAACAACTCCTAAATTCGAAGTTATACTTGCAAATTAGAGGAGAACCTCAATATTTCGCAATTAAGCTCAAGATTCTTCATGGTAGACCCTTATTTTAATTTGTGAACTGTCATGAAGTGACGTTTTCAATAAATTTTAATATCACGTAGTCGCATTTCAAAAACTGTTTAGAAAATTGTCAACAAACCATAAAAATTTAAATATTTCCAAACTGGGCCGAAGAAATGTTAAATAAATTGAAAAAAACATAAGCTCAAGATTTTGATTTTTTTCAAAATTGTGTATTTTTTAGTTGGAAGTTTTGACTATAACCTTCATAATTATTAAAAAAATCTAGAATTTTCAATTTTAAGTGTGTAGCTTAAAACTGATATTCTGAATTCTGAGAGAAATACCAAAATGTACAGAAATAAATAACACATGCAATAATCAAAGTAAATTCTAAAATGTTTGAATCCAAAAATTTCTTTTAAACTCGATTTTTGAGAGATTATTTTAAAAATAATTTTGTGTTCTCTTTCAGAGTTTTCCCTAAATTGAGCTTTTTATTAAAAACTTTAAAAGACTTTAAAACTTTGAGGAAAAATTAAAGTTTTGTGTGACAAAAATTCAAGTGTTTTAAAAGAAAATTATATTTTAATTTAACTCTAATAAATCTGAAAAATAGAGCTGACACTTCCTCAAATCTAGAATTTTAAAAATAAAGTCAAAATTAAAAAATCAAAATTTCCACTGAAATAATTAAAAATCGGAAGTTTTAGTTGGGAATTTTCTGTTATCGTCTGAAATTTATACTTTTAAAAGCTTGAGCTTTTTTTCGAAATCTCGACGTTAAACTAGAACATTAGAATAATCCCCTTTTTTTCTAGAAAGTTTGACTTTGGAATTCCAAAATTATAGAACAGATTTAAAATATCGAGTTTTCAACCAAAATTTTAAGAAACAAACTCAGAATCTCCATTTAACATTAAAATATCAGGAAACCTTTAGAGAAGTGTCTAAAATTTTCAAGAGAAATTTCACATCGTAAAGCAATCGAGATATAGGCCCAAATTTCGAGAAATAGGTCGAACTTTGGAGTTTAAACATGACATCTTGAGAACAAATATTAAAAATTTTTAGAAAAAATACTGAAAACTTCTATCTTTAAAATCAAAAACTGCTGAACTACATGTTGAGTATCCAATTTTTTAAAATTAAAAAAAAAGTAGAAACAAAGTTGAACTTGATTATTTACTAGCTGACCCCGCGGCTTCATATACGCAAGTCCAATAACGTCATATTTCATATTTACAAGTAAAACAATTTCTTGTTTGAGAATAATAGATTCAATAGTCACCCATACACCAACAGATAACTCGACGAATTGGATATGGCACATATCAAATTAGAGGAATTAACTTTGCGTTAATGGACAGGGCCGAGCCACAGACTAATCGGCAGACTTTATCTTGCACAGACTAAATATATCAGTTAGTGGCTGATTTTAACATCTTTCACGCAAAAATGCCAGATAACACCAGCTAAATCTCGGGTGCATGCAAACATTCCTCGAGCCGAGTCCAATTCGTACAAAACTGACGAGTATTACCCCACTAACATGAAGTTTTTAACTAACGGATTTAATTAGAGGTTATAATATGTGTACGTGGAAAGCATTTAACGAGCCAAGTACGCAGATGTAGTATCTGTACGGATTAAATCCGCAGATCCGATTCGTTCGTGCATGGCCCGCCAGTGATTCGCATTTCTTATTCTAGTTGTCATAAAGATTGCGAATTGGTTTTTCTTTTAAACGTTCTGTGTTATAATCTCAAATAAAATTATTGTTAGCACACTTCAGTTATTGGGAGTAAGAAGTTTAATTTTACTCTACATTTCAGTAAAATGTTATTAAAATCGATTTAGCAGTTTCCAAGATTAGCCCGAACAAATGATTAGTCTACAAACAGACATACATTTATACGTTTCAGGTTATTAACATATATTTGTTTGCCGAAATTTCAAGTTTCTGATTTTACCAACGATTGTTCTTATTTTATGCTGATCCGGAAGAATTTATCCTCCTACAACTCTTCCCATAACACATACCTGTGAATTTCTGATTAGAAATACTTGTCAGGCCTGGATGCGTGTCGGGATGGCCTTCCGGTGATTATTCGTTGTTATAAACATATATTTTTTTTGTTTCAGACAAAAGCGCACTTGGACGTTTTAGCTGACGCGCTGCTAAGGTGGGCCCGAGGGCGTTAAGGCGTCTCGCTCCGGGCGGCGAAGGGGCGACCGCCAGCGTCAGGTCAGCGCCGCGCCTCTTAACCGTCCACCCTCTTCACCCACTCACTAGCGTATACTTTTTCAGAGAGTAATAAGACTTTGCTAGCTGTAGCCCCGATGACGCCGTCGACATGTTGTCGACGAATGAACGAAACGTCGTACATACATTCCTTCAGCATTCCGAGAGATTTTTCGTTTTTATGTCGACACTTGATAGCAACTTTTAATCGTAATTTGTTTCGTCAACATTCCATGTTACGATCGTTGTTTTGTACCTGTCTGAGGCAACAAGTCGACGATGAGCGAAAAAGGGCATATCGGCTGATACTAGCTGTATAGTAACCATTTCTTCGTTAAAAAAAAAAGATGAAACATTTTCCTTTGAGGTACTAACTAAAAAAATAGTGATGAGAGCCTTAATTACTAAAAGTTATGTATTAAAACCGATTGGTGCTCTGTAGTTTGTGAGTTCTTTTATTGTTAATCATTGTTCAGTTTATCCCTGAAAAGGTTTTTGTATAAAAAAGGCACTAATTATAATAATCAAATAATTTACAATAACTAAGAGATTATATTTGTTATAAATTTATCACTGTTATTATTGTTAATATAGATTTTAAAGCTTAGGAAATTTTAGAATAGGTATCGTCTCGACTAGTTCAGAAGTAGTATGTGAAATTGTCAGTTGCATAAATGTGGTAAACCTCCAGCACCCAGCGCCTCGGCAAGTTGTGGCACCAAGCAGCAAAAATCCAAAAAAAAAAAAAATAAATAAATAAAAGTAGATGTTTTATTATATTATAAATGTTAAACGTAGCATAAGTCCAGCTTTAGATGTTTCTATTACAATTACATATATATTCTGAGCACTCAATTTAAAACTTGTCGAGAATGTGTGTAAGTAAGCGCTTCAGTTTCCAGGTAAAGGAGGTTTAATGTCGATTTTTCAAGCGCAAACTGGAGGCTGGACCCTAATTTAAACAGTAGAAGATGACGATGTTTCGAAAAAACTGTCCATCACTGGTATCGGGCGATGAAGAGACTTCATCCTGAGCCACCGATTTCCATGATGTGGCACCTAGTCGCCATCGACACGTTTAAATGAGGGTTATGTGTTTGCGCCCGAGAAACGGCTTGAGAGCGCGAAATGATATGGAAGGATGTTTTTCCATTATGACATTGTTAAAAATAAATCGTTATTTTTATACTTATAGTATTAACAGAACAGAAAAAAAGTATTAAGAGAATTCATTTTATTTGATCGGGAGCATTTCGAAAAATGTCCTTCTTTGGTGTGTCGAGTCGAGACTTTTAGCGTAGTTTAGTAACTTTGTGTTTTCAATTTAGCGTTTTCATTTTCTTATACTATCAAGTCTGATTATCACATATAATAATGAAATGTACTGAAGTGAGATAAATTCCCGAATTTGACGAAATTTTTTTCGACGTATTGGCCTACGTTGCAACCTTGAATTTGACGGGTGGATAAACTGATTTACGAAGGTTGATGAATATCTGCAGAATTACTGACATAAGATTTAATTAAAATTACGTTATTTAGTAGAAATTATTTTTCAAATGAATTTCGTCAACCTTCCCTCCAAAGGCAGTCAAAATTAATAGTTCAAGAAAGTATTCGATTTCGCCCCAGTCGTTCCCACATAAGGCCAATACTCCGCCAAGTTTTCGTAGTCGCAAGCAAGTGTGATGTTTACAAGGCGGCAGAGCTCCTGAAAAATCGATCTCAGTCAGACCTGAAAACAACAACCTGAATCGGTCTCCGTGCAAGTCAATAACCTCTAATTCGGATTCGCATTTAAAACATTTCGAATGATGTAAACGAAAATACCGCCACGACTCGACGACGATGCGAAAAAAGAATCATTTTGGTGCACTTTTCCAACAAATATCAGAAAAACGAATCGATAAATGTAACGAACGAGACACCTCGGATGTATTGAGGTCAGGGAAAATATCGGGAATGCGTGGGACGCAGAAAAGCGTTTTAATTGTTGCTTTTACAACGCCGCGTACAAAAGCTATGGGGGACCGATCGCTCATTAAAGAGTAAAAGAAAAGTTTTGATGACAATTAGTAACGGGGAATGCTATTAGAATGAGGCTTTTTACCTAATTATCTTTTGGTTCGATATTACGGTTAATTTCACCGCGAAATTCAAAATATTCACAAAATATCTTCCAGCCTGTCAGGTCGCCTAATAGCCGCTTTGCACTTGTCTTAATAAGGTCAAATTTTGCTTCAGTAAATCCGACCGAGTTTTGCTTCAACTGATTAGACGCCTCCGATTTTTTTAAGCTTGGACAAACTCTAAAAGCTGACGATTTAAGTCTTGTTTAATATAATTACCAACTTAAAACATTTGGCATGGAGGGTGTCTCAGTCATAATGTCATTAATTTTGAAAAGATAAAAAAATAATTTGAATGGAATACGCGGGTAAAAAAAAATTTTACGCGGAAAAAAATATTTTGGCTTAAAAAACTATTTTCGAAACCAGTAAATCCTGCATTACACAGATCCTCTGTGTCAGTCTGAATGCAACGTTGCCAAATTTAAATATACATAAACTTTTGCACGTCATCTATGCGCCTGTATAGAAAAAAATAATGCTAACGTAAGATTGATTGTTTTAGGTGGATATTTGTGTTGAAGTTTAGTTTTAGCGGAAAACGATTATACTATTACTACCACTAGAAATCATGGTCCGAATGTAATAATACTGTTTCAACTTTCTAACGCTCTGTCTCCCGTTAGAAAATTTGTTGCGAACCAGGGTGCCGTCTCATTCATCACAAATTATCGGTTGATTTTTTTTTCGATTTTTGGTCTTCATTGGATCTTCCGAGTACGTGGTTAAAATTAATGACATAATAAATAGATAATCCGGAATGCGTTCCAAGATAGTATTTGTAAATATCTATTTTAATATATTTCATTTGCTTTAAAAGTTCTGTTTGTTTACAATAAAGCTATAGAATTCAATACAAACAAACATAAGGTACAATCAAGTAAATTACGTTGGGCGAAAATTATACTCAATGATATCAGCTTCAAAATTATCCATGTTTACAACACTGCGGAAACATATGGGCAAACTAAATTAAAAACAGTAATTTTATGAAAAACTTTAATAACCCTACAAACTGAAATCGAAATCGTCATCAAAGCATATTTGTTTCGATGTTTCAATATGTAAACACTTATTAAATTTAAATTATCGTACTCTGTTCTTTAGTCAGTACAATTTAGCGTTATTAACTTTAACATATCTTCTACATTTTGTCTTTTATCTATTTCCCTATATAAAATAAACTAATCTATTTTTATCAGATAATATGAGATGACATTTTAAAAATTTAGATATCACGATATATCTATATGGATATCACGTAGTTGTGTTTCAAAAAATGTTTCAGAATATTGTCAACTTTCATTACTAAAAATTTAAATATTTCAAAACTGGGCCCAACAAATGTTAAAATAGGATTAATAATGTTTTCGATCAATAAGAGTTAATGAAATTATTCATTTTTAAAAATATTAAAATTTTTAAAATTCTAAACCTTTAATTTTTGATAATTTCATAAGTTCCATAAATATTTTTTTTCATAAGCTTATGTGGTTATTTACATGATATATAATTCGTATTAATAATAAATAAACGTATTCAGTCGGGCATTTCCTAGTTGGGAACTGAAATTTTATTATCAATAAGATTTTGTTGGGAGCAGATGAATTATTCAGTTAAAAATATCCAACTTAAACAATTTTTTAAATTTTTAACTGTCATTGCTATAAATTTTCAACATTCGCACATTTGAATATTTAAAAATAGGAATATTGAAAATGTAACGTTTATTCGAAATATAAAAAGTGAATGAATATTTCGAAAACAAAAAATTTGAAATTTAATTCTTCAAATTTAAAACATGAACATGTTTTAGAAATAGAAAAATTAAAAAATCAAATCATTAAGCGCACAGTAAAAATTTATAATATTTCGGCATAATTAATATTTTGTAAACATTTTCCAAATATATAACATTTTATTTTTAACATTGTGACTTTTGCAGACGTAGCGTAAGTATTACTAATTACTGAAGTGGTAATAAGGCAAGACACTTTAATAAATAAATTTAAATCGGAGAGATTCAAAATTTAAAACCATTTTCACAACTAAAAAATAAAAAAACGAAAACTGAACATTTAAATATTTTTTGCAATCTAAACATTAAATGAGTGAAACAATATTGAAAAACAAAACAAATATTAAAACATTTACACCATTCAAAATTTATTAAAAGCTATACTCTGTTCACTCAACAGATATAATAAGGCCACTACCCCTAAAAAAAAACAAGTTTAATACTGATAAAATGTGATAGTAAAAAAGTCATAGAAAATAAAGTCGAATAGACTGGTACAAAAAATTAATAAACCATTGTATTAAAATTATTCTTTATTTAATGAAACCAGAGTTACGATAAAATTATCATAGCCAAATAGAAAATATATACAAATATGTATCAAAAAAACCCTACATAATGTAATATATATTGCATTTTTCCAGTAATCATCACTTACATTACTTACGGCTTGTTGAAAGAGTGGCGAAGGTCTTTTATTTTACAGGTTGTATTATTTCTTAATATTCAGCCATTTATTTGTCACCTTTGTAATTCCATGATATTAAATTCCCAATAATAGGGAGGCAGTCGCAAAATAATAAAATTAGCCTCATAAACAAGACCTAGGAGTTCAGCTCTAACTATGTTTGCTTTATAACGAATTTCTTACTTATAATTTTCAATTCTTTTTGAGACAAAGCACGAGAGATCATCTTCAACTTCCTTTGCGTAGAATTATAAGACGACTTTCCTTGCACAATGGATCCCTACAAGCCACTGGTTTTGCAACTGAACAGACGAAAAACGAAACGTATTTGGTTATAATTGTCACTTTAAAAGTCAACTTTACTAATAACGTAACCGATCAAACTTATCTTGGTGTATGTGATATGGGATTTTCAAACACAACCAATAGAAATAATTTATTCAAATATAGCGCTTTATTTATGGGAATGGTCTAACTATAACTGTTAGTCCTATAGTGCACAGACCAATAGGTTTGAACATTTATTAGATTCGAAGTTTGGAAACCAAATACCGGTTTCGATCTTGTTAGATCTCGTCAGTTTGGTATATCCAACTCGAATGCTAATAAATGTTTCGACAAGTAAGTACTAAAACAATCACAGGCGTCGAGCGAGTGACTCTTTAGTACTACCACCTATTGGTCCATAGAGAAACTATGGCCATCGCCAACAATGTCGTATGCAAGAAGAATGCAACCTAGACTACAAATTCATGCAGCCCTCCAGGCGTGTGTAGTGATTCACTACACACGCCTGGAGGGCTGCATGAATTTGTAGTCTAGGTTGCATTCTTCTTGCATATAACTGTTAGGTGAACAAAGTATAGTTTTTTGAAATTAAAGAAATTAAATTAAGTGCATTCGTTACGATCAGGCTTTTGTAAAAATAAATTTTTAATGAAAATAATAACATATTTGTTAATATGACATAATCTTGAAATAAAAGATTTTTGAAATATTTTATTATGGTAATTTATAAAAACAAATCTGATAACTTCAAAAAAAAGGAAAGCGTTTATTTGCTTTTGGAATTAAAATATTTTTTGTCATTGTTTATAAAAAATTAAAATTAATTCAAAAATGCAGAATTCATATTTCAATGTTTCTTCATAATGAAGGAATTTTTTTATCTCAAAATTTTCATTTTCTTTTTCAGTTTCTAAAATATTAAACCATAATTTTTCTGCTAAATGATAAAGTTATAAAATATTTTACTTTAGTAATAGTTTACCAAAACTCAAAATAAATATTTTCGAAAAAGGGAGAAAATTATTTTTCAAAAAATAAAAAACTAAAACTCTTTATATTTTCTATTTTAAGAATATTTAATTTGAATTATTAAATTACAAAAATAACATCTTCCGTTGTAAAGTAAAATAATTTCATGAATGGATTAAAATTAACAACAAATCAAATATTAAAATATTTTCAAAAGTAAAAAAGGTTAAACTAGTTTTTTGGGAAATGGATAAAAATTTAAAAAATGAAATTAAGCATGGTAACGAACATTTTGTCTTAATCAGGATTTTCTTAAAATAAATTTACAATAAAAATATTTGATGAATTTGAAAAATGAAGATTTGAAAATATTTTACGTATTTTGGTAGCTTAAGACAATTGACAGTTTCAACCCTTACTAACATTGTGGAATTTTTAATATTTATAAATTTTAATAGTTATAATTTAAGACACTCAAATTGAACATTTTTTTGGAATGAACAATTGGAACATCTAATTTTTTTCGAAATTAAAAAAGTCTTTCATTACTTAAAAAATTTTAAAATTAACTGAGAAGAGAAAAATTTATATATTTTTTAAAGGAAAGGAATTTTCTTATTTTAAAACTCATTTTTTGAAGTATTCAATTTTTTGATTTTTCAAAAGAGTTAAACTTTATAATTAATTATTCTTTTAAATGAAATATTTTAAAATACTTTAGTAGTTTCATAAAATTCAAACTGAAAAAAAGAGAGAAAGTATAATTTTTTACCAATGGAAAATATGGAGATCTTCAATGTTTTCTTTTTTCAAAAATATTCATTGTAAATTTTATTAGATACGAAAATGAAATGAAATTTTTTGGGACGTTTAATTTTTTAAGAAATTGAGAAACTGCTAGAATGAATAAAAATTAAAAACAAATTAAATATGAAAATATTTTCGAAATTCAAAATAATTTAAAAGCTAACAGTTTCTGGCGAAATTATAAAAATAAAAAAACTACGATTAGGATTATTTTACATAATAATTATTATAAAAGTAAATTGACAAATAAAAATAATTAAATATTTAATGAATTTAAATAATTTTGAAAATTTAAAAATATTTTATTTTCGTAATTCAAAATATTCAGATTCAATATTTTTAAAAAAGAATAATTAGAACATTTAATTTTTTTGAAATTAAAAAAATCTTTCACTGTTTAAAAAAATTTCAAAATTTACTGAAAAAAGAAAAATTTATATTTTATCGGTTTTCATAGTGAAGGGCTTTTTATTTTAAAATTTTCATTTTTCGAAGTATTCTTTCATCCGATTCCTAAAGTTATAAAAACATTAAAATGTCTAATTTGTCTATTGAATGAAAAATTTAAACATATTACTTTCCCAATTTAATCAAACTGAATACTTTAAAAAAATATAGAAAGTTTAATCAAGAAATTAAAACTTTCTAATATTTCTTTCTCAAAAATATTAATTTTTAAATTTTTAAGGTATCGAAAAATTGAAAGAATGAACACTTCAAAAACGAAAAGTATCACAACCTGCACTGACCTCAAACGTACGTAACCAGTTTCCAATAGGTAGCACTGTATCTCTTTTGATTAGGGCCCGTTTTTAGCGGTTTTTCGAGTAGGATTTTCTCAGAAACGGGCACAGGGCTCTACCGCGAAGCGACAAAGCGTACTAAATATTTTAATGTAAAATTTAATTCAGTTAATATTTATTAATTCTGAGGCGGTACGAAGTTCGCGGAGCCAGCTAACAACGTATAAAAGAAAAAGCGACTATTCGAAATTTAACTATCGAATGAACCAATAAATGTTTTGAAAAAATAAACTAATGTTAAAATCTTCTTTAAATTTTAAAGAAATTTTTAAACGGCAAAAATTTAACTCAAAATTAGGAACATTAAAAAAATTTAACTATAAATAGTATGTTAGTCAAACTGAATATTTGAAAAAAGATATTCAAAATTTACTCTTTTTTTAAATCATTTTTCTAAACTAAGTCTTTTTAAAAAATGAATTGATTAAGCGTAAAATTAAAAATCGGTAAGAAAAATTACAATAATACCTACTGTTCACATTTTATGTTTTCAACTTCAGTAATTATGTTAAGTCAGTCAAATGTGATAATATGATAACATACTGATATTTAACTCAGTGAGCCAAAAAAATCCTTTCTTAAAACAAATGGAACCTATACTGTTTAAGTTTTGTATTTCTGGCATTAGAATTTTTTTTTCTTACACAAAACAAAAACTTTGCTTGGAATTGTTTTTAACACAAACCTTAAATTAGCCGCACGGAATATATGCCTCCTCGGCCAGTTCAGATAGAATGAATTAGTTTTCCAATTCGACCATTACTAAAGTGACTTTTAGTCGTTATTAATAATTAGGCTAGCTTAACTGACATCACCAAGGTTACAAATTAAACTGATTACCAAAATACACATCAAATTCATTTCTTTTTAAAAACCGATTCGTACACTTCATATTGCCAGTTCATCTGCTGAAATGACTATCACGTAATCTCTGATGGTAGAATAAAAGTGAAACCTCCTTTTGGAAAAAGTTCTAATCAACTAAACATCTTTATTCTGCAGACAAATAGGAAATAAACCAAACCACACCTTAAAACCGAATATTTGTTAATTTGTTTCTAGTTTAAAGATAAGTTGTTGAAGTACAAGTACAAAGTGGCTATAATAAAAGTTGTCGGATGGTGTTTTCGGGGATGTCCACTTTCGAAACGAAATAGATGCCTAGCGATTGCTTGCGGCTGTGAAAACTCGCGCAGATTCACAAAAACTTACGATTAAGTCCTGCATTAAGAAAATATTATGTCAATGGAAACGTAGAATAGTCTCTTCTCAGGGTAACATGGCATAACACTCATCACTTCCTAACTTCCCAATCCCATCTGAATCCGGGAAACTTGACGTGATCGTTTGCGGTGTATTCAAAAGCATCAATGTTAAATTGGATAAAATCGGGTCGATTCGGCGGCGTTACGTTTCCCCATCGATGTTACCGGTGGTCGTTAGGTTAAGAACTGCACAGCACCAGAGCACTAAATATATGCACTTTACGGTTAAGTTTCTTGATGTTTATTTGAAACGACATTAGTAGATCGCTAAAGAAGTTGGTGATAAGCGAGTCAAATTTTTAATGTGATAATTCCTGCCACTGAACTTACAGTGTTTTTCTAACTGTGTTATAAATAATTAAAATGAAATTGATCACCGATATCAGTAGACTCCTTAAATTGTACCATTTTAAGGAAACGATTAAGTCAATTTGTTTCTTCATTTATCATTCCCATTACGTTATCATGAGAGTGTTTCTAGTCACTTTCTAGTCTATGTCAACGTAAAGTAATAAGGATTAAATATCAATTGAAACTTTTTGCAATAAGTATTTGTGTATTGAGAAATTTGACGGGATCGGATCTGAAATATAAAGAGAAAAAATGAAAGAGACACAATCACTAAAAGGGGATTTTAAAATGTTCGAATTTCTCAACCTCCTGTCAAATTTCTGCTAAGATCAGTCCTGATTTTACGCTTATTTTTCGTATAGAAGAATTATTTTTACTAGATAGTCCCACGGACACCTTCTGTTGTTCATTTAAGGGGTCCCGATAGGCACACACTATATAAATTATTAAAATATATTCTATATTAAAAATATTTATTTTTTATGTGTTTTAGTTGTAGTTATAACTGTTCATATGAATGTTTATACATATACAAAAAAATGCACTGAGTCTAAATTTTTTGGTATACATGTGTTCTATTTATTATAAATAGGTGTCACTATTGCACTAACGCACAAAATAACGCCAAAATTGAACCTTCGCTCTGGCGTAGGTTTAATTTTTCCGTTAAAATTTCGCACTTAGATAGGCCATGTTTGTCGCAAGAATATCCCGATTTCCCCTTCCTACAATATCCCTTACTTACCCTAAACCAATGACATAACACTGGGACGTGTGGTACTATTTTTTAAAGCCGGCCTAAGACTATTAACTATTTTTATAAATCCCTCTCATAAGCTGTAATCTGTATTCGACTACTTAACAACAAAGCGACTATACAGTGCTATGTTTTTGGTATACAAGAAGAATCACCCGCTACCTGTATGTAAATGAGTATATTTTACTACTATTGTAACCTATTTAATATGATGTACAAGATTACGAGATAAGATGCGCAGAAAATTGAAGGAGTGTTTGAATTTCGGAAATACAAGTGTGTCTATCCGATTGGCACCTCTAAGAGTATGGGGTATAAAAACATGTATCCTGATAAAAACTCACCTATATTATTATTACAGTAAATGATTATATAAATGTACAATAAATGCCTCAGCCAATAAAATGGTCTTAAAATTGTCTTTTGTAGTTTTTTTTCATATTTTAAGCTCTCTACCATAGCATACGTTTTGAGATAAATTCTAGTGTGTGGTCTTAATCTACAACTTAAGGATAATGGATTCTTTTCCTTAAAAAAAGGTAAAATCGCTTGGTCCAGGTTTGATAATGTATGTATGTAACGCAGCCTTCTAATGTAATTAGCAGTTTCATGAAGGGTCTAGACATTTCATGAAGCGCTACCAAATACTGTAACAAATAAGTATTACCAGGGACGGATTGGCTCCAAATTTTGTGGTGGGCTACAAGAGTCAGTGGTCTTCGAAAATATGCATCCTGTTTTGAGAGAAAAAAATAATTGGTCACCCACTAAGTATTTATTTATTTTTTTCTCAAAACAGGATGCACATTCCCTCACACTTCTATTTACCTATTGATAAAAACATTAGTAACGAACGTACGAAAATAATAATTAATATAAATTGTCTTATGTTTTCTACAGAGTATATTTTTTTAAGTTTTTAGAAATCTGGGGCTTTTCTGGAAAATGTTAACTGCTTTAATCAAAATTTCGAATGTTAACTTAAAATTCTAAATTATTTTCGTCGATTCCATGTTTTAGTAAATACAAAAAGTTATATTTCTTTTTTACTTTTTTTTGTTCAATCCGCTCGCAAAAAATAACCCTATTATACCTTCAAAGCACCGCGAGTAGGATGCGGAAAGAAGGATAGATGCCAATGAACCGCCGTCTTAAACAAGGATAGGCGTTAATTTATAGGGAAAATTCCGTTCGGTAACGAGTTCCATAACTTGGAAGTTCTAAAAAAAGAGCCTCCGTAGATAGAAGTACTCACTGTGTCAAGTTGGTTTGCACAGAAATCTGCTGTCTCCGACTGACTTATGTGTCTCAAAAATCATTCCCTTGGGGGGATTAATCCTATTAGTTCCTGTGAGCATCTCCCATTAAAGTACTTGATAGAAATAAATCACCAACCATCCGCCTGTGCTGTAGTGTTTCGAGAAAATCGGCCAAACTCTCGTCATCAATTAGGCGAATCGCTCTTCTTTGAATTAAATCCAAAAGAGCTAAAGTGTGCTTTGGGGCTGATCTCCAAACATGAGAACAATACTTTAATCTTGGCCTAAATTAAGCTTTGTATAGTGTGACTAGCTAATGAGATGTGAAGTACTTTTTAGCTCTAAAAAGAAAGCATCGCTTCTGAGAGGCGGATTTGGCAATGGCACGCACATGATCGTCCCAGTTGGTGCTCGCATTCACTTCTAGGTTACACAGATTAGATCCTATCGGGAGGATTTTATCGCCAATTAGTATGTTTGTTGCATTATCCCTTGATGTTTTCTTTGAGAAAATCGCGGCCTGAGTTTTTGAAGCGTTGAATTCGGCCAGAATTTTTTTACATCATTCCAAAATGATTTGGAGATTCCTTTTAATCATCTATATCTGCTGTTCTCTTAGTCGATCTGAAGCAGCGACGGATAATGGTTTGTCGAAGAAAAAAAAATGACATCAGGCTAGTAACATCTGCGTAGAATATATAGAATATAGAATTGAAAGTTGAAGCTAAGAGATCGTTTATGTGGAATAAAAACAGAGTAAGAGACAGGAGAGATCCCTGAGTTGGATCCTGGCGTTAATCGCAAATGTCGGATGAGGTGCCATCGACGACGACCTGAAGAGATCTGTCAGCGAGAAAATTGGATATCAAATGGCAGAGTTCAGGAGGAATACCATAAGACTGTGTCAAAGGCCTTTGAGATATTCAATGCCACAATCCTTTTATTTTTGCCTGTCTCCGACTGTCTTCTATGCCTCAAAAATCTTGCTCTTGGGGGATCAATCCTATTAGTTCCTGTGAGCATCTCACATAAAGGTACTTGTAGAAAAGAGATGCATCACCAACTATCCGTCTGTGACCTAGTGTTTCGAGAGAATCGCTCAAACTCTCGTCATCAATTAGGCAAATAGCTCCTCTTTGAATTGAATTTAAAAAAGTTAAAGTGTGTTCTGAGGCTGAACTTTAAACATGAGAACAGTATTCTAGTGTTGGCCCAAATTGAGCTTTGTATAGTGTGAGTAGCTGATGAGATGAGAAGTACTTTTTAGCTCTAAAAAGAAAGCCTAGCTTCTGACAGGCGGATTTGGCAATGGCGCCCACATGATCGTCCCAAGAGAAGTTAGTGCTTGCATTTACTTCTAGGATAGACAGAGTAAATTCCATCGGGGGGATTTTACCGTCCATCAGTATGTTTGTTGCATTATCCCTTGAGTTGAGTTGACCAGATTTTTCCTACCCCATTCCAGAATGATTTCTAGATCTCGATTAATCATCTGTATATGCCCTTTCCTTAGTCGATCTGAATGTTTTGTCGAAAAAAAAAGATGACACCAGGCTACTATCATTTGCGTAACTGTATATCGGATTGGAAGTTGAAGCTAGGAGATCGTTTATGTGTAACAGAAACAGAGTAGGAGACAAGACAGACCCCTGAGGCATCCTTACATTAATTGCAAATCTCTCGAATGAGATGCCATCGACGACGACCTAAAGACATCTGTCAGCGAGAAAACTGGATATCAAATTACAAAGCTCAGGAGGAAGACCATAGGATGTTAATTTAGCGAGAAGAAATCGATGCCAGACTCCGTCGAAGGTGTTTGAGATATCCAATGCCATAATCCTAGTCCCTCCAAGTTTTTCCATAGCAAAGTTACAGATATGAGTAACATATGCCACTATATCGCCAGTTGAGCGTTTTTGTCTGAAACCGTATTGCCTGTCCGAAATGATTCTATTCTTCTCCAAATATTTGAGAATCTCGATGTTGATAACCTTTTCCATCGCTTTAGATATAACGGGCAACAAAGATGTAGAGCGATAGTTGTTAGCCCGATTCCTTTTTCCTTTTTGGGAGATAGGCTTCTAGCAGATTTCCAGATGTTAGGGAATATAACTTTGTTGTAAGGGTGTGAACAATTGGCTTAGGACAGGAGTCAACTCTGGAGCGCACTTCCTAAGAACAGTAGTAGAAATACCATCAAGGCCAAAAGCTTTGGATGTATCGAGCTCTAGAAGAATCTTCCTGGCTGTCCGTTGTCTAAAAACGACTTCAGGCATCGAAGTGCCAACCTTAGGAAGAATAGGAGATTCTGCGTTTCGAGAATTAAGGTTGCAATTTTTAGGAAACATTAAGGATAGCAGCCTTTTCCTTGGAAGTCACTTTTTGCCTCGTCAATAACCTGTTTACAAGAATTTCGTGCATCCACAAATGTGGTCCGAGTCCCGATTGAGGGATTATTTCGCCAACGACGATATGCGCGATTTTTACAGGAGACAGCCCGAGCAGATTTTTTACTGAACCAAGATTTACTGGAGGCAGACTTCTTTTGGGAATGGAGAATTGAGCATTATATACCAACCAGGATAGTTTCAGTGATGGATTCGACGACTGAGGAACGGTTGTCATTACATAAACATGTTAAAAAATTTATCAATGACGTTTTTTCAACAGTAAATCACATGAACTTTCCGGACAACTCGATAATAAAATTAGTATTACATAACGTAAAAATGGCGTCGTGTGTAATTCAACAAATGCTATTTATTTATTGGGACCATGCATGAAAAGTACAATATAGTCAGCCACTCGGTGCAGTTTTGCTCGTTTTCATTAAGAGATGGAAACATGCAGACATTTCATGACACGTCTGAAATGTCTTGTCTTTGGCGTAACACTTATTTATTTCAATATCTGGCCGCGTTTCATAAAACGGCTGATTACTCTAAAAGACTGCGACATATACACAAATATTTTGAAATGAAGTAAATTTAACTTGTAGATGAGACTCATCACTTAATAATAAGTTCCGAAGCAGATACACAGACAATTTTTTTAATAAAATAAAACCAGAATATTTTTAAAATTTAGGTAGCATTCTTCAACGCCGTATATCTCAAAATTTCATTGCAATATATGCATTCATGCGGTGTCATAAGTCCCTGGCTACGAGGGCAAAACTGCATCAACTGAAGTTCGAATTTTTTTCTGATCCACCTTATTCTTCAAATCTGGCTCCCAAAGATTACTACCTTTTCTGAGACCTCAGAAAAAAATGCTATAGAAAAGGAGATGTGTGTGAAATGTTGAAATTATAGCCACGAAAGCGCCTACTTTTACTTTACAAATAAATCATAGATCGGTCTACAAAAAAGCCATAGAAATGTTTAGGCAAGCATTGGAATAATTGTATCACTCTTGAAGGAAACTATGCTGATAAATAACATACATTATTGCAAACAAAATATTTTTTTAGCCTCGGGACTTATTGAGCGAAGGGATTTCTTTACACTAAACAGAAAATAATAAATTACTGATACGAGAAGAGACGGCCTTCAGGACTCTTAGAATTTTTAGCTTAAACAATTAAATTTGAGAAAAAGTTAAAATTTTAAGAAAACTCGAACTTTATAAAAAAAATTATTTTGCAAAGTAAGGAATTTATAAGCTTTTAACTGATTTCTACATTTTTAACTGGAAAACTAATTTTTTTTATCAAAATTTCAAATTTTTAGCTGAATTTTTTAACTGTTCAGTCAGATCACTAAGTTTTCAAATTGTTCAGGGTTTATTAATTGAAAAAAAATTGACATTTTTAATGAATTTTTGCGCCTTTAAATTACTTATCCGTTATAGACACATAAGGTACGAGAGTCGCCATCGCTTGAAAATTTGTGAAACTACAATATAGTAATGTAGATATAATCTAAATGAAATATTTATGTTTAGTATTTGTATATTCTCTATGTGTATAAATATCGAATTAGGTGTGCAAAAGTTCACACGAATACTTGTAGCGTAGAGGGATTCCCACTAACAATAGTTACTAAAATTTAAGTAGTGCTTTACTACAAAAGATGGCGCAGCAACCATCTTTACCTGAAAAACGGATTATTAAGTCTAAAATAGTATTTAAATGAATGGTAATCTAAACATTGCTGACATAATTATTTGAAACTAAAGTTTAATAAAATGACATATCCATATGAAGGAAATCAATCTAGATAATTTCCAGTAGACAATGTAAAAATGATAAGCATATTCAAATTAAAACATATATTTTCAAAAATGTCATATTTTACCTCGTTTTTGTGATTATCATAAAAAAAATAGTTCGATGTAGTTTTCTTGAAATGGTCTTTCAATAAGGCCTCACAAGACATACATTTTAATCAATGGCGTAGGGTGTTTTCCCTAGGAGGGCATTTCGGCATGGGCGAAGTTAAGCTAATCTGGAAATTTTCATATTTCGACCAAATAATTTTTGTATTTCAATTTGAATTTTTTATAAAACTATTTTTTGATAGAACAGATTGGTACTTGGCTATCTTCAAATTTCTTCTAAATGGGGCTTTTTTTTCGAAATTTTCATTTTTCCATTTTTATCCTTTTTCCAAATTTTACTATTTTTTCCAGATATTAACGTTTACTGAACATTTAAACTTTTATTTTCTGGAAATTTCTACTTGTTTCGCAAAATTGACTTTTTTCTCGAAATTTCGACTTTTAACTCAAAATTCGACATGTTTCTGTAAGCTACGATTTTTTCGACGAATTTTATTTATTTTCAAAATGTTTGACTATCTCAAAATTTTTTAGGAAACTTTGACTTCGTTTTATAGTTCAACACTTTCCTCGAAATTATAGACATTCTCTTTTTTTTTTCGAGGTTATCTTACCAATTTTCTCAAACTTCGAATTTTTTTGAAAATCTGAGGTTATTTCCTCTTGTTCTCGAAATTTCAAATTTGTTGTCAAAACTTAATTTTTTTTGAAAAATTGCAAATTTTGTATCAAAATTTCAAGCTTTCTTTAGAATTTGACTTTTTCCTTGAAACTTTTCTTAACATTTGACTTATCTTTTCCATGTCTCAAAAATTTCGTCTTTTAAAGTTCGATAATCTTCTCTAAGCTTTCAATTCATTTTTACAATTTCCTTTTTCAGTATTTTACACGACTTTTTTTTAATTTTTTTACAAAATTTAAGTTTTTCCAAAAATTTCATCTTTTAAAATTTGTTCTGAAAATTTCAATTCATTGTCAAAATTCGGAAGTTTTTTTCTTAAGTTTTTCCTTTTTTAAGAACTATCGACAAATTTATTTTTTTAAATCTTGTGCTGTTTCTCAAAATTCGACTTTTTCTGAAAATTTTAACTTTTGTTTCGAACATTGATATTTGCTGTTTCTGTAAATTTAGAATTTTTCCTTAAACAGGAAATTCAACTTTTTTCACGAAATTTCAAGGTTATATAAAATTTACAAACAAAAAAAACAAAAATCATAGACACATATTTTTTAGAAATTTAAACTGTCCAAATTGGTCTTCTAAAAATTTCAAATTTCTTCAAAAATTTCAAAATATTAATAAAAAACAATCAAAAATTTTGAGAAAATGTTTCCCAAAACTTGAAATTTTTTTCAAAATTTAAAAATTAGGTATGTCAACATTAAACTAAAAAGTAAAAATGTTTAAAAAAAATTTTTGGAAATTTAGACTCTTAAAATTTAAAAAAAATATCATTCGGTAGATTTCTTGCAAACCAACTAGGTTTTTTTTGACCAATTTTTCTTTATGACGTTGCCTCCCTCTGAACTAAATTCTGCCTACGTCCTTGAGAATTCCGACTTAGATACATGGTTCTAGGCTTTTTGACTTTCGTAATAGCAAGCGGAGATGAGAGAGGGGCCTGACGTGTTTTGAAAAGTCTGTAGGTCACTTGTTTTTTACCTACTCATGTGCTGTGTACCTGTCTGCTTTAACTGTTATTTATTTATTTTTATTTTAGGGGAATTTGAAGAGCCACAATAGTCCCTTGAAAGAGCCGTATGCGGCTCTTGAACCACGGTTTGCAGACATCTGATTTACAATAATGTGCTGTTCTCAAGAGAAACCTCGTTTTTTAGAGATTTGCGTATTTTTTTGGAATTTATATTACTTCTCTAAACTGAAATAGTGATTCCTTATAAAACTTTCTGGTCTTTATCATTAATATATAAAAAAACAAGAACAATATTTCTGTTTTTCTTCTATCGATTTAATAGGAATATGTTGTCTGTGAAAGTATCACTTATACTCATACGGTGCGTTTACACTAGTCACTTTATTCCGTATATTTCTCTCTGACATAAAATATATTTTCTCTCTGACATAAGTGTCAACTATCCTGAAAAAAGCTATCTCCTCCCAGCTGTGTAGATAAGTCTCGGATTGCTTCTCTCAGGATAGTTGACCCTTACGGCAGAGAGAAATGTAAGGATTAAAGTGTGTTATCTAAACGCACCCTAAAGCGTGATAAATAATATTTAAACCAACATTATTGAAAATCATTTTGAAATTATTTGAATGGTTTTGACATCTATCTGGGAATTTTTTTGCAAAGTTTCAGCATTTTATTTGTATTTAAAGTAACGGTCCCATAATTACTTAAAAAAAATTATGGCCTTTCATTAATACAATGGGAAACAACTGTCTACTGAAATGAAGTATATCTTAAGGCACAATTAAAAACAGAAAGATTAGAAGCCTTTATTATTTCATAATAAAAAATAAATAGAAAATAACATGTAATAATACTTTACGAGTATGTAGTGTCTTTTTGCCATATCTAATTAGTAGCGTATTTTTTATTTTTATTTTGGACCTTATTAGGTTTCGAATCTAGGAGTCTCTTAGTCTTCCTCAGCGGTCGACTTTTAATTTCTTCGGCTTCCGCCGAATCCTCGTGTTCACTGGTCGAAACGTTGACGGTCGTATCACTATCCGTTTGACTAGACTTCTCTTCAGTCTTCGTTTTATCGTTTTTTCCGAAACTATCGGGTATAGGGACGGGAATGGGAACAGGAATCGGCAAAGGTAGAATAATGGGATACGGTACCAAGATCGTAGGAGGCGGAAGAACGTTACCTAGAGGCCTGCGGACGTTCTGAGGAAGTGAATTGAAAAAATGTGGTTGAGGTTGATGTATACTGGGGAGGAAGGGTAATTTGGAAGCTTCCACGCCATCGATGTGGACGTTCTTTGTCACGTCAGACGTAGGAAGGTTTTGATTTTCTAGATCTGGAGTGTGCCTAACTCGTAAATCTTGGGGGCTATCATTGCTGCTATCGGCCGGCGTCGTAATCGTGGAACTCCCACGATGTTTCTTCATCTTTTTCACGATTTTAGGAGGCCTCTGTCTCTTTAAATCCAGTCTGTCTATGGGATGTTTCATCAGTTTAGACGGAGGAGCCACTGTAATCAGCGGTAACGTGTTTGACGCTTTTAAATGTTCGACATTTTTTGGCGACGAATCGGGCGATTTGCAGTCTCTTAACCACAAATCCGGAGTTATCAGAGTACCACTGGATGAATCTGCCCCGTGCAAATGGGGGTGTAATTCTAGATGAGCTTGAGTTTCTCGACAAAATATATGCATTTTGTATTGATTGAGGCATTTTTCCGAACAGAATTGCAGCTGGGCGGCGCCATCTTGCGATTCGATGTACGTGACAGTATTTCTCACGTGTCGGCACCAATCGCACGTTTTGTTTTTCTTGAAATTCGCCCTTCTCGATTGAGAGAAGCAGAGTTCTGAACAGAAGACAGTGGAAGCCGAGGAAATTCCGCTATTTTCTTCGACGTGTTTACCGCACCATCCGCAAGCATCTAAAAAGAAAAGAAAGATTAGTCAATAAGTGATATGCAAAAATGCGAATAAAACTGAAGTGTCTGTCTAAAGTTATCTGTTTTTGTTTTCTTTTTAGAAACGCACTATCGGTCTTTTGCGTGAATTTTAATTGTAGGAAACTCTATTGGGTTGCTGCCAAAAATATTTAACAACTAAACTATAAAAGAATAATATCACTAGTCAACATTGATTTTGTCACACGAACTCTGGTAGGTAATTGTGTTTGGACTACCTACCTCCATCATGAAACCGTACTTATTTTTTTTCCATCACCCCCAGTTTTTTGTGTCAAGGTAAAATTTATTTTTGAAAAGGTAGTCTTCCCAATACTGTTCGTTTTTATTTAGGTTCATATATTATTCACATCTTAAAAAAGTTTATCAGAAATAAAACATAATATCATGATCATATTAATTATTCATTTAAAGTCTTTTTTATCATTAAAATTTGAGTAATTTTTATGTGTCCCACACCGGGGATCGAAAAAATCACAATTAGGAAAAAGTTTGTCCTACAGGTAGATCTTTAATTTGTGAATAGAAAACTGTAAAGTTCTCTGGTACATTTCTACTACCACTTCATATCAAATTAGGTTTCCCAAAAATTTTGTAGAGAAGATGGGTCCCAATGAAAATGGATTTTTATATTTCAAAGATGAAATTCCCTAGAATGAGTGAAGTAGTAGTAGTAGAACCTTAAATTAAGAAAATTAATAAAAGACTCGTTGTTTAAAGAAAAATTAAATGTTTTGAAAAAATCAGCATGAAAATGCTTCAAGAATTTAATTGGAAATTTTTTAGTTTACCATAAGAGTGACATATAGATATTTGGTTAAAAACCTTTTATTGGAGTATAAAACTTTGGGTTGCAATATGAGGATCAAAATTTATTTTTCAAACACATATCTTGACCTTATTCCTACGAATTAGGGGACTCTGGGGGACTCTTAAGTGATAAGAACTAATAAAAGTTTCATGTGGACATTCCAATGATGGAAAAAAATTATCAGGGCAGATTAAACTCAAGGGTGTTGACTGACTACTACTCTTTGATCAAGAGGAACCAATTAAAAGCTAAATAATCTAGAAAAATAAAGATTATAAGTTCCTAATGTACATTTTTGATTTTATATTTCTGGAGATCCATCATTTTTTAAACATCTAACAAACAAATGTCGTGGGTAATCAAAATTTCAAAACTGCTTATTTTAAATGACAACTAACGCTATTGAAAAACACAAAGTTCATGTGACAGGACAAAACTTCAATTTTATTAACCAGTATATTCTATGGTTTTTTAAAAATAATTACCTTATTTTTTAACAGCTATTTAAGATAATTTATTTAGGCGTTTTCTTTTCTTCATTTTTCGTTTACTTTAAAAACAAAATAGCCTCGAAATTAAAAAAAATATATGGTAAGACTTCTATAAAATTAAAACCTTCCTTAAAAAATTTGAATATTTAAGTTTGATATCAAAAATTCAAAATAAAAGTCGAAATTTTGAAAAAAAATTTGATAATTTCAGATTTTGTATAACACATTATAAGACAATTTTTTTAGAAATATTGAGATCCTTCTTATAGATTTTTAAAAAGTTTTAATCTGCATTTTTTGGTTTATTCTCTCTAAAATTGTAAATCTCAAAATGTAAACTTTTTATACAAATATTGACGAATATTCTCACTGTTTCTAGAAATTACGAGAATTTATTTTATGAAAATTAAGATCTTACTTTTCACATTTTCAGCTCTTTTCCCAAAATAGATATATAGTGAGTACTCAAACCCAATAGGTAATGAAATATGTAGTTCAGTAACATCGTGGCAAAGAGAGTGTAACTGAAATTTTGGACACTACTATAACTGTAACTGGTAATGAAACAAGGACTATTTCAGTACATGCAGCAAGTCTCAAAAGAAATGCGCATTTTAAAAACTGGCAATTTTTGAAGAAATCTTTCGGAAACGTCAATTTTTTGGGTTAACGAAATTTATTTCAAACATTTTTTATAGTATTTTGGCTTACCGAACCCAGTTTGTAAGATGTTTAAATGATTAATTTAACTAAATAAAATTGTCTACTTTTAAAAATATTTTTTGATACACGACTATAAGATATTTAAAACGTCATCTCATGACATCTAACAAAAAAATAGGCTAGTAGTTTTTTTTACATAGAAACGAAAAACAAAGGGATTGGAATACAGGTAACCAAAAAAATTAGTTCTGAATCAGAATTTTGCGAAGACACTCAACATTTTCAAAAAAACTCGTATTTTATGAAATAAACAACTTTATTTTGAAATTTCGACATTGAACTAGAATATTCAAATTTGTTTTCGAAGTTTCGACATTTAAACCTATTTGTAGAAAATCTCAGAATTTTAAATGTGGTCAGACTTCTGGAAAAAATCCAATATTTTGAGGTTAAATTAAAATAAAAAAAATGTGGCAGATGAAACTTGTTTGAAATGCAGACTTTTTATCTTATAATTTTAACTTAATCATAAAATAAGTTTTAATTCAAATTTCAAAAAAAAGGTCTAAATTTAGAGTTTTAGAAAAAGTCTAACTTTGCAGTTAATTAAAAATTCAAAAAAAAAATAATGTCTTCTCTCTTCATTTATAAAAATTTCTCAATATTTCGAATTTAATCTAATTTTTTTTACAATTTTCTAGAGTTTTTGAACTTTTCAGCAAAAACTCGAATTGTGGTTTTATAAAAATATCCTGATTAAATGTGAGATTTCTCATTTCTGGCTTGAATAAAGTAAAATTTAGAAATCAAAGTCGAAAGGTTACAAAAAATAATAATAATAAATACATAAGGTATAAATTTCGAGTTTGGATTTAAAATTTTAGAAAAAAAACTACAAGTATTACCGTTTTCTCAAAATCCTGACTTCAAACCTGAAACTTTGTCTTTAAGAAAAAAAATTCTAAATTTGAAGAAAAATCATTCATATTTTATTTTTTTTGAAAATCCTCAAGTTCGAATTGAAGTGAAAACTTTGAAAGAAGAGTTAAATTTCAAAAAAATACTATTCTGATTTTAATCCCGAAATTTCGCATGTTCTAGAAGTTTTGAATTACTGAGAAAAAATCAAATTTTGAAATTTAGAGACTTGTAATTTTTTTGACATTTTAAGTTTTTTTCGAAACTTGGACCTTTTTCTGAAAATTTCATAATAAGTCTAGACTTCAAATTTTTAAACTCGAAAATTAAAAAACCGTTTTTATAAATGCTGGTATTAAAAGGGAAATTTGAAAAATAGTTTAATTTATAAAAAAATTCAAAATTTTAGGTTAACGTCAAATTATTGGATTATTTTGAAATTTTCGACATAAATTACAAAATTAACCAACAAACTTTAAACAAAAGATTTAAAATTTCAAAAAAAGCATCGAAATTTCCGCGTTTTGCGATTGAAACTGTTGGGTTAAAGACGATAACTTAGGAATAAATTAGAAATTTTAATAAAAATTTCTTTTATAAAAATAAAGAGGTTTTTTTAATTCCTTCCTTCTTTTTAAAATTTTGATTTTAAATTTGGTGTTTTTAATTATTTTTTTTTTAAATTTAGACTTTTTTCTTGAATTTTTTTTTTTAAGTGTAATCCATCGCAAAGGGCAACCCCATTATGTCTTCACAGCACTCCGAGGAGGATGCGGAAACAAGGATAAATGCCGATGAACCGCCTTCTTAACCAAGGATAAGTTGTAATTTTTGGGGAAAATTTCAAGTTCCATAGCTTGGAAGTTCTATAGAAAAAAGAGTCTCCGTAGACAGAAGTTCTCATTGTGTCAAGCTGGATCGCACAGGAATTCGCTGTCTCCGACTGTCGCATGCTTCAAGAATCTTGCCCTTGGCAGTATCAATTCTAATAGTTTCTGCGAGCATCTTCCATGATAGTAGTTGTAGAAAAGAGACAAGTCACTAACCATCCACCTGTGCTCTAGTATTTGGGGAGAATCGGTCAAACTCTCGTCATCAAATAGGTCAATCGCTGTTTTTTGAATTGAATCCAAGAGAGCTAAAGTGTGTTTTGGGGTTGAACTCCAAAAAAAAACAGTATTCTAGTGTTGGCCTAACTTGAGCTTTGTATAGTGAGAGTAGCTGATGAGATGTGAAGTACTTTTTAGCTCTAAAAAAAGTCTTACCTTTGAAAGACGGATTTGGCAATGGCGCGCACATGATCATCTCAAGAGAAGTTATTACTCGCATTCACTCCTAGGATAGACAGATTAGATCTCATCGGGAAGATTTTATTGTCCCTTGGTATATTTGTTGCATTATCTCTTGATGTTTTCTTAGAGAAAATTTTACAGATTTTACTTAATCCATTCCAGAATGATTTCGAGATTCTGATTAATCATCTGCATCTGCTGTTCGCTTAGTCGATCTGAAGCACCGACGAATAATGGTTTGTCAGAGAAAAAAGATGACACAAGACTACTATCATCTGCGCCGTTGTATATAGGATTGGAAGTTGAAGCTAAGGGATCGTTTATGTGTAACAGAAACGGAGTAGGAGACAGGAAAGACCCCTAAGGCACCCCTGCGTTAATCGCAAATGTCTCAAATGAGATGCCATCGACGACGACCTGAAAAGATCTGTCAGCGAGAAAATTGGATATCAAATGACAGAGTCCAGGAGGGAGACCATAAAATGTTAATTTGGCGAGAAGAGATCGGTGCCAGGCTCTGTGTTGAAGGCCTTTGAGATATCCTATGCCACAATTCTAGCATCATCATATTTTTTCATGGCTGAGTTACAGATATGAGTAACATATGCCAGTAGATCGCCAGTGGAGCGTTGTTGTCTAAAACCGTATTGCCTGTCCGAGATTATTCTACTTTCCTCCAGATATTTGAGAATCTTAATGTTGATAATCTTTTCCATCACTTTAGATATAACGGGTAATAAAGGTATAGGGCGATAGTTATTAGCCAGATTCCTTTTTCCCTTTTTAGGGACAGGCTGCATCCTAGCAGATTTCCAGATGTTGGGGAATACACCTTTGTTGTAAGAGAGTGAACAATTTGCTTAGGACAGGAGTCAACTCTGGAGCGCACTTCTTAAGAACAATAGTAGAAATACCATCAAGGCCAGAAACTTTGGATGTATCAGCTCTAGAAGAATCTTCCTGACTGTCCGTTGTCTAAGAACGATTTCAGGCATCGAAGTGCCAACCTTGGGAAGAATAGGAGATTCTGCCTTTCGAGAGTTAAGGTTGGAATTTTCAGGAAACATTAAGGCTAGCAGCCTTTTCCTTGGAAGTCACTTTTTGCCTAGTCAATAACCTGTTTACAAACTTCTTGAGAACAATAGCGGGGATTCCATCAAGGCCCGAAGTTTTCGAGGTGTCGAGCCCGAGGAGAATCTTTCTGACTGCGTTGTCTGAAAATAACTTAAGGCATCGAAGTGCCAACCTTTGGAAGAATAGCAGGTTCTGCGGTTCGAGAATCAAGGTTGGAATTTTGAGCAAACATTAAGGCTAGCAGGGCAGCATTTTCCTTGTTGTTGTCATCGAGTAAAGGTGGAAAATTTGAAGATGTAAAATTCTTTCCAATCGACTTTGCAAATCCCCAAAAGGATCTGGAACCATTCGGGCAGTTGATAAGCCTCTGGCGCATTTTACAATCGAAATTTATTAAATTTAAAGTAGAGACTTCGGCCATTTTCTTTAAAGTACTATGTAAGTTTTAATAACGTCAACTAAATATTCTGAAATTAAATGTTTAAATCTTTTGGTAACTTTCTAGTTTCGGTGCTTCTCTAATGATTTTTATTCAGAAATTTCGAGAGTTTCTATTTCTTCTTGGAATTTCGGCTGCTTTTATCTTAATCCAAATGTACTGCCTCTTTATCTCTTTTATAAGATTTCGACTTGCATTAAAAATGTCAACCAACATTCTAGGGTTTTCATTTTAAATAAATAATAAAATATAAATATGTAAAAGTCTCCTACTTTATTAATCAAATGAAAGATTTGTTGTCAAATCTGTCAAAGCTGTTAGTTTTGAAGCTATAGGAAAATTTCCAAAAATCTTTTTTTTAACTAGCAGGTTTAAAATCAATATTTTAAAAAGAACCTCTTAATTTGTATAAAAGAAATTATTATTAAAATTTCTAATTTATTCTTGAATTAACAACTTTAAGCCAACAGTTTCAACTACAAAACCCGAATATTCCAATGATTTTTTCGAAATTTTTACTTTTTTCTTGAAAGTTTGTTAGTTAATTTTGTAATTTAAGTCGAGAATTTTAAAATAAACCAATACTTCGGGGTTAACCTGAAATTTATTTTTTTTTATAAATTGAGCTATTTTTTAACTTTCCACTTTAATAAAAAAAATTTTAAAGGATTTTGGACATGCCTTCCTCATATTGCCAATATTCCGAAATATCTACATCTACATTGTCCTGGAATTTTATTTTGAAATTAAGTCTTCTGAAACATTTTCCAGTTTAGACAGTTTTTCCAAAATTCCGTATTTAAATTTTGATATCGAAGATTTGCAAATATTTTTATTTTTCGTGTTTTTTCCAAAACTTTTTGCTGAAAATTTTCAGTTTAACTTGAAAATTATACTTCTATTCATAACTTTTAAACTCTATTAAAATTTCCACGATGTTTCTATAAATATTTGCTATGACCGAACTTCTGCTTAAAATAGTAAATTCGAAATCCAAATTCCGAATTAAATTTAAATAATTCGTTTCATAAACTTCAACTTTTTTCAAAATGTAAAATTTTTTCTGAAAATTTCGAGTTTAAATCTGAAATTAAAAAGTTGCGTCTGCAGTTTTGGCTAACTTTAGGCCGAACCGAATCTGTCAGCGAAACTAGTTTTTTGGTTGAAACTAACCGAAACCGAAGCTTTGTTTGGTCTTTAATTTTAAGCAACCCCAGAAAAGAAATTTTGGCTAATTTCATTCTCCTACTTTTATTTAAAGTTGACGCGATGGGTAATTTTCTAAATTTAAACGCAAATTGAAAATCTATTGATAAGTGACTGTCAAAAATAAAAATTATATTATCAATATGCAAAAGAATAAGGCTATTTTCCAATAAATTCTCAGTGTTAGCAAGCGAGCAAACTATCATATTATGATTATGTATCAGATACTATGAGATTTGGATCTGACTGACATCGAATACACAAAAATAACTTTGGGTTGTAAATCACTACTTGTGAAGCGATGTATAAAGAGCGTTTCGTTTTATGCCGAAAAATTAAAAAAGGATCAACTGCGTGTGACAAATCTGATGCAATCTAAAATATAAAAATTCGCACATTATATTGACGCACTTTGAAAAGCAACCGTTTATAAATAACCCAACTTTAATATGCGTCTTTTAAGAACGCAAAACAATACTTAAAGTTAAATAACTCCAACAAAACATTAAAAATAATGTTTTAAACTTAAGACTAAGATTAATGCCGAAAGTGTAAATTGGAAGAGCTTTGATCTCACATATCACTAAATAATAGTGTAGTTTTAAAAATAAAATGGTAACGTCAACTCATGTTTCCTAGAAAACATGTCTATTTCCCATAGTACGCATAAAGCAACCCTTTTGTATTTCCTATGATTGAAAACAAATTCGAAGAATTAAGGGCAATAGCGCTTCCTAGAAATGTCTCTATTTATTATTGACGAAACAACCCTATTTGACTAGACATTTGCTTCGAGTAATTAATATACGAAAACACAAAACATCACAACGTTGTGCATATTAAATTGAAAATCCAAACATTTTACGATTGTTGGATATCTGATTACCGGAAAATAGAATTAACTACAATCATAATTTCAACCGTAATCCAATACTAATTAATAAATACGAGGCATTTATTAAAAAATAATGATGTCTGCCGGGTGAAATGTTGAAATGAATCCCCATTTTTTCCCGTTAACGAACCAGTCTAGTTTTAAATAAATTTTATCCACAAAATATCGATGGTTTGATGAATTATCTACCTGGATATTTGGGTGAGTCCGAATCGGAACTGTTGCTTCCTGAATGCTGGGATTTGCAAGGTCTGGTCGTTCTTTTTTGGTCATCGCGTATGCTTCCGTATCCGTACCATCCAAGCAGTTCATTCATAGCAGTCTCGGCGAATTCCTAAACAAATAAAACTTTTGTATTAGTAAAAAGCAGCAGAATGTGTGAGGGATAGATACTCTTTAAAGATGATAGCTTGGCTTCGAAACGCATTAGAGCAATCTTTGTTATGTTTTTTAATCTATCTTGGTTTCAGTGGACAAGATATGTATTTCATTTTTGAAAATAATCAGGGACTAGTTCGCTTCACCAAAAAAAAAAAATACCAAACCATATCTAAAATTTTCGAAAAATTGATAACTTTGAAAATCCAATTTTGAAAAGAAGTCCAAATTTTTAAATAAAATAGCCATTTAAAAAAAAAAGATTTTTCAAAAAAACTGGACATTTTCAAGAAGGACAATTTCAAACAAATCGAACTTTTAAAAAATCCAAATATCCAAAATAAAACTTTAAAAAAAGAATGTAACATTCAAATAATTTTTTTTTATTTTTAATCCTTACTGTGTGGCATTCTTCAATATTCATAACTATTAAACTCAATTAACAATAAATACAACAAGGCTATTAAAAATACCAATATTTTGCAAAAATAGTCGATGTTTTAAAAATTAAAAAAGCGGACATTTTTCGAAAAATCTATATTCTAAAAGATTTAAGTTTAAAACGGTAAAATTTGAAAAAAAAATTTGAGAGAATCAAGAGCTTAATCAAAAATTTTAAATTTAAACATCAGACTCTTTTACAATTTTATTTAGATTTCTATTTCAAGCCTTAGAGTTCGAAATGTTCTAAATATTTTGACTTTTCTATTTAAAATTTCAATTTTAATCTTGAAAATTATATCCATTTTTTCCCAAATCTAGAAGCATTGTTTGAAATTTCAACCCACATTTCAACTTCAAAAGGATGAATTTAAATTTTATGGATTTAATTTTAAAATTTCGATTTTTTTTCCTCGAAATTTAGAATTCAGCATGACATTTTTTCTTGTTTTTGTAGTGTTGAATATGTATCAACGTTTGTCACGTCGTTGTGTAATGCGTTTAAGAGAAATAAGGATCATGTGTTTTGTGTTATGATGACGGTGGCAGGAGATGAGTTAAAATAGCCAAAATCTGAGTTACGTCATTTATGGACAGTTCTTGAATGTACAATGTGGATATTGTTTTATCTCCTCTGAGATCTGAGTTCCTTTTGAAGAAAATTTCAGGCGACAATCCTGCAATAAATCATACATTTGAAGCAGGGGGCCTTGAACACATTTTTGCTCAGGGGCTTGTTGATTCTTAGCCACTAGTTTTATAAAACGATAATAAAAGTTTTAAATTTTTGATCACAAATCGGACAAGGAATTGTCCAACCAATAAATACAAGTTAAGTGAGATTATGTTGGGTCGTACATTGAATATGCCCGTAGCTGTAGTTCTGAATTACCTCAAGATAAATTCTTGAGATGATACGCGAAATCTACAATATATTAATAATTGTATCATATTAATAACTAGCTGCCTAAACTACTTAATTAGTAATATATTGTTGAGAAAGATCCCATATCGTTTTTTTTTTGTATTTATCCATAGCATTCACCCTAATGCTTAATGGATCCGTGTAATTCGATTCCAGTATTTACCAGGGTGTATTATAACATTTAAAATTTAATAATGAAAACGGCTTTGTTACGGTAGGTATCGAATTAAATTCGAATAATTCGACCGAATCCTCCCTTGTGTAACGCATTTCAAATTTGTAAAACTGTTATTTATTTGTAGCGTTTGTGGTTAAAATCGAAAATTGGGACGCCGAACCCGCAGTTAAGCTATTTCGAGATAAATTAACAAGTCCGCAGGAAAGTTCTAAAGTTACTCCTCGACATATTATGTGTACCTATACCAACTACTCGCGTTTCTTCTTATTTATAGCAATTTTATATGAATTCGCTAAGCAAGCTCTCTCTAGAGCCACGTTTCTGGTTTTTATTTTTCGATATTCACGTTACACACAGTGTCGAGTTACTAGTTTCAAATATCCGTTACCTCCAGCTGCATTCAAGGAGAAAACAGATATTTACAGGTACGCTTTAGACGCAGCTATTTTTTCGCGTGCGAGTTAATAAAAAGGAAAAAGTAATAAATGCGTCGATGTAAAAAGAGACTGGGATGATCCTAGATGAGGACCGAGAGCGGCAAAACTCGACTTTCTGTATAATTAGAGACATTTTGAAAGCTTACACCGTGGTGTCTACTTTCGCCGCTCATCTGACTCCCTCTTTCTCCCGTACGCTATCCCGTTACATCATGCTACACCCATATATGTTCGCCCCGGCTCTTTAAACAACACCGAGCGATTGATAACACGAACGGGATCGTTTTCATGAAAAATTATGGGACTTACTGCGCCACTGCAATCGAAAACCCATAGGCACTTGTGGGAAAAAAGACGGCTCCCATTTTTAGATAAATCTCAGAGGTTTAACGTTGAAAAACTTTCGCAGATGATTCACAATTCTTATTTTACATGTTCCCATATAGTTGATTATTACTATCGAATAATAATAATCTAACGTATTGTTAAATTACAAGTCAAAGATTAGGAGTATCGAAAATATGTTAGTCATTTTAAAACAATAAAAAAGTTCTTAAAAAGATCTCCGTATTTATTATTAATGGAAGTTTGAAACAACTCATCAACTAATTCGACCGAAAGAATACACTTAACAGGTCTAATTTAAAGTTTTTCTTAAAAGTTTTCTAACTTTTTCTACTTCATTGTTCACTTAGAAGGAAGTGCTACTATACTTTATTAAAAAATCCTCACATAATCCAATCCACACAGAATTGATATAAAAAAGTTAGCAAATGTACTTGCCATTACAGTTTGCAGCTAGGGCTGCCACCTTTTTTTTTAAGTTTAATCCGCTCGCAAAGAGCAACCCCATGATGCCTTCAAAGCACAGCAAGTAGGATGCGGAAACAAGGATAGATGGGGATGAACCGCCTTCTTGAACAAGGATATGTTGTAATTTTTGGAACGAGTTCCATAGCTTGGAAGTTCTATAGAAAAAAGAGTCTCTGTAGACAAAAGTCCTCACTGTGTCAAACTGGACCCCACAGGAATTTGTTGTCTCCGACTGTCTTGTGTGCCTCGAAAATCTTGCCCTTGGGGGGATCAGTCTTATTAGTTCCTGCGAGCATCTCCCATGATAGTACTTGTAGAAAAGAGACAAGTCACCAACCACCCTCCTGTACTCTAGTTTCGAGAGAATCGATCAAACTCTCGTCATCAATTAGGCGAATCGCTCTTCTTTGAATTGAATCAACAAGAGCTAAAGTGTGCTTTACGGTTGAACTCCAAACATGAGAACAGTATTCCAGTATTGGCCTAACTTGAGCTTTGTATAGTGTTGATGAGATCTGAAATACTTTTTAGCACTAAAAAGAACGCCTAGCTTCTGAGAGACGAACTTGGCAATGGCGCACACATAATCGTCCCAATAGAAGCTAGTGCTCGCATTCACTCCTAAGATAGATAGATTAGATCCCATCGGGAGGGTCTTACCGTCCATTAGTATGTTTGTTGCTTATCCCTTAGGGTTTTCTTAGAGAAAACCGCGGCCTGAGTTTTTGAAGCATTGAAGTCGACCAGATATCTCTTACTCCATTCCAGAATGATTTCGAGATCCCGATTAATCATTTGTATCTGCTATTCGCTTTATCAATCTGAAGCAGAGATGGATAATGTTTTGTTGGAGAAAAAGATGACACCAGGCTACTATCATCTGCGCAACTGTATATAGAATTGAAAGTTGAAGTTGTGTAACAAAAACAGAGTAAGAGACAGGACAGACCCCTGATGCACCCTGCATTAATCAAAATGTCTCGGATGAGATGCCATCGACGACGACCTGAAGATATCTGTCAGCGAGAAAATTAGATATCAAATGACATAGTTCATAAGATGTTAATTTGGCGAGAAGGGATCGGTACCAGATTCTGTCAAAGGCCTTTGAGATATCCAATACCACAATCCTTTTATTTTTGCAAATAAAATTTAAATTTAAAATAAAGTAGGTACTATTTATTTTATTATTTGCTAGAAGTTTTACAGTTCTATCAAACAAATTTAAAATGGAACTCAGGGCCGCGTAGCAGTTTTTCTCAGTATAAAACTATCTTCCACTATGTTTAAAAAACAAATAACATTCAAATTAAAAGTTAATTGTAAGTTTAAATCAGTACTGTGAGCACATATTTCAAAATTTCGATTAAAATGTTCAATGTTGGTTATATGATACAATAAAAAAGGGACTTTTGTATTGAAATTATACCTTCCTTGGAGCAATTTCAAATTTGACATTTTTACTTAAACCCTGGCTTTGAATTTAAAATTTCGACTTTTTCTCAAAGATTCCAGAACAGTTTTTGAATTTATCCTAAAATAACAAAAATAATAAAAATTGAAAATGTAAAATAGGAATTTTTACCAAAAAAAATCAAGAAATATTTTTTAATTTAAATCTTCTGTCTATTATTCTCAAAAATTTAGGAGTTTTTTTTTTAACAAAATTTCAACTTTTCCTTAAAATAAAAAGTTCGTAAATATGTAGACTTTTTTCTCGAAATTTTGGAAACAATCTTTTGTAATGCAATTTGTATTTTAATTTTGAAATTATTCCCGAAATACTGGGATTTTTATTTTCGTATTTTATAATGTAAATTATTAGTTTTCTTTTTTAAATTTCGACTTTTTTCTACGGATTCCGACTTTTCAGTTCTTATTTTTACATTTTATCTAAAATTTCGATTTGAAACTTGAAATTTTGACTTTTTCCAGAAATATTTACTCAAAATAAAAAATTTGCAATTTTTTTAAATAATTATCTAACACTTTGACATTAATATCAACATGTAGACTTTTTTCTCGAAATTTCGGAAAATGTATTTTGAAATGAATGCAATTTATTTTTAAATTTGATATTATTCTGGAAAGGTTGACATTTATTTTATGTATTACGTAAATTATTAATTCTTTTTTCTAAATTTTGATTTATTTTTTCGGGATTCTAATTTTTCAGCAGTAATTTTTAGGTTTCTTCTAAAATTTTGATCTTGAATTATTGACTATGTTCTTGAACTTTATTTGATCCCGATTTAGTTTGTCTTGTCTCTTTTATCTCAAAATTATTAAAGAAATTTTATAAATCCCGATATTGTTCCAAATTTCTAGATTAGCCTCGAAAATAGTAATAATTGTGAAATGTAAACTCGGCATTTTGGAAAAAAATGAAAATTTCGAGAAATACTATAGACCTTTTCTTTATTTTTTTTTCTTCTTCATGAATATCAATTTTATTCTCAAAATTTCGCTTTTTTCTAAAAATGTTGTGCTTATGTATTCAACTTTTTTTTTCCTTAATTTTTCTCAAACGATCTTTTTTTTCTTCTTTTTTTCGCGAAATTGGAACTTGATTGTCCAGCTTTTTCTATGTCGTCTTTTGTTTTAAATTTCGAAAAGTTCTTTTGAACATTTTCGATTTTGTGAAGTTGTCTAAATTTTGAATTACTTGGCAAATCGCGAGTTTAAATTCGAAATTTTGTCATAAAACGCTGTGAACTTTTTCAGAAATCATAATTTTATTTTGTAATTTTAAAATTTTTTTATACACTTTGGCATCTTGTTTAATTTTCAGCTTAAACTTTTAACCAGAGTTAAAAGAAAAGTTCTTAGTTAATAAAACAACATTAAAATTTCAAGGGTAGCCGCACTCAATTCCACAAAGATCCATGTGGACCGCATTTGTACATCCCTGACAGACTGATTTAGAAAGGCGATGTGTTAAGATTGTAAATTATTGAATGGCTCAAATTGTATTTTGATCTAGCTACCTATGCCGCCTCCTTACAGTGCCGCCTGATGCGGTTGCCTCCTTGATTATAGCACGGCTGGGTTCTGATGAAGCTACAATATAGGCGTAATTAGAACTTGTCCCTGAAAACATTTTTTCAAAAATTTCTCCGTTTGCTTAAATTTAATATTTTTTGACAAAATTTGTTTTTTTTTTCTTTTAAAATTTCGAAGTTACTCATAAATGTCTACTTTATTTTTTATCGAAATTTGGATTTCTCTCGAAATTTGCTCGATCTTTTTATTGAAAATTTTTGAGAAAAATATCTGGAAATTTTGAGATATCCTTTAGAAATTTTAAATTTTTGTGGCAAGACAAAAATTATGAGAAAATTTTCTTTGTTAATTTCAACCAGTTTTTTAATCAAAATTTCTGAAAGATTCAACTTTTTTATCAAAATATCGACGTATATCTCAATATTGGACATTTTCTAACACCACATTTGAGACAGGGAGGGGCACCTGTATCGTCTTTTTTTCTTCTCTAAGATAGTCTTTTTTTTGAAATACTGATATTTTCACAAAAACGTCTTTTTTGAAAACAATTTTACCTCAAAATTGAATTCTATAATGTTCTTAGAACCCTAAATTTTTTCCTCAAAGTTCGGCGTTTTCTCAAAGTTTCAATTTTTTTCAAAATTTGTTTTCTTAGAAACGAAATGTCTCAGTATTTGAATATTTTCCCAAAATTAGATTTTTTCTGCGAAATTCCTAGCTGTTCTCAAAATTTTTGCCTTTTTTGTAGAATTGCAATTATTTTTCTCAAAATTTGACCTTCTCTGCAAAATTTTGAATTTTTTGTTCATTTCGAAGTTTTCTTTCTTTCTTTCTTCAAAGTTCCGTTATTTTTCTGAATATTGGGCTCTTTCTGAAAATTTCGGCCCAATAAAATCTGATTTTTCCAAAATTTCAAATAAATGGTTTCTTAAAGTTTGTCCTATTCACGAAATTTTGATTTTTAACTCAATATTCGATATTTAACATTTCTATACATTGTGACTTTTTCTCTAAATTCATCTTAAAATAGCATTTTTCCTAAAATTCGCCTTTTTCGATGTCATTTTCAAAATCCTACTTTTTGTATCCTTGCTTCAAAAATCGTTTATTTCGAAATTTCGCGATTTTTTTTGAATAATTTGTCTTTTTTAATAAATTTCGAGTTTTATCTCAAAATATGTCATATGGTTCTGAAAATGTCGACTTTTTTCTCTAACTTAATTAAATTAGCTTTGAATGTTATAAAAATGTTAAAACCAATATTTTTGAAAAATTTCGAGAAAAGTCGAAGTTTGGAAAAAATTGTAAAGTTTTCAAAAATGTCGAAATTTTGAAAAAATTCAGAATTTCCAATAAAACTAAAATTTGAAAATTTTAATTTTACAAAAAATTGATTTTTATAATTTATTTTAGTCATCTAATCGGAAATTTTGAAGTAAACCTATTTTTCTTATTTGTTTTTATCAAAATTAAAATATTTTTTTTCTTTTTAGACTAATAAAATTATTTGCTCCTGCACTCAACTTTCCGAGAAGCCATGAAAGATTATATACCGGGTGCACAATTTAGAAATAGAACAACCTTTACTCCTTAGTCCCCAATACGTAGAATGTAAAGGGCTGAACCTCATAAGTGTCCCCAGGCCCGAAAATTCTCCCGGTGGCCCTGATATTTAGAAAAGAGTCAAACAAATACTTCAATTTAAAATTTTTAGCTCTTACTTAAGTTCAAGATTTCAAGGTCAAATTTTTCCACTTATTGGGAAAAATTAAAAATTAGCATAAAAATTTGGAAAATCGGACAATTTGAAAAAGCACTGAATATTTAAAACTTTTCAGAAATTTAGAATTTTTTCCAAAATTTTTAATTTCTTGTCGAAATTTCAACATTAAATGTTTGATTTTTTATTCTTCATTTTTACTTTGAAATATGTAATGTCATATAAACTTGGGGCGGTGGGGTTTAGCCCACAAAGCCTCCCCTCTTGGGGGCGCCACTAAAATATCCATTCTACATTCCACAGTATCTCTAATCATTTAAGAAGCTGCATATTGATTTCATGTCATTTACTGCCTTGCTTACTTAAATCTCTTCATCTACAAAAATCTCGTTAGAACGAAAAAAATTGATCAATAAAATAAATCAAATTATACTTAAAAAAATTTCAGCATGCAAGAGAAAATCTGAATCGGCTTGAAATTAAAATTTTCAGTAGCACTCCATCTTTTATTTAAAAAATTAGATTTAAAGACGAGCACTATAGCCATATGATATTGATAATGCAATTCTAAGAAAAACGCCAATTGATAATAGAATGACATGTGTTGAGCGCAAATGTATCATTTTCTTTAAAATTAACGAAATTGTGCATATTGTGGCTACGCAGCAATGCGGTCAAAATCCCAATTGCTTTTTGGTACAAAAATTATTTTTTTTTAGAACAGAATTTCAGATGCAATGAGGAAAAAGTTCTAGTTGACCCATATTTCCATCCAAGAGTTTATTTGGTTTTAAACTGTAAAAGCCAAATTTATAGATTATCTGATAAATCCCTCTTAACGAGGTATTTTTTTAATAACAAAATGTATGATTTATTTGAAGAAATTTCTGCTTCATGAGTTTCATTCATTGTTTGGACAAATCGGTGTTGTTAAACATTGATGTATTCTTTATAAAGATCTATAATTTTACATCGTTGTCATAGCATGAAATATACAAGATGTCTCATGTACCCGAAAGGTTTATTAAAGTCAGAAAAATGAAAAAAAAAATATATTCTACATTTTTTAAAGGAGAAGCATAACATCTGATAAACTACCTCTGACAAGGCGCTTCTGTTTCATCACAAACTCTCTTGACATTGCTTGCAATGTCATAGGTTAGGTTTGGTTAGGTCAGGTGCAAGTGATAAGACAGACTGACGAGAGCGAAGATCACTAATCATTGGGCAACTAAATTTTACACATCAGTTCGGTCTATAATTATTTGTATTTTCATACACTTGAAATTAATATGGAAATAATTGCGTCTATCTTACATTTTCAATTTCTAATCAACAATTCTAGCGAAAATTACAAAAAATATGCAAAACACAATTAATCGGTCTGACAGAAATTAATAATGACGCATCAACAAATAATTGAACTAAAATTTAATAATTTAATTTAAATAACGAAAAAACTTTTTAAATAAATAAAATATTTTTTCGAAATTTTGTATTCTTAAGTGGAAAATTCGAGATAAAAGTAAAAGAAAAATCTTCGAGATCTGAAGATCTGGTAATAAGGTGACTAAATTTTTAGTTTTAATTGACATTTTTGAAATTAAAATCAACATTTTAGAAAAAAGTCCAAAGGTCCAATTTCAGAAAAACAATTCTTATCATTTTGATTTTTATTGAAAAATTCCACTTTAACCTCGAAATTTTATATGAAGATCTGTTTCATGGAATGGAACATCCTAGAAAAATAAATAAAAAGTAAAATTTTCGAGGGACAAAATAATTTGACGAGTGAAGATAACATATCGAGAAGATTGTTCGAAAATCGAAAATGTCAATGTAAGAAAAATGTTCTTTAGAAATTCATAGCTTCTTTTAAAATTCGATTTTCAAACTAAAATTTCCAGTTTTAAAAAGTAGAGAAAAAAGTTTACCTACATTTATGAAATAAACTCGTAATTTATAGACAAAGTGTTTCTAGAAATTTCTGATTTCAAGTCAAAATTTAGCGTCTGAATCGAAAACCATTTCTAATACATATAAAAAAATAATCCTAGTTTTAAAACTAAAAATTCAAAATACAAGTCGCAATTATTTCGATGGTAAACCCAAAATTTCGTGAAATCTTCGACATTTCCAAATAAAATTAATGTCTCTAAATTTCTAATTTAAATTTTTGAGAGAAAAAGGTTCGACAATTATCAATTTAAGAAGAAACATTTTTTAGAAGTGTTGATTTCGATGCTTTACTTTAATTAGAAATTTAAAGTCTAAATTTCGTAGTACTTTTTAAAACTTCAAATGTTTTGGAAATTTTCCAAAAAAGGTTGAAATTTCGTGAATAAAAATATTTAGGCAAAAACTTAAGCTTAAGACGTCGTTTTGCATCAATTTGAAATTTAATAACGACAAAAATTTCGAAAAATCTTTTGGTGCATAAACAAAAGCTCTTATCAAAATTTGGAATTGTGGAAATAAGGGTCTAAAAATTTTTGAAATTAAAAATAAATTCTCTAATACTTAAAATTGAAAATCCAGTTAAAATTTTTAATAAAAACCCGAAATTCCTAGATAATTTTGCTTTCGAAAAAGGTTTTTGTTAAAATTTCACGCTTAAAGGCATATTTTCTGGATCAAAAACTGTGAGAACGTTTGAATCAAAATTGAAATTTTAATAAACAAGACGAATTGAGTGATTAACATTTCGAAAAGTAGTAGAAGTTCAGATTTCAAGTTGAAAGTCGAAATTTCGAGTAAGTGGTCGAAAGTCTGAGTTTAAATTCGAAATTTCGAGAAAAAATTCTTGTAAGGACATTGGGGTTCAAAGTGGGCCAAACAGTAATTTCTTAGAGTTTTGTTAATATTTAAACCAGTATAATATTGTCAAGATTTTGTGCATTCAGTTAGGTTGATCCACCCTAAATACTCAGAAATGCTCTTGGATATTAAAATTTCGGTGAAAAACTAAAATTCATTAATAATATTTTATTTTTCCACTATAATTTTATCTTCATAATTGGAAAGATGTAACTAATCGATTGAAAATGCTATAGATCCTAGGAACTGATGAGATGCTTGATCTGAAACTGAATAGGGTAATCTTATGTATTCAATCAAAACTGATCATTTTTAATACTCGACGGTGCTTTTGGGGGGTCAAAATTTCAATGAAAAAGAAAAGTTCATCATTAATTTTTTCTTTTTCCACTATAATTTGGCCTTCAAGTGGAACATTTTTTTAAGTTTTTTGATATCGAATTGTTAGGTTAGAGATTCTAGAAACTAATTAAAAGCTTCATTTTGCAGTAAACAACAGATCACCATCATCTTATGTATTTTGGTACAATCAATCCGTCTTAATAACCATTTGGTCGTCAAAATTTCAATATAAAACGAAAGTTCAACAGTAATATTTTCTTTTTACACCACAAGTTTGCTTTCATATGCTACATTTTTTTAAGTCAATCAATCTATCTTAATTAGGGTTTGTCGGTTTTTCAAAACCGGGTTTAAAAACCGGTTTTTTGGAGAAAATTATGAAATTCGAAAACCGGTTTTTTGGTAAAAAATATCGGTTTTCAATGTATGAATAACACTTAAAAATTTGAAAATGACAAATTTAGCCAAATGGACCAGATTGATGAAAACACTGTTGCAAGCGGTTTGGTTCTTGGAGATAATGTGTTGTTTTAACTCTGAATGACCTTAATGCTTCTCATATCTGGAATGAAGATGAAGAAGAATATTACAAAGTTGTAGAACTCCTTAAAGTTTTAGGTCCGATAAAATTAGCAGCCGAAGCTTTAGGTAGACAAGAAGCAAATTTATTAACAAGTGAAGGTAAATTTGAATTTTTGCTGAGTGAACTACAAAATTTGAAATCCGAAATTAGTCAGAAATTATTACACGCTATAAAGGCACGGATTGAAGAAAGAAGAGATACAGAATTAGTTACACTTATTCTTTATTTACAAAATTCTCAAACTGTTTTAACGAAATCTTCTAATAAATTCCTTCCATTAGCAACGAAAAGTGACATTATTAAGTTATCCGGACAAATATTATCAAGATTATATAAAGATTACTCTGCAGGGGAAGAATGTGATATTCAAAAACGTGATGAAAGCGATATTCAAGAGCCAGACAATGTTTTATTGAAAAATGCTATGGAAGTGGCAATTAATAAATATTTAAAGAAACCGTAAGAAGTGACTTCCTCTACTCAAACTGTTTTTGGCCCTGGAAGCCACAAATAAAAGGACAAAAAATTTAGAATTATTATATCAGGCTTTAAAAACGATTAAGCCTAGTTCGGTTGCAAGTGAGAGGGTATTTTCTATTTCGGGGAATTTTGTGAATAAACTAAGGACACGGCTAAATAGCAAATTGATAGACGTCCTCTGTTTTCTGAAATCATATTTCATTAAACAAAAAAGTAAATAGAATATTTAAATTTGTATTGAAATTGCCCGGAATAGAAAATACTCGGTCCTTTGCTTAATTGTCTTTAAAACTAAAATTGATTTTAATAAGTATGTATGCAATTTACTCTTATCTTTCGGCTTTGATTATAATTTACATTATATAATTCACAGTTACATATTTTCTAATTGTTTTTAATAAGTATCCATCTGTATCTAATAACATTGTTTTTTAAAAAAATAATATGGTTATTATAAAGATATGAAAATACATTGTTTTTATTTATTCGAACCCTTTGCTGAATAACTCGTTTCACTATTATAAAAATATTTACATCCTTATATGTGAAAATTATGCATAAATAACGAATAATTGTTTTTAAAGTTATTTAATCCTGGTCAACTATTATTTATTTGTTCTACTAAATTGCATACAAAAATTTTACTATCAATAAAATTGAACAGTAAATAATTTCAGTCAAAAACTGCTTTTAATCACTCTAAATTTTCTGTTAAAATTTTTGTTCGAATTACAGAATATTCGAGCAAACATTTTTTTAATAAAAATTCGAAACCGGTTAAAACCGGTTTTCTGGAAAAATTACTATTCGAAAACCGGTTTTCTAAAATGTCGGTTTTTGTATAAACCCTAATCTTAATAATCATTTAGTGGTAAAAATTTCAATGTGAAACGAAAGTTCATCAATAATATTTATTTTTTCCACTACAATTGTGTCTTCATATAGTACATTTTTTTAAGTCAATCAATCTATCAATAACCATTTGGTGGTCAAAATTTCAATATAAAACGAAAGTTTATTAATTTTTTTTCCATCAGTTTTCATTTGGTACATTTTTCTAAGTCATGCCGCATCGATTGGTTATGCTAGAAACCTTAAAAACTAATCATAAGCTTTATCTGAAACTAAACAGTATATCGTCGCCATAATCTTCTATATTCGGATAAAATCAATCCATTTTAATATCAGTCGGAGGTGAAAAAAATAAATTAAAAAAAAATTCATCAGTAGCATTTTCTTTTTCCGCCACAATGTCTTCATATGGTACATTTTTCTAAGTGGCACCCTGTACCTTATCGATTGGTTATATTAATTCGCCACTGTATTCACGATGTATCATTGGAATATACCCCAACCCCCGTAAATAAGGAACTTTAACTGTATTATTTTTATTTGCAATAGCCCTCTTCCCTTAACAGCTTTCTAGGTGCTTTCCTAATATCATCAGTCATTTTACACATTCTTTTGAAATTACGGACCTTTATGCAAAACACATCAAATCGTGATTTGTGATAGTGAGATATCGTCAAAAGAAATAACAGCGTATAAAATAACTTCGTATACTAAACGTATAATATATTTATGTCTGTGCTGATGAATTTCCACACCATCTGTTACTGGATATCTTGTATCAGGTTGCAGTATCACATTACACATCCAAGTTGGGCCCGTGCTATATTCAAATTACATTCTAAAGATAATTATTTTCAAGTGTGCATGTTATATTTATGAATATTGCCATTGTATCACGACAAACCCGGTGGTAATTCAAAGTTCAGATAACTTAAAGTAAAGCTTATAGAGAATAGAAAAAAACTATGCAACATAAATTTAAAAATATTATTTTACCTCCATAAGTATTTATTAACAAGTAAAACATAAATAGTAAATAAAAAAAGCATCTCCTAAATTGTATCTTTATAAGATAAGCACTGAATTAAATAAACACTGCAACGCTCAATAAAATCTAAAAGATTCTGATGTGGTAAAGGACGCAAAGTTCTTTTAAACTTTATTTTTCGAAATTGACCCAAGAAACGAAATCGTCATTTTTTTACAAAATCCTCTACAACGCGATCGGCATAGGTCACATTTGCCGTTGAAACCGCGTAAACGTCCTTTTAACGTCTACGTCGTTCACCGTCAAATCGTCTATTTTAAAACTCACCTTTATATCACTGTTTATTTGCTCCTTTTTTATTGAAATCGTCGACAAGGGCAGTTCATTGTTGGATGCGCTCTTTTCCATTAAATTCCTGCGGCTGGTGGCAGCCGAAACATCGAATCAAAATCCACAATAGATAAGGTAACCGCGAAACGCATCTATTCGCGAGTAATTTCACTGGACGCTGAGCGGCATTACATTACATTACAACGTCCCGGATTATTTTGGTACACAATTATTAGTGGGGCCGCCTTCCCGCCACTGCGTTTAAAAATAAAACGCGCAAGCTGCGGAATGACGCGTGCGCGTCTGCACACCGACCACAGAGCGGAGAATCTTTGAAAAAATTCTTCCATCGGTATTGCCATGTCTTAATTAAACGCCGAAGCAGTTTTTTATAAGGGTAATTATGCTCTAAAAAATAGTTCTTCGATATTGTTAAGTTTCAACGAGAAAGAAGAATATTCGTTAATTAAATTGTTCAATGAAAGGTCAGGGATATATTTAAACTACTTTGAGGATACGCAGAGGCATTTAAAGAGGTTGGTCGCATCAAAAGTTGGCGCGGCGCGTAGGATAAACCTCATCAAGACGACATTTATGACTTGTATTAAATTTTCGAGAAAAAAGTCGAAAAGCCAAAATTCTAAATTAAAATTGATATCTAAAGTTAAAGCCGACTTTAAAAAATGCAAAAAAAAAGTGGTCTAGCTAGGCCCTTGTGCAAGAAACTTTTCAGGGCCCTGTACTTCTAAAATCTTTCCTAAAATTTCGACTCCAAATTTAGATTCTTTCCAGAAGCTTCAATTTTTGTTCGACATATTTTATCTCTTTTTTTAATTTCAACTTTTTCTTTTAATTTCCAGCTTACTTTCATTTTTTACTTTTTCTTAAAATGTCGGTGATAAAATCTAAAATTCGAAAATTTGTTTCTATAAATTGTTAGCTTTTTTTAAGTTTTACATTAAAGTGAAACTTTGAAACTTTTTTCTTAAAATTACTTAACTCTTTTGACCGAATATTGACAAATCCACCTCATTTAAAAATGTTAAATTGTTTCTCGAAATTTAGAATTTAAAGTTTAATTTAAAGTTTCGAAAATTTCTCAATTTTCGATTTAAAAAGTCTTGGAAGTTTCTTTTCGATATTTCGAGTTTAAATTCAAAATGTCGACATCATTCTTGGAATTTCCACTTTTTCTTTTCTTTTTTCTTTTCTTTCTATTTCTTTTTTTTAAATTTTCGAATTAAACACAAAAGTTTTGTCTATTTCAAAAAATCTAATTTTTATTAGGTTCTACGTTTTTTGCTTCAAATTCCACCTTTTTTTTTAATGAAAACTTTTACCTATTTCCAAAATTACGAAATTAAATTTATAACTTTGTCTTTTTTCAGATAAAATTTTGACTTCATAGGTCAAAGCCTTTTCGACAGAGTTTTGCTATATTCTCAAAATGTTAGTAAATGTTTACCATTTTGGCAAAATTCCGAGTTTTCACTTTCAGTTTTTTATTTTTTCTTTTAAATTGTCTATAAACTCAAAATTTTTTTTTTTTTCAAGAGAGATTTTATTATTATTTTTGTTTTTCTTGTTTTTTAATTTCAGTTGGAAAATCCTAACCATTTTTCTAAAAGTATTGATTTATTCTCAAAATTTTGACCTGAAACTTTTGCAATTTAGTCTTTTTTCCCTGAAATTTTGACTTTATACTCGAAATATTGACCTTTTAGAGAGATTTTTAATTTATTTTCGAAATATTATGAAAATAGGACGGTTTTCTAAAAGTATCAATTTATGTTTTCAACATTCCCTTTCTTAAATTAAAATTTGAGCTTAAATTCAAAATTTCGATTTTTTCGTAATATTTATATTTTATTTTTTTGCCAACATTTATTTCGAAATTCTATATTTTTTTTGATATTTCAAACTTCAATAGGTATTATATATAATATATATTCTACAGGTAATTTTGTTTTTTGGAAATTTAGATATTTTTCTGAGTTTTAACTCGAAACGTTTACTTTTCTATCGTTTCCCTTTAAATTCGAAATAGTTAAAAAATGATTTTATAAATTTCAAATATTTTCTTGAAATGTCGCCCTCTTCTGAAAATTTTTTGTACACCATTTTTTATTGAAGTTGCGAAATTTTAAATTTGTTATCAAAATTCCAAGAGAATAATTTCAGTATTTTCCTAATTTTGAATTTTCTTGTTTGAAAACTCAAAATTTGATGATTTTGATTTTTTCAAATTTTCCACTTTAAAGCTCAAAATTTTTCAAATTTCAAATTAAAACCTTATTTTTTTTAGATTTTCGGTTTAAACCAAATACCTTTTCCAATTTTCCTTAAAATTCAGTGTTCCGTATATTGGATTTTTTCTTGAAATTATGATATTTAATTACCTCGAAATTTTTAAAAGTTTTTTAAATTCCCTTCCATTGTTAACCTTTTCTTTGAAACTTATTTTTGGAAATTGAATTTTTCTTAGAAATTTCTACTCTTAATTTCATATGTTAACTTTTTTCTTAAAATTTAAAGTTTACCAAAAAAATGTATGTAATAAATTTCCAGTAGCAGATTATCGGATCCAAATTCGACATTTTTTCTCAAAATTTTGAGTTAAAACCTCCGTTTCAGCTTTTTCATCAAAATTTCTACTTCAAACTGCTATTGGCTTGTTACAAAATTTTCTCTTTTGATATCAAAAGAACTGTGACCTTCTAGATTTTTTTTTATTTTGCTTTTAAATTTTAATATTTTGATGGGAAAGATTTCATGAGAAAAGAACTGTAGTACTGATTGATAGAGATCGGATTATATGCAACATAAAAAGCCTGAAATAACGCATAAACTAATATGTAAACAAAATGCACCAAAAGTGTAAAGATGTGCAACTTTATATAGTAATCCTGTTAATAATTATTTTAGAAAAAAATGAAGGGATCTCAAAAAAAAGAAGATTTTTGAATGAAAATACCAAAAAGTAGAAGTTTGAGATTAAAACCGAATTTTGGAAAACGCCTATTTTAAGAAAGAAAATCGAAATTTCGAGAAAAAAGGTAAATTTTAAGGAAAAAGTCTAAATTTCCAGAAACTTTCAACATTGAGATTCTAAAATATCGAAATTTTTAGAAAAATAAACCTAAAATAACGGAATTTCGAAAACAAAAGGTGACGTTTCAAGAAAAACGGTCGAAATTTCGACGATTAACGGTCGACTTTTTCCGCAGAAAGTCAATTTTAAGAAAATGTTAAATTTTGGAATAAAATGGAAATTTGAAAAAAAAAATGAACGAATTAAAAATCCCGAAAAGGACTTATTTTGAGCAAAAAGACGAAAGTTCAAGAACAATAGAAATTTCCCACAGAAACTTAAATTTTGAAAACAATAGTCAAATTTTGAGGATAGTTGTTTATGATAAATACGAATTTTGAACAACAAAAAAATTAAGTTTTCAGAAAAAGAGGAACTTAAAAAAAAGTTGGAAAAAAAAGAATCGTAAAGGTAGAAATTTCGAAAAACGATTTTGTGAAAAATGTTGAAATTTCTAGAAAAGACGAATTTCAAGGAAAAATTCAAATTTCCAAATACTAATAAATAATAATAATAATAAATATTTTTTGACTACCTAAGCCAGAGGGAGACAGTGACTCACTATGATGTCAGGAAATATCCAATATTGAGATAAATATTCCACTACACGGATCGATAAGGCCGAAGCATTTATTAGATACAGAGTTTGGGATCCAGGGACCGTCGGTTTCGATTTTGCTAGATCTCGTCAGTCTGGAATATCCAACCTAATGCACCATAAATGCACCACTATCGGCGAATATAATAGTTACCTGAACTTTGTACAAGTTCAGTAACTCCTATAATGTGTCATATATGGGGCCATGCGAAAAAAAAAATTTACAATGACAAACGTACAATTAGAATACGACTTTGATACATAGAGGGCTGCACTTGTGAAGTCTAGGTCGTATTCTATTTGCACATTGAAATAGTTGTCAGCATTATGAGAAACAAGTTGGAATTTTCAGAAAATTGGATTTAAAAAATCTCGAAAACTTTGAAATGAACAAAGAAAATTTTCTAGAATTTTTGTCCTTTTAGAAAAATTTAGAATTTCCAAAAGAATTTTTTCAAAGTTTCTACTTTTTTATCAAAAGATCGTCCAAATTTTGAATAAAAGGCTAATTTTGATAAACACTTCGAAATTTGCAGAAATTCGGATTTTAAAGAAGTGGAAATTTCGAAAAAGGGTCGAAATTTGAAAAATGAAAATTTTGAAGGAAAAAATACGAAAAATGTTGAGATAAAAATTCAAAATTTAAAAGAGATTAGATTTCGATAAAAAAGGAGTCAAATTTTAATAATAGAACTAAATTTCAAAATAAAAAGACAAATTTTGCAAAAAAAAAAAATTTTGGGAAATAAATTAATATTTCGATTGAAAACCTACTTACTTGTCTATAAATTTTGCATCGACTGCTTTAACCAAGCAGAGTAAACGCTCCACCCAACGCTTATATTAATGTTAATGTATTGTTTATTATATTATTAACTTTTTGTTTTGTAGAAAGAAACCACAGGATTTGGGAGCATTTTACAGATTACGTACCTACCCAACTCTTTCGTTTGATTGGTTCTTTAGTTACTGTAGGTACTAAAATTAGTTTTGATCTTTTTTCTTCAGCAAAGATTTTAATTCTTCTGAGCTATATGCCAAAGACTAATTAATATTTTGGAATTTGTAGCTTGGTTCCTTTCTGCAAAAGTCACAAAAGACACATTTCAGAGTTTGGGCAATTTTTCAGAATATTTTTTTAAAATGTACTTCAACCAACTACGTCTAGTAAGGCAAAGTTCATTTGGCCAATTTTATTTATAACTGAATATATTTAACTTTACCCATCGAAAAATATTGAAAACATAGCGAAAATCTGCATCATCATTAGATTTTAGGTGAAATATGCATTAACCGGTTAAAATGGAATAAATATGCATTTGCGTATACAAATATGCAAATGCATATAATCCGGTCTCTACTGATGAACCACCAAATACCCAACTTTTTTACACAAAATTACTTTGCATATGGACCTCCAAGAGCGAATTTTAGAGAATTTTTCGCGAACAAACAATAATCGAAATAATGCAAAACGTTTAGCTCAAAACATTTTTGAGTTTTAGAGAATTTGTAGGAAAGCAGCTGCCAAATGAACCACCAACTACCCAATTTTTAACATAATATTATTTTGCCTGTGATTCCCCAAGGAGAGAATGTTTCGCATCAAAACAATTGAAATACTGATGAACTACCAAATGTCCAGCATTTTAGCTCAAAATCCTCCATGTGAACATTCACGAATTTTTTTTAAGGAGCATTTCATGGGAAAGTAATTACAATAATAGTCAACCACCAAATACCTAACTTTCTTTAATGAAATTATTTGCCTTTGATGGTCTAAGAGACATTTGTAAATTTGACTAAACAATTTACTTGTTTCTCTTTTCTTCGATTTAAATTCCAAGTTTTAAACATTTCAAAACATTTCGATTTTTTTATTTATTGAAAGTTTTAGTTTTTTCTCATACTGTCAACTGGAAAATTTGCTAAGAATTAAAAAATTCCGAATTTAAACGTGTTACATTTTTTCATCAAAACTAAACCCTCGAAATTCGTCTTTTTTAAGTTTCACTCTATGGACTTCCATCTTAAATTTTTGACCTTTTTCGGAAAATTCCGAACTTTCACTATCAATCTTCCGTTTTTCAGATTTATTCTTGAGATCAATTTTTTCCATTATTTCAATTTGAAAATTTAAATTTCCACGTTTATTTCAAAATTTCAACTTTTGAAATTTTTCATAGACTGATTTTGTTTCTCTTCGGTGCTCGTATTTTGGAAGATATTATGGCAATCTGACAACGTTGCGCATAAACTATATCATGTCAATAAGATCTATGATCTTTAGCAACCTAACCTTAAAAATTTTTGTTTATAAATTGCAATATACAAAAATTGATACGATTAATAATTAAACTGGAACGAATTCGATGCCTCTATTGCAGAAGCCAGCATTAAGTCTGAAACAGGTAAGAGAATTCTTGACGCGTACGAAATGTTTCTACCGCTCTCCACTCTAGTTTATTCTCAGACAGGAAGTGAAGAATTTGTATAGGAAAATATTCAAAGCCATAAGACAGGTTCCTGACGAATCCAGTCGTAACGAACTTCGAGAATGGGCTCGCAGAGAATTCAGGGCTAATTCGCAACATACTGAAGAAATTACGATAAAAATGTACATAAAATATGGGGAAAGGTGCTTAAATGAGCTGCAGAATAATCTAAATTTAGCAAAGTAGTCTTTATTCATTTTAATACTTAAATATGTAAATAAATTCTATACAATGTATTTCGCTTATCATTAGTTTACTAAGAATGCACTTTTAGTAGAAAATTATCAAGCAAGCCTGGTAGAAACAATGGGACACCAAAAGAATTGTAAAAATAAATGTTATGATAAAGGAAATCAGTCTAACGCTGTCGCTATCCAAGTGTTTTGATAAAATAATGTAACATAAAATGTTTGTTATGTGTTGCCCATCCATAAACATGCAAGGTATGATATTAACTAAGGCCAAACCTAGAGAACATATCGTCACATATATAAGCATTTTCGTAACAACTTCGGGTATTGTTACATCACTAAAAAAATGTTTTGGGACATAAGGAGATATCAAAATTGAGCCAAAATCCGACGTTTTTCCGATATAGATAACATCTGATTTGTGCAAACGCTGTATTTTGAATAAACTGGTATTGTTTGACAGCACTGGTTTATAACAATGATGATTTTGCTTGCAGAGATATTTCTGAGAAAAGCAAAAATCTTCGGCTCCTTCTATGACTCTTCTTCCAGGGAGACAAACGTGCGTTGGGGTTTCTATGATTCCATCATTGTTATCTATGAGTTCAAAACATAAGTTTTGCTTCCTTTTATTATCACAGCACTCTAGATCACCATTAGGGAGATGCTGTAATGGTATACTTTCATCTAGTTGATGAATTACATCTGTGTTTATGCAAAAACCAGGTGGCTGATGATTAGCTAAACAATCAAAATAGGAAACATCATCTCGAACAGGGCAATTGTTGATTTTAACTATGATATCCCCAATATTTAATCCTCTCGGACCTAATAGTGGGGAAGTTTTTAAACCATGGTAAACACTGATACCATTTCCTACATAGAAAAAATACGAGAACATAGAAGGTAAAGATAGATATAACAAATAAACAACTAAAGTTATCACAAGATTATGCCAAATACCGGCACAAAAAACCTTCAATTGTCTAAAAGGCTCAATCAGATTTAATCTATCCGAGGCAAAATTCACATAAGCCACAGGTAAAATAAAGCAAACTACAACCCCGACGTCAATAATATGGATGTCCTCGCGCACCGCGGCCAGAGCATGACCCAATTCATGCAAAACACTGCAAATCGTCAAAGTAACGGCGTAATATCCAATCTCCGACGCGGGCAAATTCATCCCAGGAATAATCGGTTGCAAAACCGATTCTTCCCCTTTAACAGGAACAAAATTTCTCACAAAAGCCACCAATAGCACGCAAATGGCTATCGGCAACAAAAGTAAGCAAGCGTAAAGTCCAAGGTTGAACCAGATCGTAAAAAACTTGGATCTGGCGCTACCCCATCTCAAAAGGGTACGATTGAAGACTGTTGTCGACCAGTTGATGGTGAAGAATTTGATAGTAAGTCCGGTCCCTTTAAGAAATTGTATGTAAGGGTAGTGGGCGCATGTCTACAAAAATAACAGTCATTTTTTGTTGTGTTGTTAGGGGCTCACAGCTCACTTTGAAGAAAGTGTCGAAGAAATACAGTATGCAGTAGATGACAACCACTATTATGAGGGAGACGGAGAGATCCATTTTTTTTTACATTACTGCGAACTGATTCTGATTATGAAGCGACTAGATTTTAACTTCTTTTACTGGAGTCAAATTTATGACTATAAAGTTTACTTTGTGCATTGAGTTTTTTGGTCTTCGTGAGCAAATTTACCGGCGAATAATCGCCCAACGATTTCTGAAAATTAAACCCACCTTTGATAACATTATTAATATGGTGTAAAAGTATTGCTTACAGATAGTATTCGTTTAAATATGTTTCTAAGGTTAGAATTACAAAATGTAAATATTAATCTTGAACCTGTAATTTTAAAATTGACAGTTATTAGTATTTTTAAATAAATTTTATATGCAACTTCTTATACGGTTTAATGTTTTAACAGTTGCCAATATTTTAGTTAACTTATATACGCAACTTTTTATGCACATCAAAGATTTAATAGTTGCCATAATAATTACGACTACTATAATACTACTGTTAAAACCTATTTAAGAAGATGCATACTATAGTGGATAATGATTGTTATTTTCCTATATATAAATCCAATCTCTGAACATCATTGTAATTAATATCTACGAAAATTGTTCAAATAATACACATGTTTAGGCTTAAGCGCATTCATGAGGTGGGGCGGTGGGGGCTTTGGGAGCTTAAGCTACCCTAGAACCTAAATTATGTATTTCAAAATAAAATTTAAGCACTAAGAAAATACAAAAAAACAACAAAAGATTTTTGCACAACAGGGGCACATTTTTTATACCTATTATAACTCGAAAGGTAATTTAAAATTAAATTTAAAAATTTACTTTATTTCTCACAAGTTCGAACATGAACTTTTCAAATATTTTACTTTCCTAATTTTAATTGAAGAAGTCTTGGAAAAAGTTAAAATTTCGAGAAAATTTTAAGCATTAATCTCTAGATATTGACAATCCCAACATTTTGAGGTCTAAAGCTTTAAGCAAAATTTCAAACTTGAAAGTCAAAGTTTTAAGAAAACGTCGAATATTCCAATATAAAGTAAATGTTGTAACAAATTTCCAGTTTAGACGAAAAATTTTGCAGTTCAATTTAAATTTAAAGGAAAACATAAACTGTTTAAACAATTCTTTTTCAAATTTCGAGTCTGAAATAAAATTTTTAAGGGTAGGTGTAAAAATTATAAAGTTTTGAGAAATTTCGGAATTTTAATCTCAGTTATGAAATTTAGAGAAAATCAAAATCCGAAGAAAAAACTGAACGTTCTAAAGAGTGAATTTTAACTGAAAATTGCGAACAAATATTGAAATTTAGACCTTAAAATTGACAATTTGAAAAGACGATAGAAGCATAGAGTCGAAACTTCAGGAAAAAGAAAGTTACCTTTTGGTCACGAATTGTTTTTTCTCTTTTTAGAAAAAATTGAAGCTTTGCTATCAGTTTTTTGAATTAAATAATGATTGAAATACAAAACTTATCCCCTGAAACCAAGAAAGATTAAAAAACGCAACAAAGGTTGCTCTAATGCGTTTCGACAGCCCAGCTATCATCTTCAGAGAGATATCAGTATCTCTTCTTGATTTTAGGGGACAACTTTTGTATTTCAATTTTTTAAGATAACGAAGGACCAGTCCGTTCCACCAAAATTAAATAATGATATTTAGCAACGTAGAAGGGCTCCAAGGTGATATCCATGTGGGCTACCACGCATGCCAAAATGAAGACGAAATTTGGATAAAGAACTAGGGTGTTTGGCGCATGGACGTCGAAATTATTTGGTGAATTGGTGAAATCATTTGCAAGGTTTTTGGTCCTAGTGACTCATGTCCTAAATGTTATAGTTACTGAGAAATTAATTCTTAGAGTTTGTCTTCACATTACCTGAAATCTTCCACTCAGGTCCCCGAAAAATAACGTTTACAGTTGTATAAAAGTAGAATTTTTTCACTTTCTTCTGTGATAAATTCTTGTCTAATAAATCATTGTTTAATAGTTTAATGCAATGATCAAGAAGAATTTTAGTTAAAAGGTAACACATTTTTAAAATAACTTAAAAGTAGTAAAATTTTCTTGACTGAGAGGTTAGCTGTTATTTTGAAACTTCTATAGTCAATGATCTTTCTAATGGTATGCTACATGTGATACAAATCATTCAATAAGTGACGAAAACTAAGGATACAAGTCTGCAAATGTCTATCATGTAATGTAAAAATAACAGTAACTGTGATTGCAGCGAACGGATTAAAACTATGTTGCATTCGGTTTTTCTAAGGATAATGAAATAATTTTTCCAATAAAGTTATTCAAACAAAATTAGTGGCTTATTAGAAAGTTAAATAATGAAAAAAGAAAGGTTTTAAAATACTAATAACTGATGACTTTATCTCACACGACAGACCTAAAAAAAATTAATATTTTTTCCTACACATTTTCCCCAAATTGAGCTCCTCTGGTTCTTATACGGGCAGGATACCTTTCTCTAGTTCGCACGGTTGTTGTTTGGAGAACCATTTCTTGTCTCAGTTTTGCAAATGCCACATTAATCATGTCGATCAAAATTTCTCTAGTTAGCACCTCTGTTGCTTACACCAGTTCTTTCTTACGTTCTCAAACATAGAAATCGAGAGATGTCACGTCCAGGCACCGTGCTGGCCAAGGAATAGGGCAATTTTTTCCTATCCATAAACTGGGAAATGTATTGTCCAAGTACCATTGCACCGTTCACCAGGTATTCAATGATTTGTTATTGCATGTGACATACCGTTAAAAAGAGCATAAACTAGAAAAGTTGCTCAGTTGCTTTTAGTTTTCTCTTAAATAAATTTAAAATTTAAACATATTTACTACTTTTAACCCCTTTTAAAAATGTGTTGCCTTGTAACTAAAATTCTTGGGAACCGTTGTATAAAATAATAATTTATTTTAGGGAAGATTTTTTTTAGAAGAAGTAAAAAAATTCGGCGCTTATACAACTGCAAACAAAATAGTTCTGAAAGGTTTAATGGAGATTTTGAACAATTTTGAGAAACACCTTAATCAATTAATTCTCAGAAACTATAATATTTAGGACCTGGGTCATTGGGAACAAAAATCTTGCAAATGACTCTAGAAATCCACTAAATAATTTTGACGCTACTTGTGCCAAACACCCGTTTATGGTAAAATATTGTAACGCAATGTAAATAGATGGAATAGAATTTAGAATAGAATTGTATAATTTAGTAAATACAAAAAAGTTTCTAGAAGGATTTGATAAGGGGAAAGCGGCCGCGATAACGAAACAAATGGCAGATAAGCGTTCCAGAAATTTCGGGAACGATAAGCCTTATCTGCCGAAAAGTTCTAGAAGCCGGGGGCCAGAACTATAAAAGGCGGTCAACTTTCCCTCGAGTAAGTCAGTTAGAGTCAGTGTAATTAGTGAGTTAGTAGGAGTCAATTGTTCAATTGTGGTGATCCAAGTTGAGTTCAGTAATAAAGTGGGTATAATCCATCACGTGTAATCAATTGAACCGATAAGCCCGTAACAATATGGTAAATCCTTATGTGGGGACCGACGGGGTTAAATTTTAAAAACAGTACCAACATTTCGAAAAGGTCGAATTTTCCAGATTAAAGTTAGAATTTTGGAAAAATTTGTGAAATCTATAAAAGCGCTTCAGATTTTTCGAGGTTAAAATGTAAATTTTAAGAAATAATTAAAATTTCAACTTTGGAAAATTTACAAAAATATTCAGATTATGTTGAGAATTAAATTCAAATTTTAAATTTTAGAAAAAGAAACAATTTCAAATTATGGGAAAAAATCAAATGCCAAAGAAACCCAAATTTTCAAAAAGTAAATTTATGCTTGAAATTTTAAAAAAAGCTTGATATTCTGCAATCGAAATCAAAGATACTGCTACAATTTTGTTTAATAGAGGGAAAAACCAAACTATCTACGAGAATTGTTTTAAATTGATTAAATATTTTTTCTAAATTACCAACTCCATCAAACAAGAGGTATGGTTTTTTAATAGCCTATTTACCACCTAAAAATGCTGGTCGAATTGAAAGATGGAATTAACAAACTCAACAATTATTAAGGGCATCATCTGACGCGACACCTCTGATCGAAAATTTACGAAAAAAAAAAGAACCAAAGTGTGGACTCGAAATTTGCCATAATTAAAATCAACATTTTTAGAAAATATGAAAATATCGAATTGAAGACGATATTCTAAAGAACAAGTATGAAAAATTGTAAGTTGAAGGTAAAATGTTTAAGAAAGGATCAGTATGCCGATAAAAATTTATAAAATTTAATAATTCAGCAGAAATAATTTATTACATATTGAAAGTTAAACTCAATTTAAAATTTAAAAAAATCGAAATTATAAATTTGTTGTTGTTGTGTTTGTTGTGAAAAATCATATTAATGATACATGCTCTTATTAAGGTGTCATTCACTCCAACATACTTAATTGTTTTCCCAATTTCGTAATTATTTATATTTCTTCATATTTCATACATATTGTTTAAGACTTAATAAATTTAACTTCGATTTTGTATTAATTAAATGGATAAACATTTCACGGTCAATCCAGTGACCGGCAGCAAATATATACCTAGTATATGTATATGAAACACTAAAATGTTGTTAAAACATTAAGCAACACTTTTTAGGTATTACATATTTATACAAGATTTAAATTTAATAGAGTTGGTGCTGAATGAACCCACACGTCTCGTCGCTATAGAATAGTCAAAATTATACGAGTAAAAATCGAATGTTTTACAAACATTGTTTCATATATTATTATAAGCCTTCGCCGTATCAAGTTGGGACACGGAGCAAACGTCAAAGTCCTAGAAAAAGTAAAAATCATTCTACATTTTGGTTGCTAATCATAACATAATACCAAATATTCAAACATTAAAACAGACATCAATAAAGTAATTTATCTAAATACTAAGGGAATTGGTTATAAGATCAATAGTATTTTGTAATTCTGCCGCAAGAATAAGTAACTTTTTTCTGTGGCTGTGGTGGTTATTTTTTAAAATACTACAAATTGCAATTCAAATTTATGAACAGCACCCATAAACTTTATTGTGCTTCATATAATCTCTTAATACACATAGAACTTTAAAATGTATTGCTTAATTCAATCCTTCCTGTAAAACCTTTTGTCTCTAAACTGTTTATTTCTAAATGTAAGTACAGTCCACTCACACAGGATAGTTATTATATGGTGGTGAACTGCGTATAAGAGGTGAAACGCTGGTTTATGGTCATACGAATAAGTCTCTTTGATTATAAAAAAACAATAACAGCGCAGACAACAATTTAATGTTCATCAGTAAAGAAAATCCTAATAAACAGGTGCCAGAGCCGTACTTAGTCATAAACCATTGAAGCCATGGTCCCACATCTCAGAAGTTTAGTTTTTTCCTTTTCTTTTGATCCTAACAGTGGCGCACCCAGGAGATGAGCTTTAAGAGCTTAAGCCCCCCGCCGTTGAACCTAATTGACATCACATATTTGAAAGTAATGAAAAATATATAAAATATAAAAATTCAATTTTTTAATTTTAATGTTTCAATTACAAAAAAAAATTAAATTCTGAAATAAATTCAAAATTTTTGAGAAAAGTCAATTCTAAATATTGTTAACATTTCCAGTTAAAGTTTTTTTAAGTGTTTTCTTAATATCAAGCTCGCTGAGGGACTTTCCGGGCTCGGGGGAATTACGATGTCCGGGCCCCTTAGATCCTAGGCAGTGTGTCCCACCGCGAATCGCCGCGATATCTGACAAAGTACTCATCTAAAAAAATTGAAAATTTAACAACTTAGCAAAGTGAATGAGACCAATGTAACTAAAATATTCGCAAATTTGTAATACTTCCGCTTATATCGGACAACTTCGTTATTTTAAATAAGACACCCTATATGCTTTTGCATTTTTGGATTTTATTTGGTATTTTAAGGCTACTTTGGACAACAACCCTTCTTCTTAAAATGTATAGTTTTTGAGATAATTGGATTTTTATATAAAATTTGACAGATGCAAGGGCCCACGAAATTCTTTGTATCTTTTTCCAGAAACCAGATATTTATTTTATATTCGGTACGTAAGTAGAACACATACGAAGCTATCTTGCAAAACTTTCATACGTTCAAAAACCTTATACCGACTGTTGAATTCAGGTCTGAACATTGTGGTAAAATCAAACAGCGATAACTTTGTTATATCAAATAGAAAACCCTATATTTTTTTAACCCATATAGTGCAAATTTAAATTATCTTTCAACTGACATAGGTATTGCAGGGCTTTCTTTTACAATTTTTGTAAATAATTGCAACTTTAACCTTCATTTTTTTATTTCACAGTCATTGAATTCTTATTGTGTTGCATATTAGTGACATAATAAATAAAAACAAATAAAGTGTACTTAAAAAAAACAATCGATATCGACAATTAAATTATAAAAAAAAATTAGTTAAATTATTTATAATAGTTCATAATGTGTGATGAAGCTAAAATTAAAACATGACTAGTCGATATCATTAATTGTTATTTCGACATTTATGGAAATTTCTAGATTAGATTTTAATTTTTCGCTTTAAATCCAAAATTCTACCTTTTTATTTCCAAAAATTCGCATTTAAATTCACAACTTTCTGATTTTGTTTCATAAATTTCTATTCTTTTCTCTTGTATTTCATTTCTAAAATTTTCTTCAATACTTTCAAGATTCCTTCTAAAACTTTAAAACATTCAAAATTTCAACCAACTATCGAAACTACAAATTTAAATTGGAAACTTCTATTTAAAATTATTGATTTTACCTGTAATAATGTGATTTCGTCTTTAATCACGAAAATTTGAAGCATAATATTTACTTTTAAAATTAATATTTCCCTAAAAAATTTAGGATTTAAAAAATAAATTTGGAAATTAAGAGATTTATCTCAAAATTTTGACTTTAAATTTGAAAAATATCACATATTATTTAAATAATGAAATTGGGAGTGAAACCTTTGAGATTTAATTTTAAATTTCTCATAAGTTGGACTTTAATCTATACTCATAAACAATAGTTAAACCTTTAGTTTTTAACTTTATTTCTGAAACGAGGAAAAATAGATAAATATCGCAATCTTGAATATAAAGATTTGAAAAAAAAAGGTCAAAAACATTCAAGAAAAGTATGTTTGTTGAGAAATGTAACTGAATATTTGAAAAGTTTAATTCTAAAATTGAAATTTAATAAATTTAGGTAAAAACTTAAAAGTACCGTCTCGAAATATGTGCCCCTGAGACGGATGACACTCGTAAAAAAGAGCCTATTTTCCATCGGTGCAGTGATTAGCCCATGAAAAGGTAACAGTCAGAGGAACAAACAAACAAATACACTTTAGCATTTTTAGATTAGGATGTAACAAACTTCAGGTGTTAGATAATCATGAGTTAAAAGACTCTTGTTCAATATCGTTCGTCAATATGAGATGTAAAAAAATTGTCTATAATTTTCATTTATTTAAACAATTTAAATGTTTTATCAAAACTAGACTTTTATTCGGAAAATTGCTCCAAAATGAGATTTTTACAGGGTAGATTTAAAAAATGCCCAATCATAGATTCAGCCTGATTCCTGATAGCTGCAAACGAAATCAAAAGGCAAATCTACAAGCTTATCAGTGTTAACATTAACGGTAAACGAAACATTTCAAGGAATTTTTTTTAGTAATGTCATCGAATGAGTAGAATTTTTTTTGCTACAATCTATTCCAAGTACAACAATATTTTCGTTTTTAATGAAATACTTTAGATATGATAAAAAAGTTTATCTTTGGAAAATTAATGAACTGCGCGTAGAGGTGGACTTTGGTCTTTTACATTTTTGGCGAGAGAGAAACTGTCAAATTACCCATCAATTTGGACACATCAGATGTTTAATAAGAATGGTAGAATATGATATTTGAGAAAACACTTGTAGTTTTTGTTTATATTGTTAGATTCTCTTAAAAATATTTAAGCTTGGCGGCTGATCTATTAATAGCACAGAGTTACGCATGAACAGTTTGAATGGTTTTACGACATCTAGGACTTCGTACATGCAGTCGATGCGGAAGAACCACGCATCAGTGACTGGTTGTTCGATGCTCCTATTTGTTTTAATGCGCCAAATTCAAAAGATATATAAAGTTTCTAACATCAGGTGTGGGGCTAACGTGTCGTTTCTGTGCTTATAAACTTTTATTGTGAATGGAAGTTACAACTTACAACTCCTAGATTTTGGCATTCCTCGTTTTGATTCAGATTCTTGGGTAGTGAGCATCGAAAGATGCAAATATAAGTTTGGTTTGTTTGACAGAGAATCTGTAAGTAGAGCTTAATCATTTATTTTTACCGCCTGGTAACTTGCAGAAAAAACCTGGAGTTGTTTTATAGAACGTATCTACAAGCTGACGCACCAAGTTTTAAAATTTTGGAAACACATGATTATGTACTGTTGTACTACTGGTATGTCGAATTGTCAAATATGTTAGAATCGAGAGTTTGAATTTTTACGCCTAATTCGTCTGATTGTTTGACTGAAATAATTGCTTATTCGAAATATGAATAGCGGTGCATACGGCAGTTTTTAATAATTCTGGTTCTACAGTATTTGTTGATGATTTAATTGTAATTTTGTTTAATAAGGTATTACGTATTTAAAAATTTATCCTGATAGAAATGGAACATTAAACAAATTTCCAAGACAAATTAGGTCATAATCATTTATAAAACCTAATCCCATTAATTGTTTTCTGTGCAGCAGAAAGGTCATATTTCTCGCAAGTGCCAAGCTTATAATAAAAATAAACAGAACTTAGGCATCCAAGATCGACAAGAAAAGGTGTTGCTCGGAAATGAATTTAAATCTAGGAGGGAGTGTTGTTAATTTCAACTTTAACGGTCCTCTCAAAACTTCTTGTGGTAAAACAGCAATAATTTCGACTTTAAAATGTCACCAATTATTATTGCTGGTTATGTAACAATTAATTAATACCTGCTCTTCGATTAGAGAATATTTTATAAATTGATTAAAGCTTTCGAAAAGTCCTGGCTTTTGTAATCGACACTTCAACCTAAATGAGATTGTGGAACCACCCATAAAAGATTTGAATTATGGTATTTATAATTGCGACAGGACATTAAGATTATGTTAAGAGTGTGGGCTGAGGGGGACAGGTTTTTACGGGGTTAGTTTTTGACCTGAAAAGGCCATGTGTAATAAATATTGTTTCCAATGGGAACTCTGCTTGATTGTGGTTGACATATGTTATTCGTAAAAGGTATGTTTTCCGACCCGAAATAACCGTTTTTAAAAAAGCAAAACTTCAATTTGCTTTGATCGAGAATGTGATTATCACTAAAGTTAAGAAAACAATGTTAAAGCTTTGATAACCAGAACGAGAATCATATTTATTTCCTATAAGAATTTTACATCGGTTTCTAAGATTCGGCGGGGGCGTGTCAAGTTGCCCCTTCGAAGTATGGAGCACGTGTGCCTTTTAATTATCGAATTCCACTTGAAACTATGTCCCTTTTATCTAGGATTAGAATATCAAATTTGGCTCTACCAATTTTGTGTTTCCTGGTTCTGGGGAATGAGATATATTTTTAATTATAGGGGATTTCTGTTAACATATATGAATTATTCCTTTATTTTCTGAATATATATGTTTGATGCAATATTGTTCGAGTGATTGTTACTTTAAAGAACTAAATCTTACATTTTACATCATTATAGTGGTTCACGAAATTCATTTTATTGAAAATCATGTTTACGGCGTAAAAGTGGAAATCTTTAGGTGTTTATTTTAAAGTAAAATATTAGACACCTTCGAATGAAATTCGATAGTTTTAGAAAGTTCAAATGTAATGTTAGGATGTCGAAAATAAGACTAACTTTTCAGACGAAAATCAAAAACACTTTGATATTATCAGTTGAAAAATACATAGTCTTTAAGGAATCGGAATCGAGCACGACCGTTTAATAGGAACGCTGGATAATGTGTATCCCTTGTTCCACATACGAGTTGTAACCAAGTGTAAACAAACGCTCCATTTCGTCGGCTCGGCATTTCTTTTATTGCTTTCGATTTCTTGAAGCTCTTACACTCTCGGCCATCCTGACTTGGTCGTCCTCGGCCTAAATTTTAGTCATCTGTAACAACAATCAACTTTAACGAGCATACTAGTTAGTAACATTCAGACTTCCCTGTTTTAACGGAATGCTTCTGTTTTAAGTTCGTTTTTACCATTAACGTATCGCTGTTTCTGTCAACCTCCACTAATACCACTTCTTGGTGACTAGTAGAGATACTTGGTCATACGAAGGGTGCGCTAACCATCTGATAGCCTTAAGGAACGGAGTTAGCCATTGGCTAACCTACTAGATCTTGTTGTACTAGCCGTTTACCAGTCTTCTAAAATATTGCTGCCAGCCGGTTGCTAGCCTTAAATTGTGGTTGCCTTTTGCCAATCTTAAAAAGTGATGTTAGTCGTGTGCTAACCTTGAGTTGTGCTAGCCTTGTGATAACCTTAAGAAATGGTGTTAGCCGTGTGCTAACCTTGAGTTGTGCTAACCTTGTGCTAGTCTTAAGAAATGGTGTGCTAACCTTGAGTTGTGCTGGTCTTTTACTAGCCTTAAGAAATGGTGTTAGCCGTATGCTAACCTTGAGTTGTGCTAGTCTCTTACTAGCCTTAAGAAATGGTGTTAGCCGTATGCTAACCTTGAGTTGTGCTAATCTTTTACTACCCTTTTGCTATACTTAATGGATAATGCTAGTCGTCCGCTGGCCATTCACCCAACTACTACTTGTTTGGTCGTATAGTTGAGTTTAACAGAAACAGATCTTGAACTAAGTGGATATACTTATATATCCCTCACCCTTTAAAATCATCCACGGTTTCATCTTGTCAACCGCGATCATCGTGTTTAGTTTCTTCATGCCGTCTTTAAGTCTTCTACTTCATATCTGTCGTTAAATAGAACTTTGGTTACCCGAAAAGGGCCTTTAAACTTTGGCAGCAACTTGCTGCTCACACCCGTCGCAGGTTTGTCCGTCTTCATGACCATTACCAGATCGTCTACCTGGTACTTATGAGCCGCCACTCTAGCCTTGTTAAATCTCATTCGTTGTAGTTCTTGATCTTATGAAATGTGTCTCACAATTTCCATCCTTAATGCCCTTAGGTCCATCTGACAGAGATGATCTTGGACTTCAATTAAAAGTCGTGCATTTGCTAGGTCTCTTGGTTTATACCCAGCTAAAGCCTCCAAAGGCGAAACGACAATTGCCTTGTAAGTGCAGTTCATAGCACTCTGAACTTGCTTTACAAAAGTATCCCATTTGTCTTCTGGATGTCCTGCTGCCGTCATAGCTAAAGCATTTAAAATCGTTCTGTTGTAGCGCTCGCACTGGCCGTTCGCCCTTGGAGTCGCTACCGCGTTTAATATGTGCTTAAACCCATAGGTTGTGCGAAAGATCTTAAATGTATCGGAGGTGAACGCTGAACCACGATCTGTGATGATTCGTGTGGGAACTCCGAATAAATGCCTGATATCTGTTAGTACTTTCGTAACATGTCGAGCCTTAGCACTCTTTACAGCCTCTATGATAATAAATTTCGTGAAACCGTCGACAATCACCAGTAAATACTTATTCTTCAAAGGGACAAAGGGACCCAAATAATCGACATGTAAAGTATGAAAAGGGACATTAACTTTCTCAATGGGGTGTAACTTTCCTTGCTTTTCTCCCGAAGGATGTTTGTAATAGAGACAACTTAGACAGGAGCTTATATACTTCTTAATGAACCTCCTCATCCCTGCAAACCAATAACTTTCACGGACCTTCTTCAGTGTCTTTTCAAGTCCAAAGTGACCCATCTCATCTTGACATACCTTGTAGATGTGCCAACGGTAACTTTGTGGTACAAGCCATGCGACCTTTCCGTCTTCCAATCGCTTAAACACTTTTCCCTTTTTAAGCATGTAATCGCGAAAATACTGCTTGGTTTCTAGTGTTTTTACCTTTGATTCCAAAATATATATAATGCCACTAACGTACATATCTGTGAACATATTACATCTTCCGATCAAATCCATTAGTTAAAAACTTCACGTTAGTGGCTTAATACTTGTCATTCTTGTACGAATTTGGCTTAGCTTGTGGTATATTTGCATACACCTGAGATTTGGCTTGTGTTATATGGCATTTTTAAGTGAAAGATGTCAAAGTCAGAGCGAAGGCTTTAAAAGACACTACTGAAATATTTAATCTGAGCAAAATAAAGTCTGCCGATCTACGTATTTATCTTTGTGAATTTAGTCTGTGGCTCGGCCTGTCCATTAACACAAAGTTAATTCCTCTGATTTGATGTGTGTCATATTCAAGCCGTCAAGTAATCCGCTGGTCTATGGCCGGGTATTGAGTTTTTAAATCTAACGATGCAGTGCTTTAAATCGTGGCAAAAAAACCCAAATTTTGATTGTGAATTTCTTGGTCCGTACATTATTAAAAGCTTTACTTCGGGACCGTTATGTGATTCGTACATCTAACACGTTCAAATATTCAAAGGATCTGTTACGCCTTTGGCCTACTGCTGGAAGACGAGATGATTTTCCTCTTTATGTTTGAACAGCAATAAGCCTTTTGTCATGGCTGAATGTACTTGTGTATGTAGTGACGATCAGATTGAAATTTTATGAAGACACAATGCCGTGTTAGATATTACTGTTAGATATTTTATATGTCGATTGATATAACTCATCGAAATACCGAACATTTGACGGTGTTCCATCGAGTTATATTTTTATTGTATTGCACATTTCGAATGTAGCAAATGCTACATTCCTAAAAGAAAGTGCAGAACTAACTGATGTAAAAGTAGTTGATGTTGATCCATCGTAGGCGAGAGTGCCTCCATCGTGTGCATCAAAACAAATTAGTGTTGACCCATTGCAGGCGAGTGCCTCCATCGTAGCCAATGGCCCCTATCGTGTTTATATCAGTATGAATATTTTTTTAATGTTTTGTTTAAAAAAAAGGTTCAATCGTAAGCACAATTGCGCTAAAGTCAGGCTCCCATCGTATCCTTGAAAAGAATTAAAAAGAGCATTCTGAATACACCTAGAAGAGATAAGTAGCGCGGAGAAATTTGTTAAGTTCCTCAAACTCAACTGTGTGGGGGCAATAAGGTAACTCAATTGCGCCATGGCGCAGACAATGCTGTTTCGTCTATTTGTAATGTACCTAATATATTATCCCTTAATTTTATTACTTATGTATAATATGTTTGTAAGTAAAGATAATAGACCAAAGAAGATAATACCATTTCAATTTAATTATTATTCAAATATGTATACGTTACGTTCCATAGTTCTTGTTTTCCAGACTTTAAAACTCTAATATTTGGTCTATTGTCAGTACTATATCGAATATTATAAAATATAAGAGAAGCATTAAGATTCAATTAGATGTATACATATATTCATTCGAACATATAGTGCAGATATACATATTCATTTGTAATATGACATTCAGTTTTAATTCAATTCTTCAGTTATAAAATAAGTAGTTAATAATAAATTTTTATTAAGTCATCGATTTACCTCTTAATCTTCAACCATCTCAAGGAGTTCCATTACATATTTCTCAGTTTAAAGGCTACAGCGGAAATATGCAAAGTTGCATATTTCTTATTTTATTCTAATAATTTGAAATCTTTATAATGATCTCATATTAATATAATTGTTTTATATGTTTCTGTGCAAAGTGCTGTACTTGTATTAATTATTTACTGCGACCTCGCTTATTGTAGTGATATCGTAACGCAATGAGTAATGAGTTTGCAGAATGAAGCCATGCACTGCAGTCTATCTTCTGCCTGTTCGTCCGCAACATTTTCGTACCTTGCATCAGTACTTTTCCAAATGAGTTGTGCGTTGTGGCGCATTTAAAATGTGTGTTAACTCAGCCGACGCAACGAACTGAATTGGTGCAATTGCGCGGCGCAGCGCAGTGTTACACATCTCTAACACCTAGTATTTCCATTGGGCTCTGGAATAATGTTTTATTTTGTTTGTATCACAATAAAGAACATTTGAAGCCTATGGCTTTCCTAAATTTTGCAAATGTAAAACAAATCAAACATTGCTGATTTGTTTCGGCAAATTAATGTTACTGGTAGACATCGCGACGAGATGGTGGATGCACCCAAAGCTGAACGATTAGAAAATTTATTGTTCTGATTTATTTTACTCGTTTGTCAATTTGTTTATTGTTTACATGTTTTACCAGTCCAAGTACTTATGGTTTTGTTGCTTGTTTAATTTTGTTCTCTTCTTTTTTATGTTGGAAAATAAAAATATTTGCTTATGTTCATGTGCATAATATTTCCTTTTACAGCTAAGAAAGGCTTTAGGGCATTCCGAGAGCGGAATGTTATTAGTTTGGTCGTGTTAGATTCTCTTAAAAATATTTAAGCTTGGCGGCTGATCTATTAATAGAACAGAGTTACGCATGAACAGTTTGAGTGGTTTTACGACAACTAGCTCTTCGTACACGCAGTCGATGCGGAAGAACCACGCATCAGTGACTGGTTGTTTGATGCTCCTATTTGCTTTAATGCGCCAAACTCAAAAGATATATAAAGTTTCTAACAATATTATTGTCGTGTCTGCGCAACGTTGGGATTCCCAATAAAAGAAGGCGTCGCGCATTTGTGTTTCCACAGGTCGTCAACGGACGGATAGGAATAAATACTTTTTTTTTTGTATTAGTATTCGTACTGAATTGTTATAATGTATGTACAAAAGTTTTCCCGTCTATTGTGCTGCTGTAATTTGTTGGCGTGTTCGCTATATTTCAAACTTGATCTGTTGGCTTTAAATACATACGCAATAAATCGTAATTATTGGTTACTAGTTGTTACTCACGACTTCGTCAGCAAACTTCACTAAATAACTGCATTGCAACTGAATGGAGTTTCAAAACAATTTTACATTTAAATGAAATTTGAAATTAATTTTCAGTTCAAATTGCAAGCTGGTAACGTAATATGGCAGAAATGGATAATACAAATGTCCACTTTTATGGTAATAGTTCCGGAAACCTAAGAAAAGAGGCCGCAGTCAAAATACAGATCATATAGTTGATACTCTTACTTTTCTCCGTTATTGTTTATATCGTATAAAAAGATTATAAATGTTATTTAAACTTTCTGGATTTAAAAGTTTGGGATAAAAAGTAAGCTACTAAAGGTTGAAGCATATATCCTATACCGTACGGGAAGGGAAGCGACGCGAACCAAACCCTTTGAATTTCGCCGCATTTCCCTTCCAACATATGTGCTTCAACCTTAACGCACATTTATACCAGTTTTCATCAAAATTGCTCAGCCGTCGAAAGCGAACAAACAAACAGAAAAACTTTGGCATTTATGTATTGGTAAGGATAAAAATGATATTATGCTGACTTTATGTCAGGGTTAAATGTCAAGTTTTTTTGGTGGCAATTTTATGCTAACTTTAAAGATCTACTTTTTGTTATAAATTCTGTTATCAACCATGGCAACCGAGGGTACTCGCACAAGGTCAGCGATCTCAGGGGTCGAGTGCGACAGGAATGCTGAGGGAAAAAGTGCTTGCGATGAACCGAAATGCGGTGGCTGGGTTGAGGCATTCATTCGGGGTGATTCGTGGGAGACGTATGGGCGCGGCTAGCTAGCGTTAACATTGATGGTTAAATGTATAGATTTTACTTTGTCTTTTCAAATGTTACAGTTTGATATTTTTGTAATAAACGGTTATTTACAATTCTAAGATTAAAGTCAAATTTTCGAGTTAAACTGTTAAAATTTCCAAAAATAAAAAAATACTGTTTTATCAATTTTTGTATTTTAATCTTGCATTTATACGAGGGTATTTCAGATATGAACCGTATTTTCTATCATGTGGACCATGAGGGCGTCAGGAGTGTACGCATACTTTTAGACGTGTTAGGTGAGGATATCACGTGATTTTCTGCGCTCAAGCGAATTCCGTTCTCGTCGTTCGCAAGAGTTTCATCCGCACGTTGCGCAGCCCATTATTATTATTAAATTTCTTGCCGTTAAAGGTGTAAAGATCGCCGAAATTCTTTACAGACTAGAAGTATAGTTTGGAGATATATGTTTGAAGAAAACTCAAGTGTATAAATGGCACAAAAAAGTTTTGGAAACATAACCTAAGTTGAAAATGAGGCCCATCAAATTTTTGATTTTTTTGTTAAAAATTTTGTGCATTTTATGCTTTTAAATTTTTTTTAATTTCGACCTTTTGAAACTTTCAATTCTTGTTTTTCTTTTTACTATCTTGAAACCTCCTTCTTCTTTTGAAATTTTCAATTTTTCACATTTCAATATTTTTAGAAAATGTTTATTAACTCATCTAATAATTTGGATTTTTTTGAAAATTTCACCGTCGTTTTAAGCTTTTTGAATTTTTAGGAAATTTCGATTTTTTTTTAATTAAGAGTTTTTGAAAATCTTGACACTTAATTTTATTGTAGGATTATTTCCTACGATTCCAAAAACTTCAAATATTTTTTTTTAATTTCAGTTTTTTTCAAAAATTATGAAAAAAAAAGGTCTAAATTTCAGAAAAAGTTGAATGATTTAGTAAACATTTTTTAAAACGTCGAAGATTAAACCAAGCTTTAAAAACAAACATTAAATTATGAATTTGATATCGAAAATAACATAAAAGTCGAAGTTTCTTTAAATAATTAAAATAAATTTTCCTGAACAGTTTAGTTTAGAATAAAATTTAAAAAAAAAAAGTTAAAATTTAAACAGTAGACAGGGAAATTGTGTATAAATCTCAAAAAACTTATGGAATTTTTTAGTTTAATTGACGAAACAATTTTGGGAATATAAAGATTAAAAGGAACTTTGATGAAAAAGAAGATTTGATTTTGTTCTTATGTATAACGTCTAGAAAAAATGTGGAATATTGTCTATTTAACTTTTATTAAGATTATTTTTTTCTAAAACTTATATTTTAAAAGTTAGTCAATATTTCCTACTTATTGAATACATTGTGTAAATAATCTTGAAATGTCAAAAAACTCCATGATTCGTTTCAAAATTTTAAGAGAAGTGAGCATTCCTGGCAAAAAAAGAAAAATTTGGAGTTTCAAATTTAATTTTTGGAAAAAAAATTAAAAATTAAAACATAAAAAACTTGACAAAAACATTCACGATTTAAAAAAGATTTAAAAAGCATATTCTGATATTTTCGAGAAAAAAAAAGTTTTGGACGATTAAACTCGTTTCCAATAATAAAAATAATGTTATTGAAGGAATCCCAAATTCGGAAAGAAATTAAATACATACGACTTCCAGGGAGGATTAAATCAAGCGGAAATTCCTAGCGCTGAAAATATTGTTAGCTGAAACATGTCTTCATGTCAAATTTCTACTTTTTTTCAAAACATTTTTTTTCATAGTTGATGACCCAATTTTGCTTGTTTTTTTTTTGTTCTTATGTTGAAATTCAACGTTCCCAGAGGGTCCCTTATACACCGCACACTGCTGCCCCCGGATAAGCTACTCCACTGACATTTCCAATTGCAGACAATACTCGACATTTCGAGAAAACACTTTTTTTTAAATTAGTATTGTAAAGCTTTGTTTTATGTAATTAAGCAATCGAAGTAACAATATTTTTTTAAGTTTCGCATCAAGATTGCAACATTAAAGTGGAAATTTCGACTTTTCGATTTTACTCGAAATTTTAAGCAGAATTCTTTTTTAAATCCCAAAGTTTACAACATCTGTGAAAAACTCTAATTTTAAAGCTAAAATTTTGGCTTTAAATTGGAAAGTAGATTTTTACTCGACGTTTAGAGAAACATTAATTTCGACATTTTGAATTAATTGTCAAAATGCGACTTTAAACTAAAAATTTCAGAATAAATTTGTCTAGAAATTTATAAATCTTCTCATACATTTTCACATTATATTGGAAAGTTCGACTTAATTATTATTATTTTAAAGGTAACATTTTGATTTTGGGCTTCAAATGTCGACAACCATTTATTTATTTATTTATTTATTTATTTATTTATCTTTGAAAATTCCAATTTTCAAATCTAAGATATTTCAATAAAAAATGGAAAAAAAATGCAAACTCGGATTTTTGAAAAAAGAAAATCCAGAGCTTCGAAAAAACCATAATTCATTTAAAAATATGTTTTATCGAAAGAGAAATAAGTCAACATTTTGATTTTAGTGCAATATCTCCATAAATTTTAAATTTAAAAAAAAAGACAAGAGGAAGATAGAAATAAGTCAACATTTTGATTTTAATCCAAATCTCCATAAATTTTAATTTAATTTTAATTATAGAGTTAAAAAAGGAGTAAATAGGAATTTTGGAAAAAAACTGAAATTATAATCTAAGTTAAATAAAAGTCGCAATTTATTAAAAAACAAAACTAACTTAAATTTCGAGAAAAAACGTCATCAATGTTTAGAAAAAAAATCAAGTTTAATTATAGCCTACATTTTAGGGAGAAAAAGGAAAAATTAAATGAAACACGTAGTTTAATCCACTTGCAAAGAATAACCTCATTATGTCTTCAGAGCGCTGCGAATATAATGCCGAAATTTAAAAAAAAAACACGATTTACCTTGGTCAAATTTTGAACCTGAGCCACATTTCCTATTTTCTCAAAATATACATAAAAAAATTCTGCAAAGGTTTGTCAAAATCTTTAGTTTATTGAAAGTAAGTCAGTATATTATGTAGAATTAAAAATAGTTTGAGGATTAAACTCAAAATTTGAAATAAAAACTGGAAATTAAAAAAAGAGTTATTAATTATTTTATTCGTTGAAATGCAGATTCGGTCACTTGAAGAAAAATTACAAAGGTAGCTCAAACGCGTTTCGGTAGCCAAGCTATCATCTTCAGAGAGATTTATTCGTTGCTTAACCTGGATTCACATCAATAAAAAGTTAGGTTATATCTACGGTTTTTGCATTATGTTAGTTGAGGATTCGGTGCTATATCGCACAAAATAACTATTTACAACACAAAATAATCGACCTTGCGTGAAAAATATGCCTCTTAAATATCAAAACCACAACACAAATTTTTATTGATGTGGATCCAAGCTTAACGATTAAAAAACAAGCACTTACGAAAACCTTTTTGGACTACAAGAAAATATTATTTTGGAATATCTGAAACTATTACCATTTATTTCGTTGATGCGGGGGGTTTCATTATTGCTGCACGAAGATTTATGGTGGTGTTCGTCGAGTTTAAATCTGAAAAGAAGTATATTAAAAATGTCCAAAAATGTTTTGTTTCCGAGATAAGCGTCCTTTTGTCGCGATATCAATCTCATGGTAAGTCACTAGACAGTTTGTTAAATTCTGAACTTTTGAAAACTTTTAGCCAATTTGTATTATTTTCTACGTTGCAGGAATATCTCCAGAACTATAATTAAAAATGGAAAATTCAGTTATATTACTTTCCTTTCGAGTTATCAATAGATGTGTATAGTTGACCTTTAATGTTTTGGACGTTATTTCTCCACTATTAAACATGTAATTAATCTTTGATAAGCGATTATCAAGTTAAAAAAGATTCTTTAAATAAAATAGGAGCTTTTGTTAATATTTACATTGAACTTATATAAACATTAGATGAAGTACATTGTATTCATCAGTAGCTGTTAAGTGTAATCCTTACTAGTGAAAAATGGCCGAATCCGAATCAAATGAAAGAGACAATTTTCTGGGTAAATATAATCCAAATGTTATATCTTTATCGTGACTAGTTTTAAATTAGAAGGTTCACAACTTGGTTCAAAGAAATCGTAAAACTTCAAGGTACGATTTTATTTCTAACAGAAATATTAGAAATGCAATTATAACATTTCTGCTTACTTCGAGGGGACTCGGGTATAATTTTTCTACGTTGCGTTGATAAATGTACACGGCATTGCGTTTTTTCTCGAAGGTTTCAAAATTGGTTCGCAACATCGCAACGCAACGCAAGAATCACTTTTGCAATCTGAAATGTTCCCCACCATGTTCCTCTTCATTTAACTCCCGAAGAAGTAGAGGTAGGTTCCTTTATTAATTCCAACGAGGTGTGCAATCGCCGGAGTCGCGACCGAACCTGATAAGAACCAAAACGAGATCCAAACGACTAGTCCGCAGCGTTTCACCTGCTGCTCCAAACGGGAAGTGCTCGACTTTCTGACACGGATATTTAATCGAAAACGAAGTTTTTTATCGACGATTCAAATGCGGTTAGTGAAACGGGCGCTGACATAACGGAGTTTTAATTCAATAATGGATAATAACAGATGTAAGTGGCACGAATTTAAATCAATTGTTCGCTGTTTTATTTTGCCGAAATCTGACGTCAAAGTCGTTTTTATTTCGGACTGCCTTTGTACAGGAATAAGAATGGTAATCGTTGGCTTCCGGCTGGTAGTAAATGGGTTAAATTAGAAATGTTGATAGGCTAAAACGTCCCTGAAACTTTACACTGCACCGCGCAAGATTGGTACAATTCTGAACGAATCTGGTAATGTTCAAAGCATAATTGCAAATTTTTCTGTAATGCGCTTGTGTTTGGTTCAATTTATCAGTTTACAGCGCGTCGCTGTTGCTATTTTTCATTTCGTGTGGGTGTTTTAACTAAGTTTGTAAAATTGGTTTCATTAGAGTAATTTATCAGAAATTCGTGACCATATTATTATTAGGTGGTCGTTTTCTGAAATATCAATCAATAGCACCCTGCATAGGGTACTCTCGATTAACTTTTATCTATTTTGAGTTGCCCATCCTACAAATGGAAAAATAATTAAAATTTTCGAAAAAAAGTAATTTTTTAAAACCATGGCGCAGATAGCTTTTTGTAATGGGGCAAATTGAGTTAGCTCCATTTCTTCAGTAAAAATCATTCTTCGTGAGTGCAAAAATAAATATGTGTAAACATTGTTTAATTTATCATTCATTGAAACTTGTAACCAGGACATCTAATTGAAACTGAACTTAAAAGCGGAAAATACCATTATTTTTATCTAAAAAAACGGAGTTAAGTTACATTAGCAAGAAAAATTACGGTTTATTTTCATTCAGTACCTATTCAAATACGACTTAAACCATTACTATGAGTGGTTGGAGAAAATGAGTTGAGGTTTGCTTCTAGCACTGTGTAATTTATTGTCATTTCGAAAAAAAATTTATCACTTTTGCTTGTTTCAATGTTAGCTTTTTGTTCCTAATTAGGAGTTTACTTTATGCTAAAGTTTCGACCATTTGAAATTTGGATTTTGAAATTGTAGTCTTGTGGCTGTCTTACCGATAAAATGTGACTTAAGTACTATTTTCTCGTCAAAACCTCGAGTAGAAATAAAATCTTAAGCTGGATCCACATCAATAAAAATTTGTGTTGTGCGTTGTATTTGGCCCACAAAGTTAGGTTATATTTAGGGTTTTTGCACTGCATTTTAAAGAGTTTAGGACGCCCACAAACATATTGGGTGATACTTATAACATACAAAATGACTCCAGTCAAACCTCCCCACAGCAACTTCCTAAATCCTTCAAAAAAATTTGTTATAGAAAGGTTTTTGTTTCAGGGAATACACAAATCATATGTAAAAGTTTATAGTCTTTAAGGGATTCCAAACTTGTTCTTGTCCTTTTTTTTAAACCCTGATTATAACCCTATTGATTATTAGATCTTTTCCGCTGAACGTTAAAGATTTTTCCTTCAAAATTTTTTTGCAATTTTAATCTTCTCACCCTTTTTGCTCAAGAAATCAACTGAAAAAGGGAATCCTTTTTGTTTTACCGGGCCAACAAAGTCATTAGCATGGGGTAAAATTAAACTTTCTCCGAACCAAATACAATTAAAAACTAATTAAACCTTGTTACGCCATTAGTATATGCGAGTCCCGAAAATTAAGAAATCTTTTTGAAGGAAAGCATTTAAAAACTAATTAAACCGTGGAAAATCTTGGTTCAAAAATTCGCTGTATGGAGGTATTGCATTGGTTAAATGGAGCTAATTTTATGAGTAAATTTGCTTAAAATGCTGTATTCCGTGAAAAAGTTCGTTATATGGATGAATTCGTTACCCGGAGGTTCGTTATAGGGAGGTTTGACTGTATTTACACCACAAAATAATTGACCTTGCGTGAAAAATATGCTTTTTAAATTTCAAAATATACAACACACAACACAATCTTTTACTGATGTGGATCCATCGTAAAACTTATTTATTTTCAGAAATCTAGACCCTAAACTCGTAATTTGGATTTTCTTCTTGATTTTTCTAAAATTTCCATTTTAAACTCGATTTTTTAATTTTTCTAATAATTTTTGCTTCTTTCGAAATGTTACTTTTTTTCGAAAATTTCGATGTAGATTTTAAAACTTAAGGTTTTTTATCCCAAAATTTCGATTTTTAGTTTGAAATCAGTTTCCTCTAGTAATGCTTTTTTCTTTCAAAATTTTCATTGTAATCTGTCAAGGTCAACATTTCCTGCAAATTTCAAGAAATTTATTTACTATAAATTGGGATTCATTTTCGACCACTTTAAATTGATATATATTTTTTCTCGAAATTTACACTTACTCTAATTTTTTTTTAATTCTCAGTCTTTTTCCAAAATTTTAACTTTTACATAACTGCATTGGTTCATTATTTAATTTTTTTTTGGAAACTCTCAAAATTCCGACTTTGTCCATACTAAATTTGCCCTAAAAGTTCGATTAAAACTGATTTGGTTTTTTCCAAATAAATTTAAATACTTAATTTTGCAAATTTAAAACATAATTTCGAAATTGCGCTTTTTTCTTGTTTCTAGAGTTTATTTATACATTCGGAGTTTTTTCGAATTTTTTTTCCCAATTCCAGGTTTATACTAAATTTTTAGGTTATCCTAAAATTTACCTTGTAAATTCATGTTTTTTGACTTCTCTTAAATATCTAGTACAAACTCAAAGTTTTTTTCTAAATTTCAATTCTTTTTTTAATTTAGACTTTTTTGGACATTTTAAATTTGTACTCCGAAATGGTGATTTTTTTTTTCCTTTAGTTCACCGGCAGTAATCGTAGCAAAATGTTTTTAAATCGCTGGATCTCCACCGCATAGATGAGACATAAGCGTTAGACTGCCACCACTACTCGATTTTTAGTATAGACTGTGCGTATGCATACAATAATACAAATCTCCTAGCCGCTTTGCAGTAAATTTTCTGAACCGACAACACTGCTTTGCTTATGAGATAGGATTTCAAGAAGGATGCCAAAGGCATCTAGAAACAGTCGTGAAGCTGCTCTGTTGCCATTACTTCAAGATGTAAATTCCGCGAGATGTATAATTTCAAATCTTGATTACGCAAAAACGGTACCTCATATTTTACTACTTTATTCACGATATCATCCTACATAATATATTACTTTTTTATCAAAATTTATAGAAGGGTTGGGCTGCAATAAATTAAAATTTATTTCGCCTATACTACGCTATACCTTACATATTAAAAATCGTATATTTAGACAGTGAATATCTAGACTTCGGTGTTTTAATTTTTTTAGATGCATGGGCAACACCTTAGTAACATCTGACAGAAATCTAAAGAACATCTATGAAAAAGCAATTGACCGGTGAATTGCTTTAATCTTTCAAAAAGTCGATATTTTCAAAATCAGTATTTTGGAAAAAAATGAAAATTTTTAGAGTCGAAATTTTCAAATATGTAAATTGATGTTCGAATAAAGTTCAAAATGTTTAATCAAGTTCAATTTTTAAAAATAGTAAAATTCTCAAAGAAGTCGAAATGTCAAACTTGTGAAGAACATCGAAATTTTGGGAAAAAAATAGCAATTTAGAAAACCAAACTTTTGGAAAAAGTCGAGAATTTAAAAAATTGAAAAAGAGCCAAAATTTTAAAAATATTGAAATTTTCGAATAAAATGTTCAAAAAGTAAACATGTTCAAAAAGAAAATCGAAATTTTCACTTGACTACTTTAAAAAATTCGGAATTTTGAGAACATCTTGAAAAAAGGCCACATTTTTCAAAAAGTTTAAATTTTTAAAAGGTTTAAAATTTTCATGAAGCACTCAAATTTGATTTTTTTAAAGTGAAATTTTCAGTAAAGTCGTTATTTCAAGAAACTCGAAATCTTGAAATAAGGTCGAAATTTTCATAAAAAATAGTGAATATTTTCAGGACTAGATTTAATTTTTAAAAGTAGTTAAAATTTTGGTAGCACGGACTGGTCCTTGGTTATCTTCAAAAATTGATAAACAAATCTTGTCCTCTGAAACCAAGAAAGATTAAAAAACACACCAGAGGTTGCTCTAATGCGTTTCGATAGCCAAGCTATCATCTTCAGAGAGATACTTTCCTTTTACAGGCTACCTCTTTGAAGATAATAGATTGGCTATCGAAACGCGCTAGAGCAACATCTGTTGTGTTTTTTAATATTTCTTGGTTATAGGAGACAAAATTTGTATTTTTAGTTGAAATTTTGAAATGGTCGAAATTTTTAAAAAAGGAAAAATTTTAAAATATCAGAATATTTCGAAAATGTAAAGACTTTGACAAAAAACGAAATTTGTAGAGCTGAAATTAAAAAAAAAATTCGAAATTTTTAAAGAAAGTCAAATGTTTTTAAAAAAAGTTAAAATTTGCAATTAAAAATTTTAAGAAAAAGTCGAACTGTTCAGAAAGTCTGAATTTTAATAAAAGTAGAACTTATTTTGAAGAAGTTAAAATTTTGAGGAAAATTGAAATTGAAAAAATGAAAATTTAAATTGCTGAAATTTTCAAAAAGTCGACATTCCTAAAATAGTCTAAATTTTCAAACAAGTCATGATTTTTAAAACAAATAGAAATTTTTAATTTTTCAAAAGTCTAAAATGGTTCCTTTTATGTCGTCATTTTCATAAAGGTTGAACTTTAAAAAAAAATGAAATAATAATATTTTAAAAACCGAAATTTCTGTAAAAAGTCAAAATTCTGAAAAAAATTGGAATATTCAAAAAAAGTTAAAATTTTGAAAAGATATGTTTTCAATAAAAGTGGATTTCTTAAAAAGTAGACATTTTTTTCATAGGTAATGGTTAATAATTTGGGTACAAATAATTTCCAATTAATTATCTGAAAAACAAATTAAAAAATACTTTATTTTAGTTTGTTTCCATCATTTATTTTTTAAAAAAGAAAAATTTTCCCGAATATTTTTCTGCTGAATTCTCTTTATCCACTCAGCTAATATCGGATTGTCATCTGAACCAATATTATTTTTAACGCAGTCCCGGTTTCAGAGGGTCTGACAGAAAAAACTCAAACCCACATCTGATCAAAGGTAAATCACAAATGATTTACCAAGCTTTTGATTTCCCATATACTATGAGTATACTAGGCGAATCTCATTACATTAAATCTCTACTTGCAGCTGACGAAAAACCCAAAGAGAAAGATGACAACGCAGACATCATCCAAAAATCCATAGGTGTTTTAGGCCCATGGCACATATGGGTTTGTCTTCTCATTTTTTTATGTAAATTTCCCGTCGCTTGGCACCAACTCAACATCGTATTCGAAGCGCCTCCGACAAATTTCACCTGCTCAGATCCCATCGATAGGAAAATGTTCGGAAAATTGCCCTGAACACATCTTCGACAGGTCTGCTAGTAATACTTAATGTTGAAAAGTGCAAGAATTTTTGTTTACAGGTCAATTTTCGAAGAAACGATCATAACCCAATGGGATCTTGTGTGCGAGAGGGCTTATCTGGCCAATTTAGCACAAACTATCACTATGTTGGGCATTCTCGTTGGGAATATGTTGTTTGGATATTTCTCAGATAGGTAAATGGTTTAAAATATTTTCTAGAATATAATTAAGTTTAAGTGAAAAATTCCCAAGACGAGGTTAGAAACAACACAATTATTATCTAAATTATTTCGCTTTTATTACGTTAATGTGTACCTTTTAACATTTAAATCCTTTTTAACATTTAAAGTAGTATTTGTGGTTTTATTTGTAACCGTAATTACTTACCATTCGGTGCATTATTGCTATTCATTCGACTTGGAATTATGTAAACAAATTGGATTATATTTAAGCACGCGTGCTTCTTTGGTATATTATACAAGTATACCTATAATCAAAAAGGATACACGTGCAAAAGTATATAAAATAAAAGCAAACTCCTCGAATTATCTGTCCTTAACCCACACTTAAATTATTTCTCCTTGAACTTCAATTAAATGTTTCATTTGTGTAAATAATCTTCTGTACAAATTAGAGACTTTTACTTCAATAACAAAATTTATTCTATTCTAAGGATCATAGGTAGCTATATGCAGAAAGATAATCGAGTTGTTGATTTATAAGTTATACGTAATTGCAATTTTTTGGTCAAAAAGTTGAAGTTGAAATAACTTTCGTTAAATTTTGAGTGTTTTACGATATTTAAAATTATCTTCCAGTTCAATTTCTTAACATTTCAACTTTAAATTCGCAATTTCGAAACATTGTTATCTTATACCTGCTCGAAATTTCTATTTTTTATCAATCTTTATGGGATTCCTTTTTCTAAATTTGCAACCTTAATATGGAAGCGACTCGAAATTTTAGCCTTCTCTCGAAAAATCAACTGTCAACGGAAATTAGGACTTTTTTAATTTTAGTTTTTTTGACTTTCATCTGAAAATTTCGCCCTTTACTTCTGAATCAGAATATAAACTTTAAATGTGTACTGTCTTCAACGTCATTTCAACTTTTACTTTAATATTCGAGAAAAGTCTATTATGCTGAGCATTTAATAGAAATACCTCAAAATATCCAGTTTGGCATTGATTTTTTATAAATCTCCACAAATCTAAATTTCGGCTTTATTTTTAAAATTTTAATTTGTCTAAATATTTTTTTACTTGCTTTCCTAAGATTTCGACTATAAATTCGAAATCTAGATATTGTTTTGAAACTTTTAACCCAAGATTTTGAGCTCAAAATAGAAAATGTTATTATTTATTCGAAATTTCGATTTTTTCTCAAATTCCTAATTAAAACCTACAATAAAAACAGGTTATGTACGATGTAACTAAAATCACAAAGGTCACTAATATTGAACCAACTATCTTGTATTATAGGTTGCATAGCGATATTCATTAAATTTAAGCGTACTCGGCGTAATATGAGTTCAGATATGTTAAACATAACAAAAATTTCGATTATACAGAAATCCTGACATTAGAACTTGATTTCCTCGCAATTTAGAATTTACTTTCCCGGAATTTGTATTTTTGATAATTTTTTTTTCAAAATATTCGTTTCTCTAAACAATTTCTACTTTTTTCTTAAAATCTCGAGTTGAAACTTGAAATTTAAGCTTGACTGCATTTAAACACGGAAATAAAAAAAAGGTTTTTGTTTAATTGAGGTCCATTTTGCGCCTTGGCAGTTGTTAAGTTAACACCTAGTTGTTAAATAAAAAAAAAATAGAATTGTATTTTATGAGCTTTGCTTGTTTTATTTTAATTACTGGATAGAAGCAATCAAATTATAATTGTACACAGGTAGCCCTAGAACCAGCCAAGCGATACAAATTTAAGATATTTACACTTAATTGTAATTACACCCCTTACAAGATTATACTTATTAAACTTCAAACAGCAATCAGTATTTATTAGTTAAAAAGTAATAAATTGTCGGTTACGTAAAACTGACAATTTCAATTGTTTTCAACCTAAGCCTTAGCAGTATCTAATCCAATAATTAAATATACACAAAAAAAAAAGGTAAATACAACATAATATTTGAGAGCGTTTTAAAAAATACAGAATTAAAAAAAGAAATTAATCAAAGCATCTTCATTAAATGTTCTGTAATATTAATTTGTGACACTTTTCTGAAGTAACCAATTACTATAGTGTTTACTGGTTAAAATTTTAAACATTTAAGCAAAAATAGTGAAAAGTAAGATTACGAATTTTGAAAAAATGTTGAAATTTTTAAAAATATTTCTTATAGTTGAAATTTTAAAAAGGACCTATTGCCAAATTGACATCGAAATTTCTAAAATAGTCTTATAAAAAAAAGATGCAATTTGAAATTTAAAGTCGAAATTTTCGAAAATAACAAAAACTGGTGTTTCGAATTTTGGAAAAATATTCTTTTTGTAGAAAACTTATGAGTTGTATAAAGACTTCTTTAAATATCAAGAAAAAAGTGAACATTTCAAAATTGAAGTCAAAATTTATGAAAAAAATTCAAATTTTTAGTTTAAAGTAAAAATTTTCAAAAAAAGCTCTTGCTCACAATTTCGAAAACCTTAACATTTCTTGAAAATGTCCATATTTTGGATTTATAATCAACATTTTAAGAAAAATAAACATTGGGAGAAATAAGTCCTGAATTTTGCGAAAAATTCCGAATTTCGAAAAAATACTCCAAATTTATTTTAATAAATTCTCTATGTTTTAGGTTTAAATTCGAGATATTGAAATCTAATTTCGAACAATAACAATCTAAGGTTTTGATAACAATCGAAAAGAAAAAATAAAAATTACAAATTGAAGCCTAAAATTTAAAAAAATATCTAAACTTCGAAAAAATCGAGATATTCAATTATAATAAAAATAAACAAATCTAAATTCGTTGCTCAAGTCCTGACAATCATCCAATTAAATTGGACCAATTTACTTAAAGTTGTTTAATTTATAAAAAATTAGTTCTAAGAAAAAGGCGACCTACTAAGCATGTAAAGCAGGGGTTCCCGACCTTTTTGCTGTCAAAAATTTAAAAGAAGTTAAAATTTTGAAAAGAAAATTGATATGCAAATCTTGTTCTGAAACCAAGAAAGATTAAAAAATACAACAAAAGTTGTTCTAACGCGTTTCGATAGTCAAGCTATTATATTTAGAGAGATACTAGTAGAGATACACTATCTCTCTGAAGATGATAGCTTGGCTATAGAAAAGCGTTAAAACAGCTTTTGTTGTATTATTTGAATTTTTCTTGGTTTCAAGGGACAAGATTTGCATATCAATTTTTAAAGATAACCAAGGACAAGTCCGTTCCACCAAAATTTTGAAAAGAAATTAAAATTTTCCGAAAAATGCAAAAACTTATAAGAGATCGAACTTTTGTAAAAAATTAAATTTTCTATACATGATTCGAAAATTTAAAAAAATAGACAAATTTGTAATAAAAGTCGCAATTTTTAAAAGCAAATATTACCAAAAAAAAAACGAAAAATGAAAAAAAAGCATAAATTTTAAGGTAAAATTTTGAAAAATGTCAAATTTTTATAAATATTTAAGATCCGTAAAAAAACAATCAAAATAAGTCCAACTTTTGAAGAACATGTGTATAATTTTAAAATATCGAAAAATTATCGAAACCTAAAAAAGGGGAAAACTTGAAATTAATTAAAAATGTTTAAGGACATTAAAAAATTTGATAAACGGCACGATTTTCAAAAAAGTTCAAAATAAAGAAAACAAAAGCTTCGCAATAATTCAAAAGTTTGAAAGAAGGTCAAAATTTTTAAAAGCGAAAATTTTCCTAAAAAGTTAAAATTTTGAGGCAAAGGGCGAAAATTCGGAAAAAAAGGTCGAAATGTTAACGTTAAAATTTTGAAAACAGTGAAGGTTTTAAAAAATTTCGGGCTTTAAAAAATCGAAATTTGCAAAAACAGTCGACATTTTTTAAAAGATTAATGTAGAAAAGTCAAGATTTTCAAAGAAATTTGAAATTTTGAAAATTTTTCGATACTTAAAGAGATCGAAATTTTAAGGCCAAACGTTTCAAAAAAATGTTTAAAAAAGTCCAGAATTGAAAACAATGAACATTTTGAAAAAGTGTCGAAATTACAGGATATACTTCTTCCGGGATTGGACCGTGTCACAGAACTACTAAAAGTGTTCGACGTTTCGCCCACCATCGTAGGGGGCTTCTTCAGGAACAAAGAAAGAAAAATAGATGAAATGAGGGACTATGCAAAAAAGAAAAATAAAAATAAAAGGCCAATTTCAAAGCATCAGAGCACGGTAACTCAGTATGTCAACCATACCAGAGGCGAAACTCTTCTGAATTGAAAATTGGTACAAAGGATAAGAAAGTCTAGACAGAAGAGCACGGTAACTCAGTATGTCCACCATACCAGAGGCGAAACTCTTCTGAATTGACACTTGGTACAAAAGAAAGTTTAGGCAGAAGAGCACGGTAACCCAGTATGTCCACCATACCAGAGGCGAAACTCTTCAGAAGAGTTTCGCCTCTGGTATGGTGGACATACTGGGTTACCGTGCTCTTCTGCCTAAACTTTCTTTTGTACCAAGTGTCAATTCAGAAGAGTTTCGCCTCTGGTATGGTGGACATACTGAGTTACCGTGCTCTTCTGTCTAGACTTTCTTATCCTTTGTACCAATTTTCAATTCAGAAGAGTTTCGCCTCTGGTATGGTTGACATACTGAGTTACCGTGCTCTGATGCTTTGAAATTGGCCTTTTATTTTTATTTTTCTTTTTTGCATAGTCCCTCATTTCATCTATTTTTCTTTCTTTGTTCCTGAAGAAGCCCCCTACGATGGTGGGCGAAACGTCGAACACTTTTAGTAGTTCTGTGACACGGTCCAATCCCGGAAGAAGTATATCCTGTACTGACTCTGGCCGTGGAAGCCTTCGTTATCAAGTGTCGAAATTATCAATGAAGTTCAGATTTAAAAAAAAAATCTAAATTTCTGAAATTTTTAAATTTTCAAGAAACATTAGAATTATTGGAAAAGGTCAAGCCTTTCAAGCAAATCAACATTTAAAAAATAAAAATTTTGAAAAATGAAGTTTTCGGAAAAGCTCAAAAATTTTAAACTAATCCAAGTTTTGGAAAAAGATGCTGAAATAAAATAGTGAAAAAATGTTAACCCCGACATTAAAAAAAATGAATGATTCTTTCGAAGAATGAATCACTGTTGAATCAAAAGAATTAATTTAGTTTTCTAAAACGATATGATTCTCTTGTGATTCAATTCACTAGATTAAAATTTGGAATTAATTGATTTGTTTTAACGATATTTTGATTTGGTCGTTAAATATTATTAGTAGAGCTGGGATTATATGCACCAAAAAAAGTAAACAATATGCATGCAATATGCACTAAAATACTTGCAAAATATACACTATAAAATATTTTATATGCATTTATTTTCATCAAAAATTTTAAACAATAGCTGTGTTAAGGATAAAATAAATAGAGAAAATATGAATACATTTACGTAAATAAAACAAGATATGTAGATCCAACACAATTTTATTTCAAATTAAGGCTAAAATTATTACCATATCAGTATAGGGATTAATAAACACTCAAAATAAGGGTTAGGTTAGACAGAATTAATTTTATTAACTCCAAGTACCCTTTGTTTTTATTAAGCACAGAAGTCAGTTTATCTAATACTATTTTAACTACATTTCCACTACCTTTAACTTTGACGAAAATCTTCTTAGCATTAGATACTAATTTATTAACCAAGTTATACTGTAATATGGTTGTTTCGGCGACCCTATGTAATCCGTGTGCTAAACACGTATTAAGGCAAGATAAAAAATTTTTAAATGCAAATACTTTCACCATGTATGGTGCAGCATCTGTCAGCATTAACAATACCATCTCTTCAGGTACCTTTTTCGGTAGATAAAAATTATTTAAAGATGCATTAATAAATCTAGATATTGCCTCACTTTTAGTTTTTTCTAAGCATTTCACACTAAGTAGATGTCCGTTGCCATGTTCGTTATTTTTCGGTGAACCAATAACTAAATTAACGATGTATCTTCCTTTAACATCTGTAGTTTCGTCAACGGAAAACCAAATGGGGGCATCACCAATTTTCTCTATAATTTTTCTGACAGTATCGATGTAAATTATATCCACATAGCTCTTCTTAATTGTTACAGCTGTAGGAACTTTTAATTTTTGTCCGTTACCAACACAGCGTTTTTTTTTAAAGTTTTGGATTATTGGATTATCTAATTTGTGTAAAGGAATATTGCACCCAAGAAAAAGTTAGCTGATCTCTTTATAGAATAATTGCTACTCCGAAGTAAAGGCCGATAATAGTTGCTGAACCATTATTGAAGAACTATTTTTTTTTGTGGATAATAGTAGCTAGATGCTGCTCGACTTGAAATTTTTTATTGTAAACTACCTAAAACGTATTAATATACCTATAGAATAAAATTTCTAAGAAATCTAATATTCAAAAATGTAAATTTAAATATAAAACCTGCAAACTGTACAAAAAACACTAGTTGAGTCTATTATTTTTAGATCACTTTTGTTTTTGCACCAGTCTTTAACTAGTAAATTTTGATCTTTAGAACTCTTTGGCATCTTAATCTCTTTGAGAAAACTAGCACGCGTACAATTCAACTGCTTAGCACAAAATAAATTTGATTTATATTGTAATTTAATTTTTGTTTACACCACACCGCATTAAAAGAAAGTTTGGGACAATCTCATGATATCTTAATTAGAATAATTATAATATTATTCACCCCAACCTGCCACTGGGTGCACCATTGCCTGTCTTAATTACCTAAGTTGATTGCTTTTGTATTCACTAAACAAAAAGAAATTTACCGTACCAATTTAGAAAAAGAAACTTGAAATATGCAAAATAAAATACTGCATATGCGTTTATTATAAAACGTCTAAATATGCACATATTCACGTTATATGCATTTTGCATATAATCCCAGCTCTAATTATTAGGTATGCAATGGAAAGATACCAAGAACGTAGATTAAATAATGTAAAATCCTAATTTTGGGTAAATGAATCAAATGTGAACGAATCTTTATAAGAATCAAATTAATTTCATGTAAAAAATCCACCTCTACTGCACATTCTATGCAGTTGTGCATTGTCGATATACAAGAAAACTGCCGCAATGGTGTTACTTTAAGTAGCAAAACTTGCTGGTAATCCTTTCAACCAGGTTCATATGTAACGATGTGTAATAATACTTCATAATACAGGAGAGTTTTAGGTCTAGACTATTTGGAGACCTTGGATGAAAACAAGCCGAAATTGTTAAAGAACCAGTTTTGGACCAAATGACTCATGCGAGCTGGAATGATTGTCTTGAATCTTGTACTTAGTTACCACCTCATATATCGGGTGCAGCAGGATCATGATCCACCTCTATTTTTTCTTTATTTATAAAGATAAAATTTTCAAACTTGTTACCAGTGTTGCCAATGCAAGGATTCTGTATTCCCCACCTCAAGAAACAATATTCCCGCAATTTGCGTTAAATTACCATCCACATTAAAAAATTTCGATATCGTCATCGTCATATTATATTTTTATATGTATAATACATTAAAATAAGATATTACTTTGACATTTTACTTATGAAATAGAAAATAAAGCAACTGTCAATATTTTGCCAAATATTGCAGTGTAACATTTAATGATTTGATTCAAATATTTTGCTACAGAATAGCTGCTATGATTTTATTACTACATATAAAACCGTCACCTTTGTACAGCGTAAATCAGACGAAACTTCTTTAGCAGGTAATAACCGATACTATTCTTTATTATTTATTACTATCTTCTAAAACTATAGGTAGGAGAAAATCTTCAAATTCCCCGAAAATACCCACTAAAACATAATCCCCTTAAATTGCCCGCAAGCACTCTAAGAATTACTTTTTTCTTCTGCTAGGGCTTTCGCTAAAACTGATACCAACTTATACTTTTTAACTAGAACACACTATGCATTATTATATTTTTGGAATCTGCATAATTTTCTGAGTACAATAGATACAAAATAAGTGATTTTTAAGGAAAGAATCGAAACATCTTTTAATCCCATTTTATTTTTAAACCTAGAAGGCTATGACTCATTCTTATTAATTCTAACGAGCCGCATTAATGCTACAAAAATCAAATCACACAAAAAAAGAGTATTTCATTATTTTATCACGTGATAAAATGAACGAAAATGTTTTTTATATCATAACTTTATTGTTTTAAATAATAGTACTGTCATAGTATGAAAAAATATAATTAATGGTGAATCTAACCATATTTTTATTTTTTCTGCGAAATCAATAGAACCGAAGTTACAGCCAAAAATTTCAAAATATTCACTTCGCCTCCTAAGTTTTCTTGAATTAATTTTTTGCAGCGTTAATATGATCGATTTTAGCATTAATTAGGGTGAGTCATGTCCAAGACTGAAATAAAATGGATTAAAATATTATTATTACTTTAAAAATTACTTTTTTTATGTGGGCTGTATTTGGAAAATTGTGCAAATTCCAAAAATGTGATAATATACATGGTGCTCCATTCAAAAATCAAAAATTTATGTCAAAATTTGACACTTCATAAGTACATTAAGTGTAGCAAGTTTGAACATTTTATCTTCATAAATAAAACTAGGTAGGTGTCCAAATAGCCGAATTATTTTCAGTTTGATGGTTCAGATCGTGAATCTTCGATTGCAGTGTCTCCTGTACAACACTATTTACTTTTTAAGACACGTAATTCCAAAGTACATTCTAACTATTTTTTCGCTTATTGTTAATTAGCTATATGAACGCCAACGGCAACCTCTCGCGAATGCACAATGTGGCAAGAGATTTAATCTGAAATCATTGTAAAAATTGAGATTTTTTATTCAAAATTTTAGTTAAGAATCAGCTTCTCTATTTAAAAAAGGACGACACGCATGTTACATGTTATTAGAATCAATTTAACACGATGTTCCGGAAATAATACAATGCATAAATCGGTTTTTATTATTGACAACTTAATGCTTTACGCAATGAACATTGTTCTATTTCCTGAAAGCACCGTTAGTAATGATTTAAATGAAATGCGTAAAACAAACTATTACTACGTACAGTATGACTTCCGAGAGAAGACCTTGTCAAGAAGCTATAATTAAAATGACTGTCTTGATAATTAAACTCTAAAGTCTGATCATCGTCTTAACAATCAATATCTGTTTATAGGTTTGGACGCAAAGCCCCTCTGGCGTGGGCAATCATCCTTCAGACGATAACCGGGATCGCTACAGCTTTCCTACCATGGTTTCCAGCGTTCTTATTAGCCAGATTTCTGGTCTCTGTCGCCACAGGTGGTACCATGGTCACCAGTTTTGTTTTAGTCATGGAACTAGTCGGTTCGTATCCACAAATTTAATGGTACAAAGACTTAAGCTTTTATTCGTAGGCATTAAATGGCGAACCTCTCTGGGAATCCTCTATCAGATACCATTCAATGTAGGTCATTTGCTTTTACCTGGTTTCGCCTACTTTATACGCGACTGGAAGTGGTTACAATTCACAATATCGTTCCCGTCAATTTTGCTGATTTCCTACTATTGGTTGCTTCCAGAGTCTCCCAGATGGTTGATTACAGTAGGACAAGTTGATAAGGCAGTCGACGTTATGGAAAAAGCAGCCCGAAGGAATAACCTGCCGACCGCGGCCATAAAATCCGACGTGGAGAAATACGCCCAAAGTAAAAGTGACTCAGCAGCACACCAAACTGGCAATTTCCTCGATTTATTCAGAACACCCGTGATGCGCAAATACACCATATGTATATGTTACAATTGGATCAGTTGCGGGTTATGTTTCTTCGGCGTAGCTCAGTATATCGGTCAATTAGGTGGCAACATCTTCCTAAACGTGGCCTTTTCAGCAGTAATTCAGCTACCAAGCACTTTATTCGCCATTTGGTCCCTAGGGGCTTGGGGTCGAAAAATTCCTCTTATCTTCGGCAGTGTAGTAGCGGGGGCCTCACTTTTGATTATCAGCTTTCTTCCGCCGGATCCCGCATGGATCAGATCCACGTTAAGCTGCTTGGGTATGTTCGGTATGGCTCTAGTCTTTCCCACGGTGTATATATACTCGGGCGAGTTGTTCCCCACCGTCGTGCGTAATATCGGAGTGGGGACATCTTCAATGAGTGCCAGGTTCGGATCTATGGCTGCCCCTTTCATCGCGACTCTCGCTTCGGTCAGCCCTTGGCTGCCACCGGTGATTTTTGGTGTGGTACCTCTGGTGGGCGCCTTGTTGTGTTTGTATTTACCGGAGACGTTAAATTGCGTCCTACCCAATACGATTGAGGAGGCGGAAGATTTTGCCAAAAAAGAGAAACCTAAAGAGAGCGAGGCTGAAATGGCTGTGAGATAACGCTGTGTATTTTTCTAATAAAACTAAAAGATGTTAATGCATTGTATGATTTTCATATTGAAATATAAATGATGTTTTTTTAATACGAATTTCATTTTCCGTTGGGCAAGAATCGGCCATTTAGTGAAAAATAAGTGCCGCTGATTTAAAGAAAAACTGTAAATTAATATTATCAAATAAAGTAAAACAATATTTGTTTTAATGCTGCAGTGCTGAATCTTTCTTCTAAATTGGGACTTTCTCTTGAGACTTCCATATTCAAATGATTCTTCATTTGATTGTTTTTGAAACAAAATAAATATTAATGTAAAATAACTTTTTCATATCGATGATTTGAAAACATATGTAAATTGTTTAAATAATTGGAAACACTGGCAACATTCTTGAAAAAAAATAAATAAATAAACCTGACATATGACTTTATTAATATCATATATTAGTCCTATGTCAGATTAAAAATTGTTAAGAAACTTTTTCAGTTATTTAAACATTTTCTGTGTCTTTTTTTAATCCATAAGAACATTTTATTTGACATAATATGGTATACATTTTGGAAAGTTTAATTTCTAGTTCAGTTTAAACTTGAAAATAGTACAAATTAAAGGCACAAACGCAGAAATTTTTATAAATTGGGAAAAAAAATCCTTCTCGACCTGTTGATTTTTTTTATTTCGACATTAGATACTCCTAAAATATTAAGCTTACATTTTCAATTTCGAATTTTTTTCTAAAAGTTCTACTTCTAACGCTAAATTTAGACTTTTAATAGTTTCATCCTTTTTTTAAGACGGCACTTTTTCTGGAAATTTATTTTTTTACATAAGCCTTTTTTTCGAAGATTTCCATCTTTTGTTCCAAAATTTGTTTCCAGAAATTCTACTTTTTTTCAAACTTTCGATATTTTTCCCATTTGAATTTTTTACAAAATTATTTGACTTTATATTAGAAAATTCGACTTTTCCTCAAAACGTTGAATTTCGTCTTAAAATTGGTCTTTTTTTTAATTCGTCTTCTTTATTTGACTCAAAGTTTGGCTTTTTCTAGAAAAGTTGACTTGTATCTCAAAATTCAACATTTTTAACTCTTGCCGAAATTCATCGCCTTTAACTTAAAATTCCTTTATTTTTTTAACATTCGGCCAAAACTTTAATAAAAGCAGGAATAATTTTTTGAAAATTTTAGGAGAAGTATTTAAATTTCAACTCCTTTTTTTGAAGAGTAATTATATGTCATAATTTTATTAAAAAAAAAGAATCGGAGCAATTTATTTTTAAAAATTTTGACTATTTTACGAAATTTGAAAGATCAAATGAAAGCAGCCAGAAGGTTTACATCTTTTTTTTTCATCAATTTTCCTTTTTTTTGAAATTTAGAGAAACGTATTTCTTGAGAATTTCACCTGTTTGCTCTAGGTTTCAAGACTATACGTCAATATTAAAATACTGACAACTATAATTAAAACATTGCTCGAAATTTCCACTATTTTTCTCAAAATTTCTTTCTATTCTCAAAATTAGACAAACCTTTTATAATAAAATCATCTGCAATTTGAGGAAAAATGTTCTTTTTTTGAATTTCTAGAAAAGTATTTATTGGAAACTTCACCTTTTAAATCCAAATGCCAAAAGTATGTCAAAATATAAATTTAAATAAATGGAAATTTCAAGCAAAATAGTTTTGGAAATTTCGACTTTTTTTTACAAAATTTGAGCGAAAAGAAACATACAATTCGGGTGGGAGATTTTCTGCGAATTCTAATTTTTCTATCACTTTTTCAAACTCGCCACTTCTGAAACAAACCATACTTACTTTCATGTGTCTGTCTGAAAGTAATATTTTTCCCCTTTTGATAAGGTATGATAGCTGATCCTCAACATCAGTTTTTACGTTACAAGTTAAATCATCTGCATTGAAGACTGCAAGTTAACTTAACAAGAAAAAACAAACCTTGACTATCTTCATTGATTTTTCCTTTCCTGTGGTATTTTTTCTGAAAACTGAAATTTTTCAATTTATTTTTAAATGCTCATGACGTGTCAACTAGCAGTTAAAATCAATTTTAAATTTTCTTATAAGATAGAGAGAATTCAGAGAGGAGATTAAATTTTCAAGAAAGTTAGGTTCTAGACACTGATTTTTTTGGAGTCCAGGACTTGGCCGATTTTTGAAATTCTTGTTTCTATTGATTTGGAATTTTTCAGTATAGAAGTGCATTGATTTTACTAATGGTTGGTCAAATAGCTTAATTTTTATTAAAAAACCATTTAGTTTATGAGGGGAAAAATGAAAGTTGGGAATCAGTAGGTGTGCCAAAGTAGTCACATCAAGACAATTTTAATTGTCAGATTGTATTCATTGTTTATAACTGTCATCGTCCAAGACAATCATCACTACTGATATTTAGTAGATGTGCGATGGCTGAAGCTCTATAAAACCACTTTCGGTGGTTCGATTTTTAAATTTCAAAAAGTTAAAAATTTCATCATTTTTGTAAGAAATATTAATTTAAAAATACAAAATTAAATTTTGAAATTTTCGAAATGGATAATTACTCTAATAAAAAGAAAAATTCAAAGTTTCAAAACTAATGGATTTTTTGGAAGAAATAAAATGAATTAAAAGAAAAAAAGTAAAGTTTAACTTCTAAAGTTTTTCTTTTTTCTAAATTTTGGCCTTAAAACCAAAGTTTTGAGTTTGTAAAAATGTTCACCTCTTTTGGGTTTTTAAAACTCAAAATTTCAACCTTACTGTTTAAATTCCAGATACACTATCAACGTTTAACTTTTTTAATTGCTAATTTTTGACTTGAGAGCCAGCATTTTACCTTTCCAGAAAATTTTCTTGTCTTTTTGGAAATTGTAAGTTAAAATTCGAAATTTTTGAGATTAAATTGGAAAATTATCTATAAATTCGAAATTTTCAGAAATTTTGACTTTAAATCTACGCTTTTTTTTCAAATTTCGACTTAAACTTAAAACTTTAACCTTGGGAAATTTTGATTTTTTCAAAAACTTTTTTTTTAATTTCTTGTTTCAACTTAAGAATTTGCAGTAGGTTTTATTTTTTATCCAAATTGTGTTTTTCTCAAATTTTTGAGTTTGGACTTACTGTTTTGTTATGATTGAAGGGGAATGAAAAATTGAAACCTTAAGATGCTTCTAATTTAGTATAATAAAATAATATAGAATATTCTTATGAGCTTCTTAATCTACGACATATATCATAAAACCTACTCTATCACGTTGTATCAATTTAATTTGTTTCTACAATAACAAAACAGTAGACTACATATTCTATCTTTTTTGTTCTTCTTCTTCTTCTTTTCTATATTTTGCTACTTTTATATTCATTTTATTTCGGATTTGATAGTAATGATATGATAAATAAAGTAAATAATTATAATGTGCATAATTTAACTCTTGAATTTTAAAAGTAGGGTAAAATACGAATACGCCGAATACAACACCCAAAGGAAAGTCGACAAACACATCGGTTTCAGGCCAACAGCTTTCAACGTCAAAACGTTTTGAGATTCCATGAGTATTAAAGATAAATCTTGACGAATTTTTGGCGATTTATTGTACCAAGACATTTCATAAATTGCTCGCGCTACCAGGGCACTCTGCAGTGAATAGATAATCAAACTTGTATACTATTTTATTAGTAATCGCTTTACCTCGTCCATAAGAATTTGTCCATAGTGACACACGAGGAATAACATTGCCAGCCATCCAGCTAAATGAAACATAAATCGTAAATTATCTAAATAATTACCCTTTGTTATTATTTCAAAACCTAGAGCACTGATTACCATTCCAGTGCCCGTGATGTGAAACAACATCATTTGTCCAAAACACTTGTTAACTCGCTCGACGTAACTACAAATTTTTCTCTACTACAAAGCTATTTTTTTATCGAGGTTAAATACTCACTCGATTAAACAAACATGATAGCAAACGCACCTTCTCAACAAAGAGATCGTTTCTGAGTGCCCCGCATCTGAAACCTTCTTGATCATCTTCCTCAAATTTTTTAAATGCGATGTAGTATGAATCAAAATCCCACTCAAGAGCATAGTTATCGTCAATATGATCATCGTACCCAAACAACAAACGAAAATCTCCTCAATCACAACGATCTCAAACACGGGACTCTCCTCGTAATCAAACGGCAATATAAACCTCGCGACCAACCCGCAAGGTATTCCATACTGCACCATATGGGGCGATCTATTCTCGCGACAATGCTGATAATTCAGGAACGGCATTAAGCCGTAACAAAGATTTCCAACTATGCCGTAACTAATGAAAAGTTTTGAGGATAACGACACGCCATTTTCAGCTTCTCTCACCACAGAGACCGATTGGTACTTTTCAAAGCGAGCCAAATCTTCCACTAATTGTTTTATGTCAAACTTGTTTATTCTGAAACAAATCGCCACGAAATATCACCCCATAGAGAGGTATAAGGGCTACCAGGGATTCTACCAGATCCGAAATATTGACATCGTCCTCTGGAACAAATAGCTACGTCATAACCTAATTTAAGAGGACATTTACTCACCATCGAATTGCATAACGAAATCAAAGAGTAATGGAAAAGTGGTAACGAATATTACGACGACGACAAATGACTCTTTGATAGAGTTCCATGGATTTTCCTCAATTTGAGGCCAAAGATTTACCAACTTCAGTATCTGAATCGGAAATTTTAAGTATTCGACTTGAAAGGAATGCGCCATCGTAGGGAATAAAATTTTCTTCCAGAAAGAAATCTGACATACTATAAAAAATTCAAACGACATATATCCGTCTTAGGGAATTCTTGATGCGTTTTAATGCTAGAATACCGTATGATTCGAGAGAATTTGTTGTAATCAATGCAGACATTATTAAATAAATCGAACAGAATTAAAATAATTGCTATTGTTTGTACACATAATATGACCAGGTCAGCGAAAAACGTTAGTAATTATTTTCTATATATTGTTGTGCTTTTATGCATAACAAGCTATTAAAACTAATTTCAGAGATTCATTTTTGATTTCAAAATAAGTTTAAAATTCGATGGCTATTTACATGATGAAAGAATCGATATAATTGCCCTTTTTTGTCATTTTTATCTATCTGTCTAGCAGTCTGGTGTTTGTTTATCCAGATTAATCACCAAAAGGTTAACACAATGTCACTATTTTTTTAGTGACATTTTAAATTTGAAAAAACATGAAATTTTGAGAAAACTGTGATTATAAGAAAAATTCAAGACGTATTAAAAATTTGTAGAAATCTCTTTTTCGAGTTTTCAAATTTAAGATAGCAATTTCAAGTAAAAAAAGGAAAAAAATTGAGAGTGGAAATTAAAGAAACTGAAGGTTATAATTTCTTAAAAGTTGTATCTCAGAGCAAGAGAGAAAGTCAAATATTGAGAAAAAAATACGAATGTCGAAAAAATAGTGAATTTTAAGAGAAATGTTGAATAAGGCTAAAATAAATTAGATTTAAAAAAGCCGATTTCCAAAAAAAACCAAATTTTTAGAGGTCATTAAATTTCGAGGAAAAAATCAAGTTTTGAAATTTTCCAAGAAATCTAAATTTCTAGAAAAAGTCGAAGGCTAGAAATAAAGTTAAATCTCCTAGAAAAAGTCAGCTTTTGAAATAAAAGTACGATTCTTTAAAAAAAGGTCAAATTTCAAAATTATGAAACAAAAATGAATTTTCAGACAAAAATTGAAATTTCTCTTTTTTTCCTTCAGCTAAATGTACAGGATACTTTGTAGAGAATAGGTCATATTGTATATTATCGCCACCCAAATATTGGGTGGCGATCACGAAAATAAAAGACCGGGTCGCAAAATTGTTTCTGCTTTCTGCTTGCAATTGTAGTACATTTTTTATACTAGAAAATAAAATATTCCACTATTCCACTAATTTGTTATAAATTAAAGAAATTAAAGAAAAAGTTAAATTTTCTCCTTTGAAGTCAAAATACTGAAAAAGCAAACTAAACTTTTAACCTTAACACGAAAAGATTGAAACACGTCGAAAATATGAGAAATTATTATAGACATGTTAAAATTTTCAAACATTTTCAAACTTACACTCAGATCTCTGAGAAAAACTTGTTCATATAATAAAAGCAAAGTTTAATTATAAATTTCAACCCCAAAGTTGATGCTTTAGTAATTTTATATATATTCAATTTTTGGAGGAAATAAACAAAAAAAATTGTTTATGAAACTGTTTATGAAAACGGGCAATAAGTTATTTTTAAATCAAAGTTTTGATAATTTTAAAAACTTGTTATGCATTGAAGTACATACAGTAGACTAATTACCAGCATTTCTTGTTGTTCTTCCTGCAATATTTATGTACAAACAATCGCAATTATTTTAATGCTGCTAGATTTACTTAAAATAAGTGCATTGATTACAAATACTTTTGAATAGCGTTGTCGGGTTAAAACCCATCAAGTATACTCTAAGACGATTTATTGTTTGAATTTTTCATAATACATGTTAGAAAAAAATCTTAATTTTTACCATGGTTCCCCACATTCAAGTCAAATACTTAAAATTTCCGATTCATATGCTAAAGCTGATGAATCTTTGGCCTCAAATCGAAAAAAATCCACGGGATTCTATCAAAGAATCGCTTGTCATCATTGTAAGGTTCGTCACGACTTTTCCTTTACTTTTCGATTTCTTCCTGCAATTGAACGGTGAGTAAAATTTCTTAACATTAATTGATAATGAGACGATTGTTCTAGAGATCAATGTCAATCTTTCGGATCTGGTGGAACCGCTTGTAGATCTCATACCTCTAACCGGGTGATATTTGTGGCGATTTGTTTCAGAGTGAACAAGTTCGACATAAAACTATTAGTAGATGATTTAATTCGCTTTGAAGAGTACCAATCGGTCTCTCTGGCAAAGAAAGCTGAAGATGGTGTGTCTTTTGTTTTTTTGTTGAAGTAGGGAAAAATGCTTTACGCTCATCTGGGAAGATAACCCAGATGAATCGATATGTGCCTGGAATGTTAGTCTTCTGTCTAGAATGACACCTAGATACTTTGCCTGAAGTCTCCAGTCGACGTTTTGCCCATGAACATTTACATGTCCATATGGTTGGAGTCTTTTTCGAGTGAAAAAGACTGCTTGGGTCCTGTCTGCGTTGACTTGGATTCTCCATTGGCCAAAGTAATCTAGTAGACGGTATGTTGCCTCCTGAAGTCGTCTGGTGACCCCCTATGGGCTGAAAGAGTACGCCACTAAAGCTGTGTCATCTGCGTAAGTTGCCAATAAGGTATTGTCAGTTGTTGGATTGGTTCTCGGAATGTCTGTTGTGAACAGAGAATACAGCAGAGGTGACAAGGCAGAACCTTGAGGCACCCCATACTGTAACCTTAACTGGTTTGATAGTTCCTGTCCCACCTTTGCTCTGAAAGAGCGCTGGTCCAGGAACGAGCTTATCATTTGAACCATTGTTAGAGGTATTCTAAACTGGTGCATCTTGAAGACTAATCATTGATGCCAAACTGTGTCAAATGCCTTGGAGATATCGAAGAAAATAGCTCCAACTACCTGATTCCAGGTCATGCGTTGAGTGATTGTTTCAACCACTCTCAGCAGTTGGTCTGAGGTAGAGTGCATAAGTTGGAACCCAAATTGTTTCTTAGGAATGATGTCGCGATCGCTGATGATATTCTGCAGACGCTTCCTCAAAATCCTTTCCGCCACCTTACCCAGGTTGGATAAGAGGCTGATTGGCCTGTAATTTTGGGAGAATTTCCCATCCTTACCTGGCTTAGGAATGAAGATAACGTTTGCAGTCTTCCATCTGGTTGGAAAATACCGAAATTTAAACATGGAATTGACTATTGCTCCAAAGTATTTGACAGCTTGGTCCGGAAGAGACTTCAAAGCTTGATTTGGAATTCCGTCTGGACCTGGAGACTTTTTGACATTTAGCTTGCACAGAAAGCTTTGGATTTCCTCCTCATTAGTTGGCTGGATGACGTTGTCTTCTTCTGGCACTTCCTCCTGAAGAATTTGAACCTCTTCTTCCACCTCATCTACGAAGTCTAAGTCCACTTCTTCAAGTGTGGCCTGACAGTGTCGTTCAAAGGTCTCAGCAAAAGCTGCGGCCTTTTCCTGATCTGAGTAAGCCATTCCTTGAGGTCCGTGTATCGGAGGGAAAGGTTTCCTAACTCCTCTTAGAGCTTTGGCTGTGTGCCAGAGATCTGATGAAGTTTCGAGGTTGCAACTTCTTAGGTGTTTCTGAAACTTAGAAATGTTGTGCTCTCCGAGTTCATACCTGAACTCGTGGATGAGCCTGTTGACTTCCGCCTTATCTGCTTGCAGATTGGTCCGTCTTGCTCTCTTCCTGGCACGATTTTTCCTTCTAATCAGCTCCACCAAGTGATTTGGCAGTGGTTCCCTTCCTTCTATACGCCGGAAAGTTTTGGTCGTAGCCAGAATTGAATCTGTTATGGTGATTTCCAGTCTTTCCACCGCTGTGTTGATGTCATCGTTTGTATTGATCTCTCCAGGCTCTTCCAGGTTTGCTGCTAGATACTCCCTGAACTGTGTCCAGTTTGTTTTCTTGCAGGTTTCTAGAGGCTTGGGTCCACGATCATCTCCGATGGTCATCATCACTGGGTTGTGGTCTGAGCTGAGCTCATTAACTGTGCAACAGTGCAACGTCCAGGACATCTGGTATTCCTGTGGCGTGATGATGATGGGTTGGTTCTTCTGGAGCCATTACATCGATTCCGTTCTGTGCTGTGAACCTTTGAAGTGTCCTCACGTTTTTGTTGTTGACTCTGCTGCCCCAATCGACGTTTTTGGCATTAAGGTCTCCGGCTACAATAACATTGTTATTGTTTATTTCGAAGATGCGTGCCAAATCTGTCTCTGTGAGGGCGTTGGTTATGGAGTAACAAGACACCAGCGTCAGAGGTCCCTGCGCCATTTGAATTGTTACTCCAATTCCTTCCAGCTTTTCCAACTCCGTGGTGCCTGCAGCAAAATGAGTTAGCTTTCTACTTACATAAATAGCTGTACCTCCTCCTGGGCCAGTTGGTCTGTCTCTGCGGTGAAGAACATATCCTCGGATTTTAGGATCCTTAGATCTGAACGTCATCCTGGTTTCGCTCAGCATCAGTACGTCCAAGTCGTTTTCCTTTGCGAAAACTTCGAGTTCGTTCCTGTTGCCTTGGAGTCCGTTGCAGTTCCAGAAAACTGCCTTGAGATGCTGTCGACGAGCAGGGTTTCCTTCGTTTACTCTTCTTTCTTGGCGTCTCTCCATTAACGCTTTAGGCTGAGAATCTTTGGAAGCATCATCATTATGGAGACAATGGCTTCTTGGCTGTTTCCAGCTTCGGAGACTGCTCTCACCAAGTCTAGTACAACTTAATTAGTTTCCTCCGAAAAATTTTTCTGCGTTTTGGCCTTTTTGGAGTTTCCTGCAACAACTGAAGCGTAGGATTTTGTGTTTCCACTTACCCTAGCACTGGAAGCTTCTGGTTTCGGCGAAACCTTCGTAGTTGCAGTTGTCGTCTTGGCTGTCGTAGGCTTTTCCTTAGAATTTGACGTTTTACTCTTGGGTTGTTCCTGAGCGTTCTTTGGTGTCGACTGTTGCTTCCTCGGTGGTGGGAAAGCGGGGCAACCTCTGTAGCAGGCTACATGTTCTCCCTCGCAGTTGGCACATTTCTTGGGCTTGTCCTTGGGACGCTTGCAATCTTTGCTAAGGTGCTTTCCAGCACACTTAACGCAAACTGCTTCAGCATGGCAATTCCTCTATCCATGGTTAAACCTCTGGCACCTGTGGCATTGCCTTATTTGTTTGCTCGGTCTTGGAACTTCCACTTGAGTGTCCAGACCCATCAGCTTCTCAAGTTTGAAGATCTCCTCTTCACCGTGCTGAAGCTCCACAAACATCATATTGTGAAGCTTCTTTGTGAATGAATTCCTCATCCTTTTGACATTGATGGGTCTGAACCCATCTTCTTCAAGAGCGGCCTTGAAATCTTCCTCGGAAATGTCCCTTGGAATTTCTCGTACCACTGCCTTGACGCTCCTCTCCTCCGGAAGAGCAAAAGAGTGATATTGCACTTTTTCCTTCTCTAGCAACCTTGTCAGGTCTCTAAAGTCGGTCACTGTAGCAGGTTGCACTCGCACTCCTTCGAAGACGCACTTGGCCTTTGTATAACCAATTTTTCTGGAACACATAATAGAATTTATATGTTTCCACTTACCTGCATCCCTGATGATAACAGGTGGAACTTTGGTGTCGGTGGCGGTATTTTTCTCAGTCTCATTTCCTTGAAACTTTGCTGGGGCTGCTTTTGACTCCTTTTTTAAAGTTGTCGTTCCCCTTTTCTTTTCCTCCGTATTTTCATTAGAAGGTGTTGGAGTCTCGTCTCCCGACGTTTCTCCTTGGGTCGAAGGCTGCTTTACTGCCTTCTTTCTTCTGACTTTCTTTTTCTTAACTTCCTGAAAGTCGTTAACTTCTTCCTCCTCGGAAGTAGATCGGGCGCGCTTTCCATTTGATTCCTCGCTCGGAGCTTCACTTATTACGCTAATTTCGCTCTCGAAATCGGTAATACTCTCTATAGGTGATGATTGATCCCTTTCTTCGTAGATTTGGTCGATTCTACGACGTTCGACCTTAAGTTCTTCTTTTAATTCATGGAACATCCCCATGAATTTATTCAGTTGGGCGGCAATACTTTCCAAAGTCGCCGCCATGGTAATACTTTTGCTCTGCAATACAATTGCAGAGCTCTTGCTGCACCTAAAACAAACTTCGCATACAATGTATAATAATACAATATATGCGAGTTAAAACACAAGTAAAAATCGAATAATTTCGACTAGAAGTCGATCTCGTTGGTTATCGCGGCACCAACGATCCGAAGATCTGGACGCACACGATGTTAACCCTGTACTTCGAAAAAAAAAACGCACTTTGCCGTAAACGACAATTCACTAGCTTCGACGCATAATTTAGCTGAATACGGTAACTCGGTGTGTTAACCACACTCAGACACCGATGGTGTGTCGTTTTCCTCGAAGCTTTTTATTTCTTATGGCATATTTGGGAATATTTGTTGTGGCTTAATGCCATTCCTAGATTATCGGCATTGTTGCGAGAACAGATCGCCCCACATGGTGCAGTATGGAATACCTTGTGGGTTGGTAGCTAGGTTTATATTGCCGTTTAAATACGAGAAGAGTCCTATGTTTGAATTCGTGGTGATTGAAGAGATTTTCATTTGTTGTTTAAGTTCGATGATTATATTGACGATGATGCTGTTGAGTAGAATTTTGATTCATATTACTTCGCATTTAAAAAATTTGGGGAAGATGATCAAAATGATTTCAGACTTGCTGCACTCTGATTCGATATCTTTATTGAAAAGGTGCGTTTGCTATCATGTTTGTTTAATCAAGTAAGTACTTAACCTCGCAAAAGAGCTGGTTCTCTAATAAAGCAAAATTTGTTGTTATGTCGAACGAGTTAACAAGTGTTTTGGACAAATGATGTTGTTTCATATTACTGGCACTGGTATGGTGATTAGTGCTTTAGGTTTCGAAATCATATCGAAGAATAATTATTTAGATAATCTGCAGCTCATGTTTCACTTAGCAGGATGGTTGGCAATGTTATTCATTGTATGTATGTATGTCACTACGGGCAAACTCTCATGGACGAAGTAAAGAGGTTACTCCTGAAAATAATTACAACATCAATTCGCTGTTCATTGCAGAGTACTTTTGTGACTGAAGCAATTTACGAAATATCCTGGTATCGTAAGTCATCTACAATTCGTCGGGATTTATTTTTAATGCTTATCTCAAAAAAAATTGACATTGGAAGCTGTCGGACTGAAACCGATGTGTTTAGCGACTTTTCTTTGGGTGTTATACTCGACATATTCATATTTTACTCTACTGTTAAAATATGTTAAAGTTAAATTACACATTGTAATGTTGAGCTTCTTTTTCATGTAATACCTAGTCTGTAATAATACAACTCTCTAAAGGTATGTAGCTGATCATAGACAGATAAACTACGAACATTTGACCGCTGACGATAAACAGAAATGGTCTGTGACTCTGAGAAAGCTCAAATACTGTATTCTAATATACATCCCAACAGGTTTGAATAATTATTAGATTCAAAGTTTAGTAACCAAAGACAGGTTTCGGTCTTGTTACTTTGGGATACCCAACTCGAATACTGACAAAAGTTCGGCAAGTATAGACTCATAAATTATTGAACTTCAGTTCGCTTTTAATTTAATAAATAAATAAAAGTACAGCATGTCTCTAAAAACAGAAAAGGAATCTGGTCTACAACTATGGCCATATGTTCTTGTTGCTCGTGATATTTAAATTAACTAAAAAAGTTATTAACGTACAGATTCTTATATGTCTGGAGGAGAATAGAATTATCTCGGACTGTCGATGCGGTTTTAGACAGCAACGTACAACTTGCGACCTCGAACTCGAATTGTAGTACGAGATCTCGAAAGCCTTTGACGGAATGCAGCATTGGTTTCTCCTCGCCAATTTAATATCTTATCGAGTCTCTGTCATTTGTTATCCAGTTTCTGAAATTCAAGTTGTCGTTGATAGTGTTTCTTCTATGACATTTGCCTTTAAGAAGGGGATGCCTTAGAGATCTTTCTGTTTCCACTCTGTTTCTGTTATACATAAACAATCTCTTAGTTTCGTTTCGCAAACACCGACAACGCGAAAGAAAGTTTAATAAAAAATTCTTACTGTTTGAATTATAAGTCTTCAAAATTGTCAACAACAAAAAATTCATTTAATAACGCCATGCCCCCTTTAGTGTTATACATATATTTACCCTATTAAAGCCTATTATTTCGTAGAATTTTAGTAAAGATGAAAGATATTTTTTAAGTAAATGAAATCTATGGTTAAAAATTTCCTACAATATTCTACAACGTTTAGTGAAAGGGGTAAACAATAAATAATAGAAACCTTTATATTTAGACAAGCGATCAGCTAATTGCCTGCCTTTTCTTTGGTTAACCAAACATATTAAAAAGTAATTCGTTTTTTCCTAACAAATTACCATGATTAAAGAAAGGCAATTTGTTAACTATTTAACTTTGTCTTGTGGAAAGATCATTTTGTACCCTGAATATTATATTTAAAATCATTATAGGAACATTAAAATTCCTAAGTATATTTAAGTCTATGGCTCATAATATAAAGAAGGCCACAGACTTGGATTATGCCTAGTGGATTTGAAATTATGAATCCATTCCCTGGAAAATCAGCCAGGTAGACAGACAAACAAACTGATAAGATAGTTAGCTATTCTATTTATTCTTTTTCTCCTTGAATTATATAAAAGAAATATAACGCTATAATTAGGCAAAGCATATCTAACTTGTCCTTTCGTTCTATCAATCTGAATAAACGTATCTTTTATTAGCAAATCATTGTCAACGGTACTTTGATTTTTCCTGTGATAATAAATTCTGTTGAAACTTATATGCCACTCATGTGTAACATATAAACTGAACACTGATTGTGAGACAAATCGCATCACTTTATGGCAAAATGAATTCAAAACGAATCGAATATCTGAAATTTTCAATTCAACTTCTAATGTTTCTAAATTTGTGGCCCCGCAAGATACGCTCCTTGAAAAATACCATCAAAGACTCACTCCTAATAGTATTAATTTCAATAACCACCTTTCCGGTCCTTGCAAATTTCCTGGTCCAGTTTCAAGGTATGTATAACAGGATGCCAATTTTGCGATCTCACCATTGAGAATTCGCCTTTTTTGAGGAACTATAATGTTGGCTACTTTAAAGTTGTGTTATTTCTGAAGTAGAGTTTAGACTTTTTGAGTTATTTGAAAAAAAACTTCTACAAATTGAATTTCTTTTTTTTTTGTTTTTCTCAAAAACTATCTGTGATAGGGGCTTTTAATGAATACGTTGCTAAAGCCCCTTTTTAAGAAAAATTCAAAAATACTACATATTTTGATTTAGTTTTTACTAAATATCCCCACCACATAAAACTTTATTTCTTATAGGCACAATATCGAATGTTTGCAAATTTGAAAGGAATTTCTCTTCCTGATTACATTCATATGCCTACAATATGATGTTTTATTGATTTGTAGATAAATTATAAGATTTGACAATTTTTTCTCTTTTTTATTTTTGTTTTGAACACCCTGGACTAAACATTAAATTTCCTACAACTTTGTTAGCAACAAAGAAGCTTGAAAGTACAAAACAAATAGGGAAGACTTTACTTCCAATTCTACTGGAAATTTCAAAACTAATATCATGGGATAATTCTAGTTTTTTTTTTTCGAGATCTTAAGAGAGAAGTTTTGTTATAAAACTCCAGTATTTCTAGAAATTTTGACATTATTTTGTTAATTTAGATATTAATTACGAAATTTCGATCTAAGGGTTGAAGTTTTATATGTCCATTAAATTTAAAAACTTACTGCTTGCCCTTCAAATTTTGGAAAATAACTCTAAACTAGAGAGAAAGCTTAACAAGTCTAAAAATCTCTCTGAATTTTTATTTCAAAGTTGAAATTTCCAGTTTAGTGTTGAAATGTAGATTTTAAATTTGGTTTTTTAAGAAAATATTAAAATTCTAAACTTCAAATTTAAAGTAAACACATAAAAAGTCCAAATGTCATCACTTAAGCAGAATTTTTAATTTATAATTTCAACTTTTTTATAGAAATTCCGAATTTATAATGAAATTCTCAAGCACTACTTATTGTAATGTTCATAATGTATTTATTGATTATAAAAAAGAAGTATATTTACTTAATTCAGTTCAGTTAATTTTTCATGTAATGACAAAAATAATGTACTATATGGAGAGTCTCTTTCAAGATATTGTTTAAAATATCCTTCTATGTCATAAAGTGTCAAAATTGTGATATGTTACATATTTCCAAGACATTCTAGCAAAAACAGTTATACAGAGCTTTTCGGTCAAAATGGCGTAAATATCATGTATTCGGGAGGCTTAGCAAAAACAGAATTCTAAAAAATAACTGTTTTTCAACATTTTAAAAGAGTAAAATTATTTCTTAAACCATCCCCAACATGTCGCTGTTGATTGTACAAACGGTTTACGACCAACAGACACTTACCACGTTATCATCCTCTCAACAGTTACAATGATAAGATGAACCAGAGCCATTAATGAACAACAAATTTGTATGTAACTATTTCGTCACATAATTATTTGTATTTCTATATACACTTGAAACTAATATGAAAACAATTGCGTCTGCTTTTCATTTTTTGTTTCGTTAATCAACCTGTCTGATGGAAAAACAAAAATGCTAAAAAATTAATGGATGTAAAATCCTAATGGTATGTTACACAACAAGTGGAGAAAAACACAGTTTTACTAAATGAGTATAGCACTTCTTTGCAATTTCATATTAATTGTATTTTAAAATTCGTTATTGCTAACGGCTGAATTTCAAGGGAAAAAGGAAATCCTCCAACGACGTTGCTTAGGGTCAACCTAAAAAGGGATTTAAATTATATTTTAAAAGATTGTCTTTCAACAAAATAGTGGATCTGAAAAAAATATTCATTTCGTACAATACTCATTTTCTCTCTTCTCTTTAAATTAATGACATTTCGACTGCAGAACAAATTTTTTTAAATCTCATTTTTATGACTAACTCAATAAACTAAACCTTATGATATGAAAAATATATTAATATACCGAAAATAGAAAAGATTCTCGATATTTGCAAAAATGCAACCTATAAGAAAATAAAATTTGGTGGTAGGAATGTTAATTAAAAACAAACTCAAAATAACTAGAATTATTAAAGTTTCAAAAAAGTTGATGTATACGTGCTGCCGCTGCTGCCGTTGATAACTTATAAGAAAAATGAAAAACAAATTCGTGTTTTTTATATGTTCTTCAAATAACTCAAAAATTACTAAACTTTACTTCAGATTATTTTTTGTTCCCCAAAAATTACAACCTATCCTTGTTTAAGAAGGCGGTTCATCGCCATCTCTCCTTGTTTTCACATCCTACTCGCGGTGCATTGAAGGCATAATAGGGTTATTCTTTGCGGGTGGATTAAACATAAAAAAATAGGCAACTTTGCCATGAATTAACCAATACCGGAGCTCCTCAAGAAAGCGTGATTCCAATGGCGGCGGTCGAAAAATGGAGACACTGTTTTGTAAAGAGAAGTAACCTCAAATTAAAATTAATTTTAGGGAATGATGTGAGTGTATCCGAGCTGATAGAAGCCTTAGTCGGCGTCATGCCCCTTTACGGAGTAATATACGTGGTCGTCTGCTTCAAACTGAAAAGTCTCCAAATTCTGCACTTAATAAAGGACCTGGAGGACCTCGAGAGTTTCTCCTCTGAAGATCAGGTGTTGCGAGCAGAAAATTCCGCCACATTTTATGCGAAAATCTTTCTCATTTACGGCATAGTTGGCAATGTCTTTTACACGATAATGCCTCTGCTGACTTACGAAAGCTGCATCAAGAGTCGCACGCCGCATATGCTGAGAAATAACATACCATGCGGTTTGGTGGGCTCTTACATTTTACCGTTTAGATATGACGTTCAGCCCTTTTTCCAAATCATCTTAATTGAACAGATAGCTGTGTGCATTGTTAGCACCTTAATATTAATGACGATGACGATGTTTTTAAGCGGAGTTCTGATCCACACGACAAGTCACTTGAAAAATTTGCAAGATGCGATCCTGAATTTGTCTAACTTATCCGGTAGCGACTGCGAAGCCGGTTTAAGAAAATGCGTTGAATATCATGCATCTTTAATTCAGTAAGTATGGTATACTAGTTGTCAAACGCGGCTTCGTCAGCGAACTTCAATAAATAATTGTAATAAAAATTTCAAAACAATTTTACGTTTAAATTTTAAATTAAATTTGCTCAAATTGTAAGGCGGTAACGTAATATTACTGAAATTAATAACACAGATGCCTACTTTTATGGTAATAATTCGAGGGCCTAAGAAAAAAGGCTGCTGGCAAAATATAGACCAAGGAATTGACACTTTTATCTTTCTTTATGATTGTAAATTTTGGTGGAACGGACTGTTCCTTGATTATCTTCAAAAATTAAAATACAAATCTTGTCCCCTAAAACCAAGAAAGATTAAACAACACAACAAAGGTAGTAAATTTTCTTGATTTTCCGACCGGAAAACGAGTTTTTTGGAAAATCAAGCCTCGGATTCTTGATCAGTGACCCAAAAAACCCCTTAGAAACAATCTCGAAAAAAAAATTCATCATATTGTCTCAAAACCTCAAGAAATTTACTCGGATATTAAAAAATGTTCATGATTTTCCGACCGGAAAATAAGTTTTTCGGAAAAACAGATCTCGAATTCTTAATCAATGACCCCGAAAACCTCTTGGACACCGTTTTGAGTAAAAATTTTACTACATACAAGCAATGAGTTTTCCGGGATCTACTAGCATATGTTACTCATAGCTGTAACTCACCTATAGAAAAACATGGTAAGGCTAGGATTGTGGCATTGGATATTTCAAAGGCCTTTTATTAATAGCTTATGATCTTCCTTCTGGACTCTGTCATTTGATATTCAATTTTGTGCAGGGGTGCCTCAGGGGTCTGTCCTGTCTTCTACTCTGTTCCTGTTACACATAAACGATCTCCTAGCTTCAACATCCAATTCTATATACAGCTACGCAGATGATAGTAGCCTGATGTCATCTTTTTTCTCCGACAAACATTATCCTTCACTGCTTCAAATCAACTAGGGGAGCAGCAGATGCAGATGATTAATCGGGATCTCGAAATCATTGTGGAATGGGGGTAATAGATGCTTTAAAAACTCAGGCCGCGGTTTTCTCTGAGAAAACAACAAAGGATGGTGCACAAACATACCAATGGACGGTAAAATCCTTCTGATGGGATCTAATCTATCTATCCCAGGAATAAATGCGAACACTAACTTTTCTTGGGACGATCATGTGCGTGCCATTGCCAAGTCCGCCTCTCAGAAGCTCAGCTTGCTAAAAAGTACTTCACATCTGATCAGCTACTCACACTCTTATACAAAACTCAAATTCGGCCAACACTAGAATACTGTTCTCATGTTTGGAGTTCAGATCCGAGATTCTGTTTTCTACAGAAATTCCAAGCTATGGAACTCGTTACCGAATGAAATTTTTCCCAAAAATTACAACCTATCGTTGTTTAAGAAGGCCATCTATCCTTGTTTCCGAATACTACTCGCAGTGCTTTGAAGGCATAATGGGGTTGCCCTTTGCGAGTGGACTGAAGTTAAAAAAAACCGACCGCGCTTTCGTGATCAGCAACCTAAATAACCTCCTAGGCAATTTGCGTTAATTTTCCCTACTTTAGGAATTTTTTCGCGAAACACCCCATTTGGGTTTTATTTTTCAATATTTAAGGGTGAAGGGGGGTCGAGCGACTTCATCTTAATAGCAGTGAATGATCATTAGGTAATCAAAAATCAAATGCAGGAAGAATTTTGAAAATCTAACTTACTATATTATTTTTATCCACTTCCCGGCTTATTGCCTGGATTATATACATTTCTCCGGAACATGCCTGCGGTATATCTGCGGCAGGTCAAAAATCCAAAATTGAAATTCCAATTTAAGACTAAGATCAAAATTTCAGATTTAAGTTTAAAATTAAAATTTGGGGAAAAAACATGAAAACTGAAGACGTGAATTTTGAAAAAGTTCGAAGTTTGAAAAAATCGACACTTTATATAAAAACATATTTTTCCGGAATTTCTGGAAAAAGAGTGAACATTGCAAGTATAATTTCAAAATGTACGGAAGAACCCGAATGTTTAGAAAATTCCCAAATACGCTTTTGAAGTTTCGAAAAGTAATCCCATTAAGCTGAAAACGGGACAACCAGAAATATAAGAAAAAGATCGACATTTTAAGGTACAATTAGATCGATGATTAAAAAAAGGGCTGCATCCAATTTGTAAAGCAACGGATTTTCAATAAAACAAAAAACTCAGTTACAATATGCTTTAACTTTGGCCCTTCGCCGATGAATGACTCGTCCAATTTGGAAATCGATGTGACATAGAAATTGATGAAAAAATTATTTTACTACCTCTCTTCATTTACTAGCAAATTAGTGAGAATAATGTTCTAGCTATTCAGAAAAAATAAACAAATCTTTCGGATCTATGATGCTGTTTCACATTACGGGCACTAATTTGATAATGAGCTTGATATGTTTCGTGATAATCACCAAACCAAATTACTTCGACAGCATCAGGTTCATTCTTCATTTGGTAGGATGGTTGGCTATGTTGTCCATTGTGTGTCATTACGGGCAAACCCTTATGGATGAAGTAAGTTTTTATATTATGACATACTCATTTTGAAGAACATTAAATATATAGTTTTGTTTGTCGTAGAGCTTTTCGATATCCGCTGCCATCTACGAAATCACCTGGTACAAAAAAAACTCGAAAATATGCAAAGATTTGGTAATTGTTTTGAGGGAGTCTCAAAAAATATTGACACTAAAGGCGGGGAAATTAAGGCCGATGTGTTTGTCTACGTTTCTTAACGTTTTATATTCTGCTTATTCATATTTCACCTTGTTATTGAAGTTTAAATCGAATTTTAACTAAATGAATTATAATATTAGGTATGTAGTAAACAGATATAGAAGAATGTAAGTCCAAAGAAAGTGTAAAATTTTCAACATTGCTGGGAAGTTGCCCAATTTCTGTATTAGTGCATTTACTAAATAAAGCTCTTAATGTAGGTTAAATTTTATTTCTGCTAAACTATCTTTTCAGAAAAAGTAACATGGTATTCTGATTTTCATTCATGAAGTTAATAGCAAAGTGTTGAGAATAGAAAACGACAATCTTAGTACCTAAAAAATGAAAATCATTCATTGCAATGTTCCACCTAAAAAAATCAGTTTAATTTAAAAACAGTTACTTACCGACATATAGAATGGTATTTCCAACTTCCATGTAGAACCGAGGGATATGTACATGGGTTTCTGAACATTCATTAACATAAAAAGAAAAAATTGCTGCAGTTGCTTATCAACTTCGTACCATTTTACCTTATACAGACTCGTGGACAATTTCTCACTCTAAAATCTGACAAATTAAACACTACGGAAGTGGAGTAGCAGGTACAAAATACTTGATTTATTATCTGTTGCCCGGTATTAAAAACGATATATGTGGATAAAAATCCCCCCATCAATCCCATAAATAAAGGCCCCTTTCCCTGATCCCATCTGGAAATGCCGTACTCGAAATACGTAATAAGCACCATCTCGTAATACACCATCAACAATCCTATTACGTTAAAAATACCGTTGAATAACTTGACCATCCTAAAACCAATCGCGTCATACAGCTGAAATACATCTAAAGTTGAATTTCCATCAATAAAAATTTGTGTTGTGATTTGTATTTGTCACAAAACCTTAAGTTATATTTATGGTTTTTTGTTCACTGTATTTGAAGAGTTTAGGACGCTTACAAACGGATTCGGCAATATAACAGAGAAAAGAACTATTTACACCACAAACAAGAGCTTGAGTGAAAAATATGTTTTTTTAAATTACACAACACAAATTTTTATTGATGAGCTTAAGAGGTCGTCCATTTAATGCGTCATGGTGCTTTTTTTATGATTTTAAATATCCCATTGTCGTCTCAAGGAAATGAATCCCCTGCCCAAAACAATAACGTGAAGTGCTCTTTATTACTGGGGAAGCTTACCAAATGCGATTTTTGTCAGGTTTAGAGAACCAACCGCTTTAAATAGATAGTTACTAATTTGATTTTAAATGTAATGCCAAAATGGTAATAATATAAATAAACCCACTACTTTACTGTCTTGCTTAAATGTAACAGAATCCTACTTCATTTTGGAGATTCATATCGCAATTAATCGACATTTCGACATAAGTTGAATTTTAATGCACAGACCAATAGGTTTGAACATTTATTAGATTCGAAGTTTGGAAATCAAAGACTGGTTTCGATCTTGTTAGATCTTTTCAATTTGGTATATCCATTCGAGTTGGATATACCAAACTGACATGCATTAGAATCCTTGTCTTCTGGGGACTTTCCTAGAGAGCAACCACTTCGCTAGGTCGCACTGTTTCAACTGTTGATAGTTCAGCCACCGATGATTCACTATACATGCCTAGAGGAGTGCATGTATTTGTAGTTCAGGTTGTTACTTGCATACTCAAAGTTGAAAATTAAAAAAACTATGAAAAAAAAGTTGTTTCGTAATTAATAGACCCCATCTAATAAAATCATTTTCGAGTTAAAATAATTTCAGTTTAAGTCTAAACAGGAAATTTAAAAAAAAGGTCAAATTTCGAGGAAAACTTTAAAAATACATAAAAAAATTATTTTTAATGGAAATTTCCAAGAAAATGTCAGCGATTGTGTTTAAATTCAAAATTTCATAAACCTTCAAACTGACTCAAAATTTCTAAAAAACCTAGATTTCGAGTCTTGCATTATAGTTAAAACAAAAATTAAAGTACAGGTTTAAATTCAGAAATTTGGGAAGAAACTCCACAACTCGAGAAAAACTTGCGCTTTACAGACACTTAACATTTGAAGATTATCCTCGAATTTTCAACTTTAATTTAAAAATTTTAAATAAACGATTTGAATTTTTTTAGAGATTTGGCCTTTTGAATTAAAGATTTCGCTAGAAACTTAAAATTTTGAGAAAAACTCGAGATCTCGAGACTACAGAAAAATTCGAGATTCGAGAAAATGCCAACATTTTGAAAATAAACTTGAAATTTTGAAAATTTATTTTAATGACTATTTTTAAAATATTACGTATTTTACTAGAAATGTTGCCGCTGATTTTAAAATTTATCAAAAAGTTCTAAATATTCTAGTTCCACAAATTTCGAATTTTGGAAAAAAGATTTAATTGAACTTCGAAAGGACTTAAAATTTATAAAAATAAAATTCGAAATTTACAGAAAATATCGAAATTTCGAGAAATAAATTTTGCTACAAAAAATTTTAAAATATTTGAGTTTAAACATTTCAAGTTTAAAATCAAAATTTTGATAAAAATCACGAATTCGCTTTTTTACTCAAAAGTCGAAAAGTTAAGAGGTTAAAATCTAAATTTTGAGAAGATTTTTAAAAATTACAAAATTTGGGCTTTCTCTAAAAATCTTGATATTTGTCTCTCGAAAAGTTAACTCAGCCCCTACAGGTTTTGATTTAAAATGTTAAAGTAAAACATAATTTACGTATTTTAAATTTCAAGTTTAACCTTTTAATTTTCTGAAAGTGTCGTTCAAGACTTTAAAATTTATAGAAAAAGTCAAATTTTTAAGAAAGATTTCGCTAAAAGATTTAGGTTCTATAATAATTATCACTTTTTTTTCCTAATTTGAACTTAACATTTTTAACTTTTTCTAAGAAGTAACTAACTTTCATTTTCTCGAAATTTAAATTTTAATTTATAAATGTAATCTTTTTCTCGAAATATCCGTGTGGTGTGCGAAAGAACAGCAACGGGAACCAACCGGGACCCATAGTAAGAACCAACCGATACCCAACACTGGAAACCAACCGGAACCCACCACCAGGGACCAACCGGGACCCAGCACTAGGGACCAACCTGGACCCAGCAGAACCACACCTGAAACTGAAGGGACAACTACTGAGGCCGGGGGCTCAAAACGCTACCGCTCAGAAGACAGCACACCTTCAAGCTGACACTGCCGAAAAAGAAGAAGAGTAGAACGTCAAGGACTACTTCATTCTCAGCGTCGCATGTGAAGGATATCCGGCTAGCCATACTACCAGAAGGATATCCAGGAATTACCATTAGCGAAGAGCAAGGGGACCTTATCAAGGAGACTCTTATCAACGGATTGGGAAAAATGACTGTAGAACCACCTCTAAGGTTCTTCGGAGTGAATTATAAAGGGGGCTTTCTTGCGGCTTTCTGCGCTGACCAAGCCACTAAGGAATGGTTGGAGCGGACTCTCGCAGGAAACACTATCTTGGTTAATGCGAAACTTACCAACGTGGATAAAAAGAAAGTACCAAAACCAACAAGAGTCATGGGGTGGATTCCGGAACCAAAAATTATCCTCAAGATGCTAGCTTACCAATATCCTGGACTTCACATAGACACATGGACGGCGTTGGACAGAAAACCCAACAGCAAAGGACAACAACTAATTCTCCTGGTACGGCAATAACCGGCAACGAACCAGGGAATGAATTTTACATAAATCTGGGATCTTTGGCAACCGTATTTCAGGCAGAAGTTACTGGCAATTAGAGCCTGAAAATAAGAGACTCGTGATCTATAGCGTCAGCCAGGCAACACTAAATGCGCTGAGAGCTTATGAAATAAACTCCAGAACGGTCAAAGATTGCATTGATAAGCTAAGCAACTTGACACAGCGCAATACAGTTATACTTCGATGAGTTGAGGCCCATCGGAGAATTAAAGGAAATGAAAGAGCAAATCTTCTAGCCAAAAAGGGAGTAGGACCGGAACCTACTTGTCCGCTTGCTTACAAAGCGGCAAAAGAGGTAATAAAGGAACTACTAAGGAAAGAACACAGCACTCACTGGAGAGGTGTCAATGGTCTGAGGCAATTGCGGATGTTCATTGACGGACCATTAGAAAAGAGAGCCAGAGAACTATTACAGTTAAGCTCAAGTGGACAGTTGGACTATTTACGGGACACTGTGCCCTAATGAAACATCTTACAACAATTGGCGTAAAAGAAAATTCTACTTGTAGAATGTGTGGAGAGGAAGAAGAAACTCCTTTACACATATGATGTGAATGTCCCGCTCTGGCAAGGGATAGACATTCTAGCTTTGGGAATGCTCTGACTGAACCAAAGACAATAGTGGAAACACCCATAAAGGAGGTTATGGATTTTTTTAAAAGAACGGGCCTATTATGAGATAATCGTGGGGGGCAGAGTAAACGAAAGCTTCAGTGCTGCACGGATAACCGACCCCATAGGAATAATAATAATAATAATATTTTCTCGAAATAACTACTTTAAATTCGAACAAATTGAAACTGACTTGATTTTTTGCCTTAAGTTCAAAATTTCTAAAGAAAATGGAATTTGTGAAATTAAATTCATAATTAAAAACAAAATTATCAATCAATTCTTCATTTTTTCAAAATTTGACTGACCAAAGAATTAAACTTTTCATAAAAATTTTGGCTTTTTTTCTGTTAAAATTTTTACTTTTTTCGCAAGCTTTCAAATTATTACTTAAAATTTAAAAAAATCAAGTTTAAAGTCGGAATTTTGAAAATAAAATAATAACTTTGTTTTATCAAAATTTTAGTAAATAGAAAATAGTTTGAGGAAAACGTCTCCAACAGAAACTCTGTATCATAAAAAATATAGGATTTAAGAAAACAATTAGAGAAATAGATCAATCTTTGAAATGCTGACTCGAAATTTAGATTCAGGAGTAATATTAAGAAAAAATTGATAAATTCTTAAAAATCAAAATTTTGATTTACTTCATGTGTAAAAAAAGTTGAAAATTCCAAATTGTTCAAATTTTGAAAGAAAAGTCGATGTTTAAGGAAGCAGGTAAATATTTTCAGTTTAAATTAAACTGAATGTCGAAATTTCCAAAAAAAAATTCATACTAGGCATACATTTTTTTTTTCATTTTGAAAAGCTCCACGGAGAACACGCCACTGGTTTAAAATAAGATAAAGATGGACTAAGAACAACCAAGACCTTACAATTTTTTATCTTGCATAACTTTGAGTGTATATTACGACTAAAAAAAGGACGCACTAAAGAACCCCGTATTTGACGTCACTACGTCACTATGTCAGTTTGTCAGTAATCCACAGCATTGTTACTTGTGATCACGTTTTATGTGACATCTCCCTGCGTATTATATGGACAACCCCTAAGACGCCGAACTCACCTCAAAATGGTCCGATGGAAAAACACGCATTGGCGTAGATGCTTCCCCTGTAAGTTCTTGTTAAAATTCTCCGGAAATTCGGCAATAAACTTATTCAAAAAGGCGATGCAAATAGCGAGTTGAACAAAAAAACTGCAAGGCAATGCCAAGAGAACAGCGACTACCCCGAATGCCATGATGCAGTAAAACAATTCGACAGCAACAAAAAGAAATTTAAAAGGGGGCTTTTGCAACCACTTGACCGGCATCCAGATTTGACCTCCGGCACCGCACATGAAATTGTCGTAGTTGAAGCGTTCGATTTCGCGCTGACATGATGAGTCTAGCAGCAAATTGAGGTGATAACCTAGGAGTCCAATTATTACGTATGCATACAAAACCATGCTTATTTTATTGCAATAGTTGTCCACTTTGCGAGAATACTTTTTAAATTGCTCACTGCGTGGCACATTTGTTATAATAGTGTAGATTATTTCAATTTGGTCAGACATCGAGACCAATTTATATAAAACAGTCCAATATAGGGGGGCATATGTCAAGATTACCAAATTATTATCGAAATGACAACTTCTTCCTGGAAACAAATTATGACTTTATCGCCCGACAAATCTATTACATACCTGTAACGCAATAAACGGCGTGAACCAAATGGCTGGTTAGCGGAAAAGCGAAAATGACATTAAAAAATAATGCCTTAAGCACGTATCTCTTATAAGTTTGATTTTTTGGTCGCATAAAGCAATGAAATGTTAATATTTTACGTATCGAATAAAATAAAATTCGATCGCTTTGAGACGACATCGCAAAATATTTTCATACTGTGGGCCATAAACACACCAATTAGATTCCTAATGTGCTTTATTAAAAATTGAAAAATGACCATCACTAATCACTAAAGTCAACAAACTTAATATTTGTTGAAAAAATAAAAACTAATTCTATTTGAGTTTACCCAGTAAAAGAGTTAAAATAGAGTAGCAGACGTGTAATATCTAAAAAGAAACTTTTTTTTAGTCGTTAGTAATACATTAAAAGCAATAACGTACAGAAACGTAAAACGGCAATGATAAAGAATAAGTTGAACCGATAGTTATAGATATAGGTTTCTGTGATCTTTGAAGCATGAAACGTATACAATACTTTAGTTCCTTGTCCAAATTATACCATTTCAGATGGTACAAAATGACGCTCAACTTTTCACCCTAAAAATAATTTTGAATTAGCAAGTGAAAATATTATAATTTGTAATATTCGAAAATATCATTCTATATTTTAAGATATTCGGTTAATCAAAACTCTACCTTTTTGGTAGTGCAGAAATTAGTGCGAGTGTCCAAAAGCACGCTATTCGTGGGCCATTTTCTCAGTAACGATTCAGTCTGCATGGCAAATAATTTTTTTGTAGCAAATTTTAAGCTCTTCAACTTTTGTGAGAAAAATTTTCTGTTAGACCAAAATTGTGGAAATAATTGGCAAAAAAGAAACAAAACTTTCTATCTTTTAATCAATATAGCGGACGTTCCGCATTCGATCTTGGAGGGAAATTTCCTGTACTTATTTTTTAAGCAGAAGTAAAGATATGTCTTTAATAAAAATTTAGTATTTAATTTTTTTGCAGCAGGGATGATTTTTCATCTGTCTTTCCTGGATTATTAGAGACATTATCTAATCTTCACTTCATACCAGCTAATAGCCGGTTTACATTAAGACAGTAGAGAGCCAAACCAAGTGAGCAACTAACCTTAAGGCCTCATACGCACCAGGCGGCTAGTCGAAAATAATTAATAATTTATATAAAAAAAATCATCCCTTTGAATACTTATCTTCACATGCATATTTTATATTCTTTCTAAAATAATTTCAAGTGGTTTTGTTTTTTCTAGTGTTTTCAAAAAAGCCCATATCCAGTATTTCTTTTTTATTTTTGTCCTTTGAAAAAGTGTTTCCTCATTGAGTATTTAAGATTTTGTTAATAGAGCAAGTCGAAAGGTTAAGCCCTTTAAAGGGATGTTCCAAAAAGGGGTTTTATTAAATTACTTAAAAAGTTTTTCGGTCTAATAATACAGTGCGTATGTTTTTTTTTTAAGTTGCTAGTTTAACAAATATTTGTACTTATTATTAGTAAGCCAGTAGCTTGTATTAGGTTACTTGCTCACTTTAGTCTAAGCAGTGGCAGTTGTCCATTAGCATCTACCTACCGTCTGACATTCGGTTACTTAAAAACATTAACAAAATTGAGTACTTCCACTTGAAACAATTAAAAATTTTTTTATAATTTATAACTTCAAGAACCTTTTTCATTACGTTAGTGCAATAAATTATACAAGATTTAATTATGTTTAATAAATACACTACAATTCGTATGTAGATACTCATATTTTTTGGAATGTGGTCTCAAAAGTTTTGAAATTTCGAGAAAAAAGATGTACAATTGTAAGGAAAAAACATCTGAAACTGGAAACCATAAAACAGGAATGGATTTTTAGGATAATATGTAAGCAAAACAAATTATACCTTTTTCTAGTTTCTGATTTAAAATCAAAATTTTTAATTTATTCCGAAAAAATTGTACTCGCAAGTTTCAATTTAATTTCGAAACCTCGTGTTCCATCTTGAAATCTTTACTTTAGTCGCGAAAATGTGGAGATCAAATTTCTGGATAAAAAAAATCGAAATTTCGAGATTAAAAGTCGAAAATTCAAAATTCGAGTATAAATGGGAAATTTGAGTTTCAGCTAAGAGAAGTTTTTAAAAAAGTCAAGTTTGAGGGAAACTAAACTTCTTTAAAATATATATTTTTTTTTCAATTTTTTAGAATGCTACGCTTTCTCTCGAGAAAAAATGTATCACACTCAAAATTTTAACAAAAAGCTTGACACAAATTTTTGAAATTTGACCAGAATTTAAAGTTTAAAATTGAAAGCCCAATTTGCGATAAATCGCCCAATCTGGCCACACTGTAGTTACGTTACAAATTACTTATTGTTTGATACATTTCATTTGAAATAATTATAGCAATAAATAATTTCAAAGTTTCACAATAACTAATTGAAAATAATAAAAATAATAATATACCTGATCCACTTTTCAGAAATATTGCTATGTTACTTTTTTTGATATACATCAGATACATTCACCCAGCATAATTTATTTATACCGGGTGTCCAAACAAAACAGGCATGCGAATACTTATTGATTGTTTTGGTTAATCTCCCAAATATCACTTTAGCTTCTTTACCGTCTTATTTATGCAACAAGTAGGATTTTCTAAGGCAAAAGAAAATTTATTTGGAAGGTTATTTTCTTTGACGAAATAAGATGTGAATTAAACTGAACAACTTCTCTCGATAATTTCAACAAGAAGCAAAATATCGGCAAGGGGTTTGAATTTAGGGACCACCGTTGTCCTATATTGTTACATTTTCGGTTTCTTATCATTAAAATATATCTACAGTGCTAGTCTGTAACTTGGAATAAATTCAGTAAATCAAAGAGAGTCTTTTTTTCGGAAATATGTTTGGACACGTCGATTAATATTTTAATTTGCGCTCTTTTTAACGTAGAAAATGTTTATACAAAATGTCCCAAATTTAATATATGACGTCACCGACAATTTTTTTAAATAGCAGCCCTATTTTTTTCTTGACTATTCTTAAAGGATATATGAGGTTCCACATGCATACCAAACTTAATTTTTTTATTTCTTGTCATTTACAAGATATTTAAAAATATTAACTAATTTGAAAAAGCAAGGAATTTGATTCAACTCAATAACCTTTCTTCAATAAATGTTCAAAATGTTGTCCATTTACTAACTGACAATACCCTAAACGGAACTGAAACTTGTTTTGAACATTTTTAATTACTTTGGGGGAAATTAGTCTACACTCCTGTCTTATTCTTCCTTTTAACTCCTCAATATTTGCAGGTTTGGCCTTAAAAACTTTGCTCTTCAAATACTTCCATAAGAAATAGCCCATAGGTGTTAAGTCCGGAGGCCTGGATGGCCATTCAAAAGTTACTCTTCTACCAATACATCTACCTGGAAATACATCATCCAGATACTCCCGGACAGGCCTTGCAAAATGAGGAGAGGCACCGTCTTGTTGAAATCAGATGTTTCTATTGGGGACATCAGCTTGGACTGGATCAGGAAACAAAGTCCCTAAATCAGGAATTAGCTCTTCCTGCAAGAATTATAAATATCCTGCCACATTGAGATTTCCTTGGAAGAAAATTAGTCCTATAACTCTATCACCAGCAATCCCTGCCCAAACATTGACTTTCTCTGGATGTTGAGTGTCGCCTTCCCTCATCCAGTGTGGGTTGTTGTCTGCCCAGTAACGACAATTTTGACAATTTAGCTCACCATTCAACATAAACGTTGATTTATCTGAAAACAGGATATTTTCTATGCTTAGAACATTTCTGTCTAGTAGATCCATTCGCAAATGTTCGCAGAGAGAAGTGCATTAATTTTTAATCTTCATTGAGCACATTCTGTCGAAGATTACTTGTTTTTCTTAAATGCCCATTTTTTTAAAACTGTTTTTCAATCTTGCTTACGGCACTTTGCAATATGGATGGTAAATCGGGATACTTCTCTCTGAATAAACGAATAACTTCATCTTATGTTCTTATTCTATCTCCGTAGATAATCATTATTAAAATTTCAATTTTGTGGGTTTCAATTAAGTACGGCATTTTGGTCGATTTTATAATAAATGGTGTTTCTCACTAAATGACAAACTAATAGCCTCTTCGATCAATACGATACTACTCTTCTTATTTATTTTTATTTACTTAACTGTCAACCCAGTTTGACAAAAAATGTCCAACGAATACCTTCTGATACGCGATTTTTAAACTTTATGAAAATTGTATTGAATTGAATCAGATTTTTTGATTTTTCGAATCAGTTACTAAATTTGTAAATATCTTTTAAATGACAAGGAATAAAAAATTAAGAATAGTCAAGAAAAAAATAGGGTTGCCATTAAAAAAAATGTCGATGACGTCATATCTTAAATTTAGGACATGATGTATAAAATTTTCCTACATCTAAAAGAGCGCAAATTAAAATATTAATCGATGTGTCTAAACATAATTCCGAAAAAAAAACTGTCTTTGATTTAATGAATTTATTTCAAGTTACAGACTAGCACTGTGTAATACAAAAACGGAAATAGCACTCACTCAAACTGAAATTTGGTTCATTATTCAATGTAGGCATCCACTAAGGAAGGATTATTAGCAAATCAACCACTAATAGGATAAAAATGTGTAAGGGAGTTGCATGCTCTCAACAAATAAAACAAATAGTTCTCTTTAATGTTGCCTATAGACTTAAGTATTCTAAAATTTATTTTATTTTCTTTATCAATACCAAATTATCCCCGAAGTAAATTCATGCTAGGTGAAAATATTAGGTTTGAGATCTTAATTTTAAGATTCACGTCGAAAATTCAAAAAAGTTTTCCTCAACAGTTTTTTTTTATAAATTCTGGATTTTTTCAAAATTTCGCCTTCTTCAGACCTCTAAATTCAGATTTAAAATTACATTTTTTCGACATTAAAATAAGGAAGAAAAATTCAAAGTTAAAAAGAAATGAGATTTTTTAGACCTTTTTTTTAGATTCTTTCCGTTTTATTTGTTTTACCTTTCTTCCAGTTTCAAATTTGAAGTAGGAATTTTTAATGCTATTTTTTTAGTTGTGACAAAAAAATTCTTTATTTCTTATTTCTTGAAATTTCTAAAAAAAAATTGAACATCTTGAAACTTCTAAAAAATTGTTTAGAAAAAAGATTTAATGAAAAATACAATAATCTTCATAGCTAACAGTTTTGGCGGAAATGCCGTTTGTCGCGTAGACCCAACAATCGAGCAAGTGCGAAAATTTCCCTCTTATCTATTACCTCTACTCAATAGTAGAAATAAATCATTTTTAAGAACACCCTTAAGAAACATAAATATTTTATGTAATCACATAAAATCTCGAGTTTTATAACTAACCTCTGAAGTGATTCGTTGACCTGCGTTAAAGAGTAGCAAATTCGCTAGTAGTATTGCGAAAATCGCCATTACGCAGGGAATAATTTGAATTCTAATCTGAAAAGAAGAATATTTTAGGATTGTAGATCACATTTTTTTTATGAAACGGTCCTTAGTTATCTTAAAAAACTGATATACAAGTATTTTTTCCTGAAACCAAAAAAGATTAAAAATGCAACAAAAGTTGCTCTAACGCGTTTCGACAGCCAAGCTACCATCTTCAGAGAGATACTAAAAACTAACAACTGTTAGTATCTCTCTGAAGATGATAGCTTGGCTATCGAAACGCGTTAGTGTGACTGTTGTTGTATTGTTTAATCTTTCTCGGTTTTAGGGGACAAGATTGGTATATCAAAAATGTTTACTTTCAACGGAAACCTTTGAGAAAAAAATGTTAAAATTTTAATAAAAACAATGAAATTCTGATTAATGTTAAAGAGACATTTCAGGAAAGAATATACACGTTTCAAATTTAGACTTAAAATTTCGACTTTGATCTAGAAATTTTAACTACAAATTAGAAATTACTAATTCAAGAACATAATTAAGTATTGGAAAAATTAATTAAATCAATAGTACTTTAACTAGAGAGTAAACAGTATATATAATGAGCAGCGATTATGTGTAATTGTTAATTAATGACTATAATACGGCTATAATAATACTAATTAAGTACGTATAAAATATAAAATTACTAAAACGAAAAAAACAGTGTCAAAGTTATTGAAGTGCTTGTTGTTGGTACCTTTATAATGACGAATTCATACAAAGTCGTAACCACTAAATCGTAATAAACTATAAGCAATCCCATGCCATTAAAAAAACCATTGAAGCTGTCCACAGTTCTAAAATATTATCACCAAATAATGTGCCCTTGATTTTACAAACAAAAATACCTCAGTAACGATCGATGATATAATACGCATTGATAAAGATGCCTTCTTTGGAGCAATCTGTTGGAATATCTCGCGAAATGAGACACTTCACAATTCAAATACTTGATACGTAAATGAAGCTGTGTTAAATACGAATGAGCCAAAGCCACCAAGACTAGAGTAATTCCTATACTTATGTAGGTATAAAACAGCATAACGACGTCGAATAGTTGCTTAAACGGTGCTCTATGGAGAAAAACGAAAGGCACCCAAACCTCTCCCCCAATGGTGCACATGTACAAATCGTTTTTAAAATGCGCGGTATTAACGCAGGAGTCGCTAAGCAAATGATTCAAATGATACATGCTAATAGTGATGATGGTGTAAACATACAAAATTTTAGAAACTTTATTGTGATATTCTTCTATTTTTTGGGATCTTTCGTAAAACGCCTTACTCAGGCTCATGTTTTCCAACCTCCTCTTGGTTTCTTGGAATCGGTTTGCTTTCCCGACTATATAGATGCTAAGCAGCAGGTAACAAGGGGCACATGTAAGCGTCATTATATCATCACCGATACCCGTGTAGCGTTCGTCTGTAAATAAAAAAAACTCCTTTTCTGTTTGTAAATGATAAATAATGTACGAATGCAACTGAAATATTTTCTAGAAAAAAAGTTTACATCTATTACAAAATTTCCGAATTCATAATAAACGTTAATACGTAAATATGTTTAAATATACAGTAGTGAAAAGCTTACCAGTTTGTCTGGCTTGCAAAAAGAGAGGCAAAACAACTCTGGTTTAAAACAAAAGGGAAAGAGGAATGAAATAGGCATAGAGGCCAGACTGTAATTTAATAATTTGAATCACCTTATCAACAACTTTGAGAATGATTAGTGCACATCTATGATGCAACCACAATTAGTACTGCTACTACTATGTGCATACCTACAAAGCAATCGCTTAGAAAGAAAACATTGCATGCAGGTATAAACGATAAAGAAGTCCTTTGGACAATTTGCTCTTTCACATGAAAATGTCATAAAAAAGTTAATGTGTAATCTGCGGACGGTGTGAATTATTTTGAAAAGAAATGTGTACAAGTGTTATAAATTAGCTGCTACTCAAAAAAATATTTTCAGACGATCATAACGAAGATTTCAAATTTTGTGAATCTATGGAAACAAGTGATGCCAATAGATTTTTTTAACCACATGTTCGGGTATTAACCTATGGAAATTATCACTTGAGTGTTCTTGTAGTTATAAAGTAGTGCTCACTGAATGTTGACAGTTTCTATTAAGAAAAATATCGACATAGCTCTTACGAAAATATGGAAATTATCTATAGTTCTTATCGATTAGTTTAATGTATTAATTTTGTATTATTATTGTATATTAAAATAACCGAAATACAAATTTTTGCGTTGAATATTTTCAACATATCTTAAGAATGGCATATCTTGAGGAATCATGAAAGCGGTCCTTGGCGTAGCTAAGGGAGGCAGGGTAGACAAGACCCACCCTAGAGAGATCACTACCCACCCTAGAAAGATCGACATATACATTATTTATACTTGTAGTGCATTAGATGCCCACCTTAACAAAATTTCTTGCCCACCAAAGGTATATTGTACATTTTATAAATCAGCAAGCTTACAGAACAGTTTCAAAAAATTTTTTTTTCAAAAATTTTAACTTAGGAATGTCTTGTTCAAAGTTAGAACTAAAGTCAAAATTTGCAAAAAAAAGTGTGAATCTTGACTTTGAAATATAAATTTTTGAATTAGAATAGAAGGTTCGGAAAAAAATTGGAATAAAGCGAAATCCAGGGATTTAAAAAAAAATGTGAACGGTTTTAAAAACATCGTTATTCAGAATAAACTTTTATATTAAAGTTCAATTTTCGAGATAAAAGTCTAAATTTCAAGAAGGTTCGAAAATAAAAATTCTGAATTTTTAACCTATTTGAGATTTTCTTAAAAACTGTATAGATATTTTCAGCCATTCAACCTTTTTTCTGATTGAAATTTAAAGTAAGGGTTTATTTATTTCATTTTATATCTACTATAAAACGAAATAACCAGGATAAAGTCGAAATGTTAAGACAAAGGTCAAAATTTCAAGGAAGAGATAAAAAATTTTAAAATGAAATTCCAAATTTCGACTTGTAATTTAAAAATTTGAATAAAAGGAATATTCAGTCAAAAGTTTAAATTTTGAGATTTTGAAGTAGTTCCTCATTTTTTTAAATTATTCTTAAAATTGCGATTTTACAATCAAAATTTTGAAATCTTGAAATTTCTGAAAGAAATTCTGGAAAAAGTTCTACACAAATTTAAAAAAATATATAATTTTTTTCTTAAAACTTCGGTAAAGAAAATTTAGTACTTTCAATTTTTTTGTTCCTATCGATGTTTAGTAAATTATAGTATACAGTACCTAACCTAAGAAGTTATGGTTGGACTGATATGAACTGATATATGAAATTCCATCGTTGAGATATTTTTCATAATTAGCGACAAACACTAAATATGCTCCGAAACTACTAAGTTCCAGCTATTTAGACAGTGAACGTTAATTTTATATATGTGTGGTTTTTTATTTCTGTTTTATTTTCCAAAAGATCCTGGTGAATAATTCGTGAAAATTTAATACTCATTAGTTAAGCGATATGTTCACCACTTGCTCCAAAATCCAAAAGTTATTGCTACAATTTTCTTGAGAGGTTACCAGTGTTATAAGTGTCTGTGGAAATATTAAATCGTAAAAGAATGTTCATTACTTTCATATATCCCTTGTCTGTCTTTGTGGACATCTAATAATTACTTTATGCTTTAGCCATTGAACAGGTCATACATTGTATGTATGTTGATCTGAGGCGCGTTAGCCATGAAGGCTAGGAAAGTAAAAACTTAAATATTATAAACTTTAGATTTTTCTGAAAATGCTGACTTTTCTCTGAAAATTGATTTACATTGAAAATTTTTGATTCTTTCCTAAAACTTCGAACTTACCTGTCGCAATTTGGACTCTAACTTGGAAATTTCAGTTATTCTAGAAATTTAAAGTTTAGAAGTCAAAATTTAGTTTTTTTAGAATTCTTCGATTATTTTCCTCAAAAATTCAACATCAAACTCTCAATTTCGACTTTTCTCTCTAAATATCTGCTAAAATGAAATTTTGTTTCCCAAAATTCTTAACGTACCATAAATGTTTAATTTTTATGTGTTTACTCTAAAATTTTGACTTTTTTCAGAAAATTTTGACTTTTTCCTGAAGATTTTGACTTTAAATCCGAGTTGCTAGTTTTTCAGTTTCTTTTCAATTTAAAGTGAAAATTCCGTCTTTTTTTAAAACATTTCACTTGTTCTCACGAAATGTGAATTTTAATTTATAAATTTCTTTTCGAAATTTGGGACCTGCAGTTAAAATGTCATTTTTCTCAAATTTGTGTCAAAATCGATTTTTAAAAAGTTCCAGTTGTTTTTAAAATTCAAACTATTTGCACAAACTTTTTATCTAATAGTTGGACATTAAAATTGAATTGATAGATTTTTTCCTATTTTTCTAAACATTTTACTTTAACTTAAAAATTTCGAACTTTTACTGAAAATATCTACAGTTTAATTGTCAATAGTCAAAATTTAGGTTTTAATGTCAACATTCTTAGTTTAAACTTGAAATTGTTGTTTTATTTTATTTTCCAAATTAGAGATTTTAAGTCGAAGAATTAATTTGAGAAGAAGGGAGGAAATTTTAAAAGAAGTATTCAAAATATTTAGAAAATGTTTGAATTTACGGTCAGTTAATGCTTCAAAACACAAATTTAAAATGATACTTTAATCTCACCATTTCGGCTTTATCTAGAAATTTTGAACTTTCGGGCAAATGATTTACTATACACGCCTGGAGAGCTGCATAAATTTGCAGTTTAGGTTGTATTCTACTAGTTTTTACCGAAATTCCAACTTTAAACTTATAATTTGAATTTTTCAAGTTCGAATTTAAAAGTAAAATTTATAGATACAGTTCAAATTTCGGGAAAATGTTTAAATTTCATTTAAAATCAAAATTTTAGAAAAAAATGTTAAAAATCGCGTTTAATAAATTACGAATCTTCAAAAAAACATTAGACTTCCAGAAATTTTAAGCAAAATTTCTAGCAAATATTTAGGATCTAAGGTTAATATTTTAAAACTTAAAGCAATCATTTCAAGAACTTTTTTCATATATATTTCAAAGATTTTTAATATTCTAGAAATCTAAAAAATAGGTCAAAAGTTTGAGAGGGAACAATAAAAATTTTAAAAACAGTCTGAATTTAAAAAAAAAACAATTTTTGTTTAATTTGTGTGCAAACTCTGAATATTCTAGAAGTTTTCAATTTTTAAAGTAAAAAGTTGAATGCAAGAGTTATTTTCTTTAATTTACATAAAAATTTGTAGCCAAAATTCGAAACATCTAAAAATAAATCAATATTTCGAAAGAAAATAATTAAAATATTTAGAAAGTCTGAATTTGTAAAGAAACCCAGAATATATTGTTGAATTCTCTTAAAATTTTGACTTTAATTTCCAATTTCTGGATATTCTCGGAGTTTACAATTTTTAAAGTGAAAAATCGAAGGCGATAGTTTTAGTTTTTTTAATTTTTAAACACGAAAACTTTACAATTCCTTTATAAGTTTCAAGCTTCTTTAGAAACATCGACTCTGCTCTCAAAATTTTGTTCTCAAAACTTTCTTCATATAATTTTAAAGTGTTCTCGGAATGTTTACTTTTTTGCCAAAATTCGGCGTTTAGGCTTAAAATCCTTTAACTTGAAAATTCGAAATTAGTTTTATATAAGTTGATATTTCGAATTTAATCAAAATGGAATTTGTTTCTCAAAATTTTGTATCTAAACAAAAAATATTTACCTTTTTCTGGAATTCATTATCTCATTTTTTATTTAACTTGAAAGGTTTTTTGAAAATTTTGAATAGGAGTTTTTTATTTAGTAATATCAATTAAAAAGGAAGTAATATTTCTTGAATGCATTACAACAGAAAACAAGTAATAACGCATTCATTGAAAATGGTAATTTTGATAAAATTATATTTGCTTTTTTTATTCGGCTTCTTCATTTAGTCATTTATAAGAGGCGCGAGACACCAACTGACGTTTGAAATGAATGTTTCTGTAAACTTGGATATTTTCTCTACTCTCACTTAATCTTTTGAATTACAGTTTGTAAAGGCATAAAACGGGCATCAATTTTTCTTCAATTGAATTTTTTTTGAATTTGTTAGTTTTCTCCTAAAGTTTTGTGTCTTCTCGAAAGTTTCAAGTTTTTTTTTAATATTACCTCCTTATAATTAATATTTCGTGAACGAAATTTCAGTTTAAAATTGAAAAGTCAACTTTTATCAAAAAAATCCTATGAAAAAAATTAAAAATTTAAAACCTAAATTTAAATGTCAATTTAAAAAGTAGACATTCCAAAAGAAATTCGTAATTGCTAATTTATTTTTGAAAATCAGGAGTGTTCTTTTGAAAAGTTTTTAGATTGTAAGCGTAAACTGGAAATTTTGAAATAAAGTATTAGCAGTAGTTTTAGCAAATTTAAAGATGAAAATTGAAATGGAGACTAAAATAAAAATTTGATTCGAATTTTCGAGAAATAAACAGATTAAAAAAGGCAGGATGCCACTAAAAATATATAAAAAAATTGAAAAATTCGAACTTTTCTGAAATTTCCACCTTTTTTGTCAAATTTAATGTTGCAATTTCAGTTTTAATACTTAGTCAAATTGATAAAGTTAAAATCAATTTTTTGAATTTAAACTCAAAGTTTTAAACATGTTGGGTAATGAATTCCAAGTTTTGTAGTTAAAGTGGAAATATTAAGACATAACTCAAAATTTCGAAATGAAACCCTCTATCTCTCTCAAAAGAAATTTTCTTAAAACTTTAGTTTCAGACTGGGGGCTTTAGAGAACAAAAGAAAACATTATTAATTCGAAGCTGTAGGCTCTAGTGCATATTTCTAAGTAATCTATATCTTAAATAAATTCTCTTCCACCTTTATAATTCTAGATAAATTTCTCTGATAAGTTTAGAAGCTGAGCTAAAATTTTTCTAAAACCTCTTTACTAAAAACATAACAATACCTTAGTTATTTTTCCTAAACTCTGTTCCTTAAAAATATTTTTTAAATAGATATTATTGCGCTCTATATCTTGATAAAAACAAATCGCTGATATTATTTATTGACTGACGACTACAATTATTATACTGTTATACTAATCAATAATTATTAATATTATTGCTTTAATAATCTTTTAAATTAGAAACGCCAACTTCATTAGAATCATATGAATGCACCAAGACGCTCTTAACATGTAAAGGTGAGGCTAGTGAATCATTGTTTTCAAACTGATTCGAATCAGAGCCAGCATTCATTAGCTCAGAACAAACATGTTTCGTGATTTGAAACATTAACTCACTCAGTTTAGAAGTAATTATGTTAAGCATACCTAATGATTCTTGAAATGAGCAGTACCCATGAATCTACATATTTCCTTGCAATTTTGACCCTCTATCATTGCATCAAAAAACAATGCATAGTAATGAAAAATTGCTCATATTCGAACCAATGGTATACCTAATGATTCTTGAAATGAGCTGCATCTGTGAATCTATTTCTTTACAGCTTTGGCACTGAATCATTCCATAAAAAACAATGCATACTAATGAAAAATTGCTTATTTTCGAATCAATTGTTCGCATCACTGGTTGGAAACACTGATCCGAATCATTTTACGCATTGTTTGTTTTAAATAAATCGAAATTTTAAAATTTGCCCATCACTTGCTCAGACTGGTTGAAAATAACAGATTTTTTTTAATCTAAAACAAATCCTTTTTCTGTAGACTTCAGCTGTTAAAATAGCGACATACTTAAGAATCATGCGTAAAGGCCCATTGGCCCTTTACTTGTGAAGTTTTGGCTAGTTAGATGACTAGCTGAACATCTATTGATTTCCTGATAAATAAAGATAACAAACTACCCTTAGCGTTGTACTATCTTAACAAAACTGAACAAATATTCTGTTTTAAACTACAGTCACTTGTTACCTAATCTAAGGAGCTGGATTACGGTGAGAAAAGTACAATTTTGAATTAAGCATGATGGAAATATACTAAATGACAAGCGAATCATCTCAGCTTAAAATCGAACTATCTATTGATGTATTTCTGGTTCAAGAGTAGGTCCTTTTTGCTGACAAGTTTGGATTACTTACTGACTACTTCCAGGATGGCGTGCATGGAAAGGCAAGCTATGGGTAACATACAAATCAGATACACGATGAACACTCGCAATAAAAACAATTTGAGTGGTTCTTCTTTTCTTCTAAGCAAACAGTGGATGCGAAACAGCATAAACATAAATCCAAAGTAAGAGTTATTTTTGGGTTTCACAGCCGAAAACATTTTCGTCTAGTTTTCCTTGAACGCCAACACTAATACTGAATAAATATTGGGAAAACACCAAGGTCATTAGATTAATTATTCCCTTTGAAAAATTGTAATTACCTTTTTTTTTAATCCCCATCTCTCGCAACTGATTCATTTTTAATAAAGTGAGAAAGTAATGGGAATTAATTTTATTAGAGGTTTTTAATGAGCTTGATGATCGGCTGCTTCTTATGTGAATAAAGTTATAAGGGTAAATGCAGGATTGGCCAGTGAAGCGGAAAATTTTAAAGTACATGATTTTTTTATGAAATGTCTATCACAATTTTTTTTTAATTTAAGTTGAGTAAAGTATACCATTTTATTTTTTTAAAATAGCGCCTCCCAATTGAAAGCCATCTCTGTGTAAACATTCTTCTAATTTTCAATAACCCTACGTTACATAGTTTTCGAGAAAAATCTCTCCAAAAACAGACGGACGTACGCGAGTGCAAAATTATAAGGGTTCCGATCGTTCGTTTTAAGGTACGGGTCCCTAAAAAATACATTCTTTAATTTTTCCCACTTCGCTAGCAGACCCTATATATTAATCTTTGGGTTGCAAGTTTTCATTTTTGATCAGCTTCCCCCTTTATGAAAAGCACCACAAGTCAGTAGTATACCACATTTTATTATAATTATAATTACAGTACGTACTAAAGCTAAACTTAATTTAATTAACATCGGAGGAAGTGGTGCTTTGAGGCGGAGTCCCAAAAGCGGCGTATTCCACGCAACGGGATGGGTCAGTAGGAAAGTACTCCTGACATTTAGTCATCAACCTTTTCAACGCCTGAATATATTTCCTCTGCGTTTCATCGTTCATAACGTGAGCCACATTTTTTGAAAAGATCTTTTCGCGACCTGTACGGGCATGAATGCCCACCATAGTCACACCGATCGGCCAGGGAGCGTTCCCTATCGCCATCTGCAAATACGCATCGCTCGCCTGAAAAAGAAACATTAGATTTTCGCTATAAATAAACGAAGCAAAATACCTTTAAGTAGTTCCTGTTTAATAAATGGACGACGATCTCGGTTAAACTGTCAGATATGTCCTCGGGGAGCGTGAAACTTTTTAATTTGCGCAGCAGCGGCTTTAAGTACTCTTGGGTTTGGCCGTATGTGGCTCTTAACAATTTGGCTTTGGTGCGCAATTTCTCCTGAGAAGATTGATTCGACAGCTGATCGTTCCACATTTTTATTATCAGCTGGAATTAAAGCGTTCGTAATTACCGCCAAATTTTATCATTAAAATTAATAAGATCTTTGTCATGATGTATTGTACCGATAAGATACCAAATAGAACGTTAGTTTTCAATTATGTAGGATGGATGATCCAACTCTATTGATACTTTTATCGGCGATATTTTACATATTTGCTTTAGGAGCTGGTGTTTATATAAAAATTATCAATCTTGTTTACAGAAAGAAAATATTGGAAGTCGGGTAAGTTCTACCTGGTAAGCTTCCTCGAATTTTCGCAATACGGTTGATAATTCATAGACAAAACAAAAGATTGATTACAATAACTTTTGATATAATTATCTGTAAATAAAAATAATATGTGTGTAACAAAGTAACTTAAAAATTCATTGTAAATCCTAAAATTATTTTGTAGATTACGAAACTTAGTTTTCAAATCAGAGACGTTAGTCCAGTAAGATTATAAAAAAATATTTATGGAGACCTTTTTTTTGGAAATCTTAAAGGTACCCCAATTAGTTTGAACCGTGAGGTTTCTGTTTTTAAGACATGAAATTCTAGTTTTACCAAATATCTCTTTAATAATGATTTATGTAAAGAATACAGGTGTAAAATAAGTATAAACATTCAATTGTAATTAAATTTAAGACAAATGTGCATTTTTTGTAGTTTTCAGCAGTATGTTAGTTATCAAATTTGTCTTAAAATTAATGACCAGTAAAGTCGTTGCTAATTCGAGGCGAACGAGGCAATCGACCCAAACGACAAGACTAAAAGGGCCGGGAACAACCAGAGATTGCATCGAAATTTCACTTTTTTCTCTAAATTTCAATTTGAAAACATAAATTTCGCATTTAAACTCGCAAACCTTATTTTATTGTTATCATTTTTGTTTATTTTTATCAAGTTCGGATTTATTCGGAATTTCGAGTTTTTTCGCAATTTGTATTTTTTTTCTTAAAATTCCGACTAAAATTGCACCTTTTCTTTTTTTTTCTAAAATTTCGATTTTTAATTAAACTTAACTATTCTATGTGAATATTAACATTTACGTCTAATTTAGAAGTATATGTATGTATAATTTCCTTAAATAAGTGAAAATTAATATTTTTATTTTGAAATGTGACATATATTTAAAGTCTTTCCCATTTTTTCAAAATTTTTTCTTTTTTTGACGATTTCGGTTTTTTTTGAGAATTTCGAATGACCGAAATTGAAGGCCCAACTTTTTTGAAAATTTTTAATTTTGTTTAAAAAAATGGATTTTGTCGAGACTTTCGCCTACATTTTTTTTATTTTCAAGTTTTTTTCAAGATTTCGACTTTCGTTTAAAAAATCGATTTTTCTGAAAAGTTCGACTTTTTTGAAACATCAATTTTTTTTTAAATTTCGACTTCTTTTACACTAATTTGAAATTCTTCTCATAATTTCGTCCTTTGTTAATGTATTTCGATTCATTTATTTATTAAAATTTCGTCCTTATTTGAATATTTTAAGTTTTTTTTTTAATTTTAGTTGATCTCGACCTTTTTCAAACTTTTGCCTTTTTTTCTAACTTCTGTTTTTTTTAAGAATTCGACTGTTTTTACTTTTGAGTTTTTTTAAAATCTTCGACCTTTTGGAAAACCTCATTTTTTTTAAACTTCACCATTTCAAACTTTTTTAAAATTTCGACCTTTTCTCAAAATTTTTGATTTACTTTGAAAATATTAACTTTTTTAAAAATGTCGGTTATGTAAAAAAAATTCACTTATATTTTGAAAATTTCGCAAAAGTAGAGAAATTTTACAATATCTAAATTACCAAAAAAATCTAAATTTTCAAAAAAAAGCCAAAATTTACAATAAAAAAGTCAAAAATTGCAGAAAAAGTTGAAATTTCTAAGTCGGCATTTTGACATAAAAATTGAAATTCTCGGAGTAAGTCAAAATTTGGTAAAAAAAAGTCGAAATTTAAAAAAAAAGAAAATTTTGAAAAAATGGAAAAATTTAAATTGTCAAAATTATCAAACAATGGAAAAAATTTCAAAATGTTCAAAAGGTCAAAAATTAAAAAAAAACATTGTAATTCAAGTGGAAATCTTCAAAGTAGGTGGGTTAGTCAAAATTTAAAGAGTAAAATCTCGAGAAAAAGACAAAAAAATTTGCAGTCAAAATTTTCAAAAAAAGCCAGTACCTAGAAAGCCAGAATTTCTAGAAAAATCGAATATTTAAAAAAATCTTCTAGGAAAAGGTAAAAAAAATTTAATTGAAATGGGAATTTGAGCGAAAGTACAAATTTTGAAATGCTGCAAGAGTTCAAAAAAGTTAAAATTCATCAAAAAAGTTTCGTGATGAAATTGAAATTCCGAAGTGTAAATTTTCAAATAGCTAAGATTCTCAAAAAATCATAATTTTTAAAAATTAAATTTTTTTTAAAGTCTAAATTTGCAAGGAAAGTCGTATTATTCAGAAAAGGAGTAAACATTAATTTCAGTAAGTCAACACTTCCAAAAAAATCGAAATTTTTAAAAAGATCCAAGTTTTAAAAAGTCGAAATTTTCATTAAAAAAACTAATTTTCCATAATTTACACAAAAATAAAATTTTCGAAAAACTCAGAATTCTCAAAAAAAGCTCAAAAAATTGGAATTTTGTAAAATCGAACATCTTTAACTTAAAATTTTATGAAAAAGACGAAATTTTGATGAAAATGGTGATTTGAAAAAAAGTGGAAATTTTGAAATGTCGAAGTTTCAAATATTTAAAATATAAAAAAAAAGAATTCTTCGAAAAAGGGGGAAATAATTTCAAGAAAAAGTCAACATTTCAAGAAAAAGTTGAAATTTGCAGAGCTCCAAATTTTGAAGAGTAGAAATTTGTCGAAATTTTTCAAAAATTTGCAAAAAAAAGTAAAATTTTCTAGGAAAGGTCCAAATGTTGAAAATAATTTTAAAAAAAATGAAAAAACCGAAATTTTCAAAGCATGAGGTAAACTTAAAAAAAATTAAAGTGGATATTTGCCAAATAAGAAAGAAAAATTCGAAGTTTTGAAAAAAAAATATTTTCAAAAAAGTTCATAATTTAAAAAAAAGTCAAAATAAAACAAAATGAATTCTTCAAAAAAAGTAGGTTATTTTAAAAATATGTCAAAAAAAAAATGTAAAATTCCGACATTTTCTCGAAATTTTAGCTTTTATAAAGGACGTTTTTTTGAAAAATTACTTTTACGGAAAATTTTGACCTCTCTAAATAAACTTTTTGAATATTGTTACAGATTTTGATTATATTTTGATGTAATCTAATTATTTTTTAATTTTAACTTTTCCGATAATTTCGAAAAATCAACTTTTTATGAAAATGTTACTTATTTCAAAAGTTAGATTTATCAAAATGCAGACTTTTTCTCAAAATTTCAACATTTTATCGACATTTAGACTCTTGTTTGTCGAAATTTTTAAAATAGTCGAACTTTTGAAACATTCTACTTATTTTTTAATTTTGATTTTTTCCGATAATTTCGAAATATCAACTTTTTATGAAAATATTTACCTATTTTAAAAGTTCAATTCCTTATCAAAATGCAGACTTTTTCTCAAAATTTTGACACTTTCTCGACATCTAGACTTTTTTTCTCGAAATTTTCGAAATAGTCGAACCTTTGAAACGGGAGAAATTTTGTAATAGAATATACTTAAAACAATGCTCACCATTCTGCAACCCCTAAATTTCCAAAATGAAATTAAATTAAAAACAAAAGCTTCAAAAAGGTCGAAATTTTCAGTCAAATCTTAAAAAAGTCGAAATTTTGAAGATAAAATTTGGATAAAATTA